>CM021109.1:617473443-618822074 GCA_007115665.2 Sequoiadendron giganteum | reverse complement strand
TCTTCTCTCTTTCTCTTAATCTCACTTCTCTCTCCATCTCTCCCTCACTCCATCTCTCCCTCACTCCATCCCTCCCTCTCTACCCCAATCCCTCAACCCTATACCCTCAACAATTAAACCCTTAAACACTTATCCCTAAACCCTCAACCCTCAACCCTCAACCCTTAAACCCTATACCCTTAAACCATCTACCCTCTACCCTCAACCCTCAACCCTCTACCCTCTACCCTTAACCCTTAAACCCTAATCCATCAACCCCTATACCCTCTACCCTATACATTGGACCCTCAACCCTAATCCCTCAACCCTGTACCCACAACCATCTACCCTCAACCTTAAACCATCAACCCTCAACCCTTAAACCCTAAACTCTTAAACACTCTACCCTCTACCCTATAAATTTAACCCTCAACCCTCAATTATCAACCCTAAACCCTTAATCCCTCAACCTTCAACCCTTAAACCCTAAACCCTCAACTCCTATACCCTCTACCCTATACATTGGACCCTCAACCCTAATCATTCAACCATATACCCTCAAACCTATACCCTAAACCCTCTACCCTCAACCTTAAACCCTTAACCCTTAAACTGTCTACCCTCTACCCTCTACCCTCAACCCTAATCCCTCAACCCTATACCCTCAACCCAATACCCTAAACCATCAACCCTATAGCTCCTCAACCCTATACCCTCAATTCTCAACTCTCTACCCTATACATTGGATCCTCAACCCTCATATATTTGTGTCCCTCCCTCCTCTTCTATCCTTCTCTTTGTCTCACTTCTCCCTCCATCTCCCCCTCCATCCATCCCTCCATCTCTACCCTAATCCCTCAACCCTATACCCTCAACCCTTAAACACTCAACCCTAAACCCTAAACCCTCAAACCTTAAACCCTAAATCCTTAAAATCTCTACTCTCTACCGTCTACCCTCAACCCTAATCCCTTTATCCTTAAACCCTAGTAAACTCTCTACCCTAATCCCTAATCCCTAATCCCTCAGCCCTTAATCCCTCAACCCTTAAACCCTCTACCCTTTACCCTCTACCCTGAACCCTTGACCCTTGACCCTTAAACCCTAATCCCTCAACCCCTATACCCTCTACCCTATACATTGGAACCTAAACCCTAATCCCTCAACCCTATACCCTCAAACTTAAACCCTCAACCCTTAAACCCTCTACCCTCTACCCTATACCCTATACATTAAACCCTCAACCTTCAATTCTCAACCCTCAACCCTTAAACCCTAAACCCTCAACCCCTATACCCTCTACCCTATACATTGGAACCTCAACCCTAATCCTCCAACCATATAACCTCAAACCTATACCCTAAACCCTCTACCCTCTACCTTAAACCCTCAAACCTAAACCCTTAAGCCTTACACCCTCAAACCTTCTAACCTTTACCCTCAACCCAATACCCTCTACCCTCAATCCTAATCCCTCAACCCTCTACCCTCAACCCAATATCCTAAACCATCAACCCTATAGGTCCTCCAACATAATCCCTCAACCCCTATCCCTTTCTCTCTATCTATCCATCTCACCTCTCTCTCCCTCCCTCTCTCCTACCCTCTCTAATTTTCTCTATCTACCATCTCCCTCTTTCTATGTACCTATTTCTCAATTAATCTCTACCACTCTCTCTCACTCCCTCTATCTATCTCCATCACTCCCTATCTCTCAGGTCTCTCCCTCCCACCCCCTCTCTCTTAGGTCTCTCCCTTTGGCATTCTACCTAGGTAATTCTCTCTCTCTCCCCCCCTCTCTCTATCTATCCCTACCACCCTACCTAGATAAGTCCCTCTCACTCCACCCCCTCTCTCTACCTCTCTCTTAGGTCACTCCCTCCCACACTCTCTCCCTCTCTCAGGTCTCTCACTCTCACACTCCCTTTCTCTCACTCCCTCTCTCTCCAACTCCCTCTTACTACCTATCTCTGAAGTCTCTCCCTCTCACCCCCCCTCACACTCTCAAGTATCTACCTCTAGCACCCTACCTACATAACTCTCTCTTTCTCTCCCTCTCTCTCCCCCCTCTCTCTCAATTCTCCCTCTCTCTCCAACTCCCTCTTACTACCTATCTCTGAAGTCTCTCCCTCTCACCCCCCCTCACACTCTCAAGTATCTACCTCTGGCACCCTACCTACATAACTCTCTCTTTCTCTCCCTCTCTCTCCCCCCTCTCTCTCCCTCTCTCTCAATTCTCTCTCTCACCCCCCCTCTCTCTTTCTCTCTCCATCTATCCCTCCTGCCCTACCTAGCTAAGCCCCTCTCACTCCAACCCCTTCTCTCCCACTCCCTCTCTCTTAGTATCTCCCTTCCACCCCCTCTCCCTCTCTCAAGACTCTCTCACTACTTCTCTACCTCTCTTTGTTAGGTCTCTCCCTCCCACCCTACCTAGACAACTCTCTCTCTGTTAAAATTCTCCCTCCCTCTAAAGACAAATATATACATAAATACTTACATACATACAAGCATACATGTACATATGTACATAAAATATTAAATACATACATGTACATATAAGCATACATACATACATACATACATTGATACATGCATACATACATTGATACATACATACATACATACATACAACCATACATACATACATACACACATTTATACATGCATACATGACATAAAAGCATACATGTACATACAAATATAAAAACATACATTCAATAGAGTAGCATTTAACAAAAAGAAAGACATAACATGAGTGTGTTATAACGTGCTCGCATTATGTATTGCTAGACATGTCTTGCACAAATAGAAAAACCATGTCAAAACTAAGATAAAACATGAGCATGTTATAATGCACTCATGTTATATATTGCTTTGGGAATCCCTAAGCCTTGAGCTTGGTATTTGCCTTGGAATACCAACCCAAAGGCTTGAAGGGCCTTCCCAACGACTAGAGACGTGTTTTTGCAAATTCTACAATATTTCACATAATCGGGTTCATGTTTACCATCAAGATTGCACGTGTTTCAATGTCAAAAAAATCAAACACCTGGGTAATGTTAGGCTCTCTCTTAGCTATCTAACGATGCAATTTTTTTCACTTTTTGACAATGTTAAGCCTTTGATCTATAATTTTTTTTGTTTGCGTGTCTCTTTTTTGGAAAAACCCAGTGTTTGGTGTTTTTCATTATAAATTAACTATTCATTGAAATTTAAAATAAATTACATTTTTAGAAACTAGACTCCATTCTACACAAATTAAAAAAAAAATTAGTTTCCAAAATTTGTAGGGGTAGCATGACCAAAATTCTATTTTTCAAGAAGTATCCACTTTGAAAATTAGTAGAAAATTAAATATTGATTAAAAAATTATCAGAAAAATCATGCATAAACTTCATACTGTTAGCTAATTTCTCACTGAAGTGATTTTAAAAATACTAAAAAAAAGTTCATTGTGCTAGGTACCCACAAAAGTTGCTATGTTATTTTTTTGACAGAAACAACACTAGTTTATGTGGGCCCCTCTTTTAAACCTCTTAATCTCAACCATTTTCAAAATAAATTAGTAGTTTAGAAAGTAGACTCAGAGCACTACGATCCTTTATTTTATTGCATCTCAAAATTTTGAGTGTAACTATCATCAATTTCACGTCCAAGGTCAGTATTTCATGATTTCAGAAAAGAAAAAGAAAAAGAAAAAGAAAAAGTGGCCACTTAAGCCCCCTTTTTGCCCCCCCATATTTTTTCACTTACCCACATAGTGTGATGGTTAACTTGTGGTGTTGTTCTTTCCATCAAGGTTCAAACTCTACTAGGGTGTTATTGTTGAATGAAAAAAGTCCCAAATATTTATAATTTTCATTTTTTTTTGTCATTAGATTCACAATCCAGTAGAATGTGAAAGATAATTTCTTAGATGAAAGCTAAACTCATAGAGTTTCATCTTATAAAAAAAAATTCCATAACCTTATTAAATTTTTTGAATTTTAATCATCCAATTTTAAATTAATTTAAGACAATTTGGTTACACTTTTGGCTCAAAGCTATGGACCGGTGAGGTCACAAATAAAAGCCATCATCTCCAATATAAACATTAAACAATAACACCCTAGTGAGGTTTTCAAAACACAAGAACCCCCAAATAGAGCAAATCCTTTGTTCCCTAAATCATTTTAAAACAATTATTGTCAAAAACCTCTGCTTAAAGAGTTAGAGATTTTGCCCCAAATGCAACACAAAAATCCAAAGAATATTTTCTCTCGAAGCTTCCCCCAAAGCCATTTCCAAGAGAAAAAGACAATACACCCTTATACCTCCACAAACGTTTAAAAATCAATCCAAAATCAAGAGACAAAAGTAAAAGGCAGCTCAAGGAAGCCACAAAACCCTATTACAAGAAAAAACCAATTGACAAGACAAAGAGGAAGTGAACCACAACTTGAATCGGACCCCGCAAACAATAAAAAACCCATCCCGTGCACAGAAAATCCACCCCACACACCAAACTGGAACCTAATTGCTCATGCAAGAAAATCTTGCAACATGCAAGCCGTAACCTTACTAGTCACAAGCCTGCACAACTACAACCCGACCACCGTTCAATGACACTAATTCCTCAATGATTTCCTCTATTGGTTTTTTTATTATTGTTCTTCTTTCCTATTTGAATTTATTGATATTAAATTCTTACCTATTCACATTCTGACACACTCGATGGTACCCACATCCTTGATTTGAAATTGCTTTGAGCTTCTTGAATTTTTTAGGTAACAGGTATAGAATGGCACAAGTGAACTCAAAATGATTCTTTTGATAGAAAACTAGCACTTTTTATACACATAGTAGTGCATTTGATACTCGTATAGGTTCGCATCTAATTCTAGATTATTCTCTATCTACAGATTCATTTTTTGCACAATAGAAAATTTGATTATTTTAGTTCAAATTTGAATTTAAAATGATGTATCTGATACACATAATGACACATTTTATGTGCACAAAACTGTGCGTTTGATAGGTATAGTGGCCCAATTGGCAGGTATACTAACCCTTTTGATTCTATTTCTGCACTTTTAAAAATTACAGTTGATAGGGAGGTTGGAGGAATCAATCCATGATTCCTGCTCTAGGTCTTACTTGGAAGACCTCTATGGTGTCTCACTCCACCACCTTAACCTATAGGACCTATTTCTTGTTTAGGTTCCCTTGGTTATCCTTGCCAACCCAACCACCATCACAACTCTACCTACCAAGTCAACCTTGGTGCAATGTTTTCAACTCTTCCCTTAGCCCTTAATCCACCCTAAAGGCTAACCTATTCCAAAACTAGAACTAAGATTTGTAGGGATGTGGAGGTGTTTCTAATAGGTTCAATCCATTCCATTATGGTTCTTGAGGGTTCACCCTTCTCCATTTTCTGATCGCTTCCACCAAAACCCTCATTTAGGGTTTTAAGGCTACTAGCCCTATGAGCCCCAATTAGGCCTCCTTCCTCGAGAAAACAAGTTAGTTCTCCAATTTTTTCCAAAGAACACACAATCTTTCCTTGGGTTTCCTGGTCCATATTCCCACCACACAAAGATTCTAGGGGTCTTATCCCTTAACTATCCGTACACAGCCTTAACCCTCAATTTAGCAAATTAGGCCTTTTTAAGCCTTTTTTCTGACCTCACAGCAAACTGTCAAGTTGTTCTCTCACCAAATGGATTGGTGGAGCTTTCTCCTCCATGATATGTCTTTGCAAGTCATTTATCTACCCTCTCCACACCGTGACTTGATAGGAAATGGTCACCCCTACAAATCAAGTGTTATGCACTCCTTGTCTTCCCTAGTTGGACACTTCCTGGCTCGCCTAGAAGAAGACTTCCATGGTGCTTATAGAATTGTCTAGATCTCCTAACCCTATAGTATATACAAACATGGAGTCTAGTCACAATTCCCAAGGGTTCATAGAATATGTATAGTGGGAATGTGATCTAACCCTCCATTTTCTACAAACAACCTGTCAGATTAGCAAATGAAAGGAAGCAACTATCTAGAATAGTGCTTGAAACTGAACTAAGAATCTAAATTACTACCACACAATGCTTAGCCAATAAGTATAATACATCCTACACCACCTATAGTATCCAAATCAATCCATTAAAGCACTACTTCAATGCAAAACCAGAAATTCACACCAAAAACACCACTGTTTTCCTTGAATTCAAAAAACTCCAAATAATGTAAATGCTTCCAACCCTCATTCCATGTCGAGTTCACCCTTAAATAGGGTCTCTAAAATAGTTAAGCTCGGTCTTAACCTCTCCTTGGCTGCTTGTGGCTTCCATTAAGCCTTATTTTCAATATTTAAAAAAACTAACACCTAAAAAGGTAAAAAAGGTTTTAAGCCTTACTGGTAGCCAAACCTCAAACCTAAGCAATGGTCAACACAACCTTTATCAACACAACACTTGATCACAAATGCCACTAAGGAAAATACATGAATGAACAAGAATGGGAAGAAAAGTTGGCCTAGATAAATTTCCCAAACAATGACCTTCTGGACAACCTATGGCAACCTAGGTGCTCCTGCACCATTCTCCCCCTCTCTGCACAAACACTAAGGAATGCGGGGAGAGAGCAGAGACAAATCAATACCCTACTTCTTGAACTGAGCTTCATCCACCCATGTAGCCTCAGATTCCAGTTTGTCCTTCCATTTGATGAGATGTTCCATGTACTCCTTATACCGGGTAGACTTCTTCACCCTTGACTCCAAGATCCTCTCTGCTTGCAGCTTGTCTTTAGTAGGTAAGGCTATGTTACTCACATCCTTTAAGATATCCTTGCCGTTATGATCCATGTCAGTGATTGTTCCCTTATACCTGATCAAATCAGCCACATTAAACACTGGTGAGATGCCTAAATCTGTAGGTAGCTCCACCTTGTAGGCATTCTTTCCATATTTGGCTAACACCTTACATGGTCCCACTCTCTTCATCTGCAACTTGGTTGATGTTCCCTTCTACAACCTAGACTTGTTGAGGTGGACCATGACATAGTCTCCTACTGCAAATTGTAGATCCTTCCTAGATAAATCCACCTTAGCTTTCATCTTGTGAGTAGCCTCTGTAATTGTCTTTTTCACTTGCTCCTATATCTCCTTCATGGTCTAAGATAAATCCTTAGCCTGGCCACTCCTATGCTCCATAGCTCCTAAATCTCTAAGTTCACACACACCTCTTGGGTGCATTCCATACACTATTTCAAAGGGACTTCTACCTGTGGTCTGGTTCACACTGTCATTGTAGGCATATTCAACTTGTGAGAGGACCATGTCCCATGTCTATCCATTTTCCTTGGTTAGGCAACTTAGAAGGTTACCTAACACCCTATTGATTACCTCAGGTTGCCCATCGGTTTGAGGATGGTAGGCTGATTCAAAAGACAACTTAGTACCCAATCTGCTCCATAGAGTCTTCCAAAAATGACTCATGAACTTTACATCTCTGTCTGAGACAATGCTCAATGGCAATCCATGGATCCTCACAATATCTTTGAAGAAAAGGTGAGCAATATAGCTAGCATCATGAATGGTTTTGCAATGAACAAAGTGACTCATCTTACTGAATCTATCTACCACCACATAGACACTATCAAACCCTATCTTAGTCTTAGGGAGTCCTACCACAAATTCCATGCTAATACATTCCCATGGTTGGTTAGGAATGGGTAGGGGTTGATACAAACCTACATTACTAGCTCCCCCTTTGGCTTTCATACACACTACACACTGCTCCACATACCTCCTAACATCCCTTGGCAACTTAGGCCAATAGTAGAATCTCTGCACTAGTTCCATTGTCTTGTTGATACCAAAATGTCCACTAAGACTACCATTGTGCTTCTCCTAGATGAGATTCTCTCTCATTGATCATCTTGGAACACATAACTGATTCCCCTTGAACAACAGTCCACTCTGCAATGTATACTTTGAGAATTGACTATGAAAATGATTCTCAGAATCAATACATACCTTGTATGCCTCTAAGAAGTCTTCATCTTCCCCATAGAGATCCTTGAAACTCTCTATCCCAATGCTCTTCATTTGTATCTCTTGCACTGTCAGCAATCTTCTACTTAATGCATTTGCCACCTTGTTCAACTGTCCCTTCTTGTGCTTGATGGTGAAAGTGAAAGCTTGGATGTATTCCATTCATTTCAAATGTCTATTCCTCAACTTCTCTTGAGTGTTGATGTAGCTAAGTTCCTGATTATCAGTAAACACTACAAACTCTTTAGGTAGAAGATAATGCCTCCACTTCCTAAGTGATTGTACTAGAGCATAGAGTTCTAGGTCATAGGTAGAATACTTCTTCTTAGCTTCATTGAGCTTTTCACTAAAGAAAGCTATAGGCCTGCCTTCTTGGCTTAGCACTCTTACCACTACAATTCCACTGGTATCACATTCCACAGTAAACAACTTATCAAAACTAGGTAACAAAAGGATGGGTTGAGTTGCCACTTCTTGTTTCATTTTCTCAAAACCCTTCTCAGCTTCTAGAGTCCACTTGAACTTAGTTTTTAGACCACCTTTGATTGTATCAAGGACTGGTGCACATATGCCACTAAAGTTCCTTATAAATTTCCTATAAAACTAAGCCAACCCATGAAAACTTCTTACCTTTGTCCCTGTGGTTGGTGTAGGCCAATTTAGGATAGCTTCCACCTTGCTTGGATCCATCTTCAATGAAACTTGGGACACTACAAACCCCAAATACACAAGCTCCTGTTTGAAGAACTCACATTTCTCTAGGTTGATGGCTAACCTTTCTTCCTACAATATTTTAAGAACCAATTCCACATGCTTAAGATGTTCTTCTACTGTCTTGCTAAAGATGAGTATATCATCAAGATATACCACCACAAATATCCCTGTAAAGTCTTTGAGCACTTCATTCATGAGCCTCATGAATGTGCTAGGGGCATTAGAGAGGCCAAATGGCATAACTCTCCATTCATACAACCCATCAGTTGTCTTAAAGGTTGTCTTCCACTCATCCCCATCTTTAATTCTGATATGATGGTGTCCACTTTTGAGATCCAAATTGGTGAAGTACTAAGCTCCTCCAAGACAATCCATCAAGTCCTCAATCCTAGGAATAGGGAACCTATATATGATTGTGATTCTATTTATAGCTCTAGAATCAGTGCATAATCTCCACTTACCACCTTTCTTGGTTGCTAAGACCACAGGTACTGCACATGGACTAATGCTCTTCCTAATTAATCCTTGATCCAACAACTCCTGCAGTTGCCTAGCTACTTCTAGGTTCTGATCTAGTGTGAGCTTGTAAACTGCTTTGTTTGGCAATGAAGCTCCTGGTATGAATTCAATCTGACGGTTGATGGCTCTCTTTGGAGGTAAGGTTGCTGGTGTCCCATCACTAACTATGTCCTTGAACTGTTCTAACAACTTCTGGACTGCTTCCGGTATGGCTGTTTTCTTGGCCTTGTCTTCTTCCTTGGGTTGCACCATAACCACATATCCTTCACCTCCTTGATGTAGAGTGTTAATGAACTCCTTACCACTGCTCAATAAGACACTAGGGGTCTTTGACTGTCCTTCTTCCTCATCTGACAGTGACTGCAATTTGAATGCCTTTCCATCCTTCTTGAATGAGATAGTGTTCTCCTTTCCATCATAGATGGCTCCTCTATCATACTGCCATGGCCTACCCAATAGAAGATGGCATGCATCCATGGGTAACACATCACAAATCAACTTATCCTTGTACCCTCCAATGGAGAACTCCACCGTTGTCTGCTCATTGACAAGAACACTCTACCCTTTATTTAACCATGTCACCTTGTAAGGATTAGTGTGGGGTACCTTCTCCAACTTCAACTTCCTTACTACCTCCTCTGAGATGATGTTATCAGTTGAACCTGAATCCACAATAACCTTGCACACCTTACCAATTATTTTTCATCTTACCCTGAATAAGGCTCTCCTCTGCTTTGGCTCTTCCTTTATCGGTTGTCTGATCAAAACTCTTCTAAACATCAGGTTCTCCCCCATTTTTGATTCAGTGTGACTCACCTCTAGTGATTTGGTACTCATGGTGTCCTCTTGAGCATATGCCACTCTCTTTTCTATATTTGATGAAGATGCTTTCTCTGAGCACCTATAGGCTGGATGTCCTACTTGGCCACAGTTATAACACTTCATACTAGCAAAGTATGAGTTGCTTCTACTTTCTCCTCTTCCTCTATTTCATCCACCTTGAGGTCCTCTACCTCTTCCATAACCTCCTCTAGAAGGTGTTTCACTTCCATGCTCTGTGAGTTTAGACTCTCCCTGGTTTCTTTGTCCAGTCCCTCTACCTTGGTAGCCACCTCTATGTCCTCTTTGATCTCTGCCTTTTCCTCTACTCTTAGAAGCTTGATCTTGTTTCCTCTTTCTTTTTTCCTCAATCTTTATAGCCAATTGGTAACATTGGTGTATTGTCTTAGGACTTAAAAGAGTCATCTCCTCTTGAATGTTCCACTTCAAGCTGTTAAGATATCTAGCCACCTTAAGAATTTCATCCTCTAAAACATTAGACCTCATACAAAGTTTTGAAACTCCTCAGTGTAGGTATTCACATCTTGGTCTCTTTGTCTCAAGCTCTGTCTCTTCTTATGCAGCTGAATCTCATAATCATCTGGCATGTATGCTTCTCTCACTTTGGCAACCATACCCTTCCAAGTTGAAATAGGCTTCTTGCCTTCCTTTTCCCTCTATGTCTGAATGAATTTCCACCATGTCAAGGTAGAACCTCTCAATCTTGACTTTTCCACCTTCACCTTCTATGCTTCAGTGAATCCATCAAACTCAAAATGGTTTTCTATTCCCTCTATCCAATCCATAACTAGATCAGCTTCCAATTTTCTACTAAACAATGGTGTGCCTTCAAGTGCTTTCCCACTAATAGCCTTCAATGCCTTCAAGAAAGGCTCCTCTTGCAGAACAGGGTTAGGTTCAAGGATCTTGTCTTCCTCTGCAACCTCTTCACTCTTTGGTACCCTGTCTTCCAATCTATCACTGACCTCATCAATCTTGGTTTGCACATTATTCATTGCTTGCTCAAGTTGAGCTATTTTTTCTCTCAATCTCCTATTATCTTCCTCTTGATCTTCGACCTTCTTGGCCAACTCTATATTTGTCACCATGGTTGTAGAACCACTAGACTCAAGTTCTGACATACAACAAACAATCCCAGATCTTTTTTTGCTCTGATACCAACCTGATAGGGAGGTTGGAGGAATCAATCCATGATTCTTGCTCTAGGTCTTACTTGGAATACCTCTATGGTGTCCCACTCCACCACCTTAACCTATAGGACCTATTTCTTGTTTAGGTTCCCCTGGTTATCCTTGCCAACCCAACCACCATCACAACTCTACCTACCAAGTCAACATTGGTGCAATGTTTTCAACTCTTCCCTTAGCCCTTAATCCACCCTAAAGGCTAACCTATTCCAAAACTAGAACTAAGCTTTGCAGGGATGTGGAGGTGTTTCTAATAGGTTCAATCCATCCCATTATGGTTCTTAAGGGTTCACCCTTCTCCATTTGTTGATTGCTTCCACCAAAACCCTCATTTAAGATTTTAAGGCTACTAGCCCTATGAGCCCCAATTAGGCCTCCTTCCCCGAGAAAATGAGTTAGTTCTCCAAAGTTAGTTCTCCAAAGTTTTCCAAAGAACACACAATCTTTCCTCAGGGTTCCTGGTCCATATGCCCACCACACAAAGATTCTAGGGGTCTTATCCCTTAACTTTCCGTACACATCCTTAACCCTCAATTTAGCAAATTAAGCCTTTTTAAGCCCTTTTCCTGACCTCACAGCAGACTGTCAAGTTGTTCTCTCACCAAATGGATTGGTGGAGCTTCCTCCTCCATGCTATGTATTTGCAAGGAATTTAGCTACCCTCTCCACACCGTGACTTGACAAGAAATGGTCACCCTTGCAAATCAAGTGCTATGCACTCCTTGTCTTCCCTAGCCGGACACTTCCTGGCTCGCCTAGAAGAAGTCTTCCAAGGTGCTTACAGAACTGTCCAGATCTCCTAACCCTATAGTATATACAAACATGGAGTCTAGTCACAATTCTCAAGGGGCCGTACAATATGTACAGTGGGAATGTGATCTAACCCTCCATTTTCTACAAACAACTTGTCAGATCAGCAAATGAAAGGAAGCAACTATCTAGAATAGTGCTTGAAACTGAACTAAGAATCTAAATTACTACCACACAGTGCTTAACCAACAATTATACTTCATCCTACACCACCTACAGTATCCAACTCAATCCATTAAAGCACTACTTCAATGCAAAACCATAAATTCACACCAAAAACACCACTGTTTTCCTTGAATTCATAAAACTCCAAACAATGTAAATGCTTCCAACCCTCATTCCATGTCGAGGTCACCCTTAAATAGGGTCTCTAAAATAGTTAAGCTCAGTCTTAACCTCTCCTTGGCTGCTTGTGGCTTCCATTAAGCCTTATTTTCAATATTTAAAACAACTAACACCTAAAAAGGTCAAAAAGGTCTTAAGCCTTACTGGTAGCCAAAACCTCAAACCTAAGCAATGGTCAACATGACCTTTATCAACACAACACCTGATCACAAATTCCACTAAGGCAAAAACATGAATGAACAAGAATGGGAAGAAAAGTTGGCCTAGATAAATTTCCCAAACAATGACCTTTTGGATAACCTATGGTAACCTAGGTGCTCCTGCACCAACAGTGATACATTTGATTCAATTAATTTTTTATTTTCTAATCCTAACATTTTCTTAAGTTTTTGGATCTAAAAAAATCTGTGTAGTTCTGAAATCACTGAGAGAAGACTGGTAAAAAAAATACTATTGACAAATCTAATTCAAGGAAAATTTTAATTGCTTTGATTTCTAGAATAGTTCACACTTCATTTGGGCTCTAGTTAATGAATTATATGCCTATTTGGTGAACTTCTAGTGTGTATTCTCTCTCCTTGCACTACGTATGAGCCTGGAGATCAAAAAACTCTTATTTTC
This sequence comes from Sequoiadendron giganteum, assembly GCA_007115665.2. NCBI lineage: Eukaryota > Viridiplantae > Streptophyta > Pinopsida > Cupressales > Cupressaceae > Sequoiadendron > Sequoiadendron giganteum. The sequence goes on along the minus strand of CM021109.1, from coordinate 618,809,024 downwards.
CACATGTCAAGTATACCCAAGGAGTATTAGTAAAGTATGCTCTTCTCTTATGCTTCATGTGAGCTTGAGAATCAGAAACGTTAGTATCTTCTTTTTATTTTACAGTAGGAGGCCTGCTTGGGTATTTCACCACCCCAAGGGCAACCTCAACCACATTTATTGGTGGGGTATATAAAGGGGGAGAATGAAATGTTTATCTCTAAGCATTGAAAGGAAATATGTATCCACCCAAGATAATTTCCACATGACCCAAATAGAGAAATATATGCAAACTAGTATTCAAAATCCATATGCAAAAGAATAGAAAATATACCATCAGAGATGATATAATATATACCTTGGGAAAACCCTCAAGAGGTAAAAAAAAATTCCTCCAAAAGCATCCATTACTCATGTATTATTCAGAAATAAAGATTACAATACATCTTCAAAGTCTCCATTAACACCCTTGAAACATCAAGCCCTCTACAATCACTCACTCCATGTGAACAAGAATGTAACCACACATCCAACACCATGCTTAAAACCTCAAAATTGATAACAAGAGATTATCTCAACCCATTAGCTAAATAGCTAACTAGCCAAACTTAGACAACTATCCATGTGTCTGATTTTATAGAAACAAGCTCACACAAAACCCCAAGTAGTATTACATAAAACCATGTGACTAATACCATGAGCTTACAAAACCATTAACCCCCACATTTAATTTTTGATACTAAGTTTTCCTAATATTAAATATTTCCCCAAATATGTGCAATGCCACATTAAATATTTATCACAATATTACATACAACATAACATGGCCCCAAGAATGCTAACCCATCTGATTCACACATCCCTAGATCCCCTAGGTACACCACATAAATAATAAAATATTACATTATAACATTATTCAAGGTGGATAACACACCTTTTCTTAACAAGTATAACCAACATCATTCAATCCAAACTGCAAGACCCTCGGATCACCGAGACTTGTTTGGTAAGGAGAAGAGGGGAGGCCCCCCTCATCTTAGGCACTATCAAATGGGTTCACTATTCTTAGAACCACTATGAAGCTTGTTTTAGAGGCCTAATATTAGTGTTCATTAATCTAGTGGTGGTACAAGGTATAATATCATGCTTGAAGTTACTCAGCATGTACCATCTTGAGGAGATAGAATTTATTTGGATGTGTCAAAACCTTCAAGGGAAGGAAGAAGGTGACCCCTTGTACTTTTGGAGACCTATCTATTCCTTCTTGAGAGTGGACCGTGCATGTATAATCCTATGATATATTATTCCTTGGGCCCACACTAGTGTGACAAACCCTTAATGAATAGCTAGGTTGTACTTCTTGGCATGTTTTATTGTGAAGACCAATGAATACCAATCATACTACTACCTTACAATTAGTTACTATGTCGTATGCTATTTTTATCTCTTTCCAAATAAACTTGTCAAAATCAATCCAACAACTTGTCAAAATTAGTTAAACAACATGCAAAATTTTACTTATAGTCATAGAGATGCACTTTTGAACTTAGAATAATGCTTCTAAACATTGAACTATGCATTTGAGACTTAATTTTATGTCACTAAAATAATAAAATTTTGTCTATGCATTGTCTCAAACATAATTGTGCATTACATAGCTATTGTGGCACATCTGATAGCAATAGTGGTGTATTATTTTTATCATTTTGCGCTTCTATTTATCTTTCAATGCATTTGACTATATTGTGGTTATTTTGATTATGGTGTTCCACATCTAATCACCTTTTATTGCTTTTGAGTATCCATTAGTGTATTTGACTATATCAAGCCACATTTGATATAACTTTGGCACTTCTTATCTGTAGAACTATGCATTTGACCTTACTGTATTGCATCTAATCTAAGACCTATTAAACATATTTTTCCAACTCGAAGCAAAAAAAAAATCATAGTGACACATTTGACAAATATAGTGTCATTGTTTACCTTAATTTGGCACATTTGATATTTCTTTTGTTATATTTTATACCCACAACTGCATATTTGAAACTTACAATGACACTTTTGACTATGTGAACATGTTCTAGAAATACTCCAAAAAATTTAGTTTCCAAAAATTATGATCAAATAGATCTAGGATTTGAGACCTATAACACCTTTGACCTACATATGTCATCCATTTTCCTACAACAAACCAAAATTTACATATGTTTCATACCATTATTTTTTGACTTTTAAGGTTATTATCTTAGCTTTTGACAAACATTATCATCATCAACAACATCAAACAAACAAAAACCAATATTATTCATAATATCATCTTCATCTCCCATCTTATCTCTAGTTTAGATTTTTCTTGGAAACCTAAAATTCAAGTACATAGTTGGATGGGCATCAATATTTGTGAGAATATTTTCTTAGGATACTTGACTACTTCTAAGTTAGTAAACTCACTATCATCCTTCTTTTCTTGGACTCATCGAAGTAGTAAAAGAGAGAATCACCCTTAAAATTTATCCAAACAAAGATCTAGATTAACTTTGACTTATTGAGGTTTATCTCAACACATCAAATCAACAACATCAACACATCATATTTTTCCAAATCTACCTAACATATCTTCATAAAGTCTAGTTAGAAACAAAATTCACATCACATCACTCAATATTTATTTTACATCTACATCTCATAAGGTCCTCAAATGTGTATGCTTATTGCAAGGTCACAACATAAAAAACTATGGAGTATAATCCAAGTGGATCAAATGTCACCACACCCATGGGTGTTACATCATTCTACAAAAAACTATTATAGAATGCATTACAAATGAATTTGAGGAATTGATAAAAGAGAAACTAATAGAGATGCAACAAGATCCCATAGTAGAAAGATCATTAGATGATCTCATTGCCATGGATCCCAACACATACTTCCTTAGACTCTCACAAAATAGAATTCCTATTGTTCAACCTATAAACATAGCTATACTAAAATATTCAATGCCAAACATATCTAGTCATCCATTCATACCTACTCATGACATGATTCAATATTATTTTCTAAACAATATATAAATATAACCCTACACACAATATTATTTGTACAAATATGGAGAAACATGGCTAGCGAATTCCCATGGACTATTTTGGAAAAAACTCATGGATATCTTTGTTTAGAATCTTAACACCAAAATTGGCTTTCACCTATGAGTACAATGTTCCAACTCTTTTGATGAGATAATAAAGAAAGGGATAACCGTTGAGAAGGATCTTATCGCTAAGGGACTTGTTAAAACCTACAAAGACAACAAAGATCATGCATCAACCTCTAATGAGAAACCTCACCTATGGGCTAAAAACAAGAATGTTACTAATTTCAATGTAGTGGAGGAAAAGTTTGTACAAATCATATAACCACCACCAAACACTCAACAAAACAATTAAAATGCAAATCCCCTAAAGGGACCACCAAGAAAAAATACCAATTCTAGATGAAAGTACACTACCTTAGGGGAGACAATTGAGGTTTTCTTGCAAAAGTTAATCCAAAAAAAACTTATCAAGATTCCAGAGCTTAAGCAATACGATGAAACCCAATTAAAACCATTATGGTATAATGGCATTGATTGCTATGACTACCATAAGATAAAGGGTCATTAAACACCATATTGCATGGAACTAAAAAATCCCATCCAAGATCTCATTGATCAAGGAGATGCCAACATTGAATAACATCCTAGAACTTCTAGAAATAATGATCTAAGAATCTACAAGGATCCAATCCTTAATCAAGGTAAAGGAAATGAATCAAGTAAAGGAAAGGACTATAACAAGTTCAACCACTCATATGATTCCATAGTAAGGCACATTAAAGAATCAAATAACTACATTGTCGTTGTCCAATTCCTAGTAATAATCATGAGTATGGAGTCACTACACGATGAGGGAAAGTCATCATTCAAGGATCTCCACCCTAGTCTCAAATATTAACTAAGTTGTTATCAACTAACTGTAATCTTATAGATCATCTTAAGAATAATCTGACACAAATCTCCATACTAGAACTCCTTAGAGTCTCTCCCATACATAAAGAGGTCTTATAAAAATGACTTCAAGAATCATTTATTCCTACTAACATAGATACTGAGCAATTTCAGGCCATGGTAGGATATATCACATATTCACATCATCTCGTATTCACTAAAAATATATTCCTTCCACTACATACCACAACCAAGATTTATATGTAGAAGTCTTCATCTAGAAACATAAGATCAAAATAGTCTTGATAGATGGTGGAGTAGGCTTAAAAATTTGTACTTTGAAATTGGTAAAACAATTAGGATAATCTAATGGAGTTACAGAGAAATAAAAGAGCATCACAATCAAGGAATATGATGATAATGATTATGAATCAAAAGGGATAGTCAAAATTCCTATCTAGGTTAGTCCCACTATTGTAGAAACTACTTGTTAAGTATTGGAAGTTAATATACCATATAACATCATCCTAAGACACTTGTAGATAAATACCATTCAATACATACCATCAACCTATCACCAATGCATTAAATTTTTCTATGATGAAATCGAAGTCACCATTTATGGGGACCCACGACCTTTCCAGTATTGTAACAATTTTGAAGAAAAATACCAAAAACTCCTCCAAGTTCAAAAAATGACATCATATCATCCTCGTCATCTTATATTGATCCATCCACTTTAGCCTCATCATCCACCTCACATGAGAAAATTACATATATCAAGGTTGAAATACGAGATAGTTGTTTTGGAGACTATGATCTAAAAGGGTCCTTTTATGTAGGACAACTCCCATCTTCTAATAATATGTATGGTAAACCACAACATATAGGAAAAGCCTCTTTCATTATCAAGTTTGAAGCCATGGTCTTCTCTAAGTGGGGTTAGTTAAACAAAGAGGCTATAGAAGAATAAATTTCCAAATTTTTATACCAAGAAGAGAAAGAGAAAGCAACCCTACCAATTGAACATTATAGTAAGGGTTTCCAAATCATAAAAAAAATGGGATTCACATGTCAAGGTGGCATTGGTATATATCAACAAGGAATAAGAGAACCCATTTTTCTAGAGAAAAGACATAAATATCAATGGCTTGGGTGTGATTTATTAGTTAATGTTACTCCTAACATCGAGTTTTCCCCTATTATGGTAGTCAAAGTCTTTCCCACAGTTGATAATTCTATCAATGATACCATTGAGGAATCTTCCATGTAAATAGCTAACTTATTTGAGAACACATCCATGAACACCATAAAATATTTATCCTTTACATCTCCTTCGCAATCCAATGGCCTCCAATTCATATATCCCCAGCTTATCGACTGAGATGAACAACAAGCATTGAAATTGGACATATTAAAAAATGATGACACTATTGTTGATTTTATGGGACTTAGGGATGGAATACCACTTGGAGATGACAAGGCATGATTTTGACATATAACTTGATGTATGAGAATACTTTAGGGGTAATAAATCCTTTAGTTTCACAACAAAAAACATAAAAATAAAAAAGAGATCCCCTAGTGAAAACCATAATGGGGCACTTTGACATCATGAAAATTTAAAATATAAAGGATGTATCCAAGGGTGAAAAAATATTTGAGGTTCCTGAGGATGAATTATTTAACCTCCGTAGTATTGCTAAGAATCAAGATAGATCATCAATTCTAGTAAAGACATTAAAGGAATTTAATGTTGGAACAACCAACATTCCCAAGATGACATTCTTTGAAACATCTTTGACACTTGGAGAGAAACAATATTTCACATCATTCCTAGATGCATGGATAATCATTTTTTTTTTGGTCATACACCAGCATTCCTAGATTGGATACAAAATTAGTGATCCATCATTTGATAGTATATCCAAAAGAAAAACCTGTAAATAGAAACTACATAAGATGCATCCCTAAATTTCAGTATTAGTCAAGGTTGAACTACATAAACTCTTAGATGTTGGCTTCATAAGGAAAATTTATTATCTAGAATGGTTGTCCAACTTTGTACCTATTTCAAAGCCCACTAGGGGCATCCATATATTCACAAATTTCAAAGATATAAACAAGGATTTTCCTAAAAGTGTCTTTCCATTGCCAAACATAGACATCATTATGGATTTGATAGTAGGCCATGAGATTATTTCTCTCATGGATGGTTTTTAGGATATACCCAAATCTGTATAGCACAAGAGGACCAACATAACACAACTTTCATATTCCCTTGGGGTACCTATTGTTGGAACATCATGTTATTTGGTCTTAAGAATGCAAGTGCAACCTATCAACAAACAATGCCATTGATCTTTCATGACATGTTCCATACCATAATGGAAGACTATGTAGACAATTTACTAGAAAAATCAATCACAAGGAAAATAAATTTGGATGTTGCACAAATATTGATAGGCTAGAAAAGTATCAAGGGAGGATAAACCCAAAGAAATGCATATTTGGTGTCACTTCAAGAAAGAAATTGGGATAAATCACATCTTTTAGAGGTATTGAATTAGACCCCACAAAGGTGAAAGCCTTAATTGGGATGCCTTGATCAGATTGTCTCAAATAAATTTGTAGCCTTCAAGGGAAGATAAAATCCATCAGAGAGTTCATAGCACAATAAGAAAATAAGTGGCATCCATTCTCTCATCTTCTACATAAGGATGACATATTCAAATGGGATGAGAATTATCATCAAGGCTTTTAGAATCTTAAATATTACCTATCATCACCTTCAGTATTGATGCCAATAGTTCTAGATAGACCATTGATATTATATATTTCAGCTACATTAGTAGCACTAGGGACTCTCTTGGCACAACATGATGACTCTAGGAAAGAGAGAGAAGTATATTTCATAAGCTGAAAATTAGTAGGCTATGAGCTTAATTACACTCCCATTGAGTGAGCATGTTTAGTGGTCATCTTTGCATCACAAAATCTATGACACTACATGCTCTTGACCATAAAATTAAGCTTATCTCCAAATTAGATTTGTTGAAGTATCTATTATCGAAAGAAACACTCATGAGGCACATGGATAAGTGGGCCATGATACTAAGAAATTTTGAAATAGAGTATATAGATTTAAAATAATTAAGGGACAATTCATTTTAGATCAATTAGGTAAAGCACCATTATACGGTGATAATCCTCTAGGATTATACTTTCTAGATGATGTAATCTTTGTGATCACCCCTACAAATAAATGGAAATTTTACTTTGATAGATCCCACACACAACATGGTTTAGGGGAAAGATTCCTATTCATCACCCCTCAAGGTGATTATATTCCAAAATCATATTGGTTTGTATTTCCATGTACTAATAGTATTGTAGAGTATGAAGCACTTATCGTAGGTGAAACATATGGAAAAAGGGGAGGGTGAAATAGGTAGACCTAAAAATGAGGGACCTACACCAAAAGAAAAGGGTTGTCCACCTAATCAAAAATCCACCTTTTCCATTTTCATTAGGAAGAGGGATAATGTCACAAATGAATAGAATTGACTTGTAAATCTCAAGGTGTGTCAACCCTAGGTTTGGACACTATGCTGCCCTAACTTCCTTATGATAGAAATGATTGAACAACAGTTTTGGGAGAAGAATAAAAATGCATTAACAATCAAACTTATGATATCTATCACTTGAAACATGAATTATTAAAATAATATTGACATAAACAACATTAACCAGCCAATCTGAGAAGCTTAGGATGGCATGTACCTGACTCCAAAAGTCAGTTTTAGGCTCTACTAAAGGACATATTCGCCCAGAGGTGAATGGGTCTCTGTACAGGGCTCTGAAAATTATTTTTGCAATCCTCAGATTTCATATCTAATCTTTTTTTTGCCCCAAGTTTGACTATCAAAAAACCGAAAATAAAACCTATAGGTGAGTTTTCGTGTCTTGACAACTTTGATGACAACTTTGCAAAATTGTACTTTTGATCAACTTTTAATCCTTCTTCACCTACAAATCTGAAAACACAAAGAGAAGAGAAAAATGTTTATTTTTTATGGATAATGGTTTGCCTTGGTCAATCCCTAGTTTGTTAATTAAACCTTGATAATAAAATAATGATAAAATGAAAGAATTGATGAATGAACAAAGTTTGTCACAAAACACCAAACCATTTAATGCCCACCCTTAGAGTACTAAATTCTATCACATCACTCCAAGGATTGGATCTTGCTTTAAATGGCTTGATTGGATGCTTGAATTGACACTTTATTTTATGCTCAAGAAAACTTGAAACCTACATCACAATGTTGACTCAAAACATGCATGAACACACATAAATCTTGACATCATGACAAGATATTGAATGCTACAATAATTTAATAATAAATCTTCTCTCCAATGCTCTTGACAAAAATATTTTCTCTTGTAATTCTTGTATAAAGTGTGTTAGATTTGAATTGATAAAAATACCTTGTATTTATAGGTGTTTCCTCAATTACTCGACAATTAAACATCACAAGTCGACCTTTGAAATTTGAATTTAGATCATAAAAATGGTGCCAAAACACATTTAAAAAATGGGATCCAAGACTTAAGGAGGACCCATTCGCCCTTGGGTGAATGGGTCCTAGGCCCTAAACGTAGGACACACATTTTTCAAGATGTGTAATTAAGTGTAGGCATTGATTAAATGTGGGTTTCCCTTTTAGAAAACAAAATTAAATAGGCTTGTGAATGCATAATTGGGCCAATTAAAGGCTTAATTAAGTCCAATTAATTAAGGGGATGCAAACATAGTGTGAAAATTTAAAGGTGTTCATTTTTCAACACTACATTTAGCCCCCACTTTAGTGAGAGTATGAACTTGCGCTCAGACTCACACTAATGTAGAAAAATAAGTCAAGAGAGGTCTAATTTTGCAAGTGTTTGAAATATAAGATGACAAAGGTCAAGGAGGGTGATCAAGCCCCCAAGATCTAATATCTTATGGAAAACTAGCAAAGGAACAAAGAGACACATGCTTGCAGCAACAACATAAGATGCACAATCATGCAATGCCAAAATTAATGAAAAGAGAAAGAAAAGGAAGGATGGACTAGTTATGGTTGAATTTTTTTCCATAAAATGCATTCACAAGTGAAAGCTCATTTTCCACTATCCAAACAAAATATACTCATGAGGGCTAGTGAAATCCGGTCTCCACTAGGTGAGCCCCAAGAAATTGAGAAACACATACTAGGCCGATATGCACCCACAAAAAGGTGGTTGATGAGAAATTAATGCTAGGTCTATAGGCTCCCATACGTCAACAATACCAAATTTATACCTTCTAATAACTTTGACAAGGTGCCACAAAAATGGTCATAGGCTCCACAAGGCTAACAAATTTCATTATGCTAGACACTCATGAAAAACAAAAAGGCAACACTGGCAAGAAAGTTATGTTATGCTTGGTGGCCATGAATTTTTTTTAAATGCAATAGGGTAAGATATTCAAAGGGGTTTTTATTAATTCATGAAAGGTCTCACCTTAGGGAACATCATGCTCAATGTCACCAAGAGAGGACTAGTCAAGGATAAAAGATTCACAACTTAGGGAATGAAAGTCATAGCATTACCACTAAGAGGAATGCCATATGCCAAGAAAGGTCATGCTCTTGAAGGACATCAAACCCAATGTCACCACCAAGAAGACGCATAGCATAAAGTAAGAAGACCATAGTTTGAAATCAATATGAAAACAATGAGTGGGGATGTGTATGTCCCCACTTTAAAGAAATTGCTAAACACCATTATATGAGTAATTACTTTAAAGTAGAAAAATGTTAAATGCCAATATATCAGAGCTTTATTATGAAACCCTATGCCAAACATATTTTTCCAAGTAGAGCTACATCATGGAAAGGAGGTTGTCCCCATATTCAATCCTAAGATAACACACAATGGATCAATAGATTTTGGGTCAACATTATGTCTTTGATATAGTGATATAATCGAGCTCAGAATCATCAACATTCCCCAAATAACTCATGGAATAATTAGCAAAAAGGAAGAATGACACGTAGAGAAAGAAAACAAAGAAAAACTTTTGGGTTCAGATGGAAGAGACCTAAATGTCTCAATGCCTTGTGTCATCCCCAAAAGGAAATCACAAAACAAGTGAAAAGATAATGGTTACAATAGATAGAAGAATGTAGATACAAATAGAAGAATGTCACAAACAATTTTCTTCCTTTGTATACTTGCACTAGTAGAGTGACAAGGGTCATCCAAAGTAGGCTCACAAAAACATAAAAAAATGCCAATCAACATAATATGGGGGATCACATTATGCAAATTCAATCAAAAAGAACATGAATGTAAAACAAAGAAAAGAGTATGGCACATGCAAATCAACCTATAGTAGGTCATCTGCATCCCAATCTTGTTCATCATAGGAGGAAGGTGAAATAGCCAAAGGGACAATGACAAGAGTCATACTAGGAATATCACAAGGTTCAACACATGGTGAATAAATCTTTTTAGGAGGATCATCATGGTTGTTATCATCTAAGCTCATGGAAGAGGAAAAAAATTTTTTTAGCTCATTATGTAATTCCTCATCAATCTTATCAGTCTCATCATCATCATCCAAGTTAATCATAATAGAAGGTCTAATGATGATGTCCATTGAAGTTTCATGTTGTTGTTGTGGCAAAGGTGGAGAATCATCATGTATTACTTGAGTTGGTGTTTTATCTTGGTTTTTTGTTTTGTTCTTTTATTCTAATTGACAAGCAAGAGCACGATGTCTACACCTATGCTCTTTAGTATTTTGGTTTCTTCTTGCATGATTTTCATGTTGTGATTGTGTAGGAGCGGGTTTATCAACCATAGGTTTCTTTTCTTCTTGCAAGGGAGTAACATAAGGAACCATGGAAGGTTATTCAACCACTTTCTCTTTGGATCTATAAACTTGTTTAATCTTAGGAGGCACAACAAGAATTGTATATTTGTCTCTTGGTCTCTTATAGTAAATAGGTGAAGGATTTGTCATGGATTTTTCTTGGTTACTTGGAAGGGATTTTGGTTCAATCATGGCTCATCAATGATAGGAGGTTTAATCATGGGTTGAAGCATGTTGTTAAGGGATAATTCTTCTATTCTTTTTTCCTTGAACTTTTCGTAGGATTTGAAAAATAAGTCCTCATGAGGCTTAATAGGTTCCATAGGTTTAGTCCAGAAGAAATCCAATGATAAATTCCCATATGAAGACACATGATTAAAGCCACTATGATGTATAGTAAAGATGTTATTGTCAAATTGAAACTTTAAGAATTTATGCACTATCGATGAGATGACATCCATGGAGCGTAGTCATGGATAACCAAGCTTCACATGGAATTGGTCCAATGACGAGATGATGGAGAATAAGACACTCAATTGTTTCGATCCAAATTTTAAAGGAAGGGTGATCAAACCTATCATAGGGCAAGAAAAACCATTATTTGTTTTGATCTATGCTTTCGGTTGTTCAAAAGAATCTTGATAAATTTCATGCACAAATAATAACTCCTCGGTGATCACATTCTCTACACATAGGATCAATTAATATCCCATTATTAGGCTTGTCATTGATTCTTCTGGCAATGTAAAGAGGACAATTGGGTGCATGTTTGATTATGTCATTTTGTGAGAAAGCAATGTTCATAGACAAGCTGGTTTGGACCTTACAAGGTTGAATGTCAATGAGGTTAACCATAGTATATATAGAATCATCCTCATTATCACTCATGTTATCATCAGTCGTGTCAACATTCATCACATCATTATTGGTGTCACTAGTTTTCACAAAAGAGATGTTATGATATGGCATGGGATTAGTAAAAATTTGCAAATTTTGGTTGGGTGGGGCAATGGACTTATTTCCTTGATCATTAAAACCACCGATATGAATGTGATTAGAATCAATGATGTCTTGCATAGTTGTTTAAGAAGCTTACAATGTTTTGTATCATGTCCATTTTGTTAGTGATAATGGAAAAAGGCATTAGTATTATAGTTTGGATGTAAGGGCTTTGTAGGATCAAGGTTTCTGATGGGAGGTAAGGTAATTAGGTTCTTACCCAAAATTTGCAACATGATGGAGGGTATCGAGTAATGGGGTAAATTTTCTATTATGTTCTCTGAGTTTATATGAATTTTTTGTTTTTATGGCAGCCACTTGAGACTCAACATATTGACTTGTTTGAGGTGGGTTTATCTGTGAAAATCTCTTATTTTGTTTTTTGAATGGTGGGAAATTGTTATGGGGCGCGAACTTGGATTTCTTAGGGCAGTTAGAGGGATTTTTCGCTTCATGATGGCTAACTAAATTATGATAGTCATGAAGAGTCATGCATAAATATGTAAAGGAGGTAAATTTCATCATCCCAAGCTTGTCTTGAATTTTGTTTTGTAAATTTTCAATGAACAGTCTTTGAAGATCAACTTTGGGAATCTTCATATTGATTTGTGAATAAAGAAATTGGTATCATGCTATAAAATCAGTGATCTTTTCATCATCCTTTTTTTACACTTCATTAAACTGCTAAGGTCATCTTGGGAATAATGTGCACTTGGAAATGGTTCAGGAAAGCATCAAAAATATCATTAAATGAACTAATTGAATTATTCGATAAAGAGGAAAACCATTCCAAGGTTGTATCTTTCAAATACCTAGGGAAAATTTTAGCCAAGAGCTTATCAAGTTGAAGATGAAGTCACTACATAAGGATGTGTAGGCTGAGACATGGTTACTAGGATCTCCTTTACTACCGTATTTCTCAAATCTAGGAATCTCTATACCTTGTGGCAATTTTTCTCTCAATATCTCCAAGGATAATGGGTTTCTTTTGACATATTGTGAAGGTTAGTCATTTTTATTTTGGTTTAATGTGGAAACTTCTTGTTGGAGGGATAAAACATTTTTCAAATTTTGGTTAAGGACAAAATAATTGATTGCGTTTTGAGATGAAGGTGAATAAGCACCTAGAGGCGTATATGTATTTGGAGGACAATTGAATTGAAAGTTTGTGAGGGGTGATGGATTGAGAGACATGAGATTTGAATTCAGAAAGCTAAAAGGATTTTGAATGGAAATACCTAGAGTTGAATTGATATTTCTAGTGGTTTTCCTTGTTGTAGTAATAATTGCATGAGTTTATGTAGGAATAAAGACCACAATTGTAGAAGGGGGAATTGGATTTCCAGCTTGACTTTGAGTGTATCCCAAAGTTTGAGCACAACTAGCCATTGCAGGAACATGATTGTCAATTATATGAGCTAGGAAATGCACAATTTATATTCCTTGTTCATTATCAATAATTTTCCTCATGTTATCTATGATAGGAATTGTAGTACCAACAATTTATTCAACACTCACAAAATTTTGAAGTTATTCTAAGGCTTCATCCATTTGTTTTAGTTTCTCTTGAGGAACATTAGCAACCATTGTGTATAAATCAATTACATTGGTTGTAGGTAAAATAGTCATGGGAGATGTGGTATCAAAGCTATGGTCCATAATGTGTTGACTAGTGTCAATGTTATGAGTGAAAGAGATAGAAAACTCAAGATCCATGGTGGATTTACTTGTGTGGGATGGCATGAGTCTAGAACTACGTCTAGCTAAAGTATTGGCAATAGGACACCAATTTGTGAAGCTCATACATGTTTCACCGTATCCAAGTGCACCCAAAATTGAGAAAAGGCACTATACAAATGCAATAAACACCCAAAAATATAAATCACAATGCAAGCATGTAAAAAGATTTTTCAATTTTCAGATTTGAAATATGATAATTTATTGATTATGTTATGCAAAAACCCAAAAATGATATCTTTGAATGCAAATTTTGATTTCAAACAATGCACTTAATTTGACCAATTGAACTTAATGCAAGAAAGTACATTTTTTTTTGTTTTTTGAAATTGAAACAAAGATCTGACAACAAAATAAAATGAAGCAAATAGAGACAAAATGATGCTCAAAATTTGGAAAAAGCACCTATACAAGGACAGGTTCACCCAAGAGCAAATGGGTCTTTGTATAGGGAATGGAAAAATTAAAGTTTGTGTTCCTGATTTGATGTTTGAGTTCTCTGTTTCAAGTTGTAGACTATGAATTCTATGGCAATTTTTTCTAGTTTTAGGTTTCTTAATGCAAGTGAAAATAGTGCACAAAGTGGCAACTTTTGGAATGTAATTTTGAACTGAAATAAATAAATCTAAATGATTTAAAGACACCCTTGATGCAACTACAATGTGAGATGTATGCAAAATTAATGTAATTTTTTTTTATGAATTTGAATGATTTTGTGAACATGATTGTGAATTAGGCCAAATACAATTGAAGTGAACAATTAATCAATCAATTGAACTAATTAAATCATATTCTTAATAAAATATTTGAAATGAACTAATTAGAAGCCATGAAAACATGAAATAAACTCAAATTGATAAAGGAAACTAACTAAAAACTTGCGAAATTGATCCTATTGGGGGATTGGTGCTAAATTGATATGGAATGATCAACCCTTTCCCAATTCCTATTGATGAAATGAGATTTTAAGCGATTCTCTAATGGAGGAATGGCTAAAATTGATGCTAAATGATGAAATTATCTCAAGAATTTCTCTAAAAAATGACTATAGTCTAATTGCTCTCAATGCTTGTAGATGAATTTCCCATGAAATGAAGGCTATTTATAAGATTTTTGAGTGAATTAAGGGTCACGATTGATTTGGTTAATCAATGTACATAATCGAATTGAAGGGAGAAACATGGATCAAGGATTCCAATCCATGGATGAAATTGAATATTGACATGAATCAATAATCCTAATCAACCTGGTTCAACTTCAATTAGAATGTGCAAATCCCATGATTTGAGGAAGAATTTTGGAAGCTTGTTGGAAGATATTTCCATTTGGAGGAGGGAAATATTTGAATTTGAATTGGAAGAATATTCCTGAGAATATTCTTTTGCAAGTGGGAGAATTTGGAGGATTAAAATAAATTAGTCAATTAAATAATTAAGATATGATTTAATTGTGCAAGATAAGATAAATTATGATTTTAATTAAATAATTGGTTTATTTAATCAAAAAGAGGAATTAATGTCATTTAATTGAATAATTAAGATTATTTAATCAAATGAGAGGACTTAGGGTATTTAATTAAATAATTCACACTATTTAATCAAACAAGGTAAAAATTAGTATGAAAGGGGGTGAATTAATATGATAATATTAATTATTCAATTAATAGATGGAAAATAATGATTTTGATTAAACAATCAAGATTATTTAATTAAATAGATGAAAATGGTCGAATCAAGATGAAAATGGTGTTAGTAATCAATTTCGAATGTGTGATATCAATTACGACAATTTTAAGTGTCTATAGTTGCAAACATGCAAAACTAAACCCTAAATGCAATGCAAAGCACACTAATGCAAACTTAGATCTAGGGTTTTGAATGTCTCCAAATTAGAATTTGTGATGTACAAGGTCAAGTTCACCAAAATGAAACATATGGAAAAAGAGGAGGTTGAGATAGGTAGACCTAAAAATGAGGGACCTATAACAAAAGCAAAAGGGGGTGTCCACCTAATCAAAAATCCACCTTTTCCATGTTCATTAGGAAGAGGGATAGTGTCACAAATGAGTATAATTGACTTGTAACTCTCAAGGTGAGTCAACCCTAGGTTTGGACACTCTACTGCCCTAACCTCCTTATGATAGAAATGACTGAACAATGGTTTTGGGAGAAGAATAAAAGTGCATTATCAATCAAAATTATGAGATATATCACTTGAAACGTGAATTATTATGATAACACTAATAGAAACAACCATTAACCAGTAGATATGAGAAGGTTAAGATGGTATGTACTTGGATGTAAAACTGGGTTCAGGCTCTATTGAAGGACATATTCACCCAAGGGCAAATGGGTCTATGTATAAGGCTCTAAAAATTCTTTTTGTAGTCCTTAGATCCCATATCTAAGCTTTTTTTTTCCCTAGGTTTGACTATTGGAAAGCTAGAAATAAAAATTGTATGTGAGTTTCCATGCCTTGATGACTTTGATGACAACTTTCACAACTTTGTAAAATTGCACTTTTGATCAAATTTCAATCCTTCTTCACCTACAAATATGCAAACATAAAGAGAATAGAAAAATGTTTTTTTTTTTATGGATAAGGGTTTGCCTTGGTCAAACCCTAGTTTGGTAATTAAACCTTGATAATGAAATAATGATAAAATAAAGGAATTGATGAATGAAAAAATCTTTTTACACCTCACCAAACCCTTTAATGGTTTCCCTTAGAGGATTGAATTCTATCACATCACTCCAAGGATTAGATCTTATATTAAATGTCTTGATTGGATGCTTGATTTGACACTTGATTTGATGATTGAAAGCTTGAAACCTGCATCACAATGTTAGCTCAAAAACATGCATGAGCACACATATATCTTTACATCATGATAGGATATTGAATGCTATAATAATTGACTAGTAAATCTACTCTCCAATGCTCTTGACAAAAATATTCTCTTGTAATGCTTGTATAAAGTGTGTTACATTTTAATTGATAAAAAGAACTTGCATTTATAGGTGTTTCCCAAATTACCCAGCAATTAAACATCACAAGTTGACCTTTGCAATTTGAATTTAGATCATAAAAATACCACCAAAAACATATTAAAAAATGGGATCCAAGACTTAAGGAGGACCCATTAACCTTTGGGTGAATGGGTCCTAGGCCCTAAACCTAGGACACACATTTTCCAAGATGTGTAATTAAGTGTAGGAATTGATTAAATGTGGGCTCTCCTTTAGAAAAACAAAATTAATTAGGCTTGTGAGTTTTTAAATAGGCCAATTAAAGGCTTAATTAAGTCCAATTAATTGTGGGGAAGCAAAAATAGTGTGAAAATGTAAAGGTGTACATTTTTTGACACTACAACAAGACTTATAAAGTCTCTTCAATGGAAAATAAAAGAGTTACAAGTCTACGATGATTTACAACTAATGGTTAGATAGGTTAATGATGACTATCAAACAAAGGATGGTAAATTTCTCCAATATAAGAGGATGGTCAACGGCCTCAAATAATATTTTACTACTATCTCTTTTGAGAAAATACCCAGAGTGAATAGTAAGGATATAGATGCTATGGTGACTATTATATTTCTCCTAGATATATTATATAACAATTAGAAATGTGATTTTCTATTAGAACAACTTTTGGTTCCTACATTTGATGTCCTCGAATCTAAATTCATTAGAAACAATTTCAGGCCTAATTCCCCTTGGTATGATGAGAATTAAACTTACCTGGAAAATGGCACCATACCACCTAACCTTACCACAAACCTAAATAAAACCTTCATATGCTGATAATCTGGCTTCACTGTTCTTGGTGAGACTTGGTGTGCCTTACACTCACACCCCATTTTTTTGGAAAAATGGGGACCCCCTCCTTCTTTCTCTTTTTCCTTCTTTTTCTTTTGTTTCCTCTCTTTCCCTTTCTCCCTTTGTTTTCCTCTCCCTTCCCTTTATTCCATTTTCTCTTCCCGTTATTCTTTTGTCACTTGTCAAAGTTTTGGGATCCCAAGGTTTGGCATGCCCTCCTTATCAAGATTGACACCCAACATATTTTTTTTGTCTCTTGTTGCTTTTCAATGCTTTGGCCTTTGGGGTTTCCTTTTTTCGGAATGCTTGCCTCATGATATCCCCGATCCTGAAGGCCTCATGGTGGTGATGTCTTGTCACCTTGATCACCCCACCAATCACAAAATTTAAATTTTATTGTAGTGTATTTAATGGATTATTAATGGTAGGTGTTTAGTGGGTATAAGAGTAAAATTGAGAAAACAAACAAGGAGATATGCAACCCTTTAAAAAACCCTGCATGATTTTATGACCTACTTCCTTCAAACTCTCTTAGATTTGCTTGCATGTCATACCATACATTGCTTTGAGATAGTTTTCGGTGTTCTTATGGTGTCCTTTGGCATTACTTTTCGACGTTCACCTTTTCTCCCATGTAGTTTCCAGGTAAGATACATAATTGAAATCCTTGTTTCAATTATTTTCTTCTTTCGTCACTTATGTGGTCTTTGTTGTGCATATTTTGCACACACGCCCCGCCGTAGGCAGGGACCCTCTTTTTTCGCTCCTGATGAGCTTCTTTGCTTCCGTCTCGTTTTGCATGCCCCTCATTTTGTTGTCCTAGTTGGTCAACGTTCCCTTCAAAGTTTCACTTTTGGTTGACCATATTTTGCCCCTAAAATAAAAAGTGGCTAATTCTGCGGTTTTTCGGGCTTCACCCCCCCGCTCGCTCGATTTGCTTTTTCCTTCATTCTTTGACTTTGGGGGATTGATTTTCTATGTATTTTGGATGTTTTCATGGTGCCTAAGTGAACTAACAAGGTTTCATTGAGTTTCGGGAAGTTTTAAAAATTCCAAAACTGTGTCCCTTCAGCGGCTTTCCTACAGCGACTTCCCTTCAACGACTTTCCTGCAACGGCTTCCCTGTAGCGGCTTCCCCGCAATGGCTTCCCTGCAATGACTTCCCTTCAATGGCTTTCCTGTAGCGGCTTCCCTTCAATGACTTTCCTACAATGGATTTCCTGCAGTGGCTTCCCTTCAACGGCTTCCTTGCAGCGGCTTCCCCGCAACGGCTTTCCTACAACGGCTTCCCTTCAACGGCTTCCCTTCAACGGCTTTCCTGCAACGGCTTCCCCACAGCGGCTTCCCTGCAACGGCTTTCTTGCAGCAACTTCCCCACAATGGCTTCCCTGTAGTGGCTTCCCCGCAACGGCTTCCCCGTAGCGGCTTCCCTGCAACGGCTTCCCTACACCGACATTCCTACAACGACATTTCGGCCTCATGTTTCCGAAACATACCAGCGCATCTCAAAATAAAAAACGGACTTCGACCCAGATGCTAAAATGGGGTCTTATCCTCCCCTAGCTTTTCAAATTCCAAATTTCCATCCAAGAAGTACCATCCAAAGTTCCATGCTCTTGCGGCCGTTTCAAAACAGCATTCCTACAGTGGCATTCCGGGCTCATGTTTTTGGAACGTACTAGCGCACCTCCAAATCAAAAATGGACTTCGACCCAAATGCTAAAATGGGTTCTTATCCTCCCCTGGCTTTTCAAATTCCAAATTTGCATCCGGAGTTCCGTGCTCTCGCGGCTGTTTCAAAACAGCATTCCTACAGCGGCATTTCGAGCTCATGTTTCTGGAACGTACAAGTG
The DNA here is from genome assembly GCA_007115665.2 of Sequoiadendron giganteum. NCBI lineage: Eukaryota > Viridiplantae > Streptophyta > Pinopsida > Cupressales > Cupressaceae > Sequoiadendron > Sequoiadendron giganteum. Next base: position 618,789,746 of record CM021109.1, on the reverse strand, counting down.
CACCTCCAAATCAGAAACGGACTTCGACCCAGATGCTAAAATGGGGTCTTATCATCACCTGGCTTTTCAAATTCTAAATTTTCATACGGGAAGTACCATCCAAAGTTCCGTGCTCTTGCGGCCGTTTCAAAACGACATTCCAGACTCATGTTTCCGAAACATACAAGCGCACCTCCAAATCAAAAACGGACTTTGACCCAGATGCTAAAATGGGGTCTTATCCTCACTTAGCTTTTCAAATTCTAAATTTGCATAAGGGAAGTACCATCTAGAGTTTCGTGCTCTCGCGGTCGTTTCAAAATAGCATTTTCAGAATAGCATTTCGGCCTCTCATTTTCGGTTTCAAGAAGTCCACCATGGGGCCATCGACAGAACCATTGATGCAATGAAGAATGCTGTAAGTCCATTGGGAAGAAGGCAGCTTTCAGGCAGTTTTAACTACAGTAAAAGGGAAATTAGCTAGGAGACAAAACTGCTACAGTGACTGACCACTACAGGACAAAATAGGAAAAAGACAAAGATGTATTTTAAATTGTTGAATATTGTGGGGTAGGTGAAGCCCTAATGTAATTGAATCTGATCCACACAATGTAAATCAATCCTGGCCATTTATTTGGTCTTTGGTAAAATATAAATAGGGGTCTCCCCCTCATTTGTAGTTGTTGGAGAGCTGTTGTAAAAATATTCTGCAGTAATAGAAAGTAGCATTGTATGATCTATGGGTGTTACCTTTTGAGTTTTTTCATTATGTGTGCATGGTTCTACCTTCCAATTTAGTTTTAGATGTAGTTTCTTGAATGGAAGTGGTAATGGTGATTTTTGTTACAATATTTGATGAATTTCCAGCCCATACTTTTGGCACTTCTTGATGACAAGTTGCTGTGTAAAGTTAGCATGGGCTTCTTTATTTGATTGTTGCAACCTAGTTCACTTGCATTTCATGATGTGTGTATGCAAACTGAAAATTTGCAGTCCTTAGAAGATTGCATTGGTTTTGTGTAACTATAGGATCCTCTTGGCCAAACAAAACCTAGTTTAGGGAGTTTGTCTACTGTAGCAGCCTCCATGATCACTGTTCATTCGTAGTTTAAGATCCAGGAACCTTTTCTCTTCCGTGCCCTTTTTCCTTTTTTTTAATAAGTAACCTTAGGCAAGGTTCATTGCACATTGTAAAGCTAAATTTGATGTTGAAATGGAGTTCCAGACTGCTGTTTGAACCTACAGCAAACAATCAGCAACTTTCCCATCTTAAGAACTCCATTTGCAGATCCAACTTCCCCACTTTGTAACTCATTCGTAAGTCCACCTTGTGATTCCAGAAAATCACATAAACAACTGAAATATTCCAAGCACTATCAAGACCTGACATCCGAGAGACCTTGGGATAGTGTTCTGCAATTTGATTGTGGAAGATTGTCTTTCAAGAGAGGTGATGCACCTATGTATTACCTGTGTTGTGAAGTGCATGAAAACACCATCAATAGTCTTATTATTTGTTTGATTGTGTTGGTTTTTGTTCTTTACTTTCTTTCATTGTTTCTTTTTTGTTTTGTTTTTTTGTTTCCCTCATTTTTCCCTATCCAATTGTGTCTTGTTTGAGCACCCTGATCGAGGATATTTATGAAATCATCATATTGGGGGTATGTTTCTTCCTTTTTCTATTCTTTCGGAGATAGTCATTCACCCCTTCCTGGTTAAAGTCTTTTTCCTTTGGTATTTTTTTTTTTTAAATTGCATTTTGGGGTTCGAGTGTAAGCAATGCACATTAAAGAATAAAGTGCCAAGAGTTAAAAGTTAAACTTGAATTTTGATATCCAATAAATAATTCCTTAGCAAAAATAAAGTTTATAACATCAAATATCATACTTCAAAGATATGCATTGACCTATAATTCAACTTTGAGATAAGAGTTAAGCATTACACTCAACGCCTGACTCCCATTTTAAAGAAGGTCATTAAGCTTGCAAGAAATTGGTTGTCAGTAATTAGGTAGGTTAATTACTTCTTAAAATTCCAAAGGATAAATAATAAGTGTCATTCTCAAAATTTGATTCCTGGAAAATAAAGATAAAGAAAAACCTATGTTTTTGGGAATCGGGTGTCAAAATTTCACTCTACCAAGTATCAAACGAAACATTTAGGAGATAACCTTTACCTCTGAGGCCTAATCCTCGACATTGAAAATAGTTAGATTTATATCAAGTATTGGATATCAAGTGAGTGTCTTAACATCTAAAGTTTTGTAAGAATAAGGGATATGCATTGTTTTTGAACCTTAACCCCTAAAGATAATACTCTCAATAAGTATCAATCATTGAGTTTAGTTAGTGGGTGTTCTCCTTAAAAAATTACACTTAGTAAGAAAGATGGAGTAAGACGTAAGACTGATCTGTGACACCCAAAGGCACAAGAGTGAGCACATCCTTTTCAAAATTTGTGTTCGGATTGTGTTGGATTGCTTAATTCTTTTAACAAGTGATAAGACTCATTCCCAAGGCCCGATGACCGATGAACTAAGTTTTTTCTTAAGTATGAATTTAAAGAGTCTTCTATTTGCAATGAAGTTTGAATTGGCTTATTTTCATAGCTTGATAAGGGATTATTAGTTCATTCATTTTGGTTATTTCCCTCAAAATCCCAATGGATGGTATTTTCATTTGCAGGAAGCATGCCAAAAGGAGCAGAGATGAAGTATCAGTACAAGGGGTACAATCCTTTCTCAAAGACGTTTTGACCATATGTAGGATCGAAGATACTGACCTAGGATAGATAGACATAAATTAATTCCATAGAAGAATTCATGATGAAGAGACAAGGTCATTTAAAGCCACTCCGTTCACTAATTCAAGGTTCGTGGAAGAAATCGCTTTCCCAGTTATAGTACAATCACTTGAGATAGTCATGATTTGTGCCTTGTATTATGACGATAAGCATAGGAGGATACTAGGAGGATTTGGAGAAGTGGTTCTTGATATTAGTTATGAAATAATTGAGAAAGTATTCAAAATCCCTAGTTCCTCCTAGTATGAGGCTATTAATATGAAGAATGCAGTAGATTATTTTGAGACATGAAACAAGTTGTATCAATCTCATTAATACCCAAATGTTGCTCAACCCATGGAATGTAGCTCTCAAGAGTGCTAGGGTGCAACATAGGATTGAGTTTACGGGAGATATCAAAGATCATTTATCACACTCCTGAGTAGAGTTTATAGCAATCCCAATGCCAGAGACTTCTACCCATGGATGTGCCGCTTCATGCTATTTATTTTTTATAATAAGAAAATTGATTGGGCCACCCTCATAAGTGACATTATTCATAAGCAACTTAAATATGTGCTACATAGCAAAAAATTCTATATGCCATCTTATTTGGTATACTTGTTCGCTTCTAAAGAAACTTTCTCAGGGCTCACTAGGGTGGGATCTTTCTAGCTTGGAGAAGTAAAGATCCATCAACATTATCCCCAACTAGAATTAGATGCTAGCTACAAGAAATATTATGTGGTGAATGAAAACTTTGTCCATGTCATAATTAGAGGGCTAGAAAATTATTTTTCAAGGAGAATTTCTCTAGAGGCCATGGTAGAACTCGAGAACTAGGGGAATTAGTATATCTTATTCAAGACCTTTACATACATCAGAGTGGCTAGATTCCATAAGTATCCCCTCAAACTTCCAAGATACACCATAGATAAAATGATCCTATTAGATTTATTTAGGAAAGTAATAGAGATCCATAAAGTAATTGTTGGTAAGCATAAATCAGGATATTCATTTCCTGTGAAAATGAGATTTTACTCTGATTCCAACATGTAGAATGCCAAGAATACAAAAATCGAATTATAAATGTATACAATGTGGATGTATAATGATCTCATGGCCATATTTGACCCTATTGGTAAAATTAGAAAATTCATTTGTTCATTCTTCAAACATGAGCCTACTCTAAAGGATCTTTGGGCTGACTGTGAAGAAGGGTTTAAGATAATAATGAAGGATTATTATCAACTGATAGTAAATATGATTAAATAATGAAATGTGGCCAAGATATCCAAAGAGTTGAAATAAAATGGGAAATTTTTGGACCCTATTTACAATGGACAAGGCATCTTCAACCAACCAATCTACAATGTAGATTGTTCAATTCAAGAAGATGATAATATGGATACTAGAGTAGAAAGGGTCAAGACTTTCTTGTAGAGATGATTAGTATCTACATTCCTAATGATGGAGTTACTAAAGACCCAACCTTCAATGATGAAATAAAAAATAAGTGAAGGTTCAACCACTACTATTAAGAATCAAATATCATCATCTTCAAAGCTTGGATCTAAAAAGAGGAAAGAAAAGGAAAGGGTTGGCATAGAAACTAGAGAAGAAGAGAGTGAAGAAGAAATCCCTCTTACAAGGAGAAAGAGAGAAAGTGTGTTATCCTAAACTACATCTACTCAAAGGGCTAGTTCACTTGCTCCCTCTTCATCTCCTCCACATGAATCAACTTTACCATCTCCTTCACCTTCTCCTCCACCTCCTCCATCACCTCCACAAAATTATCCACCCCATGTTTCTACAACACCTCCACCTTCTCCACCACATTTACCCCCTTATATGACCACTTCCCCAATTTCTCCACCTCTTCCATCTCCTCCACATGATACTCCTCTTCCTCCTCTCCAATAAGATGAACTACAAACACAAGGAGAAGAATTTTAGAACAAGGAGGTGGTTGAAGAAGAAGTAATTGCATGAGAGAAAGTGAAGGAAGAAGTTCATGTGGAAGAAAATGTAACAAAAGGACTCGAGGAAGGAGAAATTGAACTAAATAAAGAGATTCATAATGAGGGCATCGTAGGAGAGGAAGTAATAAGAGAATATGCAGAGAAAAATGAGGCAGAACAAGATAACTCTCAAGCCTCACATGATACCAAGGTTATAGTTTCTCCTTAAAGGGAAGTTTCTTTAAACATCCCAGTATGGTTGAACCATACCATAAAGAATAGATAGAGAAAATATATATATGAAGAAGAAGAAAAGAACCTTAATCTTATAGAGGCATTTCAATTTCTGATAGAAAGAAAGAAAAGGTTGCGAAGCATGTTTTCTATCACTACAAATGAGCAGGGAAATAGAATAGCTCAAATCGTCATCCCTTTAATGGATAAGGGTGAATCAAACATGTATCCAAAATATTATCAAATAAGACAGGTCAACTTGGGTGTTCAGACAAGAGAAGGGGAACAACAATCCCAACAAATGGATATTTCCATAATTTTGAAAAGGATGCAAAAGGATGAGAAAACTAAGGAAGAGCTTAAGTATTTGGTGGCATAATTAACATACATGTGAACAATCTAATAGGACCCACTGATGTTGTTGCTCTTGAGCCAACCTTGCAGGTTGTGTTAAAGGGTGAAGTCTTACACCTTAACCTTAAGGGATGGGTATCTACCACTAAGCAATGGAAAAAGGATTTTATAACCTTGGCAGGCATAATTTTGAGAAAATAAATAAAATCTTATCACTACATTTGTGAGGCATAGCTAACATTAGTCTAGAGATTCTAGTTTGATTTTATATTCATATAGTTTGGTGTTTTAGACATGGGTGATGTTGAGATTTTGGTTTATGGATATTATCATTTTGGATTATGGACACAATGTTTGATATGCATGTGTACATACATTTATTTTCTTAAAAATAATATAATATGTTCATTTCATAAAAATAATTTGATCATAAAGTGTTTTAGTTAAATGTTTAATTTCTGCAAAATTAAATTTCTTCAACTATAATGCTAGATTTTGTAATTATTTGATGTTAGAAATTTTCAATACTTATATTTAATTTTTTTATTATAATTTTCTATATGTACTAATTTTTTTATTGAGATGTTGTAGGTGGGCAGCCCAAGTTACTTAAGAATTGGAGACAAAGTCCAAATGCTAAATATTTAATTATTGGCTTTTAATTTTGTAAAGGGGGTTTAGTGTTAAGAGTAATTTGATTTATGTGTTTTTCTTTATTTGTGAAGGGAAATATGTTTTATTTGAGTAATCTTTTCATTTGAGGGAAGTTGAAGAGTTGGGAGGAAATCTATTTTAGAGAGGGATTTGGGTATGGGTTTATCTCTCAATTCTTTTTGCTACTTTTCTTCATTTGTGGGAATCCTTTTGGTGTGTGAAGATTGTTACTTCTTTGGGTATTATTTGTAAGAAATTGGTGGTAAAAGAACATTAACATAAAGAAGGGATTTAATGCTTTGCTTAGGTTAATGGGCTGATCTTAACTTGGATTGTCAAGGTAAGGTTGCATTTTATTGATGTCTTTGGATTTTATCTTGAATGTGAATTGTGTAGAGAAAATCTATTGTGTGTTTTGTTTTAGTGTGGACTCATTTTTGTGTAATAGGGGTTTGGGTGTAGATAAGGAGCGAATCTCACTTGAGGGTTGAGAGCCTCCTTCATTTGGGGTTGAGAAGGGCATGGAGCCTCTCTTGGGGATTTATGAAAATATATATATGTGTTTTGAGTGGATTTTTGAGATGGATGATGTGTGGAATGGTGGGTTGTGGAGGTGTTGTAGATGGAATAACTTGGTTGTGAAATTGTTAATTGTGGAAGTATTGTGAATGGGAGAATATGGTTGTGAAGTGGTTGTATGTGGAGGTGATATGAATGGAAGAATTATGTGTTGTAAATGGATTTGGTTATTTAAATTGAAGTGGTGTTGTGCCCCAAGAGGGAAGGGAACCCCCCTTCTCCCCCTTTGCAAGAATCTTGTGAGTGGGTTCTTTGTGAGTGACTTAATGTTTCAAATTTTTTTCTATTCATTTTATCTGTATTGTGCATCTGGACTTTGTCTCCTACTCGGGGGTGGACTTATTAGTACTATGGATGGGAGGAGAGTAGGATTGGGCTTCTCTATTTTGGTGTATGAAGGTTTGGAGGGAATACTGGAAGTTATTGTAGAGCTTTTGGTGTATTTAAATTCTTTTTACTTTGCTGATACAAAGTGATTTTTTATCTACTCAAATTTGCAGATTGTAAAAAAAAGGGGTTCTTCGTGTTAGCAAAGGTTTTACTAGTGATCATATTTTTAGACAATGTAAAAATTCTCCTTCTGGTCTATGTAATAATGTTGAGTAGGGTTTTTATGTTGTTTTATGTGATAACAAAATATTGCAAGATATTGTTTCTAGATTGCATCAGAATAGATAGCTATTCTCTTTTATTTGAGTTTCAGTTGGTACACATTGAATAGATTTCAATTAAAACCATTAATGAATCGAGTTGAATGAGAATTCTATGCCTCACCAGTGAATTTTGCAATTAGTAATAGCAATCAATTTCTGCATTTGCAAAGTAGGGAAAATATTTTGGTAATAATATTGTGAAGATCTTGCGTGACACCATATATCGGCCATAGTCACACATTAATTCTTCAATCTTTATTTGTGTTTTCAGCCCTCCAATTGCTACCACTATCTTTATACAGTATACATAGCCTTTGATTTATTTTTGTAGACTTTGCAATGATACTTAGCGTAAAACTTTTATCAAAACACTCTTATATCATTCAATCTGTTATTTGAACCCATCACACTTTCCTTCGTTATTAGTATCATGAGCTGAGTTTTTATTTCTTGTATCATGTGTTACTCTTCTTTATCAACCATTTTAGAAACCAAATATTATGTAATTCCCACCTGAGATTAAACTATCATCCTACTATAAATTAACAAGATTAGGAAGGAAAAGAAGTCGATTGATGTTAAATTACTTACATTTGACTCGAAGTATAATTAATGATAGGAATATAATATCATCAACTAGATAGCTTTAACTACAACAACTATACAAGAGATTTATACAACCAAAATAATTAAGCATAAGAAGTAATTTTAAGAAATAAGTTAATCAAAGATAAATTGTTTACATTTAACTATCATTATGTTTAAAATATATGAAAATAATGATATCTAACGTTAGAGTCAAGTTTGCATTAAAATCAAGGAATTAAATCTTCAAGTTAGATGTTTCCATATTCTAAGCCAATAATTAAACTTTTCAAAAATAAATTGAAGAAGCAATATTGTTAATACAAATTCATACTTATGAATAATAGAAAAATATTTAAACGTTAGTTTGTGAACATATCTTAGCAGTAAACAGGATGATAACATCAACATTATTCATTAACTATTATAACAACCTAACGTTTTAACATGATTTCTTATACATCAAAATGCTTGTACTGTCGCAGTTATAAGAGGTATAAAATTTGGAAACAATAATATAATATTGTAACGTATCAAGGAAAAAGATTAACAAGTAGCAATTTTAAGAGATTGGTTAAGCATTGGACATGGACCAAGATGACCATAGTTGTTCATGCAACCTTTGATTCAAAACAACAATATTTGAAACATTGTGCATAATAAGAAGACATTTAGCATAGAATCATAGCTAAGGAAAATATGCATTAACTATGCATTCTTTGAGTTGACACGTAACATTTAATAATTGAAACACTGCTTAGGAAAGTATACATTATCTATGCATATTTGGTTTCAATAATGATTTTATGTTGTGTCTTCTCATTATGTGCAACATTTCAAAGGTTGCATGGACAACTATGGTCATCTTGGTCCGCACCCAATGCTTAACCAATCTCTCAAAATTTATACTTGTTAATATTTTTCCTTGATATGTTACAATATTATATTATTGTTTCCAAATTGTTACCTCTTATAACTGCGACATTACAAGCATTTTGATTTATAATAAATCATGTTAAAACATTGTGTTGTTATAACAATTAATGAATAATGTTGATGTCATCATCCTGTTTACTGCTAAGTTATGTTCACAAACTAACGTTTAAATATTTTGTCGTTATTCACAAGTATGAATTTGTATTAACAATATTGTTTCTTCAATTTCTTTTTAAAAAGTTTAATTATTGGCTTAGAATATGTAAACATCTAACTTGAAGATTTAATTCCTTGATTTTAATGCAAACTTGACTCTAACGTTAGATATCATTATTTTCATATATTTTAGACACATGGTGATAGTTAAATGTAAATAGTTTATCTTTGGTTAACTTATTTCTTAAAATCACTTCTCATGCTTAATTATTTAATTTGTATAAATCTCTTGTACAGTTGTTGTGGTTAAAGCTATCTAGTTGATTCAATATTACATTCCTATCATTAATTATACTTTAAATCAAATGTAAGTAGTTTAACATCAAACGACTTCTTTTTCTTCCTAACTTTGTTAATTTATACTAGGATGTGAGTTTAATCTCAAGTGGTCATTACAACATTAGTGATGAGGATAGTTTGGCACACCAAATAGAGGTAAGAATTGATGAGGAATTGATGGTATGGGATGATTACATCCCAATTTTTTAGAGAATAAACTCCACTCCATTAGATGAATTTATAAAGGCAGGGATAACTTTAAGAAACACCCCCCCCCCTAGCAAAGGTGTAAAATCATGGCGAATCTTTCCTTTTATTTGAAAAATATATTAATTTTCCTTGGCGAATCTTATGCACATTATTCAAAAATTTGTAAAATCCTGGCAAATCTTAATGGATAATTGGTAAAAAAAATAATCACATTGGCGAATCCTAGTGAATAATCACTAAAACGGTTCATTAAAATGGTGAATCTCTCCTTTAAAAATTTGCATACTTGGTCGACGCAATTCCCCCATATATTTTTTGTTTTTTTTAATATTGAAGTAGGGGCCCGGGGGCAACAACCACCGGCGGGGTCAAGGGGCAGCACCCCTTGTGGGGGTCAAGGGGGCAGAGCCCCCTTATGGGGGTCGAGGGAGCACACATAGATCAAGTGTTTTTAAAAAATCTCACTTGAAAATCGGACGACTACAAGTTCATTCTGTGAGCGAATATCGGCATGAGTGAACATCATCGGTGGGACACTTAGGGATGTCCTATCGATACAACGATATAGAGATTTGATCGGATGTCTTTCCGGGAGCTTCACGTGAATATTGTAGATTCCCTTCATGATTCTTTGGAATCACACAAGTGGTGTACCTGTGCCTTGGTGGACCCCAGGAGGAGTATGGAAGCCTTATCGGTGTGAGTTAACATCATCGGTGGGACAGTTAGGGATGTTTCGCTGATACAACAATTTAATATGCACTTAGTGAATTATGTGACTTTATATGCACGTGCCTTTTAAAAAGGTTGTTGAGGCCCGAAATTTTTTTGGGGCCACACGATTAGATTTAATTGTGTGGCCCAAAAAAAATTTTGGGCCTCAACAACCTTTTTAAAAGGCACGTGCAAATAAAGTCACAGAATTCACTTGCAACCATTCAATTAAAAAGCTAATCGATGACAATAAATAATAAAACTATTAAAGGCTAAAATATCCCTAAAATGAAATGGTAAATTATTATTAGTGGTGAATTTACCATAAAAATTCATTGTAAGAATATAAAATTACTGGTGAATATAAGTAATATTTGTAATTACAGTATAAACTACTGGCGAATCAAATCCGATGATGTTTCGTTTAAAAAATAATACATTGGCGAATTAATCGAGACAATTTTATTTTTTTGTAAAAACCTGGCGATTCGACAACCTTTCTAGCCTGTATTATTCGCCATTTTTGGAGGTCTCGATTTCAAATATTCACCAATTGGTGAAGATTCGCCACTAAAGTTATCCCTGGCTAAAGGTGACTATGATAGAAGAATAAGACAAAGATAAAGCAGGGGAGTGATTGAAAGAAGTGTAGCTAAGGGTGAATACCCTGAATAAATGTAAAAATAAATTGAATAAAAACAAGAACCTAGCCAACTAGGCTATGGTCAAGATTGAACATTTTGTGGAGAATCTTGGTTGGATATGTTACTACCAAAAAAATTTCAATTAAAATCCTAGGCCTTCTTATCCATTCGAGCCCATATTTCACTTTCTTTTCACAAAAATCATTCACTTTATTCCTTGTCCGTTTTATTATGAATTTCAAGTCCTTACCGCTCTCTTAATATGCATTCTATAAGCTTTTACCGCCTTACCACGGTCTCCCAAAATTAAACCGCGGTATGGCGGTGGCAGTTAGCAAGCTAGCGTTAAGTGTTTACCACGCTACCACACGCAGTCTAAGCATAGACCACGGTATTGCGGTGGGCGGTCAGTAAGCGGCGGTGGTAAACAACAAGGCGATGGTTGGCAGTTAGGAGATTATGAACAGTTGGTGGTAAGTGAGCGGTTACTGCTATACCGTAACTGTTAAAATAAAGATCGTGGTAATGTGATAATAATAGTGAGGCAGCAGAGGTAACCGTTGGCGGCTACCACGGTACCGCTGGTAGTTAGGCCAGTGACCGCGGTAGTGTGGTGAGTGTGGGGATACCCGTCGCAGTGAACAGAGTCAAACAAGAGGAAGCAGTTGGTAGTGACAAGAATGGCGAAGGAGTCCCACTGCAGTACTGTAGGGGGTCATCCGATAGACCGTGGTAATGCGGTAAACGATGAGGTTAACTGTCAAGGGTAGGCACCGCATAACCGCGGGTTGAAAAGTCAAAATCACGGTAGAGCAGTAAGGACACAGGAAGCCTCAGGAAATGAAATATGAAGAGCGATAAATGTATAGAGTAAAATTCAAAGAGCGGGAAAATATGTAAAGAAAAATAAAAGACAAAGCAATAGTATAAAATATTTAATTTTCTGATAAGGAAATTAATTAAATATTTTATTTGACTGTGAAATACAAACGGATGTAACAGAAAATTGAAGGGTCACGACCCTTGGTTTGTAATGTATAAATAATTCAAAAATTCAGTTGCAAAGGGGAGGATTCAGATTCTTTTCGAGAAGGGACTAGGGAATGTAAAAAATATACAGATCTTTCCTGAAACAGTGTAATGGAGAAGATGTTTTAAATTGGTGAATTTATTTTGGTGTTCAGTTGTTATGTTAAAATAATCTAAATTCTTTATCTTTGGTTGTCTCCAATTTGAGATCTTTCTTTCATTTGAATTAGTGTATCAAGTATATTTCTGATTTATCAAAGTGTTCTCCCATTTTGTGTGATTTAATTAGTTGGTGTCTGCAAGTCAGAGTTAAAATTCTTCTAATAAATCATAGTGATTTAAGGATTTCATTTGGATTGTTGAAGTAGAACCAGATTAAGAAACATCCCAGCACAGTTTATGCAAGACATAAATAAATGAAGTTATATGCCAGTCAGTAAGATTTCATTTTAATGTGCCTAACAACTAGAGTTAAGCCAATAAGAGAGAACATGTATCATTTTCTGTTTTGACTCCATTGCCCATGTGGATAGAAGGCACTGATCTGCCTCAACCTAGAGATAGAATTTCATATCAAACAATTCATTCAAGACCTTTCATTTGTGTAATAGGAGTAGGATTAATTGTAGTGGTTTTCATCTATTCACTTCCATTTGCCATTATGGATAGATTGCTCAATCAGGAAATACATTTCAATCTGCATCATTCATTAGGTTCACCCGCCTAGGTCTAGCAGAGCCTGAAGAGCAGAAGGTACAATTGCATTAATTGGCCTTGTACGTTGGCCAAGAGTGTTGTAAGAGCTTGGCAAACTCTTCTGGTTAAACTTGCTTTTTTGAGACCCAACAGTTTGGCGACTCCGTTGGGGAACATAATCTAAAAATAAGCCTTGTCATAGAATCAGTATCTTGTAGAAGACTCCACTAGGAATAAAGAATTGCAGATTTTCTCACTTTTGGAAAGTGAGTGGCGACTCTGAATGAACAAATATATTGAGACTGATGAATTGAAATATATATCAAAAAGAAATCTTCCTAGAGTTCAGACTATCTCAATTGCTCCCAAAATGCAAGGAAGAAGGTCTTTGTACAAAGATGGTGATGGTCCTAATGCCAAAAATAAATGGACAGAGAAGAATGATAAAGGTAAAAAGGTGACCGATGACATGGGACCATCAGACAAAAATAAAACATAAAAAGCATCATTGGAGATACACAATTCATATGGCACATTAGCAAATGAAGACTGTCCTTCCAGAGAACCTCACACTCCTGAGGAACAGAGGAATCCCTTTTATCAACCAGATCCTAAGAAGGTTGAAGAATTCATGGTTGAATGTGAAGCTGAAAGAGAAAGAAGACAACACGAATATGATCAGAAAATGGCATTTCTTGAAGAAAATCAAGATGGACTTGGCTATGAAGCAGCCTCTGAGGAGAATTATGAGCTTATGGCTAGGGATGAAATAAATGAAAGACTGGAACATGAGAGACAAGAAGTGGAAAGGGCAAGAATAGAATATGAGCAGAGGCTCCAGGCAATTAGAGAACTTGAAGAATTGAGATTGAGGAAAGTGCAGATCAGTACTCAAATAGCTAATCTGCAAAAATATGTGCCACCTCATAGGCAAGGGAATAATGATGCAGGCCCACCAAATTCCTCATAGGCCTACCAGAATTAGCCAAGGAATCAAGGTAGGTATCAAAATGTTCCACCACAAAATCAAGGTGTTCAACCACCTCCTTATCAACAGCATGTACCCCCACAAGGTCAGCAATATGTGGCAAATAATAATCTATTGTACCAGCGTCAGTACTACCAAAATCCTCCTCCACAATATGCAACCATGATTAGGCAATTTGACTTGGCTGGACTACAAATATGTCCTTACCCTATGGACAACAGTTGGAGAACTTTGGTCCCAAAATTCACAAGGAGCAATGCTACTGCAGCTGAAGAGCATTTAAGGAGTTTTAATGCTTTTATGCAAGATTTAGATATGCAGTATGAAGATATACAAATGAGACTGTTTATGATGTCACTGATTGAAGATGCCAGAGATTGGTTTAATAGTTTGCCAACAGCTTCTGTTAATTCTATTCATGTGTGTTATGAGCAATTTCTTGAGTAGTATGGGAATCAATATGCACCTAAATTTGCATTGCATGAATTAGTGACTATTAAGAAGCACCAAAACGAGTTGGCTTATGATTTCAACCAGAGGTTTTCTAAACTGCATAATAAGATACCTCCTGGATCTAAATTGGTTGATCATGTTGCACTGAGTATTTAGTTAAAATCTTTTGATCCTAAGATAGGTTATGAACTCAGGAACAGGGGTCCCAAAAATTTGGCTGAAGCTCAAAGGATAGCACTCACCATTGAAAATAATAGGAAAGTTGCAGGGATGATTTCCAAGAGGGATAACCCAAAGGCTCCCTAATATGCTCTTCCAAATAAACAAGAGAACACATATAGGAATGAGAGGCCAAGACTGCATGACATGCCTTATAATACAAATTGGAGAAATGGAAAGCTAGTGATGGATGGGTCCAGAAATAAAGAGACACCTGACCCTTTGAAGAAGAGAGGGACTTACATGGTTGCTAATAGTCCTTGGTGTTCAGTATGTGACATGCCACATTCATCAGAACATTGTGTAGTAGCTCAGTCAGTGTCAGGAAGAGACATGACAAAAGATAATAATGAAGAAGATAATAACATTTATTTGACTTCTCATACTCTTTACTCAGCAGAGCGGGGATATTCATCTTCAGAGGAAGGAGGATATGAATATGATGTTGATCATCAGAAATATAATGTTCACATGGCAGAGCAACAAATTTTTTCTGATTATGAAGAAAGTGATGATGAACGAGATCTTCCTACTACATCATATCAGCCTAATAGGGGAAGTATGAAGAGACTATCTGAGGAAGAAATTAAGAAATTGACTATTGCAGCAGTTGAGCGAGCTAAAAGCAAGTATTGGCTAAGGAATAGAATATTAAATGAAAAGGAAGGTGTTCTGAGAGGAATATTCTTGAAAAGTGAAAAGATGTCCCATGAAATATCAAAAAAGACAAATGATCAGCACCTTGACAAAAAAGAACAGAAATATATCCCAAAAAAGAAAAGAAAGAATCCTCCAGGAACACACAAAAGATGGATCGGACACTAAAGAGGGAGAAAGAGGAAAACAAAGGAGAATTGATAGAATCCAAGAGGGTGATCAGAACTGAAGGTACATCTTTTGATTTCATACAAGCCTTATCTCAATTAAAAATGTCTGTCCCATTGTTTGAAATGATGAAAATTAAGGAGTATAGGGAAAGTGCTATTCAATTAATGTCTAGTGGGAGGAATCAAAATATAAATTTTGAACAAAATGAGAATGTTGGAATTGCTGATAAGAAAGGAAAGATAGAAGTTGCAGAAGTTTGTTTAAGTGATGCATTGATAAATACACCTCAAATTGATCCATTTTTCACTACCCTACTCATAAATGGTAAATTGGTAAGAAATTGCATGATAGATTTAGGTGCTTCTATGAATATTATGCCAATAGGGGTAATGAAACAACTGGGCATGTGGATAGATATTGAGGGCGGTAAATGTTATGCTATGGATAGTAGGCCTATCCCAGTAGTGGGGATTATGAAAGATGTAGAAGTAAGACTAGCATCCTACCCACAAGCTACTTATAACATTGATATAACTGTGATTGATACACCTCCTCAGTTTGGAATGCTTCTATCAAGACAATGGACTGCAACAGTTGGAGGTAATGTGCAATTTGACTTATCATATGCCGCAATACCAGTTAATGGTGAAGAGGTGAAATTATATAGAGAACCAAGGGTGAATCAGATTGTTGAGTGTGTTCCTCACGAACAACTTAATTGCTTATGTGATGGAGATTTGGGGAGTTTCAGAGTTGAATTATATCAGCTAGAACTAGTGAGTACTGACCCAATTGATAGACTTGTTTCTAGAAATCAGCAAGGTGTGTGGAAAATGTACTTTGATGGGGCTTGCAGTCAAGAAGGTAATGGAGCTGGGGTAATTTTCATATCACCTGAAGGTACAACATTTAAATATTCATTTTTATTGGCTTTTGAATGTACAAATAATGTGGCTGAGTATGAAGCTTTGTTGATTGGTTTGAACATGGCCATCAAACACAAGATTAAGTTGTTGTCTATTTTGGGAGATTCTGAATTAGTTGTGTCAAAAATTAGATCAAAGTATGCTGCAAGGAACAAGAGGTTGAAACAATATAGGAATTTTGTATGGGATATAGTGGAACTATTTGATGCATTTTCAATTGATTGGGGTGATAGATCTGAAAACTTGATGGCTGATTTTTTGGCTAATGTAGCCTTGAAGAAAGATGATGACTTTGGCAGGAGTGTCTCAGATTGAATTTAAAACAAGACCAGTAGTCCCTAACAATATATATAGTTGGTAGGTTTTTGATGATGATACTGACCTTTTGAAGTTTCTTCATTGTATAGATCAGTATGAAGCACAGGAGATTGATTTCAATGCTTTTGTGGAAGAAGTGGATGGGAAACAGAATGTATTTGGGAAAAGGAAGTTTTGCAGCTTAAAAATAACAAGCTTCCCAAAGGGCTTGTGGCATTGGAGAGGGTATATGATGGGAGTGATCATTCCCTCATAAAGCATACACTAGTTAAGAAGGAAGATATTGAAGAAATAAATTTGGGAACTGAATTAGCACCAAAGAGGGTTTATATTGGAAAGAAAAAAAGCCCAACCATCAGAAGAATGCTGATTACATTGTTAAGAAAATACAAGCATGTGTTTGCTTGGTCTTATGAGGATTTGAAGGCATATAGAGAAGAGCTTTTTCAGCATGAGATTCCACTTAAGCCAGACACAAATCCATTTAGATAGAAGCAAAGGCCTATCAATCTAGCATAGGAACCTAAAATGCAAGAGGAGCTAGCAAAGCTTAGAGATGGAGGTATCATAAAACCCATTAGGCATTCAACATGGGTCTCAAATTTGGTTTCAGTCAGGAAGAAAAATGGGGACATAAGACTATGTGTAGATTTCAGAAATTTTAATGTGGCTTCCCTAAAAGATAATTATCCTCTTCCAAACATGGAGGCAATATTACACAAAGTAACAGGATGTGAGCTATTATCAATGATGGATGGATTTTCTGGATATAATCAGGTCAAAGTCAAAGAATCTGAGCAATACAAAACAGCATTCACTACACCATGGGGAATGCATATATATATAAGAATTCCATTTGGTCTCACAAATGTCGGAGCTACCTTTCAAAGAGCCATGGATGTGGCATTTGCAGATCTGATCAATGCTATAATGGTGGTATATCAAGATGACCTCACTAATTATTCCAAAAGGGCAGAGGATCATGTTGTTGATTTGCAGAAGATCTTCATCAAAGCCTTGGAGTATGGTATAAGTCTTAATCCTAAAAAATGTCATTTTGCTATCACAGAGGGTAAACTTTTGGGGCATATTGTATCAAAAGATGGGGTTAGGATAGATCCTGAAAGGGTAGAGTCCATTGATAAAATTCCCATTCCTAAAACTATCAAAGCAATCCAATCATTCTTTGGCCAAATAAATTTTGTTAGGAGATTTGTGTCCAATTTTGCTGAAATTGTTAAACCTATATCTAAAATGTTGAAAAAGGGAGAAAAATTGGACTGGACTGTTAAAGCTATGGATGCCTTCATATCTATAAAAAGAGCTATCAAAGAAGCCCCTATCCTAAATTCCCCTAATTTTACTAAGCCATTTCAGATTTTTTCTTTTGCTTCATTCCATACCATAGCTACTATCATGTTACAAAAAAATGATGAAGGTCATGAGCAGCCTGTTTCTTTTTTCATTAAGTCCTTGCAGGGGTCAGAATTGAAATATGACATTATGGAAAAGCAGGCTTATGCATTGGTCAAAGCAGCAAAGGCTTTCAGACCCTACCTTGTTGGAGCTAAGGTCATTGCTTATGTCCCACATGCAGTTGTGAAGGATATCCTAGTGCAGACAGAAGTAACATGGAAAAGATGCAGGTGGATTAACAAAATTCAAGAATTCAACATGGAGATTGAGATTACTAAGTTAGTAAGAGGACAAGGTCTAGCAAAGCTGATGGCAGAAACAAATATTGAAGCAAACTAGATCTGCAATGTGGAAGGTAAGGGTGAAATCATAGCAAGTATTGAGCATACTTCATGGTATACAAATGTAATGTATTATCTAAAACATATGAAGTGCCCTGAAGGGTTGAACGATAATCAAAGGAGAACTTTAAAGTTGCAGGCTTCTAAATATGTTTTTATAGAAGGGGATCTTTTCTGGAAAAATAGGGATGGTGTATTGTTGTTGTGTTTAGATGAGTCCCAAGCAAAATATGTTTTGAGAGAAATGCATGAAGGGGTGTGTGGAGGCCATTATTCTACTAAGACTACTGCACACAAGATTCTCAGGGTTGGTTACTATTGGCCTAAGGTATTCAATGATTCCTTTGCATATGTGAGAATTGTGAGGCTTGTCAGAAATTTTTAGGAAAATTGAAGTATCCGGGAGCATTACCACTTAGACCTGTGTAGGTAGAAGCACCTTTTCACCAATGGGGAGTTGATTTCATTGGAGAAATACATGATAGATCAAGTGGAGGGCATAGATGGATACTAGTGGCCTTTGATTACTTTACTAACTGGGTAGAGGCTGTTCCAACTAGACAAGCAACGAGCAAAGTGGTAGTGAATTTTTTGATGGAGAATATTATGACTAGGTTTGGCACACCAGTCAAATTGATCATAGATAATTGGATGTGTTTTAGATCAGATGAGTTTAAATATTTTTGCAAAACATATGGAATTATTATTTCTTATTCTGCCCCATACCATCCACAAGCAAACAGCTAGGCAGAGTAGTGTAATAAAAATCTTTTGAAGATAATAAGGAGGATACTGGATACTAACAAAAAGGCATGGGATTCGAAGTTAAGATTGGTTGTGTGCACAGACAGAATTACAGTGAAGAAGGCAACTAGAAAATCTCCATTTGAATTGGTGTATGGGATACAATCTAGGATGCCATTGCAAAATCTTTTGCCAGTTTATAATTTTATTTTGTAAGAAAACTTGGATATTTCTGATCCAATGGAGGAAAGAATGGAACAACTTACAGAGCTTGATGAAGTGAGAAGAGTTGCTCAGAAGCATAATGTGAAGTTGTAGTCACAAATGAAGTATCTTTTTGATAAAAGGGCCAAGAAGAGAAAATTTGAAAAGGATGACTTGGTGTTGATGTGGAATGCTCGGTGTCAGGATAAGGGGAAGCAAGGTAAGTTTGAAGCTTTATGGCTGGGTCCTTTGTGATAACCGGTAAAGGAGGTGAGGATTCATATTTCTTGTTGAACATGTTTGGAGAGGAGCAGGAGTTGCTTGTACATGGGCAGTTCCTGAAGCTTTTCTTTTCTTAAGGATCAACAGAGGGTCAAGGATTGCCAGTGCATGGACAATTCTAAATAACCCTTTCTAAATGTTTTTTCCATGCACAGTAGTTTAAGAAATTTTGAAGGGTCTGGGTTTTCCAACACATGGACATTCTCAGGAGTTCCCTTTCTGAAAGCATTGCTTTCCTTTCCATGTACAATAGTTTAGGATCATTTGCTCCATCTTTCATACCATTCATCTGTTCATTCCCTTCATCTGCCATGGTTTTCATTTTTCATCATTCGCTTGGTCTGCTCTCCCAGTTGATTTTATGGATTCTTGCAGTGCTTGCATAGCCACTCATCCCCAACAGGAGCCACTGTTAGAACCAAAAAAAATTCAAATAAAATCCTAGGCCTTCTTATCCATTCGAGCCCATATTTCACTTTCTTTTCACAAAAATCATTCGCTTTATTCCTTGTCCATTTTATTATGAATTTCAAGTCCTTACCACTCTCTTAATATGCATTCTGTAAGCTTTTACCGCATTATCGCGGTCTCCCAAAATTAGACTGTGGTATGGCGGTGGTGGTTAGTAAGCTAGCATTAAGTGTTTACTGCACTACCGCACGCAGTCTAAGCATAGACCGTGGTATTGCGGTGGGTGGTAAGTAAGCAGCAGCGGTAAACAATGAGGCGATGGTTGGCAGTTAGGAGATTATGAACAATTGGTGGTCAGTGAGCAGTTATCACTATACTATAACTATTAAAATAAAGATCGTGGTAACATGATAACAATAGTGAGGCGGCAGAGGTAACCGTTGGCGGCTACCACGGTACCGCTGGCAGTTAGGCTAGTGACCGCGGTAGTGCGGTGAGTGTGGGGATAGCCATCATGGTGACCAGAGTCAAATAGGAGGAAGCGGTTAGTAGTGACAAGAATGGTGAAGGAGTCCCATCGCAGTACCGTAGGGGGTCATCCGATAGACCGCGGTAATGCAGTAAACGACGAGGTTAACTGTCAAGGCTAGGCACCGTATAACCAAGGGTTGAAAATTCAAAACCACGGTAGAGCGGTAAGGACACGGGAAGCCTCAAGAAATGAAATATGAAGAGCGATAAATGTAAAGAGTAAAATTCAAAGGGCGAGAAAATATGTAAAGAGAAATCAAAGACAGAGCAATAGTATAAAATATTTAATTTGCCGATAAGGCAATTAATTAAATATTTTATACTATTGTGAAATACAAATGAATGTAATAGAAAATTGAAGGGTCACAACCCTTGGTTTGTAATGTATAAATAATTCAAAAATTTAGTTGCAGAGGGGAGGAGTTAGATTATTTCCGAGAAGGGACTGGGGAATGTAAAAAATATACAGATCTTTCCTGAAATAGTGTAATGGAGAAGATGTTTTAAATTGGTGAATTTCTTTTGGTGTTCAGTTGTTATGTTAAAATAATCTAAATTCTTTATCTTTGGTTGTCTCCAATTTGAGATCTTTCTATCATTTGAATCAGTGTATCGAGTATATTTCTAATTTATCAAAGTGTTCTCCCATTTTGTGTGATTTAATTAGTTGGTGTCTGCAAGTCAGAGTTAAAAGTCTTCTAATAAATCACAGTGATTTAAGGATTTCATTTGGATTGTCGAAGTAGAACCAGATTAAGAAACATCCTAGCATAGTTTATGCAAGACATAAATAAATGAAGTTATATGCCAGTTAGTAAGATTTCATTTTAATGTGCCCAACAACTAGAGTTAAGCCAATAAGAGAGAAAATGTATCATTTTATGTTTTGACTCCATTGCCCATGTGGATAGAAGGCATTGATCTGCCTCAACCCAGAGATAGAATTTCATATCAGACAATTCATTCAAAGACCTTTCATTTGTGTAATAGGAGTAGGATTAATTGTAGTGGTTTTCATCTATTCACTTCCATTTTCCATTGTGGATAGATTGCTCAATCAGGAAATACATTTCAATCTGCATCATTCATTAGGTTCACCTGCCTGGGTCTAGCAGAGCCTGAAGAGTAGAAGGTACAATTTCATTAATTGGCCTTGTACATTGGCCAAGAGTGTTGTAAGAGCTTGGAAAACTCTTTTGGTTAAAACTTGCATTTTTGAGACCCAACAGGATATTCTAGGAAATCCATCCTTATTTGTCTCTCCCAGTAACATGGTCGAGGAACTAAAAGGTTCATTGCAAGGATAATCCACTCAAGAGGCTTTTAATTAGATGATGAACAAGAAGATATAGTTGTGAACCTTTCAAGATGAGCTAGCAGATTTTACTAGTCTGCAAGAAAATATGGAGAACTCAACATTTCACAAAGGATCAAGTTTCAATGCCACCAAGGTCCTCCAATAGACATGATGAATGAATTCATCGCCGCATTCTCTAATAGCTTTCCTAGCAAGAGCTAGTCAGACCTTTTAATTTTGCTTTATTTTTTATAACTTTTAGAATAAAGGCAATGCCTAGATAATAAACTTTAAATTTGGCATTATGTTTTTAGCTAGATTTTAATTCCATGTGAACTATTTAGTTTAGTTTTAGTTCATCACCAGATCATAACTAAGCACTTTAATTTTACTTTAAGTTAGATTTTTTTGTAGATCTATGAATTATGGGATGCTTGAGTCTATTTAATTTGGATTCTAGGTCATTGTAATCTTCAAAACTTATATATTTTGCAAAAGAACATATACATTTTCAACATAGAGTTTCTTACTAAATTTGTGGAGCTATTTTATAAATCAAAGGAATGCCTTATTTGAATGCATATGGATCTTGATCTCTAGTGATGGTATGATTTTTTTTTCTAGATTGAGTAAATTGATGAAGTATGTTGTGTTACTAGGATATTGAATAGAGATTTGTCTCAGATTTGTCTATGTTTGATGGTGATCTGATTTGATATAACTTCAAAATCCTAAGATTGGTGAATTACTGAAAGGAAGTCGGGTGAGCGGAAATAGCTTCCTACACTAATCTAAGTAAGGGAGAGTTACAATTTTTTTTATTTTAACACCTTATATAGTTACAATAAGGAGAAACACATAGAAAGAATGAGATAGAATAGCAAGAACACATAAACAAAAAACACCATATATATATATACATGGGGAAAACCCTTTTGGGTACAAACTCCCACCCTCCAAAAGCACAATACTACTATATTAAATCAAATAGAGGTTACAATGTAGCTCCAAGTACAAAGAACAAAGCTTCTTCAACAAGTGCTTCAAAACAAACACCTGTTCTGGAGTGAATCTGGAAGCACTTTGTTACCTGCAAAATACTATGCATTTTATAATGCAAGGCATACAATATATAGAGAATATAAACCAGAGAAGCATCTAGGAGAGGATGGGTGTCCATATACACATGGAAAAATATCCCATGCCATAGACATGTATTTGGACACATGTACAATATTCCCTTACACCCCTTACAACTTTCATAACATGTAATATTCTCTTTCCAGGCTTGCGCGCCCAAAATGTACTCATAATAGCATATGACATATGCCTTACAACTATCATAAAATTTGTCATAAATATTCCATAAAATATACCACAAGATCTATAATAGAATCCGTAAGAGAATCCATCATAACTAACCAAAATATTTGATTCTCTTACAACTTTTCATAACCCAACTTGGGCGCCAACTTTCTCCATGCATAAATATGTCTTATGACACATCATAGAATCTATCATAAGTCAAATATTCTAAAGCGAGATTCCTATGTCCATTTGGGATGATGATGTATCATCTAATCACCTCCAACAGGGATGCCACATAGCTGGTTGGGTCATAATTTATGACATGACAATGGATGAAGCCACAATAGTGGTTTACAATTCCAGTGAGGAAGGAAAACTCACAAAAAATAACCCCATGCCAAAAATGTGATTTTTGGGGTTCGTACGAACCTACTAGTTCAAGTGAATCCATTCCCTAGTTTCCCACCCAAAAACCAAATAAAAATACATTATGTGGGGTGGTTCACTCGAACCCCTAGGGGTTCGTATGAACCCCCCTTATCCCTCATTCTCCCCCTCAAACACAAAAAACCAAATTTTTTTCACTTCGAAGCTCGGTTTGAACATGAAAATGGCGAAGACTTAACAAACCCAACTAGAATCAGGTAGTCCTCAGAACGAGCTATCCAACGAATATAATTTTGATATGTTTTGGTTTTATTATGTATTTTTTTTTAGTTTTATTAAATATAGGTTTTTCATCGAAAATGAAGGTCTATGTTCTGTACATGTGGAAAAATAGCAAATTATCAAAAAAAAATTGAAAAATATGAGTGCACCAAATATTGAAGTCCTTGATCCAACAAAAAAAATGAATTTTGATATATAGAAAAAAGGTTGTGTGTTATACGGTCGCGCTATGTCTTAATTGTAATTGGTTTGACTTCGAAACTTGATTAAAGAAAAAATATTCAATAAAAAACTATCTAACCAAGTGGAAGCACTAGATATCAGAGTTACAAATCTAAATTTGAAAGAATTATAATTTTATCCTTCATGGAAAAAAAGTTATGCGTTATACGGTGTGCATCACTTTTTAAAAATGTTATTTTCTGAAAAAAACCAGTTTTCGTGGGAGATGGAAAAAGAAGTGCAATCTAATTCCAAAAAATTTGAAAAAAATATTTTTAGAATCTATGGACAAAATGTGAGGAGACTCTAGTTTGTATCATCTTCAAATTCCTCACAGTTTAGCTGCTATAGGTGCCCAAATGTGAAGATTTAGTTAAAAATAATAATTTTCAGTGTCCAGTTTGGCCAAAAATTGTAAACCACTATTGTGGGATTACCCCAATATAGGTAATTAAATAATAAAATAATACATTAAATTAATCAATATTAGGACTCTAAGGTTGAGACGCCTTAATCCCAACATTCTCCCACTTGTTGAAGACCTGTCAAGAGTCATACAAAATCATTTGCTCAGGGGCCCCAGGCCCATGGAATCGAAACACCATCTAAACTTCTCTATGCTCACTATTTTCGTCAGTGCATCTACAAAATTCACCAAATTCTCAACGTTTTCTAAATTCACCTTCCCATCTTCTACCATATCATGAAAAAATTCATACTTGACATCAATGTGCTTTGTTCTAGCATGAAAGTTGGGATTCTTTGCTAATAAAATGGCACTCTAACTATCACAAAAAACTATAATTTTTCCTTCATCTAAACCAATATCATAACAGAATATCTTAAGTCAAATAGCTTCCTTACAAGCATGAGTGGTTGTCATGTACTGTGCTTCTATCATGGACAAATCAACTACAGCTTGTCACATCCTCATCCAATTGATAGCACCACCAAACATCATAAACATGTAACCACTCATGGATCTTCTACTGTCGATGTTGCTTGCCCAATCTGAATCCACATACCAACGAATATCATAGAATCTTGAGGTCTAGTAGGATGACAATAAAAACACAAGGCATACTCAGAAGTACCTCATAGATATCTGAACACTCTCTTAACTGCATCCTAGAGTATCTGTCTAGGATTAGCCATAAAACAACTAAGGACTCCCACTACTTGGGAAATGTTTGTCTCGTACACACCATAGCATACATCAAACTACCAAGTGCACTTGCATATGGTAATTTGGTCATGTCCTCCATCTTAGTAGGAGACTTTGGACAATCATTCATAGAAAGCTTCATCCCCTACATCACAAGAACAACTAACTTTTTGCAAGCTTCCATGTCGAATCTCTCCAAACACTGAGTTCACATACTTGCTTTGGCTTAACCAAAGCTTTATATTAGATTTGTCTCTCATGATCTCCATTCCTAGAATGTACCTAGCTACACCTAGGTCTTTCATCTCAAACTGTGCTAACAACTAAAATTTCAAATCTAAAATCATACTTTTACCATTCCCAATAAACAGCATATCATCTATGCATAAGACAATAATGAGAATGCGACCATTATCAGATTTAAAATACACACATTGATCAAATTTAGATCTTTTAAATCCCAATGATAACACATAGGTATCAAAATTTTGGTACCACATTCTAGGAGACTATTTCAAACCATAAAGTGATATCTTCAATTTGCAAACCAAATTTTCTTTACCTTTTTCAACAAAATGCTCTAGTTGTGACATGTAAATCTCTTCCTCCCAGTCACCATGAAGGAACGTTGTATTCATGTCCATCTGTTCCAATTCTAATTCATACATTGTTGCAAGTGCTAACATGAACTAGATAGATGTTAGCTTTGCAACATGAGAGAATATCTCCCCATAATCAATTCCATCCACCTATGAAAACCCCTTAGCAACCAACTGTGCCTTATGCTTCTCAACACTACCATCAAGACCACATTTTTTCTTCAAAACCCATTTATAACCAACAGGTTTACATCCAATAGGCAAAGGTACCAGATCCCAAGTATTTTTTTTCTTTAATGCAGTCATCTCCTCATCCATGGCTTTTAACCAAGAATCTGCATCACTCATACCCATAGCCTCGCTAATAGTCCTAGGCTTATTAGTGTTCACAATCAAAGAAAAAATGCAACTAGAATCCAATAATTAATAACCAAACCTTTTTTTATTTTCACCTAACTCATGTAGACCTCCTCAAAGGCCGAGCTTGAGGTTCTTCTTCCTCTTCAGAAATTTCAGAATTGCTTGAGCTCTCCTCATCATCAGGTCCAACAAGAGTATGTAGTTCATATTTCTTTGGAGTAGGTAGAATCTGAACTACCTCCTTTTGTTTCTCCTCTTTCTCTAGCTATAACTCAATGGTGGAAGGTTTTATCTCTCTAAAAATCACACTTCTACTATAGAGAACATTATGAGCTTTTGGATCCCAAAGCTTGTACCCTTTCACATGGATACTATAGCCGATAAAGATACACTTAATTGCATTGTTATTCAAAATTTACCTCTTCTCAATTAGAACATGAGCATAATCTTCACAACCAAATAATCTGAGATATATCATCGAAGTCTTTTTACCAGACCATGCCTCCATGGGTGTCTTTCTAACAACTATTGATGTAGGAGATATGTTGATCAAATAACATGAAGTCGTTGCCACTTTAGCCTATAAATTTTTCTCAAGTCCAACACCACTCAACATACTCCTAGCCCTCTCCATCAATGATTTTTTAATCCTCTCTACAACTCCATTTTATTGTGGAGTGTATGGAGTTGTCTTATGTCTCTCAATCCCATTCTCTTTACAGAACTTGTCAAACTCTGTGGAACAAAACTCACCAGCATTGTCAGCCCTCAAACACTTAAATCTTTTTGCTAGTTTGATTTTCTACCAAGGCCTTAAACTCCTTAAACCAACAAAAGACTTCAGCTTTACTTCTAAGAAAATAAACGAATTTCCTTATGTTGTAATCATCTATGAAAGAAATAAAATATATGGATTTTGATAATGAACATTCATAGGTCCAAAACCCCAAAAGACTTGTGAGAACTAGATTAAAAAGAAACATGATGTTGTTTTCCATAAACATAATTTTCACAAAAGTCAAACTTGAGATTACAATCATCAAGCCCTTCAACAAGTCTCCTTTTTTTAGGGTTCTAAGACCCGTATCACCAATGTGACCAATTTGTTGGTGTCATAACATTGTCTTCTCTACAAAAATCTTCATTTCCATGGAATGAGCACCCTTAGGTACCCAAAATGCATGACCATCATATGTAGCTACAACACAATTCTTCACTGCATGATCTGATGGTGAGGATGAAGAATCTAAAGGTCTCTTCTTTGGTACATCAAAATAACTATTACATTGTACTATTCATGCATCCAAATTGTACAAAGTGACAACTCAAATAGCCTTAGCCAACACCATAGCTCATCTTGTCATCTCGCATCCTCCACCAGAGAAAACAACTTGCACTCCCAAATCATTTCGTTTAATTATAGAAAGTAAGTTTCGCAAACAACCCAGGATATACAGGACACCATTGATCCCCTTCACTCTTCAATCAAGAAATCTGATTTTGACTCTTACATGACCAATGATCTCTAGGTGAGAGTCATCAACCAGGTACACATTCCTACCATCAAACTCTTAATACTTCAAAAACTAGCCTCTATAAGAGGTCATGTGAAAGGATGCACCCAAATCTATCAACCACCCATCTTCTGATGTATGGGTTTCCAAGGCTGCAACAAATTCTTATACTTCATCTTGGGATGATTTGTCGGATTTAGAATCGAAGAAAGACTAATTTTTCTTCTTCTCCTACTTCTTGCAATATTTCCTTAAGTGACCGCTTTCGCCACAGTTCCAACATTTTTCCTTGGAATTCTTACCAGGAGACTTAGATCTCCCCAGAGACTTTGACTTATATTTCTTGTCCTTCTTTTTTCCTTTCTCATTTGGTCTACCACGAATAGTAAGGGCCTCCTTAGCCATCTCAAAAGACTTCCTCTACATCTATTTAGATAACAATGAAGCAACCACCCCATCCATCTTGAAAGTGATTGTTGTGCTTCCAGTATCCATCACTAGGTGATCACATGAATCTAGCAACAAACACAACAGGAGCATCCAATGAATGGTCTTGTTTCTTATTCTTGTCTCTAAAGGAAATCAATTGACAAATCAACATGTTAAAGGCATTTAGGTAGTCTACCACGGATCCTCCATCTTCCATCTTCAGATAATATAGATTTTCTTTCTCAGGAATAGCTTGTTTACTAGGGATTTAACCTGATAAACGTCTCCAAGTTTCTTCCACAAAGAAGTAGTAGTCTTCTCTTCATGAACATTTAGGAGAGTGGAATTATCCAAAAAAATTATAATCAGACCCTTTCCTTTTCAATCCATGAGATCCCAATCTTTTTGTTTCATGCCCGATGGTTTGGTTCAAGAAATAGCAACCCATAGCTCACGATCTACGAGCATATCTCCCATATTGAGCTTCCACATCTCAAAATTACCACCGTTAAAAATCTCCATCTCAATCCATGTGAATTCTCTTGCCATCATTCTCTTGCAACAAGGTCACAAAATGCACTTCTACAAAACTCCCACTGAAATAAAGATTAGCTCAAAAACCCCTTCTAACCCAACAAAGGAATCAAGGTTGGCTAGACTTTGATACCAACTAAAAGGAAGTCGGGTGAGTGGAAAAAAATTCCTACACTAATCTAATTAGGGGAGAGTTACAAAATAATTCCTTTTAACACATTATATAGTTATGGTAAGGAGAAAAACACAGAAAAAATGAGATAGAATAGCAAGAACACATAAAAAACAAACACTAGATATAAGTGGGGAAAACCCTTTCGATTAAATAACCCCACCCTCCAAAAGCACAATACTACTATATTAAATCAAATAGAGGTTAAAATGCAGCTCCAAGTACAAAGCATCTTCAACAAGTGCTTCAAAACAAACACTTGTTCTGGGGTGAATCCGGTAGCACTTCATTACCTACAAAAACTTATGCATTATATAATACAAGGCATACAGTATATAGAGAATACAAGCCAATATAAGCATCTAGAAGAGTATGGGAATCCAAATACATATGGCCCACAATATCCCACACCATAGACAATGTACATTTTGACACATGTATGATATTCCCTTACAACCATCATAGCATACAATATTCTTTCTCCAAGCTTGGGCACCCAAAATGTGCTCCTAATAGCCTATGATAGATGCCTTACAACCATCATAAATTATGTCATAAACCTTCCATAAAATCTGCCACAAGATCCATCATAGAATCTGTAAGAGAATCTGTCATAACTGACCAAAATATATGATTCTCTTACAACATTTCATAACCCAACTTGGGAACCAACTTTCTCCATGCATAAATATGCCTTATGGTCCATCATAGAATTTTTCTTAAGTCAAATATTCCAAAGTGGGATGCCTATTTCCACTTGGGATGTTGATGTGTCATCTAGTCACCTCCGACGGGGATGCCACATAGTCGGTGGGTCCCAATTTATGACATGACAATATAGGAAATTAAATAATAAAAATAAATACAATAATACATTAAATTAATCAATATTAGGACTCTAAAGTTGAGACACCTTAATCTCAATAATTACCTTTGATTATTGCATTAGTGTTAATCGCAATTGTGTGAATACTAGTTGCTTTAATATTGGTTATTGAGATTTCGGTTAACTAATCAAAATTGATAAATTAAGAAAATCTTACCATTGTCCATTTCATTTCATCATTTTGTTCCCAATGCTTCTTCTAACCCTTATTTCTTTTGATATTTATTTTATGATATTTTAAATAAGAAAATGAGTACACAAATAATACAGATTTGTTGAAGCAAAGTACTAACATGTAGTTGGTTTCTAAGGAATAAAATATGCACTTTGGTTGCATTTCTTCAATGTGTTTTCCAAAAAACCTAAAAATCTAGTTCCCTTGTTGAAACACATTTATGCCAACCGCTTAGTTGTCTATCATGGTCAAGACTTGATCCAAAAGGAACGTTGAAGTAGATAATTTTTCTTTTCAAGAGAATTAATGGTTCTCTATTGCTTATCAAGTTAGTTGTCCTAAAACCACCTTCAACAACACCCTATACCGAAATAATCTCAATGGTACAATACTTACATGTCTTAACTTGGAAGATGCTACAACTTCCCTACATGAGGTATACGAAGGTGTTTGTGGTTCATATTCTAGTGGCCCTACCCTTGCTAAAAAGTTACTAAGGATAGGATACTATTGGCCTACCATAGATCAAGAGGCACACCAATTTTCTAAGAAGTGTTTAAAGTTTCAGCAACATGGAGATTTTATTCATGCACCGGCCCAAGATTTGCAACCTATTACTGCACCACGGCCCTTTTCACAATGCGAACTTGACCTCATAAGAAATATTTCCCCTGCCTCATCTAATGATCACAATTCATATTCACATCATTGATTACTTTACAAAGTGGATAGAAGGCATCCCACTAACCTACATCATTGGAAAAAAAATAGTGAGTTCATCCTAAACCATCTAATTTTTTGGTATGGTGTTCCCCATGCCATCATCACAAGCAATGGTAAACCCTACAAAAATCAGGATTTCCAAATTCTTTGTTCATAATTCCATATCCAAAACAACTTCTCCACACCTTACTACCCCCATGGTAATGGTCAAGATGAATTTCCTAACAAAATTATATCTTAAAGATCCTAAAGAAGATAATTAATGATGCCAAACATGATCGACATATCCAACTTATATTTCCTTAAGGAATTATTGTTCTAGTATTTGAATACCTACTAATGCTACACCATATTCCCTAGTCTATGGAACCAAGGAAATCATTCTTATTAAGGTTGTGTTGGATGTTGTGGTTGTTTTGATGATATGTGGTTGTCATTGATGTCAACACTATTAGCATTGATGATTCTGAAGGCTGTCTATGTCGAGGATATTGAGAAAATTAGAATAAATATGTTCCAAGCAGTCTATGAAGCTGTGAAGATTAGAATGGTGGAAAGTTTTGTAAGTTGGTATTCAGAATTCATGCATTAAAGGGTTTTTTGTTGAGCCTATCTAGTATTTTGTCTAGAAGTTTCAAAGGTGCACATCAAGATTGAAGAAAGTTATGAATCTCTGAGTTCCTATAGTTATTTTGTTACTGTAGCAGGTGTTTTTGGAAGAAGCGAATACATTTCCGGTAAACTGAATTGTTGTGTATGCTCCTGATATGTTCAATGATGTTTATAGATCATGATCTATCATTGTGGTACGTCAGCATTGATCGATGTGTTCGTGATCTAAGATTTTTCCTTTGTGTGTTCAATTTTTCATGTTCTTGGCCGACATGATGGTGGTAGCATGTTGTGGATCCTTATGGATTAATTTCTGTATGTTTTTTGTGTTTGAGGATGTTGATTTAGGTCTTGATTATGTTGTGATGGACTTAGGTTGGTACGCATTGAGATTTTCTCTTGAACTGGGCCGACAATTTGTAATTCATCTATTATTTATTTGTGGCCGACAAATTTGTTGATGTAAATCCATTTAGTGAATATATAAGAGTGATTGTTTCTTCATTTTGAAGTGTACAGTGTCTGCTCAATGAATGTATATGAAGTGTGAATTTGAAATGTGCAAATAAAGATCAGATCATTTGATTTTAGAGCAAAGTGTGATGAAGATTGAGCAAAGTGTGAAGAAGTGTTTATGTCCCTAATCGGAACTTTCATCGGGCTTTTGTAGAAGCTAATTTCTCAGTTCAACCTCATCAGATGGATTTAATCTAATTGTTTTATATAAGGTAGTGAGCCTTCCCTTTGAGCAGTGATCTCTAGGTAGTGTGCCTGAATGCATGTGAATTCCTTATTCATTTTTCATTATACTTCTAATAGGGTATAATCTTGTGGACTAACATCCACCATGGTTTTTCCCCTAACAGGTTTTCCACGTATAAAATCATGGTGTTCATTTATTTTTGATTCATGCTTTTATTATTAATTATCAGATCTGAGATTAAACGATAATAAGATTCAATAAGCATTAAATTCTGTGACAACTGATTCACCACCCCCTCTCAGTTGTCTATTCTTGTTTTTCCAACAATTGGTATCAGAGCAGGTTCCTCTGAAGAATTTTAATAGCTTGAGGTGATCCGAGATGGCATAATACAAGAAGGATAGTCCCATATTCGATGGTACAAATTACTCTCTGTGGAAGGTCAGAATGGAGTGTCATTTGAAGTTCATTGGTGAACCCTTCTGGAAGATTACAAAGAACAGATATAATTTTCCTCAGAATGGTCCCTCTACTCCTAATGAGATCAAAGAAGTTGAAACTAATATCAAGGCTATAGAAGCATTGTTGAGTGTTTTGATAGATTTAGAGATGACAAATGTGATAGGTTTAAAGATAGCACATGAGATCTGGAAGAAATTGGAAACATTGTATGAAGGAGATGCACAAGTGAAGATTGCTAAGCTAACAAGTCTGAACTAGTGATGGGCATTAGATGTGTCGATACAGTCATGGATGAAGATGAGATTGTGGCTAAAGTGCTCAGATCAGTGACTACTTCTTACAAAATGAAATCTCGTGCTATTGAAGAAATCAGGAGAGTAACAAATATGACAAGAGACATGATGATTGGTAAACTTGTTGCCTTTGAGTTGAGTGAATTTGGTGAGTCTACTCCTAAGAAAGAATCTGCATTTAAAGCTACTGTATCCAGAAAAATCCAACAGAGATATGATTCGGGAGAAAGTTCCAAAAAAAAATTCAAGTATGAAGATGAGATGAAACAAATTGAAGATGAAGAAAGAGAGCTAGAAGAGCTGGAAGCATTGATTATGAAAAGAGAATCCAGAGGACATGGTAAGTATAAAGGAAAGTTTCCTGTTAAATGTTTCTCTTGCAGTATGATAGGTCATTTTGCATCAAGGTGTCTTGAAAGAGTTGCTAAGTACAAACTTGAAAAGTCTAGATTTCAAAAGAAATGTTATTATACTGAAGAAGGTGTTAGTAATGATGAATCTGATAAAGAAATTGGAAATGAAGATCAATGGGTATTCATTGCTATCAAGGAAAATAGTACAGTGTCCACTAAATCTACTAACAATCAAAATATTGAGAAATCTCTTACAACCAAAATTGATGAAAATGATGAATGGGTGATTGATAGTGGATGCTCACATCATATGACTGGTGACAAAAGCAAGTTTCTAATATTGGAGAAGTATGATGGTGGTGTTGTAATATTTGGAGATAAAAATGATGGTGTGATTTGTGGCAGAGGCACTATTTCTCTTGGTGGTAAATACAATACTGATGATGTCCTTTATGTTGAAGGATTGAAGCATAATTTTTTGAGTGTTGGACAGATGGTAGACAAGGGAAACAATCTTCAGTTCAAATATGGTAAGTGCAGGATATTGGGAAGTTCTAGAAATATAATTGCTTCAGGTACAAAGACAAGAGGTAACATTTTTCACTTAAGTGTTGCTAGTGAAAGTTGTTTAATTGCTCAAGTTGATGTAAGTTGGTTATGGCATAAGAGGTTGTGTCATGTTAATTTTGATAACATTGTCAAAGTAAGCTCCACTCAAGTAGTCAAATATCTACCTAAGTTAGTGAAGCCTAATAACACTATATGCAAGGAATCTCAGATGGGAAAGCATATAAGAATTTCTTTTCGGAGAAAACAACATCATTCTAATGGTGTAATGGAGCTGATACATACTGATCTATGTGGTCCATCTAGAATCAGAATTCTACAAGGAGAAAGGCACTTTATGTTGATTAAATTGATGATTACTCTAGGATGATATGGGTTGCTTTCTTGAGATAAAAACATGAAGCACTAGAAAAGTTCAAATGTTTCAAGGCTATGGCAGAAAATGAGACAGGTTTGAAGGTCAAATTCTTAAGATCAGACAAAGGTGGTGAATTCGCTTTCTAGGAGTTCAATTCATTTTGTGAAGAGCATGGAATCATAAGACAGTTATATGTTCCTTAGACTCCTCAATAGAATGGAGTTTTTGAAAGAAAGAACAAAACAATTCTAGATGCTGCTAGAACTATGATGTTGGAAGGCAATGTTCCTCATATCTACTGGAGAGAAGTTGTAAGCACTGTCGTATACACTATCAATCAAGTAAATGTTAATGGTAATTCTAGTAAGACTACTTTTGAGTTGTGGTTTGGTTATAAGCCTACTATTAAGTATTTCAAAATATTTGGAAGTAGATGTTGTATCAAGAGAGATGAAGATAACAAAAAGTTTGATGCTAGAAGTGATGAAGGAATATTTTTGGGTTACTCTACTAAGAGAAAAGCTTATCGATATTACAATAGAAGATTGAAGAAAATGGTTGAAAGTGCAAATGTCAGAGTTGATGAAGACACTGTTAAATCATCCAGATATTATGGATATGATTCAGATGACCAAAAATATAGTACTAATAATGGAAAGAATGTGCAAACACATAATCAAGTTCAAATTGTTCCGGTGAATCAAGAGAATCATGAAGGAGAAGCTAGTGGAAGTGCAGAAGAGAGAACAAAAGAACCACAATTCAGAGAGAATCCCAAAGTCCCAAGGTATATAAAGCTAAATCATTCTGAAAATTAGATTATAGGAGATAAGAACAAAGGTGTGCAGACTAGAAGAATAATTACAGAAGAATATTGCCTGATTTCCAAAACTGGGCCTAGCAATGTCAATGAAGCATGTAAAGATGAATATTGGATGGAAGCAATGAAGGAAGAAGTGATGCAGATAGATAAAAGTGATACATGGATTCTTGTTCCCAGACCTCGGGATAAAAATGTGATTGGAACCAAATGGGTCTTTCAGAATAAGTTGAATGAAAAAGGTGAAGTGGTCAAAAATAAAACAAGATTGGTATATAAAGGATACTCACAAATGAAAGGTATTGATTTTGAAGAAACCTTTGCCCCTGATGCTAGAATTGAAGCTGTAAGGTTATTTCTTGCTTATGCTACTTTCAAGAATTACAAATTCTATCAAATGGATGTGAAGTCAACATTTCTGAATGGTGAATTAGAAGAAGTTTATGTTAAGCAACCGGATAGATTTCAACTGACTGATGAAAAAGACATAGTTTGTCGATTGAAGAAAGCACTATATGGACTCAAGCAAGCCCCTAGAGCCTGGTATGCAAGACTGGATAAATACTTGTTGAAGGTTGGATTCAATAAAGGTACTGCTGACAACAATATGTATTTCAAAATGGATCAGGATAAAGAGTTGATTATTGAAGTCTTTGCTGATGACATTATTTTTTAAGGTGATGATGACTTATGCATGAAGTTTGCTGATGAAATGAAAAGTGAGTTTGAGATGTCAATGATTGGAGAGCTAAAAAAAAATTTAGTATTGCAAATTACTTAGTTAGAGGATGGAATCTTCATATCTCAGTCCAAATATGTAAGAGAGTTAGTGAGAAAGTTTGGCATGGAAGACTTAAAACTAGTTGGTACACCCATGGTAACCAGATGCAAGTTAACACAGAATGATGATTCTCCTAAACCTAATAAAATAAGGTACAGGTCAATGATTGGTGGATTACTCTATCTAAGTCAGAACAGACCAAACATTATGAATTTTGTATGTATGGTTGCTAGATATCAAGCTGATCTGAAGGAATCACATGTGACTGTAATAAAGAGAAATTTCAGATTTCTGAAAGGAACAATTGATTTTGGGCTATGGTATCCTAAGGATGATGATCTTACTTTGAACACCTTTACAGACACAGATTGGGTAGGAGACGTGGATGATAGGAAAAATACAAGTGGTGGTGCATTCTTCTTAGGGAAGAAGTTGGTGTCTTGGATAAGTAAAAAATAGAATTCCATTTCCTTATCTATTGTTGAGGCGGAATATATTGCTGCTGCAAACAATTGTACTCAAGTAATGTGGATGAAGCAGATGCTAAGAGATATCAAAATTGAGTATGATGAGCCTATTGCTATATTGTGTGATAACTCAAGTGCCATAAACATTTCTAAGAATCCAGTGCTACATTCAAAGACAAAACATATATCTATCAAGTATCACTTTTTGAGAGACAAAGTGAGTGATAAAGCAATCAAACTAGAGTATGTGCCCACTAAGGAACAAATTGCAGATCTATCTTTACTAAACCATTGCCTAAGGATACTTTTGAGTATCTCAGAGGAAAGTTAGGGCTGATTTCCCCTCCTAATCTGAACTAAGATGCAAGTCTTTGCATCAATCTGTGCACTCATAGTCAAATCTTGTTTTAGATTGATGTTGTGGTGGCTGCTACTCAAGGGCAAAGGGGGAGAAGAGTAATGTGAAAAACCTTTGAAGAAAAGGGGAGAAGAGTAATATAAGAGGGAGAAGAACAATATGAGAAGAAGGAGACAGTTGGAGAAGAGCTAGTTGTGTTGATGGTATTTTTCACATTATGTGTTGCCATCAATTCCAAAGGGGGAGATTATTAGATGTTGTGCTTGTGTTTCTGATATGTGGTTGTCATTGATGTAAACACTATTAGCATTGATGATTCTGAATGCTATACATGTCGAGGATATTGAGGAAATTAGAATAAATATGTTGCAGGAAGTCTATGAAGCTATGAAGATCAGAATGGTGGAAAGTTTTGTAAGTTGGTATTCAGAGTCACGCATTAAATGGTTTTTGTTCTGAGCTTATCTAGTATGTTGTCTAGATGTTTCAGAGGTGCACATAAATATTGAAGAAATTTATGAATCCTTGAGTTCCTATAGTTATTATGTTACTGTAGCAGGTGTTTCTAGAAGAAGCGAATGCATTTATGGTAAATTGAATTGTTCCATATTCTCTTGAGACATTCAATGATGTTTCTAGATCATTATCTATTATTGTGGTACGTTTGCATTGATTGGTGTGTTCGTGATCTAATATTTTTCCTTTGTGTGTTCAAGTTTTCATATTCTTGGTCGACATGATGGTGGTAGTGTGTTGCGGATCCTTATGGATTAATTTTTGTATGTTTGGCATGTTTGAGGATGTTGATTTAGGTCTTGATTATGTTGTGACCAACTTAGGTTGGTACACATTGATATTTTCTCTTGAATTGGGTTGACAATTTGTAATTCATCTATTATTTATTTGTGGCCGATAGAGTTGTTGATGTAAATCCATGTAGCAGATATATAAGAGCGATTATTTCTTCATTTTGAAGTGTACAGTGTGTGCTCAATGAATGTATATGAAGTGTGAATGTGTAATGTGTGAATAAAGATCAGATCATTTAATTTTAGAGAAGAGTGTGAAGAAGATTGAGCAAAGTGTGAAGAAGTGTTTATGTGCCTAACCAGAACTATCATCAAGATTTTGTAGAAGCTAATTTCTCAGTTCAACCTCATAAGATGGTTTTAATCTGATTGTTTTATGAAGGGTAGTGAGCCTTCCCTTTTACCAGTGAGCTTTAGGCAGTGCACCTAAATGCATGTGCATTCCTTATTCATTTTTCATTATACTTCTAACAAGGTATAATCTTGTGGACTAACATCCATCGTGGTTTTTCCCCTAACAAGGTTTCCACGTATAAAATCTTGGTGTTCATGTGTTTCTGATGTGTTGTTGATTCATGATTTCATTGTTAATTATTAGATCTAAGATTAAAGGATAATAAGGTTAAATAAGTATTAAATTTTGTGACAACTAATTCACCCCCCCTCTCAGTTGTCTATCCTTGTTTTTCCAATAGGTTGAACTTCCTTCTTTGAGGGTGTTATTACAACATATTTTCAATAACAAAGAGTATCAAGTATCTAGGGTACATGAGCTAGAATTATTAGATGAAATATTTCTTAGTGCACTAAATCATTTATAGGCCTACCAAAATCATCTTCGTCGTAGTTATAACAAAAGGATCAAGAACCAAAAATTTCAAGTAGGTGATCTAGTCCTTTTGGAAAATCAGAAGAACTAGTTAGATCAAGACAAGGAAAAATTTGAACCAAATTGGTTGGGACCATTTGTAGAAATAGTGAGCTATGTATTTGGAGAATATCAACTAGCAACACCTAAAGGTGCACCCTTATGAGATCCCATCAACAATAGTCACCTCAAGCAGTTCCATGCTTAACCCATCAGGGTATCCCGATAAATAAATAATCTATCCAATGGTGATAAATAATTTGGTGGCACCTTGGTCAAGTACCATGGTGAAAACATGGTAAATAAGTTCTATATATGTATTCAAAATCCAAAAAACAAATGTAAAAAATAGTAAGATAAAAACCATCCTCTAGTGAAAACCACTTCAGTAGAGCTTTGAAAAATTACCATGGTAAAAACTTGGCAATTAGGAACCATGTGTAATGATTACCATGTACCATCTATCGAGTTATTTTCCACTCCATTCATAATAAACCCAACATTCCATCCATATCCACCTATCTATCATATTTTTCCTACACACCTAGCATGGCTTGGTAATTTACCAATATCTATTGTTGTCTATTTGACCTAGCATCATAATAAAATCCTTCCATCTAGTCCATAATAAAATAATCCTACACCTAACAGGGGGAATTTTCTTAGACCTAGCAATCGGATTGCATTCTTGTTCATACCTTAGATTGTAGAACCAAAAAAAAATCCAAATATTCTAAAAATCCAAAAACATTCAAATATGCCAAAAATACAAAACATTCAAATATTCCAAAAACCCCAAAATAATAGATATTATGAAAATAAAAAACATTAGATATTCTAAAAAGTAAAAAAAATAGCCTTAAATACCCCAACAAAGTTCCAAAAGCATTAACATATTCCAAATATTCAACAAAAAATAAATCAACACAACTCGCTCATCCACAGTAAAATCATCATCACACTCACCTTTTCAACAACGTAAGAAAATAAAATACGACAATAATTGAAACCTAGAACATTCATTAAAAATTATAATCTAGGATCATTAGCGAAACAAACCCACTACCTACATACCAATTGCCTAAAACATTTAATTCAACATCCCAATGAATGCCTTAACGAATATATATTTCCTACAATAGGAATCATCCATGATAAAAAAATACAATCTCTTTGACAAGAGATATGATAACTTTGATATGTTTTGTTAGTTGGTCTTCTCTTTTTATTTATCTTTTTGTCTCTTTCTATCACTTTCTCAAAGACACCTTGATCTTATATATCTTGGTGTGTCTAGAAGAGCACGGAATGGGGTATAGTCATTACTTTCGTTTGTTGTGTTTGTGGGAAATTCTTGTAATAATACCATGGAAAATACTTGTCTTATGTGTGTTGAGGTAGCTTCACACATAATAAATGACCTTTGCATATCAGGTTCTTCATACCTTTTATAAATAGGCATATCTTTCTCTAAGTTTTATTCTCTCATATATCTAAACAAGGTTTTTCGTATGTATGGTATGAATAAGGACACTCCTATTTTTTTGCAGAGTCAAATTCCATGCAATAGATACAATGCTACAATAGTTCTTCATACCTTGGTGCATAGTTTCTACTTGTTTGATCAATGCAAGATCATGGGAGTCCAAACTAAGGCCCTAAGTGGCAATGAAAATTCAGAAAAACAAAGTTAGGTAACTTGACATAAAAATTTGAATATGTTATTAACATAATTTGAAAATTATGTAAGAACAAAATTAGTAGCAAATTGAATGTAGTTTCTAGGCTACTAGTCCTTTTTTTGAAAAAAGTAAATCTATTTTGTGAAAATTTGAAATTTCAATGCAATAGTACTAAATTTTCAGGAAAAAGATAAGAAGTAGGTGTATGTCTGACCACCCTAAGTACAACAAAAAATAATTTATTTTTTTGAAACTTTCAGTATATGTAGAGGACACATGCCCGGATGTGCCACATTTTTTTTTTTTGGTAATTTTTTTGCATGTAAATAATTAGTTATGATTTTTTTATAAGAACATTTCAAAATTATTAAAATGTTTTTCTCTAACCACCATAAGTTGGTCAGAAATTTATGAAATTTAAATTTTTTATCCTATAGTATGTGAAGCATAGAATGTGATGCATCTTTTAGATTCGAAAAATGTGAAATAGTTTGAAAATCATAGAAGTTTTTCAATTAGCCTATCAATCAGGAGTTTAGACGTAATGCATGTAGAAAATCAATAATAATTATTTATTAAAATCAAAATAAGGCATATCTTATATTGGTGGAAAGCTGAATTTTTTTTCAATTAATCATGATTTCATGCGCATAGTTTAGGCAGCCTTTTCATCGGATGGTTCACATGCTTGATGCCTAATGGCATATGATGGTGGCAATCATGTTTCACAAGGAATTCATTGTTGTGATGTGTTTCTCTCCATTCCATATAATCAAGGCATTTGGTGAGCTGGCCTTCTGACAACTCATTGGTCGTGTGGGTTAAATTTAGCAATTTCTCTCATTCTAGCATGGTGATGTTTATTCTTCAAGTCTCTACAAAGGGTCTAGAAACTAGCGGCATGGACACTCTAGTTCAACTACTTAGCAGTAAGTGACAGATGGCCTTTCTTGGCCCTATTACATTGTTAAGGCTGAGTTAGATCATCTACCACCCTGACTATCTCACGTTTGCAACAATTAAATGTATCACCGAGAAGGGTTTCATGGTGGGAGTCAAAGGTTATAAGCTAGACACAAACATATCTTCAAGGGTACTAGCAGGATTATTCGATGTAAAGGTCCCTAAGGTGAAGGCCAAGGTTATAATGCAACGAATTTTTAGGAAAGATTTGTTGGTCGGGTTGGAGGAGGCTTTGGCAGTGGCCTCCTTGGAGATTGGCATCCTATGCCCACATGACCTGGAGCTTCTAGAGGACCTAAGAGAGATGATCAAGTACTATCCCTTTCTATTGGATTTGCAGGGACTAGAGTTGATAGAGCATCACAAATTGGTGATCATTGATGTGGATTTTTTGAGAAATAAATATCGTCTCCAGTGGTGGTCCAAAATTCCTCTTGGAAATATGACTTTAGGGTCTTTGTGTAGAATAATGTCTGGTAAATTGTATGGGTGTTTAAGTTTAAATGAAATGGTGTTCATTTTTTTGGTGTCTGTTGGGGTGCGTTTGATATCTAAGTTTGTAGGTTCATTACGGGGTTGGATATGGTTATAGTCTAGTTTCCATATATATGTTTGGTGGATAGTGCTCAATGTTATGTGTTTAATGAATTTTGGTAAGGAATGCAAACTTTGACCTTGCATGGTCAATTTTGGGGGAATTGTGAGTTATGTTAAATAGTTCTATTGGTCATCCTCTGCCCCATAGTCCTTGGGAATGAAATGCGAAAACCCCTTTTTTGAAATATCAATACAAAGTATATCTTACCTATCAAAATTTCTTAATTTTGAAATTATAATAGATATACATTTAGATAGCATGGGCACCTCTATATTTATGGAGACATGGCAGGTTTGTTCTGAGATCCATGTAATAGATTTTTGTTATGTGTACATAACAAATATCTGTTATTGAAAACACTAGTACCCATTCCATTATGTGAAAATACTTACTTTATATATATATATATATATATATATATATATTAAAATTTAATATATTAATAATATATATAAAATATATTATTATTATAATATATATATATATATATTATAAATATTAATATTATGTACATTAATATATAATATTATATATTAATAGTTATTAAATATAGATAGTATTATAATTTTAATATCAATATATAATATTAATATATTAAATGAATAAATAATATTATATTAAATTTATATTAATATAACAAGCTTCAAAAAATGTATTTTTGTTTTTATACCATGGTTCCCATGAACAATTATAAATAAAATGGATATCCATTATGTTCAAAAGGACGAAAGATACAACGTGCAAAATTTTATGCGAACCTTCATTGCATCTTTGCGAACTCAAAAATATTGGAATACAAATAAGCCATAACAAGCAAACACAGGAAAGAACTATTGGAAAGAAAATAATTTCACAAGCAATTACTCCAAAATTGACGAATACTCTCATAAAAAAACATCATTATAAAAAGTGACTATTAGGGGGAAATATTATCAAACTATTGCGAAATTTAGGAAAACTGCAAATTTTCCACCAAAATCTTTTTGGTGAACATAATAGCTAAGAGACGATAACTAAAAAGCAGGGCAAACATTAAGAAGATACTTAGGGCAGAGCCCTCTTAATTTAGATAGTTTTTCTTTGGTTTTTCCTAATAGTTTATCTTTGTTTACAGGGGCAGGTAAGATCACTAATCTCATATGCAGGTTCTTATGTGAAAAAACAAGCATAATAAGCGCATGAAAATGGGAGATCTGGGGCTGGACAAAGACAAGGTCTACATAGAAGCATCAATCCCAAGCAAACTCAAGGAATTCACAAAACTTCAAGTAGTCCACCTAATAGAAGAAGTAGAGGAAGACATCGATATTTTAGAAGATATTGCGGTCATATGTAGATTCACAGGACTGAGAAGCGAGAGAAAAAATATTAGGGAATGGGTTCAGAAGACGTGGAGGACCCGAGTTCTATTGAGATTTCTCTCAAAAGGCTTCTTCATTGCAATTTTTACCTTTGAGGAAAAGAAGGATAGAATATTGTAGGGTGGCCTATGGAAGATGGAAGGGCATCCTTTATATATGCAAAAATGGCAGTCCAATTTCAATCCTCTAGAAGTAGAACCTTACGAATTCCCAGTATGGATAAGACTCTATAGTCTACCGCTAGAATACTAGTCTAAAAGTTGTATGGAAAAAATAGGTTGATCTCTGGGAACTCTTACAAATATTGATGCAAATCTATTTGATGGAGATTCAAGCTTATACGCTAGGTTACAAATAGCAGCCGTCAAGAGAATTCCAAAAGAGATCCAACTATGCATTAAGGGAAAATATTGGAAATAGGTCATTGAAGTAGAAGAATGCAAATTTTACTGTCTTAAATGTCACAATGGGAAACACACTAAAAAGGACTGTAATGCTTCCATAGCCCCTAAGAAGTAGCCACCTTTTAAGAAGATCTAGCGCAGGATAGAAGATAATAGTAGGCCTATCCAAAAATCCAAAGGCAAGAACCAAAAAAAGGATATCGATAGGTGAGTTAACAAGAAGAAGAAGCAAATGGAGATGGTATGGAGAAGAAAGCCTTGCGACCTTGCCCAAGACAAAGTACTCATGCTATAAGATAAAAATGAAGAAGCTATAGGTGCTGATAGAATACAGGGCAGCCAGACAAGGAATGTGAATGTCCCAACCGAAGAACATGGCCCAGAATGGGAGGGTTATCAGAAGTCTGCAGGAGGTGATATATTGATAAGTAAAATGGAGTGCCTGATAAACCCTGAAGGTGGGGATTTAGATGTTGAGGAGAGGATGGAAGCAGAGGAACTATTGGAAATGGATGTGTGATCTCCTAAAATGTTATGTTCCTAATGTGAGATGCTAAACAACTAATGATGCAATGAAAAGAACTAACACAAAATAAGACACCTCAATGATTAGCCTAAGGAAATATAAGCATGAAAGCAAGATAAAACAAATTGAAGTTGATTATACCTTCATGCTACTCCTTCCTTGGTTGGTCGTTGATCTTTGAAGATTTGTGTGCTCTTTGGATGACAAGCTAAATTGAATGTGCAAAATGATATGCAAGATGGATGGAGATATGATAATGATGAGATGCTAAAAGTTATGGAGGATGAGAGCTCAAATGGCAATTTTGCAAGAGTTTTGATAGCAAAAGATTGATTTTTTTTTTAGAGAAATGAGGGGGTATTTATAGGATAATTTGAATTCTCTAGAGAATTCAACAGTTGATATTGATCCAACAAAGCCAATATGAAAGGCTATGGTGAGTTGAGGACTTACAAGCCCTCACATCTTGACACGTGGAAT
The DNA here is from genome assembly GCA_007115665.2 of Sequoiadendron giganteum. Taxonomy (NCBI): domain Eukaryota; kingdom Viridiplantae; phylum Streptophyta; class Pinopsida; order Cupressales; family Cupressaceae; genus Sequoiadendron; species Sequoiadendron giganteum. The sequence goes on along the minus strand of CM021109.1, from coordinate 618,746,063 downwards.
GTGAGATGGCCTAGGGTGGGATTATGTGGGAGTGAGGTGGAAAAGAGGTACATGAGGTGGAAGAAGGACAAGTACCTTGTAGGTACCTTGGGGGATGAGAAGATTCTTTGGAGGAATAAAAGTGAATTGAAAATTCACAATAATTGGAAGAATCTAGTGGATAAGAGAGGGTTTCCAAAAAGGTGGGGATTTGCCACATGTGAATGATGTGACAAGTCAAAGGTTCTAGAAGTCTTTGGCACATGTAAAGTGACAAGTCAAGCCTTCTAGAACTTGCATGGGGATAGGGTAGACCTTGGAAAGATAAAAGTGAATTAAAAATTCACATGGGGAAGAGAGGAGCCTTGGGTGAATAAATGTGAATTAAAAATTCACATGGGAAAGAGAGTCAAGGCCAAGAAAGGCAAGTGGAAAGGTTGACCAAAAAGGGTATCCCAAATGTGGCTAATGACTTTGATTAAGGTTGTGCAAACACATGATTATGATAATTAATGAGAGATTAGAAGCAAGTGGGAGATTATGGAGGATGTGACATTAATCTTGATTAAGTGGTGCACATCATAATCACAAATTAATTAATTTAATCCAGATTAAAAGAGGATTATGGAGAATGTGACAAGGAGAGAGAAAAAGAGGGATTAAAAATTGGTTTAAATCCAAATAGGTCAAACAACTAAATTAAATAAATTGTCCTATTTATTTAATTTAGAGAAGAAAAGGTGTAAGGTAAAGTATTTAATTTATTCAATTACATACTTTAGGAACCTTAGGCAGAAAATGAAATAATGATTAAATAAATTATTTAATCACTATTAATGACATAGATGGATAGAGTAGACGATTTTGATCATATGGAAGTGATCAAATTTAGATGTCTATAGGATGAACTAGACATCATAGACCCAAGAAGTATAAGCCAAAAAGTTGCAAGAGAAATGGGCAAAGGCAAGAAAGGTAGAGGAAGGAAAACTAATAAGAAAAAACATGAGGGAGAAGCAGCAGAGAAGGGCTTAACATGCATTTCCAACTTTTTGATTTCCAAGGGAGGTAACCCCTCCCTTAGAGGGCAATGAAGATCCTCACTTGGAATGTCAGGGGCTTAAATTCCCCTGATAAGAGATGCTTATTCAATCATCACATGGAACAGACAACACAAAATATTATTATGATGCAAGAGACAAAATTGAACAATCAAGAAGCAGAGAGTTTCTTAAAACATAGCAAGTCGTGGTCTGGATTTTTCCAGGAGGCTACAAGAATGGTAGGTGGATTGGCCATCATATGGAAAGGTAACAGTATCACATTAAGCTTGGCCCAGACATCTAACCATTGGATGGAGTGCAGGGTCACTGAAGGTAACCAAGATTTTAATTTAATCAATGTCTACGGTCCCATTAGAACAAAAGATAAGAGGGAAACTTGGGAAGTAATTAGCAATAGAATACTACAAACAAGGGAGCAACAATAAATTATTGGTGGAGATTTCAATGCCATCATTAATCTCTTAGAAAAGAGTGGTGGAGTGACGAATGTCAACAGATCTATGCAAGATTTTAGAGAATTCGTGGAAGAAATAAATGGTATAGACTGCCAAACATCAAATGGAACATTCACATGGACGAATCAAAGAGAGGGGTTTACTAATATAGTGGAAATATTGGACAGATTCATTATCTCAGCCAGTTGGATGACAAGAGAGACCATTGTTGATACAGAGATAATCCCGGTGTCAGTCTCATATCACTTTTCGGTAATCCTAAATATGCACTCAGGGTTTAATGTGACCAAAAACTACTCCAAATTTGAAAGTATGTGGTGGAGGGATGAAACTCTAATCCTCTCAATAGAAGCCTAGTGGAAATATTTTAGGATCAAAGGTACACCTAGTTACATCATTGTGAAAAAGCTCCATACACTAAAAGCAAAGTTGAAGAAATGGAATAAAGAAGTTTTCAAGAACATTTTTCAAGAAAAATAGAGAAAGAACTGGAAGAGTTAAATAGAAAAGTAATCAAATATGGAATGTACTAGCACTAACTCATTTGATTGCAAAATCCGATGAAACCTTATGATGAAAGCTATATAATCAGATGTATCATGGGGCACTTGTGTGAATTTTCATTTTTTTTTAATCTTATCCCCGACGTTCCTCGGAATTTCGATGAACCATTTTTTTCGTCTACGTTTCGACGGACCTGCAAAGTTAAATTGTGGTGGGCATAAATAAAAATGAGCTCAATTATTTATTGTGACAATGTTTTGCTCGACGGTTTTCTTGAGGAAAATCAGAAGAAACTCAAGAAGATATCACCAAGTTGAGGGTAGTCATTGTCTTTTTCTAGAATTCATTTGTGAAGTCAGATTTGTACTTCCAGGTTTGAAAATCATGTTTTAAAGCAACATCTCATCAGATTTTATTTTTAGTCTTATGCATTTTTAGAATTTCATTTCTAGATTTTAGACCTGACTTCACAAATTCTTTATAAGGGAATTTTTTATAACTGATGGAAAATTCTTGATGGATTTGGACAAAGACTATATTTGCAAGGTTTCAATTTTAACCCTAATGATCAATTTTCAATAGATTTGGGAGCCATAGCTAGATAATATCAAAGGTGTTGGTTGATTTTTACTGTAACCAAGTTTATCTTCTAGACACATAGCATATAAAATCTTAGATAATACTGCCTTACAATACCATCAATCTATATTCTAACCCAATACTACTTATCAAATCCTTATATGAACATAGTCACCTATAACCTCACTCAAGCATTTTAATTAATTCCTTGAATTAAAGCCAAAATGAGAATTACACACACCATAACAATGAGATGAACAGAATAACCCTAGATCATTTTATTCAAGATAATAATATATTCATACAATTGAGATACATGACCTCGAAATGAGTAATTTTCATTCAGATGCTAGTACTGTCTTGAAAATTAAGTACCCATGAAACTAAAACCTACAACAGAATGACACCAAACCTAAGAATAGTATCTTCACTATAATATCAAGCTCTTTACAAATTTTCTCTACAACTTCACTTAGACTCGACCTTAAAGATATCTAACTTGGTAACCCGTATTTCTGGTCCTGAAATCCTTCTTATAGGGAAAATGAAGGAGCAAAAAGCATCAAACTAGAAAATACACCTGTCACTGGTCACTTGGACCGCCTTATGACATTTCAAAAATTGGTTGCAACAGCTGAGTCTCTGGAGAATCTTATTGTTCATCCCGTCCATTGGAGAAGAATTGTTGCATTTTCCAAACTTCAAAAACTTGCACCAAAACTGCCACCAAGACATAGCCAAAATTTTTTATAACCATAACCACTGAGTTGTTAACTATTGGTTGTAGACTTTGTCCTATTCTTGTTCAGTTAAGTACTTTTCTACCCATCCTTGATATTCCTCATCCGTTGGCCAATTAAAATTTACCACCTCGTTTACCTTGGCACTGTAAGGTGTATACATTACTGCTACTTGATTTTCCTCCCTTTCAAAAGATACCAAAAATGTGCTAGTGTTAATGATTTTATCCATACTACTCATCAGCATGTCATAATCTGAGTCATCATAAATCAATTTGGTTTGTTCATTGATTATTTCATCTACCCTATCCTGCCATTGCTGCAGTGATCTAACATTTCCTTGGGCATCTACAATATCTTGTAAAGATGTGTCACTCCAGTCATCAAAACTCTTTACCAACTCTTTAATCCTCCTGTTGAAATCATCATGTAAGGCTTGGAAACCTTGCAGTGACTTCACAAAGTCTTGAGTAGGCCTTAATTCTTGAGGCCTATTAGCTGCATTTTGAGAATTTCATTTCCATATTTTGTTGTGCAAGTTCAATATTCTAATTTTAGGAGTCTAACAGTTGGAAATCATAGTAAAATCAAAATTTAATAATTTATGGAATTAGCATTTGAAAGTGTTTTTTGGGGTCATTAACTTCAGACTATCTTCTCTTTTGCAGGGGTGGTTGCATGCCGAATTTTTTTGGTGTAAAATAACATAATTATTATATTTTGTTACCTGTGTATGATTAAAAATTATTGGAGTGTGATTTTGATATTTTTTGAAGATCTAAATATTCAAGCTTGGTAAAGAAAAATCATGTCAGATAATATTAGTCCAGAACAAAATGAAGAGTCACTTGATAGATTGTGGGCTAGATTCATAAGAAAGGGTGATGGGAAATGTTATTGTCCTTGCAATAATTGCAAGGTCTTAAAGACAAGAAGAATTATAATCACAACAGCTGAGAATCATTGTAGGCAGCATGGCCACATTGAAGGGGGGCATGGTTATTGTCCATTGGTAAGTTGTTTATTATATGTGTTTATATTGATTGAATTTGTAAATGTTTATATTGTTTTAACATTTGATATATATATAAAAAATCACTGATCATGATCATGGTTTATTTGTGTATGTCATTATTATAAAGGTGGGGTGCCCTAGGGCACATGATATAGATTATCACGACCCGAAGAATGTGGTTTTGCAAGCGGAGGAACATGGAGTTGTGAATATCGAAGATGAAGTTAATGATCCTATGGAAGAAGATGATCATGCACCAGAAAACACAATTGAAGATGATGGTATAAATACATTGATCCATGACACATGTAGTGGCACATCTGATCATGTTGATTGAGATGACTTTGATGATGTTCATGATTTACCTATACTTTAGAAGGCATACGAGCTCCTTTATGAAGTCTCCCAAACAACTCTTATCTCTGTTGTATTGTTGCTGGTGAACTTGAAGGTTATGAATGGTTTATCCAACATAGCAATCTCACGGATGTTAAGGTATGTCATATATGTCATCTTTTTTCATCTATTTTAATTGTTTTTAGTTCATCGCTAGTAAATAAAGGATGAAGTATGTACCATTAATATTTTTTATATTAAGAAATTATTTTTTGTTGTAGATTGATTGGTGAATTTTTGTTACCACCATCAAATATTTTACCTCGCTCATATCGAGATTTATCTGACATTATGAAAGATATTGGAATGGAGTATCAAGCAATAGATGCATGTCCCAATGATCATATTATATATCATAAACAACATGAATTTGCAACAGAATGCCTGGAATGTCATATCAGTAGATATCGAATAGATCAACTAATAAAAAAGGTGCCTCACAAGGTTCTTCGTTATATTCTCATTATTCCACGTATGCAACAATTATTTAGGTGTGAAAGCTTAGCGCAATTTATGAATTACCATGCACGAAATAGAAGTGGAGATGAGATTCTTCGAATGCCTACGGATGGTTTTGCATTTAGGGACATGGAGGAAAAATGGCCACACTTTAAAGAAGAACCTCGTAATCTCAAGCTTTCATTGGCAGCGGACGGTGTCAATCCATTTGGAGAGCTGAGATCTATTTACTCAGGGTGGCCTGTTTTTGTTATCAACAATAACATTCCTCCATGGATGTCAATAAAGAGGGAGCACATATTGTTGGCAATGATTGTTCTAGGTATTTGTTTACATCAATTTTATTTAACGTAGTAGCATCTCATTTGTCTTATTTGTTGCATAATGACTTATATGTTTTTTCATTTAATAGTCATGTACATGAATTTATATATATTGTAGTAAAATGGTTATAATAACTATGTAATGTTTATGTTCATTCAACTAGGTAAGTACCAAGTTAAAGATATGAATGTATATATTGAGCCTCTTATCGACGAGTTACTAAAGTTATGGAATGGCGTGACTATATATGACGTATCTAGACCAATAGGACAAAGACAATTTCATGCAATGCAATGCTTGTATGGACAATTCATGATGCCCTAGGGCTTACACATTTTTCTGGTATGTTATAACGTTCGACTGCATGACTTTAACGATATTTAATTTTATGAAGTAGATATCATGCATGTTTTTTAAATAATCTATTCATTATATATAATTATAAAAAATTGACATATTTAATCCAATTATATATGATTCGCAAGTCTTCAAACAAAGGGAAAATTTGCATGTCCAATTTGTGGTCCAAAGATGAAATCTCGTCGTTCAACAAGTTTAGGAAAGTAGGTGTTTGATGAGTATAGGCACTTCCTCCACATAAATCATAAGTATCGAACTACTGAAAAACATATTTTCATTGGGAAAGAAGAGACTACATCAAAACCACGAAGAATGACACCTCGCCTATGGAAGTTGGAATATAATAGAATTAATCGTCAAGGTTATACATCGGATCAAATTGTTTATCTATCATTTATCATATGTTTTCAATTTATATTTTTATATTGTGTTGTGTTTACTCATGTTGTACTTGACAATGATTGTCGTTGTTAATTTGTTTAACTTATATGCTTCATGAAGGTCGTCAAGGCATTAATGGTCGGCTTCCACAGGGACTGAAAAGTTATCCCAAATAATTTAGTAGGTTGCCCTACTATGAGCAGCTACAAATTGTGCATTTATTTGATACAATGCATATCAGAAAGAATATGATAGAAACGTTATGGAAAATATTGGATGGAAGGCATGACAAAGAAAAAATTGTCAAAATTTGTAGTGACATTCAAGAAGCCAGTCATGCAATGAAAAATGTCATTCAATTAAATAGCGATGGAGACCAAATTAATATAAGTGCCCTTCCTTGGTTATTAATGGAGCAGAAAAGAAATGCTACAAAACAAGTTATACGAAAAATTCGATTTCCCATAGGATTTGTTGCGAACATAAACAATATCATAACAAAGAAAGGTGAATTTGGGTCAGGGATGAAAATGCATGATTGGCATACCTTCATTAAGGTAATTATTCTGGTATATTATATATATATTTGCATACTGCATGTACTTTTCAGTGTATTATGTTTACTACTTTTGGAAAAATATTAATGAAAAAATCATTTTATAATTGTTGCAGTACGTTCTACCTCTATCTCTCCCAGACAACTTCAACAACAATGTCAAGAAAGTTATATATGATCTTGGAAAATACATGAGGTAAGTAGCGATATTTGTTCAATTCGTTGTATATTTTTGTTAAATCTCGTTAATATATTTGTGCCTTGAATCACTTGTAGATGGTTGTCATCTAAATCAATCCATAAAGAAGATATAAATTATTGGAAGAGAATGATTCTTCGTCTAATGTGTGAAATGCAAAAGTGTCTACCTTCGACATTTTTCAATGCACAAGAACACTACCTCATACACCAAGTTGAGGAGATTGAATTGTGTGGACCTGTACACACAAGGTCAATGTGGCTGGTTGAGAGGCACTTGAAATTTTAGAAGGCTTTAGTTAGACAAAGAGCACATCCCGAGGGTTCTATGGTGGAGGGATACATGGTATACCAGACCATGGTGTACATTACTAAATATCTTCCTAAGTTTGCAGCAAAGATCCATGTAGATCGCATTTGGGATCCCAACTCCTTTAACAAATTTGAAGCGGAGTACCTAATGGGGAAAGGTAGATTGAGGAAAGTGATAGGTAATTATAAAATGGTCATGGAGATTAATTAGAATACATTTTACATTTAGTTTTTATGTATATTGTACTTATTTAATTATTAATCTTCAATATTCATCAATTATAAATTAAGGTCGTATACCGTGGTAATTAACTAATTATACGTCGTTTGTGAATTTCATTTTTTTTTATATAGTTGGTCAAGAGTGGGATGCACTACATTTGTACGTCGCACACAATCTTGATTGGATGACGGTATGGATTGAACGATGTCAACAATCTGGTTGAGCATTAACATGAGAAGGTGTGGCTTCATTGGTTAAAGAAGCTCATCATAATGGAGATTCCAATTTTACACCAAGGGAAATTGATTTAGCATATGGTTTAAGAGATAAACAGGTATGTATAAATATATTAATCACCCATATTATTTAATTATTTTCAATTATATTGATGTATATATATGTTGAGATTTTTTTCTTTGCATACATTCGGCCAAGAATAAATATGTTTATCAACTGACTATATTGCAATAAGTTTTACATGTTTGACATATTGCAGGTGAAACACCACAAGGCTATGCGGTGCAATGGTCATAAATTTTGAATCAAAACATTGGATGACACAAAGAAAACTTGTGATTCTGGGATAACTGCAGTCTTCCAGGTGACTAATGTTTCATCTAGAAGTGACATACATCCAAAAGTCTTAGAAAATCAATACTATGGGATTTTGGATGATATAGTTGAGTGTGACTTTAAGTCCTTCAAATTAATTTTGTTTTTCATCCTATGGTACAGGCTACGATTGAATGAAAATGATCCCAAAAGAACTGCTATTGAACATGATAATGGATTTACCATGGTTAGTACAAGGTATTTTGAGCGAGCTGGAAATGAGCCCTATGTTCTTCCAAGCCAATGTGAGCAGGTATTTTACTCAGAGGTTCCAGGTAAAGCGGGTTGGTCATATGTTGTTAGACATGATCCAAGAGGAAGGTTGGTAAAGTATAATGTGGTGGAAGAAGAAGATACTGAAGAAATAGAAGATGATGTAGATGATGATCAGGATCAACAGTTAGTTGATGATGTGCCTGACGAAGATGTCGAAGAGGAGGAACTAGATCATGATGATGTAGGAGTTAATGTTCATGAAGATGATATCCGTGTGGATGATGACATTATCGAAACTGATATCAATGATGATGATGATGATATGACCAATCCTTACAATGTTGAATCTGGATCGGATGATACAGACAAAGAGTTGGATGAAGAAGAAGATCAATGACATTGAAATGTATGAGTTATGTGATTGTATTATCTATTTGATATTAATTTCTTGATAGAATTATATTTGACTTATGTGGTTACATAATTAATTTATGATGTTTTCAATTTTAATTATATTTGAATCATATTAGAATATGTTCAGTTAACAAATGTAAAAAATAAAATGGATAAACCAAAAGATGAAAGCGTGAGACCACTGCCTTGTTGGGTGTATGGAGTCCAATGAAGATCTATAAAAGTGTAATCTATCATGGCAATAATTCAAAGTTTTTGGCACACAGATGTAGTTTATAACTTGTCTAAATGTGCAAGTAAATGAATGACAAACTCTACTTGAGATAGAATGACAATCCTAGTTATGTGATTCTTCTTATTGATCCAATTAATACTTTTCAGTTACTGTGATTGACTAGAAGGGTTTAATCTTTACTTGAGAGAACCAAATAATCACATCACACAAATACAACAAATGTGTATCTGTAAACTAAATATATATATATATGCTTGATATATCAATTTAAACAATAGAAAAGCATCAAAATGGAGACAACCAGATAACTATATAATTCCACAAACAGTTGATACCAAGATTAAGCCACAAGTTCAAACATCTTCATTAACTTCATCAAAATTCATACATGCATCTAAGTCTTTTAAAGGAAATTTTCATTGTAAACTATCTACTGTATCTTTCTCCTATCCGCCTATATTTGTTTTACATTATGAAACAGATATAAATATATCAAAATTGTGAAAGGGCGTGTCCTTTGAGAAATGAATTTTCCTTAACAATAATAAAAAACTAGAAATTATGCTCTATTAAGCCATAAATAGATGTTTGATAGATAATCTCGGTAAGTTGGCCGCTTGTGTGTATCAGCATCCTCCAGTGCATTCCTTATGGCTATCTCCATTTCGAACATCTTCTCATTTTGTTCACATGCCCTGTCCATTGTTAAATCATTTCTTATGGTTGTCTCCAGAATTGTTTGCATCATCGTCTCGCATTCCTTCATCCATCCTGTGTTAATAGACATTGTTTTACTCCTCTTCGGTTAAGTACTTGTCCACCCATCTCTGATACTCTTCATCCGGTGGCCAGCCAAAATTCACCACCTCATTCCCCTTAGTATTGTAAGGTGTGTACTTCAATGCAACCTGACTGGCTTCCCTTTCAAAAAACTCTAAGAATGTGCTAGTGTTAATTATCTTATTTATACTATTTACCAACAAATCATAGTTTAAATCATCACAAATCAATTTTATTTGTGCATTGATAACTTCTTCTGCCCCATCCTGCCACTGTTGCAATGTCTTAACATTTCCTTGTGCATCAATAATGTCTGGAAAAAATGTATCATTCCAATCATCAAAGCTCTTTATCAGCTCCCTAATTCTTCTACTCAAATCATCAGGTAGGGTCTGGAATCCGTTCAATGATTTTACAAAATTTGAGTAGGCTTCAATGACTGGGGCCTGTTGTCTACATCAAACCTAGAAGCTTTGTACATAATATCCAGATCATTGGCCCTAGGGATCCATTTCTCAGCCTAAGGCAAAACTATTTTCCGATCCCTATTGATATTTTTTGTTCCATCCAAGAACAAAGAATACAAAGAATGTACATATGATAATTTACTATGAACCTTTTCATTAAGATGCCTCAAAACTGTGTCAACCACCTCACTTTGTTTGGAAATTGCATCATCCTCACTTGCCTTTAAGGCAGCCTGCAATTCTGTGATCCTATTCAACATTTGCTTCTTGGTGGGATCCACAGAATATTCAACTTCTTCTTCAACTAGCCCTGGTGTAGGACTGAGAGCAGGTGCCTAGATGGGGGACCCTAGAGTTGAAACAAATGGAGTAGTAGGGGGGACCGATCCTGCAATAGAAGGTAATGCTCTGATACTAGGAGCACTGGAGGATTCTCCCACCTGCCCATATTTCAACCTATCTACTTCAGATTGTAGCTCAACATTCCTTTGTTGCATCCTACTATATTCTGCAATTATCATATTGTATTTCTCCATCAGACTCTTCTTTTCAGCCTCTTCTCTGTCAGCTTTTTTTTGGGCCAATTTGGCCACATTTACTTTCAGGCTTGTAGCTTCTGTTGTTGAAGTTTTAGAAGCTCTCTTGATGATTATCCCTCCCCTTAGGTGTGGGCTAATATCAGTTACATTTTTCTTTCTGCCCTGGGGTGCCAATGCCCATATGACCAGAGTTTCATACTCCTCACTGAAGGCAGAGTCCTACAGAGTTGCCTTAACCTCTTCTTCACTGTTTTGTATAGGGTGCTTGGACTGTAAGATAGCATTGAATGCAACCGCATCAGCTATGTCCCATTCAGGAAAAAGTAAGACACCAACCTGAGTCACAAGTCTTCTTCCCTCCTCAAGAGTAATGCCTTTGAATTCTTCCATTAATTCGACCTTGACCTCATCATCATTCTACTGCTCAGACCTATCAGGTCTCGATTCTCTCTTGCTCTTTCATTTGTTCTGGTACTCTTCTAGTTTCATCCTCCAAACTAGTTGCAAGAATACAGGAGTCTTTACAAATGCATCATCGTCCAAGAATGCCTTGCAGGCCTCCATCTTGGCATCTTGTACACATTGCCCCTTTACATCCATGTCAGAAAGCACCAATTGTGTTGATCTAGGAGGGAAAGGGATACCAACCTGCATGTCTTGATCAATCACAATTATCTCATCCATCAGAGTTTCATGTGTTTCCTCAACTCTCTGCCTCTTAGGGCTTGGCTCAGATGGTAACACTGCAAGATCACCTCTTGGTGGTGAATCTAGATCCACAATCCTTATCCCTTCGAGTGCTCTGATCCTTGGACCTAGCTATGATGATGCTTGCATGACTTGTTTTCCCTTCTTATCCCCTTCATCCTCATCACTTCTCGCATTCCTCTTTCTCTTGTATAGAGGCCTGTCAACTAGTGGCTAATAAGTTGGTCTTGTTTCTTCAGGCCTCACATCCGGTCTTTCTATACCAAAATCTAATTCCAAACTGACCCTCTTGGTCATCAAGGTGCCCATGATATTTTTGAAATTAGCCATTAAGAAGTCTATTCTCTTGTGAAATGGAGTGAACTCCATTAATGGATCATATTTTGGATCCATTTTATGTATTATAGCCAGCAGCTTTTCATATGCAATCCATTTTTCTTTATTCAACTCCTGCCTATTCAAATCAAACTCATTTCTGATTAGGTCCTCAAGAAAGTTGAATTCATGTGCAAATTTCCCACCTTTAATTCATTGTCTGAACAACGTAAAGAATCCCTCAGGGTCATGCTGTCTCCTAGGACCATTCCTCAAATTGAAGTCATCAAAAAACCTTACGAAATGGACCCATCCTCCCTCGGAATAGACAAAATCAGAAACAACAATGTAGTCAGGGAACAAAGTCCCTTTTCCTTTCTTTGTTAGGTTGTCCTCATGAATACAACCTATTTGCCACATAACTTTGGAAAACCCCATCCTTGATGGTACATTAAAGGGGATGATATGAGGGGTTCCCTAGAAACCATACACCCTCAAGATAGTGCTTACAGGGTACACGATGATATCACCCCAATTGTGAAACACTTTTAAATTAGGCTTCCTCACCTTCAGTTGGAGAAAGTCATGCAAATCTTTAGGGACTCTTGGCATATTTACCACCAACCAAGCCCTAAGCTTGGAGGCAAAGCAATTATCAAACTGCACAAAGCTGGCACCTCCCCTGTTGTAAGACAAATCTGCAATCCACACCTGTACTGGTAACCTTTCTCCATTCTCCTCCTACCTCAACTCCATTTTTTCTGAGAAGAAAACAACATTCTTGTATAGAAACATATGCATCAATAGGGAGTACCAGAAAAAAGGAGTGCCAGTATCCCCCACATGCAGCTTCATCAAACCCTCATGCATCTTCTCTGACAGGAATGGTGCAAAGTTATATACCATAGACAAGTTGGTGTGTTGAATCTGGGCTCCCATAAACATGTACACAACTGGCATCACGGTATTAGGGTTGAACCCTAAAATATGGCACAATGAATAAAATGTTGCTAGGAAGTGACTGGCAAAATAGCTCAACCTGAAAGGCTCCTGGTCATTTGGGCTGATAAGAATTGTTGAATTGTCCACCCTGGCTAGGTGAGGAGGAAGCAACCTCGATCTGAAAAGAGGCTTTGACCTTTTGTACTCCTCCTTCATCTCCTCAAAATCTATTTGGACTAAGAAAGGGCTATACTCAATCAAATCAAAAATCTACCGAATCTCATCTGCATTTATGCTTAGTAGAATTCCACTATCATTATCCATTATGACCCTTGTCACAGGATCATACCATGTTGCCACTACTCTGAGCAAGTCAACATCAGGGAACACATTTGGCATTGTTAGTTTCCCCATGTTGTATCTCCAGGCATTAGAGAAGGGGTGAGGTAAGTTTCATTGTCCATACCACAGCCTAAACATTTCAAGACCAATCATAGGAATCCTAGCATCCGCAATGTTATAATTTCTGCACACTAGACCTTCACCTAGGGTCTTTCCATTCATTAAAACCAAACCACTCTTCCTATCATTTGTTGACAATGGGAGTTGATCCAGGAAGTCATCATACAAATTCCTCTTCAAATAATCAACATGGCCAAAGTGCTACTTCGGTGGTGCCATCTTAAACAACTAGGGCTTCTTTTAAAAAATCAAATCCTCAAAGAAACTAGGGGTACCCAGAACACAAAAATACAACACAACTCTACAATTCCAATCATTCAAATGAGCCAGTAACCCTACGACAATAATTAACAAAACCCCTTGACCAACACAATAGAACCCTTCGCAAAGACACAGTCAGATTAACCCAATAGTTTAGAAAATAACTCACGAGATTTCGCGCCTTGCAGAGAACCAAACTTCACGATGATCGCTCGAAAAACTTTATCTCTGACTCTGAACTGCTTGGAAAATACTTGAATGCTTTTGTGATGAAGATAGAAAAAGAGCAAATACTTTATGTCGATTGAATTGAGCCAGTAGACGTCTCGTCCGCCATTAAAGCTCATTTGCATGCCGCGCCAATGGCTCCAATCGCATTTGATGCGTATTTAAACTTCAGTCATCAATCTTTTATTTTTGTCAAATCATCGAATGACCATCTTCAAAAGGGCTGATGAAATCTCCATGTCAACAACGAGGGCCCACCACGGAAGGCAGTGCCAAAGGAATACACATGGCGCCCGCCCGTGATATCGCGATCACTAAAAATCCTGCATCTTTCGATCACATGATGGAGGGCAACTGTTGATTCCTACCATCGGTGATTATGTTCACTCACAGCAATCAGCAGCACCAAACATAACCATCGAGCAACTTTTTACCAAGATTATAACATCATCATTGATCTTGAGCACGTGCATCTCGTAGCTGTTTTAGTAACCCATTTTATAACGTATTTAAGTCCGACACAAATATTAAATGCTTTATTAATCCCTTTTCGGCATCGGTAGCTTGGGACACGTGGCGCTTGCCCGTGATATCACAATCACCAAACAACCAATAGTGATGTCATCACGAGATCGCGAGGAGTGGTCAGGATCAATCGTAGGAAGATCGACAGTCATTAAAAACACCCCCTACAAAATAAAAAAACTATTATAAAGGAGAAGGGGACATCACCTAGGACAACGACAAACGATGGCTCAAAGTTGTTCTTAAAGCATGGGGCATGGACCGACCCAGACTTAAGAAATAATAAAGTCAGGCGAAATCACCTTTTTGCATGTGCAAATTACGCGGCTGTTGGATGAAGTGATTTCAATCTTGACCGTTGCTCGCAAACCTCGCAAGGTTTCTGCTAACGTCAAAAATATGGTATGAGGCATGCGAGATGCTAGCATCTATCACATTTCATGGTCGGGACTAGTTTTGCTCGCCGATGATGAAGGTTGATGCCGACAGCTGTTTCCCTACCGATGCATTATGGTCGTTCCTCGCTGACCTCACGCAATTAAAATTGCAGTTTCAATAATGTTGCGAGGTGTGCAATTTGGTGACGCGTGAACTCCAATGTTGTGTGCTGATGTGGTGCTTGGTAGGTGAATATCCTGTCTGTTTGGTGACTGGAGGGAGAATGTGGAATTTTCAAACTATTTTGACTAAATATGAGTCATTCTCCTGGCCAACGTTGCGATTGATTAACAACTCGTATTTAAAAATAAATGGGTATTGTACTATAGCCATTTTATCTCGTGCGAGTGAATAGTAATGGCCGAGTTTGACTCTGCCTGCATAATTAAATGCTAAAATTTATGAATTACTATTTCCGTGTTGTATGTCTACATTGAGGAAGAATTGCTTGGTATCGAGTGAAGCAAGTTGTGGTTACAATTTCTCAATTTTGTTGCCCTGGATGTTCTACGATTGAAACCGTAAGTAGCACGTATGCCATTTCTTGTAAATTCAAAAGATTTTATGGTTGCTTGCTGGGCAATTCGTGATTGTTTCTTGTTTTTGTTCTTGAAGAATTGATTGAATAGATTCGCTTTTAGAGCTTGTCTAGATAATTGCTAGGGATTTTTGAATATTGAAGAATTTTCTGTAAAGGCTAAAGGAGAAAATTGTAATTATTTGCTATCTGAAAATAAGAAAACCCTAGTTTGAATTATCATTAGTATAGTATAAATGGCACCCAAAGCCCAAAGTTTTGGTTCTGAAACCACTACCAGGTCTTTATCCCAAGATATTATTGATTTGTTACAACCCTCTACTAGCAAGAAGTGGGAGGGAAATTTTTTTTTCTATGGGCCTCGAATCTTAGAAGGATTGATAGACAAGCAATGTGCAATTCAAGATGTCGAGTTACCATACACCGGGTGGCAGTTGCTCTCTAATTGGTTTGGGAACAGGAATTTGTCGGTTCATTTGTGTAACCCCTGGAGGTTAGACCTGGGTAAATTGGTGGTTCCTAATGTTTATATGGATGTAGATCTTTTAAAGGACATTGCTGCCAAATATGACCCTGTGGCCCGAATTGTTAGAACACATGCTAGTGTGCAGATGATTAAGATAACCAAAGAAGAAATTGCAGAGATTTTCAAATTGCACGAATGGAGTAAGGATATCGTTCCTGTCGACTTGGAGGTTTTTAGACAAGAATATAGAAATACTAGGGGTTTGTTCAGAACATCCTTTTTAATACCTCATTTGGCAGTCTCAGGAATAGGAAAAAATTAGAAGAAGGTAGTAATTGGCAAGAATGAGCCTAAACCTTTTCCTGTAGACTATTTTGCCAGTTATTTCAAGAAGACTGTTTGTGCTTTATGTCAAGTTCTGGGAGTCAGCTTAAAGAAAACCTTGCCTACCGATATTATGTATATGGCAGTAAATCTCTAGCACCCAATTTTTAATGTAATATATGATTTTGCCACTTATTTGGCAGAGAAGATGCACATGGGTCCGGTAGCCCTAAAGGAGGGGAAGAATTGGGTTGGATTCAGATGGTATTCCTTATTAATCCACATGTTTCTATATAGGGGTCAGGCTGTGTTCGAAAAAGATATGGAATTAAAGAAGGAAGGAAACATTGAAATGTCTGTCCAATATTGGACTAGGATTCTTAACATGCATAATCATAAGTTTGATTATGTAACTTTCCATAATGTCTTTGGATCTAAATTAAGGGAGGCTCTGGTTCGTGACCCCCCAAGGATCCCAAAATAAATTCATGACTTCTTGAGGCCGATGGAGAGAAGGCCTGAATTGAACATAATGCACAATTGGGGAGACATTATCCCCTATCATAATACCATAGTTTTCAGGGTTTTTGGCACTAATGTCAATCCAAAGGTTCTGCCAAGGGAGGTACCCCTTAAAATTGGATTTTTGGAAATCATGAGGCAATTGGGGGGCACTCAGGAAGTACACTTGTTAGCTGAACAGAAGAAAGGTTCTTTCTTCTTTGAATATACAACATTTGTCGATTTTGTTATGGCAAAGGGAGGATGGAAGGAGTTGCATAAATTACTTGGGCCTTATAGGCTAAGGACTATGCACCCCAGGAATCATGATCCTGAGGGTTTTATCTCTCAAATGAAGGAAAAACATCAGACATGAGCTTTTGTCCACAATTTCTACTTTCCTGAGGACACCATCAGGAATATTTTTGATTTGGAATTACAAGATGAGAGAAAGGCACTATACATTGCCTACTCTAAAATGGTAAAAAGTAAGCAGCAGAAAATACCTGATTTCAATCTCATACCTAATGCTAAAGATGAGTTTAGCAGGGCAATGTATGCTATTGATAATTTTGAGAGCTTGGTTGGGGTTTTGAAAGATGAAAGGGTAGTGGAAGAAAGGGGAAAATCACAAACCATCGAGGAGTACCCTGAGGTAAAGGAAAAGGAGAGGCCTACTTATTAGCCCCAAAAGAAGATAAGGGTTTTTTCTAGAAGAAAGGGAAGTAGGGCTGAAGATGTTGCTAAAAATATTGCACCATCTTCTTCAAGGCAATCAGTACCAAATGTTGTTGATTTGGATTCTCCTCCAAGTTTTTCAGAATAGGCTTGCCCACCATCACCAAAGAGGTAAAGGGTTGAAAGAGTAAAGATTGTTGATTGTGATGGTGATGAGGATGATGACATTATTGTCACTCTGGATGAAATGCATCCTAAGATGCCATTGGACCCAATTGACATTGCAACAGGTTCAGGTATAGTTTCTTTGAGGTTAGGAAAAGATGAAATCAAAAGAATAACAAGCAATGATGACTTGAGAATAGAAGCCTGCAGAGAGTTCATGATGGATGACTCTTTTATTCAAACCAGTGCTTTTAAAGATTTTGTGTGGAGAGCGCATTCTGCATTATATGCTAAGAAGGTGGCACATGAGAGAAGTCTACATCCAGAGCTCCCAGAGAAGGTAATTCAAACTAAGGTCATGGAACATATGAGAGACAAATTCAAAGCAATAACAGCAGAGCAGGGCCGGGAATTGGTACAAAAAAGTGGAGTATTGCTACTCCTTAAATGGGATATCGTTGATGTTGTGGTGTTTGACACAATAAGAAGGGCTAATAAGCCACTTCTTGCTACTGAAGAGGAGGCTACATTGGCACTCAAGGGATCGACCTTTAGCGAAGAATGGGATGCATTGGCAATCTAGTCCCTATCCACTGGCTCTAAAAAGCCAATTGTTGTAGAACCTTCTGACTTCAGTGGTCACTTGGTTGTGAGGAGAGTTGTTGACACCCCAGCATTAGAAATTGTTGATATGGCCGTGAATGTTGCCAAATTCACCAGAGCAACTGTTGAAGATTTGACCAAGGACCGGGATACTCTAAGAGGCCAATATAATGATATTATTATTGAATATAATAAGAGTCAACAAAAGGTAGCAGAGTTAGAAACTAAATTGCCTTTATCAAGGCAACAAATGGATACCATGAGATCTCAAAAGCAAGCTAGTTCTAGCCACACTGTTCATGACCCACCAGTAGAGCAGTCTCAACCTCCTGCACAAGCACGGTCTTTAGCTATTGTTCAATATAATATGGGACAAGTGCCCATTGCTATTGAGAGGGGTACTAGCCCTGGAGGGGGACTTTATAGGGAGAAACTGATTCATTAGGTTGAAGAATATAAGGAGATGGTAAAGCAAATCTGGGATGCAGCAGGGAGAAGCAATGCAATGATAGTGGACACTGTTTTGAAAAAATTAAACAAAAGGGTCCAAAGTAAGCTAAACATTGTTCATGCAAATTATGTCCTAATGTTGCAAGCACTAAAAATTTTTCCAAGGGATAAAGAATTGGCCATCCCATTGCTAAACAAATGGAGCCCTAGAATGGAGAAGTTGAAATTCATGGCAGTAGGGGCAAAACAGCATGGTGATAAATATCCTACTGTTATTGCAACATATCAATTGGTCAAGGGAATTGTTGAGCAGAAGATTCAGGGATTTTTCGCCCCAATGGAATCCAAGATTAAATTTATGAAAGATGTGTATGATGGAAAGGACCTGTCCCCATTGCCTCATATTTTACATAGTCAGGATGAAGTCAAACCCCTGCAGGTTTCGAAGGAGCAAATGAACAATATAATGATGTCTCAAACACATGAGATATGCAAAAATCCTGACATCCGCATGCTAGAGAATACATTGGAAAAGTTGTCTTTTGTTATAAGTTTCTTATCAAACTTTGATAAAAAGGCCACATCGATAATGGTAAAGTATGCTCCCTATCGAAACAAGGTTGATCAGGTTGTGGCTTTCCAGTGGCCTTCCAGGAGGAGTTTGAATTATGGAAAAAGGTGTTCACTGATGAACTAGAATTATGAGTGTTATAGTTGAGAATTGCAACTTGGTCATGTATAATACAGGTCTGGCCTTAGATATTATATTCTAAAATTGCATTCTCCTTTTAACTCCAAGTACAAGGTGTTGAGGTGGAGTTAATACTATAATGGCTAAGCATGCCTTCAATGTATGGGGAGCGGCCTTTGGAGCGATGATTTCTTTCCTCCTTATCAACTAATGATGATCTTTGTCTTATGCTCTCCACTCGCATAATAGAATTGTAACTGAATCAAGAGTTAGTGGTCCAATTACAAATGGACATGTGTACTCTCCGACCTGAAGCTTGTTGGCTCCCTTGGTTTATAAAAGGGAATTCTGGGCCGAGAGAGTGGTCGGTTGAAATATCCAAAATATGAGAAATAAGAGTCTAGTAATATAGAGAGTATGAAATGTAAGTCTAGGTTTTAAAATTTTTTGAGTCAAATTGGAGAACTTTGTTAATCATGGGGTTTTTGAGCATGTTTGTATCAAACTCGTGAATATTTGGAGTTTATTTTCTCTCCTATTGTGTTATGTTACATGGATTATTAATGAAATATCGATCAAAGATGATTTTCATTGATTTTTATTTGTTCTTTACTGTGAATTATGTTTAACTACATCTTTGGTTCAAAGGATCGGTTAAATGCTTCAGTTAACCAGTAAATTCATGCAATATAACAAATAGGATTCATAAAGGAGTAATAAACTCGGGTATAGATATATGGGTTGTAATGCAATTCATAATAGATCATAAGTGTTCAAAATGAAATTTACCCTGAAGTTCAGTTTTCTCTTTTGACTCCGTGCGTTGGGATATGGCACTGGAATTTTGATTACATTTTATTCTCATATGTTTTGTGTTATGGCATCAGGATTCAAACATTTCCTATCAATTTACTTTATGTGAAGTTTTCGATTCTTTGTTAAATGGACATGAGTCTTTTTTAAGGAATAGCCAATTTCTTGAAGGATTTCATCCTTTAACATTAATTGGAGATCTATCTATTGCTTACCTATGTGCAAATGAATTTTTTAAATGTTGTATGTTAAGAGCACATGTTAGGGAATACCCTCCTGGATTTTACAATCTGAAGTGTAGGTGAATTAGCCTTATTTCTATTCTCGTTAAGTTGGTCATATTGTTCCTAGTCTTTCATTATTGAATGTGGCGAGTTCATAGGGGCTTCTAGGAAACACGTGTGGGTTGCAGTAAAAAAATTCCAATAGGTTCAATTGACAACATGATCTATTGAGTAATTACAAAGAATTCATAATTTGAAATTCTAGATTTTGACAACATGATCTATTGACAAGTAGGAAGTATTTTTCACATTGTGTCAAATTTTGATGTTGTTATCAAGATTCAATTATGTAGTTTTACAAGTCAAACTCATTGACCCATGTTTCATGAGTAGTGTTTCACAAGAACCCATCTCTCATGATAATGAATGGTCCACTTAGCACTCATTGAATCTAAAATATTCTCAAAGCGATGAAGCACTAGGCCTTCCTAGGAGGTCACCCATCCCAATATTACATTATCCATGATTTTATTAATAATTGATCATTTTGGATTTTGAAAAACTTGACACACAAATGACAATTTGACAATGAACTTAATGTATCACAATTAAGTTTCAAATTGAGTAACACAATAGAAACTAAAACAAATTGAGAGATTGTTATGAGGGTAGTGATGCAACTTTTCTAATTAGAGTGTATTCCATGAGATTACAATTCTTTGAGATATTTTGTCAAATAGTTCACAAGATTTGTCTATCCTCCCACATTTTACATAGATTTGAAAATGGAGTCTACAACCACAACATTTGAGAAAATTCATCTTCATATTATGCTTTGATGGATGTCCATACCTTGTTCCAAATCTCTCATATTAAGGAAATCGACAAGGATTTTGGTGAAGGTTGTGAAATTTGTCTATGCATCTACCAATTGCATTTGATTGAAAGTTTCTAAAAACTTTTTAAAAAATTCATTATGTATATTCTACAATCATTATAGTCCACAATTTCACATTTATTTGGTTTTGCATCTACCAATTGTATTTGCTTGAATTTTCCTACCGAATTTTGAATGTAGATCCATTTTGTGTATATCTTACAATCTGTTGGTGTTTTTTCCCACATAGGATTTGCAATTCTCTAAGAGGTAGCCAACCTCCGTTATAAAGAACTACAAAGGCTAGTGGCCAACTAACAAGAGTCAGTCAAAGACTGACATCTCCTACACTTTTGGAGCTGTGAAACCAAGGTGGGTAAACCCAAGTGTGTTCATAAAAATGTTTCATGATTGGTAATAACACTTCTTCTTACAGATGCGGTCCCCACTAACACTAACAGATAGTCATTACCCTGGTTGTGGAAAAACCAAAGAATAATAATAGATATCCCAAAGCAAGGAGACTGAAAATTATCATAAGATCTATATCCCAAAAAGAGATAGCAGTTGATATTTGTTAAAATGTTTCGGTATTGAATCATCGTGCTTAGAGTCACAGTCCTATACCTGAAAGTAATTTACCAATACTATCCAGTGCCTCATCCATTGGGTGGGAGTCATATAAAACGTAATTCAAATGAAAATGAACTTATCACCATAGTGCTTTGCTACCATGAGATTTTTCAGTATATTAAAACAATACTCCTTAGTGAATCCTGAGCATATAACCATAAACATGCAATTTGTGTTCAAACATTTGATTAACTCATTAAGTTAAAGTAAGAGAACAAATTAAACTTTCAACTACACCATTGAAACTGAATGAACAAACCCTTGATAAATCCATTCATAATCCATGGCCCATACACAGGAGAGCAAAATGTCTTAATATTTTTAGATTTCTTTCGATATCAGTAATTACAAAAGCATAGTATACTTATTTCATACTATTCCCAACCCAGCATGATTTCCTACATAATACCTTCAAAATCCTGCATTACCACTAAATGTACCTATTCCAAGCCTTTGGACCCAAAAAACAACAACTAGCCTTAACAATGAGCCGTCAAATCTCCTTTATAGGATAGGAGAGCAACAAAGCAATAGGCTACATTGTTCATTCCAAAATTGAATTTCATTTAGAATGAAATTCAAATTCACATTCCTCATCATTAGAAAAAACCATAATCAGTTGGAGGAATCAAAACATTTATACCATTGTAACCAACCGGAGCTAAAGACAAAAGAGTGTGGCAGGCACGCGTATGTCCATATCAACACACCACCCAAAAGTAACACACCCAGCAACTGCAACTACTTGCAAGACACACAGCCTCGGTAGAGGTGACCGCTCCTGGTCCTCGCTTTAGTAAGAACTGAGACCAGCTTCCTTTTATCCGCTTTAACACATGTTCTGGTAGCATGGCACGGCGCCATCGTAATTATTGGGGCAACTACGAGGGGCTCTTCATTGACTCCCAACAGCTCGGTCATGGACGCCAAGTAACGTTGGTAGTCTGAGTCAGTTTCGGACCCATCACCATTAGAACCAGAAGACAAAATCAGTGGGGACTTGGAGCTCCCCATCCCTTTATAATTAGCATCATGGACAAGCTCAGGCTTGCTAAGGACAGGTTGTACCCTATCAGGCTGCAAATTTCTCACCCTGAGTCTGGTCCTTCTGCGCACAGCCGAATGGTCCATTGCAAAGAACACCTCACAAAATATAGGAGAGACTTGACCACCTGCAAACAAGACAACTCAAAATGTGATGATAATACCAGATAACACAATGAGCATTTATAAAGTTAATTGGTGCGAGAATATTAATTTCTCGAATGCAACATGAGCATTCAAGCATTTTAGTGTCTGATGTAGGCACCACAAATTATTCCTGGCTTGCGAAGGCATGGTGTACAACCCATAATTGCATTTATCAGGAGAACATTGTTCGCACGCAGGAAAATCAAGCGAGGATCCATTGAAAAAACCCACGCCATTAATGACAACAACTTACAAAGAGAAAGAACTCCCAACGCAGATGAACAGACCCAACAAAAATTGAACCGTTAATGCAGATTGAACATGGCAAGTCGGACGACTCAGATTGAGTCAACAATTGTTTGAAAATTCACATCAGCGCCCTAGGAGAATCGTGCCCAATCACAACCCAAGAAAACAAGAGGTTGCTACTGGATAGTGGGTCCCACCTAGCCCTGTCGCTTCAAGAACCAGGCCACGTGTCACCTCTTTGTAGACCTCGCAGTACCCTCAGGGGGTTTTAATCTGATTGTGTGAGATCCACGAGGAAGGATTATCATTGATCTCCCTCGTTAATACCCCACGGGTAGAAAAGACCCACCTTAAACCCCAAAACCCTAGCCTCCATCCATGTAAATTTTAAGTCCCACCACAATCCTTGTACGGTCCACATGATTTTTTTATCCTTTGCTGAAGAAACTATTACAATATATTTCTTATTTATGTACTTATTTTCCATACATGTTTATAAAAGTTTGAAATTATTAATAATATTAATTTTGGCAAGACATTAAAAGAGTGTTGATTGTAAAAAATATGCATCCTAATGTGAAAATGCAAACAATGGAAGCAATGACTATAACACATAAATTTTTATGTAGTATCCAATTCAAAGAATTGTGTTACCCTCTACCTTGAAATTTTTAGTATAAAAAGCTAAGGAGATGCTATAAATAAGATAATAAGTTGACTATTAGCATATAACAATTTTCATAGAGATGTAGTGGTGCAGGAGCACCTAGGAAACACTAGGCATTAGGAAGTCTAGGATGCATTTTGTTATAATGTATTTCCTTGAAGGTCATGTTGACCATTGGAATAGAGTTAGAGGTTTAATAATATTCCTTAGTCAGGAGTGATTAGTAGGTTAAGGAGGGGAAAGGTTTAATGAGTGTGGAAACTCACTTTTCCTAGTTTTCTTTGAATAGGCAAAAGTGGCAAAATGGTAAATTTTGGCACCTTTGCCACTTTGTAACCAACATGTCTGACCAAGGGGAGATTTAACTACTTTTTTGACCTATATAGGGAATGCTTTGACCTGTGTGAAAGTTTGGAAGCTTTTGTAATTTCAAAAATTCATGAATGTTAAGTGTGGACAGTGAGAAGAATTGCTTAAATTTATGTTTTTGCTTTGTATTTGAGTGATCGGGAGTGATCATGGCTCTATAACATGTTGTAGAATGTAGAGCAGGTGTGGTAGAAGTTGTGTGTTGCAGTATTAAGTTTGTGTGTTCAATTTTCAAGTGTGTTTGGTAGTTAATTTGTTGTTTTTTTGAGTTGTTGACTTGACTGGCAACCGATCAAGAATGGAGATTTAGTTCTCTTTCCCACTATACCTGGTGTACGGGATTTTGGGGAATGAGGCTAAACTCCATGGTTGTAAATATAGTAGGTCTATGAGTAGTTAGGAGTCCAAAAGGCATGAAGAAAGTTTACTCCTAGGCGAGCTTGACAATGCCCGGCTAGGAGAGACAATAAGTGCAAAGCACTATTAAATGCAGGGGTGCCCGTTCAAAGCAAGTTTCCTATTGGAAAGGGATGGAGTGATGGTCACCAAGCTATGGTTACATTGAGGAGACTCCATCAATTCATTTGGTGGGAGGAAACCTTGACAGTCTACAAGAAGACAGGGAAAAGACCCAAAATGACCTAGGTTTATGCACATTTCCAGTTTGAGGCACTATACGGACAGTGGAGACCCAAGGTTCCAAAATTCTTTGAGAGAAGGGTATAGGTGTCAAGAATCTAAAGGAAAGCATGGTTGCACTTTGGAGAACTTAGGGACACAATCCTATTTTCTCAGAGTTGGAGGCCTAATTGGGGCTCAAAGGCTAGAAGCCTTTTTAACCCTAGGTGAGGGTTTGGTGAAAGCAATGGAAGAATGGAGTTTGGTGAACTTACAAGAACCCTAGGAGGATGGTGTGAAGCGAGTAGAAACATCTCTACACCCCTGCAAAGAATAAATTGGGAGTTAGGAGCAATTAGCCTTTAGGGAAGATTAAGGGCTAAGGAAGAGTTAGTGGCATTGCACCAAGATTGTCTTGGTTGATTGAGAGTGAGATGATATTGGGGTTGGCTAGTAGAACCAGGGGTACCTATACATGAGGTAGGGCCTAAAGGTTTAGGTGGTGGAGACACCTACGAGATCTTGAAGACAAGGATCCAGAGCATGGAACAGTGATTGTTCCATCCAACCCTACCCTATCATGTATATTGTTGGTTGTTGTGGTTGTGTTGCTCATGATATGTGGTTGTCATTGATTTCAACACTATTAGCATTAATGTCTTAAAGGTTGTATATGTCGAGGATATTGAGAAAATTAGAATCAATATGTTGCAGATAGTCTATGAAGTTGTGGAGATCAGAGTGGTGGAAATTTTTGTACGTTGGTATTCTGAAGTCGTATATTAAAGGTTTTTTTGTTGAGCCTATCTAGTATATCCTCTGGAAGTTTCAAAGGTGTGCATCAAGATTGGAGCGAGTTATGAGTTTTTGTGTTCCTACAGTTATTTTGTTGCTATAGTTGGTGTTTCTGAAAGAAGAGAATGTAATTCTGGTGAATTGAATTTTTGTGTATGCTCTTGAGATGTTCATTGATGTTTCTTGATCTCATACTCTATCATTGTGGTACGTCCACGTTGATCAGTGTGCTCGTGATCAAAGATTTTTCCTTTACATGTTCGAGTTTTCATGTTCTTGGTTGACATGATGGTGGTAGCGTGTTGTAGATCCTTGTGGATTAATTTTTGAATGCTTGGCATCTCCGATGATGTTGATTTAGGTCTTCATTATGTTGTGACTAATTTAGGTTGGTGCGCATTGAGATTTGTTCATGAATTGGGCCGACAGTTTGTATTCATCTATTATTTATTTTTGGCCGACAGAGTTGTTAATGTAAATTCATGAAGTGGATATATAAGAGCGATTATTTTATTCATTTAGAGAGAATGTATGTGAAGTGTATGCGAGATATGTGTGAATAAAGATTAGATCATTCGAATGTAGAGCAGAGTGTGAAGAAGTTTAAGCAAAGTATGAAGAAGTATTTATGTGCCTAACTAAAATTGTCATCAGGATTTTGAAGAAGCTAATCTACTCTTGTCAAAACACAAAAAACACTCAAATTTAGTATAAGAGTCAACCAATCATAAGGAAAACATAATATGAAGATGAATTTTCTCAAATCTTGTGGTTGTAGATGCCCTTTTGAAATCTATGCAAAATGTGGGAGGATAGACAAAGCTCATGAACTATTTGACACAATGCCTCAAATAATTGTAATCTCATGGAATACACTCTAATTAGAAAAGTCTCATCACTGCCCTCATAACAATCTATCAATTTGTTTTAGTGTCTATTGTGTTATACCCAATTTGGGACATGGGGTATAACAAAATAGACACTAAAATAAATTGAGAGATTACAATTCTTTGAGACATTTTGTCAAATAGTTCACAAGCTTTTTCTATCCTTCCACATTCTGTATAAATTTTAAAAGGGCATCTACAACCACAACATTTGAAAAAATTCATCTTCATATTATGCTTTGATGGATGTCTATACCTTGTTCCAAATCTCCCATATTAAGGAAACCAATAAGGATTTTGGTGAAGGTTGTGGAATTTTTCTTTGCATCTACCAATTGCATTTGTTTGAAAGTTTCTAAAACCTTTTCAACAAATCCATTATGTGTATATTCTAAAATCATTATAGTACACAATTTCACATTTATTTGGCTTTGCATCTACCAATTGTATTTTCTTGAATTTCCCTACAATATTTTCAATGTAGATCTCTTTTGTGGATATCTTATAGTCCTTGTAGTCCACATCACTTTGTTTTTGGAAGAAACTATTACCATATATTTCTTATTTATGTTCTTATTTTGCATACATTTTTATAAGTTTGATATTACAATTAATAATATTAATTTTGGCAAGACATTAAAAGATTTTGTTGATTTTAAAAATATATGCATCCCAATGTAAAAATGCCAACAATGGAAGCAATGATTGTAACACATAAATTTTTATGTAGTATCCATTTCAAAGGATCATGTTACAATTTAGGGTTATGATTGGGTTTTTAATTAGGGTTAGGATTTAGTGTTCGGGTTAGTGTTAGGTTTAGAGTTAGGGTTAGGGTTAGGAAAAATAATGTTAGGATTAGGGTTTATGTTTTATGGTTAGGGTTAGATTTAAAGTTTTGGTTATGGTTGGGATTAGATATGAAATTAGGGTTAGGGTTTAGGATTACAATTAGGGATTATAGTATTAGGGTTATATTTAGAATTAAGTTTTAGGGTTATTGTTATGATTAAGGGTTGTTTTTATATTTGGCTTAGAGTTGGGGTTAGGATTAGGGCCAGGGATAGGGCTAGGGTTAGGTTTAGGGATAGGTTTAGGGTTATTAGAGTGAATGCAACTAATTAATAAAAGAAAATATTTAGGGTTAGGTAATTAGGGTTAGGGTTGGGGTTAGAGTTTTGGTTGTGGTTAGGGTTATAAAGATAGGATAAAGGTGAGGGTTAGGGTCAAGGTTAAGGTTTCAAGAAAAAGGGTTAGGTTATGATTAGGGTTAGGGCTAGGTTTAAGATTTGGATTATAGTTTAGGGTGTAGCATTTGTCTTTAGTTTAGGGTTACAATTAAGGTTAAGGTTAGGGTGTAAGTTAAGGTTAGTGTTAGGGTTAGATTAGAATTAGGATCATGGTTTAGGTTTAGGGTTAGGGTTGTGTTTATGTTTAGGGTTACAATTAAGATCATGGTTTAGGGTTTAGGGTTAGAGTTATGCTTATGTTTAGGGTTGTGATAAAAAGGATTTGGGTTATGGTTAAGATTATGGTTTTGAGAAATAGTGTTAGGGTTAAAGTTATGGCCAGGGTTACATTAATGAGAAAATTATGGTTTACTTTCCAAGTAAGGGTTAGGATTAGGTTTATTGTCAGGGCTAGGGTTAAGTTCAGGATATGAGTCAATCTTATTATTAGGGTTAGGGTTATGCTTAGATTAGGGATATGATGTTAGGTTTCGAGAAAAGGTCTAAATTTAAGATTAAGCCATAGTTGGCTATAATGAACATGAGAAAAAATGGATCTAATTTCCTTTTGTGGGAAAATAATCAACTATGACTTAAACTTAAATTTAGAGATTACCCTAAACTCTAACCATAACCATAAACCTAATCCCAAACCTAACCCTAAAGAAAACACATAACCTAACCCTAATTGTAGTGTTTGAGGCTAGGCTCAAACACTATATAACCTAACCCTATATAACCTAACACATAACCTAGCACTAGAAAAAAATTCTTCTCCCAAACAATCTCCTCTACTTCTATTCGCGCCTACTAGAGTTGCAACATTCAACATTGGTGCTTCAACCATTCATTCAAAGCTAAGAATTCCAATAAGAGATTTCAATGAACTAGAAGGGACAAGACTTACAACTTTCCAAGAAGAAATATCACATGTCAGATACATATTGATAGATGAAATGAGTTTCATTGGGGAGAGGTTTCTTGAAAACATAGATTCCAGGCTTCGATAAGCATTCCCAAAAAATAGTAACCAAAGTTTTGGAGGTGAGTTCTGGATTGAAATTGCTAACTTTGATAACTTTACATTACAATATTTTTTATTCAATTCTATTATTGTTCCTTCAATACAAATTCATACTTATCAATTTAATTAAATATTTTATATTCAGGCATATCTACATGATTTTAGTTGGAGACTTGGCACAATTACCTCCAGTAAATGACAGGGCTCCATATGAAAGAAAAAGGTGAGAAAAGCTACTATGGGAAGAATTCAAAATAGTCATTACTTTAAGTTATGTTTTTTGACAAGATGGACAAAATGAAGAACAACAAATATTTTGTCAAATTCTAACAAACATTAAGGATGTGAATCCCACAATCGACGATTGGATGTTACTTTCGTAAATCTATAGCCCAACTATTCAATGGTCATTTTTCTAATGACTCTTTTCTCACTCTCTTGGAGGACAAACGTGACATTATTTAGGATATTCAATGCCTAGATATTTTTTGGAAAGCTTTAAGGTCAAATATATAGTGACATAAAACTCAATGTTATAGGAAATCATTCTTAGCCAAGCCCAATTGGTTCAATTCCTATGGATAGAAGGTGGTTGATCATAAGGAAGTGTTAAGATTCCTAAGCATCTCTTTTACCTTTTAGGTTTCTCCTTCCTCTTTAAGGAAACATATCATTTCTAGAGTTGAGAAAAATTATCATATTAAATTATGAAGCCCCTTTCTTTGGCAAGGAGATTCCATGTGTGTTCAAAAATTCTTGTAGTTGCACACATTTCCATTACTCATGTTGCTAAGAACCTTGCAAATCCTCATATTTGAAGATTGAAAGAATCCAAAGGTATATTTTATGGCCTCCCTTTAACCAAGGAAAATGGTTTCACAAAGTATCCGAGGAGTTTTATTATTTCCCTCATGACTATAATAGGCTTGGCTTACTTTATATTCACTACTCTAAATGGCACCATAATAGGCTTTGCTTGCTTTATATTCACTACTCTAAATGGCGCCATAATTTTAAATTTAATAAACATACTCTAAAACCTAACTAAACCAGGTTGTAGCTCATCAAATTGGACAAGTGAAAGGTCAATACCAGCATTGAGGAAGAGTTTGGAGGAGTGAAAACAAGGTCAATACCAGCACCGACGAAGAGTTTGGAGCGAAAACAAGGTCAATACTAGCGTCGAGGACGAGGTTGAGGTCACTCAAGGAAAATCGACAACCAAGGGACAATGAGTACTATAAGTTTGGCACCCCCATTCTCTTTAACCTGCAATTTTCATGCCTAGTTTCCAAAGATCTTCTCGTACATTGGCCCCCCCATTCTCGTAAAATGGTATAAGATAAGACAGAAAAAATAAAATAGCTTAGTCTTTCACATTTTTATAGTGATTACTAGAGGAACATAGACCAATTCTTCATAATAGAAGAATTTGATCATACTTTTCCAATGATGGCATTATGAGAAAACCTTAGGTTAAATGAATAATTCCTAGCTAAGTTCTTGAAATCATGTCCAACCGTATAAGAGAAGACCGCTGCTATGTGTACTTGGATAACATGGAGAAAGGCTCTTTGGGCTCTTTCATCAATCTACGTATTGTTAAATTTTAACACCTAAAAGTGAGAATGAAGAATCTTTCCTAGGATGGTGGCCAATTATGCTTCTCAACACCTAGATTACAAAATCCTTGTCAATATCATTGCCATCACAATTAAACCTATTGCTTGAGATATAGTCATAGAGGTAAACAAATTGGCTTTCTTGATAGTAGATACATTATAGACAATTCAATCCTTGCATCGGAGTAAAAGGCTCAAATGGATTTATTTTCAACCCTAAATTATTATCACACATTCAAAATTACAAAATACCAGTTAACGAAGAACCTTCATTTGAAGGTGATGTCGTCATGACCTTTGAATGAAGAACCTTCATTCAAAAATGATGCCATGTCAAGACTTTCAAATGAAGGTATTTTTTATTTTAAATATTTCATGTCCAAAATGCTTTATAAAAGGAACCTTCGAATGAAGGACCTTCAAATGAAGAACTTAATTCAAAGGTCCTTCATTAGAAGATCCTTCATATGAAGGTTCCTTCAATTCCATCCCATTATAGCTCTTAGAGTTGTTAGAGATATTTTTGTTTCGAAGTAGAGATTGGATCATCAAACAATGTCACCATGACTCTACCAAGATATCTATCAAATTGATAAACCTCGACTTAACAACCACAAATTCACAAGAAAATTGCCCCTGTCAGCCCTAGGGCATTAATTCAATGCCAAGTTTCTTGCTTTAAAAGACCCCTAAATGCAATGAACCTCTATCATACCATGATGCACACCAATCCACCGAGTTACAGTTCCAAGATAGTGGTTGGATTGGTGGATGTCATTTCTATTTAGCCCTCAAACCCTTACATAGGCAAAACAGGGCAGTCCCTGTAAATCTAGTAAAGACGTGCCACTCCAGTCATCAAATTTTTTTACTAGTTCCTTAATCTTCCTACTCAAATCATCAGGTAAGACTTGAAAACCTTGCAATGATTTTATAAAAACTTGAGTAGGCCTTAATGATTGGGGCCTGTTGTCTGCATTGAATCTAGAGGCCTTATACATAACATCTAGGTCATTGGCCCTAGGGATCCACTTCTCAACTAAAGGCAAAACTAATTCCTGGTCCCTAGTAATGTTTCTTATTGAATATAAGAATAAAGAATAAATTGATGGTAATCTACCATCAACTCCCTAATTCAAATGCCTAAAAATTGTGTTTACAACTTCATTTTGCTTGGCAACTGCTCCCTTCTCACTTGCTTTTAGAGCTGCCTGTAGCTCTCTAATCTTATTAAGCATCTTCTTTTTGGTGGGATCTATAGAGTACTCAACCTCCTCTTCAACTGGCTCTAATGAAGGACTAGGAGTAGGAGTCTGGATGGGGGACCCAAGAGTAGAAACAATTGGAGAAGTTGGAGGTACTGATCTTGATGTAGAAGGTATGGCCAGGGTACCAAGAGCACTAGAAGACTCCCCCACATGTCTGTACTTCAACCTATCTACCTCAATTTTCAGCTCAACATTCATTTGCTGCTATTTTTAGTCATGTAGGTGTCCAATAAACCACTTGGTGGTGTTTCCCTTCAAGTTTATTTACTTGAATGAAGAGCAAAAGTCCTTTGATTACAATTAGAGAATACATTGGACACCTTGGTTGTGTAACTAGTGGACCATAGTCACATTTAACACTTGTTACAAAGTTTGGGAGTTAACACGTTAAGTAGATTTGATTTGTGATGGACACATTTGGACGGTAGCAACAATAACTTTCAATCTATCAAGACTTGATTACCTTATAACCTGTCAAATTCTAGTGATGAAATGATAGATTAATCATAATGTCACCTTCGGATCACATTACCATGAAAGAACTTCATCCAACATCCTTATGAGTGCAGGTACCACCAAATAGGTATCTGTCAGATTTGTCTTCCTCGAGTGAGGGAAATTCAAAAAGAGAAGAGGAAAGCGAGACATGTAGTAGGTCTAGAAGAGGAAAATCAACTAGAGGTCAAAAGATTAGAAGAAAATTACGTAAACGCATGGAATTTTTTCTTGCTGAAGGGGGGTCATGTTCTTATGATGATGAGAGCATAGGCGACATCGAGGTGCCCTTGAGGTACAAACATCTATGGAAACAATGGGTACCCAAGGAACTTCCTCCAATAAACATTGATCTTTGTGTCAACAAGAGGATATATCGCATAGCACCATCGTCATTACATGGTTTGGGCCTATTTTGCATGGACAACATAAAGGTCTGTTATGAAAAAGTTACTGAGTTGATGGAGTATGTTGGACCCTATTACAGTTACAAAGATTGGATGCAGCTGGTTCGATATACACGAAGTATGCGTAGGTATGCACTATCAGCAAATTATATACAACTAAAAGATAAGGATCAAAATAAAGGAGTGGCTAGGTACATTGATGGGAGGCCAAAAGCATCAGGGAATATTGTAGGGTTTATAAATAGTACATGACCTAGATCAACAAATAAGCAACCCAATTGTATATTCGAGGCACGAGAGGGAAACCATGTATTCGTATGTGCGATTAAATCAACAACTACAGGGGAAGAGTTGCTAATCAATTACAATTTGAATCACTTAGATAAAAACACAATTACTATGTGGGTGGTATGTACTATATACCATTTTACCCAACCTCCAATTAATGACTCCAATATAGCATTTTATTTTTATGTTTTTTTTCGTAAGTCTATTGGTTTCATTTCGGTAATGTTTTTTATATTTAATTTTTGGCACAACGGGACATTGATCATATGAGGAAGGCTCTAGCCCAGAGCGTAGATCGTGATCCATCTTCAGATGCTTATATCTAACAGGTTTACCTCATTGTAATTGTACAAATTAGATACGAGCAAAAAAAATTATTATGTTTTTTTCATGAGTTTATTGGATTAATTTCGATAATGTTTTTAATATTCTTGTTGCAGTCGGCTAATCGGGGAAAGGCACCAGCAGTATAGGAGAGCATCCATATGGAGGTGCAGTCACTATTATGCAATGATGACATTGCATTTTCCACAAACCCTGTGGATATGATGAGGAAGGCCCAAAAAAATGCAATGAAGAAATCCTTAAGTTGGTATTCATAGTGCCTCAAATAGATGAGATAAGAGAAAGGGTTAAAATATTGTCTGAGAGAGCACAAAACTTGCAAGTAAGTTGTCATGAGATCTTTAATTATAACATAAGTTCATTCATGGTTTTATATTTTGTACTCTTTTATGTCATGAACTAAAATATGTGTTGTTTTTACAGGATTATTTGCGTCCTCATCATGTTGTTGGCCATGATCAAGGTTCTGCAAGTGTTGCCTGGGAAGTAGGGGTCAATACAAGTGTCAATCTTGATCTTCTTGCACATACAACACATCATCCGACCCCATCATTCGTGCCTATATTGTCGACTGAAATGTTGGCAACACATACCATGTAGGCATTCGATAGTGCATCGTCTGGCAGTGAACACATGCCACTACATGTGTCAATACCTATGGATACAGAGGCCGCTAGTACTGGTGATGTTTTAGCAGCATTTCCTATATCTTCCCGTATTACTAGTATGGGAACATTGTCAATCACATTTGTGGTGATCGAGGATTTCCTTCCCATAAAGATAGAGAAGGTCCCAGGTACTTTAAAATGTTTTAATTATTATTATATATAATCCAATTGAAATTTACTTATTGATCACTCTTTATAGACTAATGATCCCATGATCATTTTGCAAGAAATGATGCTTTTTATAAACATCTAAGTGATCTTACATTGGAGCTCTTCGGGCCCACCATACGTACATGATGGAATGCCCAAAATCAAGATTTAAAAGATGAGCTCATTAACCATTTAGTTGTGTTGTTCGGTGATAAAAAATTCAACCGAACCAAGGTCCTTAAGAAAGATGGTACCTATCTAAATTATGTGAGGGACCAATATAGGTCACATTTACAGAAGAACAGAAAGTACGAGCGTCCCAGCATGATTTCGGAGAGGGAGTGGAAGGACTTGGTATCGGATGGAAAGGAGAAGGCTGAAAAGAAAAAAGGAAAGACACCACTTGGACAAGGAAGGTATGTGATACTATCAACAATTTAATTATATATTGATTACTCTTTCTTTTTACATAATCTAACGTATTTCAATTTTTTCATAGGCTGCCCGACACATCAAAGACAACAAAGGAAAGACTAGAAAAACATGGGCAGCACAAACTTGGCTCTAGTGGTTATATGAAAATAGCCGCATGATTTGTAAGTATCAATAAATGAAATATTGTATCCAAATAATAAATTGCAGACAATTTTGGTTTTATCACACCATAGAAGCAAAATTCATGATCGCATGCAAAAATGCAGGGTTGTGATTTCAGCAAAGTGCCCACAGAAGAGGACCTGAAGATTGCCTTCCACCAAGGCTATGGAGCCCTAACTAAATAGCTAAGAGTCTCGACTGGGCAAACACAATCTTCCAATACATCCAACACGCAGGTAAATAAACTCAATAAAGTTTATTTCAAATTGAATACTTGTGCAATCTATTCAATATTAATTTCCACCATAATAATGTGCCTATTTGTTTTACACATATAAGCAATGATAATACTGCACATGACATTGGAATGTAGCCTGGTGAGGGTGGAGCACAACCTGCAGATGAAGGCCATGGTGTGCATCCCGGTACTAGATGTATTCATGTGCTATACAAAACGCAATATGGATTAATACAATTAAACATCTTTAATTGCATTTGGTGTATTAATCAATGTAACCTTTCATGTTTCAACTTTAGAACATGTAGAGCGTGATCAACATGTTGAGCATGATTAGGCTAGACAAGATCAGGAACATGATGTGGCTCCATCAGGTAAAGAGGACCATTGTAATGTTCTTTTAAACATATTTAATTGCAATTGGTGTATTAATTAATGTAATCTTTCATGTTTCAACTCCAGATCAAGATTTAGAGGGTGTTCAGCATGTTGAGCATGAGGCTATAAGATAATATCAGGAAAATAGTACCACTCTGATGTTCTTTTAATTAATGAAATACGTGTAACAATAATAATAAAACATATCAATTTAACATTTATTTGCTATTGCGGCAGACCCCCCCTTGCACTCGCATCCACGTTGTGAGTACACGACTAGGCATACATTAAGGTCACGAGCAGAGCTCAAAACAACTCAAGGGGGGACATATGATTTTGAAAACGATACTCCACTTCAGCTTTTTTTAGCTGCAAAAAAGAAACAAAAAAAAAAAGTGATTGTAATCATATTATGACAGCCATATTTTTGATAATATGTAAAAACTGAAAAAATAAAATATGTTCATGAATGAATGTGAATATGTTAATGAATAAATGTTATATGTTAATGAATGAATGTTATATGTTATTAATAGATGAATGAATGAATGTTATATGCTATTAATGGATGAATGAATGAATGTTATATGTTATTAGTGCAGGATAAATGAATGAATGTTATATGTTATTAATGGATGAATGAATGATTAATGTTATATGATCGGGTATGGGGAATTGAGAGTGATGTGAGGGTGTGGGGGGGGGGGCGGGGGCCGAAGGGGCCAAATGAGCTTCCACCTTCACGTGGTTGGCCCTGTTAAGTAGAGAATATTAAACTATTCTCAAAACAAAGAGAAGCTCAATAAGGTAAGTAATGCACTTTTCAATATAGGAAATGGATCGTTTGAAGCATCAAACCAATATGCAAAGATGAAAGAAAGTGCTAACTTTTCACTATGAACATTCTGTTGTGTGTGGATTTGGTTTCAAAGCTCTATTTTTATTTTATTTTTAGTGGTCTCTAAAATTTGACTTTTGTGCATAACAGGTTAGTGGAAAATTTGACAGCTCTGAAGGGTTTAGAGGCTCGATTGAGATAGATACACGGATATTTGGATCTTTTTGTTGATGGGAGGCTTCCACTTAACCATGAAATTTTGTACCATCTACAGGTATGCTAAAATATCTCTACTTACATTCATTCAACTTACTATAATAGAATATCTGACAAAAATCTCCTTTTCATTATACTTAGATGGATTTTCATGCTCTGTTCCAAAGCACATGTTTTAAAACAGGCAAGAAGGATGTTGGCAAGGGTTAAGGAATTTGGCTCTACACCTGCCAATTGCATAGTTTACTTCATTCATACAGCATATTGCTAATGCATTTCACAATTGTTGGAATCATATCCTATAATTACAGAACTAGGAAAATTAAAATATGTAAGTTTCAAATATGGCATTACATATCTTTCTATGAATTTTTGAAAGAAAATATCAAAATGGAGAAGAATTAAAAAAATAATCTGCATAATTTCAAATATGGCATTACATATCTTTCTGCAGAAGGCATCAAAGTAACCTTCAAGATTGACAATGGCAATGAGTACAAGGTCAGTATAACTTAATGCTAATTGGGTATGATTTTATTTGTTCAAGACTAATTTCGATTCATTTTATACTCACGCTACTTTTATTTACATTTATGTTTTGCTAATATCCATTTTCCTTTACATTCATATTCTTCTATACATATTGCGTTTACAATAATGTTTTCCTTAATTTAATCTAGGGGAGAGGACCCCATACCTGAGCAACTTTCAATGTCATGCTATTAGGATTTACTGTGAAGCTAATCCAAAGTTTTTCATTGCTGCTTGAGGCCATATTGTAGTGCTTTCTCTAGGAATCCCACATGATCCCCATCAGGTATCTTCTTTTTGTAGTCTCTAAATTTCTTAGAAGAAATCAATAACCAGTTTGTCTAAATGTTGCTCCTTGTTTACACATTAATATCTCTTTTGGCAGCAATGGATCATAGTGGATTCATGGGGTCTTAAAGAGAAGGCTCTCAAACATGGAGATCAAGAGTGGGACTAGATAAAACCATTCATAATCATGCTCATATTTTTTTATTGACTATCTAAGAGGTAAGTATCCAAGATAACATTATGTATTTTTCTATTGAATTTCCAGAGTGAGAATAATTTTGGGTTTGCAATCCTATTTTTTAGTACACTAGCTAAGTATCCAAGATGCACTGTAGGTACTTTTTCTCACCAAATTGCTCATTTTCCACAAATTTAGATTCTAGTGTGTAGTTTAATATTCACTAGTTTGATTTTTGCTTTTTTAGCAAAATTAGAATCCAATTCGTAGGTTGTGTTTGTTGTCCATGACAGTCCCCATCATCTCATGACTTGTCATAGGTTTTATATTTTGCTCCAATTTTTTATCAACATCAAATGTGGCCATCATAATATCATCCATAGCCTCCATATTCTACAATTATTCATTGCTCATTTCTCATACATAGTAACCAAATAATGCAGGCCTAGAGCTTGGACTGTAGATGTATGCAAAAAATGATAAATCCCTGCCTCTGTAAGCCTAATTAAACACAACAACTGGCATGTTGTTTGATTGTTGTAATAGTCTTGATCTTTCACCGATATGCCTACATTTCAATGATTAGTTTTTTTTTTTTTTAAATTTCATTGTTTCGTCGAAATTGCGACGAGCCGAAAAAAGCGTCTGATGAATCTGCAATGTATTCGACGAACTTTCACCGTAATGACTTGCCCATTTCGTCTCGATTCCGATGAATGTATGTCACTACTCCGACACTTCATCGACAATATGCCGCTCGTGCTCTGCTTATTGTTCGTCGCTAGAGCGACGAAACTATCATCTCAGTTCCGACGAATGTATGTCGCTGCTCTGCCGCTTCATCAATGATATGTCGCCCGTGCTCCGGGTACTGTTTGTCACTAGAGCGATGCAACTGTTGTCTTGGTTCCAACGAATGTATGTCATTGCTCTGACGCCTCATTGACGATATGCCACCCGTGCTTCGGGTATTGTTTGTCGCTAGAGCGACGCAACAGTCATCTCAGTTCCGACGAATGTATGTCGCTGCTTTGACACGTAATCGACAATATGCCACCAGTGCTCCGGGTACTGTTCGTCGATAGAGCGATAAAACTCTCGTCTTGGTTCCGATGAATGTATGTCATTGATCCGACGCTTCAACGACGGTATGCCACCCGTGGTCCAACCACGGCTCGTCACACGATCGACGAAGGAGGCGTCGTGGTTCCGACGATCTTGCATCGTGAGTTTGACATTTTACAGTCCATCAGGATATAGACGAAAAGTGAGTGACGACGCTGATTTCTGCAATTCGTCGGTCAACCGACAATAGATCGTCGAAAGTCCGACGAATGTTCGTCAAAAATTGGGGTCAAATTCATTAGTGCAGGGAGATTATTTATGAGAAAAAGAGTTGAAGAACCATCATAAGGAGATACTAGCAAGAGAAGATTTGTATTGGAGAGATAAAAGTCAAGAAACATGGCTAAAAAAGGTGATAAGAACACCAAGTTTTTCATGCCTCATCCAAAACAAGGAGGAACATGAATAGGATCAGTGAAATCATAGCAGAAAAAGGGGATACAATAAAGGAAAGAAGAGAAATAGAGCAGGAAGTTGTCAATTTTTTCAAAAACATGCTAGGCAATGAAGCCAATATAGAAGATGATAATAGCATAAAGCTACTACAATGCATCCTAGAATGCATCACAGAGGCAAATAACAAGATGTTGAATGAGACAATAACTATGGAGGAATTCAAATTTGCCACTTTTCAATTACATCTGGACAAACCCACAGGACCAGACAGCTTCCCTGCAAGCTTCTATCAGAAATGTTGGTATCTAGTTGGGGAAGAGGTCGAGGAGGTAGCAGAAGATTTTTGAAAGAAAAAAAAGTTTGTGAAGGATGTCAACAATACTGTAATCAACCTAATACCTAAGAAATAGGTGTACAAATCCCTCAATGATTTCAAGCCCATATCTCTATGCAACACAATTTACAAAATCATCAATAAGATTCTAGTAAATAGACTGAAAAAAGTACTGAACCAAATCATTTCAGAAGAACAAAGTGGTTTCTGCCCAGAAAGAGAAATCATAGACAACATTATTGTAGCCAATGAGGTGGCACATACAATGAAAAATGAAAAGATTCAAGGGATGATGATAAAACTAGATATTTGCAAGGCATATGATAAGGTAAGATGAGGATTTCTAATTAAAGTTCTACAAAGGTTCGTATTTGATAACAATTGGATAGCCCTGTTACAACAATGCATAACCTCGGTAAGGTACTCATTGTTTGTCAATGGCTCTATGTGTGGCTTCTTTCTAGCTACAAATAGAATTAGGAAAGGGGACCCCTTGTCACCTTTTCTATTTATAACTATGGTAGAAGCAATGGGTGGATACTTCAAGCAAAAAAGGGATAATGGCAGGTGGAAAGTTATTCAAGTTGCTCCAGGAATCAACCCCATAACGCACACCTAATTTGCATATGACACTCTTTTACTCGGGGAAGCCACTATGAGGGAAGCAGAAATAATTAAAGGGGCTCTGGATGATTACTCCAAAAGCTCAGGTCAGCTGGTGAATAAAGGGAAATCTGCTATGATCTTCTTCAATACAAACAAAGACACACAAAATAGAATTGCAAAGTATCTTGGGTTTTCGATTGTATCCATCCTGAAAAAATATCTAGGGGCTCCTCTAATTGTAGGAGCTTGCCATACACAACACTGGTTGGAAACATTAGATAAATATAGAAATAAGTCTGCTGCTTGGAAACACAAATGGTTGGCTTTGGTTGGCAGGATACTAATGATCAAATCTGTGTTATCAGCAGTCTCGGTATATGTGATGTCCTACTTTCAGCTAACTAGTAAAGCAGAAAACAGTATGGAGAGCTTCCTAAAGAAGTTCCTATGGGAGGGAGCAAGAGAAGGAGAAAATTTCCCACTATTAAACTGGGACAAAGTGTGCCTAACAAAAGAATTGGGTGGTGTAGGACTAAGGAAGATGAAAGAACAAAATATTTCTCTTGGAGCAAATCTTGTTTGGAAAATGTACAGGGAACCCAGGCGAATATGGTGTAAAAGCTTTCAGAAAAAATATATGCACTACCTTGATCCCAAAAGGATTCTAACAATAGGAACCACTAAAGGGGGTTCGACAGTTTGGAACTTTTTATGGAATTGTAGGAGCACCTTACATGGAAAATTAACAATGGGAAGTAGGCAAATTTTTGGACTGATTCATGGAATGGAAACAAACCATTGGAAGAAGTAGAAGGCATAAAATATTATATTGGACAGATTGTAGATAAGTTGGGGCACAAAGTAAGGGACTACATTGTTATGCAGCGACCAAATTTTGGAAGCCAACATGATTGGATCGACACAAGGACACTACATGTTCCAGAAGCAATCCAAACTAGATTGGATCATGTGTTGCAAGAAAGAAGGATGACACTAATTGAAGAAGAAGATGAAATAATTTGGTGTGCTACGAAATCAGCAGAATATTCAGTTAAATTGGGTTACCAGATACAAAATTCCATAAGGGACAGCCACAATTGGCCCACTAGATTATGCTGGCACCCAGTGGTTTTTCCCAAGGTTGGAGCCTTCCTTTGGATAGCCCTACAGAAAGGCATCCTAAATTTGGACAGATTGGAAAGAATGGGTATTCAAAGACCTAGCAGATGCATAATGTGTCACAAAAATAGAGAAACAATTGATCACCTACTATTAGGATGCGAATATGCTTTGAAGTGTTGGGATTGGATCCAAGACATTCTAGGGTGGAGCAGTGTATGACCTAAAAAACTAGATGAGTGGTTAAGTTGTTGGCCTACTGGAAAAAGGGATACTTTATGGGAAGAAGTGTGCTTGGTTGTTCCTTCTATGATTGTATGGCACATATGGAAAGAAAGGAATCATAGAATATTTCAAGATAAACGCATGGAAAAGTGTGAGTTAGTATTGAGAATGGGGGAAGGGATATGCAAACTAATGAATGCAAGGTGCATGACAAAAATAGGCACCACATTCACCAATTGGGATGAGGCACTACAAAAAAAATGGGGTAAATTAAAAAGACCCAAGGGACAACTCAAGGACAAGGAAAAATCTAGAAGAGAGGTAAAATAGAAAGGACCTGAACCCGGAAGATATAAGCTTAATTTTGATGGAGTTGCCAAAGGAAACCTAGGAGCAGCTAGGGCAGGGTGTATAATAAAAAATTGTCAAGGGCAATGCATTTGGGCAATATCAAAGAAAATTGGCATAACTACCAATAATGAAAATGAGATGGAAGCCCTAGCACTCGGTTTATGGCTATGTGTAGAGAAATGTATTAAGCATGTGGATATCGAAGGGGATTCCCAGTTATTCCTACAAGAAATTACAAAGAAATACACACCCAATTGGAAACTAAAAAATTGGGTAAAGAGAATATGGGAAGCTTTAGATAAAATGGAGGATTACAAGATAGAACACGTCTACAGAGAAGAAAATGTTGTGGTTGACCTGTTGGCCAATATAGGGGTTAGAAAAAAAAGAGGATCTCACAATGGACAAGGACATGGACAAATGGGAAGGCTTGGCAGAATTAATACAAATAGAACAATGCAACATCAATCAAAGTACGCCCTAAAAGCATAAAGGCCCAGAGAGGAGAAACAATGTTAGCCCATCCTTCGGCCTCCATTCACTTCATTTGGCTATTAGGGATGGCTTTTACACATGCTACCTTTGGCCCTCACAAGTATCTTTTGGTCACCCTCCCTTACTAACCATAGGCCGATTACTGTCATCAGACAAGAGTCTGGGTTGTAAAACTGGAAAATTACATATAGGAGATTAATCTAAGGACTACTAGATCACTTACAAATAGGTTTGAGTCAATGCATACCACATGGGTGGTTTAACAAAAATATGACCTATGCATTGATTATGTGAACACTATCCAGCGCACATGAAAACTACCCTTTCATTGCTTGTTTATAGGCAATATTCCTAAGAGTGCTTTCAATTCTCAACCTACAAACCTCTTACGGTGTTCTAAGAGAATCTCCCTTAACAAACATCAGTGATAGGATGTATCATTTCATACCTTAATCTTTCAGTTCAAAATTGGGACCCTTGTAGAGGTAAAGCAGAAGTCATATAACATTTGTATTAAGCATTCATAGAATCCCTAGACTTGTCTGAAAACAAATTGAAAGGTTAAAAATTTATGATTACTATGATCAGATAGGTGTATGGGATGCATATCTGGACAAAATTACAGATAGGAGACATTTCTTGTATCAGAATGCACTAAAAATTGGGACTCATGAAGAATTAAAGCAGTAATCATCTAACACCTGTATTAATTATGCATAGCTCCCCTAATCCAAGTCTAAGACTTGTCTGAAAACAAAATGAAAGTTTCAAATTTATTCAGTGTTAAAACAAAATCCTCTTAGCACTTATCACTGAAAATTTTTCTAACAAAATCGAGGTTTTGTCTTTGCGAAACAGGGATTGTGTCAAAAAATCAAGGGCTTAGCAATAACAAACTGTGCATTATTGTTTACAAGGGGAGTGAGCCTTATCTATGTGCCTTCACTCTACTCCTCTAAGTTGTAACAAATAGGTTGCACACATTGAATGCACATATCCCTAGTATTTATCAAGATTCATGCTAACTGGAATGAATAAAGAAAAATTTTAATCTCCAAAACGCTTGAGACTGGTTACATAAAAGACTTACCAAGTGACTTAAAAGTTGTAACATACAAAATGAACTGGCACAGCGCAATGGATCACCCAGAGTGGTTGGTGTGGCGGTTGGATACATGGCGTGAAGATCGTACCTTTGGGCTTAGTGTGGCGGGTGAGTTGGACCCAAATTAGACTCGTGTGGCAAGCACACTAGCACTCATCATCATGATTTCATGCACGTATTTTAGGCAATCTTTTCACCGGATGGTTCACATGCTTGATGCCTAATGGTATATGACAGTGGCAATGACATTTCACAAGGCATTCATTGTTGTGATGTGCTTCTCTCCATTCCATATAATCAAGGCATTTGGTGAGCTGGCCTTCTGAAAACTCATTGGTATTTTCGTTGGTCCTGTGGGTTAAATTTAGCAATTTCTCTCATTCTAGCATGGCGATGTTTATTCTTCAAGTCTCTACAAAGGGTCTAGAAACTAGCGGCATGGACACTCTAGTTCAACTACTTAGCAATAAGCGACCGATGGCCTTT
Organism: Sequoiadendron giganteum; assembly: GCA_007115665.2. Lineage (NCBI taxonomy): Eukaryota > Viridiplantae > Streptophyta > Pinopsida > Cupressales > Cupressaceae > Sequoiadendron > Sequoiadendron giganteum. Next base: position 618,702,635 of record CM021109.1, on the reverse strand, counting down.
CTTGGCCCTATTACATTGCTAAGGCTGAGTCGAATCATCTACCACCCCGATTATCTCATATTTGCAACAATTAAATGTCACCGGGAAGGGTTGCATGGTGGGAGTCAAAGGTTATAAGTTGGACACAAACATATCTTCAAGGGTACTAGTGTGATCATTGGATGTAAAGGTCCCTAAGGCGGAGGCCAAGGTTATAATGCAATGGATTTTTAGGAAAGATTTGTTAGTCAGGTTGGAGGAGGCTTTGGCAGCGGCCTCCTTGGAGATTGGCATCCTGTGCCCACGTGACCTGGGGTTTCTAGAGGATCCAAGAGAGACGATAAAGTACTATCCCTTTCTATTGGATTTGTAGGGACCAGAGTTGATAGAGCATCGCAAATTGGCGATCATTGATGTGGAGTTTCCGAGAAAGAAATATTGTCTCCAGTGGTGGTCCAAAATGCCTCTTGGAAATATGACTTTAGGGTCTTTGCGTAGAATAATGTCTAGTAAATTGTATGGGTGTTTAATTTTAAATGAAATGATGTTCATTTGTTTGGTGTTTGTTGGGGTGCATTTGATATCTAGGTTTGTAGGTTCATTTTGGGGTTGGATATGGTTATAGTTTAGTTTCCATATATATGTTTGGTGGATAGTGCTCAATGTTATGTGTTTAGTGAATTTTGGTAAGGAATGCAGAGTTTGACCCTACGTGGTCAATTTTGGGGGAATTGTGAGTTTTGTTAAACAGTGCTATTAGTCATCCTCTACCCCACAGTCCTTGGGCATGAAATGTAAAAACCCCTTTTTGAAATATCAATACAAACTATATCTTACCTATCAAAATTTCTTATGTTTGAAATTATAACAGATTTACATTTACACAACATGGGCACCTCTATATTTATGGAGACATGGCAGGTTTGCTTTGAGCTCCATGTAACAGATTTTTATTATGTGTACATAATGAATATCTGTTAGTAAAAACACTGGTACCCATTCCATTATGTGTAAATACTTTAATTTATATATATTAATATATATAAATAATATTGTATTATATGTATTATATAATACATTAATATAAATATTATAAATATTAATATTATGTACATTAATATACAATATATTAATATATATAACATTATAATAAATATAATATCAATATATATAATATTAATAATATATATTATAAATATTAATATTATGTACATTAATATATAATATTATATATTAATATATATTATGTACACTAATATATAATTTTATATATTAATATTATATATTAATAGTTATTAAATATAAATATTATTATGTCGAAAGGCATTATACAATGAAAGCATTGTGTAAACATTTTGAAGCTGTATTGAAAATGACAGGCAGGTGGAAGTATTTTCCGTTAGGTTTTTTTTTTTCGCGGCTTGTAATTGTTTTCTTAGGGTTTTCTTTGGTTTCATTCAGTTTTTGTTTTAGGGCTTGCTTTATTTGAAAAATTTAGAGTCATATTCGATTCTAGTGAGTTGCAGCAATGGAAGAAATGACATCCTTCAATACAGGGGCCATGAAGGTTTGCATAATCAATTTCAGTTGATTGTAAAGTAGTTTTAAAATTGTTTTATTCACAGATTTCTTTTGTTTTCCTTCTCATCATTTTTTTCAGTTCGTTTGATCTTCCAAACTCGAATGCATTGTATTTTTGTAACAGTTTTTAATCGCTTTACTTCTGCTCTAGAGAAGAGATGCCCTGTTGTGGGTATTTGTAGAAATATGTTCCAATAAATTCATCTTGTCTTTTAGATGAGATTTAATAGCAATGGACAAGAACAAAATGAAATCCTTCAATACAGAGGCTATGAAGATTTGCATAATCAATTTCAGTTGATTTTAAAGTAGTTTGAAAACTGTTTTATTCATAGCTTTCTTTTGTTTTTCTTCTTATCATTCTTTTCAGTTCGTTTGATCTTCCAAACTCGGATGCATTGTATTTATGTAACAGTTTTTAATCACTTTACTTCTGCTCTAGAGAAGAGATGCCCTGTTGTGGGTATTTGTAGAAATATGTTCCAATAAATTTGTCTTGTCTTTTAGATGAGATTTAACAGCAATGGACAAGAACAAAATGCTTGAATTCGAGAATGCCTATAAAAAGCTGGAAATATTAAGATCAATTTGTATCTCCAATCAAAAAAAATGCATGAAAAAAGAATATATCCAGAGAAAAAAATCTGAAATTGGACACACACACAGATTTTCGAAATTGAAAAGAGGTAGAAAATATTCATTGTTTACTTGATCTTGAGCAATTTAACAAGAAGAAGAGAGAATTACTGATAGAGGGAAACACCCACGCAGCAAAGAAGGTTTGACAGGCAACAAGGAGCTCCCTTCACTTGTTGTGCAGCCTTTAAGGCTTTCCTCATCCCATGCAAGGACAAGGACTAAGGAGAGGGTGTGGCAGGGAGAAGGCACACATAGCCTTCCCTCCCCTCCTCTCTCTCACACAAGAACAAGGGATAGATTCCCTTCACCCCACGCGCCCAAGGAAACAGAGAGGGAAATGCGGCCTGGTTGGGGAGATACGCAGAAGTGAGGACACCTCACAGCTTCAAAGGCCAACGCAGCAAACAGGGAAGTCTCCCTTTCCCACCAAACAGCAGGAGTCTGGTACATGCGTAGGGAGAAGGCAACAGTGGAAGAGAAAGGAGAGAGAGAAGAAGAAGATAGGAGGATAGGAAAATAGATCTTGAAAATAAAATAAAGAAGAGGATACAAACAGTAAATTCCAGATTATCAGGTAAGAAATCCATTGAATTTTTATTTTTTTTAAATCATAGATAAAATGAAAACAGGAAAACAAATAGAATAGATTATTTCCTGTTTTTGATTTCTTTGTAATCATACACAAAAAGTATTTATGTTTTCTTCATATTTCTTAGTAAATACTTGATCAATAGAATTTGAATTATTAAGAAACAACCAATCAATTATAAGTAGATTAAGTTGGAATGCAATTTAATTGATTCATAGATCTTGAAAACTATTGAAGAATCTTTTGTTCTTTTAAATTTTGTGTCAACTTTTAAACCAATTTAGCTAAAAATTAGTGTTTTACACTCTCATGGGTTTGAATTTAGAATAACTTGCTTATTGGATCATTGTTTGAAAGGTTAATACAATTTCCAACCTATGATACTTTCAATAAACTTTTTGATATAAGGATTGGGCTTTTATAGAGATGTGAAGGCAAGATGGATTTATAGTTGGAACGTGTACTTGGTATTCATCTCTTTGGAAGTGTGTTTTATCTTAATTATAGATTAAAAATTAATACTCCTTGCGGGAATATATTGAGCTGAAAAGTCATAAACTATATAACGTTTCAAACATTTTACAAAACCTCGTTGGATTGTAATTACAAATTTTATGCTTTGTTACTTGTAACTGGGCCTCTGGAATCAAGATAGTATAACTGAAGAAATTCACAATAACATTCACATGGTTCCATTTTCGAGAGATTTATTGAAATATTTTCATTGTTCTTTTAAAGGATCAAATTTTATAGCTCTGAAAATCCTAACTGTTCTATAAAAACTAATTGTAGTTTTACTATAATAAAATAGTTGAAATCAAGAAACACATCAAATCAATTGAGATGACTGGAGATCTATGTTCAAATCACTAAGATACATATTACCTGTTGAATGCACAAATGTACATATTACCTGTTTAAATGCACAAATGTTTCAATGTTAAACTGAGTAAACTACCACATCCAATTATGAGTGTGGCATATCTTAATGAATGAAATCAAATGTAAGTCTTAATTAAATTTGAGGGAAAAGGTACCCATTAATTATGGTATCTAAGTCAAATGATACAATGTATAAATAATTTTCCAATAAAAAAGGTACAATTCCTCCTTTGTAGCATCTTCGCCAAAAGACATTCCATGTGGATTTACCAATCAAAAAGGTACAATTCCTAGGTGAATATGACATAAGAGATATGGTCCCTTGATTGTGGCATCTAATTGTAGGACACTATGCAAGTAGAGTTTACCAATAAAAAATGTGTGGACAAATTTGGTTGTTCTTTCATCGCTTCCATGAGACCTTGCCATCTCACATTTATGATTATGTCCAACCATGTCCTCAATTTTGAAATTTCTTATTATCTCTTTAAATATTTTCTATGCACCAAATATTATCAAACTCAAAAAATGTGTTATTTTATTTGATTAAATTGATAATAGTTCATATAGTCCATGTATTATTTTATTTGATTAAATTGATAATTATATATACGCTTAAAGGTCTCAAATATTAAAAAGTGGTTGGTAATACTTTGAATGTCTATTTACATATTAAATAGTTGAATGGTGAAATAGTTATTGTTTTATTAGCTGCAATTTAATTTTGATTATTGAACTATTTCATAATTAAAAATAACTCTCTTACCACATTTTTATTCTTTATTTAATTATCTTGATTTTACATGCCATGGAATCCTCAATATATTCATCACTCTAGCTTATCTCAACTGACATATTAGAGGGAGAGGGAGAGGGAGAGATAGAGGCTGATAGGGATAGGAAAAGAGATAAAGAGATAGGGACATATACATAGAGAAGGATATGTATAGAAAAAGATAGAGAGATGAGCGAGAGGGAGATTGAGTGAAAAATAAAGATAAAGATATGGAGTAGAAAATATGGAGGGAGATGAGTGAATAAGATAGAGGAAGACATTTCTAGAGATAGGGAGAGAGATGGATGGGTAGAAAGAGACATTTTTAGAGATGGAGGGAGAGAGATAAATATAGAGGTAGATATAGAGATGCATATAGAGCGATTGAGGAAGAGTGAGACAAATAGATACAGGTAGAGATGAACATAGAATGAGAGAGGAAGAGGGAGAAAAATAAATAGAGATATAGAGGGAGATAGAGAGAGATACAGGGATATCGGGGGAGAGATAGAGAGCGATAGATAGAGAGGAAGAGATAAAGAGAAAAATAGAGAAGTGGAGAAAGACAAATAGATGGAGTAAATAAAATCGAGAATGAAGAAGGGGGAGAGAGGGAAATGATATATATGTATAGGGATAGAGATAGAGAAATAGATGTAGAGAGATATCGATAGACAGAGCTAGAGGAGTGAGGGAGAGAGAAAGAGATAGAGGTAGACATAATGAGGTATAGATAGAGAGGGGGGAGAGAGAGGGAGATAGAGATGGTGGGGGCAAGAGTGAGAGAGAAAGAAGGTGACAAAGATACGTAATAGAGAGGTATAGATAGGTGAAAAGATAAAGAGATAGAAATAGAGAGAGAGAGAGAGAGAGAGAGAGAGAGAGAGAGAGAGAGAGAGAGAGAGAAATGAATAAAATAGAGAATGAAGAAGGACTATGAAATATTTGTTATATTTTGATAGTGGACATATACATTATATAATATGAAATAAATATGTTTTTAAACAATAATAAATAAAATCATTTGAAATTAACAGTTGGGAATAATTCAAAAAGTGCCACTAATGAAAAATGTAACATTTCAATCTGTACAAAACAAGGTATGGAAAACACATTTTTAATGTTTATTGTGTCATTGATCTCAAAATAATTTAATCACTTGGTAGTTAATGTAAAAAAGGTTATAGATTTTATTTTAGAAATAGAATTTGCATAATTATTGATAAAAATAGAAGTAATAAACTAATTGTGAATGTGTCAATTATGAAGAATATAATTTTTTGATTAAAGATACAAAATCGTAATGGCAATTACATGTTGGAGAATATCTTACAATTAGAGCATGTTTCAATAGTTGTGATAGTAGTTGTTTGTATAATGCTCAATAGTTGTTTCAAATAGCTTTATGGTTACGGTTAAGCTTCAATTTGGGTTAAGGTTCAATTGATTAAAAATAGGTGCCTTGAGAAGGATATCTCTCGGCGTACTTTACATATATTTTTAAAATATAGGTATGCTAGTTATAATTAGTACTGGAGCACATGAAGTATTGGTTTGGACTGATATTTGTTGTCTTGGTCGGACAGTATGTTGTAGATCTTGAGTATGGGTGTTGACTGTGAATTAAGACATGTGATATAATTGTTCTTCTATTATTTGAAGTTTTCTATTTGATGATCATTGCAAATGGGCGTGTGCGATTATATAAATTGGTGACGGAAATTTTGCATGCAAAGAGTTTACATCATTCTTAATTTCCTCATTCACAACTGCTTGGTGATTGCCAGAAATTATATAAATTGGCATTGTGGAAATTGTTTGGCAAAACTTGTGTAATTCTTCTATGGTGTTTGGCAAAGGCAAAACTTGTGTAAATGGCTCAGATTTTTGGGGTTGTTTGTAGGTGAAAAATGGAAACTATGGAGGAGCATCTTTCCTTCCTATTTCTGAGGTGTGGTGCAGAGGCTCGGGGGGGAATCCTTAAAGTAATTGGTGTGAGTTTATGGGTGGGAGGCCATGTTCATAATGGTCAAGTCTATTATAATATATATAATATTAATATAAATAATATTAATATATATTAATATATAATAATAATAATATATCAAAATATATATATATATAATAATTATAATAATAAATATATTATATGAATAAATAATATTATGTATTATATTAATATATTATATATACTAATATATAAATATATTTATATTAATATTATAACATCTTCAATTTTAATATATATTGATTTTTATATGTCAATATTTTTGGTTTTAATAAATAGATATCTATTTTTTATGCCTAAATAATGAATATTCATTATGTACCTTTGAATAATGGATATTTGATTTTTCTTTTAAAAAATGGATATTTGTTTATATTGGATTATCCAATATTAACAAATATTCATTTTGCTTCGATATTGCTTCGATATTTGGTTTGGGGTGACCAACCTGATAATTCAACATCCCCAACGTGTTTACAAGGGTTGCAAGAGTTTTTCAAAATTCACCCTTCGTGCTGGTGGCTTTTTTCATGAATAGACAATTATCTATATTAATTATAAAGATAGTAATACATATTCACAAAAAAAGGTGGGTGGTTAGAAGGCACAACCCAAGAGTCACTTGGGTCGAGCCCAAAACAATAATGTCACTTGGGCCAAGCCCAAAAAAACATAAACATTACAAACATTAAAATAAAAAGACCATTATGTGGCTAGAGTAGTGCCAGCAAATCCAAGAGGGTCCCTGTCATCCAATTTCTTGCCCCATACATCAGCAGGGTCTAGAGTGATATCAGGAGGACCCCATCCATCATCATCTTCTTTCTCTTTTTCCTTCTCTTTATCCTATTTCTTGTGTAATATTTCCATATCCAAACACGGGAACCATTTCAATGTCCAACCAACTAGAGCTGCTACTAGGAGCAGTATCAGAGGGCCACCCAGAGGTGCCACCATCGCTCCCCACCACCCCTCCAAAGGGCCACCCCACGTCAACCCATGAAGGAGGTTAATGTAACCACCGAGGAGGGTGGGAGCCACAACGAGGAGGAGCTTGAGAGTGGGGGAAAGCAGAGCCAATCCATCATCGGCCTCATGAAGGCAACTAGCCATGCAAGGAGGTGGGCGAAGAGGGCACCCAAGCCATAGTGCATGAGGCATTGCCCCAATGGTCCAGAAGCACGTGGAGGTGAGAGACCTCAAGTGTAACTTTGTTTACTTGAACTTGTATCTACAAAAGCACATTAGAACAAATAATATATTTAGAGTATAAAGATACATATTTATCAATCTAGCTATGAGAAAAAATGCAAGCATTTCTATCTTTCCAAATACTAAAGAAGGTTTCCACCTTGAAAGTGTGTCAAAATTGGGTATATTTAGCAAGAATCCTGGGTGAATCACCTAGCAAAATCATATGCCAAGAGAATGGCGATGGCCTGAACGATTGGAAGAAGTCATGAATCCAATTCCAAAACTATTGAGATCTAGTATGAAACCATAAAAGATGCTTAAAAGACTCAGCTTGCCCACATAATGGGCAACAAGGGTCCTCGACCCCCAAGTGGACAAGCCGAGACCCCATCGGTAAGCCTTGGAAAAGAATACACCAAGCAAAGTGGGCGAGTTTAGGCTCAACACTTGTAGACCAAGTGGCAGAGAATCATTTTTACAAAACAGACACAGAAGATTGAAGATGCCACTACTAGTTTAGACTATCAACCATAGGAAAGTGCAACAAAAGCCATAGATATCCAAGCCTAGGATTGTAATTTAAGAAAGGGGTATCTGGATACCACTTCCAGTCCTTCCACCATGGCTTGGTACCACGAATACCCACCTTATGAAGCATTTCTACCAGAATAGCATTCACCAAACCATTATAAGTGTCACGATCCTAGTTTTGAAGTCTGTAATGAGCACGAAAAAAATTTCCACGGCATAATACGCATCGTGGGTCTATGAAACACGTGTTGCAAGGTTTGGATACCTTTCTTGTGAAATCTTAAAGCCTTAAGCCAAGGTGATTTTTCCAACAACTGATCATTACTGGCAAAGAGGGGCGACCACCACACATTATGTTGATTGAGCGAAAACCCATCACAAAATCTAGAGCCAATCCAATGGAGTCGGGGCTTAACAGCTTCCCAGGCTCTCCAAGTGCTTTTGGCCACAAAATTTCCCACAATCTAGACTAGTTCCCTCATAATCAGAAGGGTTTGAAAGCCAATTCCCTTCTAGGCAAGTCTGTGAACAGGAAAGCCAGACTGAATGTAATACCCGAGGAGAATTTTGTAGGCTTCATCACCATTATGAGCTCTGATTATCCATTTCACACATAGGTCAATCCCTTGTCATTGAGTGGAGAGTAGGCCAATCCCTCTAGAGTCTCTGGGCAAGCAACATGATGAAACCCTCGATGAGTCTCAAAAGAGGCCTAAAGAAAGTTGTGTAACAAATTTTCAAGATTAGCATAAGCAGCCTTCGAAGGATCCCAACAAGAAGAGTAGTAAACATGTGTAGTAGCTAAAAATTTAGAACAAATCTAGAATTTCCCAGGCAGAGAGAGAGGTTTGGTAATCCAGTAAGCCATCTTCTACTCAATCCGAGAAAGAACCACTTGCCACAGCTTCATGGGAAAATCCTAGAAGGAAAAGGGAATGCCCAAAAATTGAAAGATTTCCCTTGGATCAATCCATTTCCAACCATATTGTTGAAACCATTAATGAATGGGTAGAATAGATTGCTTGTAGCATAAGTTTTTATGCCATTGAATGGTAGATCCAGAGGCAAGGCAGAAAGTCTCAAGGCAATCCAAAGTAGCTTTGACATTATTTTCCTCTTTCAGAAGAGTGAGAAAAGAATCATCAGCAAAATGGACATTAACCAGTTGAGCCTGCAAATTGGGTAAAGAAGTGCCTCTAACTCATCGTTGGGAAACAACATTAGCCAACAAATAGCCAAACCCTTCAACAATAAGCACATAGAGAGAGGGGGCGAGTAGGCAACCCTGGCGGATGGAAAAGAAAAATCCAAAGGAAGGAGACTAACAACCATTAATGGTGATGCAAGAAAATGTGTCTAAAAACATAATTTTGATAACCTGAATAAAATTAGTGCCAAACCCTAAGGCAGCCAACATGGCGAGAATAAAAGGCCATTTGATGCGGTCATATGCTTTGGTAAAATCAATTTTAAGGAAAATGGCTTTCTAATTAGAGCACCTGGCCCATTCCATTCCTTCCCAAACTACAATGATATTATCCAAAATAAATTTGGATTTAATGAAACCAGTTATTTTCAGGCACACAATCTGAGGAAAAAGATGGTGAATTTTCAAGGCAAGGGCTCTAACAATGATTTTGTAAGAAACATTGAAGAGTGTGATAGGCCGCCAATTGCAAATATCTTCAGGATCTCTAGACTTAGGTATGAATTTAATATTCCCTTTATTAAATATGTTTCCTAAGGTTTTAGAATAGAAGGCTTCAATATAAACTTTATACAAATCATGCCCAACATAGTCCCAAAGGACTTTGTAAAATTCACACGGAAAGTCATCAATTCTTGGGGCTTTTTCATCTGTCATAGTGTGCATGGATTCCTTCAGGTCTTCAATTGTGAGCATTTTCTCACAAAAGGATTTTTGGGCTAAAGATAGCCTATTTGGCACAACAACAAGACAATCCTAAAGAGCTTGTTGATGCTCCATTGTGGAGTCCTCAACAGTAAACACCTGTTCATAATTCCTGACAAAGGCCTGGAGAATGTCAAGTAGCTTAGAGAGCACTTGGGTGCCATCTTTGATCATTTTGATACCAGGAGATGAGTGTATGGCACGAAGGGCCAGAAAAAATTCTTTGGAGGCACGATCTTTGATTTTAAGCCAATGTAACTTGGCCTTGATTTGCACCCCTCTGGCAGCATAATTATCTGCAACTTTCTTTTTGTGCCTTAATTTCACCACCCTGACTTGCAATGAAGGGGAAAAGGACTGGCCACTAGAGCCTCGGTGGTTAAGCGGAGGTCAGTCGTGGTTGCCTCATAAGACCTACAGCAAAAGATGGCCAACCGACACCCATAAATGTGAAGAAACCTCACCGTGTGAGTAATGACATCATTCCACCCAGTAATCTAGCCTACATTATGAGGGGGCCTACACTCCAAATTCCAAACCGTACGAATGTGGGCCAACATGGATTAATGATGCAGCAAAGACATGTTCAGGAAGAATTGGGTCTTGCTAGCATGAAGTTGTCTTAACTCTCATTCAATGTGAAAAGAGATGGGGAAATGGTCTAACAATGTCACATCCACTAACGGCTTAATCGGAAGTGAAGAGCTAGCAAAGGAGAAAAAAGATTAAGCCAAGATTATGGTAGTTAGAACCAACTCAATAATTTTACACCAAGTGTATCAGAGAGAATGAGAATGACAACGGCCAAGATTAGGATCAAAGAACCCCAATTTATTACGCATGTAGTATCACGCCTCTCATTCGCCAACTGCCCATTTGAATGGCAAAGTACCATCCTTGTTGTATGCCATCTCAACCATATTCAAATCCCCACACAAAATCTAGGTAGCAACTGGTAGTGAATCAGCAATCCAACGCCAGAGAAAATATCTGTCAACAGCACCATTTGAGGCATAAACATTAATAATCCCAAAAGAATGATTATCAATGTTAAGAAGAATCCAGACGAGTTGATGTGTGGGGTTAGATCTATGATCAACCACACAAGCATGCCACCATGGGGACAAAAGGGTGACTACTCCACCACGTCCAGCCTCATATTCAATACAAAATATTTTACTTGCTAGCCAAATAGACCGACAAGCCAATGCAGCAAAAAACTAGCAACTTTCACTTCCTGGAGACAAAGCACTTCATTACCAACATACTTCTGCAAAGTATCCCTAATGGAATGCTTCCAAGAGAGGTTTTTCAAACCTCAAACATTCCATGAGAGGAAATTCATGAGTGAAACTCCTCCATATCGTCGAAGTCTGGCTCCACATCCAAAGTAGAGAAGCAATTCTATAAAAATTCTAGAGGAATCGAACCAATTTGAATGGGTGGAGAAGAAAATATTTATTTCTCCTTAACATATTCTCCTTCTTCTAAAGGCTAAGATAGGCTTCAAGACCTCTTGTGAGCTCCCGACAGGGGAGGAGATTCAGTCGATTGTGCTATCATGATGACAACAGGCTGAGGTGTAGCCTTAGGCCTTGGCCACGCAAAAGTAGTGACAGACCCAACCTGGGCTTCTTTCCCCTTCACTGAAGCATTTGAAACTTCTTTGGTTGGCTCAGGGACTTTGGAAATCGTCTTAGAGCCATTGGAATTATTTTTACGGTTCATAACCGTGGTCCACTTCTCCTCTGGTTTGGTAGTAGAACTATTTTCTTGATAGGGCTTTTCAGTATCCTGTGGTGGTGAAGGAGTACGAGGAACTACCACAGGGCAATCCTTAATCTTGTGGTATACAAACTGACACCTATAACATGTGTTCGGTAATCCTATGTGGTTTATAGACTGACACCTATAACACGTGTTCGGAAGATTAAAATAAGTTACTTTCTTGGTGTGTCGGAGAGCTCCAATTTGGATGTCAATGGACTCTTTCAAATCTTGTGAAAGATCCACTTCAACACAGACCCGTTTTTGGGGTCGAGCTTGAAAGAACCTATCTAGTTCAACACAAATAGTTCCTTCCCCAGATAGGACATGATATGTTGCAAAAAAGGCACGCAAGGCAAAGGCAAACCCAGAAAGTCAATCTAGACCGAGACCCACAACTTGGTGTCATCTGAGACAAAAAAAAATCTTGGGTCCACGACTGGAAGACCAACAAATATGACCAGACATACCAGGGACCATGGTTCAGGATTGCCTGAGCATGACTGACCTCCGCAAAATTAAAAAGAAAAAAACCCTTAGTTAAATTTTGGACCATATCAAGGCGGACCCCATGAGGGACCGAGGCCTTGTGGATCCATTCTTTAAGCACACTTTTAGGGGGAGTCCTCCCAACAAAATAACCAACAAGAGTATGCTTCTCAAGCCATTCACATGCAAAATCAAAATCTAGCAATGGTAAAACCACATTAGTCAAGGAGTCAAAAGACTTATCTCATGAAACACTTCTGGAACAAATTTTTGGGGTCACTTGTTCAAAGGGGGAGCCATTAAGCAGAGCCATCGAACCACCAACAACAAGAAGAATTGTTAGGTTAGAGTCGGTTGAAGGCATATAATAAAACCAAGAAAATCACAGTAAATGCAAGCGTACACAAAGTACATGATAAAATCCTATGCCTAAGGCACAGTATGATGCAAGAGGGACCAAGGATGACCGCAAACACAAGAAACCTTAGCAGATCTCATTCACCTGTTTGGAGAGACTTTTGATCTAATAATCCCTTGATGGCTTTTTTCATCTGATTTTGATTGAATGGAAAGGGTTTATTCAGCAAATTGACAACATTCTACCAATATAAGATATGTTTTATTTTGAATTTAATAGGTAATTATTATTGATTTTCTACATGCACTGTGTAAAGTCTTGATTAATAGGCTGATTGAAAAGAATCTATAACTTTTAAACGATTAAATATTTTTTGAACTCAAAAGATGTGTCACACAATATGCTTCACGAATTATAACTTTAATTTTGTAAAGTTATAATTTTTTTACCAAGTTAGGGTGGTCGGACAAATGGTTTTTAATATTTTTAAAAATTTCTACTAGAAAAATCATAACTAAATATTTACTTGCAAAAAAATTACAAAAAAATATGTGTCATATCAAAGCATGTGTCCTCTACTTATATTGAAAGATTAAAAAATATATATTTATTTTTGCTCCCCATTAGGGTGGTTGGACAAACACCTGTTTTTTTCTTGAAAATTTAGTACTGTTGCATTGAAATTTTAAATTTTCATCAAATAGATTTACTTTTTTTCCAAAAAAGGACTAGTAGCTTAGAAACTATATTCAATTTTCTACAAATTCTATTCTTACATATTTTTCAAATTATGTTAATAACCCATTCAATTTTTTATGTCAAGTTGCATAGCTCTATTTTTCTAAATTTTCATTACCACTTAGGGGCCTAATTTGGACCCCCATGATCCTGCACTAAATCTTAACCCTAATTGAACTATAACTTTAACCCTAACACTAATTGAACCTTGATTGAATCTTAAACCTAATTAAACTATAAACTTAACCCTAAACCTTAATTGAATAGTAACTCTAATTGAACCCTAACCCTAACCCTAATTAAACTCTAATTGAATCCTAATCCTAATTGAATCCTAATTGTAAACCTAACTCTAATTAAATCCTAACCCTAATTGATTCATAATCTTAATTCTAATTGAACCCTAAAACTAACCCTAATTGTAACCTTATTTAATCTCCAATAGTAACCCTAACACAAACCCTAGAACCCTAATCGTAATCCTAAGTGAACACTAACCCTAATTGAACCCTAGTCTTAACCCTAATTTAATTCTAACCCTAACCCTAACCCTTATAATAACCTTAAATGAAAGCTATACCTAACCCTAATTGAATCCTAACCATAATTAAACTGTAATCTTAATTGAAAGTTATAACTAACCTTAACTGAATCCTAACCATAATTAAACCATAACCCTAATTGGACCATAACCTTAACCCTTAACCCTAGTTGAAATGTGACTATAATTGAACCCTAACCCTAATCCTAATTGAACCCTAACCATAACCCTAACCCTTATTATACCCTAACCCAAATTGAACTATAATTAAACCCTAATCCTTAGTCTAATTGAACATTAATTGTAAATGATCTATAACCTTAACCTTAACTAAACCTTGGTTGAACCCTAACTCTAATTAAACTCTAACTCTACCCCTAATTGTAACCCTAACCCTAATTGAACTATAACCTTAATTGTAAACTCTAATTGAACCATTAGTTGCAACTAATCTTATAACATAAAACAAACAAACAAAAAAAGTCTTTGAAAAAACTAAACAGAATTAATAAATAGTGACAACTGAATAAATAGAAAAACTTAACCCACTATATAACAAAATAACACTAAATATATTTAAATTACCTTTAATGTAAAAATGATCCTTTAATATTCTTTCACTGCTCTTTTTTTTTTTCCAAGATTAATAGTCAAAACCAAGTTATAAACCAATACCACACTAAAAGATGTATAACAATCTATTTCTTGACCCTTTCCAAAATACAACATAAAGATCTTCAAGTGAACTCTTTCAACATCAATTATTACAAAACATTTAACCCTCCCAATTAATGTGAACAGAACTATACTTCTACTTGACCATCAACTTTCAGATGACAAAGACATGCATGATGCTGCAAAAACAAAATGAATGCACTAAGTAAAAGTCCAAAGAAAAAACTGTAGAACTATAGTTTATATATAGTGTAGCCTACTTTAATTAAATATGCAACCCTTGAATTGGGGGTGCTTTTTGACTAAAATTCTAAAGACATTCTCACTCCACAACATGGAACTCAAAGTGTCATAAAAGGCATTCGAAATGAAAGAAGGCTGGGAAAGAGGGTTGTATATATTAAAAAAGTGTAAATTTCCAAGTCAAAATTTTTAATACAATAATTATATTAATATAAAAAAATTAATTGTTTTTTACGTAAGATATATTAATTAATATAGTGAAAAAAATATAATTGTGTTTATTTATATAATGTAGTGATTTGTGGTGGAGGAAAATTTAAAAAATAAATAAATTTTTTTTTTTTTTGGATAAAAGTAGATCATTTTTTTGGTCAATTTTCAAAGATTAAGGGGTATGTATTCTATCAAAGTTGATCAGGCATGATCTCAACCTCATGTCATATAGTGTCGGAATCTTGCGCTTAACAAGACTTGATTTTTGGTGGGTTCATTTAGAACCATTCAACTTGATCAATAGACCTAATGTTATTGACAATTTGATTTTCTTTATGAATAAATTTATTGATGATTTTTAAAAAAATTATTAAAAATATCATGATAAATTATACTTAGTTCATTTTTAAAATCGTTAAAAAATTTAATTTAATCTCAATCACATCTCATAAAAGTTAAACTTTGATGATGACAATTAATACTATTCATAAAAATACATTTTAAATAATAAATCACTTTAATTGCAATCTAAATGTAAAAGCTTTTTGCATATTTTTAATGCAAGCATAACAATGTTTTAGAATAAGAGCATTGTTTTTGGATTATTCCAATTTAGATAGTTTTTTTTTACTAAATACATGGTTACCATTTCATCATGCTCGCAAATACATGGTTAAGGGAAAAAAGAAATTGCACTAGAGTTGGGATAGAAATATCCAATTATAACCATCCACAATAAGGTGGAGATTATTTAGGGCATGACGAGAAACACTATAACACTAGAACACAAATCATTTTTCCTTTCACGTCATGAGAAAGATAAAAAAGAAACATCAACAATGACGAAAATCCTTCTAATCATTACATTCTTGGAAAAGAGAAAGATTGCTTAATTATACTTGTGGAATTCAAACCAACAATCATAAGGATGGTGCAAAGTAAATTATGATTATTTCTCATTTTGTATATAATTGATGTATAAAATTATTGATTATTTGATTGTTAAATAGGTACAACAAAAATAAGTAGGGGAGAAGACCCACTTACCACTTTTTATTGAATAATCGCCACCTCCATGCTCACTTAACCCCCCAAAAAAAAATTTACTTTGATCTATTAAAAAACTTTATTTGATTGAATAAATAATTATAAACACCAATAGCTGTTCATTAAATGTTAAAAGTAAATGTTTTTGAGGGATTTAAGGCATAAAACAGTTATAATTGATTGAACTTATAGCAAGCGGATACTGGGACATTAGGTGACGACAATCGGACGACACCTCTAAAAGGTGTTTTTTTGACCTTCGTGCGCATATCCAACATTCCCACACTATCGAATTGCCTAGAAGCCAAAACCTTAGTTGTAAGCACTTAAACTCGTGAGCGAAAAAAACCCATTAAAAAAAAAATCAATTCGATGTACGGTTCAACGGTTGCGCGAAGTTAACCCCAATGGATACTAGATCTTCTCCCCTAGGTAAACATAGAAAGACAAGCGATTCAAGTGAAAGAGAAAAGGAAAGGCAAGGAACACAGCATGTGGGCCGAAGCTATACGGGCATTCGCAGGTCTCCACGACCGACAGACCGGCAGAATGCGTCACACGGTGCACCGCTCTCTTCTTCCATAATGTTGGCGCCGTGTCGGCCGCCAGACCAACATAGTCCGTCAGTCTGTCAGCCACGTGTTGAACGATAGCGAGTTGTGTCTCCTAAGAAGATTGCATGCTAATTTACTCACTACTATAGTGCAATTACATGTGGGCCCGGCCCGGAGTGGGTAGCCTAGCTCGTGGTTCTATGGAGGCTAGTTGAGCTCCCCTCACGTGGCCTTGGTTCTTGGATGGAGTTATTAGTTTATTGGGAAGCAGACAACATGGGCCAATTTGTTTGCAGTCAACAGACGACTATCTTCCGCTTTGTTTTTTGTTGTTGTGTTTATTAAAAATTTGTTGTCCTCAAGTGAGAATAGATCTCTTCACTATTTTATTCATCCTACTGAGATTTATAGTGTTTTCATAATATTCTTTGTTTTTAATCAATATATTTTTTCTTTAAAATTATTTTTTTTATTTTTTTTTAAAGATGATCAATATTGTTATGATTTAAATTTGATGATCATTTGATCAGTTTTTAGTGATTGTTATAATAAAACATAATTACAATTTTAAAAGTTTGTATTATATTAAAAAATTCAAATAGACTATCAATATTTTTTATAAAATCAATTTTTTTAAAATATTTAATTTATATATTTTTAAATAAATAATGTTTTAAAATAATCAATCATCAAATAAATTGTTTGATTTTTAGATCGTAAGTGATTCATCTCTTATTTATAATATAAAATTTATTTGATTTATAGATCGTAAGTGATTCATCTCTTATTTATAATATAAATAGTATTTTAGTTATTGAGTAAGAGAGTAAACCACACAAATAAAGAGTTTGACTCAAAAACTACACAGTTGAATCTTGATAGCAATATCACAATTCGACATGCTGTGGAAGAAACCTCCCACTTATCAATTGATGAGCTAAAGGGGCTCTATAATGAATGGTTCATAAGGCACAACACTTGTTGAAGGTTTTGCAAATGGGGTAGCAAGCTAAGTGGGCTTAACCTTGGGGGAAACTTGGTGGTTAAGCGCACTTGAGCTGGAGCGGTACTGGGTTGGTTGACCTCCTGGGACGGACCAATGCTTCACCTCTGTGAGCATCACCTAGATGCAATGAGTGCTAAGTGGACCATTCATTATCATGAGAGATGGGTTCTTGTGAACCACTACTCATGAATCATGGGTCAATGAGTTTGACTCAAAAACTACACGGTTGAATCCTGATAGCAATATCACTATTTTAAAGTATTTTTTTTATTAATGGTAAAAAATGAGTTTTTGAAATGGTCCCAACTCTTCTATAAAGTTGTCAACTACAAAAAAGAGCTACACAATATCATAACTAGACCTAGCAGGTCACATACCCCTAATCCAACACATAGGATATAAAAACATGTTTTGGAGGACTTTTCTTCCTCCTTTGAACCAAGGTTCCCAAAAATTTGTCATCTAAATCAACTAAGTTAAGAGGAGGGGAAACCTTTTCTAGGAACCAACCCCTAATCTCAAAACATTTGTTGATACATTTAAATTGTTTTCTTTTAATTTTTTTGAAAAAAAAAAAAGAGTTTATTTTATTTTATTTCATTGTAATGAATACTTCTTAAAGATTATAATTTTCTAAAAAGTAATAATAGTTGTGTAGTTTTCCCTTAAGTTCCTTTAAATTTTATATCCTTTAGTTTATTTTTTAATTGACAATATGTTTTGTAAGTTTTAATCTATAGATGTAGTTATTTCTTACACTATGATGATATAGATTTGATTTAATAACAATTTTAATATAGATGTCTATCATTTACATTAGACATATATATTTAAGATATTTGTGTTGCTTGTATAAATTTTCAATATCACAAAATGCATACAAGATTTAAAATAAGCACACTTTGAATAAAATTAGTGTAATTATATTAAAAGCATAAATAATATACTATTATCTCACAAATGAAAAATACATAGTAAAATTGAAAAGGGTATTGGCTAGTGCTAAAGTATAAACCGATTTAACTTTTATTTGTATAAGCGTTACACTATAATTAGTAAAATTTTGTTTTTATGCTATTTTTTAGATTTCACTTTTTTAGCTTTAAATTAGTTTTGAAGAAAATATTTATAAGTTTTTTTGGATAAAATTTTATATGTAATATTTATCAAAGTTATATTTCAATTATATAATTCATCAATTATAAATTTATAAAAAAAATAATTAATTAATCAAATTAGATTTTACATTATATTATATATAATTTAAATTGATTTACACATTATAAATACATTATATATAATATAGTTTGCTTATTATTTTAAATTAATTTGTACATTATAATTGCATTTTTATAATTTGTTTATGCTAGAATAGAATAATTTTATAATGAAATAAAATAAATCTTAAGTAAATAAAATAATTATTTAATTATATAAAAATAAAACTTTAGTAAATAATGAAAATTAATTAAAATAATTCTTAAATAATTTGATAGGTAAATTGATTGCTAGCATCTCAATATAATTTATTTTTAGTTATATAAATATAGAACAAATCTAAGTTATATAATTTCTACATATAAATTATAAATAAAATATCAATTGAAGTTATTTTATTTGCTTAAGTATTATTTTATTTGTATTTATTTAATAGTTATTTTATTTTACTTATTTAATCATTATTTTACTTGCTCATAATTTGTTAACATGGTTACAACATAATGGTTTTGATATCAATATAGAATGTCTCTCCATATAATTATTTTAGGTTGTTTAAAAAAATTAGTATTAGATACATGATAAATATTCATGAAAGACTATTTTTATGTGAATTGGGTCATGTCATGTAGTATAATCTTAGATTGAATTGTGTTGTATAATTTTATTTTAATGCTATGACATAGTCTTGGTATGTGGTTATTATGACTTCTTGCAATGTACTAGCACATTTTCTACCTATTGCTAGATGCATAGGACAACTAAGGGGGGTGAATCTGTTGCATACTTTAAAGAATCAAAAATCCTCATTAACATTTAGATCTGCATTAGCCATTAAACCTTTTAACAACCATTAAACCCTTACCATGTATTAATAGAATGTAAACATGTAAAGCAGTAGTGCAAACACATCAAACACATAAGAATGCCAAATTTATGTGGAAAACCCAAGAAGGGAAAAACCATGATGAGAATTTGCTCACTAATATATGAATTGCAACATCAAATACAATAAGGCTCACTTCCAAGGGCTCACTACCTAGAAAGATAAAGAAAGGCTCACTACCGGTGGCTCACTACCAAAGGACTCACTATCCAAAAGAAAGAAGAATAGAAGAAGGGGTGTCTCACTACCAATTTGAACTGCTAATAATGCATCTCTCATATGTTGAAGGTACAGTTCCACTGAAGCATAAACAACTCATCAAACAAACTAAAATGTAGACACCTTTTTTTCATTGCATCAGGAATTCATAGGCATTAAGGCTCGCACTCATATCAACACACTTGATCACTTTCACATCTTTCACATCACACACACTAATCTTAATCCACACATCAATTCTCCTTACATTTATACCCTCCACAACCTAAAATAATATCAATTAAGTTATCCTTAAGAAAACGTATGCAACTCAATCATGCAACACCAAATAGGTTGGCACTAAACACTTCCACAATATAAATAAGTGAATCCAAACCACACCAATACTTAATTAGGAACCAAATCTACACTTCCTCAAACAATAATTGTCCTCCATAATTAGAGTTAGCACACCAGGTCGGCCAAAACTGCACTAACACTAACAAGTGACTCTAAACAAACCTTTCAAGGTTTAGAAACATCTCACAAACCACATAGAAACACTCCACAATATCCATACAACATCTAAAAATATTCCAACATCATCATAATATATTGCACAAATGTTGTCACCACCTAAAACTCAAGAACACTTTCATTTTATGTAACCAGACATATTGGCACAAACATCCAAAACACTAGACAACTTTACGAAGCACCAAACCACCTAAAACTTCAAGGGAAGGTAGATACAATCAATATAATCATGTTCCCATATTCGCAACACTAGAACCTTCACTTCAGAGAAATGCGGAGCAATCTCATTTCTCTTAGACACCTTGTTTCACCAAACAAGACATGTTGTCAAACACATCTTTCACTGCAACACAATCCAAAACCTAAAACTTTGGATATGACACCTCTGAACACCTTTGATCATCATGGCCAAACCACATGAGCATATCTTCAATCATGAAGAAATTTGGAACAGAACATTAGACATCACTCTATCACGCTAAACTCTCTTTTATTCAAATTTTCTCGAAAGCACTTGGAAACCAAGTGAATCAACTTCATCAAAAACATTACTAGCATCTCTACAACACATCTACAATATCTACAACATTCAACACTTTCCAAATACAACAATCTCCCCAAACATAATTCAAGCCAACAACCTTTGAAGTATGACATCAATACCAACAATTCAAAACACATCATCAATACCAGTAACAATCCAACACTCTCTTTATACAAGGGATTGAAATCAATGACAACACCCAAGGAACTCACAAACAACTCAAGCTTCCAATATCTCTAAACTTCCAAAAATATCCCTCTTTGTCATTGATGGAAACACTTTCTTCCTAAAACACCATCAACAACAAAAGCAACCAACAGAAATACCGCAATAAGTAGTACTCCCCCTAACTAGGACAACTCTTTGTTTTTCATCCTCACTCTTCACAAACTTCTTCTCCTAAAACACTTGCTTTCTAGATCACTCTCCTCCTCTACTCCTCAAACAATACTCTCCCATATTCTATCCCCCTATGGTCTTCAAATAATATTCACTTTTGCACTATAGTTTTTCAACCACTCTAACTTTCTCCCCCTTTGACATCAATGGCAAAGGGCCATATACACATCCAACTCTCTTTACTGTATGATTTTTCTCCCCCTCTCTACATGTACACCTCTTGCAACATCAACAAGCAATTGCACTTACTTTTTACTGCACTCAGTTTTTTGTACTATTTTCTACACTATCCAGCAACCATTACTACCTACTCCCCCTGAGAGGTAGCCTTCAACATCAATCTAGGACCAAGAATGTATCTTGAAATTCTTCTTGAAGAGATGTGCATACTTATGCATCTAGTTGAAAGGAGGGGAAATAACCCATAACTTCTCCCAGAGATACTTTAAGTATCTTTCGGAAGAGCCTTTGTGAACATATCAGCAACCTGATCCTTAGTAGGGACATACTCCAACTTCACCTCATTCTCCACAATTTCTCTCTCAAGAAGTGATACCAGATTGAGATATGATTTGTTCTTGAATCCATTACTAGATTCTTTCAAATATTGATTGCACCTATATTGTCACACGTGATAGGAATAGGTTCATCATATGAAACTCTAATATCCTTCAATGTTTGCTTCATCCACAACACCTATGTAAAACATGATGCTGCTATAATATATTCTACTTATATTATAGATAATGACACTGAATCCTACTTCTTACTTAGCCATGAAACCAACCTTCTTCCAAGAAAGAAAGCACCACCACTTGTACTTTTCTTGTCATCTACACATTCAACCCAATCTACATCTGTATATGCACTCAAGGAGAAGTTAGTATCCTTAGGATACCATAAATCATAATCCAAAGTGCCCTTCAAATATTTGAATATCCTCTTCACTACTAAAACATGAGATTCTCTAGGATCTTCTTGAAATCTGTCCATAAGACAAATTGAATACATGATATCTGGTCTAGTATTAGTAAGGTACAATATTCCACCAAACATTGATCCATGCCTACTCTGATTTATCTTATGAGATTCATCAGTCTTTCTCAACTTACAACCAGTAACCATAGGAGTGCATACCAATTTAGAATCATCCATTCCAAACTTCTTCAACATTTCCTTAACATACTTAGATTGTGATATGAAGGTACCTTTCTTTCATTGGCTGATCTACAAATTAAGGAAGAAATTCATCTCCCCACACATTGACATCTCAAATTCTTTTTGCATTTCTTCTATAAACTTCTTGCACATATCTTCATTTCCTCTAAAGATTGTGTCATTAACATATACTACCACAATTAATATTTATTCTCCTTCAACTTTGAAATACAGATTGCTATCTGCAATACCTTTCCTGAATCCTTGTTGCAACAAGTACTTATCTAACCTTGCATACCAAGCTCTAGGAGCTTGCTTCAATCCATACAATGCTTTCTTCAATTTGTAGACCATATTTGTATCTTTTGACAATTGAAAACCTTTTTGTTGTTCAATGTATACCTCATCTTCTAATTCACACATTCAAGAATGCAGACTTCACACCCATCTAATATACTTTGCAATCTTTATGTGTTGAAAAAGATAAAAAGATCCTAATAGCTTCCATTCTTGCAACTAGAGAAAAAATTTCCTCAAAATATATACCTTCAACCTGTGAGTAACCCTTACAGAAAAGTCTAGCCTTGTTCGTAATAGCTTTTCCATCTTCATTCAGCTTGTTCTGGAATACCTACATAGTAATGGAATCACATTCTTATTTTTTGGTCTTGGTACCAATTCCCAAGTTTGATTCTTATCTATTTGTTCTAACTCTTCCTTCATTACTTTGATCCAATTCTCATCTTTGCATGCCTCAATCACTGTTTTTGGTTCAACATTGGAAAGAAAAAAAAATTACTTGTTCTTTTGTCACAACAACTTTTCTTCTTGTCAACACACTTTTTCCCTTATCTCCAATGATCTGATCTTCTAAATGATTCTTCTATACATACTTAGGAGTCTTAGGATTCATTTCTAGAGCTTCTTCTTCTTCAACTGTCAACTATTTTCCTTTGTCTTCATCCTTTTCTTCTTCATTGCAAGGGGAATCATCAGATTCATATCCTTCTATGAGTATTGATCTTTAATTTGATTCTTCATCCAATTTCCCACTTGCACTCTTAAAAATATTCTTCAAGCTTTTTTTGTATCACTAGTAGGCCTTGCTTCTTGTAGAGTATCCAAGGAAGATTCCTTCATTAGATCTTGCATCAAACTTTCCTATTTTTTCTTCATCTCTTATGATTCAACACTTGCTTCCATAAACTCTAAAATATTTCACAGTAGGAGGTTTACCATACCATTGCTCATAGGGAGTCTTTGAACTATTTTCTCTTGCTTGACCTCTGTTAAGAATTAAGATTATAGTATGAATGGCTTCTCTCCAATAGACATCCAAAATATTACCTTCATCATTGTCTTAGCTACTTCCTGAACTATTATGTTTTTTCTTTCCACAACTCCATTCTGCTAAGGAGTTCTAGGGGCTGATAAATACCTTCTTATTCCATGATCTTCACAAAAAAAAATTAAACTCATTTGAATTAAACTCACCACCTTTATCAGATCTCAAACATTTGATTTTCATATTCATTTCATTCTCAACCATAGCCTTAAATGCTTTAAACTTGTCTAGAGCTTCTATTTTTTCTTTGAGAAATCTAACCCAAGCAATTATAGAATAATCATCAAATAAATAACAAAAAATACCTATCACCACATGAGATTATAATTTTGGTAGGTCAACATAGATCTGTATGCACTAACACCAAGGGAAGTGTGTTAGAGTATTCTTTTGTCTTGAACCTTGTCTTCATTTTCTTTCTAGCTTGACATTCTTTGCAGATTGCATTGATAGGATTTGTAATCTTTGAAAAATCTCTCATGACATCAATTGAACTTATCCTTACTAGGATATCAATGACCCATTCTTTTATGCCATAGCCATCTTTCATTAGTTTGAGACATAAAGCACTTTGCATCACAACCTTTGAGTTGATAGACATTACCTCCTATCCTTGTTCCAACAACAACTAGAGTACCAGAGCTTCCCTTTCTAATAATTTCACAACCACTATTCTAAAATACAAGATTATATCCTTTGCTACACATCTTTCCTACACTTAGAAGATTATGTCAGAGACCCTTGACATAAAGAACATCATCTATATTATACTTTACATCAAAACTAATTGAACCTTTTTCACAGATCTTAGCAAATGTATCATCACCAAACTTAACAAGACCACCATCATACTTTTCAAGCTTAACAAACTTACTCTTATCACTTGTCATATGATTTGAGCATCCACTATCAATGATCCAGTAATTCTTCTCTTCTCTAGCATGAAAAGAAGTCGACATAGTTCCTTCAATGTTAATACCTATTTCTAAAGAACTTTCCTTCACACATCTTTCAAGATTAGTAGAATTATCTCCAACATTTAAAGCCATGAAAAATAATTCATCACTTCCTTCATCTAGATAATCTAATTCTTCATCATTAGATACACCATTGTGCTTTTCAACATAATAACTCTTTTTGAAAAATTTACCTTATGATCTTTTTGTTGTCATTAGTAACTTTCAATGGACATTTAGATGCATAATGGCATATCTTTCCATAATTGAAACATTTGAAAGGTATCTTACCTTTGTATTTTCTAGTACCATTTTTCAATCTCCTCACAAATTTTACTTCCACCTCATCAAGATCATCTAGATTTGATCCATCATCCTTTTCCACTTTGCATAATGTAAAAGAAATTTATTTGTTTTTGGCATCTTGACCAAACTCTCTCATTTCAAAAGAGGTTAAAGCACCAAACATTTGATCTCTAGAACAATTATCCATTCCGAGCTTCCTCAATAGTAGAAACTTTAGGGATATAACCTTTAGGCAAAATTCTTAATGCCTTTAGGGATATAAGCTTTAGGCAAAAACTCTAAGCATGTAGGTAGCAATATCTTCATCTTCAAACATCCTTAGGGTTTCAAATTTTGCTTTGTAATTCCACATCTTCTCTTGTTTGACCTTGTCATCTCCTTCATAGTTATCTTTCAGCTTTGTCCAGATCTCTTTCGCAGACTTCAGACTTATCACCTTTCTAAGTTCAAAATTAGAAAGACCACTCAAGATTGCATTCCTTGATTTTCCATTGTTTTCATAATCCTTGATCTCATCATCACTTTTTGGACCATTTTTAAGCATAGTATAACCATTTTCAACAGACTACCAAACACCAAATCCAATAGAAACCAAAAAGGACTCCATCCTAGCTTTCCACTAGGTAAAATTTCTTCCATCGAATAAGGAAGCTTTGAAACCTTTCCTATGCACCTTTTGGATCTACCTCAAGAGATTAAGATTATTCTTGGGAACCATATCTCTGATACCAATTGTTAGATGTGCAAGACAATTGAGAGGGGGGTGAATTAGTTGTATACTTTAAAACATCAAAAACCTCCATTAACATTCAAATCTGCATTAGCCATTAAACCCTTAACATGCATTAACATAATATAAACATGTAAAGTAGTAATGAAAACACATCAAACACATAAGAACACCATATTTACGTGAAAAAACCAAGAAGGGAAAAACTATGGTAAGGATTAGCTCACTAATATATAAATTGCAACACTGAATACAATAAGGCTCACTGTTGGTGGCTTACTGCCAAAGGACTCACTGTCCAAAATAAAGAAGAATAGAAGAATGGGTTCCTCAATACCAATTTGAACTGCTAATAATTCATCTCTCATATTTTGAAGGTACAGTTCCACTGAAGCACAAACAACTCATCAAATAGACTAAAATGTAGACTCTTTTTGCTCACTACATCAAGAAGTCATAGGAATTAAGGCTCACACTCATATCAACACACTTGATCACTTTCACATATTTCAAATCACACATGCTTCTCTTAATTCACACAATAATTCTCCTTGCATTTATACCCTTCACGACTTAAAACAATATCAATTAGGTTGGCCTTAAGGAAATGTATTCACCTCAACCATGCAACACCAATTAGGTCAGCACCAAACACTTCCACAATATAAATAAGTGAAGCCAAACCATGCCACTACTTAATTGGGACTGAAATCTACACAAACATGCTTCTCAACACTTCCTCAAACAACAATTATCCTCCACAATCAGCACTATCACGCCAGGTTGGCCAAACCTACACTAACACTAACAGACGACTCCAAACACACCTCTCGGGGTCTAGAAAATTCTCCTGAACCACACATCAACACTCCACAATATCCATACAACATATCATAATATTCCAACATCATCAAAATATTCTACACAATTACTACAACCACCTGAAACTTGAGAACACCTTCATTTTGTGCAATCAGACATATTGACACAAATTTCCAACACACCAAACAACTTTAAAAGGACCGCAACACTTTAAACTTCAAGGGAAGGTAGATACAGTCAATATAAGCATGTTCCCATATTTGCAACACCAGAATCTTCACTACAGAGAAATGTGAAGCAATCTCATTTCTCTCAAACACCCTGTTTCACCACACAGACATAATGTCAAACACATCTTTCACTTCAATACAATCCAAAACCTAAAACTCTAGATATGACACCTCTAAACACCTTTAATCATCACGTCCAAACCACATGAGCATATCTTCAATCATGAAGAAATTTTGAGCAAAACATTGAACATCACTCTATCACACTAAACTCTCTTTTATTCATTTTTTCTCAAGAGAACTTAGAAACCAAGTGAATCAAATTCATCAAAAACATTACTAACATCTTTGCAACACATCTACAACATACAACACTTTCCAACTACAAAAATCTCCTCAAACACAATTCAATCCAACAAATTTTGAAGTATGATATCAATACCAACAATTTTAGACACATCATCAATACCAGTAGCATTCTAACACTCTCTTTATACAAGGGGTTGACATTAATTACAACACGCAAGCAACTCACAAAAAACTCAAGCTTCCAACATCTCCAAACTTCCAATACCTACCACTAAAAAAATGCTAAGAAACATAAGCTAAAAGCATAATAGTGTATCAACACCTTTAAAAATGGGCAATTGCTTTCATCTTTTTCACTTGATTCACCTGAAATTGATATATGTTTCAAATTTTGAAATGATATAAATGAATGAAATACAAATATTTTAGTGTGGTTTATGATTACAATTATTATAGATTAAAAAAAATTGGTATAATTTTTTATAAAATTGGAAAATATGTAATGATCCAATTTATATACCTCAAATAAACTACCACTTAATTTTTTTTGTTAAACTTAAAATCAAAGTTGTTAACTATTTCATCCATATATATATTCATACATCTATCCCTATGAGATAGGAATCTATCCATATAGGATAGGTACACACTCTAGCCAGTGACTTAGACTCATCAGGACCATTTGAATCATAACTCACTCATTGCACATTGCATTTCCCTATTGGAAGTATATTGAGCTCACCATTTAGCAAAAGTATACATGGCTTGAGTTCTACCTCAAAATTCATCCTAAAGCCTTGGAGAATCAAGAAAATCCAACTGGTGTTTCTTCTTACCACATAATAAAAAATCTCACAACTCAAGTTCGCTTTAGAGGACTACCTTTAATTTTAACTGAGTGATTTTTTCATGCATTAATTTGAGAGAATGCTTTAATTAAATTTTTATATAAATTTGAAATCCAATCTTGATAATATCCCTAACCTCACACCTAAAAAACTTGTATACTAGGAACCTCCTTTTTTCACTAAACTACCTACATACCTACTTCCAAATGAGATTAAAGTGTATTATATATGTAGCTTTAGTTTTTAATATATGTTTCATGTAATTTTCTGAGTGGTTATACAATCCTTTCTAGGGTTCAAATTCCCCAAATAATTATTAATCAACTACCACCTAATTAGGTGAAACAAGATGAAAATCTATTTAAAAATTACTCAACAAACACACTCTAGGGAGGTGTTTGATGTTGAGTTTTGATTGTGAACATTTTCCATGTTTACCTAGAACATAAGTTTTTCTCTTTATTTGAAAGATTGTTGGTTTGTGTATTAGGTGTATAGTACCCCCATACCTAAGAAGTTTACCTTAAAATAATATATCTTAAAACTAAACCATTCAATAATCTCAACTAATTTGATCCTTATCACACCTAACTAAAATGATAAACTAGATCACTTAACCATGTCAAATACACATATGTCATCTATAATTATAATTTAATAAATGGACTTCAATATACCTCTACGATACTATGCATACTTACCACCTCCTAAAAGTAACTTGTAAGAATTCATACTCTTAGGAAACTCACAATATTTCCTTAACTCAACTCACATATCAATCTATCTATAAAACACATAGCTTATATCCAATATAACTTATATTTCATATACATTAAGATAAATTATTCTATAAATGATGACATTATCAACTCAAGTTATAAACTCTAAATCAACAAGATCAATATCTCTATGATCATAATATGAATAAGGAAAAATTCATAAATATACTTATCTTGGTTAAGTGCATTCTAATCATAATAATTAAATGATCTAATATAATCAATCTAGTTATGAAATCTAGTTTAGTATAAACCAATGAATGAATAGCCTACTTAGTTTCACAAGTCATCGTGATGTAGTATTTAGGTTACCTTCTTAGTCATTTTATCAAAATCATTATGGTGTTGAAGAAGCGAGAATTCCATTAACCATAAACTAAGGAGCCCAACAAATGTCCCAACTAGGAAGATTTAGAAACTTATATATCAATTTCATAGGAGTTTCATAATATGCTTGTCCATTTATAACATTCAGTCCATATAGGTTTGCATTTTAATGAGGGTTTTTCCAACCTCTAAATGATATAAGGAATTAAGAAAATAAGGGTTTACAACCAACAAATTTGAAGTTACATTAGATTTCTAATGTCTAATTCAAAAAAGTTAGCTAGAGACTATATAGGGTACATGTTCACACAAGATTAGTTCACAAGGTCTTAATAATCACCTACAGGTACATCTTTTTTATTATTGGTAATAATATATATTTTATTGATAATAATAAAATATTACAACACAAGTCTCAAAACAACTTCATTTTAAACCCCCACCCCACCACCACTATGAGCCTCTAAAAAAACACCTAGCCCCACCTCCTAGCCAATATGCATCCACTTACAAGGATCAACACAACCCAACAAACCAAAAAGATCTGTCACCCAAAGCTAAGGAAGGATACATTTGAAAAACAAAGGTGGTTGTTCACAAAACATAGGGCCATAATAATTACATTTTAGAGTTTCTATTGACCCAAGGTCCATTACAAAAAACCACCACCATCCATCACAAATACATGGAACTATCAACACCATCCACGATGTCGACACCAAAAAAGTGATCATACCTCTATGATCAAATTCATCTTTCACCTCATGCCTTGGATGTTGATGATCTCTCAACAATGTTCTTCCTAGACTTTGAGCGCTACATCCTTGGCATCCGCTCTTGCAGAAACACCACCTTCAATTTCCGATTAACCCTAGCAGCCCTTTATCTCAGTGTGCACACCAAAGAATCACAACCAGATAAATCACACTCTCTTCCTACATCTCTATCAACCCCAGAGGGCCAATGGATGAAAGGAATCAATTCATACACCTTTTCCAACCTCACATTTGTTACCCCCTCCCTCACATCAAACCATACCCCTCAAGGAATGTGTCATTGAAACTTTACCATTAAAGCTCCATCAACCATCACTTATTAAGGATGATAATCTTCAAAGGAGAGATTTTGAAAGTCCTCTATTTTTTCCTCCCCTTCTATTTCAAACGTCAGCGCCCACTTGGATAGTACATCTACCTCCTCATTTCCTTGCCTTCGTGTGCTTGTCACCTTAAAGCCTTTGAAGAAGGTTAGTGTTTCTTGTATGGCATGAATGCATTTCTATAAATTCCATGCTTATGTTGTGCCCACCATGATGGCCTCCACAATAACGAGGGAGTCACCTTCCAAATGCAAATTTCTAATCCCCATATTCCTCCCAAGTTTAATAGCTTGAAGTGTTTCCATTGCTTCCACCAAGTTGTTAATCCCTTCCCAAATTCTTTTTGCTTCCATCATCAAAATATTTCCATTACTATCCCCAACCACACACCCAATCCTCGATGGCCCTGTATTTCCTTTTTCTACCGCATCAAAGTTTATCTTTGTCCATCCATCCTTTGGTTGTATCCACCTTACATCTTCACCAACTTTAGAAGTCAGATTCACCCAAAAAAGCCCCTTAATTGGCTGGATTTTAATCCATGGCCACTGCATTTGAAAGTTCATATCTTGATCCGTATATAGTACCTTAGGCTTAAATTATTTAGAAGTTGCTACTCCAATAATTTCTTCAATAGAGTGGTTTATTTTGAAACAAATTCTATCCAAAGTTTTTGTCTTTTCTTGGAATAACCGCCTATTCCTTTCCTTTTGAATCTCCCATACCACCACAGAAGGATAGACATTCCAAATACGGGAAATTGTGCATCTACCAAACAATCACAAACAACAAATGAAATGTTTCTTCAAAGATTCTGGTAGAGGGCCCTACCAACCTAATTTACCATGAACCATACTCCAACAATGAGAAGCAACATCAAATTGGAGCAAGAGATGATCCACTGATTCCCCGCCTGTTCACACATGATGCAACGTGAAGGCCCTACAAACCCCAACCTTTTTTTTTGCTCTCCTGTGACTATTCAGCCCCGAAAAGCAAGCCAAGAAAAGGTCCCTGCCTTTGGAAGACACTCCTTGCTCTAGAACAAATGAGATGGCCATACTTCATCCCGACCCCTAGAATCAAGGAGTTGGTACCCAATTTTAACAGAATAGCTTCCATTAGAAGCTCTACACCACACAACCATGTCCTCACAATTATTTATAAGCACCCTCCTACTAGAAAAAATCTCCTTCATTAAAATTTGTTGATCCACTATTAAACCCAATTGGCTAACATCTTTCCAGACCCATTCTTCACCATTATCACCTTGTTTTCACTCCAAATAGTCCTTAACTCTGCTTCCCCAACGCTGCGTTAAAAGTAACTTCAAATTTATTATTTAATAATTTTTAGCCAATGTTGGGAAACCTTCCCACGAATCCTCCCAAAAAATTTCCATCCAACCATTTCCAATCTTCCATGTGATATGATCAATGCTAACTACCCTATAGGACACTATGAAGTTCTAGATTGCGAACCCTCTAGGGGGATTTTGAATCATGAAGATTCTATGATTATCTTCAAGATATTTTGACTTCATGATCCTAACCCAAAGATGATTTGGATTTGAATACATACTCCACACCAATTTCGCA
The DNA here is from genome assembly GCA_007115665.2 of Sequoiadendron giganteum. NCBI lineage: Eukaryota > Viridiplantae > Streptophyta > Pinopsida > Cupressales > Cupressaceae > Sequoiadendron > Sequoiadendron giganteum. The sequence continues at coordinate 618,670,625 of CM021109.1, read as the reverse complement.
CCCATGGCCTCATCCATAACCTGCCAATTACGCAAACCTGCTCCCCCTTCTCCCTTGGGCCTACAAATCTTCTCCCATGCTAACAATGAAATCTTATCCTATTCACGTGCCCCATTCCAAAATAACTTCATAATTTTTTTCCCAATAGTACTAATAACCTTTTGCGGAATCTGCAAACACATCATTAAGAAAATTGGAATTGCAGAAATAACCAATTTCAACACTAAAATGCACCAGGTACCGAGGTCAGCCATCAAATCTTCCACCCATCCATCCTTTGCAAACAACAATCAACCAAATTTTTCCAAAGAGACACTTTACAAGGGCCACTAAACAAAGGGGTTCCTATATATTTTCCTAGTAGTGAACTAGGTCTCATCTCCAAAATTCTATCGATTTCTCTTTGCTTCCTTATCAAAGTATTGAAGAAAAATACTTTTGATTTCCTCCTATTCACACATTGTGCTAAGAGCCTGCTATAATGATCAATGGTTAGCTTCATAATGTGAGCCTCTCTGAGAGTGGCTTCTCCCATTAGAAAAGTATCATCCATAAACTGAAGATGGGAAATTGATTCAACCCCTTTGGCAACCTTTATCCCTTTCCACCTTCCATCCATCCTATATTTTACAATCAATCTTCCTAAAGCTTCAACCATTATAATAAAAAGAAAAGGAGATAATGGATCCCCTTGCCTTATCCCTTTAGAGGACTCAAAAAAACAACGAGGGCTTCCATTGACAAGCACCGAGAACCTTGGAGTATTAATACAACTCCCCACCCAATCAACCCAAGCAACATTAAAACCAAACTTTCTCAACATCTGCAACAGAAACTCACGATTCACCCCATCATAAGCCTTTCTAATGTCCAATTTTACCATCATTATTTATGTCTTTGCTTTCCTTATTGAATCAATCTTTGCAGGAAAAAACCACTTTGTTCTTCTAAAATGACTGAATTTAAGACCAACTTTAACCTATTTGCAATGACCTTCAAAATAACTTTATAAAATAGTATTACAAAGGGAGATTGGGCGAAAATCATTAAAAGAGATTATCTCATCTTTTTTTGGAATAAGAGCAATCAAAGTGTTGTTAAAATATTCCAACACAAACCCAAACCTCCTCGACTCTTCCACTACTGCCTATAAATCAAATGCAAAAAATGTCCCACAACTATTGAAAGAAACGGGTCAGCAACCCATCTGGTCCAGGGGCCTTGTCCCCACCTAAAGCAAAGAGAGCCTTTTTTACCTCCAACACAATTATCGGCTCCAAAATCAAAAAAATTCATTCCTCAAATTCACATCTAGGGATAACATGCCACAACTCTTGATCCACCTCTTGCACCTAGTCTGTGACAGTATCTCCTTTAAAAAAATGGACCGCCTCCTTATTAATGACCTCCATATTCCTTGGCATATTACTCTATTGATCAACAATAGAGAAAATCTTATTACTCATCCTCCTAGTTTTTACCGAATTGTGGAAAAAATTTGTGTTGCGATCCCCTTCCATTAGCCATGTTTCCCGAGACTTTTGACAACAAAATATCTCCTCCCTTCACAATACTTTAGCATATTCCTGATTTAAAGCTTTGTCCTGCACAAAATCCTGATCCGAAATCCCTCCCTCAATGACCTTAGAGTGGAGATTCCTTAAAGCCTCTTCTAACTTTAGCTTTTCAATAAAAATGTTTTTGAAAGATTCTTGATTCCATCTTTTTAGACATTCTTTTAGAAACTGAAGCTTTTTGAAAAATGAAAAGCCTTATAACCAATTCTCACCAAAGTGGACTACCACCAACCACTTACCAATTCCTTATAACCTTTTGCTCTAAGCCACATTTTTTCAAACTTAAAGGGACATCTTACCGATGTTGCATTGGCTTGGAAGTTAATACTAATCGGGTAATGATCTGAGCCAATCGTCGGGAGAATTTCAGCTTCGTGCTTCCAATTTGCCACTTCCCGACCTCCTTCCAAGAAGAAACAATCTAGCTTTTCAGAAATTTTTAATAAACCACACCTCCTGTTGGTCTAGGTAAAGTCCCCTTTTCTGAAAATAACCTAAATTAAACCGCTAACCGTGACAAAATCATTGAAATATTTTTGAGCCCTAGTTCCCCAGCCTAATCTACCTTTTTTATCTTCAGGGTGGAGTATAGCATTAAAATATCCTCCCAACAAGCATAGAGACTCACTTTCCCCATTAACAAAATTCATGATCTCTTTGAAAAGGGTCTTCTTGCCAACAACACTATTCAGGCCATAGGCATTTATCACTACAAACATAAAATTTTAGATTTTAGAGAAGACCCTTAACCCTTGTCAATTACTTCCTTTTTGAATTACTCGAACATCTACCTTTGAGTTATCCCACAACACTCCTAACCCACCATACGCACCCACAGCCTCAACCATTGCAAAACTCCATCTACTTAAACTGCACGTGAATAACAGACTGTCCATATTTTTTAGCTTGGTTTCCTGTAACAAAAGAAGAGTTGGTCACATTTGATTAGGACACCTCTTGATCAACCGCCATTTTTCAAGGGAATTGCAACCCCTGACATTCCATGATAAGACCATCATCCTTCTCGGGAAAAGGTATATCCTTTTCCCGATCTTAATTTTCTTTGACCCACCACATAGCCAACCATTTCTAGCAATTCCCTTGATGTCCTTGCACCTCTTCTCTTCTTCTCACCAACCTTTACATTTGTCAACAAGGCTAAAGACAACCCCAACCTTCTTTTTTCCTTAATGCCTAAAGAAAAATTCAACCCCAAATCATCTAAATTCAAATCCTCCTTCTCATCTGAAGAGCTACCCTCTTCATCACTGGAATGAGTTTCTTCCATTCTAGCTTCTTCGAAGGATTTTTCAAGATTTCGTATTGGAGAAATTTGAATATCTTTGTAAAAAACCTCATCTTCACCCAGTGAGCAGTCTCTTCCATTTTTACTAAAATAATTAATGTTATCAATCACTTTCTCTCCAACTTCCACCCCATTCCCCAGAGGGTATTCTAACATGGGTAACTCCAAAGTTATGTTAGGGTTTTCCATTTTCTCTTTTAAAATCCCTTTAGGATCTCCATTCAAGGGTGGTTCACAACCATTGTAAATCAGGAAATTTGTTCTTTTCTCCTCATAACTCATGAATTGTCCTCCCTTCACACTTAGTTCTGCCTTAGGCTGTGAATATTGGTAGCACCCAGATTCAAACAATAGGTCTATCTCTTTACTTTGAAAACTATCTTCATTTCGAAGATCTAGGTTTCCCATGAAGCGAACTTCACTTTGTTTGTGATTAAGGGTTCCCAACAGCACCCCATATCCTCCCTTTTTGAATCCTTACTTAACTTTATCAACAAATTTGCTAGGGCGTTCTAATCCAGTCCTTTTCCTTTCTCATTTCTTAAGAATTCTCCTACTACGTGACCTACCCCTTTGCATAAGGAGCATGATTCCATTGTATCTTCCACTTCTATCGTTTGCTGCCAAATTCCTTCCCTTGTTTTTAACTCCACCATCTCTAGGAGAAGATGAACTGCTTGCTAGAGGATACAAATATGAGCATACATACTGAGCTCCTTTTTTTCCAGCACTTCATCAACTTTCACAAAGACACCCAACTTATTGCCTATGCTTTTAAGTGTTTATAAATCCCAGTACTCATGGGGAAGATTGTACAATCATATCCATATTGGGACTTCCTCTGTTTTCTCCTTTTTTGGGTCAAATTTTGGTACCCAGTCCTTAATGTAGAAACCTTTCCCTCCCATCAAAAACCGCCCACAATTTAAAATCCATTCCTTATCTTGCGTAGTTTGGCATACTACCAAAAAACACCCATTTGGGAGAGTCTTCAATACACAATCCTTCCCCCAATGTTCATCGTACCAACTTCGAACTTTTGCAAAGGCAGGTCAGACCCCACTCCATTTCATAAAAAAGGATTTCTCCTTATAAAGACGCACCAAATCTACCAATTCTTTATTATCTACTATCATAGATATTACTCTGGAATGATCACTATTATGACTTACCTTGGTCGCCTGCAAAGTGTGTTCCTGAGTTTTTGGACGCCAAAATTTTGGTTCAATATTTTTGAAGACGCCTGGGCTCCCTATTCGCAAAGTAGCAAAACCCCATTTGTTTCTTGGATTTGAAGATCTTTGAATCAAAGCCCCACTTTAGGTTCAAAATTGCGCCACCTAGGGTTTGTTGGAGCCTTCCATGCTTGAGACAGTGGTCTCCATGCTTTATTTTGATAGCCCTCCCCATTTCTCCTCCTAAAAGTACATTGCTCTTGTAAACCACCATAGCCTCGAAACCCTAGCACCCTGTGAGAATCTCGGTCCCTTCGTCGCTTTGCCATTAATGTACCTACAAGTACATCTTTACATTCATTATAAAATGGAAAATAATTTTACAAGTGTCATTATTCAATGAAATGTCATCATGAGGGCTTAGTCCTTTCCTTTAAGCTATGTTTTTTCTAACTCAAAATTAAATGATGATGCTTGACCATGATCTTAAACCAAAAATTCTCATGCTTATTGTATATTTTCTCAACCAGTTATAAAATGCATTAATCAAACAACTATATGATTAATTGAACCAAGTGGCTCTCTCTCTCTCTCTTTATATATATATATATGTAACATATATATATATATATATATATATATATATATATATATATATATATATATATATATATCAACTGAGCGTGAGTGAATAGAAGTAAAAATAATAAAGTTGATTCAAATTAAAGGAAATCCATGACTACAAGCTATAAAGTATAATGTAGAATTTAAGAGTGTGGTCCATAGAGAGGATTGTTACATGTCTTCAAAACATAAATGCATAGATATTATCAATATGCTCACTGAAAAACCCTCAAGAAAATAAGATGCTTTAGTCGTCTAAACTCCATAATATTCAATACGATTATTTAAAAATTATTATTATTTTGCATTGATATAACTACCAAAGGCCACATCAAAAAAAATCCTTCATCCATCCAAACTCCATAATATTCAATACAATGGCTTGACAATTATTTGTACTTTGCACTAATATGACTATAAGAGGTCATAATCAAAAAATTACAGTAAGGTTTGACTAATGATGTAGTATAAATTCTAGTATGGTGGGAATGTTAGCATGAGTAAGAGATAAATAGTGTGTTTTCTTGTGGATCTCATTTTCAAAGAGTTGGGAACCACAAGAGGTAGAGAGGGTTTTCAAACATTCACATAGAGATTGTTGAAGGAAATGTCTCAACCTTGCTTTGTTTTTATTCATTAGTTGGCAATTTGTAATTATCTTTTAGTTGTCATGAAAGTTGCTAAATGCAACTATGCCAACTTGGAAAGTGTTTTTTGATTGTCAAATTAGAAAGAGCATGAAAAAAAGTGAAAGATAAATGTGAGTTTTGAAAAAGATAAAGAAGATATTTTAGCAAGCATGTGCACAAATGTTACTAAAAATGGATAAAATCACAAGTTGAAAGAGGAAGTTTCTTTTATTTGTGATTTATGACTAAATAGTTTTAGAAACCATTCTTGATTTGTGTTTTATCTCATGCCTATATATTTAGTGCTTGAGTTGAAGGGAAAAAAAGTTAAGTTGTAGGTTGTTGAAGCAATTAAGTGTTGTAGTGATTTAGAGGGAGAAGTTGTATTGATGTAACTCATTTGAAGGATTAATACAAGTCTTGGATCTTCTTGGGTGTGGAGTTTTTTTCCAGAAAGGGTTCTTCCACGTAATTCTTGAGTTATGGTTTGCATCTTTATTGTAATCTATTTTCATTATGATTTATTTCTATCTGTTTTTGGATGCATGAAATTATCTACATACTTTCATTGTAAAGTTTTATTATGTTTTTCAACATTTGGCCTCAAAGCCAAGTTGGCTTGATTAGAGAAGAAGACACCTTTCTTGGAGTGTTTGATTGGTTTTTTTGTTGCAATGGGAGTGTTGTGTTTTCTTGCAGTTTCAAATTTAGTGTGATAAGAGATCATGGCTAGCTCATCTCAGTTGGACATGGAAAATTTTAATGGTACTAGGTATGAGCTTTGGAATTTAAAGATGGAGGATCTATTGGAAGAAAGAGATCAATGGATTGGTGTTAATAAAGAGAAGAAACCAAATAGTATGTCAAATGAAGACTTGACTAAATTAGATAAAAAGGCTCGTGACACTATTCATTTGTGTTTATCTAATTATGTTCTATTAAATGTGTCTAATGAGAGTACTATATATAAATTACATAATAGAATAAGAGAAATAAAAAACTAAGAGACTCATTAAAACAAGTTATTTTTGAAAAGAAAGTTGTATTCTCTTAAAATGAATAATGGAGACTCAATTGTAGAACACTTGAATTCATTTAATCTAATCCTGAGTCGGCTACAGTCAAATAATATAAATATAAATGAGGAGGATAAATGTATTTTATTATTATGTTCACTCCTTGAATCTTGGGATAATCTTATTGTTGCAATCAGTCGTTATTTTTCAGATGATCTAAAGTTGGATGCCCTTGTTGCCATTCTACTTTCAGAGGAAATGAGGAGAAGGACTTCAAAGGGGTCTAAAGATGCATTACATGTATGAGGTAGATCTAAGGAGAAAGGTAAAGAAAAAAAAGAAAGGTGAAAATGAAAATTCTAAGGATTGTTCGAAGTCTAAGGGAAGGTTAAAATAACCTGGTAAGAGTAGATTGAGGTGTTGGAACTGTTGTAAATGGGGGCATCTCAAAAAGGAATGTAAGAATAAAAAGAAAAAAATGATGATTCCTCTACAAATAAATCCTATTATGATGAAGCTACTAATGCTTTTATTATTTCTGCTAATATGACTTATTATGACTCTTGGTTAATAAATTCAGGTGCATCCTACCACATGACTCCTCACAAGGAATGGTTTTCAGCATATTCAGCTTATGATGGTGGGAAATTTTTTCTCGTGGATAATAGCACAAGAAAAATTGTAGGCTAAAGGGAGGTAAAATTGATCTTCAATGATGGAAGGGTTAAAACCCTTAAAGATGTATTACACATCCCTAGTTTAGCTAGAAATTTAATCCATGAATCTAAAATGAATGGTTGATGGGTGCATGTTACTTTTGAAAAGAGTGGTTGCAAGTTGAGTAGAGGGAATTTGGTTTTAGCTAAGAGTAATAGGTGTGGCACCCTATTTAGACTCTATGCTTCTACTTTCTATAACTTTGTTAATGTAACTGATAACTCTATATCATGTAAGTTATGACACCACTGGATGGGTCATATTGGTGAAAAGGGTCTCAAAACTCTCATAAATAAATAGATGGTTAATGGTTTGTCAGGTTACTCTACTGATTTTAATTTTTGTGAACATTGTGTGTATGGAAAGCAACATAGAGTTTCATTTAAATCTAGAAGTACTAGGGCTATATAAATTTTGGAGGTAATTCATAGTGATGTCTTTGGTCTTGTGAATGTACCGTCTATTGGAAAGTCTCACTACTGTGTTTCCTTTATTGATGATTATTCTAGATATTCATGGATTTACTTTTTGAAGGAGAAAATTGTTGTTTTTCTATATTTAAAGAATTTTAAACACTTGTTGAGAAACAGACAAGTAGAAAAGTAAAGGTTTTAAGAACGGATAATGGTGGTGAATTTTGCTATATGGTCTTTGATGATTATTGTAAGCATGCAAGAATTGTTAGGCAGAAAACAACTTCATTTACCCCACAACAAAATGGAGTGGTAGAGAGGATGAATAGGACTTTAATGTATAGAGATAGAATCATGTTGAGTAGTGCAGAGCTTGAACAACATTTTTGGGCTAAAACAATTCACATTGCTTGTTATTTGGTTAACAAGTTACCTACTTATGTTATTATTGATAAAACTCCCTATGAGGTATGGATAGGTAAAAAACCATCAGTTTCTCATTTTAGAGTTTTTGGAAGTGAGGCTTATGTTCATGTTCCTAAAGAAAAAAATTCTAAGCTTGATTTCAAAGCTAACAAATGTGTTTTTGTGGGTTATGGTGAGAATATTAAGGGTTACAAGCTTTGGGATCCTATAGCAATGAAAATGATATATTCTAAGGATGTAAATTTTAGAGAGATTAAGGAATTTAAAAATAATGAACAACCTCATGTAAAGCCTAACAAAATTATGCATTTTGATATTAAGGTTGAACCATAAAAAGATACACATGTAGAACAATCACAAGAAGATGCAAATGTTGAACAACATGATGAACATGAAGGTGAAGAAGAAGGATTAGAAGATAATTTTGAAGAGGAACAACCAGAGCATCCTGTTACACCTCTGAGAAAATCCACTAGACAATGTAAACCTATTGATAGGTATGGATATAGTCCATTTGATTTTCATTGTGTTTTTTCTTTATCTTGTATTGACAATGAACCTAGATCTGTGAAAGAGGCCTTATCTTCAAATTATCATGATTCTTGGTTAGAGGAAATGAAAGATGAAATAAAGGCCTTGGACAAATGTGACACATGGGATCTAGTTGAGTTTCCTAAGGGGAGAAAAGACATTGGATGCAAATTGGTATTTAAAAATAATTTTAAAGCAAATGGTAAGTTGGAATAGTATAAGGCCTGGTTAGTGAAAAAAGGTTACTCTCAAGTTGAGGGAGTGAATTTTAGTGATATTTTTTCTCATGTGGCTAAACTAACCTCCATTAGATTCCTTTTATCTATTGTTATTGCTTTTTATTTAGAGGTAGAGAAAATGGATGTTTAAACAACTTTCTTACATGGGGATCTTGATGAGAAAATATTTATGAAATAGCCTAATAATTTTACTGTGAAGGGACAAGAACACTTGGTTTGCAAGTTAAAGAGATCTTTGTATGGTTTGAAGCAGTCACCAAGAATGTGGTATTAGAAATTTGATGCTTTTGCATCGAAACATGACTTTATTAGAAGTGAAGAATTGTGATATAAGAGGGATTTGTTGCACACAGGTCTCTTTATTCTCAAGAGATCACCAAGGAATGAAGTGCCCTTATACACCTCAATTTGAATGAATCGATGAAACTATGAAGGAAAGTGGGAGAATGATCTCAAACCCCAAGAGAACGAGACTTCGAGGTTTCCACCTTTGACTGAGAAGCTCTTGACCAAATGATGTTAGTGCAGTTTCAAGATGCCAGCATGACACACTAGCGTCCTAAGCCGTGGAGAGATTAGGAACTCAAGCGGATGAAGCTGAATCTCACTTTTAGACTCAAGTAAAAAACGTAGAAGAGTAGATAATCAACAGAAAGTTGATAACTAAAGGAAATTACAAAGAACTCAAAATGAGATTACCTTCATACGTCTAAGTCTTTATTCCAAGATTCACTTCATACCCTACACACAAAATATTGAGGGGAAAGTCTTGGGGCAATATAGGGGTCTTCCTAAGTCAGACCCCCGTTTTGGTGTTCCCACCTCCAAGAATAGCCAAATTTTGAAAAGAGCGTAAAGGAAGTTAAAAAAGTGTGTGGTGAAAGAAAAACCTACTTTGGAGTAGAACCCGCAACACAAAGTAGTAAATCAGCTAGTAAGAAAGAGTAATAGGGAGAGAGAACATTACCCGCGGGTTGAGACCCTCTTCCAGAGCACACGGGCGCACCGCTATATGCTTGCTTGAGAGCTGGTAGCTAATTGAGGGACCTCAATTCAGCATGGCTTCGCCTGTAAAAGTGTTGCTATTCAAGGATAGAGCTTACCCAAGACTAGAGCAAGTAGTAACAATATTTCAAGTGACAACTTCCAACCCCAAAATGAGAGAAAAAAAGGGGTTTTCATGCATGTAAGGGCAACATAGATCTGTTACACTCGAGACCTGATCGCCATGACACGTGCCACTAGGGTCAAATTTCTAGATTTTTCGCTTCAAACTTGAAAAATCGTCAAGACAATATTGCATCGTGCGGACGTCCATGCGCCACACAGGCATCCAAAGCCTAGATTTTTGGGAAACGCCTTGACAAGCTTATGTCATCTCACCATGTGTCCACATGGAGTTAGAATCATGAAATTTTGACTCATGGGATTTTTCCATTAATGTTTCTAAGACGTCATAAATGCTAGGCAAGATGCGAAAATGTGGAATTTCCCCTAGGTGCAATTTTGTGACATTACATTTTCCCCCACTTTAGTGGGCTCAATTTTGGAAAAAATTAGCTGACTAAAATAGAGAAGAAAAATTTCACCTGAATTCTGGATTTTACGGAAATGCATGCCAGAATAGGGGGGACTGCAGAGGTCAACGAGGTCGAGCTAACCGGTACCGAGGACTCCTCTAGCTTCCGAGCTCAATAGGTAGCAACCCAATGGTCATGAAAAAGTATCTTGCAAAACTAAAATTTTGAGTCAATTTTGAAAAATCAGAAGAAACTACCACGGAGAGAAGAATGATCAAGAAAAATTGGTCGATTCGGAGGAAAAAATATGATCAAGAGGTGACTATATGCCCCCTCCTAATTTTTCCCCCAGTATGGTGGTGTAAAGTCAGAAGAAACTGGGAAACCACCAACTCTAGGAAAAATGGGCCCCGGGGGGCCTATATATACCTAGGTGGGACCCTAGAAGGGTCATTTTCACTATTCACTATGAACAAATTGTTGACTTTTGTGAGACAAAAGTCAAAAAAATATCAAGCAAGATGGAGTACGATGCACCGAGGCTAGAGAAGCTATGCAAGGACATCACTGAGGGTCATGAGGTGGACCAGGTAGGCCTCTTAGCCTCGTTTTTCATGCATTTTAGTTAATTTTGTGCATTTTTCCACTCGTCGAGGTGCACAGGCGTCCTAAATCCGTGCTTGTGTCCTCGATATGTGTTGTCCTATGTGAAATGCACTAGGGTCTCAGATCCATGCTAGCGTCCTCCAGGTGACCACAGCAGTCCAGGACGCAGACATGACACGTAGATGTCTACGCAACGTGCATATGTCCCTTTCCATTTTTGCCTATCACTATGATGTTTCTGACTTAGAACTTTTTTACTTTTTGCAAGAGTATCCGAAGATATGGGAGCATCCTAGAGGGTGAGAATTCTGACTTGTCCGTGAGCAGAGGGATTGCCTTTCTCAGGATGAGGTCACACACCTGGAGGGGGTCGGTCTTTGGCACGTATTCACTATGCCATAGATGTCATACCATGAGAGGATGCTCACTGCTCTGATGGAGTGGTGGGATGCCACTACATCATCTTTCCAATTTCCATGTGGAGAGATGACTATCACTCTCGAGAACGTCTATCAAATCCTCGAACTACCTATCCGTGGATGACGAGTGGCCCTAGATGACACCCGATTGGCGCGGGAGTGTAGTGAGGGTGTCCTCTACTGCATAGGGAGGATAGACGGTGATGATAGAACTAGTCACATCTATACTCACTGGTATGACCATGCGAGGACCACAACATCGTTGCTATGCCGAGTGATGGTTGTCACAGTCACCTTCCGCATCACTATAGATGAGCGAGGCTCACACCTTCACGATAGCCTTGTCCCTATCATCAGAGAGATGGTAGAGCAGTAGACTATTTTTTCCTGGGGGCACAGCATGCTGGAACCCTTGTACCAAGAGTTTGGGCAATACATGCAATATGAGTACCATAGTCTTACAATGTGCACACTTTTGCAAGTGTGGGCTTTCGCCCATATCATGTGCACCCGACCAGTCAGTTTTCCCCAACAATGGTTGTATCAGATCCCTATGGCCCACTAGTACGATATGACAGGCTAGTGGTGTCTCGGGGATTTACAATTTTGGAGGCTACAATTTGACATTGTTGCCACGGGAGAGGTTCATTGGAGACCCTACCAATATTTCAGGTGGGTTGATGACATAGGTTCTTGAGGAACCTACAGTAGGACCATTTTTTGGTTAGTCTCAATGATTTTGTTATTGTCCCTTATTACTAGAGTCGGGTCATGTGGCAACATGGTCGTATTCAGACCATACTGCCCGATGTGCCCACATACACCAAGGTGCACCACAGTGCAGCAAGGGTAGGTGATCGCCCTCGCCCTTCTATTATAGACATCATCTTCTCGGATGATGATGATGAGCTTGACCATGATCTATCGATCATGGAAATGGTAGATAATGTCGAGGTAGTGGCGGATTTCACGCGGTAGTGGGAGCAGCATCATCCTACTCCAGTTTTCAGTGAGGGTGCTCCGAGAGGGGACCCTGGCCCATAGGAGGGCATGCCCCCCCAACCCCCATAGGACAGGAGGAGAGGCCGCCAAAAGGGCAGTGCAGAGGACGAGGAGGTGGCACCCACGAGGCTGAGGTGGCAAAGGAGATCAGATCCCCCCATAGCTACCCCTATCTCATCAGCTCCACTAGTCTCCACTATCCTAGCAATAGCACTAGCATCACCAAGGTCAGCCACTGATACCGGAGGCATAGGCCCTAGTGTCGACCCACACTGTAATCCCACATGGCAGCCATGGGATCCAGGTATACATAGTACATTATTTTCATGTTTATGTTTTTTATCTTTCTTTTTATGATTATTTATATATGCCATGTGATAGTGATTTTTGTTTCTGTTTGTGGTTGCAGAGGATGCACAAGGATGGTTTGGGCTCATAGCTCAATGTATTTCAGAGGTTTCCCCTATTGTGTCAATCCATGGGACAATCCTTAAGGCCTACCGATCGGTTTCAGCAAGGAGGCATTCCCCCACTTTTGAGCCGATAGCACGTCTGAGGACTACATATGAGGAGCGGGGTGCAGAGGTCATATAGGTGACTGTAGAGCTATCGAACACTCGAGGACAATGAGATTAGCTGTCGAGGGAGATGTGGATGATTCTTGCTAAGCAAGATGCGGCAGTGAGGAGGGCTAATGCCGCTGAGTTGGCACATGACGCTCTTCAGAGCCGCATTAATGAGCTCGATGTGTAGTCGACAACTGTGATCCTAGTAGATGTTCAATGGCTGCAACAGGAAATGATCCAGGCGAAGATGGACATTTGTTCGTTGTAGGGGGAGCTGAGAGGGATACAAGCGGGTTTATCTGTATCATGCTCACACCAATCTCATTCACAGACCACCATGCAGCCTCCTCTCGTGGTACCAGAGCGGCCACTTGAGCCAGAGGTCTTAGGGAGACATGCACCATAGGGATAGAAGTCCATCTTTTGTATATCATTTTTGTAGTCGGATATAGATACACATATATACTTGTAGATCTTTTGTATAGACATAGATTCAGCAGCCACTCATTTTTTATAGCAGTGGTCCGATACATGTACATGACATTTGATTCATACATTAGACATATATATATATATATTGGTTTCAATATCATGGCTTTGTTTATGTGTATGCTTTCCATTTTCATGTATGTTCATGTTATGGATGTTATTTTCTTATACGGATGTATGCTTACATTAGATGCTAATCATGATTTAATTAAACATATTTGGGTACATGTTAATTAAATACTATGATGACCTAACTACTTTAAGAGATGTAATGTGATGTATGGATGCATAGCATAGTCAAACATGTATATGTATGTTTTATTACACACACACACATGATCATGTCATAAACACAAAAACTTTGTAATGCGAAAATGAGCAAATATCAATATATATGCAGTATTACTACCTTCTAAAGAGAAAACCACACATGTGACACGTTAGGACACTACACATAGTATCGGCGAAGATGCATCGCATTAACAAGCTCTTTTAAAGGTGTTCCATCTATAGATGATAATCCATAGGCACCCGAACCATACAAAGAAATAACGATGTAAGGACCTAACCAGTTAGGACTAAACTTCCCTTTCTAATCAGTTGGCACGTTTACATTCCATTGATTCTCATATAGAACCAATTCTCCTAGCTTGAAGGTCCTAGGAAGCACACCCTGATTAAGATGATCGAGGGCTTGTAAACAATGCTCGTCGAGCATCTCTAGCTGATGCAAATGGTTAATTCAGTAGGTTTCATTGTCAATTAACCCTCTAAGGGAAACCAACAAAGATGGAATTTCAAAGTCCAAAGGTATGATAGCTTCGGCACCATACACGAGGTTATAAGGCATCGTTCCTATCGTTGTACAAACAATCGTGTGATAAGCCCACAAAGCATATGTTAATTGAATATGCCAATCCTTACCATGTTTATTAACTATTTTATGAATAATGAGTTCAAGTGTTTTATTAGAAGCTTCCACTTGACCATTGGATTGTGGATAATACGGTGTGGAAAACCTGTGTTGGATATGAAATTTCTCCAAGAACTACTTTACTTGTTTTTAAATGGTGTACCATTATCAGAAACAAGTGTAGCGGGTAGCCCAAAATGAGAAATGATATTGTTCAAGCGGAAGTTATAGATAGTTTTAACATTCGTGGATCATAGTGGAATAGTTTTGACCCATTTTGTGAAATAATCCATAGCAATAATGATAAAGGTATGTCCTTAAGAAGCGGGTGATATTTTTCTCATAATATCCAACCTCCAATTCACAAATGACCAAGGAGAAGTTTGATTTTGTAACTCCTGAGCGGGAGCATATATAAGACGGCTATGTTGTTGACATTGAAGGCACTTCTTGAAAAAATTGAAGGAATCTTGTTTCATTGTTCTCCAATAGTATCCCATGTGTACCAGTTTCCTCACATCATTGGGAAAATTTCATATACAAGTGCGATCATTTTTCGTTGCATCATTGGGAAAATTTCCAGTCTTTAGGTAATTGTAGATACTAGAGAACCACTCTCCCGAGTTTATATGGAAATAAGCCAGAGTCTCGGGCTCAAGTTGGTTAGAAACCATCGGGGTTCGTGTGAGTTGAACCACAAAGTGATATTCTTTTGTATCCTCTTCTGAAGGTACTAGGGAAGCAACGCTTGCCATGGCATCTACATGTCTATTTTCTCTCCTAGGGACACTATTTATTGTGAAAGAAGAAAATTGATTAAGCAAGGATTATGTGAGGTCTCGGTATCAGGACAATCTACTTTTTTTGTCTTGTAATTTCCTGTGATCTTATTCACAATAAGTTCAGAGTCACCCAATATATGAAGATGTTTAATCTCTAATGCAATTGCGACATGCAAACCAAAAATAAGAGCTTCGTACTTAGCGATATTATCAGTACAAGGAAAATCTAACCGAAAGGATAGGGGGGTTGGTTTTCCTTTGGGGGATATCAGGACCACACCCACTCCAGAACCAGTTTGACACCTCAATCCATCAAATTACATTTTCCATTTGAGGTCATAGTTAGTCTTCAAAATATTCTCATCACGAAACAGATCCGACCCAAGGAAGGAGCGAGATGAGGGAGTGTCTACTAATTGATCAGCAATAGCTTGTCCCTTTATCAATTTCTGAGTGACAAATTTTATATCAAACTCAAAAATCAACATGAACCTCTTTGCTAATCTTCCTGCAAGGTCAATGCTAGAGAAAAAATGTCTCAAAAGATTTTTTTCACTATGACCTGAGTTTCAGCATGGAGGAGATAGTGCCTCAACTTCAACGTAGCGACTACAAGAGCAAGGCATTACTTCTCCATGGATGAAAAATGGGTTTCATAATTGACAAGGACATGGCTAATGTAGTAGACTGCTCTCTCTCTTCCTGTATCATCATACTGAGCTAGCAGAGTTGCCAAAGCGTATGGTGACACGGCAAGGTAAAGTAGGAAAGGTCTATCTTACATAGCCGACATCAATATAGGAGGGTTGTTCAAGTAGGCTTTTATTGATTCAAAGGCTTTCTGATAGTCTTCATCACATAGAAAGCAAACATATTTTTTTAGTAAGCGAGTGAAAGGGAGGGTACGATCAGCTAACTAAGACACGAATCTATGAATTGCCTGAATCTTCCCCTACAAACTTTGCAACTTGGTGATGTTCCTCAGTGGAGGAATGTTAACAATAGCATCAATCTTATTCATTTCAACTTCAATTCCATGATAGGAGACTATAAACCCAAGAATTTTTACATCGTCTGCATCGAAGACACACTTATGGGGGTTGAGTCTCATCTTGTAAATTTGAAGTCTTTTGAAGATAAGATGAAGATTCTTTACATGATCTTGATGACTTACAGACTTCACCAAGATGTCATCAATGTAGTCTTCTAAGATTTTATGAATGAAATCATCGAATATCAGGGTCATTGCTTGTTGGTAAGTTTCTCTTGCGTTCTTAAAACCAAAGGGAGTGACCACATAGCAGAAAGTACCCCAAGGGGTAGTGAAGGTTGTCTTGTATTGATTATCCGATTTAATATGGATCTGATTATAACCCAAGAATTTGTCCATAAATGATAACAATGCATGGCCTGCAGTTGATTCCATAATCATATCTATATTAGGTAACGAAAAATCATCTTTAAGAGAAGCCTTATTAAGTTCTCGAAAGTCAATACATATATGAATACGGCCATCAGGTTTGCTAACAACGACTATTTTCAAAATCCAAGGAGAATAGTCAATAGGACAGATAAAGCCTGCTTTCAATAGCTTTTTTATCTTAGTCTTGACCATCAAAGCTACACTGGGATTGATCTTTCAAATTTTTTTCTTAACTGGCTTAGTGTCAAGACATAGAATGATATTATGGACCATTATGGATTCATCAATACTGGGCATATCCTCATACGTCCAAGTGAAGATGTTGGGGTGAGTACGTAAGAGAGCAGAATTTTCATCTGCTTCCTCGAAAGAGAGACACTTCCCAATCTTGATTACCTTTTCTGAATATTTAGAATCCATGGGGACTTTGATAGTATCTCCTTTAAGGAGAGGACTGTAGTCCTCAGAATGAG
This sequence comes from Sequoiadendron giganteum, assembly GCA_007115665.2. Taxonomy (NCBI): domain Eukaryota; kingdom Viridiplantae; phylum Streptophyta; class Pinopsida; order Cupressales; family Cupressaceae; genus Sequoiadendron; species Sequoiadendron giganteum. The sequence continues at coordinate 618,653,779 of CM021109.1, read as the reverse complement.
ATATCAGAACATCATCACTGACATTAGATAGAGGGTCTTCCTCATCAACAATTAGAATGGATTCCCCAAAGTATGCGTGTTTATGTAAGCGATACGGGAATCGTTTCTTGTGATTATAAGGAGGAAACAGAGAGTAAGAACATAGAAATTCCTCTAATGCTTCATCCAAAGAGAATAAATCCACAAGAACTTTCTCATCTTTTCCCCTTTCTTCTATCAACTCAGGATGGACAAAACTTAACGGTTCAACCGAAATCATATTAACACTCCACCAAGGTTTTTGTCTAGACTCTTCAATAGAGCATCCCAAACCTAGATAGCATTTTCACTGCTTCAACTAGATAGGTACTTGTATCCCATGCTCAATATGTCCTAGGCCTTTCCACCCATAGCCATATTGAGAAACGAGTACATAACCAAACCCATAGTGGTTTTGTAGTACTTCAAGAGGGGGAAGCTCCACGTAGAGTGTCTCGTTCCACCAATGGACGTCAAAAATTTCTACGGGAGTGATCCCACTTCCTTTTCTTGGTTCACAAACATTAACCTCCTTTACAGGAGCAAGGTCACTCTTCTGGGGAGGAGCGGTCTCTTGGATAGGATCACCCTTCTTCTCCTCAACAGGAGAGTCACCCATCCTCATGTTAGCAAAACTTGGAAATTCTATACCAGAGGGGTCCAACTTATACTCTACTATGAAGAATTCAAAGAAGTTCAAGGTACCCTAATCATCACCCGAGAGAGCATTTAGTTTAGGAGATGAAGGAGAAGATGGGGAAGACTTGAGATCTTCTTCTTTAGGCGGTTCCTCTTGGTCGATACTTGCTCAGGGAAAAACCTCCATAGAGTGTATCGATGAAGAACATGCCATAGCATCAACGGTTAAGGAAGGAATGAAATTATTGAGGGTGGATGTGGCTAAATTATGACTAGAAACGGCTAGCAAACAAAGGTGCAAAGCCTCTAGATCTGCTTTAACTGTAACCACCCGATTGTTAGCAACAAACTTTAAGGAACGATGTAGGGTAGAAGTTACTACACCCATAACATGAATCCAAGGTCTCCCTAAAAGAAGATTGCATGGCAACGAGTCAGACATCACATAGAGTAACGTTGAAATGGCAATGAGGCCTAACTACAAGGGCAGTATTACTGTACCCAAAGCTTGGTGGCCAGCATTATCGAACCCACATATGTACAAGGAAGAAGTCGCTAAAGAAGATGAATCAACCTTAATTTTAGGCAGTAGGTCCATACCGCAAATGTTGAGAGTTGAACCAGTGTCAACGAGGGTACATCTAATACTAATGTTGTTAATGTTAAATATGATCATCAATGGTTCTGCCTGTTTCTACACATCCAAAGGCGTGAGTTCTTACGGGTGGAACGTAATATTTGGCAAATGCGCTTGAATATGTGCCATCAACGCATCAATGTTTGTAGGCCTAACAGAGGTAAGCAAGAGAATCTTCTATAGAGCTTCCTGCAACATCTCTTGATAAAATGGAGTGGTCTGAAATAGATCCCAAAGTGAGATCTTAGTTGGAGTAACATGAAGTTGCTCAACAAGATCATAATCACCTGGTGCTTTGATCGCAGGCTTAGGAGTTGAAGGAAGGTTAGGTTGAGATGGTGGTAAAGAAGTAGGAGTTTCAATTGGTTGTGATGTAGGAACAAAAGCTTATTGTTCTAAGTTTTTTTTGTTTCTCCTTGTATTGTATGTATGCCTGAAAACATTATAAGAAGAAGAGTCAGTAGCCTTCACAAACCTCGAGTATAAGTTTGATGGATCGCTATGGCATGAAATCCCATAGACGGAATAGTCTTCTCTATGGGAGAGCTCATTCGAGGTCACATAAATGACGGGTTTCTTAGGTCTTGGAGGAGCCACATAAACTACAACCACATTTACTGACTCCTTAGCTGGTGAGGAAGGAGTTTGTTCAGAAAATTTATAGATCGAGGAGAATGCTTCTAAGAAATCATCTAGAGCATCTTCCAACATATCGAAATCTTGTTCAAATAAAGATTTATTATAACTATGCGACATTATGAAAACGGATCCGACGGTTCACGTTGGGTTCACCAAAATGTGATATAAGAGGGATTTGCTGCACAAAAGTCTTTTTATTCTCAAGAGATCACCAGGGAACAAACTGCCCTTATACACCTCAACTTGAACGAATCGATGAAACTATGATGGAAAGCGAGAGAATGATCTCAGACCCCGAGAGAGAGAGAGAGTTTGAAGTTTCCACCTCTAACTAAGGAGCTCTTGGCCAAAAGATGTTAGTGCAGTTTCAGGACGCAAGTGCAGTGCACTATCATCTAAAAGACATGTTGGCATCCTAAGTCATGGAGAGCTCAGGAACTCAAGCGGATGAAGTTGAATCTCACTTCTAGACTTGGGTCAAAAATGTAGAAGAGCAGATAATCGATAGAAAGCTAAGAACTAAAGGAAAACACAAAGAACTCAAAATGGGATTACCTTTATGCGTCTAAGTCTTTATCAAGCTTCACTTTGTAACTTGCACACAAAATATTGAGGGGAAATTTTTGGGGCTGTATAGAGGTCTACTTAATTCAAACCCCCTATTTTGGTGTTCCCACCTCCACGAACAAACCAAGTTTGGAAAAGAGCGTAAAGGAAGTAAACAAAGTGCATGGTGAAAGAAAAACCTACTTCAGAGTACATCTCACATAGCAAAGTAGTAAATGAGCTAGTAAGAAAGAGTAATAGGGAGAGAGAGCATTACCCATGGGTCGAGACCCTCTTCCGAAGCACATAGGCGCACCACTATGTGTTTTCTTGGGGGACCTCAGTCCGGCATGGCTTCAACTATAAAAGTGTTGCTATTTAAGGATAGAGCTTACCCAAGACTAGATCAAGTAGTAACACTGCTTCAATTGACAACTTCCAACCCCAAAATGAGAGAAAAAAGGTGTTTTCATGCATACAAGTGTGACATAGAGTTGTTACACTCGAGACCTGACCACCACGGCACGTGTCGCTAGGGTTGGATTTCTAGATTCATCGTTTCAAACTCCAAATGCAACAACACTAGCATTTAGTGCAGACGTCTGCATGTCGCGCAGGCATCCAAAGCCTAGATTTTTGGGAAACGCCTTGACAGGCTTCTGTCGTCTTGTCATGTGTCCACATGGAGTTAGAATCACAAAATTTTGACTCATCGGATTTTTCCATTAATGTTTCTAAGATGATATAAATTCTAGGTAAGATACGAAAATGTGGAATTGCCCCTAGGTGCAATTCTATGATATTACATTTTGCCCCCACTTTAGTGGGCTCGATTTTGGAAAAAATCAGCCTCACTAAAGTAGAGAAGAAAAATTTCACCTGAATTCTGGATTTTACAGAAATGTGTGCCAGAACAGGGGGGTTGCAAAGGTCACCGAGGTCAAGCTAATCAGTAGCGAGGATTCCCCTAGCTTTCGAGCTCAACAGGAAGCAACCCAATGGTTGTGAAAATTCGTTCAAAACTCTATCCTACAAAACTAAAATTTTGTTTGTGAGAGAAAAGTCAGTAAAATGTCAAGCAGGAGGGAGTACGAGGCGCCGACGCTAGAGCAGCTATGCGATGACATCGCCGAGGGTCATGAGGTGGACTAGGTAGGCCTTTTAGCCCTATTTTTCATGCATTTCATTTAATTTTGTGCATTTTTTCACTTGTCGAGGTGCACATGCATCCTAAATCTGCGCTTGCATCCTCGATACGCGTTATCGTCCACAACATGCATTGGAATATCGGATCCTCGCTATCATCATAAGGACACACTAGCATCCTCCAGGCGACCATGGCAGTCCAGGACACAGATGTCTATGCGGCAGACATATGTCTTTTTTCATTTTTTCCTATCACTATGATTTTTGTGGCTTAGAACTTTTTTACTTTTTGTAGGAGTATCCGGAGATCCGGGAGCATCCCAAAGGGCAAGATTCTTGACTCATCCATGAGAAAAGGGATCAACTTTCTTAGGATGAGGTCACACACCTAGAGCGGGTCGATCTTTGGCACATATTCACTATGCTAGAGATGCGATACCATGAGAGGATGCTCACTACTCTAATGGAGTGGTGGGGCGCCACTACATCATCTTTCTAGTTTCCATGTGGAGAGATGACAATCACTCTCAAGGATGTCTATCAGATCCTTGGGCTACCCATCCACAAATGACAAGCGGCCCTAGATGACACTCGATTGGCATGGGAGCATAGCGAGGGCATCTTATACTACATAGGGAGGATAGATGGCAACAATGGCATTAGTCATATCTATACTCACTAGTACAACCAAGTGAGGACCACAATGCCATTGCTACATCGAGTGATGGTTGTCACAATTGCATTTCGTATCACTATAGACGGGCGAGGATCAAACCTTCACAGGGGCCTTGTCCCTATCATCAGAGAGATGGTAGAGCAGCAGACTATTTTTTCTAGGGGCGTAGTATGCTGGCGCACTTGTACCAAGAGTTTGGGCAATACATGCACTATGAGTATCGCAGTCTTACAGTGTGCACACTTTTGCAGGTGTGGGCTTTTTCCCATATCATGTGCACCCGACTAGTCAGTTTTCCCCAGAGAATGTTGTATCAAATCCCTATGGCCCACCGGTACGATATGACAGGCCAATGCATTTTGGCGATTTACAATTATGGAGGCTATAGTTTGACACTGTTGTCGTGGGAGAGGTTTGCTGGAGACCCTACCGATATTTCAGGTGGGTTGATGATAGCAGGTTCCTAAGGAACCTACAACAAGACCATTTTTTGGTTGGTCGTCATGATTTTGTTATTGTCCCTTATTACTGGAGTCGGGTCATGCGGCAACACGGCCATATTCAGACCATACCGCCCGACGTGCCCACATACACCAAGACACACCGCAATGCAGCAAGGGTAGGTGATCGCCCTCGCCCTTTTATTACAGACGTCATTTTCTCAGACAATGATGAGCTTGACCATGATCTGTCAGTCATGGAAGTGGTAGATAATGTTGAGGTAGCGGCAGATTTCATGTGATGGTGGGAGCGACATTGTCTTGCTCCAATTTTTGGTGAGGGTGCTCCAAGAGGGGACCCCAACACACAAGAGGGTGTGCCCTCCTAGCCCCCATAAGACAGGAGGAGAGGCCACTAGCAAGGTGGCATGGAGTAGGTGGTGCCTACGAGGCTGAGGCACTGGAAGAGATCTGATCCCCCCGTGGCTACCCCTGTCTCATTATCACCACCAGTCTCCATTATCCCAGCAGCACCACCACTAGCGTTGCTAGGGTTGACCACCAATACCGATGGTGCAGGCCCTAGCTTCGACCCACACCCTAATCGCACATGGAAGCTAGGGGATCCAAGTATACATAGTACATTATTTTTATGTTTATGCTTTTTATCTTTTTGTTTATGATTATTTATATATTCCATGTGATATTGATTTTTGTTTCTCTCTTTGTGGTTGCAGAGGATGCATAGGGATGGACTGGGCTCATAGCTCAGTGTATTTCAGAGGTGGCCCCTACTCTACTAATCCAGGGGACAATCCTTGAGGCCTACCAATCAATTTCAGTAGGGAGGCATGCCCCCACTTTTGATTTGGTAGCATGTCTGAGGACTGTGTACGAGGAGCAAGGCAGAAAGGTTGTACAGCTGACTGCAGAGCTGACAGCCACTTGGGGATAGCGAGATCAACTCTCGAGGGAGCTATGGATGGCGCTCACTAAGCGAGATGTGGTAGTGAGGAGAGTTGATGTTTCCAAGGTGGCACGTGACACTCTTCAGATCCGCATCGATGATCTCGACGTGTAGCTGACAACTATGATCCTGGCAGATGTTCAGTAACTGCAGCAGGAGCTGATCCAGGTGAAGATGGAAATTTGTTCACTACAGGTGGAGCTCAGAGGGATAGGAGCAAGTTTATTTGTATCACGCTCACACCGATCTCACTCCTAGACAACCATGCAGCCTCCTCCCGTGCTACCAGAGCGCCACCAAAGCTAGAGGGCTCATGGAGCCATGCACCACAGGGATAGGAGTCCCTCTTTTGTATATCATTTTTGTAGTCGGATGTAGATACACATATATACTTGTAGATCTTTTGTATAGACATAGATTCAGCAGCCACTCAATTTTTATAGCAGTGGTCTGATACATGTACATGACATTTGATTCATACATTGGACATATATATATATATATATATATATATATATCAGTTTCAGTATCATGGCTTTGTTTATGTGTATGCTTTCCATTTTCATGTATGTTCATGCTATGGATGTTATTTGCTTATACGATTTTTTGCTTACATTAGATGTTAATCATGATTTAATTAAACATGTTTGGGTACATGTTAATTAAATACTATGATGATCTAACTACTTTAATATATGTAATGTGATTTATGGATACATAGAATATTCAGAGATGTATATGTATTTTTTATTACACACACACACATTGTCACATCATAAACACAAAAATTTTGTAATGTGAAAATGAGCAAATGTCTATATATATGCAGTATTACTACCTTCTAGGGAGAACACCACATATGTGACACATTAGGACACTATGCATAGTATCGGCGAAGATGCATCGCATTAACAAGCTCTTTTATAAGTGCTCCATCTATAGATGATAATCCATAGGCACTTAAACCATACACAAAAATAAAGATGTAAAGACCTAACTAGTTAGGACTAAACTTCCCTTTATGATCAGGTGGTGTGTTTACATTCCGCTAATTTTCATATAGAACCAGGTCTCCTAGATTGAAGGTTCTAGGAAGCATACCCTGATTATGTTGTCTTGATAATGACCGCTGGTAAGCTTTAAGATGATTGAGGGCCTATAAACCATGCTCGTCGAGCATCTCTAGTTGATGCAAATGGTTAATTCAATAGGTTTCATTGTCAATTAACCCTCTAAGGGAAACCTGCAAAGATGGAATTTCCAACTCCAATGGCATGATAGCTTCAGTGCCATACACAAGGTTATAAGGCATTGTTCCCCTCGTCGTACGAACACTCACGCGATAATCCCACAAAGCATATGTTAATTGAATATGCCAATCCTTACTATTTTTATTAATTTTTTTACGAAGAATGAGTTCAAGTGTTTTATTAGAAGCTTCTGCTTGACCATTGGATTGTGGATAATATAGTGTGGAAAACCTGTGTTGGATGTGAAATTTCTCCAAGAACTGATATACTTCCTTATTTTTAAATGGCGTACCACTATCACAAACAAGGGTAGCAGGCAGCCCAAAATGAGAAATGATATTGTTCAAGAGGAAGCTACATATAGTTTCAGCATTCTTGGATCGGAGTGGAATAGCTTTGACCCATTTTGTGAAATAATTTGTAGTGGTAATGATAAAGGTATGTCCTTTGGAATAAGGCCGTGATATTTTTCCAATAATATCCAACCCCCATTTCGCAAACGACGAAGGAGAAGTTTGATTCTGTAACCCCTAAGTGGGAGCATGGATAAGACAGCTATATTGTTGACATTGAAGGAACTTCTTGACAAAACCAAAGGAATCTTGTTCCATTGTTTTCCAATAGTATCCCATGTGTACCAATTTCCTCACTAGGGATTTACCACCAAAATGTCCACCCTCGGAGCCCAAGTGGGCTTCTTTAAGGGCAAGGGGTATTTTTGTTTTAGTGAGGCATCTTAGGAACAAGCCATCATAAGCTTTTTGATAAATAATGTCAAATAAGATGACATAACATGCTAAAAGCTTTCGTATATGAGTGCGATCGTTTTTCATCACACAATCGGGAAAATTTATAGTCTTTAGGTAATTGTACATACTAGAGAACCACTCTCCCAAGTTTACATGGAAACAAGCCAGAGTCTCGGGCTCAGGTTGGTTGGAAACTGCTGGGGTTCATGTGACCTGAACCACAAAGTGATATTCTCTCATATCCTCTTTTAAAGGTACCAAGGAAGCAATGCTTTCCATGGCATCTGCATGTCTATTTTCTCTCCTAGGGACACTATTTATTGTTAAAGAGGAAAATTGATTAAGCAAGGACAATGCGAGGTCTTGGTATCGGGACAATCTACTTTGTTTAGCTTGATAAGTTCCTATGATCTGATTCACAATAAGTTCAAAGTCACCTAGTATACGAAGATGTTTAATCTCTAACACAATCGTGGCACGCAAACCAAAAATAAGACTTTCGTACTCAACAATATTATTAGTACAAGGAAAATCTAATCGAAAGGATAGAGGGACCGGTTTTCCTTCGGGGGATATCAAGACCACACCCACTCCAAAACCAATCTAACACCTCAATCCATCGAAGTACATTTTCCATTCGAGATCATAGTTAATTGTAAAAATATTCTCATCATGAAACAGATCTAGCCCAAGGAAGGAGCGAGATGAGGGAGCATTTGCTAATTGATCAAAAATTGCTTGTCCCTTTATCGATTTCTGAGTGACAAATTTTATATCGAACTCAGAAATTGTCACTCAAAAAGCAACATGACCCACTTTGCTAATCTTCTTGCAAGGTTAGTGCTAGAGAAAAAATGTCTCAAAAGATTTGTTTTCACTATGACCTAAGTTTCAACATGGAGAATATAGTGCCTCAACTTCTACGTAGCAAATACAAGAGCAAGGCATTGCTTCTCCATGGATGAATAATGGATTTCATAATTGACAAGGACATGGCTAATGTAGTAGACCACTCTCTCTCTTCCTGCATCATCATACTGAGCTAGTAGAGCTGCCAAAGCGTATGGTGATGCAACAAGTTAAAGAAGAAAAGGTATGTCTTGCATAGTCTGCATCAATACAAGAGGGTTGGTCAAGTAATCTTTTATTGATTCAAAGGCTTTCTGAAACTTTTCATCCCATACAAAGTGAACATCTTTTTTCAATAAGTGAATGAAAGGGAGGGTACGATTAACTAACTGAGATATAAATCTACGAATTTCCTGAATCTTCCCTTGCAAACTTTGCAACTCGTTGATGTTCCTCGATGGAGGCATGTTAATAATAGCATCAATCTTATTTGTGTCAACTTCAATTCCACGATAGGAGACTATAAACCCAAGAAGTTTGACAGCGTCTACGCCAAAGATACACATATGGGGGTTGAGTCTCATCTTGTAAATTCGAAGTCTTTCGAAGATAATATGAAGGTTCTTCACATGATCTTGATGACTGATAGACTTCGTCAAGATGTCATCAACGTAGTATTCTAAGATTTTATGAATGAAATCATGGAATATCAGGGTCATTGCTCGTTGGTAAGTTGCTTCTACTTTCTTTAAACCAAAGGGCATGACCACATAGTAGAAAGTACCCCAAGGGGTAGTGAAGGCTATCATGCATTTATTGTTCAAGTTAGTACGGATCTGATTATAACCTAAGAAGCCGTCCATAAAATATAACAGTGCATGGCCTACAATTGAGTCCACAATCATATCTATATTAGGTAATGGAAAATCATCTTTAAGAGAAGCCTTATTAAGGTCTCAAAATTCAATACATATATGAATACGGCCATCAGGTTTGCTAACAGTGACTATATTTGAAATCCAAGGAGAATAGTAAATAGGACAGATAAAGTTTTCTTTCAACAGCTTTTCTATCTTATTCTTGACCATCAAAGCTACCCTGGGATTGATCTCTCAAATTTTCTGCTTAACCGACTTGGTGTCGAGACATAGAACAATATTATGAACCACTATGGGTCCATCAATACCAGGCATATCCTCATACGTCCAAGTGAATATATCGGGGTGATTACGTAAGAGAGCGGAAAGTTCATCTACTTCCTCGAAAGACAGACACTTCCCAATCTTGATTACTTTTTATGAAGATTTAGGATCCATGAGGACTTTGATAGTATCTACTTTAAGGAGAGGATTGCGATCCTCAAGATGAGATATCAGAACATATCATTGATGTTAGATAGAGGGTCTTCCTCATCAATGCTCAAAATGGATTCTCCATAGTATGCTTGTTTATGTAAGCGATACAGGAATCATTTCTTGTTATGATAAGGAGGCAATAGAGAATAAGCACCTAGAAATTCCCCTAATGTTTCATCTGAAGAGAATACATCCACATGAACCCTCTTGGCTTGTCTCCTTTCTTCTATCAACTCAGGATGGACCAAACTTAACGATTCAACAAGAATCATATTAACAATCCACCAAGGTTTTTGTCTAGACTATTAAATAGAGTATCCCAAACCTAGATAGTGTTGTCATTGCTTAAACTGGATGGGTACTTGTACTCCCTACTCAATACGTCCTAGGCCTTTCTGCCCATAGCCATATCGAGAAGCGAGTTTGTAACCAAACCCATAGCAGGTTTGTAGAACTTCAGGAGGGGGCGGCTCCACAAAGAGTGTCTCATTCCACCAATGGACGTCGAAAATTTCTACAGGAGTGATCCCACTTCCTTTTATCAGTTCGCAAACATTAACCTCCTTTACAAGAGCAGGGTCACTCTTCTGGGGAGGAGTGGTCTCCTGGATGGGATAACCCTTCTTCTCCTCAATGAGAGAGTCACCCATCCTCATGTTAGCATAACTTGGAAATTCTATACCAGAGGGGTCTGACTTATACTCTGCTATGAAGAATTTAGAGAAGTTCAAGGTACCCCAATGATCACCTAAGAGAGCATTTCATTTAGGAGATGAAGGAGAAGATGGGGGAGACTTGGGATCTTCTGCTTTAGCGGTTCCTCTTGGTCGATACTTGCTTGGGGAACAACTTCCACAAAGGGTATCGATGAAGAACATGCCATAGCATCAACGGTTAAGGAAGGAATACAGTTCTTGAGGGTGGATGTGGTTGAATTATGAGTAGCATCGGCCAACAAACAAAGGTACACAGCCTCTAGATCTGCTCTAACTGTAACCACTCAATTTTTAGCAACAAACTTTAAGGAACGATGTAGGGTAGAATTTACTACACCCATAGTGTGAATCCAAGGTCTCCCTAAAAGAAGATTGTACGGCAACGATTTGGGCATCACATAGACTAACGTTGGCAAGGTAACAGGGCCTAACTACAAGGGTAGTATTATTGTACCCAGAGCTTGGCAGCTAGCGTTATCGAACCCACAGATGTACAAGGAAGAAGCTGCTAAAGAAGATGAATCAATTTTAATATTAGGTAGTAGGTCCATACTGCAAATGTTTAGAGTTGAACCAGTGTCAACAATGGTATGTCTAATACCGATGTTGTTAACGTTAACTATGATCATTAAAGGTTTCACTTGTTTCTGCACATCCGGAGGCGGAGCTCTTGCAGGTGGAATGTAATATTCGGCGAATTCGCTCAAATATATGCCATCAATGCATCAACATTCGTAGGCCTAACAGAGGCAGGTAAGAGAATCTTTTGTAGAGCTTCTTGCAACATCTCTTGATAAACTGAAGCAGTCTAAAGAAGATCCCAAAGTGAGATCTTAGTTAGAGTAACATGAAGTTTCTCAACAAGATCATAATCACCTGGTGCTTTGATCATGGGTTTAGGAGCTGAAGGAAGGTTAGATTGAGACAGTGGTAAAGATGTAGGAGTTTGAATTGGTTGTGATGTAGGAACCAAATCTTGTTGTTCTAAGTTTTTTTTGTTTCTCCGTGTATTATTTGTATTCCCAACAACATTATAAGAAGTAGAGTCAGTAGCCTTCATGAACCTCAAGTATAAGTCTGATGGATCGCTACGGCATTATATCCCATAGACAGAATAGTCTTCTCTGTGGGAGGGCTCAGTCGGTGTCACATAAATGACGAGTTTCTTAGGGCTTGGAGGAGCCACAAAAACTATGACCACGTTTACCAACTCCTCAGCCGGCGAGGAAGGAGTTTGTTCATAAGATTTACAGATCGGGGAGAGTGCTTCTAAGAAATCATCTAGAGCATCTTCCAACATATCAAAATCTTGTTTAGAGAAAGACTTATTATAACTATGTGACATTATGAAAATGGATTCAATGATTCACATTAGGTTCACCAAAATGTGATATAAGAGGGATTTGCTGCACACGGGTCTCTTTATTCTCGAGAGATCATCAGGGAACGAACTACCCTTATACACCTCAACTTGAATGAATCGATGAAACTAGGAAGGAAAGCGGGAGAATGATCTCAGATCCCAAGAGAGCGAGACTTTGAGGTTTCCACTTCTGACTAAGGAGCTCTTGGCCAAAAGATGTCAATGCAGTTTCAGGATGCCAACACGGTGCACTGTCGTCTAAAAGACACGTTGGCATCCTAAGTCATGGAGAGCTCAGGAACTCAAGCAGATGAAGTTGAATCTCACTTCTAGACTCAGGCCAAAAACATAGAAGAGCAGATAATCGGCAGAAAGCTGAGAACTAAAGGAAAACACAAAGAACTCGAAACAGGATTACCTTCATGCGTTTGAGTCTTTATTCCAAGCTTCACTTCGTAACTTGCACACAAAATATTGAGGGGAAAGTGTTGGGGCTGTATAGGAGTTTGCCTCAGTCAGACCCTCATTTTGGGGTCCCCACCTCCACAGATAGCCAAGTTTGGAAAAGAGCATAAAGAAAGTAAACAAAATACGTGTTGAAAGCAAAACCCACTTCGGAGTAGAGCTCACACCACAAATTAGTAAATGAGCTAGTAAGAAAGAGTAATAGGGAGAGAGAGCGTTACCCACGAGTCGAGACCCTCTTCCGAAGCACACGGGCGCACCGCTATGTGCTTGCTTTAGAGATGGTAGCTGCTTGAGGGACCTCAGTTCGGGATGGCTTCGCCTATAAAAGTGTTGCTATTCAAGCATAGAGCTTACCCAAGAATAGAGCAAGTAGTAACAATGCTTCAAGTGACAAATTCAAACCCCAAAATGAGAGCAAAAAAGGGGTTTTCATGCATGCAAGGGCAGCACAGAGTTGTTACACTCGAGACCTGACCACCAGGACACGTGTCGCTAGGATCAGATTTATAGATTCATCATTTCAAACTCAGAAAACCGCCACGACGCTAGCGCATCGCGCAGGCATCCAAAGCCTAGATTATTGGCAAATGCCTTAACAGGATTATATCGTCTCACCATGTATCCACATGGAGTTAGAATCACGAAATTATGACTCATGGGATTTTTCCATTAATGTTTCCAAGATGTCATAAATGCTAAGAAAAATGTAAAAATATGGAATTTCCCCTAGGTGCAATTCTACGACATTACAAGAAGATCATTGTGTTTATTTTAAATTAATTGATGATTGATTACTAATCATTATCCTATATGTTGATGATATGCTATTTATTGGAAATGATAAGGGAAGGATTCGTAAACTTGAGAGTTAGTTATCTGGTACATTTTATATGAAAGATTTGGGGGCTACAAAATATATCTTCAGTATGAAAATCAACAAGGATCGAGTTAACAAAAAATTATGGTTAAATCAAAAGAAATATGTTAACACTATTTTGCAACACTTTGACATGCATGATTGTAAACCAGACAGTATTCCTTTCCCAATTGGTACTAGGCTATCTCTAGAGAAATGTCCTAAAATAGATGATGATCTTGAAGAGATGTATAAAGTTACATATGCTAGTGTTGTAGGAAGCCTTATGTATGCTATGATTTGTACAACAACTGATATTGCCCTTGAGTAGTGGGAGTACTTAGTAGATTTATGACAAATCTTGGTAAAGAGCGTTGGACTTATGTGAAAAGGATTTTTATATATTTACATGGGACTTCTAATCATGTATTTGTTATCATGGATCTTATTATATGAGCAAGGTGAATGATTTATATGGATTTTTTGATTCAAATTTTGCAAGTGATCTAGATCGTAGAAGGTCTACAAGTGGCTATGTTTTTACTTTGTTTGGAGGAGAAGTTAGTTGGATGGGCAAAAGATAACTTATAGTTGCATTGTCCACTATAGAAGCAGAGTACATGGTTGTGACACATGCTTGTAAAGAGGTAGTGTGGTTAGAGAGATTGTGTTCAGGTATTGGTTTTTAGTGTAAACAAGTAAGAATTAGATGTGACAATCAAAGTGCCATCTGTTTGGCTAAAAACCCAATGTATCATGCTTGCACGAAGCACAAATGTTAAGTATCACTTTGTTCAAGAAATGGTTGAAAGTGGTAAAGTCATGTTGCAAAAAATAGACACTTTAGATAATGTTGTGGATTCTCTTACTAAACCAACTAGCAAATAAAAATCTAGTTGGTGTAGAGAGGCCATAGGCCTTACTTCTTCTAAAGCTTGATTTATTCAATTTCACTTTACGCTTTTTGCAAGCTGTTCGACAAGTGGGAGAATTTTGAGGAAATTTCTCAACCTTGTTTTGTTTTTTATTTATTAATTGAAAATTTGTAATTATCTTTTAGTTGTCATGAAAGTTGCTAAATGCAACTATGCCAACTTGCAAAGTGTTTTTTAATTGTCAAATTAGAAAGAGCATGAAAAAAAGGGAAAGATAAATGTGAGCTTGGAAAAAGATATTTAGAGGATTGCAAGGAAGAAGAATGTGAAGGCTCAAGCTTCAAGGAAGAAGAAGAAGCTAGCAAAGTAGTAGGACGAAGAGATACAAAGACACCATCTAGATTTTTTCAAAAGCATCATTTAAAAAATCTAATTCTTGGTGAAAAAGATATTGGGATACAAACTAGAAGAAGATTAGCAAGTGCATCAAAACATGCCAAATTTCTCCTTGCTATCTAAAATAGAGCCCAAAATTTTTGCAGAAGTAAGTGAAGACAAACATTAAATTGATCCTATGGAAGAACTTAACCAAATTGAAAAGAATGAGACTTGATAATTTGTCTCTATTAGGAAATAATGCATTCAACCCACAATCTTAATCCATTTCTTATATAACCCCATGAGAGATAAACATGCATGCAAATAACCATAATGCATAGATCAAATAGACAAGCCACGAGATAACTAAAGATATACTTTGGGAAAACCCTCAAGAGGGAAAAATCTAGCCTCCAAAAGCATCCATACTTCATCATATTATTCAACAATAAAGCAATACGAGAGTTACAATGAATACCTTTAAAGCATCAAGCCTTCTAATGCATCCTTATGTGTCTAAGCATGAATCCACACATCTCATGCCATGCTTCACATATGCACTCCTCATAAAGACTCAATAATGGTAGCCCACTCACCCAACCAACCTTAACCACTAAATATGTGCTTGTTTTTATAGACTTGAGCTCACACAAATATAAACAAGTGGTAAGATAAAACCATGTACCACAAAACCATGTGAATACCAAACCACTAATCCCTTATTCAATATTGGGTACTAAGTTTTCACTTTATTAATCTTTCCCCAATCTTAAATTATTATCACATGTCTCCCACACATTAAATAATAATACAATGTTACAATAAAACATAAAGTGGTCCCCAAATAATTACCTAGTGCAATTAATTACCGCACCACCTAGGAGCACCACAACTAAATAATTATTTAATTACAACATTATAATATATCAAATTATGCAATGGTGTACAACACCATATCCCAATAGCCCAAGACCAAAGGACAAAAATGTGATTGGCACCAAGCAGGGTTATAGGAACAAGATGAATAAAGATGGACAACTAGTAAGAAATAAAGAAAAGTTAGTTTGCAAGGGGTATGCTCAAATTGAAGGTATTGGTTTTGAAGAAACTTTTGCTCCTATTGCATGATTAGAAGCTATTAAAATGTTCTTGACATTTTCTTGTTTTAATAATTTTAAAGCTTATTAAATGGATCTCAAGTTAGCCTTTCTCAATGGAAATTTAGAGGAAGAAGTGTATATTGAATAGCCAGAAGGGTTCCTCTTATCAAAAGATAAGGATATTATCTGTGCAAGCTAAAGAAAGCACTTTATGGACTAAAACAAGTCCCTAGATCCTAGTATTCAAAAATTTACAAGTATCTACAACCAAAAGGTTTCAAAAGGGGAATTGTTGATAGCAATTTGTACATCAAAATTGAAGGTAATGATCACTTGATTGTTGTGGTTTATGTGGATGATATAATTTTTGGAGGTAGTAGTGATGAAATGTGCCAAGATTTTTCTATGGAAATACAAAAGGATTTTGAGATTTCCTTGCTTGGTGAGTTATTCTTCCTTGCGTTACAAATTTTTCAATCTGACAAACTCACAAACCAAGTATATCAAAGAAATGTTGAAGAAGTTTAGGATGGAAGATTCCAAACCAATGAGTACACCCATGATCATAGATAGAAAAATAAGTAAAGATGATGAATCCCTAGAAGCAAATCAAACTCTATACAAGTCAATGATTGGGAGTCTACTAAATGTGACAACTTCAAGACTAGATATTATGCAAGTTGTAGGCATGGTGGCATGGTTTCATACAACACCAAAAGAAACTCATGTGCAAGCAGTTAAAAGGATATTTAAATATCTAAAAGGCACTATGGACTTTGGCTTGTGGTATCCGACAGGTAAAAATTTACCCCTAATAGAATATATAGATGTAGATTGAGGAGGCAGTATTTATGATAGGAAAAGTACAAGTGGAGGAGCATTCTTTCTTGGCAACAGTTTAGTGTCTTGGTTAAGCAAGAAACAACATTTAGTTTATTTATCTACAATAGAGGAAGAATACATAGCAACAGTATCATGTTGCACACAAGTTCTTTGGATGAAATAGACATGGAAGGACATGAAGGTGGAATACGATCATCTTATTCTCATACTTTGTGACAACATGAGTGCAATTGATATTTCAAATAATTCAATTATGCACTCTAGAACAAAACACATTTGTATATAATATCACTTCGTAAGAGAACATGTTGCAGAAAAGAATGTCAAGATGGAGTACATCACTACAAAGGAACAAGTTGCAAACATTTTCACAAAGCCCCTTCTTAAAGAGACTTTTGAGTATCTCAAGCAAAAATTGGGAGTGATATCACTCTCATCCAACCACTAATTTCTTAAGAGGAGCACAAATTCAAGGGGAGATACTCATTGCATTATCTTTCAACCCCATGAATACTTTTTCATTGATATCAAAAGGGGAGGGTTGAGGTAAAGGGAGCATTATAGATAGGGAGAGAGTTACATTCTTGTTGCATTCATAGATTATTTCTTTGCAGGGTTGACATCAATGACAAAAGGGGAGATTATTGAATTTTGTCATTGATGTCAAAGGTGATATCAAAAGAGAACTAATTGTTTCATTCAAGGGAAAATCATATTATTTCAAGGTGTTAAAAGACATGTTTATAATTCCTAAGTGCTAACCGACTTTCCTCCACCTTGGCGCTCACTTTGCAAATTACAAAATAATAATAATAAATAATACCTATGTTGTTGGTCGACCTCCTTTTGGTGAAGTGCATGATTTTGATATAAATACAAGGTATTTTGGAGGTTAGAAAGTAAGTTCTTGATGCAAGAACATCCCAACAATCAACATCAACAAAAGAAAGTATTTCCGTTTTGTTTTATGACTATTGTGCATCTTTGGTTTCAGTGGTTGATTTGACAGAGATTGCTTGACATTTTTCACATTGATTGTCAAGATGTCACACATCGATTTTAACATTGATCCGACATTCTTTTGTTGCAATATCTAATGGATTTAACTATGTGATTGATTATGTTTCAAACAATTTCTTTTCCATGAGTTGAATGTCACACATCGATTTTAACATTGATTTGCCATTCTTTTGTAGCAACATATGGCGGAATTAACTATATGGTTGATTATGTTTCAAACGATTTATTTTCCATGAGTTGAATGTAAATTCGATCAAATGGATGTATAGTTAAATAGAATATTTATTCTTCAATGATATTGACGTAATTAATGTCAATGGTTTCCAACTGCGAAAGAAGAAATTGAAAACATTTTTCTAAAAAATGAAGAGTTGCATAGCCAAAGATGGAATTTAAAAGACAAAAACAAAAGAATGAAATATAAATTGCAGGTTGGGATACCAAGGGCCGTGAAGGGGAGAGGATAAAGAAAATAAATGGATGTGTGTGCAAAAGAAGTGACAGGGGTTGCGTATAGAAAGGGGATTGGAGAGGAGTGGCAGGCTAAATTGCAACGAAATTTTTGCTTCCAAAGAAAAGAGTAAATGGAGGAATCACGCCATGGCATCATAAGACAAAAATGCAATGAAATTGCTGCGCAGAAAGGGGCATTGCAAATAAGATAAAGAGGGGTGTCAAGCTGAGAGGAAGAAAAGGTCACATAGGAAGCAAAGTGAGAGGACTACGTTGAAAAAATATAGGGTATGATGTGCCACATAGGAGCCAATAAAGTGCAGAAAGATGGCTTTAACAAGAGGAAAATAAAGTTTGCAATGGAGAGTTATTGTAGGGGCGTACCATGGAGGAATTGTGCATCCTCAAAATGAGGATATAAAAGCATAAAGAACAAGAGACGCTGTTGCGTCAAGTTCTTGTCGATTGTTAAATTTTGTATGGTTGTTGGGGAGATTTAGTTACCAGAAATAGAGACACATATAAGTATTTTCTTGAAGGAGTTATTGATAATAAGAATATTATTACACATGAAATTTAAATTTTTATTTTTTGAATTGTAAGTTAAAGATTAATGTGAACATCATTTAAATATAGTAACAAATATTACGAATGTCTAATTTGTATAAAAAATGAGTCTATAAATCTACTAAACTTTGGAATGAAATGTTGTGAAATATGACATAATAGAAATATTTAGTTGAATGAATACACATGAAATATAGACAAGTTAATTTGAATCAATTAAGTTAATGATTAATGTGAACATCATTGAAATATAATAATAAATTAGAATAATATGTAATATTCATAAAATACGAAAGTATAGATTTAATAAACTTTGGAATTAAATGTTTCGAATATGTCATAGGAGAAATATTTAGTCATAGTGATCATATAACTTGAAGGTTATTACAAATAAGTGTCCTTGTAGGAAATGGCATGTAATATCAGAAATAAATATGAAAGGATAGTTTGTGGGTGATGTGCAATAGTAGAAGTGCAATAATATCCCCTTTTGAAGCATGTTTGTTGCTTGCAAAGATTGTTTATAGATATTAGAAAACTGTTATTTTTTTATATAAGAATATCGAATGAATAGAAACATGCATATAGTTGAAGATTATAGGAAATCATTTTACTTAGCTTTCAGGATTTGTTGCTTACTATTGAAGTTGCATGGCATTGATGATCACGTTGTTATGGTTCAATGTGAAGCGCCCTTTTGCAGAGAAACCCCGTAGCATGAAGATGATGTCTAATTTGTCTTCAATGTAGTCATCATACGTGGTGTTGTGCAAATCAGGTAGTAACTCCTGGACAATGGATTTATCGGCAAAGCAATGTATGGTTTGTTTGTTTTCAGGTATAAGAATGGTTTTCAAGTAAGGGGAAAATATATAGTTCACGTCATCATTACATCTTGGACAAAAGGCAACTTGGCCTTCTAGTGTTCCATAATTTTCAAATTTATAGTTGCAGTTGGCACAAAATGCATGGAAGGGATTGGGCAAGGGGTTGGCCACTTTTAAAATTCCATGAATCTGAAACATATATGAAAATAGTTTTGTTATATAGGGAAGAAAATTTAGCAAAGATTTTTGAAGATATCAATTTTGGAATGATTACCTGAATTGTTGACTGCAGGAATCTTTGTAGCCTTTCCTTTGTTCTTTTGTTGTTTAGTTTGCAAATATATGTAGCTTTAATGGTTTTGAATGTGTTGGATGGATCTTTCTACCTTAAAATATTTTTGAATAACATTGGTGGGAACTCATTTTCTCGCACCTAATTTTCTAGCTCTAAGAATTGTTGTGCGAAACTCTCATGTAGCTGCAACTGTTTAACAATAGTGATTAAATAAGATCTCATTAATGCATACGTAATGATAGAAAGAAGAAAGCAGTGGATGTAAATTTTTTTAGGAGATGGCTTAGAAACATATTCGTACCTGTGCTTTGTCCATGTCTGTATCACCATCTTTGATGTCAAGCAGAAATTGTGACATTCTTTTTGTCGATATAACAATTGCAGCAATTGTTCCAATGGGATAGTGTGAACCCCTAAACCTACAAATGCACAAAAACAACAAACATGGTTAGATGCTAGATCAAATGCATGTACACAAGAGTGAGAGATTCCCCATAAAATCCATCTATTTAAACTAAACTAGGAAAATGAAGAACACAATAAACTTGAAACAAAAGAAATTCAATTCTAGTTAAGCTAATAGCATGATGATCTTATGGGGGAATTGGTGCCAATGGAGTGTTGCAATTGGCCCTTTCCCAATTCCTAAATAGAAATGTTGATTGGTTTGAGCAAATGGTCAAATCTCCAAAGAGATTTGAGCATAACCTTGGTGCAAATGTGAAAATGAGGTGAGTGCTTGGATGAAATGAGCAAAATTAGTTCTCAATTGGAGAGAGTAACTTTGCATGAGGATTGTGGATGATAAGTGAGGAGAGGAGTCTCCAATTTATAGACTTCATTTTCGAAGAAGTGGGCAAGATTGAGCAATATGAGACAAAGGATAATCCAATGGCATTGTGCCACTTGTCCACATGTAGTTGGATGAGGAATGAGCACATTTTGGCCAATGTGCATGATAAATGCATAGATTTGAATTTGAAATTGTGAGTTGACTTGTTAAAGAGGGAAGAGAAGTGAAGTTAATGTCACTTGGCTCAAGGTCAAGGACATGTAAGAGGCATCGAATGCCTTGTTGGAAGGATTAAGTCCACTTGGGTTTTTGAATTCAAATGAGGGAATATTCCCTTTCGATGCCTTGTGAGGGAAAATAAATGAATTAATAAATCAAAGTATTTGATTTATTGTACAAATTGCATTCTCTGGAGGATTTTAGTGAAATGGGTTAACTTAATCATGGTTTTGATTAAATTAATGAAGAATTAGGTGATGTGACAATTTTAGACTTAGATTTATAAATTGATTTAAGTCAAGAATTGAGAGGAAATGATTTATCAAATAAATGATTTGATTTATTTAATCTAGAGGGAACATGTTGGATTAAATCAAATAAGGTTTAATTTATTTAATTTAATAAGAAGACTTTAGAGATTTTAATTAAATAAAATGATTTATTTAATTAAATAGGGATGTAAGGTTAATTAAATTAAAATGATTAATTTAATCATTGAAAGAGGAAGACTTAATCCAATAAATAATGATTTATTAAACCAAGAGATAGAATGTGATGCAATGTTGAGAATGTGATTTAAGAGGAAATGTTGTTAGTAATCGGGATCAGTTGTGCCAAAACGAACTTGTACATTTTCCATGTCTACAAATAGTTATTTGTAGTTGTAAGTAATTGTTCGATTGTCATTTCTGGTATGAACTTATATTCTTCACATAGGCAGGGTATGATGTCAATTGTGCTTGTTTCTTTTAAAATTATAATGCAGTCATAGTCTCCGCGATCATAATCTATTCTATGTGCAATTTGGAAGTTTGATACACGTATTACTGAGCCTGGAATGATTTTATCTTCATGTTCTTGGACAAGATGGCCAGTAACATTTAAAGTAATAGTCATTTCAACTTTAGCATCTGTCAAATCTGCACAGAGCACTTCACATGTTTGGTTGGCTTTGTCGAGGTTGGATTTATACACAACAATTATGTCACCTTCAAAAGTGTTTCCAGCTTTTTAGGTGTCCAGATCTTCAATGGATATGGTATTAGGACTTGTAATTTTTGATCTATAGAGAATATAGTAGAATTTCTTTAGCATTGGAAAAATGAATTAGTATAGTGGAAATTGAATTTTGGTTTACTGAATACATTTTTGGTGTTTCTGCTTGTTTTGTTGCTTTTTTTTGCTTATTCTCTTGCTGCTTTCCATTCTTTTCCTGCAGTAAAATATTGTATTGTTAAATTGTATAGAATGAAATTGTAGTAATTTTTGACATGAAATCAGTTACACAAATTTGTTAGAGCAATTGTAAAACTAATTGGTTTTGCATGGAAGTAAAATAATGCTATTTTGTTTTAATAGAAATGCATTACTAGATTTGGTAAACATATTGAAACAAGGATACAATTTTAGATAGGTAGCATTTTAGAAATATGAATCGCAATGTAGTGATCGTATACAATATGACAAAAAAAAATTTATGGTCAGTGAGATTTAGAACTCAACTAATTTTGTTGAATAGGATTGAAATTTATAAATGTTACAAGGTGATTAGTCCAGTATGCTTCTAACGTGTACGTGGAAGATGCATGTGTACTCGAATTACACCAGACGTGGTCAATTAGTGGTTTGTTTATAGTGTTTGTTCGGTTTAATATAAATTGCATATTTTTGTTTTGCATATGATTAGAGAGTTTTTTTTTTTTTTCGTTTCTATATTCATGTCAATATTGAAATCTCCTATAATATAAAATATGTTTTTTGTGTTTATATGTGTAAGTATTTTATCGATAGTTGTTATAACTTCTAAAATTGGAGTGTTGGGTCTTGCATAGATGTTACAGACATTCATCTCAATGTTAGTTTGAGTTATTGTTATTGTAAAGGCTTCAATGTTTGTTGATGTATGTTGTGTTGTTTTTGATATAATTAAAAAAAAAATAGTTAAAGTGAGTATGCCATGTATGTTGTATAGACCAAAGGAATTGAAATCTTGAAATATAGTCTTAGTTTCAGATGGATTCATGTGTGTTTCTTGCAAACATAAGATATCATATGCCATTATGTCATAGTCATTGAGAATGTCATTTATATTTGTACGTAAGCTACGAGTGTTCAATGTGCACATATGAATTTGTGGGATGTTATTTGGAAGTTGGATTTCATTTTCAAATCTCCATTGTGCATGTGATTGAAGGCGTTGCATTTCAAGGACTATCTTTTTCTTGACTTTAAAATTTTTAACATTTAGAGGTTTGAGCAAGAACAGTGTTTCAATTGATTTTGTTCGTGAAAGTGTTGTGTACGTTATTCCATGTTGTGTAATCCTAGATGGATCAAATGCTACAGCGTCCACTGTGAGTCCTTGGGATCGATGTACAGTTCTTGCGCATGCCAATTGAATTGGAAATTGTTTTTTGATTGTAATACTTTTTTTGGCGAGTGATGTGTGGATGGGCCTAGAAATGTGAAGTATAGGTACCCATTCTTTACTAATGTTTTCAGAGTAATAGTGTGCTAGTTTTTTTATTTATTGTTGGCCAATTTTTGAATCATTAAATTTGATCCAAACTATATCTATATCATTGTGTTTGGTATATGCTTTGAATATTCCATCTGATCCATTCACTAGACCATCTTGTGTATTGTATTTTCCAGCATAAATTTCTACAAGTATATTTGGTTTCACGCATATTTGAGTTGGTAGAGTAGCTGTGTGAGTGAATGATCTTATTCCATTGTAGTTATCATCATTTTCATCATTTGCATGTAATATAATGACATCTCCAGGAATGGTTGATAGCATTTTGTTATTGTGTTCCTCAACATCCTTTCTTCTGTAGAAGAGAAAAGGGAATGTTGGGTCCATTGGTGGTAGACTTAAGCAATGGTGGTTTAGATAATGTAAGTCGTCAATGGTATGTGAATTGATGTGAATTCTATTGAGAATTGCAATGAATGTCTCATCCCTTTGTCGCATTGTAGAGATCAAAGAATAGCACTTTATATTGTCATTCCAAAAATTGTAAGGCATTAGTTCAAACAATGTTGGTTTATTTTCATATACAATAGAGTCAAGTATGGGTTGCGCTTGGTAAAGATCTCCACAAAATATTGTATTGAGGTTTGCAAAGTATGCAGCTGGCATTTGCATTATATCTCATAATCGCTTGTCAATATAGCATTGAAATGTTGAACCTACCAATGAAATTTCATCAATGAAGAGGACACATAGTTGTTGAAAGTGCTTTGACATTGTATCCAATGTTTCAGTATTCAATGGAATGAACTCTAATTTGTTGAAAGGTATGTGGAACACTGAGTGTAGTGTTACTCCACCTATGTTGTATGTTGCTTTTCCTGTATAAGCAGTTATTAGTCCCTTAGGCTTGTCTGGGTCGTTGTCAATATAGTTATTGTAGACACGAAGAAGGGCTTGGTATATGGATTTTGCAGTGAAAGTCTTGCATGTTCCAGCTCCACCTGTCAAGAATAAGTGTAGTGGATTTTTAATATCTTTCATTTTTTTTAATACAATGTCCTTTACAATTGCTTGTTGCTCTTTGTTTAACATTCGTCGTAATTTGTAGTACTCATTGTTTTCCATAATTTGTGGATGTTGAATAATTTTAATTGTATTGGAAGTTATACTATTTAAGTTGATGCAGTTTGTAGTTTGAAAATCTACTTGTATGTCATATTTTTCTTGGTCTTTCTTTTTTTTTGTGACGAAAGTCTCATTGGCATTGCTTTCATCTTTAGATTTTATCTCGTGTATAGCTTTGTTGATGTCACCCCATGCAGAGTGAACATTGTAATTGAACTTTGCATGGTTAAGCTGAATTGTTTTTTCATGATGTATATAAGCATCTTGCCATGAATTGAAATTATGTTTCAATGTATTTTCATGTATAGTAAAAGGGACATAGAGTAGTAATTGCTCTCTACAATAATTGTCTAGGTCAACATGTCTATTGAAATTGATGAATTGTATAACATTTGGTTTTTTCTTTGCTTCGATTTTATTGCCATTCTTGTTGTTTTGTGCAACAAATTTTGCAAGGCATATGCCCAAAATATATGGAGGGTGTTTGACATAGTAGTCTATAAAAGATTTACAAATTACATTTTCTGATTCATCTGGTTCATTGACTATATGTTTTACCAGTTTTAGAACAAATGTACGATCATTATCAAGCCTTGTATCAATGAAAACACATTTCCTTGAGCTATAATTAAGTGGGAGGGATAAGGCAATGTGAGCAGCTTGTTGTGAAGACATTTGTTGTAAATTTAGTAAAGCATTTCCAAGTTTGGTTATCATCTTTATGGCATCAATATTTTTATGTTGGTGGTCTTTACGTATTCTTTTAAATGCATGAGTCATTGATTTGTCAACCTTTTTCATTTAAGAGCTACAATACATTGTTGTTGCATATGCATTAAGAACAAATTGTGCCTTTGTATTTGTTTTCCATAGTTGTGGAATTTTCTTTGCAAAACTATTGTTCCATATTTGTGATGGTTTTCTTTGTAATAATAGTGTAGGCCTATGGAGTGTTGATCTTATAGCTATGATATTCTTGTCCTCATTGATGTCCATTTGATGTAGGAACATGTGAAAAGAGAAGGATGTTTCATATGTTCCTTTTTCCATGTTTGAAAAGATATTGTTTGCAGTTGAAATTATATCTTTATTCTTGTCTACTAGTGGTTCGAGTATTATAGTTTTGTCCATTGGTGGCAATGGGAAATTGTATTTGCATGCGGATTTTTTGGTTTTCCTACATTGCTTTGTATGATGATGCTTGTGTAATATAGCTAAATGAGGTTGTAGATGCTTTGTGCTACATGTTATGTACTTTTCTACAAAGTCTATAATATTTGCATTGCTATCTTTACCATAGATAGGTGCATTTTTTATCCATAGAAGAAAGTGTTCATGTTCATTTCCATGATTTTGGAATTCAGTTACAGAGAAATAGTCTAAGACATTTCCAAAGAAAGAATCATCTGTAAATATTAATTTTTTGATTGCTTTTATTCTATGTCTATAGTAACGTGCACAAGTTACTGGATCTTTTTTGATGAGATTGAATTTTTGATTTTGATTTTGGCTATAAGTTTCTTCTTGTTCTGATCTTGATTGATGTGAACTATGTAATTGTTCAAGTGTATTAGATAGAGGATCCCAATTTTGTTCGGCACTAGAAAATGTAACAAAAAAAGTAGGCAGTCCTCGTATCATTGCAAATGCATTCTTTTTAAGTTGTTGTAAATAATCAGGAGATGTTCTTATCCTTTTGAAATCAATATAGCCAATATCTAATTTGAGTATCCTCTCTAGGTTAGGTTTGTCTTTGACATCTTTAGCTAGTAGCTTTCTTCCTTTTAGTTGACCTTTACGAATTCTTATCCACATTGTAGACATAACTTGTTGTATGAGTATTTTAATGGTCTTGAAAAATAAGTGTGTAATGTGGTAGGCAAATTGTCTATTTGAATGTAGCAGCTCCCATTGTGCAATTTTTTGGTATGTGAATTTTTTGACAATGTCATCATCATGTGGGTTGCCAAAAAAGAGTGTAGGAAAATTCATCTCTTCATAATACTTATCTTTAAAGATTCCAATTGGAGAATTCTCTTGTGCAAGAGTTATTTCTATAATTTTGTCTTGCATTTTATCTATAGATCTAGATTCAGTGAATCCATGGATTAAAGAATCAGAGGGGTATTGATGTTGTGTGTCACTTTCTGAATCACTTTCTGTTGTACTTTGTTCATTGCTATTTTCATTTTGATTATTGATTTGAAATGCTTTTTCCCAATCTTTTTTTATTTCAACTCTTTCCATTTTGTAAAGCATTGTTTCGCTTAATTGGGTTAAGGCATGCATGATAATAGTTGGTCGTACCATACCTTTTTGGAATGCATTTTTGTATTCCAATCGCCTCTTAAGAGAAACAACAATTGTTGATGTTTCATCAATAGATTGTGGTAGTGCTTTCTTTATAATGTTCATGTTAACTAGAACATTGATAATGGAACCGATTAGTCCTATTTGAGATATTTTGTATCCTAGTTCCCAAATTTGAGCAAATGCAATTCTAAGCGAGACAAGTCGTTCTTCTAATTGCGATAGAGTCTGTACATATTTCAGTGGTTTGTTTATTCGAATATTATGTGGTGTTGCCTATTTAGGAAGCATGGATTGTTTCAATGATGTAAGACATTTTTGACAAATAGAATTTGCCAATATTTGATCATTTGATTGTGTTAATTTGTAGTAGGTTTTTTTGTATTTGTCTTTGAAAATCCTAATACCTTTCTTGAAATACACATTTGACAAGATGCACATGTATTTTTTGGTGTATCTTGGATTTTTTTTTCAAATATTGCTATTGGTGAGAGTGAATTCTTTTCTTTTGATGTTCTAGATATCATTGATTGGTTGTTGCATATTTGCTTCTTGATTTGGCGGAGTGAAGTATTGTTCAAGTTTTCTAGCGTTTTCCTTTTTGTAGGTTTTAATATTTGATTTTCATTTTTATTTGTTATGAATTGTTTAATTTGTGGGAATGTTGTTGGTGCTTGGTAGTTTAGAGTGTGTGTTTGATATGGTAGAAGTGGCTCAAAATATCCACTACGAGGAGTTGCATTGTGGAAAATAATGGAATATGAGTTTGCATTTATTGATTCAGTGAAATGCAAGTATTTTTTACCTGTTGTCATTGACCAAATAAATATTTGTATCTTTAGCCATTTGGATAGCCAAAGAATACAAAATATATCTCCCCGTAGTCCAATTTGTTTGTCAATTGTAGTTGGTTTTGTTGATAATCGTATTCTGCGTAGATATGTTTCAAGGTCATGTATGTTGTGTAAATCGTGTAGAGCTTGAGGATTCAAGTCACAGTGGTATGATATAATTGCCTCTTTCTCACCTTTTTTAAGGGAGGTTAAGAAGTAATCAATGGTTCCATTTTGTAGTTGGATTGATGTGTACTGAAAGTTGAGTAAGAGTTTTAATGAGTCAAACAAACAATCACCAACATTGTACTTAAAATTGTTCAATCTAAATAGTCCTTCATTTTTTAGTGTAATATCAATGTTGGAAACTTGAGTTTGGCCTTTGAATTGATAACTATCTACATCGATCATTTGTATTTTTCTCATGTGTGATAGTTGTTTTTTTTTTTTGTGTGTGTTTAACATGTTGGGTACTTTGATTGTCATTATTTTTTCTAATCTGTTGTTTGAGCTCATGAAATTTAGTTGATTTTTCATAGTTTAGAGATTTCCTTGGAGTACTTAGAAGTGGCTCAAAGTGTCCATTGCAAGCATTTGCATCATGAAAGAGAATGGAGTACGCCTATCCAAGGGCAGATTTGTTGAACTGCAAATACTTTTTCCCTGTTGTCATTGACCACAGACATATTTGTATATCTAGCCATTTGGAGAGCCATTGAATACAAAATACATTTCCCCATAGTCCAATTTCTTTGTTAGGTGAAGTTGGTTTTGCAGATAATCGCATTCTACGGAAATATGTTGTACAATCATGTACTGCATGCAATTGGGCTAGATTGTGTGGATCTAATTCGTAGTTGTATGACTTTGTTGCTTCTTTTTCATCTTTTGCAAGACAACTCAGGAAATAATCGATAGTCCCATTTCGTAGTTGGATTGATGTGTAACGATAGTTGAGTAGCAGTTCTAGTGAGTCAAATAAGCAATCTCCTACATTGTACTTGAATGTCTTTACTCTATATAGTCCTTCGCCTTTTAATGCAATATCAATATTGCAAGGTTGAGTTTGACTTTTGAAATGGTAATTATCTACATCTATAACTTGTTGTTTTTCCATGTCCAGTAATAGCCTTTGATCTTTTTTACTTGTTTCAGTTTTAATGGTTTTATGTGTTGTTTTGTTAGTTATTTAGCTCTTTGCCTCCTGCAATAGATAATTCCCAAACATCATTATGACATACTTGAATTTTTAATTATTGTAAATTACTATTCTTATCTTGTTAATTTCTAATACTGTGAAAATGTATAGATACTTGTAGTACTTGATACTATTTGCATAAATCTAAGTTGGAAAAGAGTTAAACATAAGTGCATACATTTCAGTAAAAAGTATCAAGCAAGTTGACTTTTTATAACAGTACAAATTTTTGACTGAAATGATCTTATTTTTTATTTGTAGGAAGGAAAACATTGCATTTGAAAACCACAAAATGCACAACAACAAATTTCATTGATTTGCGAGCTTAATATTTGTAGACATGCATATACAAGCAACTTTAAGCATAAGAAAATAGGAAATTACAAATACCAAATTAGAAAAATCTTTGTAGCAATTCATTTTGTTAAATTGAATTTTGGTTTTTGAATTCTAATTTGAAATAGAAAGTGATTTCAAGGGAATTAACCATATTTCCAAAGTTTTCAAAATTATATGCATTTTTGCATGTCTCTACAGATTGAAACTCTAAAAAAAGGAGAGCATTTTTGCAGATTTTTGCATAGTTCTGGCATCAATTTCCATCAATAAACTTATTCTTTGCTCCATACATTGTAGTCTACTTTGTATTTTTTGCACTTCCATTGCAATTTGTGAACAAACTTGACAGTGGCTCAGTTGTTCTATGACATTGGAATCAATAGGCTCCTTGGTGACACAACAATAGCCATTGTCAATGTTCTTCTTCATGTTCTTAGTGTCCACATGGGGATGTTGAAGGACATGGTCCATACTTGATTTGAATCTAGCTTTGTTCTTCTCGTTCAAAATGCTAGCAAATTCAAACAACAATGGAGATTGGTTGACAAAACTGTCAACAGTTGTTGCATCATCTATAGAAATTGTAAGGAAGGAACTTAATTAGGAATAATTAATTTGAATAACAATAACATAAAATCTCAATATCCATTTATATAATCTATTATTTTGTACTATTATTCTATAGAACTGCTATGAATAGGGATATGATATCAAAACTTGGTATTAAGAATCATACCCTACATATGGTTCATGTAAAGACACTCACAATTTGTGTCTATGAAGTTGTCAACTTTTGCATTAGGCACTTGAGATGTACCACCATTCTCCTGGTTGTCTTCAATAGCACTAGTGTAATGTGGATTTGGAAAGTATTTAGATATTACTTCATCCAATAAACCTATATTTGAGTAAACATTATCTGTTGCTGCTTCTTTGGCTTTAAAATTTTGTATCATATGTCTTGAATCACTACACATATAATTTGATGGTGGATACTGCATTAATTTGGAAGACTAAACAAAAAGTTGATTTTCTTTGGTTGTAGAGTCCACTTTGTAAGATGACAAGAAAGCATCTTCAAAGAAATTTCATGGGTTTGAAATGGTATAGCTAGAATTTGTAGTTACCTTAGTTCCTTCCATGCAGCTAGCAGTTGTTTCATAGGATTTTGCAGCCTCTTCAATCGTATCAAATGTTCCAAGCCATCGTCGTTTCTTAGATCCAGACTGCCTAATTTTTGCAGCAAAATGACCCCATGGGTGTCTCCTCACACCTTTATATTTGTTTTGCTTTCTATGATACTTGAGTCCTTTCTGATTCAATATTACTTGTTCAGTTACTTGAATTGCTTTTGCAGCTTCTTCAGAAGTTGATTGCCTTGGCACTGTGTCCATTTCTTCTTTGCATTATCTACTTCTATTCAACAATCTCATCAACACACATTAAACTTAACTTTGTTGTGTCAATAGTTTCTTGAGTTTAGAATTGGAGGTTGACTACTTATATTCTGGACGGAAAGGTTTTGACAATAATCTATGCAAAGAAGTAGAAGAAGACTACTACATTGCATAGTAGTAGTATAAGAAATTGAGGTGTATCTTTGACTAGGATGAGCAGCAATATCAGTAGGCATATTTCGACAAATACGACAATAGATGGGAATAGATACAATATAGGAGTAGTCATTGGTTGCTATAGTAGACTAGTATGCAATTTATGATAATTTTCGTATGGAGAAAGCATTCATAAGTAGTTTGTATTTAATCCACGTGATCCACAATCAGTGGAACTATGACTTTGATCTCCTGTAGAAGATATATTGTATCATATTAGGTAATGTACTATTTGTATAGAAAATATTCAATTTAGGATAAATACGAAATGCTAGGGTTATTTTAGTAGAAGATACATCCTAGTTAGCTATTAACAAATTAAAAAACTCATTTGTTGAATCGACTGTGACTGTCTGAAAAGAGACATATAGATTTAGGAACAAATCATGTATTTAAAACTTGTACAAGTATAATATCTGAACTTTGGAACAATGGAAAACTAAGTCTTGAAAATGGCAACTCATGAAGGAAAATTAAATTTATTTTCGTATAAGGTGCATGTTGCTTAGTCAATGACGTATTGGTCTAATAATAATTACATTGTATATGTTGTTTATTTCAAAATAATATTATCAATACTAAAAATATGCATTGATGTTATCTCTAATATACCTCATATTAATACTATAATAAATATCTATTCTACAATTTTATATTATAGTTGGAAATTATAAGTTGATAATATAGTTACTTGGCTAAGACAACTAGAATTTATCATTTCGTATTTTGTTGTACTAATTCAACTCAAACATGATTTCATTTGTTGAGTTGAATTTTTTTTATAAGCAAGAAACTCTAATTTTCAATGAAACTTTGATAGAATGTAATGTATTTTGATAATTAATAAATATTTGTATTTGATTATTAGTTAATAATGTTATAAATGTATTTTCCTAATTGTAATATTTGAGATATTCCCACTTTAAAAGAAATATTGTGATCAAGGGTCTTTCACTTTGACATAATAGTTTGAATTCTTTCTTAATATTTGGATTAAAGTATAATAATGCACCTTATTATTAGGCCACAAGAAAAAATGTAGAGCGAATTTTGCATTTGGGCGGGTAGATATACTTCATGTTTAAACATAAACATTGTGTTCAAGTACGTTATTTGTATAGAGTAAGCGTTAAAGATTATATCTCAACTATTACACCTAGTTGTGAGAACTAAGGATTCAACCATGGTTGTTTGCACATGTCTTGAGACAAAGTATACTTCACTCCATGCAAGTACAAGCGAGATGAGGTGTCGCAAGATTGAGTTTTGCTCCTTGATTTATGATACAAAGCCATTAGCACCGTTAATCTACGCGCTCATATTAAGACAGCAATCGAACAGCCAAAGTTGATGCAATCGAAAATGGGAAGAGTTGAATACATAGCCCTAAAGAACTTTTGTCTTTGTTTTCAGAGTTCCCAAAGATCTCGAGTAGGTATTTATGTGGGCAAGCAATGAGGGGAAACCTCTTCTACAAAGTGATGTCCTCTACCAGGTTTGATTTGATATTGCTTTGCAAAATTAGTGATTTCGTCATATGAATTATGGGTTGCTCGTGTTACTATCGCTAAGCGCTATCATATTGTTCATTATAACATAGGTAGTTTGAATTCATGTAGACTTTTCCCTTTTTTCTCCTCTTTTTGAACAAGGATTTCAAGATTTGGGGTTTTCAATCTGATGAATTTCTCAAATGAAAATCTGTTGAAATGAGTTTTGGCATGTGTGAAGGTGGAAGAATTGGTTGTGTAAAATCATGATAGAAACCCTTCGCACTTGCCCTTACATCATTGATGAGTACATTATGGCTTGCTCATATGCTTGTTTTAAATCCACCTTTTGTGTCAAAACGCAAAAAATTTAAGATCTTGGAGCTATGGATACACCCATTAGAGTTAACAATTATAGATTGAAGCAGCTATTGTATGGAGACTCATTTTGGTTCATCACATTTTTTCTTAAATTCTGCTTTGGTAGGGTTTGAGAATACTTTTCCTGCAAACTCTGCCCATAAATTTTATGGGAATTGGTACGGATACATAAATTTGACCATAACAATTGTATGTAAATATGTATGTGTACACACTGTGATATGCACATATGTACACATACACAATATGTACATATATACGTGTGAAGCAATACTAGGAAAGTCGCCAACAGCAGGACTTGTGGCTCCTTTCCAATCAAAAAGAAGTTTCCCATCAACAGAGTTTGGTGCAATGCCAAAAGAAAATACCAAGCAAGATGCCAATGCTGCTTCTTTAATGTTATAGTTTTGATGCCTCAAATCCCACTACAAATAGAAACCCACTTATGAGAGCATTGTGACATTTTTCTCAAGATTGTGATGTTTAACTTATAGTATAGAAACTACCAAGAATAAATATCTCAGAAATACAAAATGACAATGCTCATAAAAATATGCTTCTTGTTTAAAATCAGCTTGGACAAAAAACTAAATGATTAACTTTGCCAATTTCTCTGATTTCTTTGGCTCATTCTTAGCTAAGTTGCTTGGCTCAAGAATGGATTAAGTCTATTGGCATGTTGACCCTATCTTGCAATAGTGTAGGGGACACTACCCTCTTAGCTTGAAAAATGTCTAAATGCTACCTAGCTCAACTTGCCCTCTTATGTCCCAAAAGGCTATAGTTTAACAGGGTGAAATACCAAAAGGATGAAGAAAAGAGGATTACATATTACATTAGCAATGACATTGAAATTATGAACAATAGGTACCACTCAATAGTTACAAATTAGATTGAAAAGTCATAAAAGTTATTAATCAAGATTGATTGGAATGTGGCAAATGATTCAATACTAAAGAAGTTGGTTAGAAGCATGATATATTTAAATCAACAAGGTAAGAGACCTCTTATTGAGTCAACTTCATTCGTGTTTTATAACACATACAATATTGTTCATTACATTGCGGCCAAGAAAATTTTGAGACATATACAGAGGACATTTGGTTTTAACCTTATCAACAACAGGGCAAAAGAGTTCCAATTGATTGTATCAAAAGATCAAAACTTGTTGTATAGAATGATTTGTTATCAAGAAGAATAGTTTACATCATCTGGCTATCAAGAAAAGTTGTTTACATCTTTTTTTGTGCAATTATGAAAACTGATTATGGTATGTATCACTTCAAATAGTTCAACTTTGTATAGATTTTTCTTAGACTAAACAAAATAAAAATTGCCAATCTTGAATTTTGATATCACTGCATATGCTTGAAAAGGAGATATAAACGTTATGGAAACTCAAAAATCCTTCCTAAAGGTTAAAAATAAACGTCCTAGGTATCAAAGGTACAAGTCAATGAAATATATCCATGTTAAAAGCTTGAATTTACTATATTATTTGAAAATAAATTTTTTATAATGATTCAAGATACACGTCAATGAAATATATCCATGTTGAAAGATTGAATTTACTATATTATTTGAAAAGAATTTTTTTATAGTGATCCAAACATTCAATGTAGAAGGAAAAAAGCAAGGATACAAACTCTTCTTTAAAAAGACTTATCAAAAGAGCACAGATGGTACAAACTCTTCTTTAAATATAATTGCAAAGTCTTCGATACTTACCTATTTATCAAAAGAGCACAGACTTATAATCTGTATATTGTAGGTATTCAAGTACCTGAGTATTAACTGCTCCTCCAAACTTGTAAATCTATAAAGTAGCGTGAAAATTCTTGCATTAGCAAACACCTAACATAAGAAATCAAACAACATAGGACACAATACAAGCCTAAACTATTAGTACAGACAAAGGAATGAACCCTTATCAATGAAGCTATTAGTAGCAGTTGATTGCCTAATTTTTGTGTACAATCTACAAGTTATTGTCTACAATCCAGAAGGTCTTGGCATGAAAAGTCATTTAACAAAGTTAATTTTCAATATTTGGAAAACTGCACACTATAACAAGATGGACATAGTGTTAGTCTAAGTGACAGATACCTATTGATATTGAAATAATGAATAGAAATTTTTGATTTAGCAAGATAATTTCTGATTTCTGGTATGCTGTCCAGTTTGTTCTGTATTTTCTCTTTCACTGTAACCAATAATTTGCTTTGTGATTTTCTGAAAAAAATATAACATATGTTTCAATTGCAAAATGTAGAAAAATATGTCGCCTTGCTTTCTTATTCATCTCAGAATCTAAACTTCTTTTTTTTCAGGTAAAATAGCTTTGGTGTAAAAAAAAAACACACTAGAAAATTGCACACAACAAATCATATGCAAAACATATAAGATTAGACCGATGCTTTTCAGTGCTTTAGAATGAAGATAGAAGATTACACCTTCTATAGTCAGAATGTTGTTCAGTGCTGTCGAAATGCTCTTCAGTGCTATCAGAATGGGGCATGTAGTGCTTTCAGAATGTTGTCCAGCCTTTTAATACTTCTTCGGCATTTTTTTAGACCTTCTTAGGTGCTGTTAGAATACTCTTCAGTGCTCTCAGAATGGGGCGTGTAGTGCTTTCAGCTGTTCTCCAGCCTTTCAATACTTCAACGTATTTTTGCAGCTTATGACCTATCCATGTCTTTTCCGATGCAAGTTTTTATTGCACTTTCTCTCTGTTTGTCTGCCACTCAATCCTAAAATAAATGCTTGTACATTCTTTTATTTATTTACCATTGACAAAATTGGGACGTATTAAACAAATTCTTCAAAATGCACAAATTTGGCACGTATTGATGATATTTAATGTTATAGTAGTACATTTAACCATAAACTTTGTTATAACCTACTAAACATAAATTCCTTTAACTAATAATAACCTTTCTTCACAAAATTGGCATGAAATTATGATGTCAATGAATAGTATAGTTGTCATTAGCCTAATCAATAGCTTTCAAATTTGTACTGACCCAAATTAAATTGATTAAAAAAAAAAGAATTCTGGAATTTTGCAATGACTATTCATAAAACCAACCAATAGTGAAAAAGATAAAGCACATTTGAATTATTTTTAAAATAGAGACATTAATATAAACTACATAGAATTGGTGGTGAACATTTTAATTCTAACTCCTCATTGATGTAGCTGTCTTTGTCGAGCAAAAAAATTGTATGTAATGAATGAATAAATTTTCTGCCTGCCGCAGAAACTAATAAGAAATGAAGCGGAGGCAACATGCCAGGTCACGCCTCATCTGCAGAGAATATGCAGATACAGCATGAAGGAGGTCGAACCGATCTTTGAAGAAATTGCTACAGTTTAATAAAAATATGGAATATAGAAGAGAAGGGGAGGTTGTGTAGGAGATGTGATTAATGCTGCACAGAGGCACAAGGAATAAAAACAGATCATAGAGGGAGACGCCTGGAATATGTGGAATATGAGAATCTGATGAAATATGAGAATCTGATTGTAAATGTCAGGAACATGTGAAATATGATGGAATTGCTTTGGAAATTTGGTGTTCCATTTAAGGCAATAGAAACTGTATGTGAGATTTCAATTGATGAAATAAAATAAATTTGTTTCCTGTTAAGTTATTGCAATTTTGAGTTGGTTAATTTGATAAATGAAATTGTCAACTTAAGTTTAAGATTGCAGGTTTTTATTTAGAGGTTGGTGCCTCTTTACATAAGAGAAAGATGTCTATTGCTAGGTTGGTGTTTAGTAACAAGGATTGGTGTCTCCAATAGATTGGTGCCCACAAAGTTTGTAAATCTTGTGTTCTTAATTATGTAAGTTGTGTGATTGATATTATTGTGATTATTAATTTGAAAAATAAAGATTTTAATATAAGCATGTGCTCATCAATTAACAATGGTGTCAACTTATAATAGTAAGTTTCACAACTAACACTCGAGTTTAACTCTAGATCCAAGAGTCATTATAACCCCCAAAACTAAATTCACTAAACCCTTAATTTAATTCTTGCACTCAAGATGACATGTCTTCGTGTGAACCTCCAATATTTCATCAAATGTACTCTCCAATTACATACAACAAATTCCTACAAAAATATTGATCTAACCAAAGTGTTGTCTCCCACTACTCAAAATATTGAGTAATTTTTGCATGGTGTGCAATGCCTTTCCCAACACAACTTTGGCATATCATATGACCCTTATTCCTTGTCTTAATTCTCACCTACATGCCATCATTGCTATATCCTTGACCTTCATTGATCCTGTCCATGCACTTCAATGCTTACATACATCTTATGGATTACACCCTCATGTCTATACTTCATGTTTTGATCTTAGAAGACAATCACCTTATGCTTACAAGCTAATCTTGACCATGGTTACATCTCTTATCTAGCATTTTGCCTATATATTAATAGATCATTGACCTCAACATTAAGAGCAATGTTTGGGGCATCTCATTCCCCTTTGATATAAATGCTTATCTAATTAAATCATGTTATTTTAACCATTGTCTATCACATGATACCATCAATAATGTTATGACATAATTCTTATTATAACATGATGAAATTGGAGGGGGCATATCATATCACTATCATTTTTTGATGAGTGTCCCATGTTTATTTTGGCTCCTTCAAAATCCAAATTTCTGTATTATGCAAGCTCCTTTGCACACATATATCAATTTTTTGAGCAAACTACTTTGCAATCATATATATCATTTTGTTTTGTTGGCTCCTTCATAATCATATATATTAATTTCTCATGTCAGCTCCTTTCCAACCCTATATTTATCTCTTTTTATTTTTGTGCATTGTTTGTTGACATTGTTAAGTAGTTCTTCATGCCTAATGCTCAAGGAATTGTGTGCTTGCAAGTGTAAAGACATGGTTAACAATTAAACAAACACAAATATTAGATGCCTCACAAGGTCAAACATCTAAAATCAAAATTCGAAATCCTAAAAAGTAATTTTAGTGCATCCACCATTAGATTATGCAATGGATTTTTGTAAACCACCAAATTCTGATCAATGTGTCTGAATATAGACTGACTCATATCTTGAATACATTGAACTTTGAAAACAATATCAACATAATTTGCAAACTGACATTTCTTCCTTATTTGGCCTGAATTTTAGAGGCCCCATACCAGTTAGATGCCTCACAAGGTCAAACAACCAAAATCAAAATTCTAAATCCTAAAAAGTAATTTTAGTGCATCCACCATTTTAGATTATGCAATGGATTCTTGTAGCCCACCATATTCTGATCAATATGTCTGAAAATATTAGATGCCTCACAAGGTCAAACATCCAAAATCAAAATTCTAAATCCTGAAAAGTAATTTTAGTGCATCCACCATTTTAAATTATGCAATGGATTCTTGTAAACCACCAAATTCTGATCAATATGTCTGAATATAGACTGACTCATATCTGGAATACATTGAAATTTGAAAACAATATCAACATAATTTGCAAACTGACATTTCTTCCTTATTTGACCTGAATTTGAGAGGCCCCATACCAGTTAATTACTATTTCTATCTGAAATATTTTACAATTTGAATAAAATTTATGACTTTTCCTGAGATACAACTGAGCATGAAGCACTCACTGTATTTATAGTTCTGTTCATAAAGGTAAAGTATCAAGTTGATGTCACCCTTCTCAGTATCAGTCTGATTTATATCTGCTTAACCATGGAATAAAATCAAATCCACTTTAATTGCTAACTTCTAGTTATCAAAACTTATACTGATATACATAAAAAAATTGAACTTGTACTCACTGAATATGAAAGAATTACAGTCCATAGTATGAATATACTTTTTTTTTTCTAAAAGCGCACATTAAAAATCATTAACTACAACAAACCTAATAAGCAGCCGGGAATTTTAACATATCTCCCAAAAAAACCCTAGATATAAAACTTCAAAATGTACAGACGGACTTGAGACTCGCCAGTGATATCATTCCCAACGAGACTCCGTGACCTTCTGAATTTATATCGGCGAATTCCAGCACTGTATGCGCATACTGTTTGCACACAAGAGACTCTAATTCATCGCCTAATTTTACAAAACTTACAATCGAAACCCCCAGAAAAACGCAGAAATACGAAGAAAGAGAAAATAAAAGTAAGGATGCCCTAGTTTTCTTTTTTAAAAATGATCAAAAAAGGGTATAGAGAATGCAGAAAAACGAGCTTCAAGAAGGATGTCCAAAACAAGATTAGATTAGAATAGCTGATGAAAAAATAAGCTACACCAGTATCAAATAGAATGATATAGAATCTGGAGAGCGACAGACCATAGAAGCAGTATCCTAAGAAAAGCACAGTGGATGAGAATATATTCGCTATGGATCCACAACAAAATAAATGAACAAGAGATCAGCTGAGAAAAATGATGAAGTTAAAGACATTAGGGTTTGCTCTAAAGCTAGGGTTTGTAACTTCCCGATTAGGGTTACAGCCAGCGAGTAATGTGACTTAGACATCAACCGTCTAGAATTGGGGAAAAATATTTGCATAAAAAAGCCCATTACAAAATATATATATATATTTATTTATTTATTTTGATTGATTGAAAGAGAGAAAATAGAGTTAGAGTAGGCTTGTAAATAAAACATAATTATAAATAATAAATTAGATTACTGTTGTAGGGGAAATATTAGTTTTATTGACTTATTAGTTAGTATATGATATTATTATTTTTTGATAATTTTATAATATATAATTTGGATTTAGATTGGAAAATAATTGAGTGGATACAATAAATTATTCAAGATATGTTTATTATCAAGTTGTTTGATAAGGCGTACAATTATATCACATGGATCTTCATTCTCAATATGTTTTAATGGTTGGGATTTGGTTTTAAGCTCCTTGCTCATATCCTAATGTTGTTCATAGATGTCGATGCAAGGTTGGTGATGAATGGCTCTCTATCACCTCAGTTCCCCCTCTAAAAGTTCATTTGGCAGTGTTATTGTTTTGCTCCTTTCCTCTTTGTACTTGTGGTTGATGCAATTTGATACCTCCTCTAGCATGCAATCACACAATTGCACTCATGGCATCTCTCTCCTAAGCAATGCTAAGGCCCTCAACTCACAATTAGTTTATGACAACATGTTATTCATCCAAAATCTTATCGATGAGGCTCTAGATAGCTTGGACCTCTTTTGTGCATTTTTTAGTTCTAAACTAGTCCGACATAAAACTATATGCATTGTGACTTGGCCTAATCCTCATACCTTATGGATTCCACATGAATGGAAAGAGGTGAAACATGGCTCCATCACTAGATTTATTGGCATCCCTTTTGGTATTGGTCTCACTTTAAAGGACATGGAAATGGTTTCTCAATAGATTTCAAAGAATCCTCATAAACTAGACTAACTGATTCTTATGTATGGTTAGGAAAATTCAAGTGGCTAACAAAGTCCTCATGACCATCGATTTATACATCTCATCATATTAGTTTCCCTCAAAAAAATGCTACAACTAATT
Source organism: Sequoiadendron giganteum (assembly GCA_007115665.2). NCBI lineage: Eukaryota > Viridiplantae > Streptophyta > Pinopsida > Cupressales > Cupressaceae > Sequoiadendron > Sequoiadendron giganteum. The sequence continues at coordinate 618,613,774 of CM021109.1, read as the reverse complement.
GAATCAACTTATAAGGAGCCTTCTATAGGCTAAATAGGGAAATAAGAGGGGTTTTTAACATCTGCATGGCTACATTATATTCAACCAAAAGATAAAGGAGGCCTTAGAATCATAGACCCCTTCTACTAGGGGGTGTGTTTAACAACCAAATAGATTGTAAGAGCCTTAGATGTGGGAGGTGTCATGAAAACACTTGGTTCAATTCCATATCCAAGCAACTACTGTCATTTTGAGAAACAACGTGAAACTATTGCATAATCCATAATCTTTTTTCTTATAGTGATTACCATACTACAATTTTGTGATTGCATAAAATCAGCAATAAGAATAAAATTAGCAAACCATAGCAACACAAGATTTTTGTGGAGAAACCCCTCTAGAAAAACATTCCACACAAGAAAGAGGATATATATGTATTAATATTTAATAATGGGATGCATCCAACATGTTAACACTCTCTTTAATTTGAAAACATTCTGGAAACACTTGCACAATACGGGTTTACAATTTTTGGCCAAACTAGACATTGAACTGAATTTTTTTAACTAAATCTTCACTTTCAAGCACCTATAGCGACTAAACCATGAGGAATTTAAAGATGGCGCAAACTAGTGATTTGTGGCAATTTATCTGTAGATTCTAAATATATTTTTTTCAAAAAAATTAGAATCAAATTGCCCTTCTTTTTCCATCTCCTTCGAAAACTAGTTTTTAACAATAAACACCATTTTTAAAGAGTGGTGTTACTGGCTAACACATAACTTTTTTAATATGAAGGATAAAATTCTATTTTTTTCGAATTTAGATTTTTAACTATGATATCTAGTGCATCGAATTGGTTTCATAGCATTTCATTGAATATTTTTTTCTTAATTAAGTTTCAAAGTCAAACCAATTACAATTTAGACATGATTTACTGGCTAAAACATAACTTTTTTTGTATGTATCAAAATTATTATTATTTGTTGGATCAAGGACATCAATATCTAGTGCACTAATATTTAAAAAAACTAAAATTGATAATCTGCTATTTTTCCACATGTGCAGAATAGAGAGCTTGATTTTCGGTGAAAAATCTATGTTTAATCAAACTACAAAAAATACATGATAAAACCAAAACATATTAAAATTATATTCGATGAATAGCTCGTTTCGAGGACTACCATCATCCAGTTGAGTTTTTGAAGTCTCCTCCACATCCTCAACCTGAGCTTCGAAAGGTAAAATTTTGCAAAGATTTGGTAGAAGAGGAGGGGAAGGGAGAAAAAGGGGGGTTCATATGGACCCCCCCTTCAAGCTAACCCCTTGTTTTTTGAATTTTCATTTGTCTTCATGCTAAAAAATGTGCGAAAAAGTGGGTCCCATCATTAAATAGGGTTCTCTCAAAGGGGAGCCCTTTTTGGGTCCATACGAACACTTTAGTTTGTGCGAACCCCTAAAAACCAAATTGTTTTTTCATGGAAGCGTTTTTGCACTTTTCCTTCTTCAACGAAATTGTAAACCAATATTGTGGGATCACCCTGTGTGCTTGTAAAATAGTCTTATAAAACCACTTTCTCATACCCTCAATATATAGGCATAAAGAGAGGAAAAAACCATAAGAGGTTTACCAAAACCATAGTATCATGCAAAAACCCCATGCCCACCTTGAAGAACATCTTATAAGAATAGTAAAGTGATAAATGAATTTGCATCCACATATCACATTGGTGCAATCAATTAGTTGCCTAAATAGTAAAAGTAACCACATATGCATGTTTTATTTCATAACTCTTGTAGACTCACATCCTTGAGTATGGTTATCCATTTTGGATTGCCCAACTCATGTGATTCCCATCTATAATACAAGATTCTCCACTCCTCAATCCAAGCACCAAGAATTGGGAAAGCACATTTAGTGAGTCCAAAGTCAACCAATGAATGCATATGACAACTAATGCCAAGATTCTTAGGGACTTTTAATTACAAAATATTTTCTAATTACACCTCAAGTGTTCCATAGATTTTTTCTACTACACCCCTATTTCTCCAAAGGGGTTTTTCTTTTCCGAGGCATTATTGGCAATAATGCCTTCTTTTTATAATTGATATGGTTTTCTACTCAAAGGTTCAAACTTTCGCATGGGGTAAAGCCACTTGTCAGGCCTGCATAGTTGTAATCAAGTTCAGGGACTATTACTCAAGGTGTGATGCGTCGAGACGCCACATGGTAGCTTCGCACACCAACTTAAAGTAATGAGAGATGTTTTCTTCTCACCAAGTGAGTACACTCTCGTATGGCACGTGTCAAGGTAGCAAAACCTGAAGGAGCTTTTAAGCATTGAAGTGATATCTAATGCATGGTTGGCCAAAACTCTTGGTGGATCCACTGCTAAAAAGGGGTGGAACGCCAACGAGTGGCCTACCCATGTGCATCCTACAAATGAATGCTCATCACTAGAACTCAAATTATGAAGGCTCACAGGTGGTTGTTGGTCATGTCATGGAGGAATAGGTGGCATCATCGCTCTCATTGGGGGTTGCTCATGATTGCCCAATATGACCATTTCAACAGTTTGGATGGAGTCGAGATCGATAGGTGCATGAATGGGGAATATTTTTTGTTGCAACGGTTCCCATCTCATTAGGGATGCACTTTCATACTTAAGCCCTGCATGGCATTGTTTTAGAGGGTTCTTTGATTATTCAATCATAATATACAAAACTCAGAAGGAATATATTTTTTTTTGTAACACACAAACCTTAGTATGTTATTTTTCTTAAGGAATAGGGACTGAATACATAATAATTGTGCCATGTTTTCCTTTTCTATGTGTTTAGCTATGTTTGTTTATTTGAATTCATGCTTTGTGTCTATCAAAGTGTTTGTGGTTGTAATTCATTCCCTTGCAGCTTTTATAATTTTAGTTACTTTAATGTATGTGGAGTTTTGGACCATGTTCAATACTCTTTCGAATTCCTACAGAAATTAATTTAATTGAGATTTTATTATACTATATCAAGTTTGAAATGTTGTAAAAGCTTGGTGCATCGCCTTAAAATAGTTTATTTTATGCATTACTTTTCTTTCTTCCTTCTTTTTTCTTCCTCCTATTAACAACGAAGAGTCGGCTTCTAAAATATCAAAGGTTGTTCTGAAAAGTGCATATTAGTCCCCCATTTGCATAACTTCTTAGAAACTATATCTCTTAAGCATCAGCTTTATAGATCAACAGTTTTTTATGGCATGTCTCATGGGACCGATATACTTTCATCTAGTGAAGAAGTAGGTTTATGAGCCAAAGACTCGTCACTAGATCATCGATAGCATGTAATTTCAAATTACTCTTACCTCCACTAGTGACTATCAAACGAAAAAGAACTTAAAGAAGCGGAGCAACACAAACACCAACACAAGCTCAAGCACAACAAATGGTTGTTTTAGGACCACCCAAAAACTTTGTAGCATGGAATAGTGGAAACATGCTCGTTCCTCCAACCCCTCCAATAGTGTGGGATCACATTCCTGTTAACGCTCTAAAAGCACTCCTTAAGTTCATAGGAGAGGATTTCAAGACATTGGTGGAACATCTACAAGATTTCACAAATGTGTGCATGGTTAATCATGTGACAAAGCAGAATCTTGCCTTGAGGCTTCTCATTGCTTCCTTTAAAGGGAAAGCACTAGACTAGTATAGATCCCTACTCAGGTGATCCCACAATACTAGTTTACAATTTTTGGCAAAACTGGACACTGAACTAATTTTTTTAACTAAATCTTCACTTTCAGGCTCCTATAGTGGCTAAACCGTGAGGAATTTGAAGATGATGCAAACTAGTTTTTATCAGTAAACAACATTTTTAAAGAGTGATGCTCACCGTATACAACATAACATTTTTTGTATGAAGGATAAAATTCCATTTTTTTCGAATTTAGATTTGTAACTACGATATCTAACCAGTTCATTTGGTTTAATAGTGTTTTATTAAATATTTTTTCCTTAATCAAGTTTCAAAGTCAAACCAATTACAACTCAGACATAGGTAGACTGTATACAACATAACTTTTCTTGTATGTATCAAAAAAATTGTTTTTTTTAATGGATCAAGGACATCAATACCCAGCCTGAACATATTTTCAAATTTTTATTTTGATAATCTACTATTTTTCCACATGTGCAAAACAAAGAGCTTGATTTTTAGTGAAAAACCTACATTCACAAGAAATAAAAAATAAAAATAATAATAAAATTTAATTTAATTAAAATTATACTTTCTTGGAAGCTTATAATAAGTACTACATACTTACAAAAAATAAATTTTAAATGAATTCATTTGATCTCCCAAAAGATAAATCAAAAGTGGTTTTTTATTAGCATTTTGATAAGTGTAAAGGAGACTCCGTTATAGGTATGGTTTAAAACTAGCGAGGTTCTATCCAAGGGGACTTGGTCTAATGTGGTTTGATCAAAGCCTCTTCAATCAGAATCTTTTAAATGGAACTTTTCAAGGATTAAATCACTATATTTTCTAAAAATATGTGATTTCAGCAAAAATCAGGATCTCCTAGTAAGTGTAAACCACTATTGTGGCAGTGGCCAGCCCCTAGTTCAATTGCTACATGGGATCAACTTGGGGATAAATTTTTTGAAATATTCTCAGAGAAGGGTGATCGCTCTTCCTTACTCCAACAACTAATAACCATCAAAAGAGCTCCTCAGGAAGCTATCATGGATTTCAACACCAGGTTTCGCAAAAATTAGCAAAGGATCCCCTTAATAGCCATACCTTTGACGGGTATGGCCATTTTTTTCTACCTAAAATTTTTTAACTCCAATATAGTCATAATGATTTAGTCATTAGGAGGACATACCCTTCTGGATGCATATGGCTTGATTATTAGAGTCGAGAACAATCTTATAGATGGTGGAAAGCTCCCTCCTTGGCTACCTATGTCGATATTTTCCCTAAAATACCACCTCTACCACCTAAAGATTCTCCTAGTACATCTGCCATGCCTCCCTCAATTTATGTGTATCCCAACGCACAAACAAACGTAGTTGCTCCCACATCCTTGGCTGCAAAGGTGAGTGACATGAAGAATTTGTTCTAAACCTTTTCAAATGAGATACTTAACCTCAATAGATAGCAAGTTGCACCACCTAATCCCCCTTACAATAATTTTCAAGGAAATAAACCTCCCTTCCAGTATAATTAATACCAAGGAAGGACACAAGCAAATAATCAATCCCAACCTTCAAATCAAATAGTTCTAGTCCCCACTGCGCTCCAAACCGTAATGTTGAATCATAATAGAAAAATCGTAGTTGGTCAGAACAATCTGACAGATGACTCAAATGTATGGTGTTTCCCATGCAATAATGTGCATACCCCCTGTAACTACCCTAGGGGTAATCTCCAACAAAGGATCTCAAAATAATGAATCAAGGAATCAATGTTGATACAAGCACAAGTCCCTATCAGTCTTTGAGAGTGGAAAATGTTATCCTAGTAGTGCATATGCAAGACATGTCCCTTTAACAAGAAGGAGAAATTACTTCAAACCACGCTCTATTTTCTTGGATGGAGGGAGAGGATGCATTGTTCACCAATGATACGCTAATGTCCAAAACCCCTCAAGTGTAGTTAGATTATTTCACCTGATCTAAAAGGAGGTTAATCGAAGAGCATTTACATGTTCCATCGCAACCTAAACCAATCCCTAAAAGAGCCTGGAACCACCAGTTGTAGTCCCCGTGTTCCAAAAGCAAAGCAAGGCAATAGTGAGCAAGGTAAAGGAGCCAAAGTCCCAAATAGATAGACCGCTCAATGTAGTGGAGCAATTAAAGAAGGCCCCAACCCATGTCTTTTTATGGGATATTTTGGCTATCCCCAAGAAAAAACAACTTTTTGTGAGAAGCTTTGGAGGAAGATAAATTATCATCGCCATAGGCTAATGAAGCCCCTGAACCCAATCAAGAGAAATGTAAAAGGCTAGTTCAAGAGTCTTGAGCTTTGGGAGCTACAACATTCATAAACACAAAGGAAAAGGTGGTGAAGGAGGAGGAAAGTAAGCCAAAACCTACCCCATTTTTCTTAACCCTCATTGTAGGGGATAAGATGCTAAATAATTCTATGATTGAATCTAGTTCCAACACCACAGTTATGCCTAAGTTAATTTTAGATGCTTTAAAACTAGAATATGATCCCCTTGATGGAGTATGGATGCTTTTGGAGGCTAGGTTTTTTCCCCCTTGAGGGTTTTCCCAGGGTATATCTTGTGTTATCTTGTGGTGTTGTCTATTTGATCTATGCATTATGATTACTTGCATGCATGTTTATCTCAAATGGGGTTATGTAGGAAATGGATTAAAAATATGGGTTGAATGCATTATTTCCTAAGTGATGGATGAAACGTATTAATTTTGTAATTTGTGCTTTCAATTCATCCTTCATGGCTTCATCCTTATTCCTCCTTTTTAAAATATAGAAACAAAGCCCTAAAATTCATCTTTCATTCGCTCTACTTGTTGGGCTAATGTTTATAGAAGAAACATTAAACTCCTTGAGCAAAATTGTGGCATTATCCTTGTTACAACCGGAGTGGCCACATACAAAATTCATTTGGAGGCATCCTTGGTCATATGAGACCTTATTCTTGCCTTCCTCCTCTTCTTAGGCCTCTCAATTCAGCTCAAAATGGCTTCTAGACTCACCTGAGGAGTATTCATAATTGGCATCTTATTTTTTAACTACTCTTCCAACTAAGTTGGAGCAGGGGCTTTATCTATCGACTGAGAATCAGTTGAATCTGTCATGAAGCGACTCGTTGATGCCAACATCATCACGCTCCCTATCATTGAAAATTACCAAAAACCTCAAGTTAAGCCACCATGGTATAACGAGAAGCATCTGTGTGACTTTCATAAGATAAAAGGGCACACAACAGCTAGTTGCATGAGCCTCAAAAACCTAATCTAATACATCATTGAAAACAATAATATTTTTGTTGACCATCTCATGCCAAGATTTGGGAATCAGGACCTCAAGATATACATGAACCCGATGTCGGATCATAATAAAGCAAACGATAATGGCAAAGGTAAAAAGTATGGTAGCGTCAACCACATTTATGACCATGTTTTCATATCTTTAGATGAATGGATAGGTGTTGTACATATCTTAGGGTCCAAAGCTGACTATGGAGTCACCACACGAAGTGACAGAATCACCATCCCCAGACCATCCAGGTAAGCTAGAGCACCCGCTAAAAATTTAAAGTCAGTTGCCAGTGACTACAATGTCTTGGAACAGCTAAAGAAGATCCCTGCCCAGATCTCCATCATGGAGTTGCTGAAAATTTTGCCTGCACATAGGGAGATTTTAGAAAAACCGCTTGTTGAGTCTTTTGTACCCATAGACCTTGATGCAGACCAGTTCTAGGCTATGTTTGGACACATCACCACGCCACATCTCCTAACATTTTATGAGCAAGATCTTCCAGCCCAACCATCTCACAATCGTGCACTTCATCTTGAAGTCTTTGTCTATAAAAATAAAGTCAAACGAGTCTTGGTGGATGGAGGTGCACGGTTGAATATTTGTTCCCTCAAGCTAATAAAAAATTTGGGATTTTCTAGAGACATGATTGAAAAAGGCAAAGGTATCACCATCTAGGCTTATGATGATCAAGAAAGGGTGTCTCAAGGCACCATTCAACTTCCCATCCAAGTAGGACCGGTCATCATGGAAACTACTTGTCAAGTTCTTGATCTCAACCTTCCTTATAACATTCTTTTGGGGTGCCCATGGATCCATGGGATGAAAGTTGTTGCATCTACATTTCACCAATGTGTCAAATTCCCCTATGAGAACCAAGAGGTCACAATTCATGGTGATCTTGAGCTCTTTGCCTATTGCAAAAATCTGGAAGCCAAGTTCTATAAAATCCCTCGTCCCAAAGAATGATGAAGGCCCTACAACTCCATACGTAGATCCAGCTACCTTCACCTCCACTTCCAAGACAAAGACACCTACTATTCTTGACATCTCTGATATCAAAGTTACTATCCAAGATAACGGGTGTGGAGACTACAAAATGAAGAAAAGTGCCTTCATCCTAGGAGAGTTACCTTAATCTCCTAGGTCCCACGGACAACCACAACCAGCTAGCACAACATCTCAAACATTTAGCAGACCCCTCTCAATTCAGAAGTTGGGGAGACCTAGCCCGGGAGGTGGTTGATGAAAAGGATATATCCAACCTCCTATATCAAGATGAAAGACCTGTACTAGCCCTTCCAATGAACGATGCTAACAAAGGTCTACAATTAATGTTGGGCATGGGCTATACCAAGAATGAAAGTCTCGAGAAAAATAACAATGACCAATTAGAACCCATCATTACTGAGAAGCACATAAAAAATATTGGCTTTGGATGTACCCCTTTGAGTATAACCGTACGTGACAGAAGCCCCCCATTAAAGTAGTCAAAACTCCCCTTCGTTTACCAGTATCAATAGGTCTACCCTTAGACAATTTTACCTTTGACATAACTAGGGTATGTGGGAGTGATAGTGACGAGGATACCATTGTTGGCCTACCTATGTTTTTTGAAGACTCCTACTTATTTACGATTTCCACTATGTCTTTTGAGTCAAACAACTGAACATGTGAGTTAAAACTAGTGTATCCCCAACTAATATACTATGACCAACGAGGACTGCCAATTTTAGACACATTTGAAAATGATGAGGCGCTCTTGAAATTCATGGGACTGCAAGATAATGTACCTTGTGGGGACCATAAATTTGGGTTCGACATTGAACTAGACACACATTCTTATTATGGGGAAACGATCGAATCCCTCAGTCGCAAAAGTGAAAATTTGAGAATAATCTCTAGGTCTTTAAGTGAAAACCACACTGTGGCACTTTCAAACCCGAAAATAGTAAAAACAAAGGACGCATCCAACGGTGAAAACCTCTTTGAGGCACCGAAGGATGGGGGATTCAATCTTCCTCTTAGTGTTATTCATCAGGAGAAGTCAACGGTCTTAGTAGAGAAGTGCAATCCGGTCAACTTGGGGACAGAAGAAACACCACACATAACTTTTTACATAGAATCACTTTTGACAGAAGAGTAGGAACTTCTAGTTGCGTTCCCAAGGGAAAGAAAGGTAAACTTTGCATGGACCTACGTCAACATGCCTAGTCTCGATCCAAAAGTTGTGGTGCATCATCTAGCTGTATATCCAGAGGTGAAGCTAGTAAAACAAAAGCTGAGGAAAATGCACCCATAGATCACACTGTTGGTCAAAATGGAATTACAAAAACTCCTAGATGCTGGTTTCATACGGCCAATTTACTATCCAGAGTTGGTTTCAAATATTGTACTTGTTTCAAAGCCCACTAGAGGCATCCACATCTGCACTGATTTCAAAGATCTAAACAAAGCATGTCCCAAGGATGACTTCCCTCTCCCAAACATAGACATGATTGTGGATATGATGGCAGCACATGAAATGCTATCACTAATAGACAGATTCTCAAGATACAATCAGATCATGATAGCTAAGGATGACCAACATAAAACGACTTTCACTTGTCCATGGAGGACATATTGCTGGAATATGATGCCATTCGGGTTGAAGAACGCAGGAGCTACCTGCCAAAGAGCTATGATGTTAATCTTTCATGATTTGATTCACAAAACTGTGGAAGATTATTTAGATGACATATTGGCCAAATCAAAGAAATGTTGCGATCACATAGCAACATTGGGATCCATTTTCGACGGGCTAGAAGAATATAAGGTCAAGCTCAATACAAAGAAGTGTCTCTTTGAGGTACAATCAAGCAAGTTACTAAGGTACATCATATCTATGAGAGGAATCGAGATAGACCCTGCCAAATTCAAAGCAATCCTCAAGATAGAGGTACCAAGGACATTGAAGCAATTAAGAGGATTGTAGGGAAGACTCCAATCCATCCTTCGGTTTATAGCGCAATTATCAGATAAGGCTATCTCATTTTCTCATCTACTCCACAAGGGGGTAGCATACAAATGAGATGAGAAATGTGATTAGGCGTTCAACAAGATCAAAGAGTACTTGCTCACACCACCAATTCTTATGCCGCCAATTCCAGGAAAACCCTTGATCTTGTATATATCAGCAACAACAACAGCCCTTGGCGCTCTCTTAACATAACATGATGAAAATGGGAAAGAGAGAGCTATTTACTATATCAGTAGAACCATGGTGGGACATGAGCTAAATTACACATCCATTGAGAAGGCTTGCTTAGCAGTCATGTTCGTCACATAAAAATTCAGACATTATATGTTGGCACATCAGATAAAACTCATCGCCAAGATAAACCCTCTCAAGTATTTGCTTTCTAAAGCAACGCTCACAAAGCGAACAACTAAATGGGTTATGATCCTGACAGAGCACGACATTGAGTATGTGGAACGGAAGGCCATTAAGGGACAAGCAATTGTAGATCAGTAAGTAGAAGCACCCATATATTCATAGTTCCCTGATGAATCCATCTTTAACGTAAGCCTAGCAAATCACTGGAAAATGTACTTTGATGGTTCCTACACATAGCATGGGTCAGGAACTGGAGTCTTCTTCATTACACCACAAGGAGATTGCATACCCAAGTCATATAAGTTGTCTTTTGCTTGCACAAACAATATTGCAGAATATGAGGCTCTTTTCATAGGGCTAAGAATTGCGGCGCAATGGCAGATCATGGCATTCAAAATCTATGGGGATTCGTAGCTTATCATCAACCAAGTCAACGACGAATATCAAACAAAGGATGACAAGTTGACTCCCTACAAGAAACTGGTGGAAAGCCTCAACGAGTCCTTCATTGATATCACCTTCGAGCAAATACTAGGGGAAAATAATAGAGCAGCAAATGTTATGGCAACAATTGGATCACTACTAGATGTCCCACGCAATGTCCCAAAGCAAGAATTATTTTTTAGAGCAACTTCTCATACCAACATTCGAGGTACCAGAGTCTGAATTTGTGTGTGAAATCGTTGGTCTTGGTAACCCGTGGTATCATGACATATACACTTATCTTAGAATAGTTGTCCTCCCCACCGATATCACTCCAAACCTTAAGAAAACCTTTGTCAAAAAGTCGACCTGTTTTGTTATCCTAGGCAACAACCTACACCGTAGGAGTATTGAGAGAACCATGTTACGATGCTTAAACACTGAGGAAGTTTTGACTACTTTAACGAAGGTACATAATGGCATCTGCAGTTCACATTCGAGCAGAATGACCTTGGCCAAGAAGGTGCTGAGAATGGGGTACTATTGGCCAACAATGGAAATGGAAGCTCACGAATATGTCAAAAAGTGCTTGCAATGTCAACAACATGGGTACCTCATCAATGCACCATCTCAGGAGCTCCACCCGATTGTAACACCTTGGCCCTTCTCGCAATGGGGGCTCGATCTCATTGGAAAAATCACCCCCACATCATCTAATGGACACAAGTTCATTATCACTACTACAGAGTACTTCACAAAGTGGGTAGAAGTCATTCCTATGACCTATATCACTGGAAAGCAGATTTCCAAGTTCATCCTGAATTACGTAATTTACCGCTATGGTGTCGTTCAAGCCATTATCTCAGATAACGGGACACCTTTCAAAATCCAAGATGTTCGAGACCTATGCCAAAAGTTCAATATCCAACATCACTTTTCTACTCCATACTATCCCTAGGGTAATGACCAAGCTGAGGCTACAAATAAAACCATCCTTAGAATCCTCAAAAAGACAACCAATGAAGTTGGTCGTGACTAACATCTGCAATTGAACCCCGCCCTATGGGCCTACCAAACAAGCATCTGCACACCAACATACGGATCAAAAGCCATCCTCCATATTGAGATCAAGCTTCCATCCCTAAGAATATCATTGCAAAAACTCATAACAGATGAAGAATATCGAGTGTCACAACTCAATGAACTAGAACTACTGGATGAGCGGTGTATGGATGCCTTAAACCATTTACAAGTCTACCAAAACCATCTCAAGTGGAACTACAAAAAGAAGATCAGGATTCAGACCTTCCAAGTAGGAGAGTTGGTATTGAAGGAGAATAAAAAAATGTGTTGAATCCAAACATCAAGGGCAAGTTTGAACCCAATTGGTTGGGACCATTCATCATCACTACAAGCCACAAGTTAGGGGCATATCAACTGCCAACGCCCGAAGGCGAACCTCTACAAGAGCCTATTAATAGCTCTCATCTCAAAAAAAATTATGGTTGATCTTTTAAGGGTAAAATCAAAAATACGAAAAAAAATCCAAAAATATAAAAATAAAAATTACAAACAATAAAGATAAAAATCATCTTCTAGTAAAAACCACTTTGTTGGTGTTTTGGACAAGTACCTTGGTGAAAACCTAGTAAACAAGCGTCTTGTGTAAATAAAACACTCTCCATCCACCATGATTTTTATGGTTTATTCTGCATCACCTACCATCATCTTCCATCCTTCATCCATTGCACTTCCATATCCCCATCCATCACTCATCTGTGTTTGCATCATAGTTTGATCATGTGTTTGTATCATGTTCCACCCTAGTACTACTTGGCACATTCCTAAAGTTAGTATGTCCTACCTATATCAGAGTAATTTATTGTGCCACGCTGGGGGCATGTTCTTGTACCTGCATTGAATCAAATTCGTGTATATCCTTGAAATCTTTCTAAAATCAAAAAATCCAAAAACATTCATAAAATCCTTGAAAAAATCCAAAAACATTTGTAAAAATCAAAAAATCAAAAAACATCCAAAACATGTCAAAAATCCAAAAAGTAAAAAAAAAAATAATCATGTCGAACTACGTCGTCTCTAAGCTTGAACGTAGGCAAGGTGGATCTTTGATCGGCCCCAAAACACATTAGGTCAATCCATTATACGTCTATCATAATAAACTGGCAATTCATCATTTGTTTATATCTTCGTCTTGTAAATTGGTCAAGTCGTCAGTCGAACTACGTGGTCTCTACGTGTATAACTTAGGCAAGGCTAATATTTGATCAACCCCCAAGACCCCTAAGATAGGTCTTTAGGTTAGTCTCATGGTCAAAATCTTAGAAAACAAAAAAAAACAAAAAAAATTGAAAATCAAAACATTTGTAGAACATTTCGAAAAACACCAAAAATAACTTCAAAACATTTCAAAAATCCCAAAAAAGTGCATCTGTCTCATCTCACATCCACCTGCAATAAACATTCAATCATAATAAATCAATCGTCACTTTCACCCTTTGGCAAAACAATCGGAAGCAAACTTATCAATCGAAAGTGTGTCCTCAAATGTCAAGGTCTTAAGTCTAGGTCAGTAGATAAACAAGTTGATCAACTCTTGGTATCACTAACCCATCTTCCAATCAATCTCACCATCATTTGATATCATCATGTCCTAAGATGCATCATTCCTACAATGGACATCAACATCAGGCATCACTGTAGTTTAGTCTTGGCTAGCAATATGAAGAACATTAGCTTGTTTGTTTATTTGATCTGTATTTTGATTTATCTTATTGCACTCATTCTAATAATTTCTCGATAATGTTTAAACAAAAAGATTTAGAGAGAAAGGAATGGGGCAATGATTATTATCTTTTTATCTGCTATGCTTGTTGGATGTTCTTGTAATATAAACTTGGTCATGCGTGCTTTGTTTGGTTTGTAGGGAAGGTGTTTTAGGTGCCTTGTTGACCACATAGAAAGGTTTTTTTTTTTTGGTGCAAGATATTTGAAATATCTGAACTGCATTTTAAATAAAGTTTTGTATGTCAAATGTGAATAAGAATACTCTTATTTGATTGTCGAGTCAAATTTCATCACACTAGGTGCAACGCCATCTTGGTTTGTTATACCTTGATGCATCATACCTATGTGTGTTATCAAACATAAAAAAAGTTATGCTCTTTACTTCTCCCATCCTTGGATAAACAATACATCATCATTCATCGTTATATCTAATAAAGTCTCAATGATTCAGACATCTTGGACTTCTGCATCTTCCTGGATTCAAGGGTTGATCCCTCTCATTTCCATATCCTCTTTCACGCTAACATAGTATCATGTCATCAATGCACCCATCCTGCATTCATAAAACATCCACACTCTCATCTTGCATATTCATACATATCATCATAATAATTAACATCATCCATCTCACATGCATTGCATCGTCATTAATTTTTTTTAAATGAATTTCGATCTTGATGACAACATTCTTTGAACCAATGCAACAGGTACATGCAAATGTACACTCAAAATAATCAATTAACATAATGCATCTAATCATATTCTAATTAACATCAAATTCCTCTATTAATCAAATAAAACAATTTATTATATTAATTCAATATTCATCATATTTGATTAAATAAATCAATTTATTTAATTACATCCTCAAGGTCCTCTCATTTAATAAATCAAAATGATTTAAAACATATTCCCAAAAAATATTCCTTCATTTACTCCACTTATTTGATTTTTTTGTTTAACCCATTTCCCTCCAAAATGTCTCAACCACATTCATTTGATGACTCTTACAAAACCATTAATCTATCTTACACCTCTCAAATCCTCAACCACTTGCACATTCTCCAAAATGTGTGGAGAATGTGTTAAATTTTCCTCCACTAACATGTTGACAAATGGCACATTGCCATTGACTCATGTTTAGTCCCATATTCCTCTGATCTCTCCATCTTTCAAACCTTCAACCTATAAGTTCAACATATAAGTACAAGGCACTTCTACTTTAAATCCATCCACAATCTTAACATTCTCGCTATAAACACTTTGATTTCATTTTACATCTTCATCACTTGCATTTTGCATCATTATCATTTGAAGTTTGTCAAAAAGATGGGAAAGAGCATCCTTTTCACATCAAAAGTACACCACTTCCACTATGAGATAGTATAACTCATATTTTTATATGCTTTATTTAGCAAATCTAGCATGTTTGGATATTTCATAGGGATGCTTGTTCTTGTTTGCTTAATTTAACTAACCATGTTAACGCTTGTTTGTTGTTGAGTGAAATGAGCTAAAACAACATCTGCAAATATACATGCTTATTTGATTAAATCTTGTTATTTTAACTATTGCCTATCACATGATGCCATCCATAATATTATGACATGATTCTTATTATAACATGATGCCATCCATAATATTATGACATTTCAAAAATATGATCAAATTGGAGGGGGCATATAATATCACTACCATTTTTTTACAATTTTTTTACCATTTTTTTATTAGTGTCATGTTTATTTT
The DNA here is from genome assembly GCA_007115665.2 of Sequoiadendron giganteum. Classification (NCBI taxonomy): domain Eukaryota; kingdom Viridiplantae; phylum Streptophyta; class Pinopsida; order Cupressales; family Cupressaceae; genus Sequoiadendron; species Sequoiadendron giganteum. The sequence goes on along the minus strand of CM021109.1, from coordinate 618,598,446 downwards.
GGCTCCTTCACAATCCGAATTGGTGTATCATGCAAGCTCCTTTACACACATATATCAATTTCTTGTGCAAACTACTTTGCAACCATATGTGTCATTTTATTTTGTTGGCTCCTTCATAACCCTATATATTAATTTCTCATGTTGGCTCCTTTCCAACCCTCTATTTATCTTTTTTTTGTTATTATGCATTGTTTGTTGACATTGTTTAGTAGTTCTTCATGTCTAATGCTCAAGGTATTTTATGCTTGCAAATTTAAAGAAATGGTTAACAATTCAAGGAGCACATGTGAACTATCATTCATATCCATGCCCTTTTTATAATAGTTATAATACAAGTCAAGGCAAAGGCAAAATGTATAAAAGGTGAAAAGAGCTTCACTAACACTTTTCTATATTCGTTGTGGACTCACTTTGACCTATTCTCCCTAGTGCAATGGTCCAATGTACACATGTAAAATTTTAGGTGGAATTTGACAAATTCACTTGACCCTTGACTAAACCCAAGACCATACCCTATCCCAAGTCAAAATATATTTACAATTTTGTCCCCTCGTATTTCCAAGATCGAATTTGAACATGGGTTAAAGCTAATTCAGTCCCTCACACAAAAGTACAAACCACAATTCATTTTGATCATCTAGGAACTATCCAAGACTTGTCAAGAACACATCTACACTTAGAATTGTCATTACTAAAAGCATTCAACATAACATCTTCATTTTGTTTGGCAATCTTCCAACTTGTACAAATGATCCAACGATTTGACTAAGGTAAAAGATTGAAAACAAGTCGCCTCCCATTCCTAGCACCAACGATTGTACTAGGCATCATCATATTCAAATAAATCTTCATTCACATTGAAATTATACTTGACATGTCTTCCAACTTGTACAAAATCATTAAATCAATACAAGGGTTTTACTAAGATAAAAGGAGGTGAGCAAGCACCTCTCACACCTAACACTAACAATGTCGCTAACACCACGTTTAGGTGAAAAAAGGATAACACATTAAAAAAAAATTATACACCATTTAAAAGCTCACCAAAAAATGAAAACCCCACTAAGAATCAATTTATAATTATAAGATTCACTTAAACAAATTATCATCACTCAAAACACCATCTACAAATATTAACAAATCATTATCTGTAAGAATATTTTACATCAAATCTTAAAACTTAATACCTCAATCATCTTTAATACTTATAATAACCATATTTATATAAAATGTCTTATAAAAAAAATTATTTTATTTTCTTACAAAGAATTTAGAGTATCAAAATATTATTCTCTTTGTGCACTCGTTACATCTAGAAGTGTGATCCCAGGCTATACATGGTAATGATTGGAATAAAATAGCATATTTAAATATACTAAAAAAGAATTGCCTCATCACTAATTCAGGCGAAAACAAAACTTCATAAAAATTGAATAAAGCGTACTACAATCAGGTAATAAGTACAGTGAATTTAAATATAGGCAAAAATGGTTAACCTGCATTTGTGCAGTCATTTGGATACCTCAAATCATTTTATTTTTTTAAAGATCGCCACATTCTGGTCTCTTAAGGTTACAGTTAACACTGAAGGGTGAAAGGAAAATATTAGATGCCTCACAAGGTCAAACATCCAAAATCAAAATCATAAATCCTAAAGAAATTTTTTAGTTTAGTGCATCCACCATTTTAGATTATGCAATGGATTCTTGTAAACCACCAAATTCTGATCAATATGGGTGGATTTAGACTGACTCGTATCTTGATAACATTCAACTTTGAAAACAATATCAACATAATTTGCAAACTGACATTTCTTCCTTATTTGTCATGAATTTGAGAGGCCCCATACCAATTAATTACTATTTCTGTCTGAAATATTTACAATTTGAATAAAATTTATGACTTTTTCTGGGATACAACTGAGCATGAAGCACTCATTGTATTTATAGTTCTGTTCATAGAGGTGAAGTATCAAGTTGATGTCGCCCTTCTCAGTATTAGTCTGATTTATATCTACTTAACCATGGAATAAAATCAAATCCACTTCAATTGCTAACTTCTAATTATCAAAACTTATACTGATAAACATAAAAACATTAATCTTGTAGTCACTGAATATGAAAGAATTACAGTCTATAGTATGAATACACTTCTTTTTTCCCTAAAAGCACACATTAAAAAAACAAACAACAAAAAATTGCATTTTAAGCAGAATAAGAGGCATTCCATGCCAAACCGGAGAAAATTTTATAGGGAAAAAAATAAAATAAATTATTAACTAAAACAAACCTAATAAGCAGCCGAGATTTTTAACATATCCCCCAAACAAACCCTAGATATCAAACTTCAAAATGTACAGACGGACTTAAGACTCGCCAGTGATATCATTCCCAACGAGACTCCGTGACCTTCTGATTTTCTATCGGCGAATTCCAGCACTGTATGCGCATATTATTTGCACACAAGAGACTCTAATTCATCGCCTAATTTTACACAACTTACAACCGAAACCCCCAAAAAAACGCAGAAATACGAAGAAAGAGAAAATAAAAGTAAGGATGCCCTAGTTTTCTTCTAGAAAAATGATCAAAGCAGGGTATAGAGAAAGCAGAAAAACGAGCTTCAAGAGGGATATCCAAAACAAGATTAGATTAGAATAGCAGGTGAAAAAATAAGCTACAGCAGTATCAAATAGAACGATATAGAATCTGCAGAGCAATAGACCGTAGAAGCAGTATCCTAAGAAAAGCACAGAGGATGAGAATATATTCGCTATGGATCCACAACAAAATAAATGAACAAAAAAGCAGCTGAGAAAAATGATAAGTTATAGACATTAGGGTTTGCTTTAAAGCTAGGGTTTGTAACTTCCCGATTAGGGTTACAGCCAGCGAGTAAAGTGACTTCAGACATCAACCGTCTCAAGCCAACTAATAATTAAAATAGGTCTCCCTGCTCACAATTTAGAATTGGGAAAAAAAAGTTGCATAAAAAAGCCCATTACAATTATTTATAATAGAGTTAAGAGTACTTCCAATTAGGATGCTCTCTAAAGGATGAAGAAATGGTTTGTAAATAAAACATAATAATAAATTGGATTAGTGTTGTAGGGAAAATATTAGTTTAGTATATGATATTATTATTTTTTTTATAATTTTATAATATATAATTTGAGTTTAGATTGGGAAATAATTGAGTGGGTACAACAAATTATTCAAGATATGTTTATTATCAAGTTGTTTGATAAGGCGTACAATTATATCACATGGCTCTTCATTCTCAATATGTTTTAATGGTTGGGATTTGGTTTTAAGCTCCTTGCTCATATCCTAATGTTGTTCATAGATGTCAATGCAAAGTTGGTGATGAATGACTCTCTATCACCTCAATTCCCCCTCTAAAAGTTCATGTGGCAATGTTATTGTTTTGCTCCTTTCCTCTTTGTGCTTGTGGTTGATGCAATTTGATACCTCCTCTAACATGCAATCACACAATTGCACTCATGGCATCTCTCTCCTAAGCAATGCTAAGGCCCTCAACTCACAATTAGTTTATGACAACATGTTATTCATCCAAAATCTTATCGATGAGGCTCTAGATAGCTTGGACCTCTTTTGTGCATTTTTTAGTTCTAAACTAGTCCGACATAAAACTATATGCATTGTGACTTGGCCTAATCCTCATACCTTATGGATTCCACATGAATGGAAAGAGGTGAAACATGGCTCCATCACTAGATTTCTTGGCATCCCTTTTGGTATCGGTCTCACTTTAAAGGACATGGAAATGGTTTCTCAAAAAAATTCAAAGAATCCTCATAAACTAGACTAACTGATTCTTATGTATGGTTAGGAAAATTCAAGTGGCCAACAAAATCCTCATGACCATTGATTTATACATCTCATCATATTAGTTCCCTTCAAAAAAATGCTACAACTAATTGAATCAACTTATAAGGAGTCTTCTATAGGCTAAATAGGGGAATAAGAGGGGTTTTCTAACATCCATGTGGCTACATTATATTCAACCAAAAGATAAAGAAGGCCTTAGAATCATAGACCCCTTCTACTAGGGGGTGTGTTTAACAACCAAATAGATTGTAAGAGTCTTGGATGTGGGAGGTGTCATGAAAACACTTGGTTCAGTTCCATATCCAAGCAACTACTATCATTTTGAGAAACATGGTGAAACTATTGCATAATCCAAAATCTTTTTTCTTATAGTGATTACCATATGACAATTTTGTGATTGCATAAAATCAACAATAATAATAAAATTAGCAAACCATATCAACACAAGATTTTTTGTGGAGAAACCCCCTCTAGAAAAAAAAATTCACACAAGAAAGAGGATATATATGTATTAATATTTAAGAATGGGATATATCCAACATGCTAACACTCTCTTTAATTTGACAACATTGTGGAAACACTTGTGTGCTTGTAAAATAGTCTTATAAAACCACTATCTCATACCCTCAATATATAGGCATAGAGAGAGGAAAAAACAATAAGAGGTTTACCAAAACCATAGTATCATGCAAAAACCCCATGCCCACCTTGAAGAGCATCTTATAAGAATAGTAAAGTGATAAATGAATTCACATCCACATATCACATTGGTGCAATCAATTAGTTGCCTAAATAGTAAATGTAACCACATATGCATATTTTCTTTCATAACTCTTGTAGACTCACATCCTCAAGTATGGTTATCCATTTTGGATTACCCAACTCATGTGATTCCCATCTATAATACAAGATTCTCCACTCCTCAATCCAAGCACCTAGAATTGGGAAATCACATTTAGTGAGTCCAAAGTCAACCAATGAATACGTATGACAACTAATGCCAAGATTCTTAGGGACTTTTAGTTACAAAATATTTTATAATTACACCTCAAGTGTCCCATAGACTTTGTCTACTACACCCCTATTTCTTCAAAGGGTTTTTTCTCTTCCGAGGCATTATTGGCGATAATGCCTTCTTTTTATAATTGATATGGTTTTTTGCTCAAAGGTTCAAACTTTCACATGGGGTAAAGTCACTTGTTAGGCCCGCACAACTGCAATCAAGTCGAGGGACTATTACTCAAGGCGCAGTGCGTCGAGACACCACATGGTAACTCCACGCACCAACTTAAAGGAATTATCGATGTAATAGAATGGAGGAATTAGGCATCCCAAATGAGTATAGAGCAGTTGTTCATAGATTGCATGAGAAGGTTAGAGCTAAAATCAGAACTAGTGATGGTATGTTAGAGTGTTTTGGTAGTGACATTGGAGTTAAACAAGGCTTCCCTCTATCCCCCACGCTTTTTGGGTTATACATTGATAAGTTGGAAGCTTGGTTAAGCAATACAGACGAGGATGGTATTCAGTTGGCAGGCTATGTGGTGAAACTTCTATTATGTGTTGATGATCTTATCCTAATTTCAAAAACAACTCATGGGTTAAGAGAACACTTGAAAGCTCTTGAAGTTTTTTTTCAGGAGGTTGGGATGCAAGTGAATATCACCAAGACCAAAATCATGATTTTCTCATTGAACATAAAAGATAAACAAAATACCTTTCTTTTCGAAGGTAGCCCGCATGAAATTGTGAAAGAATACAAGTATCTTGGGGTAGACTTTCATTATAAGCTTAGTTGGGAGACTTGTTGTACAAAAAGGATGCTAGGAGGTTGGAAAGCCTCCTACCTTCTACATAACAGGTGTAGAAAAGTCGATCTTTGGGATTGAAAACCAAGAAAACCCTTTTTGGTTTGCTTGTTGTGTCAGTTGTTCTTTATGGTTGCGAAGTGTGGGGAAGCGGTATGTCAAAGTGTAGTTGGAGGCAACTAGAAAGAATCCAGAAACATCTAACAACAAGCAGTCTCAAAGTTAAAACCACAGTCCCATATGAAATTATTTTAGTTGAAGCTGGGAATTTTCCATTGGAAGCATCGGCATTAACTCGGTTGATAAGCTATTTAAAGAAGGTTGAAAACATGGATGACCACAGTTCGCCTAAAATGGTTATGAAGGAGGTGCTAGATCATACGAAAAAAACTTGGATGAGGCAGAACAACAAGTGGGACATCAATTTGCAAGAGTGTCCTAGCACCAATAGTGAAATAAAAGCTATGTGAATGAAAAATTTAGAACTGCCATGTGGGCAAATCATATTGGGTGTAAAAAATCTTACTACATCAAAGAGTTTAACCCCAAAAAGGATCATGGTGAAAAAACTTATCTAAGTGCAGCTATTAAAGGAAAATCGCGGTTGTTAGCTACGCAATTGAGGATGGGATCACATCACCTTGGGTGTGAGACTGGTAGGTGGAAGATACCCAAAGAAACTTGGGAAGAAAGAACCTGTATTTTCTGCAATAAGGGGACTGTGGAAACAGAATGGCACTTCATCATGGAATGCACCACTTATGAGGATACCTGTACTCAACATGAAAATAGTTTGAAAGTTGATAATATGCACTAGCTCTTTTGGGAAGACAAGATTAATCAGACGGCTAGCCTTCTAGTCAAAATTAATAGTAGGAGACTCGACTTGGAAAAGAGCATGAAGACAGATTAGACCTGGTTTCGTCTTGGTCCCTTAGACTGTTTAGTCTCGTGGACGTCATTAAAATCTTTCATTCATTCATTCGTTCTCACCAAGTACTCACCCTCTCGCATGACGTGTGTGTCAAGGCATCACAACCTGAAGGATATTTTAAGCATTGAAGTGATATTTGATGCACGATTGGCCATAACTCTTGGTGGATCCACTGCTAACAAGGGGTGAAACATCAACGAGTGGCCTACCCGTGTGCATCCTAGAAATGAATGCTCATCACTGGCGCTCAAATTATGAAGGCTCATAGGTGGTTGTTGGTCAGGTCATGGAGGAATAGGTGGCATCATCGCCCTCATTGGGGGTTGCTCATGATTGCCCAGTATGGCCATTTCAACGGTTTGGATGGAGCTAAGATCACCAGGCTTGTAAATGGGGAATCACTTTGGTTGCAACAATTCCCATCTCATTAGGGATGGACTTTCATATTTAAGCCCTGTGTGGCATTGTTTTAGAGGGTTCTCTGATTATTCAATGATAAAATAAAAAACTCAGAAGGAATTTATTATTTTTTTGTAACACACAAACCTTAGTATATTATTTTTCTTAAGGAATAGGGATTGAATACATAATAATTGTGTTGTTCACCTTTGCTATGTGTTTAGCTATGTTTGTTTATTTGAATTCATACTTTGTCTATCAAAGTGTTTGCAGTTGTAATTCATTCCCTTGCAACTTTTTATAATTTTAGTTACTTTAATGTATGTGGAGTTTTATACCATGTTTAATACTCTTTTGAATTCCTATAGAAATTAATTTAATTGAGATTTTATTATACTATATCAGGTTTGAAATGTTGTAAAAGCTTGGTGCATCACCTTAAAATAGTTCATTTTATGTATTACTTTTATGTCTTCCTTCCTTTTTCTTCCCCTATTAATAATAAAGAGTCGGCTTCTAAAATCTCGGAGGTTGTTTTGAAAAGCGCATATTAGTCCCCCATTTGCAAAACTTCTCAGAAACTATATCTCTGAAGTTTCAGCTTTATAGATCAACATTTTTTTTGGCATGTCCAATGGGACTGATATACTTTCATCCAGTGAAGAAGTAGGTTTATGAGCCAGAGACCCATCCCTAGATCATCGATAGCATGTAATCTCACATTACTCTTACCTCCACTGGTGACTGTCAAATGACAAAGAACTTCAGGAAGCAGAGCAACACAGAGACCAATGCAAGCTCAAGCACAACAAATGGTTGTTTCAGGACCACCCAAAAACTTTGTAGCATCAAATAGTGGCAGCCCACTCATTCCTCCAACCCCTCCAGCAGTGTGGGATCACATTCCCGCTAATGCTCTAAAATCACTCCTTAAGTTCATGGGAGAGGATTTCAAGACACTGGTGGAACATCTGCAAGATTTTGCAAATGTTTGCATGGTTAATCATGTGATAGAGTAGAATGTTACCTTGAGGCTTCTCATTGCTTCCCTTTAAAGGGAAATCGCTAGACTGGTATAGATCCCTAGACCCTAGTTCAATTGCTACATGGGATCAACTTGGGGATAGCTAAGTTTTCAAAAGATTCTCAGAGAAGGGTGACTATTATTCCTTACTCCAACAACTAATAACCATCAAAAGGGCTCTTCAAAAAGCTATCATGGATTTCAACACCAGGTTTCACAAAACTTATCAAAGGATTCCCTTAATAGCTAGACCTTTGACGAGTTTGGCCATTTTTCTACCTAAAGCATTTTAACTCTATTATAGCCATAATGATTCAGTCATTAGGAGGACATACCCTTCCAAATGCATATGACTTGATTGTTAGAGTCAAGAATAATCTTATAGATGGTGGAAAGCTCCCTCCTTGGCCACTTATGTCGATTTTCCTTGAAATACCACCTCTGCCACCTAAAGATTCTCCTAGTACATTTGTCATGCCTCCCTAAATGTATCTGTATCCCAATGCACATACGAATGTGGCCAAAGAGGTGAGCAACATGAAGATTTTTTTCTAGAACTTTTAAAATGAGATACTTAACCTCAAAAGGCGGCAAGTTGCACCACATAAACCCCTTGACAATAATTTTCAAGGAAATAAACCTCCCTTCCAACATAATTAATACCAGGGAAGGAAACGAGAAAATGATCAATCCCAAGGTCTTTAAATCAAATAGTTCTAGTCCCCACTGCGCTCCAAATCATAATGTTGAATCATAATAGAAAAATCATAGTTGGCCAGAATAATATGGAAAATGACTCAAATGTATGGTGTTTCCCATACAATGATGCACATATCCCCTGGAACTACCCTAGGGGTAATCTCCAACAAAGGATCTCAAAACAATGGAATCAAGGAATCAATGTTGATACAAGCACAAGTCCCTATTAGTCTTCGGGAGTGGGAAATGTTATCCTAGTGGTGCAGATGCAAGGCATGTCCCTTGAACAAGAAGGATAAATTAATTTGGACCACGCTGTATTTTCCTAGATGGAGGGAGAGGATGCATTGTTCACCAATGATATGTCAATGTCCAAAACCACTCAAGTGTAGTCAGATTATTTCACCAGATCTAAAAGGAGGTTGATCGAAGAGTATGTACATGTTTTGTCGCAACCTAAGCCAATCCCTAAAAGAGCCTAGAACCACCAGTTGTAGTCTCAGTGTTCCAAAAGTAGAGCAAGGTGATAGTGAGCCAGGTAAAGGAGCCAAAGCCCCAAATAGCCAAACCACTCAATGTAGTGGAGCAATTAAAGAAGGCCCCAACCCATGTCTTTTTATGGGATATTTTGGCTATCCCCAAGAAAAAAACCTTGTTGTGAGAAGCTTTGGAGGAAGATAAACTATCACCTCCATAGGCTAATGAAGCCCCTAAACCTAATCAAGAGAAATGCAAAAGGCCAGTTCAAAAGTCTCGGGCTTTGGGAGCTACAACATTCATAAACACAAAGGAAAAGGTGGTGAAGGAGGAGGCAAGTAAGCCAAAACCTACCCCATTTTTCTTAACCCTCGTTGTAGGGGATACGATGCTACATAATTCTATGATTGACTCTAGTTCTAGCACCAAAGTTATGCCTAAGTTAATTTCAAATGCTTTAAAACTAGAATATGATCCCCTTGATGGAGTATGGATGCTTTTGGAGGCTGGGTTTTTTCCCCCTGAGGGTTTTCCCAGGGTATATCTTGTGTTATCTTGTCGTTTTTCTATTTGATATATGCATTATGATTACTTGCATGTATGTTTATCTCTCATGGGGTTATATAGGAAATGGATTAAAAATGTGGGTTGAATGCATTATTTCCTAAGTGTTGGATGAACCCTATTAATTTTGTAATTTGTGCTTTCAATTCATCCTTCATGTCTTCATCCTTATTCCTCCTTTTCAAAATATAGAAACAGAGCCTTGAAATTCTTCTTTCATTCACTCTACTTGTTGGGCTAATGTTTATAGAAGAAACATTAAACTCGGGAAAAATTGTGGCATTATCCTTGTTACAACTAGAGAGGCCACATACAAAATTCATCTAGAGGCATCCTTGTCATATGAGACCTTATTCTTGCCTTATTCCTCTTCTTAGGCCTCTCAATTCAGCTCAAAATGGCTTCTAGACTCACCTAAGGAGTCTCCTTAATTGGCCTCTTATTCTTTAATCGCTCTTCCAACTAAGCTGGAGCAGGGGCTTTATCTGTCGACTGAGAAGGAGTCTTAGTTTGAATACTTTCTATTGTAGCTTCCTCCTTGTGAGCATCCTCTTGACGACCCTCAAGTGGCTCTTCTTTCTTCTTCTCCTCTTCTAGACCTTGAGATTGTGTGGCATTGAATTCAACAACCTCCTCAAAAAGACCCTCCTGATATTTCAGAGCAACCAAATCTTTCTCCATTGTTGGGAGTCTTGCCATGCTTTCCCTCTCTTGTCGTTACATTTCCTCTAGAATTTTCTCTACGCTCTCCATAGTAGGAGGCACCAAAATCTCTTGAGAAGGAGGGGTATCTTGTTGTACTTGATTTATCATATGCCTATTAGCCTCAAAAAGAAAGGTGTCGATGACTTCTTTGGGAAGATTGAAGATGTGAGACATGAACGTCTCAGGGAGGCTAAGAGAAGTGGGAGAGGAAGTGAAAGGAATGGTATGAGGTAAGGTGGATATGGTGAATTGTGGTGTAGAAATTGAAGAATTAGAAGAGGGAGAAGTGAAAGATGGAGATGACTCCATGGGAATGGAAGTGGTGGAAAGAGTGGGAATAGATAAGATGAGATCCACCAAAATATTGATGAAAGGTGGTGAAGTGAGAATTGGAGGAGAAATAGTGGAAGAATAGATGGTGGTTGCAATAGATGATGTGGAAAGAGGTATGAAATTAGGCTAAGCAGATAGAGGAGCAGAAGTTGAGGGCGGTGATGGAGGTGATGACTCCCTTTTCTCTTCTTGAATAGGCTCTATGGTCGTAGTGCCAACCCTTCTTACCCTCTTTGGTTGAGACCTACTTGCCTCTCCAACTTTTCTCTTGTAAAATCTAGGATTTGTAATTGAATGCCTCTCCTTTGTACTCTTTCTTACTTTTCCTTTATCTTTGGGAGGAGTGGTAGCTCCTTTCCCAACAAAACCTGCATTGGATCCAACTTCCTCCTTGATTTGTTCTCCTTCACTAGATGTGACCTCACCTTGTACCTCATTGAATGTGAGCTAAAATCCCTGAGCTATAAGAGCTGACACCTGAGCATCCACCCATCTCTTTGTTCTTCTCGAAATGGGTTGAGTAATGACATCAATTTCAATTTCCTCTTCCTTTTTCCAGTCCAAAATAGAAATGGGCTACTTAGCCACTTTATTGAATTCTTCTTCGTCCAAGACCTGACCATCATCTTGCACTTGGTTAGGCACTGAGAAGAGGCGTAATGTCCAAATGTACTCCACTATAAGCCTCATATATGATATTTCTTGACCTCAAGGTCATTCATACAATTAGCCAAAAAGTATTCAATATGAAACTAGCGGATATATTGCTTTCCCACTTGCTTCTTAATCTTGTCAAAAGGATCAAAATTGTCCCTTTGGCTGTGAAAATGAAATCCAAAAAGTTTGTATCTCCATGTCAATTGTTTTTTGCAAGTGGAGCCGAAGGACACGAGAACATACCCATTTTGAATGTTAGGGGTTATGGAACCCCATCCCTATGTTTAACATGTAGCAAATGGTGAGAAATGCACAACTACATTGTTAATTCCAACATGACTATCTTGTCATTTGGATATTTGGGTAATCTGTATGGAGATCCTCCCTTCAATTCTAAAATATGTAAATTTTAGAAATTGAATAAACCAATATCCAAACCTTTTAATTGTCTCCATGGTTGACGAAGAGAGCCTCCTGCTCAAATCACCTTCTAGAGTCCCGAAGATGAACATTGTAAAGGCATCATTTACTCTTTTATAACGATATTTTACATTTTGCACTTGCAGTTGAGGATAACAATAATTTAATTTGTATTCATTGGGGCATGTACCCATAGTAACTTTACTTGTCAAGCCCATATATCTAAATTTGGCTACAAAAATATATACAATATAAGAAGTCATGAAGAATTTTGAGGACTTCTTCACAAGAGGGAACTGATTGTGTAGGCTATCATTTATTATCTTTGCCCAATCAAACTTTTCTTTTCCACTCAATATCTCCTAAACAAAATAGAATATCCAATTTTCAAAATTGGATGTCGATGAAAGCCCCATTACCTTGCTGAGGAGGGTGACCAAATCATTGAATTCATCTTCAAAGTCACTACTATAGATGGAACTAGGCAACTTTCTTGCATTTCCCCTTGGTCGCTTAATCCAATGGTCATTGACAACCTGCAAGCTAGCACTAGGATTGTTATCAAATCCTTCAATTGTATATTCTTTAATAGTGATAGTAATATGTGAGAAGGAAGGAATCTCGAAGGTGCAAGAAATAGAGTCAAGAGACAGATCCACCAAGAATATTCCATTTGCAAATATTATCTTCTAGGAATCTTTATGATAATACTCCTGGGCTCCGATGATTAACTCCAGACATAGCATTGAAGAAGGAAATCCAGCCGCCTATGCTATCCCATTATGTCTAATTTTAGTGGCAAGGTTCATCCTCCTATCTCTAAAAATCCTTTCTTTGAACTCCTCAATATCCACATGTCCAATGTTTATGTCATTGATCAAGAGCTAGGTTGATAAGATTTTTGAAGGAGGATAAACTCCTTGGAACTTGAACTTCATTTTTGATGTCCTATATGTCTTTTCCATAAAACCTGCAAGAAACACCATGTAATCAATAAATTCCAACATGCATTTAACATTTCTCAAAAATGCATAATTAATATGATCAAAATTACCTCATAAATAAACATATTCCCCAATGCCAAAAGAATTTTCCATAAAACACTTATAATATAAAATTTGCGGGTTTTGATATTTTGTGAGAATATAAGCCATGCAGAAAAATTGAAATAATTAAACCTTTGCAAATCTTATGGGAAAATTTCCCTAAGAAAACCCACACAAAATCTCCGCAAATGGGAATTTGTAGAAATTTGGGTAATGCTAATCCACATGGAAAATTCCTTTACTGAAATCTCGATTTGATAAACTTTGTAGATATTAATGCTCTGCAGGAATTTGGAGTTTGTGGGAATCTAAGACTTGCAAGAATTTGATGTGACCTAAATTTTTGCAAGCTAAAGCTTTACGAAACTTTGGGATTGCAAGATCTTGAAGATAAAGTGTTTAAAATCTTGAAAAGGCTTATGAAACCCTTGGATTACTAAACTCCTGCAAGACAAAACTTCATGGATACTAAACTTGTGTGGACTCTTAAAACTTAATCCTGAAAATCCTTAAGCAAAAAAATGTCATTCCAAACCTAACATCCTGCAACCTGCCTATGCGGGAGACGGAGGATGTATTTCTTTCCATAAGACCTATAGAAATTTAAAACTCAAAACACAAAAAACCTTAAAAAACCTAAAACTTCAACTTACTATGCTCAGAACGAGAAAATATCACGTTCCAAACTCACTAAAAACCCACATATATATGAGGCAACAATAAACCACCCGAGGGATGACACTAAAAAAAGAAACACACTTTGAAACCAAAACCCTAGGTAATATCAAATACCAAAAACACTAATTAAATACACTCCCTCGAAACACATAAAGAAATAATATTACCAACTTGGTTAAAAAATGGAAGAAGATTGAAGGTTGCAAGTTTTCTAATGGTCTAATGGTGCACACAATGCTCAAAATGGGCTCCTAAAGCGACTAAATGTCCTCCAAAAATGTCAAACAACAAAAATTACATGTGAATCCCTTTATGTAGGCATAGTAAACCAACCACCATTAATACATGTCTCGATAAAGTGTCAAGCACTCATGCGGGCTTTAGGGTTTCGAAATACATTGTGAAAACACAACCTTGCGAGGACTTCAAACCTCCTATATTTTATGAGAAAAAAAAGCGTGCAGTCTATATGGGGAATGGGGCATGGGAAAACCATCAAAAATATTAATGTGAGAATCAAGACCTTGCAAGTTTTCCATGTTTGCGAGGATTTCATTGTCCCAAAATTTTACGAGAAAAATGAGTGAACATTTTATGTGCAAAGGATCACTTTTAAAAATGTTGTGAGGATTTAGGTGTTGTGGAACTTAGCACTTTGCTTTCCTTTGCAGGTTTTAGGGCTTTGTGGGATTCCGAAAAGGTCATATATCATGGGATTTTTTGAACTAGTTCTTCCTTGAATAAATCCCTACAAATGGTAATTTTTGCAAAACCTTTATGTCTTACAAAATTCCACAAAAAATCCTAAACCAAAATAAAGGAAAACCATAAAACTAAAACCAAACTAAAAGTACAAAGAAGGATGGGTCCTCGTTTTCAATGGGGCATGTTTGCAAGGTAGAACAAGCTTGTGTGTGGTCATCTTATAAGTTGCTGTCAATATCAGCTTATCTTCTAGTACCAAGTTTATGCAAAAATTAATCTCTTGACATGGTGGCATGCTTGGAAACTCAAAAGGAAATACATCGACAAACTCCCTAAGAATGGGATGGTTATCCAATGATGTCTTTGTCTCCTCTTCATCCTTAAAAATGATGGTGATGAAAAACATTTGACATCCCTTTTGCATGCACCACTTCAACTGCATAGTGGATATCGTTCAAAGGGAAACAGGTATTCACACCCCTAAGATAACCACTACTATACCATGGCCATCTACACACCCAATCATCTTTCAACGACAATCTACCTTAGCTCAATGTGCATCTAGCCAATCCATACCAAAAAGTACTCCATAGGAGCCTAACGGAGTAACATGAAGATCAACTATAGTAGTCAAGTCTCCAAGTAGTAGCAGACAATCTCTAACTATGAAATCTATGGACACCTTAGTCCCTAAGGCTAGCTCAACCTCCCACCTATCATCTTGCCTAGATGCTACTAACCTACTACACTGCACTACAAAAGGGGATATAAAAGAATCAAATGCCCTATCATACCTAAGGCCTCAATAACTGTGGCTTAGTGCTCAACTTGACAGTTCTCTATTGCCGCAAATACCCGATGAAACTTTCCTGCATCACACATTGTCTACTCGGAGCTTGTTGCATGTTGTCCTTCAATTTTGAAACCTTGAGGACACTCTTTAGCTAAGTGCCCAACTACACTACACACATAACAAGGACCTCTTTCCTATACTTGTGATGACTAAGTCCTACTTAAATTCTACCCACCTATCCTAATAGAACCACTATTATCCTCCATGAAAATATTTCTATGAACGTGCTAGGGTGGTACCTTGTACCTGAGGATGCTAATCCCTATGAGGACCCTGAGGTTGCCATGGCCTAGAGTGGCCACCTTGAAAACTCTATTGAGGTCTGGACCTTTGAATATGTTACTACTGTGGTATCCTAGATGGTCCTATAGGGGGTCTAAATCTCCCCTTCAAAGGAAGGGGAGGTTGACGAAAGCCCTATACTTGTGTACCCTGATTACTGTTTTAGAACTGCTCTCACCCATCATGAGCTTTCCCTTGAATTTCCTCAATAATGAGGGCTTTCTCTAAAGCAACCTGAAGGTTCTCTAGATTGGACATATGAATGGGTCTTGATATACCCACAATTAGTCCCCTGATGAAACGGTTGACAAGAAGCTTCTCATCGTAAAGGTAGTCCACATAATGAAATAACTCTAAAAAATGGCTCTCATACTACACTATTGATAGTCCCCTTCTAATGAAGATCGTGAAACTCGTCAATACGATGTTTCTTGAGGTGCTCAGATAAGTAACATGCCTTGAACCACTCAAGGAACGTCTACCAAGTGATGGTGTCGATAGAGAGGTGATTCTTTCACTCCTCCTAGCACCACCTTTAGAGGTTACGCCCCAAAGCAAGTATACTACAAATTGGGCTTTTAGATTGCTCACATATGGATGCAATCTAAAACACCTATCAAGATTGAGAAGCCAAGACTTGGCCTCTACACCATCTAGAGATCCCACAAATATAGGTTTTTGCAACCATAATAACTCTCGAATCTAATCGCCTACATCATGAGCTATTCTAGCCTCAAGTGCTACCTCTGGTTGAGGTACCTTTGATGGAGGATCTAGGTGAAGTAATTCTCTCTCCCTCATCATAATTCTCATCATGAATGTAAGAGGGACTCCTATTGCACTCCCTATGCTTCGATCCATGTGCTCCTATAGAGTTATGTGTTTTCTCATGTCGAGGACCCTCCTTTACATCTTGTAATCTGGCATGCATAAGCCCAATAAAGTCCTCAATGAATGAAGGATTTGGGAATTGAGGTTTGGCAGTGGATCATATTGAGGTGTCTCTAGAATGTACGGTGTTGTTGGTGGTGTCTTAACTCGCTCTCTCTCTGCAACACGTCTATGATCACATCCACGACCCTTTCACATCTTAGGTGGTATCCTGCATGATAACAACATATGCCCAATCTTCCCGATGTTAGAACCTAGGCTGTGATACCAAATTTCATGCCCTAAACTCACATGGAAGGAAGAAACACAACCAATTATTATTATTTTTTAAAATAAGGTATAAACATTATTAATTGTTAACCATGCATGAATATGATAAGTAAACTATATGCATCAAACATTGTTGCTTGTGCAACGTTGTTACTGACGCATCGCCCGAAAGTTGGGTGATGGGGAGAACATAGTTGGGTGCACGAAGTCCATTGTGTTTCACTCCTTAAATAAGTAACAGGTCGTCTTTAGAAGCTAAGTTAGTCAAGTTTTCTTTTAAGTTGAAGTGGTTAAAATTCTAATTCATAATGATAATTACACCCATTTTCCTTAATTTTCAAATTTATCATAAGCCTAATATTTAAAACAGTTATTCATTCTTGCATCAAATTCTAAAGTTGGTGGACTTACGTGATAGAAGGATAAGGAAACAATGATTGTAACGAAGACTCAAATAGAAGTATTATGAATAGTTGGCTTCATTTCTCTTATTACCCTTAATGGCTTTATGCACATGTAGAAGAGGGGGGCCAACCACACCAAGGCTCTAGGTCATCGAGAGCCAAGAGCGGAGGGCTTCCCTAATCTACCTCAAGTTAGATAAGAGTTTAAGGTCAAGGATAGAGAATGAAGAGCACTCTCAAGTGTTATTGTCACTCTACCAACTTGAGAGATTTGATGGGACCAAGTGAGTAGATTTTTGGAACCCAAACTGTACCAAGGACAACTCTTTGTCTGAGGACAACATCATAGGTCAGGGACGACAATGTGGTGCATTGGCATCTCTCTGGGGTGCTGGCATCTGTATGGCCAAAAGGTGTAGAGTACAGTGAAAGGGACAAAAAAAACTACTTACTACTTAGCGATTGAAGTTTAAAATACTAACTAGAATAATGATAAACATAACATATAAAGTAACTAGAAAAGTAACGTAGAGGATGATAGAAAGAAAAGGTGGTGAAGACCAACTCACTAAGAGTCTAGTTCGCCATCAAGCTCCACCTATATGCGTACCTACACACAACCAAAAGAGGAAATTTTTTGGGACTGTATAAGGGTTTGCCTCAGTCAAACCCCCACTTTGGTGTTTCCACCTCCACGGATAGCCATGAAAGCCACGAGATAGAAAATGTGATAAAGAGAACAATGGAAAGAAATCAAACAATAACAATTACACAAAACTACATAAATCAACAAACAATATCACCTTCTCAGTCGAGGTGCCCTCAAGAATGTAGAGGAGGATGCAAGCTTGGTAAGGTCTATGCTATCACAACAATGAAGAACCAGTCCCTCAGGGCACCAAGTTGCCATTCCAATGGTGGCAAAGGTGAAACAAGACATAGAGAAGATCTCTATGAACTCAACTAGTTTGTAGAAGATGGATTGAATTTATCAAGAGATGAAGTATTGCCAAGAAGATGAAGTAAAGTTAAAAGATAGGAATTTGAAGAGGAATAAGGAGGGAAAGAGCCATTCTCGAGTCAACTAGAAGGTGCAAAGGCATTACGCTTCATCGCCAATGGAGAATGTAATATCTCTGTGGATTTCAGAGGTAGGAATCTATCAGGGACGATAATGCGTCACACAAAAATTCACACCTCGCGTGCGCATCCTCGACAAAAATTCCCCCACCGACACAAGAGACAAGCACCAAGTGGATGCATTATAGATAGGTGACGTGGAATTCTTTAGTTGGGTTTGATTTTCTAAAGTGAAGGGGTGTAAAGGGGGAATTTTCAAAAGGGGTGCAAATTCACTTCTATACAACACAAAAGGTATTGTTAACATCCTAGAGTATTAAATGTTGTTGTAAAAGAAGGAAATTTTCTTAGATTAATTACACTCTGTCAATATTACTATCATCTGATGAAATAACAATGATATTTTTATTATAATTAGTATGATGACTCTCTATGTTCTTACTTAATAATAATATTCTTACTTTGTATAAAATTAGTGATAACACTATCTTTATGCTAAGTTTATTCGGTATATTATTGTGTGCAACATTATTTACTATCCTAAAGATGCAAAACACAAAGAAATGCAAGGAGAAAAAACACAACACCACCTCACGATTAGCCTAAGTTGAACTTGAATAAAAGCAAGATGAAACAACAAGTATACCTTATCCAAGTTGATCCTTTTGGTTGGCCCTATTGATCGATCAATTTTGTGTGCTTCGTCGATGGAAAACGACTTAAAAATGGATCAAAATGAAGTAGAGGTGATGAAGAATGCAATGGTGGAAGTGGGTATTTGGATGAGGATTGTATGTGGACGCAATGGAAGCTTGAAAGCTGCAACAATAGAGGATTAGATGCAAGTGCTCGAGAATGCTAAGTTGAAGGTTGAGTTGCCTGAGTTCAAATTATGAATTTGATATCTCTAAAAAATGAGACAAAATCTTCCATTTTAAGGGAAGAGTCTCTAAAGAATTCAATGGCTAGGATTTAGCCAACATGGGAAAGATGGAGGGTTGTGGTGAGTTGATGACTCACAAGCCCTCACATCTTTCCATGTGAAAGATGAGGTGTCAAAATGATAGGTGATGCGGAAATAGGACATGTGAGGTGGAGAGAGGACATGTGAGGTGGAGGTACTTGCAAGTACCTTGGGATTAGAGAAAGATTTCCTCAAAAAGGAAGTTCTTATCCCTATATGAGGATGATTGTGACAAGTGAGGAATTTTAGAAAATTCTCTCTGTTGAGAAATTATGTCTCAACTTCCAGCTTGAAGTCCTCGGTTTCATGCCTTGGTGATTTTGTGTTGTTTGCAAAGTTCTAGCGGAGGTGGAACCGGGATGGAACTTGGCATTGTTTTGTTTGCCTAAGTTTCGGGTTTCGGTTCTTGTTCTTCCTCCGACTCCGCTTCCTACCGTCTGTTTCTTCTCACTTCGTTTCGCAAGTTCTGACGAAGGCGGAACCAGTTTTGGAAGTTGGCAATGTCCGTTTGCCAGGTTCCTGTTTCAGTTTCTGTTCCGACTCCGGGTCCGACTCTTGCTTTTGTGGTCTGGTTCTTCTGGATGTTTGGATTCTCCTCGGGGTGTTTTCCTTCGCCTTGTCCTGGTTCTGGATTGATGTTTCTTGCAGTTGGCGGAGGCGGAACCGGAACCAGATTGGTTCCTGATCTTGGACTTTTGGTAAAGTCCTATTTTTGTTCCTGTTCTGTCCCCGGGTCTGACTCCAACTCCGATCTTTTGTGTTCCCGTCTTGGTTTGACACCGGGTTGACTTTACCCAGTCAGAACTGTTTCCGATGAGTTCCTCTTTGCCATGGGTGGATGCGGAACCGAATTGGTTCCTGAACCTGTAATTTCGGTAGGGTCATGTTTCGACTCCTGTTCCGACTCCGGCTCCGGCAGTGTTAGAAATGACTTGAAGTCTTGGTCACGCCCAATGTCTGTTTGATCATTTTGGTTGCTCTGTTAGCTGCGATTGCTGATGGGTCTTGGATGCATGGCACCTGGTTGAATAGTGATTGGACGGATACTAAGATAGTTATTGTGGCAGTTGAATTTGTCAACGAAGGGTGGCGAGCTCAACCGTTTTGAGTAATGGCTTTGAATGCAAAGTCGGCTCGTTACAGGAAATCTATCAGATCTGACCAGTTGTGTGATTTGAGGATGGACTTCATTACTCTTCTGAGTCGGTTACATATGGATGAGAGATGTGTTATTTCTCATAAGTTAGACAAGCGAAGAGTTGAGTCGTAAGTTGCAGAGCAAGTTTGAAGTTGCGAGTTGAAGAACAGAAGGACGTGAGTTCTTGAGGAGGGTTTTTTAACTGTATGTTGTAAAAACATTGTAACAATGAATCTGAAACTCTCTGGGTGATTGTGAGCTGAACAAAGAAGTTTGGATATTATATGTAATTGATTCATTACTGTAATACAATAGATTTGACTTTGTGTGGTGGGTTTTTTACCTGAAAGGGTTTTCCCACGTAAATACTATGTCATCTTTGTTTGCTTATCTTTCTGGTTTCTCATTGCCATAGTTGTATGCATCTCTATAAACTTTAGAAACTGTTAGTTTTTTTGTTTTTTCTTCTCTCCCCTGTTGTAAAGGTGTTAAGGGAATGTATTCCGCACTATTGGGTCAGTAGATCCGCATTATTTTCCCTTCAAAGTGGTATCAAAGCTTGGCCAGTTCATGTTATCCTTGCTAGGGAAAATTAGTTTTTTACACTAATACTGTTTCAGTGGGAGACTTGCATTGTTAAACTTGTTTCTGTTGTGAGATGGTGAGTACATCTGGTAGAATAGATATTGAGAAGTTTAATGGCAGCAACTTTGAGTTATGAAAATTCAAGATAGAAGACTTGCTTGTGGATAGAGACCTCTGGATTGCAGTGTCTGGAACTAAGCCACAAACTACGACCCAAGAAGCTTGGGATCTTGCTGATAGAAAAGCAAGAGGATTGATAAGACTGAGTCTAGCCGATTCTGTGTTCCTGAATGTTCATGAGGAAACGTCTGCAACTTCTTTGTGGAAAAAACTTGGTGATATTTACCAAGGAAAGTCCTTGGTAAATAAGTTGTTTTTGAGAAAGAAGTTGTACTCCTTGAAGATAGACGAAGGTGCATCTGTTGCAGACCATCTGAACTCGTTTAATATGAGTGTTACTCAGCTGGCATTTGTAGGTGTAAAAATTGAGGAGGAGGATTGTTGCATGCTCTTATTGTGTTCATTACCTGACAGTTGGGATCATCTTGTGATGGCTATTGGAAGCACAACCATTGCTTTCAAGACTGATGATGTGGTTGCTTCACTTCTGTCTGAAGAAATGTGAAAGAAATCTTCTGAGATGGCCAAAGATGCTCTTTCTGTTCGAGGTAGAACAAAGGAGAAAGGCAAGAAGAAAGACAACAAGTCAAAATCCAAGTTTAAAGGGAGATCAAAGTCTCCTGGTAAAAAGTTCAAGGTAAAGTGCTGGAACTGTGGGCAACCTGGTCATATCAGGAAGGACTGCAAGGAGAAGAAGAAGAAGAATGCTTCTGACAACTAATCTTCTCAAAGTGATGCAGATGCCTTCATTGCAACAGCCTTGACAACTCAGGCATCAGATGATGTTTGGTTAGTTGATTCAGGTGCCTCCTTTCACATGACATCCAATAGAGATTGGTTCTCAAAGTATGAGAAGTATGATGGTGGAAAGGTATACTTGACAAGTGATTCAATGCTGGAGATTGTTGGCAGAGGAAGGGTCAGAATTCAGTTTCCTGACGGGAGAGTCAAAGGAATTGGTAGTGTTCTTCACATCCTAGGTTTGGCACGAAATCTTCTTTCAATTAGTAAATTAAATGATGCTGGTGTAGAAGTTTCTTTTTCTAGTAAGGGATGTAAAATGGCTAGAGGTGCAATGTTGTTAGCTAAGGGTGTTCGTACTGGCACTCTGTATAAGATAGATGCACGACCTATTCTTTGTAACAGTGCCTCTGTAAACTCATGTAATTCTGCACCTATAGAGAAATATGAAGACTCTTCACCATCTGCAAATGCTTTGGAGGTAAAAATCCCAGCAGAGAATACTATGTTATGGCATCATAGACTTGGTCACATTGGTGAGAAAGGTTTAAAAACCTTGAAGAACAAAAACCTTGTATAAGGGCTTGATGATTGTAACCTTGAGTTCGATTTCTATGAACATTGTATCTATGGAAAGCAACACCGTGTTTCTTTCTCTTCCAGTCCTCACAAATCTTCTGGTATACTGGATTATGTTCATTCTGATGTGTTTGGTCCATTTAATGTTCCTTCATTATCAAAGTCTAGATATTATGTTTCTTTTATGGATGACTGTTCGAGAAGGGCATTTGTATACTTTCTTAAAAGTAAATCAGAAGTGTTCAGTCAGTGTAAAGAGTTCAAATCTTTGGTAGAAAATCAGACTGGAAGGAAAATAAAGTGTTTAAGGACAGACAATGGAGGTGAGTTTTGTTCTGCATATTTTGAAAGGTACTGCACTGATCATGGAATTAAAAGGCATAAGACAACCCCCTACACTCCACAGCAGAATGGAGTTGCTGAGAGGTTGAACAGGACACTGATGGAAAAGGCAAGGAGTATGCTGAGTGGTGCTAGTCTGGAGCAGAAGTTCGGGGCTGAGGCTGTTGCTATAGCATGTTATTTGATAAATAGATCTCCTTGTTCAGCTCTTGTTGACATGACACCTTTGGAAGCATGGTCAGGTAAGAAACCCTCATTAAGGCATGTTCGGGTATTTGGCTGTGAGACATATGTTCATGTGCCAAATGAAAAGAGATCAAAGTTGGATAACAAGGCTATGAAATGTATTCTCATTGGCTATGGAGTTGGTGTGAAAGGATACAAGCTTTGGAACCCTATTACTGAGAAGGTTTTGTATAACAGAAGCGTGATATTTCGTGAGCTAAAACCTCTAGTAAGTGATCAACAACTTGAGACAAATCAGAGTGACAAGAAGAAGGATGCAGTTGAGATTCCCCAAACTCCAGAAAGGGAAGAGCTGCATGGTGTACTTGAGATTGAGGAGAGCTCAAGCAGCTCTGGAAGTTCTGATGATGAAGAACAACCTCAGCCTCTAAGGAGATCTACATGAGAAAGAAGGCAACCAGAAAGGTATGGTTTCTCTATGTTAGATTCAAATTGTGCTTATGCTTTAATTACCAGCACTGATGAGCCTAGGGCTGTGAAAGAAGCAATCAACATGGTTGATTCAAAGTCTTGGCTGGAAGCCATGAATGAGGAGATGGATTCCTTGAAAAAGAATGATAACTGGAAGTTGGTACCACTGCCTAAAGGGCAAAAGCCTGTTGGTTGCAAGTGGATATTCAAAAGGAAGACAGGCCTTGATGGCAGTGTGGAGAAGTATAAGGCATGACTGGTTGCAAAGGGTTTTTCCCAAGTTGAGGGAATTGATTATGGAGAGATCTTTTCCCCTGTAGCAAAGCTGACATCCATCGGATTTTTGTTGTCATTGGCAACTGTGTATGACTATGAAATTGAGCAGATGGATGTGAAGACAACATTTCTCTATGGTGAGCTGGAAGAAGAAATCTACATGTCCCAGCCTGAGCATTTTGTTGAAAGAGGTAAACAAAATCTGGTTCGCAAGTTAAATAAATCTCTCTATGGTCTAAAGCAATCTCCTAGAATGTGGTACCAAAAATTTGACACATTTGTGTTGTCAATTGGGTTTGTTAGATCAAAATTTGATCATTGCATTTATTATAAATGTGAGAATGATCGTGTGCTTGTTATTACTCTATATGTGGATGACATGTTATTCATTGGTAATAGCAAGGCAATGATTTCTGATCTTAAAACTCAGTTGTCTGCTAAGTTCGAAATGAAAGATCTTGGAGCAGCAAGATACATTCTTGGGATGGAGGTAACCAGGGATAGAACAAGCAGAAAGCTTTGACTCAGTTAGAGTAAGTATGTGAAAACCGTTCTAGAGAGGTTTAGCATGACTGATTGCAAGCAGCTAGTTGTTCCAATCATGCAAGGATTGAAACTATCTGCTGAAGACTATCCAAAGTCTGCTATTGAGATGGAGGACATGACCAGTGTGCCTTATGCAAGTGCAGTAGGCAGTTTGATGTATGCTATGGTCTGCACAAGACCAGACATTGCCCAAGTAGTGGGAGTTCTAAGCTGTTTTATGGCAAATCCAGGGAGATCACATTGGGATGCTATAAAGAGAGTGTTCAGGTATTTGAAGGGTACTTCAGATTATGCTTTGTGTTACTATGGCAATATGGTTGCATCACAAAGGGCTCTTTGCATTCAGGGATATGTTGACTTTGATTGGGCAGGGGACATTGATAGCAGAAGATCCACCAGTGGATACACTTTCATGCTTAATGGTGGAGCAATCAGTTGGATGAGCAAGCGAAAAGCTGTAGTTGCTTTATCCACGATAGAGGTAGAGTACATGGCAACAACTCATGCTTGCAAGGAGGCAGTATGGCTGAGGCGTTTGTGTTCAAAAATTGGATTTAATGCTAAGTAGATTTCAATCTGCTGTGATAGTCAAAGTGCCATTTGTTTGGCAAAGAATCCAACCTTCCATGCCAAGACAAAGCACATATATGTGAAATAACACTTCGTGAGGGATATGGTTGAAGATGGCAAGGTCAGTATGGATAAAGTTGACACCTTGAAGAATGTTGCAGATGCCTTGACAAAGTCGGTTAGCACAGACAAGTTCAGATGGTGCACATAATCGATGGGCCTTGGGGCCTATGATAGACAGTAAGGTTTGATGTTTTGAGGAAGCTGGAAGTGTTCACCAAGTGGGAGATTGCTGAGAAATTATGTCTCAACTTCTAGCTTGAAGTCCTCGTTTTCATGCCTTGGTGATTTTGTGTAGTTTGCAAAGTTCTGGCGGAGGCGGAACCAGGATGGAACTTGGCATTGTTCTGTTTGCCTAAGTTTCGGGTTTCGGTTCTCGTTCCTGCTCCGACTCCACTTCCTACCTTTTGTTTCTTCTCACTTCGTTTCGCAGGTTTTGGTGGAGGTGGAACCAGTTTTGGAAGTTGGCAATGTCCGTTTGCCAGGTTCCTGTTTTGGTTTCTGTTCCGACTCTGGGTCCGACTCCTACTTTTGTGGTCTGGTTCTTTTGGATGTTTGGATTCTCCTCGAGGTGTTTTCCTTCGCCTTGTCCTGGTTTTGGATTGATGTTTCTTGCAGTTGGCGGAGGCGGAACCGGAACCGGATTGGTTCTTGATCTTGGACTTTTGGTAAAGTCCTATTTCTGTTCCTGTTCTGTCCCCGGGTCTGACTTCGACTCTGATCTTTTGTGTTCCCGTCTTGGTTTGACCCCGGGTTGACTTTACTCGGTCAAAACTATTTTTGATGAGTTCCTCTTTACCGTGGGTGGATGCGGAACCGAATTGGTTCCTGAACCTGTAATTTCGGTAGGGTCATGTTTCGACTCTTGTTCCGACTCCGGCTCAGGCAGTGTTAGAAATGACTTGAAGTCTTGGTCACGCCCGATGTCTGTTTGACCGTTTTGGTTGCTCTGTCAGCTGCAATTGCTAATGGGTCTTGGACGTGTGGCACTTGGTTGAATAGTGATTGGACGGATACCAAGATAGTTATTGTGGTAGTTGCATTTGTCAACGAAGGGTGCCGAGCTCAACCGTTTTGAGTAATGGCTTTGAATGCAAAGTCGACTTGTTGCAGGAAATCTGTCAGATCCGACCAATTGCGTGATTTGAGGATGGACTTCATTACTCTTCTGAGTCGGTTACATATGGATGAGAGATGTGTTATTTCTCATAAGTTAGACAAGCGAAGAGTTGAGTCGTAAGTTGCAGAGCAAGTTTGAAGTTGCAAGCTGAAGAACAGAAGGACGTGAGTTCTTGAGAAGGGTTTTTTAACTGTATGTTGTAAAAACATTGTAACAGTGAATCTGAAACTCTCTGGGTGATTGTGAGTTGAACAAAGAAATCTGGATATTGTATGTAATCGATTCATTACTGTAATACAATAGATTTGACTTTGTGTGGTGGGTTTTTTTACCTAAAAGGGTTTTCCCACGTAAATACTGTGTCATCTTTGTTTGCTTATCTTTCTGGTTTCTCATTGCCATAGTTGTATGCATCTCTATAAACTTTAGAAACTGTTAGTTTTTTCGTTTTTCTTCTCTCCCTTGTTGTAAAGGTGTTAAGGGAATGTATTCCGCACTATTGGGTCAGTAGATCCGCATTATTTTCCCTTCACTCTCTTATCATCATGGGGATGTGAGAAGTTGTTGGGGGAATAAATGTGAATTTTAAATTCACATGATTGGGGAGTACCTTGGGGATAAGACAAGGTCCTCATAAAGGAGGTCCTTGTCCTATGTGACTAATGTGACTTATGAAGGAATTTAGAATTTTCGAACAACCTACATGGGGAAGAGAAATGCATTGAATGAATAAATGTGAATTTTAAACTCACACGGGGAAGAGATCAATGCTTAATAAAGAAAGTACTTATGAAAAGTTGACTTGGAGGACATACCAAAAATGGCAGGTGATTAGATTAAGGTTGTGAAAACATGTGATTAGGAAGATTAATGAAGGATTAAATATAAGTGGCCAAATATGAAGAATGTGACATTAATCATGATTAAGGATGTGCACATCATAATCACGGATTAATTAAATCCATCTAGATTAGAAGAAGATTATGGAGGATGTGACAAGGAGAGAGAAAAGAGGGAATTTAAAATTGATTTAAACTCAAAAAGGTAAATGACTAAATTAAATAAATTGATATATTTATTTAATTTAGAGAAGAAATGATGAACGATAAAGTATTTAATTGTTAAATTAAATACTTTAGAAACCTTAGAGGAAGGGGAAATATTAATTAAATAAATCATTTAATTAATATTGATGAAATAGACGAACAAATGATACATATTTGATCATATGAGAGTGGTCAAATTTGGATGTCTACATTTTTCCCCTCTTTGAGATGGTGTTACAAAGTAGCATCATTTCAAATAAGATTAAAAGATAACACCATGAAGAAGATGGTTGGATTGGGAAAGATGCCCCAATCATTCAAAGAAGTGACTAGGAGGAAAGATGATGGGAGTGAAGATGAAGATTAGGGATTGAGGATGCCCCCTCGAGAGGACATGCAGGTTCAAGAGAACACGGGTGTGCTCTCGAAATGGATGAGATGAGGAAATGGCAAATGGGGAAGATGATGAAAAGTGATGGATAAAATATGGGATGGGAGGAGGAAAAGATAAAAGCAAGAAAAAATGGAGTCAAGGACAAATATGATGTTGCCCTAGTCAAGCTACAAGCCAGGATGGACTAATGATGGATGGAATGTTGTTGATGGGGGAATGATATATTCCAAAACAACACAAGGATAAGGGAAGGATACATCTCGATGATGATGATGATGATGATGATAATGATGATGAAAATGATGATGTTGTTGTTGTTGATGATGATGATGATGATTGGGTCAAGGCTTGTAGCAAGGTTGGGAACAAGACCAAAGATGCGATTAGATTATTTGTGTTAGATTGAATGGATTAGGATTGGATGGAGAGGTGAGATGGTTAAAATGAATGAAGATGATGGAGACAAAATACTTAGAATAACAAATCGCTATTATCCTAAGCAGATTAAAAAGATGGTGAAATGATGAGAAGGATGGAAGAGGAGGGATGAGAGGAGACATGCAATGCAATATGAGAGAAAATGAAATACAATCCTAATGCAATTTTTCATTTATAGAGCACTGATTTTTGCTATAGCATAAGACACTAGGTACCATGGTATGTGAAACCAAGGCGGATTAGTGTTGAATGCATACACAAACACAACACACAAGGAGGCTATCCCAACACCCCAAAGTCACAATGTCTTTGGTCGGACCAGGTATTTGGATAACCACAAGCACAAAATGATGCCCCAACATAACACAAGATCTCAGGGGGCTTGGTGGATACTACGCGGGACAACCAAGAAGACAAAAGCAGACAAAAAGATCAAGATACGCCCTATGTTCACCAGTCAAAACACACCATAATATGATAGATCATGATGGCCTTGACAAGTGATGATAGGGAGCTCAAATGATAAATATAAGCCAAAAGTATCAAAAGGTTGCAATGAATTTCAAAACATCCTTTGCCATAGGATTAAGAGGATGGATGGGGTTGATGAGGTCTGTTAGGAAGGATACATCCTGTTGAGACCAAAGATGGATACTAAACTAAAAGATTGATTATGATGCAGGAGACTCCAAAATTTATCAAATCTCATGATATGAATGGATCTCATTTGTGAAGAACCAGCTAGATAAGGACATACTTGGTGACACGACACAAGGCATGAGACACGAGACCGACACACCCTAAAGACCTAGGGGCTCGGGGGCTGATAAGAGATTAGCCTTGCCTACGTGAAAGTGTAGAGTCCTTGTAGTTCGATAAAAGGCCATGGATAAAAGTGGAAAGAGGATGATGTAGACCATGATGGATGAAAAAGACTGGATGGATAAATGTCCTAGGGGCAGATCAAAGGATCGACCTTGCCTACATGAAAGTGCATGGGCAATGTAGTTCGACACAAGGCGAAAGACAAACGATGGACAAGGGAGGATGAGATGACCATGATAAATGGATAAAATGATGGAGCGAATATGATGAGCCAGGATAGGTCGTGCGGATGGGATGGTTGATATGCCTAAGATGTGGACTATGTGAAGCTCAAGGATGGGATAGTTATCTAGATCATCAGAAGATGAATGGGGAGGATGAGATGATGGATAGGTAAGTGATGAAGAGTGATAGGAGATAAGATAGATGTGAGAAATAGGTAGAACTAATGATAGTGAGAAGAATGGCATTGGATTGCATGGGTGTAGACTATAGCTAGATACCAATGACAAGGGATTATGAGATGGAAGGAGAAATAGATGTAAATGGATGGATTGATAAAGATAGAGAGATGGAAAGATGCTAGGATGGATGGATAGAAGGATAAGGATTTGGAAAGACGGAATGGATTACTGGATGGATAAATGGATGGAAAGATAAGGATGAAAATATGGAAGAGGACTAGTGGGTGGGTGGATAGGAAGATAAGGATTTGGAAGATGGAAGGGATTACTGGGATGGATGGATGATGTCGCCAAGGACTATGTCACAAAGAAGGAGATGCCCCACTCTAGATATGTCATGTGTGACAAGGCAAGAGGGATGGAAGATAACAGGATAGTGGACAATAGAATATAAACATGTGTGGATAGGATGCAGGGATAAGGAAGGAGGATGGAGGAGGATAAGGGATATGGCGGTGTATGTATGAGGGGAATGTATGCCAAGAGGTGTCCAAAGCATGTATATATGTGTTTACCCCTATCTAGGTCAAGATCGCAATGAAGATGAAGGGACTGGATACAAATGGGATATGATGGGTAGGATGTGGAAGATAGGTGGACGTAGGAGATGGAGAAAGGGGATGCATGGATGGAAGTTGCCCCCAATTGTGGAAAGAAATCGAATGGGGGATTCATGCATGGCACCTGTTTACCAGGTTTTCATCATGGTACTTATCCAAGGTGCTTGTTTGCCAAGTTTTTACCATTGAACAAATTATTTCTCTTTACTATTTTTAGATTTTTGGATTTTGTTTTACCTTTTTTTGTTTTGTTTTGTTTTTTTTTTAACTTTTTGGATAGAAATGCGGATGGATATGGGTAAGGATAGGGATGTGGATTTAGAAGATAGTCGATAGGGAGATGGATGAAGGACTCAAGCATCAAGTTTCATGTGAGTTAATAAGAGCCCATGTGTAAAGTGACTATTCGGATGTTGGTACAACCTTATTAGAATGGATGGATTATGCAAGAGGATGGATTAAAAGTGTTTGATGGGGTAGATATGTGGGATAATGGATGGGATGCTGGAAAGCATATGGATGGAATGGTGGAGTGGATGTGTGATGGGGGAAGGTGTTCAGGACCAATATTGGCACACGTGGTGGTGGATGTGAAAGGATAGGGGGATGAATGGATGGAGAATATGGAGATAATGGAGTTGGGATAGTGAATTTTGGGACATAAGGACCCAAAATAGATTTAGGAGATGGAGGATGTGAATAATTTTTTGGTGGATTAGCAACTTTGGATGTCTTTATGGATTTATCATTTGAAGGAATTGTATCTTTTTTCTTTCAGATCCACGTGGTTTTGATTTTTGCTTTAGTGGGCCTTGATGGCCTTTCAGATGGATTTGGATTTTGGATTTGATTTTTCTTTTCTTCAACATGTATTTTTAAGGGGACATGGGGAGATTTTGATGCATGTGGATGTTTGGATTTATGTAGCGTTATTTACTATCCTAAAAGATGAAAAACAAAAAGAAATGCAAGGAGAAACAACACAATACCACGTCATGATTAGCCTAAGTTGAACTTGGATAAAAAAAAGATGAAACACCTAGTATATCTTATCCAAGTTGATATTTTTGGTTGGCCCTATTGATTGATCAATTTTGTGTACTCCTTCGATGGAAAAAAACCTAAAAATAGATGCAAAATGAAGCAGAGGTGATGAAGAATGCAATGGTGCAAGTGGGTATTTCGATGAGTGTTGTATGTAGATGCAATGTAAGCTTGAAAGATGCAACAATGGAGGATGAGATGCAAGTGCTCGAGAATGTTAAGTTGAAAGCTGAGTTTCTTGAGTGCAAATTATGAATGTGATATCTCTAAAAAATGAGACAAAATCTTCCATTTTAAGGGAAGAGTCTCTAGAGAATTCAATGGCTAGGATTTAGCCAACATAGGCAAGATGGAGGGTTGTGGTGAGTTGAGGACTCACAAGCCCTCACATCTTTCCATGTGGAAAATGCAGTGTCAAAAAGATAGGTGATGTGGAAATAGGACATGTGAGGTGGAGATAGGACATGTGAGGTGGAGGTACTTGCAAGTATCTTGGGATTAGGGAAAGATTTCCTCAAAAAGAAAGTTCTTCTCCCCATATGAGGATGATGGTGACAAGTGAGGAATTTTAGAAAGTCCTCTCTTATCATCATGGGGATGAGAGAAGTTGTTGGGGGAATAAATATGAATTTTAAATTCACATGATTGGGGAGTACCTTGGGGATAAGACAAGGTCCTCATAAAGGAGGTCCTTGTCCCATGTGACTAATGTGACTTATGAAGGAATTTAGAATTTCCCAAAAAACTACATGGGGAAGAGAAATGCATTGAATGAATAAATGTGAATTTTAAATTCACATGGGGAAGAGATCAATGTTTAATAAAGAAAGTACTTATGAAATTTTGACTTGGAGGACATACCAAAAATGGCAGGTGATTAGATTAAGGTTGTGCAAACATGTGAGTAGGAAGATTAATGAAGGATTAAAGACAAGTGGCCAAATATGGAGGATGTGACAAGGAGAGAGAAAAGAGGGAATTTAAAATTGATTTAAACTCAAAAAGGTAAATGACTAAATTAAATAAATTGATATATTTATTTAATTTAGAGAAGAAATGATGAATGATAAAGTATTTAATTGTTAAATTAAACACTTTAGAAACTTTGAAGGAAGATGAAATATTAATTAAATAAATCATTTAATTAATATTTGATGAAATAGACGAATAAAAGATACAGATTTGACCATATGGGAGTGGTCAAATTTGGGTGTCTATATTTTGCCCCTTTTAAGATGGTGTTACAAAGTAGCATCATTTCAAATAAGATTAAAAGATAGCACTAGTAAGAAGATTCTTAGATTGGAAAAGATGCCCCAATCATTCAAAGAAGTGACTAGGAGGAAAGATGATGGGAGTGAAGATGAAGGTTAGGGATAGAGGATTCCTCCTTGAGAGGACATGCGGGTTCAAGAGAACACGAGTGTGCTCTCGAAATGGATGAGATGAGGAAAGGGTAAATGGGGAAGATGATGAAAAGTGATGGCTAAAATGTGGGATGGGAGGAGGAAGAGATAAAATCAAGCACAAATGAATTCAAGGACAAATATGATGTTGCCCTAGTCAAGCTACAAGCCAAGATGGACTGATGATGGATGGAGTGTTGTTGATGAGGGAATGATATATCTCGAAACAACACAAGGATAAGGGAAGGATACATCCTGATGATGAAAACGACGATGGTGATGATGATGATGATGATGATGATAATGATGATTGGGTCAAGGCTTGTAGCAAGGCTGGGAACAAGACCAAAGATGCGATTAGATGATTTGTGTTATATTGAATGGATTAGAATTGGATGGGGAGGTGAGATGGTTAAAATGAATGAATATGATGGAGGTAAAGATGCTTAGAATAAAAAATTGCTATTATCCTAGGCAAATTAAAAAGATGATGAAATGATGAGAAGGATGGAAGAGGAGGGATGAGAGGAGACATGCAATGCAATGGGAGAGAAAATGAAATGTAATCCTAATGCAATTTGTCATTTATGAAGCATTGATTTTTGCTATAGCATAAGACACCGGGTACCATGGTATGTGAAACCAAGGCGGATTAGTGTTGAATGCATACACAAACAAATAAAAAAAGGAGGCTATCCCAACACCCCAAAGTTGTGATGACTTTGGTTGGGCCACGTATTGGGATAACCAAAAGCACAAAAGGATTCCCCAACGTAACATAAGACCTCAGGGGGCTTGGTGGATACTACACGAGACAACCAAGAAGACAAAAGCAGACAAAAAGATCAAGATACACCCTATGTTCACTAGCCAAAGCACACCATGATATGATGGATCGTGGTGACCCTGATGAGGTATAATAGGAAGCTCAAATGATAAAAAAAAAATGTCAAAAGCATCAAAATATCATAATCAAATTTCAAACATCTTTTTCCATAGGATCAAAAGGGTGGATTGGATTGATGCGGTTTGTTAGGAAGGATGCATCCTATTGAGACCAAAGATGGAGACTAGGCTAAAAGATCAACATGACGCAGGATATTTGAAACCGATTGAACCTCATGATACGAGTGACCTTTGTTTGTGAATACCAGCTAGGATAGGGATGTACTTAATGACATGGCAAGATGAACAAATGAAAAGTCAACAAAATAATGACACAAGACCCTGAAGACCTAAGGGACGCAAGACCGACACACCCTAAAGATCTAGGGGACACAAGACCGACAAACCCTAAAGACCTAAGGGCTCGGGGGTTGATCAAAGATCAACCTTGCCTACGTGAAAGCGTAGATCCCTCATAGTTCGACAAAAGACTGACAATGAACCATGGGTACAAGTGAATGACCAAGACTCTAATGGATAACAAAGACCAAATGGATCAACAGATTGACCTTGCCTACGTGAAAGCACAGGGACAACGTAGTTTGACACAAGGCCAAAGACAAACAAGGGACAAGGGATGATGAAATGACCATGATAAGAAGATACAATGATGGAGTTGAGATGATGACACAAGACAAACCTGGTGGATAGGATGGTGGTTATTGCACAAACCTCATGGATGGGATAGTTATCCAAATTATCAAAAGATGAATGGGGATGATGATACGATGTATAGATGAATGATGAAGAGTGATAGGATATCAGAAATATGTGAGAAATACATAGGAATTATGATAGTGAGATGAATGGCATTGGGTTGCATGAGGAGTAGCCTATAGCTAGATACCAATGACATGGGATTATGAGATGGAATAAGGATAGGGATGAATGGATAGGAAGATAAGGATGGGGAGATAGAAATATGCTAGGATGGATGGATAGAGGGATAAGGGTGTGGAAAGATGGATAGGAAGATAAGGATGGGGAGATATGGATTAAAAGATGGAAAAGGACGAGTGGATGGGAGGATAGGGAGATAAATATTTGGAAGATGGAAAAGGACTAGTGGACGAGTAGATGGATGGGAAGATGAAAAGGGATTAGTGGATGAAGTGATGGGATGATATGATTGATGGATAGGAAGATAAGGATGGGGAGATAGAAGGGACAATATGATTGATGGACAGGAAGATAAGGATGGGGAGGTGGAAGGGATTACTTGGATGGATGGATGGATGATGTCTCCAAGGATTATGTCACAAAGAAGGAGATGCCCCTACTCTAAATATGTCATGTGTGATGAGGCAAGAGGGATGGAAGATAGTAGGATGGATAGATAAGGTAGTGAGATGGACATGGATAGGATATATAGATAAGGAAGGGAGATGGATGCATGGATAAGGAAGGAAGATTAAGGAGGATAAGGGATAAGATAGCATATGCATGAGGGGAATGTATGCCAAGAGGTGTGCAAAGCATATATATGTGCCTCTATCTTGATCAAGATCACAAGGAAGATGGAGGGACTGGATACAAATGGAATATGATGGACGGGATGTGGACGATAGGAATACGTAGGGGATGGAGGAAGGGGATGCATAGATGGAAGTTTCCCCCAATTGTGGAAGTAAATTGGATGGGGGATTTATGCATGACACCTATTTTCTAGGTTTTCATCATGGTACTTATCCAAGGCGCTTGTTTACCAAGTTTTCACCATTGGATGAATTATTTCTCTTTGTTTTTACTTTTTGGGTAGAAATGCGGATGGAGATGGATAAAGATAGGGATGTGGATATGTGGATTTAGAAGATAATTGATAGGCAGATGGATGAGGGACTCAAGCATCAAGTTCTGTATGAGGTAATGAGAGCCCATGTTGAAAGCTACTATTTAGATGTTGGTATAACCTTATTAGAATGGATGGATTATGCAAGAGGATGGATTAAAGGGATTTGATGGGGGAGATATGGGGGATAGTGGATGGGATGTTGGAAAGTGTATGGATGGAATGATGGAATGGATGTGTGATGGAGGAAGGTGTTTAGGACCAACATTGGCACTTGTGGTGGGGGAGGTGAAAGGATAGGAGGATGAATGGATGGAGAATGTGGAGATAATGGAGGAGTTGGGATAGTGAAGTTTGGGACATATGGACCGAAAATAGATTTAAGAGATGGAGGATGTGAATGATTTTTTGGTAGATTAGCAACTTTGTATGTTGTTATGTATTTTTCATTTGAAGGAATTGTATCCTTTTTCTTGGGATCCACATGGTTTTGATTTTTTCTTTGGTGGGCCTTTGTGGACTTTTGGATGGATTTGGATTTTGGATTTGGTTTTTCTTTTCTTCAACATGTACTTTTAAGGGGACATGAGAAGCTTTTTATGCACGTGGATGTTTGGATTTATGCATTTTACTTTGGCATCCAAAGTGCTTTTAGTAGAATTGGGACGAGTATGAGGTGATGGACGATGTGGAGAAGACATAGATGGAGTGATAGAGGTAGGATTTTGATGATGATGTGTGGATGAAGGATGTAAGATAACATGCATGGAGGGGTGCCTTTGTTCATCTTGATCAGGGATCATGAATTTAGGATTCTTATGACGCGTGCTAGGGACAGGTGATGGATGGATGAGAGGATGAAGAGGATAAGATGGAGGATGATTTTGGGATATAAGGACCCAAAATAGACGTATAACAAGGATGTATTATGGTGGATGGAGGCACAGAAGGGCCCAAAATAGATGCAGTAGATGGAGGATGAGTGATGGTGGATGGAGGTACGTGAGGACCCAAAATGGACTTAGAGGATGAAGGAGAAAAATGGACGATTTTTTTGAGGTAATATGATGGAGGAGGGGGATGGTGAAAAATGGTTTGGTAGAATGATGGGAAGTGCCTCTCATTCCTTTGGAAGAGGCTCACTTAGGATGTATGGAGGTTGCACCAAAAAGTTTGGAGTGTGAGTCTAGGGAGATATATCCAAGACCTTGTGCACTTGGATGTTCTTTGACCTGGATGGGCTCTAAAATACCTTGCTCATGAAGGCCTAAACCTTTTCCTTGATAGTTCATGTTCTTGAGCATGTGATCTATGGTAGGGTGCTTATTATTTTGGAAGCATGATGCGAGTCCGTTAGCAGGTGGAGGAGGAAGGGTGGTGCATAGACTTTGTTTTTCTTCTGCAAGAAGACCACCATGGATGAGTATGATGTTACCAAGGTGATATAAAAGTGGTGTTGGGATGGTAGGGCTAGGCAGTGATGAAGGATCATGAGATGGAGATGAGGGGATAGCAACATCCTGATCAAGAGGAACGAGTGATAAGGGATCGAGAGTGGGATTAGGTGGTATGATAGGATCCAGATTTATGACAATGGGTAATGAGGGCTCATGAGATGGAGTGATTGGATCTTGAGCGCAAGGGGGATAATGAGATGGAGTGGATGAGCTAGTGTGATCTTGAGATGGGATAGAAAGGGTGGCATGATATTGATTTGGAGGAGGGGATATACTTGTATGCTTTGGATCAAGCTCTTGGAATAATCATCTTGTGTGAAGGAGTGTTTGGGGACCTCCTCAAGTGGGGGAGATGGAAGGACAAAGGTTTCATGAATGTCATGGGATTGGATTTCGATGAGATAAGGGCTAGGAGGGGTGGATTGGATTTGGGTGTCTCCAATGGATTCGGTGGATCTAGAAGTAGAAAATGGGGATGTAATGGATTCATTGGGCTTGATGGTTTCAACAACTTGGACGGTGTTAGGAATGGTAAGGGGAGTGATAGGTGTAGAATGGAGGAGGGCCTCATCACTAGTGACAGAACATGATAAATGGGTATGGCATGGTTCTACAACATCAAGATGTAGATTTGGGGATGGCTCTTTTATCATGGGTCCTTAGATGACACCTAGAATGAGTGTGGGATTAGGTGGGGTGATGGGAATGGATGGCGGACTAGGATTAGGGACTGGTGGATTAGGATTAGATAAGGGGATGGGACTCAATGGAGGACTAAGAGGAGATGAAGGATTAGGATTAGAGACTGGTGGATTAGGATTGGATGGAGGATTAAGGTATGATGGAGGATTAGGATTAGAGACTGGTGGATTAGGATTGGATGGAGGACTAAGAGGATATGGAGGATTAGGATTAGAGACTAGTGTATTAGGATTGGATGGAGGATTAAGGTATAATACAATGAAGGGGGGAGTGACATGGGAGGATGTGGATGATGAACTAAGATAGGAGGATGTGGATGCTAAATTAGGCTGGGAATATTGCGACGATGGATTATAGTAGGAGTATTGGGATGGTGGATTAAGATAAGGGGTGTGGAGATCGAATTAGGATGGGAATATTGAGATGATGGATTAGGATAAGAGGATGTGGGTGGTGGATTTACGTAGGAGGATGTGGATGTTGGATTAGGATGGCAAGATGTGGATGGTGGATTAGGATAAGAGGAATATTGGGATCGTGGATTATGATAGAAAGGCGTTGGTGTTGGATTAGGATGGGAAGATTGAGATGTGGGATTAAGGTAGACATATTGTGATGGTTGATGATGATAAGGATAGGAGTATGGGGATGGTGGATTACTATAGGAGGATGTGTATGTTGGATAGGAGAGAGATGTAGAGGGAGGACATGATGGATATGTGGATGGTGAGGATACTGGATATCCCTTGTCAAGGGTAGCGTAAGGACTATTATTAGATGTGAATGAAGGCATGGGGGGATAGTTCAAAGGAGTGATTGGATTTGGGAGGCGATTGAAAAAATCTTGCTAGCAACAACAACATCAAGGGGATCTATTGTTAGAGTAATAAGTCATTACACTTAATTAATTATATCATACTGGATAATTAATTAAGTCACTTATTCCTTTAGTTGCTTAAGCT
This sequence comes from Sequoiadendron giganteum, assembly GCA_007115665.2. NCBI lineage: Eukaryota > Viridiplantae > Streptophyta > Pinopsida > Cupressales > Cupressaceae > Sequoiadendron > Sequoiadendron giganteum. The sequence goes on along the minus strand of CM021109.1, from coordinate 618,560,636 downwards.
AAACTTAGGCACATTAATAATTGATTAATTATTAAGTGTGCACACTAGGGTTTCATTTAGGGTTTCCCTTTTAGGGTTTCTTGATCTCCTTTATAAGGATTGATCTCTTTGTAATAATTGATTCTCAATAATGCATTTTTACTTTGAGGTTTACAAAACATCTTTTTTGGTTTTGCATGTCATTTGCATGTGATAGGTGATTGCATCCAGGTGATCTTGGTTTCTAACATGGTATCGGAGCTCCAGACCTGCAGCAGCCTGTTCGTGATATGAAGATATGGCCTTTCAGTGAGTTTCAAGTGCAAGGGTTTCCATAGGCATCTTTTTTGCAAGATCTAGGGGTAGCCAATTTTTTGGGACACTATGGGCTCAAATGGACGTTGCCATCGCGTTTGCAGCGCCCCAAAACCCTAGAAATGCTTGTCAAATCATTCATTTTGGAGAAGTTGGTTTTTGAGGAAAATTTTTTTTGCCAAGAAGGTCGTACGGCCTCCTTGACATGTGTTACGAGGCACAAAAATCGAAAAAAAATCAAAAAAAGTGTTTTTTTGGTTCTCATGCCGGTGCCTCTAGTGTTGCAGAAGCCCACCATTGGGTGGCCAACAGTCCGTCGTTGTTGCCAGTGGCTCCCCCATCCGGTCGCCAACCAGCTAGCCTTGTCGGGCCCCTCAGCAGCTCTGCCCCGGTCATATGGACGACAGGGGGCTCTCCGCTAGCCCCTGAGGGCTTCCCACCCACGACAACAGGTCCTATGGGGGACCAAGAGCTCCGCACCTGGCCCCCGACCAACTCCAGCACCCAACCCTTGGTCATATCAGCGACCAGGGGCTCTGTCAATTTTTTTTTATGGAAGGGGGGCATTTTTTTGCAGTGATGGCCAGATGGCTATCAATTTTTTTTCTAGTGAAGTGTTGATGTCAGCATGATGTCATTGACTGTACGGCCTCTTTGCCCCCTCCTAGCCCTGATTTGCCTTCAAAAAGCAGTTTTTTTTGTTTTTGGCATAAGTTGGGCATACGATATCGAAATCAAGCAAACGAGATATCGTCGGAAAGATGGTTCCAAGAAATTTGTTGTGGTGTAGTTTATTTTATAGTATTTTTCTGTTTTACTAAATTTATTTCTGTTTGAAGTCAGATGTTTATTTTATGCTTCTGAGCTCATAAATTTTTGCCACGATCTTTGATTTTCGCTATCTTTGCGGCATTGGAAAGGTATTGAGGAGCTCTATGTTGCTGTCCATGCACTTTTTTCTGTATATGTCCCAAGTTTATCATTAATCCATATTTGGCCTGATGGGTTTTTTGGAGATTACTTGGATGTTTTGGCAGTTGGGAGAGTGCACCTTACATCTTTGCACTTCGTTTTCAATAATACATCATTCAATAATTGATTGTTGCTTCATAGATTCCAGGGTTGTTCCCGTTTGGAGTTTTTGAGTGTTCCATGGCATCGGGTCTGCTATTGCATCATTATAATTCCAATATGGTTTCTTGTAGACAGAAGCATCTTTCCTTGCTTGTCAGATTGCAGTTTCAGTATTACTCTATAGTGTTATTCCAGTGCTTCTTTGCAGCATGTCATCTCATTGTAGGGGGGTTTTTCCCACTGGGTTTTCCTTCTCTACTTCTTTCTTGCATTTGTAAATGGGTACCTGATCAGGCCTAGTTGCTGGGACCCATCCTTGCTTGCATGCATCTTCTTCTAGTGTTTTAGCTTCTTCCTAAGTTCATCTTAAGGGGGGGTGTTAGAGTAATAAGTTATTACACTTAATTAATTATATCATACTGGTTAATTAATTAAGTCAATTATTCCTTTAGTTGCTTAAGCTAAATTTAGGCACATTAATAATTGATTAATTATTAAGTGTGCACACTAGGGTTTCATTTAGGGTTTACCTTTTAGGGTTTCTTGATCTCCTTCATAAGGATTGATCTCTTTGTAATAATTGATTCTCAATAATGCATTTTTACTTTGAGGTTTATATAAAATCTTCTTTGGTTCTGCGTGTCTTTTGCATGTGATAGGTGATTGCATGTAGGCGATCTTGGTTTCTAACATCTATATTATACTCATCTTGATCGACAAGACTTTCATTATCGTCATCAACATAGTTGGGATTCACTTTGACTACTATTGTCGATTGTGTGAAAGGAAGATAATGATTCATGACGTTAGATAAGACAGATACGAACAGGAAGGATAAGAATAGATGATTAACAAGAAAGAATAGATGATGAAAAGATAAATAGGATGGATTGGAAGAAGATGGAAGAAGATATAGGTGGACTAAAGCTCAAGTTGGGATTCAGGTTAAGCTTAGATGGGGATTGGATTAAAGTTCATATTTGGATTGGATTAAAGCTTAAAGTAGGATAATTGGAGGACATGATGGGATGTGATAGGATTGGTGAGACAAGATTGGATGATTTATCATATGGGAAGATGGGAGTAGATTCTAGACCTAGTTCAGAGATTTGACTTAGATGACGTAAGGTGCCGACGATCAGATTGGTTGTGAACCTACCTTAGGATAGAATTAGGTTGATTGGACCATAATGATCACTGACTTAGAATGGATAATAATCCTAAGTAAGTTTGATTGATGACAACGATCGAGATCAGACACCTAAGCCAACTTGGATAAAAACCTCAGAAACTAAGTCTAGGGGATTCGAACTGATAAATCGATGATGGATATGCAATCTAAAGATGACTTGATTGATGGAATGATGATCTATTGAAAGTGCAGATGGACAAGAATGATGATTACGGAAAGATCGACAATGATAATCTACTCGTTCAAAGAAATCAAATTCACTAAGAACAAAAATTGAGATTTCCCAAAATAGCAGATTCGCCCAAGCAAAAAGGCAGAATCGCCCCTTGGAGCACGTTCACCCAAGAACAACTGCAAGTTCGCCCAAACAACTGATTGGTTTGCCTAAACAACTGATAGGTTCGCCTATAAATCTGAACACACTAAAGGATGGGTAGATATGATCGAAGAGCGGACAAGGGTGACTGAAGAATGGGTGTGCCAAAAATGTGTGTAGCATTGTTTACTATCCTAAAAGATGCAAGATACAAAGAAATGCAAGGAGAAAAAAAACAACACCACCTCATGATTAGCCCAAGTTGAAATTTGATAAAAGAAAGATGAAACAACGAGTTGACATTATCCAAGTTGATCCTTTTGGTTGGCCTTGTTGATCGATTGGTTTTGTGTGCTCCGTTGATGGCAAACAACTTAAAAATGGATGCAAAATGAAGTAGAGGTGATGAAGAATGCAATGGTGCAAGTGGATATTTGGATGAGGATTGTATGTGGATGCAATGGAATCTTGAAAGCTGCAACAATGAAGGATGGGATGCAAGTGCTTGAGAATCCTAAGTTGAAGGTTGAGTTGCTTGAGTTCAAATTATGAATGTGATATCTCTAAAAAATGAGACAAAATCTTCCATTTTAAGGGAAGAGTCAAGCTAGAGAATTCAATGGCTAGGATTTAGCCAACACAGACAAGATGGAGGGTTGTGGTGAGTTGAGGACTCACAAGCCCTCACATCTTGCCATGTGGAAGATGAGGTGTCAAAAGGACAGGTGATGTGGAAATTGGAAATGTGAGGTGGAAATAAGACATGTGAAGTGGAGTTACTTGCAAGTACCTTGGGATTAAGGAAATATTTCCTCAAAAAAAAGTTTTTGTCTCCATAGGAGGATGATGGTGACAAGTGAGGAATTTTAGAAAGTCCTCTCTTATCATCATGGGGATGAGAGAAGTTGTTGGGGGAATAAATGTGAATTTTAAATTCACATGATTGGGGAGTACCTTGGGGATAAGACAAGGTCCTCATAAAGGAGGAACTTGTCCCATGTGACTGGTGTGACTTATGAAATAATTTAGAACTTCCCAACAACCTAAATGGGGAAGAGAAATGCATTGAATGAATAAATGTGAATTTTAAATTCGCATGGGGAAGAGGTCAATGCTTAATAAATAAAGCACTTATGAAAGGTTGACTTGGAGGACATACCAGAAATGGCAGGTGATTAGATTGAGGTTGTGCAAACATGTGATTAGGAAGATTAATGAAGGATTAAAGACAAGTGGCCAAATATGGAGGATGTGACATTAATCCTGATTAAGGATGTGCACATCCTAATCATGGATTAATTAAACCAATCTGGATTAGAAGAAGATTATGGAGAATGTGACAAAGAGAGAGAAAAGAGGGAATTTAAAATTGATTTAAACTCAAAAAGGTAAATGACTAAATTAAATAAATTGATATATTTATTTAATTTAGAGAAGAAATGATGAACGATAATGTATTTAATTGTTAAATTAAATACATTAGAAACCTTAGAGGAAGGGGAAATATTAATTAAATAAGTCATTGATTAATATTGATAAAATAAACGAATAAAGGATATAGATTTGACCATATGGGAGTGGTCAAATTTGGATGTAAACAATTATTATTAATATTATTGATTACCCTTATAAATGGTAATATTAATATTGATCTGTACTCTCAAAATTAATATTAACTTTGTAAGTATTATTAATATTACTATTTTTCTCAATATTAATAATAATATAATAATTAATATTCTTAGGAATCATATTAATATTAAAAATTACCTCGTGATATTATTATATGTTTCAACATTGTATCATATCCAATGTAAATATTAGTGATACACTTTTATATAATATCAATGCATATGTTATCCATTCATACCAATATTACCATTAACATTACTATTATGATTAATAATATTAGTATTAATATCATCCATTAATATTAATAATAATATTAGAATTACTTTTATTATTAATAGTATCAACATTAATGTTATCTATTGTTATTAATACTAATATTAGTATTAATATTAATATCATATTCGATATTAATTACTAAGATATCAACCCCAAGATTTAAGTAGTTAGTAGTTCTTACGTTATTATTATATTCTCATTTCCAGTTGAATAGACACCATAATCACTTGACATAAATGATGATTCGACTTCAAAACTCCATACCCACCAAATATATTGTTATTTCATTGATTGTGTTAGTTCAAGAAAATTAAAGGGAACTCCTATCGCCTACTTAACTAGAAGAGAACTCTAAAAACATGAAGTATTATCTAACTATGAATGTGGTTCTTTCCATCATTAATGATGCCTATTCTACCATAAGTTATTCATTTTACATATTAGCTTTAAACATTCCAAATCTTTGCTATACATTTGATTTTTGGTTTGGCAGTTTTATTTAAAATATTTACAAGATCTAGATTACAATAGTCTCAGAAATTACAAGACAATCCTACATGTTTTATTAAAGTGAAGTTACATCATTCTATAAAATCAAGGGTTCAAAGATAATAAACATAACTATGCATAAAATATTCATATAAAAGGTTTCATGTGAGACATCTCATCACAACAAGGTTGCACTCGCAACTCAACTCAAAAGGCCACATCCTCTGTACTTGGGGCTATCAGGAATATCTCCTCCTTTTATTCTCCATATTTTATGTGCATGGAAATAATTGAAACTTTTGGTTAGGGTGTTGCATGCACAAGAGATCTTATTAAGTTTACTCTTTAAACTTGGTGATAATAACTGCTCACACCCCAAAAATATCGGTATGAAAGTTTGAAAGAAGGGTTGTAATGTTATTTAGTTTGAAGACCATTGGTAAATTTTGCATATACACAAATATAGTGGTGTAATTTCGAAAGGGGTTTTTATTTTCTCACATGATTAGGAGTTTTCTATAATGGCTACATGCACCCTTTGTACTTGGGGCTTGTAGCAAGTCACACCCAAGTGGGTGGGATGGCAACAACCATATCCACCAATGCTCTTCTTCTTTTTTTATATTTTATTTTGAAATCTAATTTATTCCTACATAATATCTATGATCAATCAATGGTACAATGCAATTTTTTTTTTGATAGGTGGTACAATGTAGTTTATTATCTTGTATTTCTTTACTTGTTTAATTTTTGTCTTAATTTCTTATTTGAATTTAGATCATTTCTAAAATATTATTACTTATAATAGTTGAAATATAGAGATTTATAACAAGAAAAAAAATAGTAGTTATATCTCTTTAGCTGATTTCCTTCTTGATAGTAAGCATAATATAATTTACAAAGTTGCAACCATGCCTACTTATATCTGAGTCATTAAATTATGCAAATGTATAAATACATAATACTTTTGTTTTAATAAACATAACTATCATAGAATCAATACTGAAATTGAAATCTAGGGATATATATTTGCAACCTATTTCTCTATTTTTTCCCCTTTTTTTGTAAATCATTTTAAAATAAATTTTATACTTATATAAGCATGTAGTCACTTATTCTCCTTTAAGCATAATGTAACTCTTTCATATTCTGATTAGCATATTACATTTACACTACTAAATGTAATAAAGACAACACATTTAATTTTCTTTCAAGAAATAAATAGTTAATTACATTTAAAACCAATACATGTTTTTCTTCAAAAACATATGGCATATACTCATTCAAAATAAGGGAATTTCATAGCAGTTCCAACAACATACATTCAATTAAGTTTGTAAAAGAATAAAATGATTTTTTAATATATATACATACGCATAATATTTCTGCAACTGAGTCATTCAATTACAGGACTAAATAAAACCAACAATAACATTCAAAAGTTTTTTTATAGATAAAAGGCATTAAGCCTGAAATATTATTAATAAAAAGTGTAATTACAAGAGAGAGTACTAGAGGGGGCCTAACACAAAATTCCCTTGTATCCAAAAGGAGGGCCATACTAACCATAATTAGCCTAGAAAATGCCCATAGGCCCATACACCAGAGAAGTCCAAACAAAAATCACCTACAAAAAATATAAACAACATTATGCAGATGACTAGCCTATTTCTTCCTTTAGGTTCGGTGTTGTTGGATGCATGGGAGGATGAACCATGTGAGATAGAAGCGCAATCATGGCTTTACAGACTTCCAAAACCCAACCACAAAGATTTGCACCAATTTCACTCTTGTGCACTTAAATGCTTCATCCAATTCCAATTCCTCCCTCATTTGTAGAGCTTGTTTTAGAGCCGGATATACACAAAGGAACCCAAATTTTTTCTACAAATCCTTATGCTTGAACAAACCACCAACTAGTTCTTTCCCATTATGTAGATCATAATCTTGAATCACATTGTTTAAAGAGTGACCCACAAAAAAATGGCATGCACATAATCTACTACCAATTGTGCAACTAAATCATAGTGTTGAAGTAGGTCCATTGCATTTGAAAGGAAAAAAAAGCTACATGAGAAGGCTATAGTAGCCATGGATGGCCATGCAAAATTTGGTCACCAATGATGACTCTTAACTCCATCTCAACTTGAGCACAATCAATCTTAAAAACCTTTCTCAACATCTCAGAAGAAAAACACCCGATTTTGGATACTCCCATTTAGAAATCTTGATATAACCACTTACTTGTTTAGCAACTCAATCTCCATGGAAGACACTATAGATTAAACCAACAAAAAGACATTGGAAAATATAACAGATGATAATGCCAAACAAAAGAGATTTGGGGGATTTAAATAGGGAAACCACATGTTTAGGGTAGTACTTGCCATAATTATAAGTGATGATAGGTTGCCACCACACCACAAAATCATTAAAAAAAATTGGTAATCACAAGTTCAATTGATAAAGGGTGATTTGTCCACAACTACAAAAATGAGGATCCCAATCGCTATTTTACATGAACATAAGACCAAAAAACAACTACAACTCATCTAGAATTTGTACATTCTCCAACACTTCAAACTACACCTGAAAAATGTATACAATTTTATCACGACCATTGGTGGTGCTTGCCACCTAAACTTTGGATGGAAAACCTAGCCACCTTGAGCTAGGAGGTCTTTATAGGAGCCAAATAACACTCAAACACATTCCATAAATTAAAACATTGACTCACACATGTACATGTATAATCACGCAAGCCCAAAGATTGACTCACACACAATGAATCTTCACAAGATTCATAAGGGGGAGATGAGGTGACATATCTACCCAATGGGAAAAACATAGAAAGTTTATAATAGTTTTTCAACACCTCTCTTTACATATCTCATCTTTCATTGCATCTAAACTTCACATCCCAAACACCATGCTCCAATAACAAGATTGGTACTCATACCCAAGCTCCACCTCCTCAAAGGATGGAGTTTTTCCCATGGGAGGTTCTCTCTCTCTCAACCTCACACTTGGGGAGCTCTTATCAAGTGAGAGAGTGAGAGAGAAATCCCCATAACAACTTAACCCAAATTTAATCAACACAACAAGAACAAGAAATATTCCAAGCAAATTTACAACAATTATTATAAATATTTAATCAATTTTATACAAAAACACACATAAGGAGCTTGAGTGCTACCTTTCAAGCTTTCCAAGAAAAAGATTTTTGAGAAGAGCTCCAAGCCTTCCAACTCCTTCCCAAATCCTTTGCACACAACTCTTTCAATAAAATCCCCAAAAAATACAACATAATGAAAGAACCCCCAAAGTATCAAAAATGAAATAATAAATAGAGCCCAATTAGGATCCTCACCAATGGGGAGGTGAAACTTGTCACCTACCCATCCCTCTAACACACCCCCTCTAAGTCTCCCTTATGTGGAATACATTTAAAGGAAGGAGCCTCTTTCACCCCTTCCTAAAAATTCTCAAATAAACAATTAAGAAGGAGTCCACTTGAGAAACCCACCCCCAAGAATCTCCATCCAGAAAGGGACTTGGAGAAAAATGGGGATGTGGTTGGAACAAGTCCATCCACTCCTCATAACACTCAAAACTCATCACCCCTCTTAATAGGAAATTCTTGGTGAATCTTCTCCTAAGACAGAGGCTGCATTCAAAGCTACTGTATCCAGAAAAATCCAATAGAGATATGATCCGGGAGAGAGCTCCAGGAAGACATTCAAGTATGAATATGAAATAAAACTGATTGAAGATGAAGAAAGAGAGCTAGAAGAATTGGAAGCACTGGTTGTGAAAAGAGAAACCAAAGGACAAGGTAAGTACAAAGGAAAGTTTCCTATTAAATGTTTCTCTTGCAATAAGATAGGTCATTTTGCATCAAAATGTCCTGAAAGAGTTTCTAAGTATAAACCTGATAAGTCTAGATTTCAAAAGAAATGTTATTATGTTGAAGAAGGTGTTACTGATGATGAATCTGATAAAGAAACTGGAAATGAAGATGAGTGGGTATTTATTTCTATCAAGGAAAATGGTTTGGTGTTCACTGAATCAGCTAGTAATAAGAATATTGAGAAAGCTCTTGCAGCCAGAATTGATGAGAAGGATGAGTGGGTGATTGACAACGGATGATCACATCATATGACTGGTGACAAAAGAATTTTTTTAAGCTTCGAAAAATATGATGGTGGTGTTTTAAGATTTGGAGATAACAATGCTGGTGTGATTTGTGGCAGAGGCACCATTTCTCTTGGTGGTAAATGTAATACTGATGAGGTTCGTTATGTTGAAGGATTGAAGCATAACTTGTTGAGTGTTGGATAGATGGTTGACAAAGGTTACAATCTTCAGTTCAAATATGGTAAGTGCAAGATACTAGGAAGCTTTGGAAATGTAATTGCTTTAGGTACAAAGACAAGAGGTAATATTTTTCACTTAAGTGTTGCTAGTGAAAATTTCTTTATTGCTCAAATTGATGTAAGTTGGTTATGGCATAAGAGGATGTGTCATGTGAATTTTGATAACATTGTCAAAGTAAGCTCCACACAAGCAGTCAGAGATCTACCTAAGTTAGTGAAGCCTACTAACACTATATGCAAGGAATTTCAGATGGGAAAGCATACAAGAATTTCATTTCGGAGCAAACAACATCATTCCAATGGAGTATTGGATTTGGTACATACTAATCTATGTGGTCCATTCAGAATCATAAGTCAACAAGGAGAAAGGTACTTTATGTTGCTTATTGATGATTATTCTAGAATGATATGGGTTACTTTCTTAAGAGAAAAACATGAGGCATTAGAGAAATTCAAAAACTTCAAAGCTATGGTAGAGAATGAGACAGGTTTGAAGATCAAATATTTGAGATCAGACAGAGGTGGTGAATTCACTTCCCAAGAGTTCAATTCATTTTGTGAAGAGCATAGAATAAAAAGATAGTTATCTGCTCCCTAAAACCCACAACAGAACGAAGTTGTTGAGAGAAAGAACAAAACAATTTTAGATGCTTCCAGAACTATGATGTTGGAAGGTAATGTTCCTCATACCTATTGGAGAGAAGATGCAAGCACTGTTGTGTATACTATCAACCGGGTGAATGTCAATGGTAATTCTATTAAGACCCCTTTTGATTTGTGGTTTGGTTATATGCCTACTATTAAATATTTTAAAATCTTTGGAAGTAGATGTTATATCAAAAGAGATGAAGATATAGGAAAGTTTGAAGCTAGAAGTGATGAAGGAATCTTTCTGGGTTACTCTACTAAGAGAAAAGCCTACCGGTGTTACAATAAAATATTGAAGAAAATAGTTGAAAGTGAAAATGTCAGAGTTGATGAAGACATTATCAGATCATCCATATGTAGTGGATATGATTCAGATGACCAACAAGATAATATTGAGAATGGAAAGAATGTGCAGACACAAAATCAAGTTCAAATTGTTTCGGTGAATCAAGAAAACCATGAAGGAGAAGACAGTGGAAATGCAAAAGAAAGAACAAAAGAACCTAAAATTACAAGGTATGTAAAGCGAAGTCATTCTGAAAGTCAGGTCATAGGAGACAAGAACAAAGGTGTACAAACTAGAAAAATAATTGCAGAAGAATATTGTCTGATATCCAAGACTGAGCCTAGTAAGGTTAATGAAGCATGTAAGGATGAATATTGGATGGAAGCAATGAAGGAAGAACTGATGCAGATAGAGAAAAATGATACATGGATTCTTGTTCCTAGACCTCAAGACCAAAATGTGATTGGAATCAAATGGGTCTTTTAGAATAAGCTGAATGAACAAGGTGAGGTTGTTAGAAACAAAACAATACTAGTTTGCAAAGGGTACTCACAGATGGAAGGTATTGATTTTGAAATTTTTTTTTCCCCTGTTGCTAGAATTGAAGCTGTAAGATTGTTTCTTGCTTATGCTACTTTCAAGAATTACAAAATATATCAAATGGATGTGAAGTCAACATTTCTGAATGGTGAATTAGAAGAAGAGGTATATATTGAACAACCAGATGGATTTCAACTGATTGGTGAAAAAAATATGCTTTGTCAATTGAAGAAAGCTCTATATGGACTCAAGCAAGCACCTAGAGCCTGGTATGTTAGATTGGACAATACTTGTTGAAGCTTGGATTCAATAAAGGTACTGCTGACAATAATCTGTATTTCAAGATGGATCAGAATAAAGAGTTGATTATTGAAGTCTTTGTTGATGACATTATTTTTGAAGGTGATGATGATTTGTGTATGAATTTTGTTGATGAAATGAAAAGTAAATTTGAGATGTCAATGATAGGAGAGCTGAAATTCTTTTTAGGATTGCAAATAACTCAATTAGATGATGGAATTTTCATATCTCAGTCCAAATATGTAAAAGAGTTACTGAAAAAGTTTGGCATGGAAGACTCAAAACAATTGGTACACCCATGGTAATCGGATGCAAGCTAACACATAATGATGATTCCCCTAAGTCTAATCAAACAAGATATAGGTCAATGATTGGTGGATTGCTATATTTGAGTCAGACTAGACCAAAAATCATGAATGTTGTATGTATGGTTGCTAGATATCAAGGTGATCGAAAGGAATCACATGTGACTGCAATAAAGAAAATCTTCAGATACTTAAAAGGAACAATTGATTTTGGTCTTTGGTATCCTAAGGATGATGATCTTATTGTGAATGCCTTTACAGATGTAGATTGAGCAGGAGATGTGGATGAAAAGAAAAGTACAAGCGACGGTGCATTATTCTTGGGGAAGAAGTTGGTGTCTTGGCTAAGTAAAAAGAAGAATTCCATTTCCTTATCTACTGCTGAGGCAGAGTATATTTCTGTTGCAAACAATTGTACTCAAGTGTTGTGGATGAAGCAGATGCTAAGAGATATCATAATTGAGTATAATGAGCCTATTGCTATATTCTATGACAATTCAAGTGCCATAAACATCTCTAAGAATCCGGTGCTACACTCAAAGACAAAACATATATCTATCAAGTATCACTTTTTAAGAGACAAAGTGAGTGATAAAGAGGTCAGATTGGAATATGTGCCCACTAAGGAAAAAATTGTAGATATCTTTACTAAACCGTTGCCTAAGGATACTTTTGAGTATCTTAGAGGTAAGTTAGGGGTAATTTCCCCTCCTAATTTGAACTAAGATGCAAATCTTTGCATCAATCCGTGCACCTACAGTCAAATCTTGTTTCAGATTGATGTTGTGGTGGCTACTACTCAGGGGGAGTAGTAAGATGATTTAGAGCTTGTGTATCTTTTCCATTGATGTCAAAGGGGGAGAAGAGTAATGTGAAAAAACTTGTACCATAAGGAAGATAAGTGTAAGGGGGAGAAGTGTAGAACAAAGAGGGAGAAGAGTACCATGTGAAGAGCTAGTTGTATTGATGATATTTTTCACATCATGTGTTGCCATCAATGCCAAAGGGGGAGATTATTGGATGTTGTGGTTGTGTTGCTGATATGTGTTATCACTGATGTCAACACTATTAGCATTAATGATTTTGAAGGTTGTATATGTCGAGGATATTGAGAAAATTATAATAAACATGTTACAGTGTGTCTGTGAAGCTGAGAAAGTCATAGTGATGGAAAGTTTTGTAGGTTGATGTTCAAAAGCTGCACATTAAAGGGTTTGTTGTTGAGTCTATCTAGTATGTTTTCCGGAAGTTTCAGTGGTACACATCAAGATTGAAGTGAGTTATGAGTTTCTGAGCTCCTACAATTATTCTGTTATTGTAGCAGGTGTTTCTGGAAGAAGAGAATGCAATTCTGGTAAATCAAGTTGTTGTGTATGCTCCCGAGATGTTCAACGATGTTTCTAGATTGTGCTCTATCATTTTGGTACTCCCACATTGATTAGTGTGTTCATGTTCGAAGATTTTCCTTTGTGTGTTCGAGGGTTTCATGTTCTTGGCCGACATGATGGTGGTAGCATGTTGCAGATCCTTATGAATCAATTGTTTGTTGTTTGACGTGTTTGAGGATGTTTATTTAGGTCTTCATTATGTTGTGGCCAACCTAAGTTGGTGCGCATTGAGATTTGTTCATGAATTAGGCCGACAAGTTGTAATTCATTCTTTATTTGTAGCTGACACAGTTGTTGATGTAAATTCATGTAGCGAGTATTTAAGAATGATTGTTTCTTCATTTTTCAAATGTGGAAAAGTGTGAGTGTATGGTGTGTATGCGAAATGTGTGAATAAAGATTAGATCATTTGATTTCAAAGCAGAGTGTGAAGAAGATTGAGCGAAGTGTGAAGAAGTGTTTCGGTGCCTAACCAGAACTGTCATCAGGCTTTTTGTAGAAGCTAATTTCTCAGTTCAACTTCATCAGATGGATTTAATCTGATTATTTTATGGAAGGCAACGAGCCTTCCCTTTGAGTAGTGAGCTCTAGGCAGTGTGCCTGAATGCAAGTGCATTCCCATTCATTTATTTTCATTATACTTCTAACAGGGTGTAATCTTGTGGACTAACATCCACTATGGTTTTTCCCCTAACAGGGTTTCCATGTATAAAAATCTTGGTGTTCATGTGTTTTTGATGTGTTGTTGATTTATGTTTTCATTGTTAATTATCAGATCTAAGATTAAAGGTTGTTTAAGGTTGAATAAGTTTAAATTCTGGAACAACTGATTCACCCCCCCTCTCAGTTATCTATCCTTGTTTTTCCAACACAATTAAGTACTCAACCATTGGGTTACCACTCTAGGGGTTTAAAATGATAAAATTACACAAAATAAAACCTTTTTCACCTCTTTAAAAACAAACAAAGTTAAATCCAAAATTTCCCTCAAAGATACTGTTATGAAATTAAAATTCAAACTTAAGGAATTTAGGACCTCATAATCACATACACTCATGTCTCAAACCACATCACATAGATCACATTATGTTAAGACTATAGTCCCTCCAAATAGACTATAGTTGAAATTACATAGTTTGTCACATTGGGTTCCTTGAAGACCTTTGATTCCATTGGCCATGGAATAATATACCTATACACTCGATTTTACACGTTAATACATCCAATAAAATTGCATAGCCGAAGCAACCGAAATAAATCATATACATTCATATTATAAATTTCCATAAAAAAATTTAAATCACACCAAATTTCTAATTCCCAATTATCATAGTCTCAAAGATTCATAATCACTAACTTCACATAAGAGCATTCATTCAATTTTAACACGCTAAGCAATAATTTTCATTTCGTAATTTCATTTGAAACTTAATAATTTTACTCATCACTGATATAAAAATTAATATTTGGATCACAATTATAAATTCACCATCACACATACAAGTTATCAAACTATAATTTATCCATTCCACACATGCATTTTAATCATCAATAAAAATCAAACATAGAGTCTAGTATCCAAATTATCATAACACAAACAATATCATAAAGTAAGTCTAATGGAAGAAAAATAACATAATGTATAGCAATCAACGAGTGGGCCTCACAATTATTATTATCAAATTTTCATATGTTTAATCAATAATCCCTCTATGTGACTGTGCAAACCATTGATAATCTATGCAATCGATGTAATGAAAAATGTTCATATCTTGGTATCTTGGTATTGAATGGGTTGAAGTGGCCTATCTCTTCATATGTTGGGGTTTGTCATTTTTATTTTATCATCATTGCACATCAAAACATATTTCATGGTAAAACCCTCTCGTAGTTTATCATATGTTGTGAAGTTCCAACTAATATTCATATGTCTACCACTAGGGTTTCTATTACTCATTTTCTATAGCATTTCCCTTTTACTTTACATACTTTTAGGTCAAAATCACACAAAAACCCTAAAACATCTTATAATACTAGGGAGCTATCCCTCTCAAATGCAGAAGAAGATTTCATTTCATAAGCAATCTCTCCAACTGTTGGAGCATTTTTGCCACTCTCTGTTGGGCGAGTCAAATATCATTTCAAGTGCCGAATCGCTTAACAACAAAATGTTATGTTGTTGATAGGAGCACCCAAATATCATCATAAACCATATTGGAGCACAACCACCATGACTTGGTGCAAAAAATTGGTATTGGTGAGAATTATGTGTTTTTATTAATGTTTTAATCAATCCTTATGCTTAATTAGTGTGTTGCATGTCCATGTAAATAAATAGGTTGACTTAGTTTAGCTTCTTTATATATCTTTATATTTGCATGTACACATACATTATATTAAAATAGATTAAATTACTAATGTTATTAATGCTACTTATAAATAAGGGCAACCCTATAATAAACATTATAATTGAACACTCCTTAATGTTTATAAGGGATTGATGTTGCCAATTTATTTTTAAAAAGATGAAGATTTTTAGTGATGTAGAACTTCTTTGGCTAGCATGCCATGAGAAAATATATGTTAGATGAATATTATCCATTCTTTACTACATTATATATTTTTTTATCATAATCTATATCCCAATTTTCTTAGATTGATGCAATACAACTTATCAACTTTTCTATTGGAAGCCTCCTCAAAACATAATGCCCCTATCAAATTTTTATTTGCAATTAATCCTCACAATATTGGGATAATTAAGATATATCCATATAATGTCCATAGGAATTACAAAAAAATTATAATGGAAGAGGAATATAGAGTAGAGATACAACAACATACAACATATAGGCTTTACAAGTTCCTTTCTCATCAATCTAGGTCTTATCCAATGTCTCCTATTTTTATAATTGCCCTTAGATCTTATCCAATACCTTGAAAATATTACAAGCGACTTTATATATTATATATAAAGTTAGCCATTAGGAGGTGTCATTTTCATGCATGGTCCCCCTTTAATGGCTACTTATTAAGGCTTGACATTGTTCCAAATTTATTAAACTTGGCATTGCACAAAGACTTTGTTAACATGCTTTCCATCTAATAATTAGTCTAGTGGAGCTAGAGAGTAATTTCACTATTGATAACTTTCTATTGAATAAAGTGTGCATGAATTTTAATTTACTTTGTTATTTGGCGTTGGACATGATTCTTGGCAAGAATAATACAACTTCGGCATACACACTTCAAAATCCATGCACACGAAGGTCTCATCGATAGATAAAAAATAGTACTCTCATTACTACCCACATGAAGCTCATCCAATAACCTCTTAAGACATTTTATTTTTTTTCTTCTATAACACTTTTCTTACTCATTAGTAGGTTGCATGTGATAGCACATGCACCATATTTAAATACATAACTAGAGGTATATTTCCTATTAATAGAATCACTGGGATAGTTAACATCACTATAATCAAATAAATTGAAAATTTTATGTAGGAATAATAAAGACTATAATTAAGTGTATCTTTTATATACCCATATATACTTTTTCATTTTCTAGCAATCCACAAATGGATCTTACATAAATCTAGATGCAATACTTACTACATAACTAATATTAGGCCTAGAAATAGTAAGGTAAATCAAAATTCCTACTAATTTTATATAAAAATTAGGATTGTATTTTCACATGATGGTTAAGAGTCTAATTTAATACTTACCTTAGTGAGTATAGTAGCTAGTTTACAATCCACCATTTTAAATTTTTGAAGTAAATTGTGTGTTAATGTGTTACATCCTTCCCATTAATTGTATTGAGATTTATGTAGCTAACTTGTTGTTAGCATAACCATTAATTAAGTTATAAAATCTTGTATATAGTCCTATACAAGTAATTAAGTTGGCATGGGTATCATCCAAGGCATAAGTATGTCATAAATAGGAGCTAGTGGTTAGTTTATGATCATTATATTGCGAATTATGTTCTTATTGAAAACTTTTTGAGGCTTGCCTCTTCATTGTGGATAATTATACTAAAGTATTTGTAACATATTTCTTATTGTATTATTCTCTTGTGCAATTTATTTCATTGCAAGTGATATCAAAGCATGATCTTGGCATTTGGAAGGTAAGGAATAAGGCAATTTTTTAATTCAAAAGATTAAATTGTGAAGCACATATATCTCTCAATTTGGATTTTTTTTTCTTATTTTTAGAGGGTTGGTCATGAACATATTGAAGCTAGTATAATCCAAATTTGATGTCATTTAGAGTACATATGAGGGAGTTATTGTGAAATTAAGTTTTCCACCAAATTCAATCCCAAGGCTATAAAATAACATTTTTTTCTAAATTTTGTAGGATTGCACAAGGGAACATTACTCCACCTAAAGTATTGATTTGAATTGATTTGAATTTGTTTTTTGAGTATGTTATTATAATTAGGATTTTCATAAATTTTCTCTATAAGCTGTAACTTTTAGATTTTTCAGATTCATTTATATTTTTAGAAATAGTATAATAAATCATTAGGGGTCTACTCTTTGAAATTTTATTTTTCTAGCAAAAAATGAGATAATTTGATCAAGGTTTGTTAAAAAAATGGAATTATCAAGCCTCAACATTGCAAGAAAACAAACTAGATGCAGGGAAATAATTATTACCATTGAGAAAGAGTCCTAACAAAGAGTGTGTTGAATTTGAGTTTAGATAAGATGAAGACTTGGTGGTAACTCCCTCCCCATTTTATGAAAAAATGAGTTAGTGGGAAGAAAGTATGTGCAATATATAATATGAAATAAAAGGAGAAATGACTAGAATCGAGTCTATAATGAAAGAATAATCAGAAAAAACAATGGCATATATCCAATAATCCATATATAAGTTACCATTATCACAAAAAAGGAACCCAACCCAAAGCCCTCTAAATAAAGTTGGATCATCAAGACAAGCCAATCATGATTGAAATGTTGGTATTGATATGAGATCTCAAAACCTACTAACAAAGGGAAATATGCACAAGTGTAATGGCGAGGATCCATTAACTTGGATAAATCAAATAGATTTTTTGAGTACATCAAATTCCAATTAGGAAAAAAGTGACAATGGATTCCTTATACGTAGAACACGAGTAATTCATTTGGCACTAATGGTTATGTGATCAAAATAAGAGAAAAGGATCTCATTATCACATGGTCAACTTTTACAAAAGAGTTTTAGTCACACTATAATAATAGTGTTTTAGAAACTACCTAAACCCATTAGCTAAACTATAACAAAAAAGATCAGACAACGATTATATTTAACCATCCCAAAACCTATCCTTTTAAGTAGAAATAGTTGCATAGGAGAACTTGAATGACTTGTTTCTTGGTGGGCTCAAGGATCACATCCACCATGAGGTACACGTGTTCAAGAATTCTACTATATCTTATTCTTTATCTTATCATACAAGGTAGAGGCTATTTTTTAACTCCTAGAAGGATGTGCTTCAATGGAATAAAAAAGAAGATTTTCAACAAAACCATTCCCTCAACCCACTAGAATAACTCAACAAATTGGAAAAAAAGGGGAAAAGGCTAATGTTTTAAATGTGATAGAAAATATAGTAGAGTACATAAATGTGATGAAAAATAAATTGTTCTACATTAAAGGGCTAAGTGAAGAACAAGGTGATGAAGAAGAAATATTATAACTTGGCAATGAACTAGATGAGGAAATAGGAGATCACCAACCAACCATTTATTTGCATGCACTTTGTCACATTAACACCCCCAAAACTCTCAAGGTAGTAATTTTCATGAAGAACAAGAGATTAATAGTGTTGATAAACTTAGGAAGAACTCACAAATTCATCAACACGAAGTTAGCCACACATCTAAATTGTTTTATCTATCTAGCTCCAAAATTTTAGGTCTTGATTACAAATGGGGGTATTGTTAGTTGTTCGAGGAAATGCATTAGCATTAAATTATCCATGCAAGAATACAAACTTGATTTTATCTATGTTTACTATATTTATGAGTGCACCAAATTTTATGTTGGGAGTTTAGTGGCTTACTAAATTAGGGACCATTGAGATGAACTTTGAGGAGCTATTCAAGTCTTTTCACTCGTATTATAGGACACTCAAACTAAAAGGGTTGTGTGCAAAGTCCTTATAAATGGTAAGCTCTCATGAAATGAAAAAGATGCTTAATAAGGGGGCAAGTGGGGTTGTGGCCCATTTTTTCATTAGAAGTCTATCGATCAAAAGTTCCTACATTGTCAAATGTGCAAGAATTTATAGAGTCACTATATAGTTTTTAAGAGCTACTATATAGTTTTTAGAGGTATGTAAAAATAATTGCCTCCTAAAAGAGACCATGATCATGCCATCCAACTAGTACTAGGGAGATAACCATCCAATATTAGGCCCTAAAAGTATTCGCATGTACAAAAAAGTGAGATCAATAAGATGGTATTAGAGATGCTGGAGGTAGGTATTATTAGGCATAGTCAAAGTTCTTACTCATACAATGACAATGGTACACAATAAAGATGACACCTAGTGGATGTTTCCTAATTACAAAGAGCTCAAAAAGTATATAATAAAAGATAAGTTCCCAATTCCAATATTGATTATTAGTGAGATGAGCTTAATGTTATTTATTTTATGAAGGTTTATCTTTGTTCTAGCTATCATCAAATTACAATTAGAGATGAGGACATTCGTGAGATCTATATGAACTCATATGAGACACTATGATTTTTTGGTGATGCCTTTTGGCCTCACAAATACATCATCTACATTTCAAAGTTTCATGGACTCTATCTTTATGTTGTTTATGCAAAAATTATCTTATATTTTTTTAACATCTTAACATATAACAAAACTTGGGGGGAAATATTGTAGCATGTGAATTATAATTTTAACATTCTTGAAACTAGCATCAACTTTATGCTAAGCCATCCAAGTGTGTACTCAAAGTCAAATAATTGGAGTACCTAGGTCATATTGTTTCACATGAGGGAGTCAAGGTAGACCCACACAAAATCAAGGCCATAGTGGAATGACAAATGCCGAAGACCCTAAAAAACCTACAACATTTCTTAGGGCTTACTAGTTACTATTATTGATTTGTAAAGAATTATGTAGCATAACATCACCTCTCACATATTTTTTGAGGAATAATTCCTTTCAATGGAATGAGGTAGCTACCATGACATTTAAGAAGTTAAAGGAATCCATGTGCACAACTCTAGTTCTTGACACCGTATATTTCTCATAAAACATTCATTGTAGAATATGATGCTTCAAAATATTACACTACTCATGCAATAAATAAGACCCATAAAATTTGAGAGATTGAATCAAATGTAATAATTTTTGAAGTCTCAAACATTTTTTGAAACATGATAATACCTACCCACATTTAAATAATGTATGCCTTACAAAATGGGAATTTTTTTAAAGTAAATATAGATCACGATACCCTCAAATGCTTCTTGAAACAAAGGTTGTCATATGAAGAAAAGTAAAAATGGATCACAAAAATATTGGGATATGACTTTGAGAAAATCCAACAATATTCAAGTGTGTCCGAAAATTTTACATGGAAATGAAATACTTTATGATACAAGGATACATTATAGCTATGTAAGAAATAAAAGCTTAAGTTTAAGATTTTGGGAAAACTACGTTATTCTCCAATAGGTGACTATTTAGGACTCTTAAAGAATTGTCATATAATCAAACAAGATTTATTTTGGGATGAGATCACATGGGATGCTCAAAAATTTTTAATAGAATGCAATACCAAAAAAAGAGAAGAGAAACACTTATAACTCTAGATATTTTGCAACCCTTATCTATCCAAGATAAAGGTATAAGAATATATCCATGGATTCCATCACAATTTTTCCCAATTCTAAAGGAAAAAATATCATCATGGTTTTTGTTGATTGACTCACCAATTTTGCACATTTTTATGCTTTGTCACACTCATTTGTAGCAACACATTTTATGATTATTATTCAAAAACTACATGGGACTTCAAAATTCATTATAAGTGATCCTAATCATATATTTAAAAGTAATTTTTAGATGGAATTATTTTCATATTTGGGAACTCAACTTGCTCATAGATTATCATATCATCCTAAGTCAAATGGATAAATTAAGGTGGTCAACAAGTGCTTCATGGGTTTTCTCTATTTTTTTACTTCAAATAAACAAAAGAGATAGATGAAATGGCTACCCCTAGAATAATGGTGGTACACCACTTCTTTTCATACTTTATCTAACCAACTTCCATTTTTGGAATTATATGGGTTCCATCCACCATCAAACACCTCTTCATTATAGGTACACCCGAAGGTCTAAATAGTTCAAGAATGCATCCAACATCAACAAAAGGTACTTTCTTGTCTTAGGGAGAACATGGAAATGACACAAAATAGAATGAAGCAACAAGAAGATCAACATTTCAATGAAAACAATTTTAAAAAAGGTTAGCTCTTTGTGTGATTACAAAAATATAATCATGTCACTAAAACAACAAAAGAAGGATAACAAGATTGTACTAAAGTATTATGGGCCTTATACGGTTTTGCAGAATATTGGTAGTGTAGCATATGAATTGGAGTTAGCTATGTTCACTCTTGAAGAAAGTTTTCAGACAAAGAATTGCAACTCAAACTAAGTAGAGCTTGATGAGGGGTCAAAATGATTTTGGAACTAGAGGGAATTCCTAAAACATGCACTTTGAGGTTGTAGATGAGGGAGATAATAGAGTAATTAATCAAATGGAAAAATTATCCAATCAATGTTGCTACATGGAGAAATGAATATTTTGTGCAAAAGCGTCAATAGTTGATCTCAACCGAAGTAGCTGAGTTGTGGCTAGCATAACCATGAATGAAGTTATATAATCATTTATATATTACAAATTGTAGCATATTGTCACTTATCACTGCAACATCTCAACATGTAAACATATGAGATTACACACTTCATTCTGGTTTTAATGACTATATTATTGGTGTAAATAGGTGTTTTACCTATCTATGTCCTATTTACATGTTAAGTCCACTTAGGTCCTAGGAGGGAATCTTTCTAGACAGTGTTAGTTGCCACTAGATCTTATCTTATCTTTTGGAATTTAATGCTTGTCCCAAGTCATTTAATATTTGTTGAGGTAGTTGTTTCATTATACATGATTAGGACACATGTCAAGATCTTGTCAAATCCTATCTCACAACTTGCCTTTATAATCAAGGTATCATATATACATCATATATTCAATGTAGCAATCTTGCATCCATAATCATAGCATGGTATTTCTGCCATTTCTCTCTTTTGGAAGTTATTGTTGTCTTGTAGGTGATCCTAGGGTGTTAAGGAGTTCACCATAAACTCCTACACGACATTAGAGCTTTAGTGTTGCAGACTTCTTCCTAGATCTGAGGGACCAATCTTGGCATGGAAATTTATTGGGTGTAAGTGGGGGTTTCAAGGACCTCATGGTTGAATCCAACGCATAAGAGAAAGTTAGGTTTACTCTTCATTTTGTTAATTTTCATCATGTTTTAACTAATCTACAAGGGTTTCGAGGAGGGTTTCAATTGCTAGATCTTGGATGTAGCTAAATTTTTGGGGCACTTTGGGCCAAAGCAAACCTTGCCATTGCATCTAAAAGGCCTAAAAATTAAGGATCGGCTGTTAGTTCATCAATTTTTGACATTTTCTCTTGGGGGCATTAGGCAAAAATTTCATCTTGTCACTAATTTTGTACGACTGTACAAATTCATACTTGGCCGTACTGTATGGTGGCATCGTACATAGGTCTAAAGAGTCGAGTACAGTCAACAAAATATTTTGGCATATGTGCAATATATTCCTCCTGCATATTCAATGGTCATACTTCATAAATCAATCGTTTACAAATCGTACTATGTCTCCCATCTACGATAAAATTTAATTTGATCCGTAGAGTTTTTATTTTTATTTTTAATATATTGGTTGGTGTTTGTTTTAGTGCCTAGTCGTAGGTTTAAACCCTCACAACCAACGCTTGTTCATGCAAGGGGCTATGCCTCAGGGTGGTGCGACCTATGGCTTGTTGCCCCCTAATAGCTCCGCCCTAGTGATGCTACCCCTGTTGGTGATGTGATTACTTTTAAAACAATAAACTATGTGCTCGACTATATGGAAGATCGTCGACCAACCCTCCAAGGGCCTATTTTTGCCCCCTTGTGCTGAAATCAAACATTTTTTCCAAAATGCCATAACTTACAATCTAGGAGGTCATTTTTCAAAAACAAGAGATCATCAGAAAGTTGGATTCATCAATTTTGTAGTGATGTAGGTTATTTTCCAAAAAAATATTTTTTGGAGGCATTTATTACTGTTTGAAGTCAAATCTTCATTTCTGGCTTCTGAGCTCATTACTTTTGCCACAATCTTCGATTTTCGTGATTCTTTCAACATTGGAAAGGTATTGAGGAGCAATTTATGCCATCCATGCACTTTTTTCTAGTTTAGCCCCATGTATCTTTTATTTATATTTGTGTGCATTCACATTCTGGTTGATCATTTGGGCATGCTGCCACTTGGAAAGGTGCAATTTTGATCTTTTCACTTCATTTCAATTCTAAAACGATGTTCTATATCCTATTGTTTCATTTAGATTCCAAGGTTTCTCCACATCGAGAGTTTTCCAATGTTCCTTGGCATTGGGATTGTTGTTTCTTTATCATAATTCCAAGCTTGAGTCCTTGAGTGACTCTAATTTGGTTTCTAGCATCAAAATTATATTTCCTTTGCTTTCCTTGATTAAGGTTCCAATGTTACTCCACCAATGTTCTCCCAGTGTTTCTTTGTAACAAGTTATCTCATTGAGGAGGGGGGTTGAATGGCCTCTCTTCATCTCTCTTATGGGGGGTTCTTTTTCCTTGAATGGGGTTTTTCCCTCTCATTCTTCATTGAGATCATTATTGTACATCTTACCTCTCTTTTGGGGAGGAGTTTTGTCCCACTGGGTTTTCTCTTTTTATCCATCTGTGAGAGATTGCATTGCATATGTACCTGGGTACCTAACGTGGCCTCATAGTTAGAACCCATCTTTGTGTCATTTGCATAATAATACTCCCTAAGTTGTACTTAAGGGGGGTGTTGGTGTAAATAGGTGTTCTATCTATCTAGGTCATATTTAAATGTTAAGTCCACTTGGGTCCTAGGAGGCAATCTTTCTAGATAGTATTAGTTGTCACTAGAGCTTATCTTTTGGCATTTAATGCTCGTGTCCTAAGTCATTTAATATTTGTTGAGGTAGTTGTATAATTATACAGGATTAAAACACATGTCAAGATCTTGTCTAATCCTATCTCACAAATTTCCTTTATAAGCAAGACATCATATGTACATCATATATTCAATATGACAATCTTGCATCCATAATTATAGCATGATATTTCTACCATTTCTCTCTTGTGGAAGTTATTGTTTCCTTGCAAGTGATCTTGGGGTGTTAAGGAGTTCACCATAAACTCCTACATATGTACATAGAGCGAGATCATCACATGCCTTCATTTTCAACACATTTTTTCTTGCCATAATACATAATTTTTAAAATGTTGAAATTTTAGATTATAAGTGGTTCAAATTTTTAACTTGAAGAAAATTCAAGTCATTCAATGCATGCTTCAACAAATTTTTGGGTTACTAATGGATGCAATCAACCTAGGTTGTCCAGTTTTCAATACACATGGTGCAACTAGCACACTTTTGGCCTAACTATGGGCATAATCAACCAAGGTTATCTACTTTTCACTCACAAAAGTGACAAAGATAAAAAGTTGAATAAATTTCTTCTACAAATTTCATCACTCAAAATAAAATGACAAAATTCATAACAAATGGGTGTAATATTCTCTCAGAATGAGATATAACATTGTGAAAATTTGACTCAACTTGATAAATATAGGACTAAATACCAAGTCCATATCTTGGTTCTTGAAAATCTATAGAAAGGAATCACTCAAGAAAAATATTTTGTTAAATGTTGAAGCTTCATATTGAGAAAAAAAGGTCATAAACAATTTGTCTAATGCACAACACAAACAATGGTTTTACCACTACTATTGAAAATTAAAGGGAGACGTAACAATAATGTACACAATCCTACAAGCAGTAGGATTTATATTTGATATTTCCTAACTACACTATAAGTTGAAAGATCATCTAAAAGATGAACAAAATAGTCATTACAATGCATCTTATTTTAATGAATGTATGAAGGTGAAACTTTCATTGAATATATTTCAATTGTCTAATTCCCATGCATTGCATTTGTCAAAATATTCTACATTCCATTTCTAGTCCTGACACATTATTGATATATGCTATGTAACCCTTACTAGGCCATGGCTCTTTACCTTCTTGATCTCTCATTTATGAAAGTTTTCACAAACACATGCCATGACCCTTACTAGGTCATGGCTCTTGGCTATTTTTTAATATATAGATTAATGTATTTATTTACTAACCATTTTAATGTAAATTTTGGCTTTCATGGGCTGCCATAGCTACGAGGTATTTAATATCATGTAGTTATTCCATTCTATTAAGTTGAATATAAGAAAAATAATTTTCTTACATATTTGTTTACATTTCCATAAAATTCTAATTAAAATATGCAAATAAAAGAATAATGTAAATTATTTTATAGCAACAAGGTTTATATTTTAAAAGAAGAGTCGTAATGGCTTAAAGGAAGAAAATAATATAACTACACTTCTTTTTTTTAGAAGCCATAACATGGTACTTATTAGTGCTTCAACAAATTAGTTTTCTTTTTTCTACAACTTTAATTCTTCTATGAATTTATTTATTCTTCCAAACAAGATTAGCACAACCTAAAGTAAGCATTGTTATTCTATTAGAAATCCATAAATATAAGGTTTTGCCAAGATTACTATTACACATATTAATTTGAATAATACAAAAGAAATGAAATATGCAAAAATAAATAACTATTACACAACACATAAGAATTATATGAAGAAAATCATACAATCAACAACACAAAAATATATCATTTTTTTATTTGAGAAAAATCAATATTGTATGATATACAAACTACATAACCTAACTTTCCAATCTCTCCTCCCCTCCTTCCAAATATAATGCCTCAACATCTCTTGCAAATTCACATACATCCAATAATATATTTTGCACACGACATTTCTTTAAATATAGGATCGATGTAATTATCCATTGTAATTTTGGTGCATATACCTTTTCACTAAGATATATGGTCTTTAATTAAAAAAAAATAATATTAATATTAAACCATTTATTAATAATTAATTCAATTTCATAAGGTCATATAAATATAATGTATATACTAAAATTTGATATAAAAATAAAATTTTATTAATGTTTTTGATAAGATAAGCAATATTTACATGGTGCCGTACCCTTTACACATCGAGCCTCAAGGGCCAAAAAAGATCAAGACCAATCAACAAAAACACAAGCGTTACCCAAGAAATAGAAAGACATACACAATGGAAACACCACAGAAACACAACAGAAGCACAAACAACCTAGTTACTAGAAACCAGAAGTGATAGCACACATAGGATCAACAGTAATCCTAAGACAGACAACAACCCAGATCTGGCACCACATCAGGAGCACAGTAACCAAGACAGAGCCAAACTTTAAACAAAATAGCCTTGAGCCATGAGACGACCCACAAACAGTGGATCCTAAGGGACTGCCAGGATTAGTCAAGCCACAAACCACTTGGAGTAGCCAAACAACACCCAACCTTCCTCTCAAAATAGACCATAAAGAGCCAAACCAACCACAAACCCAACTGATTGCAGAAGACCTACAGCTCAAGAACATCAACACTGAGCCCTTTTTCACACACCACCTGAACTAGGAAGCCAACTCATACTCCACCTCAAAAGGAGAGGGCTCCCCTCTAATGGAGAGGATCACATGAAAACTTTTCCCACAGGACCCAAAGATCTCCAATAACCCAAAACTCCACCTCCATAGGAGTAGAACCCACCTCAAAAGGGACAACAATAGAGAAAACCAAAAAAGGAAGCTTCCAACCAAGACCACAACACCCATCTTCACCTCAAAAGAAGACGAATCCACCTCGAGAGGATCAAGCTGTAGAAACAAGGTGGAAGCCTCCACACCCGTAGAAAAAGTAATCACATCACCCTTCAACAAACTCGACAACATCCACCACAAAAAAATCCTTTCTTAGAAAACGCTCCATCCACCACTAGGGGCAACCAACAAGCCAAGGGAGCCCCCACCAACCATAAATCCACAACAAGCCACACAAGAGCCCATCCATAGCAAGAAAGAAACAAGCTTGAAGAGGAAAAAAGGCCTTTCCAGGCCACACCACAATTGCAGGAACTAGAGAGAGAAAAACACTAGTTTCCTGCCCCAACCAACCACAAGCACAAAGACAACCCCTTCCATCGACTGGGAAGTCCACTTGAAGCACATGCCCCACCTCAAAGAAACAATGCAAAACCTTCTCAACCACCAAAGGATCTTACAAGAAGAACCCCAACATCTCTGACAAGCAGAGGAAGATGAAACTCCATAAACACCATCAAAGTTCCCCCAATTGAACACAAACACCAAAGGGAGGACAAGCAAAGGAGAAAAACATACCCCCAACTCCCGCAAAGAGTAGAGCTCCAAACTCCCACCAAGACCCCCACACCAAGGGGACCCATCACCATGAAGCGTCAACATACGCAAACAAATATGAGCTAAACCACAAAAGAAAGCCCCCATTGGAGCCGAGCCCAGGCGTTGCCGAGACCACCAACACAAAGTCAAAAAATCGAGCAACAAAGGATTTGGGGAAGGAACCCCATCGATCCCATCCAAAAACTCCATCAGATATCTACTTAAAGAGGGAGCACAAAGATGTGTCTCCCAACACCAAAGGAGGGTAGCAGACGAAGAGCGAAGGACAGGGGCCAGCCAAGCAACATTGGCATCGCCCTCAACCACAACATCAAACGAAAAATGGGAGTCGTACCCATTCCCATCCAACACAAGGTTCAAAGCTTTGCCGAAACCGTAACCACTCGCCAAGCCACCACTCCCATTAGGAACCCAAGCAAGACAACAAACCCACCGTAGAACACCAGGTAGACCAGGCACCATGGGAAGAAGCCAAGCCAAAACCACAAAATCGGAGGTAGCGAAAACCCCCGCAATGCAAGAAAAACTCCAGGTAGAAGCCATCCAAAGGACCCATCGCCACTGGATCCCCCGCCAACGGAAGCCAAAGACATCGAGCTTTGCTTTAGAAACGCCATCCGCGTCCTTATCATCACTCTCACCAAAGCAAATAGCAGAAGCGTGCCCATAGAGGACACCTCCAGCCAGAGACGAAGACCCCCACATGATACACTGAGTGTTCACAAAAACCACCACGCAGGCTAGAGAGATCTACACAAAGACGTCACAGGAAAGCCCAACCACTGAAGAAGCACTCATAGGGAGGGGAGTAGCAAGGCAGACGAGCCCATCAAGCCAGGGAACCCAATCATCATTGTTAGGCTCTGAATCGTCTCCATCATCGACACCCAAAATTTTCAAATTTGGAGCCTCGCTCCTCTTCCCGCTTAGCCGTTTCTCCATTGTTTACCCTACCACTATGTTTAAAGAGGATCTACCTCTATTTTTCATCATAAATGACTAAAAATATTGCTCTTGAATGCTCTTGACAATAATATTTTCTCTTGAATGTTCACCTCTTGATTCTTAAAATTTTGTTAATGTTATTAATTAATAACTAAGTCAATTTCATATGGTATGTAATATTGTTATGAATTGATAAAAATGGCTTTGCCAGTGAAACAAAACTTGTGAACCATAGAAAGCAAACTCATACTCATGAAAAGAAAATTAGGCAATAGCGAAAACACAAACAACAAAGAGCAAATACAAAAATCAAGGCGAATGGAGGAAAATGAACCACGAAGTAGGAAAAGGAAGATCATTGCGAAGGAGACAAGCCAAGGATTGATTTCAAAGGAGACTTGTGAACCATAGAAAGCAAACTCATACTCACGAGAAGTAAATTAGGCAATAGCAAAAACACAAATAACATAGAGAAAATACAAAAATCAAGGCGAATGGAGGAAAATGAACCACGAAGAAGGAAAAGGAAGAACATTGCAAAGGAGACTAGCCGAGGATCGATTTCAAAGTCCCACATTACATCAATTGGCCCAACAACATAGAGATAAACCCTAAAAGAAGAAAACAACCAGAAATAAGAGAAGCAACCCTAAAGAAACCTGCAAATAAGAAAGAAAATAACCCCCACCCAAAACCAAGAAATCAAAGGAATGATGTCAAAAAGGAAAAAAGAAACACTTTGAGAAAGAACAAAAAAGCAGGCAAAAGATAGAAAAGCTGGGAAAAAGAAGAAATCTAGATCCAAGGAAGGAATGAAAAAGGATTTGGGGGGAAAAGCAAAGGAACAGGAGAACCCAATTGAAATCGATTTAGAAGATGTAATAATAGAAGACACATATTTTTTTGGAGAAGGTGGCCATTATATGTAGAATCATTGGCCCTAAGAAAGGAAGGGAAATGATTACAAACTGGGAAAAGCAAAAAATTAAGCGAAATCATGGATTAAAATTTCTTCCAAATGGCTACTTAATAATAATCTTTCTCAAGGAAGAAGACAAGAACTACATACTGGAAAAAGGAGCAATGGATTTTTAAGGAAGCCCAATATTTATGCAAAAATGGGTTCCAAACTTTAACCCAACAACTCTGGCCCCATATAACAAAGCAATATGGTTAAGATTATACAATCTATCATTAGGATATTGGTTGGAGGAAAGCCTAGAAAAGATTGGTAAAACATTGGGAACCCTAATTGAGCTGGACACCAAAATTTTGGAAGATAACTCCTATCTATATGCTAGGATGAAAATAGCGGCAATAAGATTGATGCCCAAGATAATTAAGCAAAAATTTAAGGCAGGGATCTGGAAGTAGGTTTTGGAAATAGAAAGCAAATAAGTTTATTGTAGACATTGTAAAAGATGGGGTCATGAAACAATAAAATACATAAGCCACCAAAAGCAGACAAAAGTTTGGAGAAGGAAAACTTTGAAGGAAGAGACAAAGACAATCCAAAAAGAGGTGATGACAGAAAATCCTAAGCTATATCTTGAATATAAATCGGAAGAATTAAATAGAAAGGGATAAAATAATAAACTATAGACTCCTATACCTAAAAAGGTAGACCTACTTACAACACAAAAGGAATTGAATGCACAATTAAGAGAGGAAGATGAAGGATTTTCATTGAAAGCGAGAATGAAGATTTCAAAGATCTAGACATAATAGAAAATAGAAATATCTCTTAGACAACAACACAAATACTAGCCCCAATAATTCTTAAAGAGCAAAAGAAGAAGGGCAGAAAGACAAATAGACAAAAAAGGGAAGAACTGGCCCAAGAAAAAGGAATAAAAAGTATCAAAAAATTCCTTTAGAAAAAATTGGGAGAGGAGCACTCCCACAATGAGGAGCCATGAAGATTCTAACTTGGAATTTCAGGGGACTCAATGCCCCCAATAAAAGGCATTTGATAAAGTGCTAGATTGAGAAAACAAAAGCATATATCATATTATTACAAGAAACAAAGGTAGAAGATGAAAACAAAAAGATTTCACAAAAAAAAGGATGGAAAACTATCTTCGAAAAATCACATGGTTTTGCAGGAGGCCTGGGAGTTCTTTGGAGAACTAACTTGACTGAAGTAAATGCAATAGCCAAGGAGAGTAATTGGCTACTATGCTATTTAACCCATAATGTGAAAATCATCTCTACTATATGGAGCCAAATTACAACTTTTTAAACCATAAAGATTTCATTTCAAGAGAAATTCATATGAAAGCAGAATAAATGAAGAATCTCTCACTACGAACATCAACACAAAAAAGCCATAAAATGAAACCCAGATTCATATATTAAGTCCAACATCTTTTATAAACTTGGCCGAGAGTTTTGCAAAGCAAATTTTTTAACAAAAAGATACGATTTGTTTACAACAGTATCACTGTTAAACCACCACCCTAAACTTTATAACTATTTACAAACTAAGTTCTGCACTCAAAATGGGACAAACCCGTAAGTATTTATCTTTATCTATATTCCCAGAGAGGGGCTCTATACTATAGACCCTAACATAGAAAAAAAAGTATTCGGTCAGAAAGCCTCATACAAGTGAAATTCATCCAACTAGTCGAAATTGTTAATCGACTCATACTAATAGAGCTTGCGAAGGAATTGGTAACCATATAGTGTGCGATGACGATGCAGAAGAAGCTCATCCCCCTCAATATCCAAAATAAATGGGACCAAGGGGGTCCCAACTGGTTGTCATAGGTCCCGGGGACAAGGAACTCCAACGTCGGGCTGGGCTGCACCTAAAACCCTATCCAGATTTCCCAATAGATGAGGCTAGAAAAACTTACGAGTCATGCTTCCAACCACGTCCTATGAAACACGAAGATCCAAAAGAGATGCAACGAAACGAGTAGGAATATCGAAATTAACTCGATATCGCTCTTCGGAGTAAAGAAACTTCTCACCCAGTATAAGTCATATAGCTTTCATGGTGAGAAGACCCCGTTCCTTAAGCACCAACTTCAATATGTGATCGGTAATAATGCCTATGAAAGATAACCGACTCTGGTCACTGATACGCATGATTGGAGTCTCCATAGCCATGGACAATCAAGATTTTTTGCAAAACACAAAGCGAGAGCCAGAGCCATATTTAAAAACTGATCTCAAAACGTGAGAAATAATGAACAAAACAACTAAATCTCTGGATGAGATCAAGAACTACCTCAGACAAGGCTTGCACAAAAGAATATAAATCATTAAACAGGAAGAGGTAGTAGAGTATTAATTTGGAATGATAAAATGAAGTGTGAGTACTGTGTCGGAGGTGGCAGAGCATGAGAAATGTCACATCAATCCTAGCATATGCTGCTTCCAAGACAAGCTTGATGCAGGAAACCCGACATGTAGGTAATAGGTGGCAAATCTACCATTCCTAATGATCGCCAGGATAACTAACTAAGTGGCAATTGAGGGTGAGGTGGATTAACACGTCCCCTCAAACAATCATTAATGAATAAAACTGTCAATTCATATTAATTAAAGGGATTTTACCATCCCATCAAAATGGTAAAGCTTATTTAAAAAAGAAGTCAATTTCATATGGTCATATATATTTTCTATTTAATACAAAATCTGATATTAAAATATAACTTTATTAATGCTATTAAGACTATTTATAAATAATTTAGCATAACATTGAATTTTTGAATTTTTTTAAAAAAAAATATATCGATGATTTATATAAAATATATGTAAGGAAGTTAAGGTAGTGGAACAACTTCCTACATTAATCTTGAGAGGAGAATTATGCAAAAAATTTACAAATATTTAACAGTTACAAAAATTTAAACAAAAATAAACACAAATATCATGCATATCACAACACAATGATTTGCGTGCGAAAAACCTTTGGGAAAAAAATCCCACACTCCAAAAGCCGTCCAATATTATTCAGAAATCAAAAGATTACAATATACTCGCAGAACAAACTTCTCACAAGAGTATCACCACCAAAAATCAAGAGACACTGCAACCGCTATTAGACTCTCAAAATACACCTCCATCTACATACATCCCAATTGCTTATAGCAAGCTTTTTGGAACCTTCTATAATTAGGGTTTTACAAGGTCGTTTTTCAACGGAAAAACCTTGATGTGTCAATGGGAATAAACCTTGATGTGTTAGTAGGAAAACTCCTTGACGTGTCAACAATTTTTTTTTTGGGGTGTTACCTCGAACCCCATGTCTTGTTACGAGTGTACAATATTTGCATGATCAATCTTCACATACCAACATACATCCTATCAATAAATCGTATATAATTGCAAGGTTGAGACACATTTTCCCAACAATATAACATTAATTAAAAAAAATGAAAATAAATCAAACCCTAAAAAATATTGTTAACTTAAAATTTAAAAAATAAAACATTAATTGTAATGATTATAAAAAAAGACATTAGTTTATGATAATTTATGATATTACTATTGTGTTTGGGTGGGTCACTTCATTCATGAAGACTTGGTGGGGAAAAATAAATAGTGCCACCTCTCACCACCTTTGAGAAGTCGGTTGAAAATAACTTCCCATTTGGCTATTTATCAATCCCATTCGGTTGATAGGAGAGTTTTTATTCCCTTTGACATGGTGCTCCCCACACTTACAATCCCTATTTACTTTCCATAGAGACAATTGCTACTTCATTGTATTTATGGCAATGTAATTTTATTTTCTCATGGATGTTGGAAATGAGTTTCACTTGTTGACCGATCCCAACAAAGTCTCCCAAAACTTCCCTGGTAGTGCCACTCACACTTCATGTTGATTCCCTATGCGATTTTTAAAACCCCACTAGATCATCAATTATTGCTACTTCATTATATTTATGACAATGTAATTTTATTTTCTTCTGGATGTTGGAAATGAGTTTCACTCGTTGGTCGATCCCAACGTCTCCCAAAACTTCCCATGGTAGTGCCACTCACACTTCATGTTGATTCCCTATGCAGTTTTTAATCGATTAAGATGCCATTATGAGCAAGGAAAACTCTCGATGACACTAAACTTGGTCTCCTTAACGCCAACTTAGAGAATTTTCATGCATGTTTTGTTACTTTCTTGTGGATATATAAGATGTTATAGTGACAATTGATCTTCACGTATTTAATCATTATCGATAGCCCAACATGAATACAGCAATTAATAATAACGAATCGACTAAATTGAAAGACATTGAATTGCTGGAACCTTTCATCATTTTGCATCAAATAGGGAAGAATATTTAGAAGGTTTTAATAAGAAATAGAATTAATGCAAATGATACAATTTGCATTGATGATTTGAAATGTGCATTATCATGTCATTTTCAAAGTCCCAGAACATCAAACTCATGGGGCATAAAATCTTCACTTGTTCGATAGCACCTATCGGGCGAATAGTGAGCCAAATTTGACACTTGGCTTGTGTACAGACATGCGAACCTTTCAACCTGAAGATGGAACCATCGTAAGAAAAAACAATTAACAAGTCATTAAAGAATTAAGTAAAAAGCATTTTTCCACATTATACCTGATGTGCAAAACGAGAGTTTTGGTAGCCAGTCTTCATTAGTTGACCCCATATTTTATGGAACTGTGAAATGTTGAATAAGTATTAGATGATCGGAAAGGGAAATGAAAATAATCTCTATTCAATTTAGAAGGACGAAACAGGATTTTAAACATTTTCTATCTTAGGTGCAGAAAGTGGAAAACAAATATAAAAACTAGATGGTTAATAGGCATATAATTATTTTTTTGCTCTGCTAAATTGGAAGTCACCATGTTGCTAAGTAAACAAAACGCATGTCACAAATAAGGCTTGAAGTTGAAATTGTTTTTCTGGTTATCAAAAAGAGGTAAACACGCGTGCACACACACAGAGGGGAGGAGGGAGTACAAAGGCCAGCCTAGACATGGTGGGGAGCTGCCAGATGTTGCCTAAAACTAAGATATAATTCTTGCTTATACTGTTTTTCGGGAAAAAAAACAATCTATTTGATTAAAAGAACGGTTAAAACATCAGTCTCCCCAAAGAAGCAAACACAAAAATGACTGCCATTTTTCTTGAAGATGCGGGAGTTAAAATTAGCTTTCAGCGGGAACGATTTTCTTCAGTGTTCTACACCAACCCTTAGCGAGTCAGAACTCATACTTGGTATGGAAATTCTCATAGACTACATTTACATGCATATTTGACGACGGTCTGCTATCGGTGCCTCTGCTATTTCTTCTTTTGGCCACGGTTGCTCTTGTGACAACTTTGAAATTCTTCAATTTGGCATTTTCTGACAACAGGATTCCTCCTATCATCTCGAGTCTTTGTTCATGTTGCAGAATTAGAACGCCAATATATTCAACAAATATGTCCACAGTTTCAATTCTTTGTTGTTCTTTCTCCACAATGTGAAGAAGCCTGATAAATCTACTCTCCAATAGGGATTGTTAATTTCTTTTGCTTCAATTTTCTTGTTAACATTTTTCAAGATGGAAAGCATTTCCATAAATGCAGAAGCACTAGTTGGTTCACATTGATGGCATCAGCATGAATAGAGGGTTGAAGCTGATTGTATCAAGAATAAATCTGTTTGGGTTGGTTTTCACAGTTCCCATCAATGCATATAGTTTTCAATCCAATACTGTATTCAGACAGTGAGCCCTTCATTTTCCAAGGAACGACTGTGACAGATATATCAAACCAGTTAAAGAAGCAGACTCTTGAAGCCAAGAACTCCTCAGCCTCATTGCAGGTGAGACATATTTTGTGTCTTATATTTGTGCATCGAGGGTGATAGGTTTGAAATCCATATTAAAAGGGATTATGTAGGAAATTAAAGAAGCCACAGAGTGTTGAATTAAGAGCAGAGTTTAATAAAAAGATATAACTACTAATGCAATGGGCTTAAAATAATGTGTGAAACCTGTAAAGAAAATTAAATGAGGGTGAAAAGAATAAGTCTACGAGAATTATAATGAGTTTATAGACAATCTTAAATAAATTTATCTATCAAACAGTTAATGAAAGAGTGTATGAATCACGAGGGCTGTGGTATAGTTTTGAAACCTTCATTGATGGTATATCCAATGAAAAATCAAAATATTAGTCTCAGTGCTTTGGCGGCGAGAATATGTTTAAAGAAACTTGGAAACATATAATAATGAAGGCATGATAATTAGTGGTGAAGGGTTGGGGGTTATGGTGGATAGCAAGATGAAAATTTAGGAGAACTATATAATTATAAACACTTCATAATATTAAAAAAACAGAAGTGAAACGGGTAAAGTCAAAACAATGAAAACAAAGGGTAAAAAGTGTGGATTTTTTTTTTTTAAGGAAAGGTCATTGTCACATTGATGAAAAGAAAATATAGCTTGGAATGAAGTACATAAGCCCAGATGGACTTGATGTCCCAACCATCGTGTATATTTTGATCCCAGCAAGAGTACTGGCTTTAAGTCTCCTAATAACCTCCATCCTCATCTTGACTTTCAATGTTAACCCTATTGTCCAGAAGCATAGGCAGTTTATTATATTAAAGCCACCAATCATTGAATAGGAATAGGAGAATTAATCTACTGTCTAGAATTTTAGCTCAAAAATATCTTTATGGTTAACTTCCATTTTGGCATAAAGATTGGATACAGAATTGCAATGCTACTTTCTGTGTTGAATTTGCATATACAGGAAAACTTATGATAATTTAAATAAATTTATGTACTATAGTGTACGTCCTCCATTCAACTTGTGAACCCTGTATTAATGATTCTGAAATTATTTTGGTAAACTGGTGCACAAGAATCATCTGTCACCAAAAACAATAGCAGTTTTTGTGTAGTGTATGTTAATTCTGGAATCAACTGTGTAATCTTTGTATTGCATCAATGTTTTGGATCATACTCCGTGATCCATCATCAGAATGATAGTGAACTGTAGGAGAAATAACATACAAGTTGATGCAATAGAAAGCTTACACAGTTGATTCCAGAAATAACATACACTATTCATTATGGACTGTGGAAATCTGATGTCTTTAATTTAGCAGTTTTTATTTTCAGTTTTCTGCTTTAATTTTGTGTCTGTTATTTGGTGTTTCATGTCAACTTGTTTTCTCAAAGAGTTGATCATCTATCGCTGTGATACAAGCTACTTCAATTTCTATGGGCCATTTTTTGTTGCCTTGGGTCATCTCTTGTGTGAATGCGTTATTTCAGAAAAATGTGATAAGAACTGTGTATAAACTACAGAGACTTTGTATCATGCTAAATGAGTTGTTTGGGAAAAGGTGTCTCAACCTTGCATTCTTAATGTTCAATTTTAATACTTTTGTATGCGTTCATTATTTCATCTTTTGTATATTTTGTCTTCATGTGGGAGAGTTGGCCTCCCATTTATAGGTGAGATGGAATTCATCTTTAATGGTTTTTTGTCCTCATGTGAGGAGATATGCATTCCACCTTGAGCTGGCATAGTTTAGCATCTTGTGGTGTGTGTAAGGTCATCATGGTGGGAATTACATAAGACAATATTATGACACGTAAGAGCATGTAAGAGGGAGGTCGCATTGGAATCTTGCCTAACTTACAACAAACTTATACGCTTGTCATGGAGCATCTTTGAATGGTTGAATGAGGACAAATTGGGGCACCCAAGTTTTGGTGGTCAAATATGGCAGTTTATGACAATGACATGTAGTAAAGAATATTGCAAAAAATAGCTGGGAGGGTCTTTTACCAAGGAGAGCATTGGGATATGGTATCTTGGCTTGGGTGCCATACCTCCTATGGTATTGCTAATGGTTTTCCCAAACCATTCATGGTTTCCAATTTGTAATTCATCTATTTATTGGTGCTTGGAGTTATACTTTGTATGATTTTTTCTTGTAGGTACCATTATGCTACCAGAATTACTCCAAAATTGTATGTTTGTGAAACTCCTATAAAGGCTTACTCTACAAATGTATTGTAATATTGTTAAGTTTATCAAATAATACATTGAGTTCCTTTGGAGTGTGGGTTTTTTATCCTGAAATGGTTTTTTTCACATACATGTGTGTTATAGTATATTGTTTATTTTATACTTATATACGTATCTACTTTCTATAATTGTGAGAGATTAAAATTTGCACAACACTCTCTTGAGCAGATTAGTGGGAAGCATTTTGTCTATGCTTCAACCCAAATGTATTACCTTAGTAATAGGCTGCAATTGGACCTACCATAGGTGTTTAAGACAAATTATGTGTGGGGAAAATTGGATAATGTGATTATTGTTTCTTTATGCAATATAGCTGCTTATTAATAGATGGCCATGATATCATGCAAAACTCCAATTTTGCTTTTCCTTTCTATTAACTATGAGCTGTTGTCTTTTCAAATTAAAAGAGCTTTTTTCTTTTTCCTAAGGCTGTCACTAGGTCAAGTTGTTACAAGCAATTATTATTGCTTTCAGTAATGTAGTCAATATGCAGATATTTTCCATGATTTGTTGCAGAATCTTTACTCTTGGCAATTGATTTGGGGTCGTGCTGTTTTGGCAAGATCCCATAATTCCTAAACATGACCTTTCACATTCTCTTGGTTTGTGGCATTTGACTTTTCACATTCTTTCTATTGGCTAAATGTTTTCTTGCTGTTTCTTTGGCATTGATGTAGTTTCTTGTTCTTTCCCAGCTGTTCGAAATGATTAGGGATGTTTTTCATTGTTGAGGCCACATGCTAAATCTCTACTGGCTGGCAATAGGATTTGGAAGGTAGGGCAAGGGTTTTCTCGGTCGTGGAAAATGCCACAAGGTTATCATTGATGACTCTCTTTTGAGAAAATAAAAGTAAAGAGAAAAGAGCAAGCTCAACAAAGAAGATGAGAATAGAGTGAGGAAAAACTAATGCATGCGAATGAATAGGGATGGAGAGAAGAAAAGCATATATAAGAGAAGGGTATGTTGATGAAATTAGTTTTTGTATGAAAGATACACATTGTATGAACTCTGTAATATCCCCAAATAGGATACTAAAAAGAAACAATAATTTTCTGAAAACTAAGGCACACAATTAATAACAATTTTTTTCACAAACTAGGGCATAAATCTGAATTTTATTTGCATTGAAGTAGCTCCAAACAAACTCAGAAATTC
This sequence comes from Sequoiadendron giganteum, assembly GCA_007115665.2. Lineage (NCBI taxonomy): Eukaryota > Viridiplantae > Streptophyta > Pinopsida > Cupressales > Cupressaceae > Sequoiadendron > Sequoiadendron giganteum. The sequence continues at coordinate 618,521,646 of CM021109.1, read as the reverse complement.
TGATCAGATTTAGTAAAAAATTCTGAATATTACTATGCTAAAAAAAATGACATTTCAAACCCTTATAACTGCCCAGAAATTTCAGAATTAAATATTAGACATTTCTATGAAGTAAATATGCAGATTTTGTAAGAGACCAGGTGTCTCTCAACCTGATCACTGACTGAAAACTACTGTGTTTTTGTTTGTTTTCTGATTTTTTGATATTTTTTTGTGGTTTTTGCAGCAAATAGGGATTTGCGATTTTGAGAAATAAATGTAAATAAATTCATAAATAAATAGTAAAGCATGAAATGACTTCCAGAGCAATGGCAGATGATTTTATTATCACTATTGAACAAACTACAATATTATTCCGGAGACAAATAGAAGTAATCAAATGATATTATTTAAAGAACCTGATTATTACTTGCAGCTGCCTGATTATTATTTGCAGCAATGCGCACAACTGAAGAACATTAGTATAACATGAAATGCAACCTTTTCCTCAGCCAAAAAGATGCCAAATATAAATCACTGTAGCGCGGGTACTATTCACGTCATTGTAGTGCGGGCACTATTCATGTCACTGTAGCAGCAGATCAATAATTCTGATTTTTCTTCTGCAATGATGATTATTTTAACAAATTAAAATCTGCTCTTCAAACCCTTGATGATTCTTCTCCAATAAGCACAAATATGACTTCTGAATAAAGTCACCCTGATAGACAAGCTTCAACCGGTATTTCACAGCCTCAGTATGCCAGATTCTGAAGAGGGAACGTTCTCCAAAATCAATGTCTGCAGAAACCCTTGTTTCACAAACCCCAATGTTCTCAGAGAGAAAATAAGACAAATAATAATAATCATGAATGAATTCGATTTGTCTTTGAGGAAATATATACCTCTTCTCAAAAGTTCGACCCTTTTTATAAATCATTTAAAATCCATTTAAATGATATAAATTTGCCTCTTTTAGACTTAGGCATTTTATTTAATAAAAGGCGTCCCATTTAAATAAGTAATGAATACTTATTTAATTATAATATTTCACCTTTATTATAAAGTATTAAATACTTTATAATTCGCCCTTTAATAAACATTTTAATATTTCATTAAAGTGACCTTATAATATAAAGTCAAATTAATAATCTTTTTAAGTAATTATCAAATCCTCCGATAATCACAATTTGCTCATCAAATCATCCAATTGGGTCGAAACTGAGCTGACCAACTGAAAAAGGTGCCCTGCCAGAAATAGTAACCCCTGTTTGCCTGACTTACTAAAAATAGTAAGTATCTGAAAAACACTCTGTGAGAGTCTGCAAAGGCCCAAACCTAAATCAATTGATGGAGTAAGGTTCCCGAACGTAGGATACTGCCTCAAGTGATCCTCTATACATGTTTGTTAGCCTACGAGGATCAAAATGATAGGCTAACCTCTGAACCAGCTGCACTATCTAGGAAGGGGACATTACAGATTTCATACCAAAAATGTTCCAGATTTAGGACAAAATATTTCCTAACACTAGCCGCCCCTCCAAACGTGATGTTGGGTGGTCAAAATGACTATTTTCAAGTCTGAAATTGTTGCCCTTCAACAACTATCCTTAGAAAAACCAGAAATGAATGATTTGCAGCAGTGAACGCCTTCAAATCTGAGTAACCAACACTAATAACCTTGTGATTTTGGCCTCCAAACCTGATAAAACCTTGCAGCCTTCAAAAAAGCAATGTGCTAGGGTTTCACAAACCAAAGATCTTCCACCGAAACACTCTTTTGACTAGGGAGAGCCCTATGTCTCACCGAAACCAGGGATACTCAAGGGTTTTAATCCTCAAGCCAAGTTGCAGCAACAATAAGCAGAAAACTTCATCACACAATGCCTCCAAATGAGCCCTTTAGGGTGTTATATAGCAACTTCATAACCATATGATTTAATCTCCACCCTCCATCTTAACATCTTTAATCCAAAGGCTCACATTAAAACCCTAAAAATTTGTTCTTATCTTCTCTTAGAAGTTGGATGCCCCCTTTAGGCTAATTAGCACATGTTAAAAAGATGTCACTTAAGTCACAAAAGGGGACAACTTAAGCCCCTTGACTAGGCATCACTTTAAGTTGCCTAAAAAGACATGCCCAACATAAAAATAACTTAAGTTCACTTAAGTTGCATCAAAAGATGTGCACTCAACTTAAAATTAGAATTAAGAACAAGCCAAGGACTTCATTTCTTACCCAATGATGCTCTACGTCCTTTTCCTCTTGGGTAAACCAAGGAAATGACAGCCAATTTGTTGCTAATCATCTAGATTTGAATTGGGAAGATTATAGTCCTTCCCACCCAAAGAATGCTTGTCCTCAAGCATTTGAAGGCTTGGATGCTTAAGAATCTCGTCTCCTTCCCTATTGCATCCTCCAATGGCAAGATTTTCCATTTGATAAGATATTCAAAAATTACCTTATTCCTCAACCTTTTCTCCCTTGCAAAATTGTTTCTAGAATAAGTATCAATTTACCCTCTTCATCCATGGGAGGCAATTCTACAGAAGGTGTCACATGCTATCCAAGTGCCTTTTTGAGACATGACACATGAAATACATTGTGGATCTTGCTTGTAGATGGCAACTCCAACTCATATGCTACTTCACCAATTCTCTTAGTGACCTTGAAAGGCCCATAAAATTTGGGTTTAAGCTTCTCTGCCCCACTTACCTTCAAGGGAGATTGCCTATAAGGTTGGAGACTCACAAATAATAAGTCTCCCACCTCAAAAGACCTTTCAACTCGATGGTGATCAGCATATTTCTTCTGCTGTTCCTGTGTAATCTGAATATTCTCTTTGAGTGCCTTGAGGATGTCTTGATTTTCTTTAGCTCACTCAAGAGCTTTTGGAGCTCTGGAATCAGAAAATACCAAATCTACAAATGTAGAAGCCTCATAGTGTCATGTCCCCGAAATTGGACATTAAGGTAACAAAGACATTTCTAAAAATACTAACGATTTTGATACCATTATAATTATAATTGTCAGAAGACAATATTATAATTATAATTATTATATTATAAATATCGTAATCCCCAAAAATATAAATATTATATATGATAACCATTGTACTAATATTTATATACAACATCATACTATTAAAAACATCAACAACTTGAATATTATAATCATGCTCCAATAGATATTAAAATCTATAAAATTAACATAAACATAAAGTGTTACAATTAACAAATTTAAAGAGATCATTATATTGATTACTGTTATGACATGATAAATATTTGAATTTAAATATTATAACCACTATATAAAAACTATAAAATCAATTATATAATGAGAAGCATAGATTGTCTATTAATATAAAGCATAATATAATATTAAATATAAATCAAACAAATCTCACAATATGAATATAAGTGATCTCAATTTAAATATTAATAATTTAAATATCATAATAAAAATTGAAAATATGATAACCTATATCCTAATCCAACAAATATCATCTCCTAAAAGAATCATAAAATAAACAATAAATAAACCAATATAAACAAATAACATATGAAATAGTGAAACTAATAAATATTATAAAAATCGATTCAAATCGATGGTGATCATAAATATCATTCAATAAATAAAATGGAGACTATTTCAATTACTAAAAGCAGCCATCCTTAGCATATAATCGTTGACTCTCAACACTGACCAACGAGGAGGTAAGGGACGAAAACGCCAGCTGAAGATGATTGAGGCCTGAGCATTCAAAGACATATTATTGACCATAAAACTGTCATCACTGCCTATTGATTCCATTTGCATAGAGAACCAACCACCGGCCACCAATTAGGGCAGCACTTAGCAGGAAGCTTAACGTAGGAGTGGTAATTAGTCACAAAGAAACGAATAAGTGGAAACCTTTTAACATTGGTCATGCCCTTTCAGAAGGACGCCTTTATTCAGGGGATACGTCCTCCCGTTCTAAGACACAAAGATATAAAGCAATAACCAGAAGTAATGGGGAGGATATCAAGGCAGTTTAAGCCGCACTCAAAGTCAGAAACAACGGACTAAACTTATATATACATGTGATCAGTTAGAAATGTATGGATAAAGGTAGTGATTAGGTGGAGGAGATGCGATGGTCATCTCAATTCCAAGCATAGAGGTATAAAAAGACAATAGGCTATAGATACAACGAATAAGGTGAGAGTACTCACTAGTCTTGATATTTAATTTCTGTATTCAGACATAATGATGCTGCTTAAACCCGTATTCCAGGCTCCAGTCGAACTGTGCTTTATTGAAAGTAATATCTGCTGATTTTATAGCAGTGGGAGATATCTTTCTCTCAAATTTAAAAATGATGGATAAATAATACCAAGGCAAGTCGGACTTGCTATATATAATAATTTTATGAAGAGTCACCTTGTTTCTTAAAAGAGGCCAACCCAAATGAAGAGTCACCTAGTTTTGTATAAATACAAGGTGATGATCATTCATTTGATTATCAAGTTCATTCATCATAATTCGCATTCTTAGAAGAAGTTCATACTTGAGCAACAGATCATCATTTTGTGGCAGCAGACCGATTTCAAGGAGAAACATATTCATTTGTATCTTTGCATCTAGGAGAGGTGCTATTATTCATTGTATCGAATTCGGCATTGTGTTGGGCCTGAGTTGTAAGCAGATTCCTGCTCTTATTCCTTCAATATATAAGAGATATATTTGCTGGGTTTTTCTCCCTCGAGTAGGAGGGTTTTCCTTGGGTATCTTGTTGTGTTCATTGTCTTATGTGTCACATTTTCTGATTGCTTTCATTTCTGATCCTAAATCTAACAATATCCAGTCTTTATGCATTAAAATACATATGTTCTTCTGACGTGTTCTGAAAACCAATCTTTCTTGTTAAGATCAGAATCTGGAAATTAGTATTCTTGGCATTGATACTGGACAATTGTCTTGGGCGGACTGTGTAGTCCCAGAATGGATCTAGATCATTGCTGTTTACTTACTTCTGACTGGTCCTAATAATGTTTGATCTGCATTTATGTCTGATTGGAATCTTAACGTATAGATATGAATATTGCTCAATTAAAGTCTTGCATCCTGTTATTCCTTCATGCTAATGAAACTTTGTGTATATGTTGAACTGAACTAATTGAAATCTGTTGAACTTTATTAATCCGTGGGATATGAAGAAGGATCTCTAGACTTGAATCTTGCCCTCTATTCTGATGTATCATCATGCTGTATTACATATGTCAAGTTAGACTCTTTTCATAATAAGTGGAAATGCAAGTAGATCAATGATGACTGCATTGTATAGAACTGTCTGCAAATCTGATTGTAACCCTGCCAGGAGAGGTGAGCCATGCCTTAAGTGGTTCATCTAAAAACCTCACCCAGGTTTTGCCCCACAGGCCCAAAGCAAGGGTTGGGCAGTCTGCCCCACAGGCCCATTGCAAGGGTTGGGTCATGGAGGGGTGAGGGTCCTACCTAGGCTTTCTGCCCCACAGGACCGAGGTAAGCGTTGGGCATTGGAAGGTGGTAGACTATAGGCCCCTTAAGGGTTCCCCTCTCCTAATGGGCGGAATAATTCTTCTTGTGTATTCAATTATTATTATGTCTGATTTTTGGATGCTAGGTATTAAGGCTAACATACAGGATTGTGGAAATGATTTTATGGTGTTGCAGGTGTTGTGGCAGCATTGAGAGTAGAGATTTAAATCCCTAACAACCAGCTACTTTAGAGCCAATCCGGTAAGGGAACATTACACATAGCCATACAAAGCTTTGAAAGGAGTCATGCCAATGCTCATGTGATACGTAGTGTTATAACAAAATTCTACCAAATGTAACCATTTTGCCCATGCTTTTTGCTGTCCCGAAACATAGTTCCTCAAATAACCTTCAAGCCATTTGATAACAATTTCAGTTTGACCATCCGTTTGAGGATGATATCTAGTGCTATGATCAAGTTCCATTCCAACCAACTTCATCAATTCTTGCCAAAAAGTGCTGATGAATATGCGGTCTCTATCACTTACAATCCTCTTTAGTACTCCATGAAGTCTGAAAATTTGCTCAAAAAACAGACCAGCAACTTGTGGTGCTTTAAATTCGAAAGGCATAGGCATAAAATGAGCATATTTAGTAAATTTGTCCACCACAACAAAAATACAATCCTTACCATTCACCTTAGGCAGCCTGGTAATGAAATCCATCGATATTTGTTCCCATTTTTGATTAGGAATAGGAAGTGGTTGTAGCAGCCCTGCTGGAAAAGAAACTCCAGCCTTGTTTCTTTGGCACTCTAGACATTCCCTTACATGTTTAAGAACATCATCTCTCATACCCTTCGATGAAAATCTTTCATGAATGTACTTGTATGTCTTCAAATAACCAGGATGACCAGCAAGCTGACTGTTATGAACAATAATAAGAATCTTATGCTTTAGCTTACTTTTAGGCACTAAGTAGATCCTATCCTTGTAATAGATGATGTCATTCAGCATTTTATATCTTTCATCATCAACTTTACCTTCTAAAATATCACAAGCATGCTGATTCTTTGAATATTTAGCTAGTATGTGATCCTTCTAAGTAGCTGAAATTTCTGAGAGTGAACAAAATGTAGGTTTTCTAGACAATGCATTAGGAACAACATTATTTTTCCCTTTGACAAATTCGATATCAAAATCATACCCTTGTAGCTTACTTACCCAACGTTGTTGTTTCTCATTTGATCATTTTTGCTCCATGAAATACTTGAGGCTATTATGATCAGTCCTCACTATAAACTTGTTGCCTGCAAGATACTGCCAAATTTTTTCAAGTGCATGCATGATTGCCAACATCTCCTTGTCATATGTAGAGAACCTCCTTTCAAATTCATTCAATTTTTGGCTCTCATAAGCAATGGGATGCTTGTCTTGCATCAAAACAGCCTCAATACCAATACTAGACGCATCACATTCAAGCACAAAGGGTTTAGAGAAATCCAGTAAAGCCAAAAAAGGACAAGTGCTCATTACCTTTTTAAGATGATTCATGATTCTTTGAGTCTCATCCATCCACCTGAAAGCATCCTTCTTGGTCAAATCTATCAAATGAGCGGTTAATGAAGAGAACCCCTTCACAAACCGTCTATAGTATGTACATAGACCAACAAAACCCCTCAATTGTGACACGTTCTTGGGTGGCAGCCAGTCAAGTATAGCTTGAATCTTCTCCCTATGTACCTTCATTGCACCATTCCCAATGACATATCCTAGGTACAATTGCTCAGTCATACCGAACTCACATTTAGAGGCTTTTGCAAAAAGAGAATTAGCTACTAAGATACCCAATACCTCATCAAGGTGCCGAAGATGCTCTTCCCACATCTTGCTATATACTAATATGTCATCAAAGAAAACCAACACGAATTTCTTCAACTGCTTATTGAACACATGGTTCATGCAAGACTGAAAAGTAGCTGAAGCATTTGATAATCCAAAGGGCGTCACCAAATACTCAAAATGTACATAGTGACATTTGAAAGCTGTTTTGTGTACATCCTGCTCTCAAACTCGAATCTGATGGTATCCTGAACGAAGATCTATTTTGGAGAAATAGACCGCTCCATGTAGCTCATCCAACAACTCATCAATATGTGGAATAGGATACTTGTTCTTGATGGTCTTCTTATTAAGTGTATGATAATCTATGCACATCCTCATCGTACCATCCTTCTTCACCAAAATGAAATGTGCTAGCCAGTTTTTTCATTTTTTTGACACAACAATTTCACCCATTAACGTTAGTGAAATTGCAATTCAACTGAAGGGAACCCTTTACTCTGATCAACCCAAATCCCAATGCGGGCAAGGTGAGAGCATACTCGAAAGGGGGTTGTTAGCACAAGCTGAAACTGCTGAAATTGTAATGAAAGGAGAAAACAATCAACTCTACCACTTATTCAGCGGGAGGACTGAAAATGAAAGTACATTACTGAAATTAAATATGCAACTCGACCACTTATTCAACGGGAGCATGATGACGGCTCAGCCGATCAGCAACTCAACCGATCAACAATATGATGAAGTGATGCATTATAGTAAATAAATAGGCGGCAAGCCAGCCTCTTCCACTTATGTAGCGGGTGATGCAAGGAAATGAAATCTGAAACTAAAGATTGAAATGAGGCCAGTCTCTTCCACAACCGTGGGAATTACAAAGTGCTTAGCAAATTATAAGAATGCCGACAGTACTACTGTTCAGCTTACAATAATATAGATTGCCTGCCAAGAGCTCCAGTATAGAAGTCATTCATTGCTGCAATAATAAAAAGGGACTCTCCTATACTCGACTTCCTAGACTCAATCTCACTCATAAGACGAATTCTCACAATCTGATATGACTGAACAATGACTGAAATTGCACAAACCAACAACCTGTAACTTCACTAAATTGCTCATAACTTGCTCAAAACTCAATTAATCGACATGAAGTAAAATGCATAATACTCTAACATGAATGGCGACCAAGATGGAACACACTAACACCTCAAACAACTCTCATTTATTTTGCACAAAAACCAAGACACTTCTAGAAAAGTACGACCCTCTAAGAAGGGCGATTTTGCCTTTAAAAATCCAACACTTGCAATTAAAATCTGATAATTGACATGAAGAGTTGCCCCTAGCAAGGAAACAGGTAGGAACAATACCCAAAATGATACTATTTTTATTTTGCAAGATATGAATAAAAACTGCAATCAGCTGAACAACACTAGCAACTCTATAAATCTGATAAAATGCAAATAACTCAACTACAACCTGCTCAAAACTCAACTCAAAGACCAAGGACAATTCTATCTTAACTAGTTGCTATCTTTCAAGCAAGAAGCCAAGCCAAGCTAGGGGGTATGCTTTCCCCGAAGCACTCAATCACCATTCTGGCAGCATAACTTTGCAATAGACTCAAGATACCTCAAAGAGAGAGCAAACCTCTTATTTATAACTTTCTCCAACCTTGAATTCGAATTTCCTTTCCCTCCAATTAGGTCGCCCCCATGAGATTCACATTCAAATTCACTTTGACATTTGCATTTCATTTCAAACTTCACCCTCCTTAACTTGGCGTCCAAACATAAGAAGGATACAACTTTATTTAAAATGCCAATAAAAAGAATGTTAGGCGTCCCAAATAATAAAGTGAAATGCTTTTTAAATATTTCTCCAAGTATGGCGTCCAAAATACTTAAGTGAGAAACCTTATAAAATTTACTCTTTTTAATAAACCAACTTATCTCTCCATTTAGGCGTCCACCAAGCCTTAGTAAAAATATTTCACTTAAAATAATATTTTCATCAAATATCAAACTTGCCAAAATAATCACCTCAAATGCTGGAGACCAACTGAATATACTGCCTTGCCCGAAATAGCCATAATACCAAGTTGCTGAAATACTGCCAAAATTAGCACCAAAGGTGTTGGAGACCAAACTGCTCAAATTGACCTGCCAGATATAGCCACTGAATTGAACTGCAAAAACCCTGCTAAAAATAGAACTTACTAAAAATAGCATATTGCTAAAAATAGTAGGTTGTTCCAAACTCATTTTAACCACAATTCGAGTAGCCGTCGTACTTACTAAAAATAGTAAGTCCAGAAAAGTTCTTTGATTCAGTTGCATGTCATGCTGTCGCGAAGCTCTCTGAAAACCCAGAAGGGATCCAAAATCTGAATTGTAAAACTCCAACATGCAGTCGTCATAACTTACTAAAAATAGTAAGTTCGAAAAGATTCTCTGATTTAGTTGCATGTCATACCACTGCAAAGCTCTTTGAAAACCCAGAAAGAATCTCGCAACCAAACTGCAAAACTTCAACATGAAAACCCCTAAATCCTCAAAAGAAACCTCCAAGCAGCTGGAAACCCAAATTTTGCCACTGACTAGTCTACGGGCATTTGGGGATAGGCTATCATTCACTGGAGAGTGCAGTGCTAAAAATGGGGACATTACACAAAACAACAGAGGAAGCGAAAGGACTAGAGCTAGGTTGTATTTGTCTCGCATCCAACAATTCCTGAATAGTCTTCTCAATCTCATCCTTGAATTGTTTAGGATGACGATAAGGATCAGTAACCACTCGTTTGTTGCCCACAAGCTCAATGACATGCTCAAATCCACGATCCGGAGGTAGTCCATGTGGTAAATCTGAAAACACCAAAATATGCTTGTCCATCATGCCCTGTATGTCCACATGATATCCATGTTGTCCTATATCTGAAGTCTTATCTGAAATAAAACATTGTACTACCCACTTAGCCTCTACATGCCGAAAAACTCTCTCCATCCTCTTGGCTGAAATAACTCTAGGTGCCTCTGAAGATAAGCCCCGTAACACCACCTTCTTACCATCTGCTGTAAAACTCAATTGCATAGTTTTAAAGTCCATGACATATGAACTTATAGAATGCAACCACTGAACACCCAAAACAACATTAGTGTCCTTGATGTCAATCACATAGAAATCATCCGTAAGGGTGTAGTTGCCCAAGGACATACTCAATTGTGGCACAAAATTAACACAACGCAATGTGCCATTCGCTGTCTTCACTCGGAAGCCATCATGCTCTTCAACTTTCAAACCTTGCTTTTTCACATAGGATGCATCAATGAAGTTGTGGGTGGCCCCATCATCAATCAATATAATAACTCGCTGACCTTGTATGACACCCTTAACTTTGAAGGCGTTATAATGAGTGGTAGAGAGAGTTGCAATCGCACCCTCCATTTGTGTCGAGTCCTCCTGATGCTCATCTACGCTTGACTCCCCATTCAGCTGCTGTTGTTGCTCATCATGAACTTGGGTCTCCTCCCACTCATCATCACTAGGCTCCTTGAAGACCTTAATGCAATGGGCTTTGCCCCCATTCTTACACCTTGTTGGTTGAAAATTTTGTATACCTTGAGGGTATGCAAAATTGTGGTTTCAGCCACAGTGTGTGAGTATGATACTCTCCTAATTTAGGGAAGGCTCCCCCTTTTCTACTAACTAACTTAAAGTAATATGGGCATGATAGCAACCTTTCCTCTTTTTTCATGAAAGATTATGTTATTTTCTCCTCACATGAAAGTAACAACAACCTTTAAGAAAACAATTACAATAATTTAAATTGAGATCGAGAGAGAGGAAATGAAGTTTCTTGAAAGCACAAAGACTTCCGTCACTTCCTCCGGGACAGCAAACAATCACCAAGCACAAAGTCTTGAGTATCTGAAATCCTATCTACCCTTTTAGAATGATAATCTAAGAACAATATGCAACATATAACAATGCAAAATCTGCAAGTATGGTGCACTTACGAATCATTTTAATTTGGGAATAACTTCAAGCGCAAAGACTTGCAACTCTTCTTATCTTCTAATCATGAATCAAACTAATTCAATCTTCAATATTTACAGCACAAAGTTTGCAAATATTTGGAGTGAAGCTCTTCTCAACAATCTTCTACAACCTAAAATAATCACAAAGAAATGCCCCAAAATGACACAAGAACACAATGAGCACAAAGTGGGATCTCAACACAAAGTCTGAAATTCCAACTCCTTGATATTATTTAAAAGGGAACAATTCATGACTATAAAGCTCGAAGTCTTTATGAGTACAAAATTCTGCAGAATTCATTTGCTTGCCAAAAAGATCCTTTTTACAACAGACCCCCTCAAGTATATATAGGAGAGGAGTCTTGAGAAAAAGGTGGGAGGATCCCAACTAACTTGAGAAATTCTCTCAACCACCATGACTTATTCCAACTACAGTCCTAATCTAACTCAACTTACATGTAATTACATTTTACAAAAATGCAAGCGAAAGAAACACTTGCAATTACCAAATTTGTTTTTACATGTAACTTGTTGAAAACAAAATACATAAAATAAAGAGAAATTATCATGAGATAGTTTTATTCCATTTCATTTTTGGCTTTGAAGGACTGGAAATTGCTGATGATTCTTTGCAAGTCATCAGGATTAGGACCCAATGTATTCCTGGCAACTGCAACGGTCTTAAGAAAATACCTCACTGTTGCTTCTCTGTGTTCTTCAAGGACAATTTGCATTTTATCAAAAATCATTTGATAACTCACAAACCTACGGATCAAATTCACATAAAACTGCTCTGATTCTAGCTCCTGACGAAGATTTGATGTCATTTTAGTAATAACCGCATCTGATGCAAGCACCTCTCCTTCATCACTTAAAATCTTGCAAGACATTTTATCAAAACTAGAAAGTATGTCTTGCTCAACTTCACCACTCATTTCAAGTGTAGCCTGAACATCTTTGGAGAGGTCTTCAAAAACTAATGACTTGTTTGTCATAAGTTCTTCAAATTCTATATATTTCTCTCTACCAAGTATTATCATATTGCAACACAAAATTTCCAGCTTGGTCTGATCCATCTCATGCTAGATTTTTAAATCTTTTTCAATTGCACTCAGACTTTGCTTGAAAGCTTCCAAAGTCTGATTCAACTTAACCTTTGCTGCTCTAACAATGTTCAAAACATGTAATGCCTTCTCAATCACTTGAGTACCTTGATCAATCAACTGATCTACCCAAAAATCAACTGCCTTGGCTTTTTGGGCAACCTTCTCCAATTGCCTAACCTATTCTTCAGAAGTAGAAGAAGTCAATGGATTAACTTGCTTTGAAGGATTTCGTTATTTTCTGAATTACCGTGATGAGCTGTAAATTCTTCTCTTTGAGCTCTCTCTTCTTTGCCAGTAACTCATCATACTTCTGTACTAATGAGGCTACTGAATTTGTGGCATCATGCATGAGAACAAAATGTGTTTGTTTACCAAGTTCAATCTTGGTAAGCCTGTAATTCGACAATTGCATCTTTTCTTGTCGCTTCTCAACCAATGGCTCAGCTACCTCTGCATATTTCATTTTGTTTTCATCTACCACCACCCGCGAGACTTTCTTCGCCTTCTTAGCAATTCTGGACTTAGGTTTCACAAGCTATTGGAAATAAAAAATATCAGGTGAGATCTGCTGCTTCTTCCTTTTGGGTGTAATTGAACTCAACCATGGGGGTAGTTCTAATGAGTTAACATTGGAGACAACAACTGTGGTTTCTGAAGAAACATGCTCTACCTGTACCATAGTTGTCAGCTTAGGAGAAGTTTCTGTCTAAGTGGCAATAGGCCTTTGCTTAGGTGGTAACACATGACTTACTTCTGCCATGAACTTATCAAAACTCAAAGCAGAAGTATCAACCTCAGGAAATGAAACACTGGACATGACCACATAGGAGGGATTCACATCAAAAATGCTCTCTAGATTTTCATGAGAAGTCTTAGCAGGTAATGTCATGTCCCCGAAATAGAACATTAAAATAACTAAGTGTTAAAATGCAAATAGATAAGATAATTGTTAGATTACGTATTTACAAATACTAACAAGTCAATATTACTATAATTGTAATCATAATATAATAATACAAATATCAAATACAAATATCAAATACAAAATATACAACATAATTATTATAATCATAATATAATAATATAAGTATCAACCACACAAAATATACAATATAATTATTGTAATCATAATATAATAATATAAACATTAACAAATAAAATAAATATCAAATATACACACACACATATATATATATATAAATAAAATATAAAATATAAATCTAAATACTAAATATTATTATAAATAATATTATAATGTTATTTACAATCATCAATGTTATATCCCTCCAAAATGATAACCTAATGAAATGAAACTATATGCAACAATTGAAATATTTATATAAATAAAATAAACATCCAAAATAAAAAATAAAATAAATATAATCTAAAAGATATTCATTGTAATTATAATTATCGATGATAAAAGGTGACAATATTATAATTAAAAATATTAATCTGATTACCATCATGTTATAATAAATGAATGAATAGTAAGAATCAAACAGCGATTCTTATCCCTCAAATTAGCAATCATCAAATAAAGTGAAAGCAGCAACTATTGAAGAGATTAAAGGCTGCGATCAGGGAAAGACATGCCCTTAGGAGAGGGTATGACTTTTCAGTCATAGCAATATTTATGGGAGGGCATCTTCAAAACAAGGCATCGATGAATAGAGAGAGGAATATGTAAATATAATTCTGAGCAGCAAACCATCATAAGATAAGGAATTTAAGGGAATGCTTCTGTAGAATAAAATAAAAGGATATCACTGGCTGGGAATAAAGGGATAGATATCAGATCGGAGGTGGAGGAAGTGAGTATTTCTAGAGATCCAAATAATTAGATGATAAATATATTAAGTAAATATGTAAGTATTTCTATATTTAAATAATTAAGAATTCAAATATAATAAATTAGTATATAAGTGTATATATATATAAGAAATTATTATAAATTGACAATGAGAAACAATGATGTATATATAGGTTTATATAGATATTATTTACGATTGTACCATAATGATACTTACAACGATTATTTAGCCTTATAAATAATGATGACTATTTAATATAAACATAAGTAGAATTTTCCTCATGCTATAAGGTTGAAGGAAGACAATTATAGAATAAGGAGACATGGGAACATGCAGCAGATCAGGTGAGACTACTCACTTAACTTTAATATTTAGTTGTCCTCAATTTGACATAATAATGTTGCATGAACCTTGTATGCTCAACCGATCTATGTATTATTTTGGAATGCACACAGTCCCCTTTGATGTGTTGGAACCATTCCCTCTTTATCAAATCTGGAAATAGATTCATTATACTAGGAATTGGTTTGAACTTAGGTGGACTATGTAGTCCTTGACTAATCAGAGGCCAAAGGGTTTATCTTCTATAGATATGGCTTTAATGATGATTAATTTGCATTTGTATTTGATTTCTGCTAATATGGGACTTACAGGATATGATGAATTGCAAATGAACATAATGAACATGTAAACATGAATATTGCTTAGTTTAGTTTTGTATTCTGATATACCTTCATATTAGGATTCAAGGAACTGTTTGATCATATTAAATACTCTTATTGCATAATATGTGTAAATACAAATGAAGTACTAATGACTGCATATCGATTGTCTGAATTGTGTTTGTAATCCCGCCAGGAGCGCTGAATCATAATTTAAAGTGGTTCGTCTGAAAACCTCACCCAAGTTCCGCCCCATAGGCCCCATGGGTTGGGCAGTTCTGCCCCATAGGCCCATGACAAGGGTTGGGCAATTTGCCCCATAGGCCCCATGGGTTGGGCAATTCTGCCCCACAGGCCCATGACAAGGGTTGGGCAGTCTGCCCCATAGGCCCATCGCAAGGGTTGGGTCATGGAGGGGTGAGGGTCCCACCTTGGCATTCCACCCCATAGGCCTGAGATACAGGTTGGGCATTGGAAGGTGGTAGACCGCAGGCCCTTAAGGGTTCCCCTCTCCTGATGGGCTAAGTAACTTCTCTTATGTTTGCAAACTGCATTGGTGATTATGTCTTATGTGGATTACTAGATATTAATGCTAACAAATGTGTTGTTGATATGTTGAATACAGGACTCAAATTTAGGGTTATTGAATTTAGGAGAACATACTTTTGGAAAGAATAAATCCTAAACCTAATCAACAAGCGAATCTTAGGACAGGACAGGGAAGGAACATTAAAGTGGTATCAGAGCATTTTTCCTGCCATCCTGTGTGTGCTTGAGCTAGATGCTTACTTGTTTGAGCTAGGTTCCTACTTGTTTGAGCTAGTTGCGTACATGCTTGAGCTACTTGCTTGTCTACTTGAGCTAGTTGCCTACTTGCTTGAGCTGGTTGCCTACTTGCTTGAGCTACCTGCTTCTCTGCTTGAGCTGCCTACTTGCCTACTTGAGCTAGTTGAGCTGGCTACTTGTGTACTTGAGCTACTTACTTGCGTGTTTGAGCTACTTGCTTGTTTGCTTGAGCTGCCTACTTGCCTACTTGCCTACTTGAGCTACTTACTTGCATGTTTGAGCTACTTGTTTGTCTGCTAGAGCTAGTTTCTTACTTACTTGACCTAGTTGCTTGTGTACTTTAGCTACCTCCTAGTCTACTTAAGCTAGTTGCTTGCAAGCTTGAGCTACCTACTTGTCTACTTAAGCTAGTTGTTGGCTTGCTTGAGCTACTTTCTTGTGTGCTTCAGCTAGTTGCTCTCTTGAGCTACTTGCCTGCTCGATTGAGCTACTTGGTCATCTGCTTTAATTTCTAACTCATGTGATTTTAAGCTATATTGCTTCACAAACTCCAACTCATAGGTTTTGAGAGCTATGAAGAAATAGTAGAGCTTAAGGGTATTAGTCAATACACTATCCTCACAACTAGAATAACCATCACAAGAACGGGCAATACTTAAAAATTATAAATTTAATGTTGTGATTGCTTGAGGACAAGCAATCTTGGGCGGGGTGGACTGTCATGTCCCCGAAATAGAACATTAAAATAACTAAATGTTAAAATGCAAATAGATAAGATAATTGACAGATTACGTATTTACAAATACTAACAAGTTAATATTACTATAATTGTAATCATAATATAATAATACAAATATCAAATACAAAATATACAACATAATTATTATAATCATAATATAATAATATAAGTATCAACCATACAAAATATACAATATAATTATTGTAATCATAATATAATAATATAAACATTAACAAATAAAATAAATATCAAATATACATACATATATATATATATATATAAAATACAAATCTAAATACTAAATATTATTATAAATAATATTATAATGTTATTTACAATCATCAATGTTATATCCCTCCAAAATGATAACCTAATGAAATGAAATTATATGCAACAATTGAAATATTTATATAAATAAAATAAACATCCAAAATAAAATAATAAAATAAATATAATCTAAAAGATATTCATTGTAATTATAATTATCGATGATAAAAGGTGACAATACTATAATTAAAATTATTAATCTGATTACCATCATGTTATAATAAATGAATGAATAGTAAGAATCAAACAGCGATTCTTATCCCTCAAATTAGCAATCATCAAATAAAGTGAAAGCAGCAACTATTGAAGAGATTAAAGGCTGCGATCAGGGAAAGACATGCCCTTAGGAGAGGGTATGACTTTTCAGTCATAGCAATATTTATGGGAGGGCATCTTCAAAACAAGGCATCGATGAATAGAGAGAGGAATATGTAAATATAATTCTGAGCAGCAAACCATCATAAGATAAGGAATTTAAGGGAATGCTTCTGTAGAATAAAATAAAAGGATATCACTGGCTGGGAATAAAGGGATAGATATCAGATCGGAGGTGGAGGAAGTGAGTATTTCTAGAGATCCAAATAATTAGATGATAAATATATTAAGTAAATATGTAAGTATTTCTATATTTAAATAATTAAGAATTCAAATATAATAAATTAGTATATAAGTGTATATATATATAAGAAATTATTATAAATTGACAATGAGAAACAATGATGTATATATAGGTTTATATAGATATTATTTACGATTGTACCATAATGATACTTACAACGATTATTTAGCCTTATAAATAATGATGACTATTTAATATAAACATAAGTAGAATTTTCCTCATCCTATAAGGTTGAAGGAAGGCAATTAAAGAATAAGGAGACATGGGAACATGCAGCAGATCAGGTGAGACTACTCACTTAACTTCAATATTTAGTTGTCCTCAATCTGACATAATAATGTTGCATGAACCTTGTATGCTCAACCGATCTATGTATTATTTTGGAATGCACACAGTCCCCTTTGATGTGTTGGAACCATTCCCTCTTTATCAAATCTGGAAATAGATTCATTATACTAGGAATTGGTGTGAACTTAGGCGGACTATGTAGTCCTTGACTAATTAGAGGCCAAAGGGTTTATCTTCTATAGATATGGCTTTAATGATGATTAATTTGCATTTGTATTTGATTTATGCTAATATGGGACTTACAGGATATGATGAATTGCAAATGAACATAATGAACATGTAAACATGAATATTGCTTAGTTTAGTTTTGTATTCTGATATACCTTCATATTAGGATTCAAGGAACTGTTTGATCATATTAAATACTCTTATTGCATAATATGTGTAAATACAAATGAAGTACTAATGACTGCATATCGATTGTCTGAATTGTGTTTGTAATCCCGCTAGGAGCGCTGAATCATAACTTAAAGTGGTTCGTTTGAAAACCTCACCCAAGTTCCGCCCCACAGGCCCAAAGCAAGGGTTGGGCAGTCTGCCCCATAGGCCCCATGGGTTGGGTAGTTCTGCCCCACAGGCCCATGACAAGGATTGGGCAATTTGCCCCATAGGCCCCATGGGTTGGGCAGTTCTGCCCCACAGGCCCATGACAAGGGTTGGGCAGTCTGCCCCACAAGCCCATTGCAAGGGTTGGGTCATGGAGGGGTGAGGGTCCCACCTTGGCATTCCGCCCCACAGGCCTGAGATACAGGTTGGGCATTGGAAGGTGGTAGACCGCAGGCCCTTAAGGGTTCCCCTATCCTGATGGGCTGAGTAACTTCTCTTATGTTTGCAAACACATTGGTGATTATGTCTTATGTGGATTACTAGATATTAATGCTAACAGATGTGTTGTTGATATGTTCAATACAGGACTCAAATTTAGGGTTATTGAATTTAGGAGAACATACTTTTGGAAAGAATAAATCCTAAACCTAATCAACAAGCGAATCTTAGGGCATGATAGGGAAGGAACATTACAGGTAACTCCATACTAGCACCAACAGATGTACTAGGTTCAACAGGATCCACGAACATAATGGAGAAAGAATCCACATCCGTGTCAATATCCATGGGCATTTGAGGAATAGCCGTATGAGGGGAATCTGAGTTTACTGAAGGAGGTGATTCTCCTATGTTCTCCTCATGGGTATCATTCTCAACATCAACAACATGAATTTGCATTTGTGATGTTTCCTTTCCTTTCAACGACACTTTTGGTGGAGGAATAACCAAAGCTCTGCTAACCCTCAACTTGATTATCGTACCAAAAGAAGAAGGACCTTCTTTAGACTTAACTCTGATTTCAGACCTTTGCCCAATTGGCCAAGCCAAATCATTTCTGCTTCACCTTTGATCTTGATGATCTTGACATGGTTATCCTTCAACCAAGCATTAGTATTAGCGAGGATGGGCTGAAATCTGTCGATGATTGAGTCACACTCCTTTTTGGACCATTGTGGAGAAGGGAGAGGAGCTTCTACAACTTTTTGCTCTATGTACTCTGGATCAAGGATTTTTCCATCATCCACCATCCCTTCCGGGATTCTGGTTAAACTAAGATCCACAATTTGCTCCAAGGTAAGTCTACTATAGTCCATTCTTCTGATTTCCTATTTGGTATGGAGATCAACCCAGATATCTTCAAGGCAATGAACATGAGTGAAGGCTCTCTTGATTTTGTCTTTCATCCCTCGGTAATCAAAATATTTCCTTGCGATGAACTTATTCAACTTGATTTCTTGAAGTTTAGCTTCCATTGCCTTGGCTCTCTGAGAAGTATTCAAGGAATATTGACCAATCTGCAATGGATTGTGTGAAGAAATATTAATACCCAACTTGTGATTGGCAAGTTGTACAGCATGAACCACCATTAACTGTCTCGCCAACTCCATCAGAAGAATTCTATAAGTGGAATATTGCGGTAACATGTACTATTGTCCCTCAAAACATCCAACCCTCATGTAAGTGAAAGTAGGGAACTGTAGGAACAAACAACCATACTCAATCACTTTTTTCCATGCCGTTTCAGAGACTCTTCTATTCTTGAGTGATTTATGAAAAAGACACATGAAGTGACCAAAGAAAGCATTTTGCACTCTTCTGTAATGAAGCCTATTGGGCTTCAAAGTTAGCTGATCATAGTATTCCCGTATTGGCACCAATGATCTGTTACCCTTGGTAGAAAGACCAGGAAACTGTCTGAGTGACACAACAATATACACCAAGAATGAATTCATATAAAAAGTGGAGGTAGTGGGAACTTGTGCCAATTGCCTACACAGGTTATCACTGATTAACTCTCCCCAAAAAACATGAGACTGCCCTTTCCTCATAACCACGATGTATTTGTACATCCAAATTTTAAACACATTGGAGTGTTTTAAACCTGCTATCTTGCTGAGAAGCGTGATCATATCACTTACTTCCTCAATGAAGTCAGAACGATACAACTTAGGCCATTTGGAAAAAAAAGTCCGGGGAGTCTTCAACCACTTAGCATTAATATGTCTAATGCAATCTGATATTCTCTGATTGTAGTGATCTGTAGCACTCTTTATTGTGATTTCAGCATACAAAGGGGCTGTGGGAACTTTGAAGATCTTTTTGATTGTTTCTGCATCCAAACTTATTATAACATTCCCATCTTCATCCCTGATTGTCTTCGTTTCTTGATCAAAATGAGCAGCACATGCAAGCACAAATTCAGGTTCTAAAGCGGCTACTGGGAACGAAGAAACCAAATGAATATAACTATTGAGAATCAACTGCATCCCATGAGTCGGTGAACCCTTCGTTCTTTCCAGAAACTCAGACATATCAACGTGTCCGATCTCTGTATTAGTTAAAGAGGATAAGATGCAGTTTTTCTTAGCAAGAAAAGACCCACTTATTGAGCAAGATTGTTTGGATATCTTCCATATTGTATTTTCTGTAAGGGTGTGTTTCATTTCTGCAACAGATATTGGTAGTTGAGATTAGTTGAGAGTTTTACTGTATACTTAGTTCCATTATGTAGAACATATGGATGTATGTCTGAGTTAATTAATTTGCATGCCTTCATTAGTTTGGTTTTGTTTCAATGCTTTCTAATTTTCAGTATACTGTTAGATTTCAGCCTTTTGGATTTAGTAATTCTTCTTTCCCCTCATCATTTTTCTACCCAATCTCCATGCCCAACTTACTGCACTCATTAAAATCACACTTGGTTTAAGGACCTGGAGTTCTTGTGCATATATTTTGCCATGATACACTCGCAAGCTTATGTCCCTAGTTTGGAAAAGGTATATATATATATGAGTGACCTAGCATGCTTAATCCATGTGAAGTGACAAGGGGCGTATAACACTTGCAATGGTCTAATATATTTCCAGTGACATCCAATCTTCCAAGAAATGCTCTCCTATGTTGTCTAGCAATTCCTCGAGCATATTAATGTGCTCAGGCAACATGAGGTAAAGCAGCACATTGATAACAAAACAATGCCCAATTTCAAATGATAATTCTATTGTAATGTCTTCATGTGGCATTTTTTAACTAGTGCTTGTTTAGCAACATATTTATAAACTATGCAATGAGCGTATCATAAAGAACTTTTACTCAAATTTTGGAAGAAAAAGTAGAGCTATTTAAAAACAGCATATACAAATCATGAGCTATTTCTGGATTAAACTGTGTCAATTTTTTGTATCAAGCTCTCTCAAGCTCTACACCTATTTATGCTTCCAAGTCTGCTACCTTTTTCTCTCACTCTCTCTCTTGTGCTTGCATATTATCTTGATGATGGATCATGGAGTATGATCCGAAACGTTTTTTTTTTCTGATACAAAAAATTGATACAGTTTAATCCAGAAATAGCTCACGATTATCATGGACTGTGGAAACTTTATGCATTTAAGCATATACAAAATTTGCATAGAATTTTGGTATGATATCAAGAATTAAAATAGAAAAGATAAAACTCGACTTTAAGGATCCTCATTAATAGAAGAATAATGTATGAAGTCCAGGCACTATGCCACATACTCCTCTCAGTAATCACCCCTCACGAGCACAGAACTTAACAAATATAGCTTGAAATTTGGTTAGAGAATACCTTTTGGTGACATTCTCTTTGTGCATGTCTATGATGTTCACGAACTTTCTCCATGGCCAACTGTAAAGAGACAAATACAAATGATATTACATAGGACTTCAATATAAAAGAGGATGTCGTTTGATGTCTTTTAGGCCAAAATATTCTGTTGGAACTTGGACCTATCCAAGTGTGTTTAGGTTGTTTTGATTTTTTTATAAAATACAATTGATATATATTAGATCTCTGTGCACATCGGTACTTAATTTTTCTACAGACTAAGTTCCATATAATCTGAATTCTAAACAAAAGAAAATAATCTTGAGTGTCAATATGACAAGTTGCTTTACAATGGTAAAGATAATAACATATTCCTTTGATATCTAAAATGATTAGTAGAATAAGAGACATGAAATTATAAATAAAGATTCAATGTCCATAATTTGAACAAACTAGCATGATAGAAAAGATTGTATACTTTTTTGAGAGTCTAAAGTAGTTCAAAATGTCTTATTGAACTGTAGTTTACTGAGGTGATTCAGTTTTGGTGACTCTTGCCTCCTAAGGGGCTCTAAGACCATTTAAAGGCCACTCTTCAGTTGTACTGAGTCAATTAAGGAAGATTAATTCATTACTACTAAGCATTTTTATTTTCCAATGGTAAGCAGCTGCTTTCCTGTTGCTATTAAGGTGCAAGTGTTCTTATTGCATGAGGATACTCCTATCTCTATCCAATAATGGTACAAAAGTATTTTTAGTTGGTGATAATAGGTAATATTTCAAATAAATAAAGATTCGAAAGAACACGTTATTACAATAGAAATGCACTAGGGTAAAAAGAACCCTAAAAACAGAAAACTTAACTAAAAAACATAACTACAGGTTATAAATCATAGCTGTGCAAAAGAGCATACCCTGAATCTTGCTACTCATCTCATATATAGGCAAATTGAGAGACTTTAGATGACATCCCATATGGTCTTTAGAATGAATGAATGAAAGATTTTAATGACATCCATGAGACCAAGTAGTCTAAGGGACCATGAACCACAGCCCTAAGTTATCTTCAAACTCCTTTTGATGTTGGATCTCCCAATATGGATCTAGACCAAGAAGCTAGCAGACTTGCTAATTATTGCTTTCTCAAATAACTCATGTAGGCTGCTGACTTTTAGGCTATTTTTCGTAATGAGTATAGATATCCTCATAAGCTGCACAAGTCATGATAAAGTGCCATTTTGTCTCCACCACCCCCTTACTACAAAATATGCAAGTTCTCTCTTCCCAAACTTCCTAAGTATAGTCCATCTCCTGGTCTTGCACCTAAGATGCAATCCAATCTTCAACTACGCAATTAATAGCCTTGCTTTTCCCTTAATAATTGGGCCTAAATATGTTTTTTCACCGTGCTCCCAAGTTGGATTACCGTTAAACTCTTTGATGTAGTAGGCTTTCTTCCATCCAATCTGTTTCGTCCACATGGCAGTCCTAAATTTTTTGGCCACGTATTTTTTTATTTCTGTATTGGTGTTAGGACACTCATGCAAATTGATGTCCCACTTACTCAACCATTTGTTGTTTTACTTCATCCATGTTTTCTTCCTATGGCATAATTCCTCCATAATTATTTTGGGCCAGTGATGGTTATCCATATTTTCAACCTTCTTTAGATAATTTAGCAGCTGGGTTATCACCGAGGTCCTTAAAATAGCAATTGTCAATATGTTAAAATAAATTACATAGGTTTTGTATTGTAGTTATTTGTCCATCTGGTTTATAGCTTTGTATGCAACTTAGCTATTTTTAAATTTTATTTTTTGAATCCTGTGTTGTCTATGGATAGAGTAGTTATTCCTTTTAAACATTGTGTGCACTAACTTGTTGGTTTCCGCTTTTAGCCAATAAGAAGGTAGTATTGTTGTGTTTAGAATCAACCACTTATGTTCTTATCTTAAAATCTAAAATCCATAAGATATCACCTATGAGAGAAGTGCTTTTCTAGTCTTGTGCTCATACCCCAGACCAAAAGCTAGGGCAGAAATTTATTCAATTTATTTTACTTTGCAAAGACCTCTGAAAGATATTGTGCATTGTGTTAGTAATTTTATATTCTGCCAATAGTCTAGCAACTAGAATTAGTTTAGTTTTCAAGGAGACTCCCCTTATAATTTGAAAAGAGTTTTTATTCACATATTCTTCTAGTTTGAATTGTCTTGCAAAAGAAAAACCAAACCACTAACAAAGGGTAATAAATTGTTGTTCCACGTTCAGAAATATTGAAAACCAATCCCTCAAAATGCAGTAGAGAGTTGACAATAGGAAATAAAAATGGAAAATAGCATGGATCTACAAGCAAAGAGTATATAACAACAATAGAAATGAAGAATAACAAAAATATGACCTATGTTGGTGCATTTTTATTTTCGTGCATTTAGTTTATTTATTTTATTGCATGGTTGCATCTAAGATATGATAATTCTTTTAAGTAGGTATCTCCTTGGGTGGTGTTGGCATTTCAATTCACACCTCTGGAATGCGGATTAGAAACGTACAGCTATGCATAGTTAGATTGCTCTTCAAATTAGGAGGGGAAGCTCCCTCTTCGGTGATTATGCTTAAAAAGAAATACTAAACTATTGCCAATCTTTTTATTTCTCAGCTAAGAGCACAAGGTTATAAAACTCTTTGCGTCATAGCTAAGGTTTTCTCTTTTCCAGAACTTCAACTACAACTAGGCCTAAACTAAAGATGCTTCCGACAACTCAAGTAAACTTAGAGCCTGAGAATCAAAAGTAAACAAGGAATGATTTGATTAATACAAAAGCTTAAATAAACTTGCTTCCAGAACACACCCAAAGACTCATTGTACTTATAAAATGTAAGCTGAAATAGAAATTATGCAAGCAAAACACCCAAGATAAAATATTGAAAGAGATTGAGACAATAGATCAAAGAAAAATAGGCATGATATTTCGTTCCTCATTCTAACAGTAAATACACTTCAGGGACAACAGATTGTAGCAAAGGTAGGCTTACAATATGTGATCAAACCAGATTACACTTGACACAAAGTGAATAGACACTGAATATCAAAGTTGCAGGCAAAGTAAGCTCAAAAATTTGTTATTACAACAACGGTTGAAAAGAAATGGGCAAGGTTTCCCTTATTTATACACAAACAAAGAGTTGGGAACCCTAAAATCTCCTTGTTTTTCACAACTAGACTTGCCAACATGCAAGCTTTATTTCTAAGACTAAACAAAAGATAACTAACAACCAACCACCCGCTAACATCAATTAATTGATTTTAAAGCAAGAAAAGCTCTAACTTTACATTTGATATTTCCAAAGAATAGATAAGCATGAATGAGAACAAGAAGTTTAACTCAAATTAATTGCTGTTTTTCTTGAGTTCTATTCTTGGAAATATTTGCTGCCTCAAAACAATGACTCACTCAGTGATAACTTGAGAAGCTATATCCACCAAAAAGCTAGTAACTGCCTCTTTGTTAGGAAAACTGATACTATCCAAAATAATATTTTGTTTTTCCAACATCTCCTCACCATCTGCAATAAAACTTATACATTCTTTTATCTCTTCCACTGCTTTATCAAATTTTGCTAACATTGTGACAACATGATTCATCTTGTTGGCAATAGGATCACTACCAAAATTGTCGCGGATGAGATTTTGAAATGCTGTTTGCACTTCACCAAGATCAAAGTAAGTGCCATCATCATGAAGATATTGACAAGGGATTTGTGAAACAAATGTGCTTATGAGCTTGAGAGTATTAACAACCTTTTGTCTACATTCAGCCAACTCTACAGATATTCTCTCATAGGTTTTTACTTTGAAGAGGTGTTGTTCTCTCGAAGCAAATATCCTCCTTATGTTCTTCAGTAACAATTGAATCATAAGCCATCCTCAAGTCAGAAATGATGATTTCATGCATTGGTTTCACTTCTGCAATATGCTGCTCAAACTCCTAGATCCCTGAGCGAAGATCATGCACATTATACCTCAATTGATATATCTCTGTGAGTACAAATTTGCCCCTGATGATGAATTCCTTTATCCAATCTCGCATATGCTTCCCATTTATGACCAACTGACTTAGTTGACGGTAATCTGTTGGTGACTTCAAAATTTGTGGAAGCAACAAAGTAGCCATGAAAGAGATTGGAAATATATTGCTGCAGTTGCCGAATCTCAACCTTGAGGGCTGCTTTATCTTCTCCATCTTTGTAAAGTGCCTTGCCAAATCTGATATAAAAACCCTGATTTTCTGTCTTAGGTATTTTGACAAACACTTTGCTTGAAACCTTGAACTTGCTGGTAATTGATTTCTGTTTGTTTTGTTTTGACTTTGTTTGATGCCAATGATGTTTAGATGCTTAAAAATGAATGCAAGATGTCTAACAAAGTAATCAAAATGAAGTGCAAGTCTTTTTGTGCTTTTCAAATGCATATGTATGACTGAAACTCAAGTAAATATGCAGCTACAGCAAAGGGATATTTGTCATACATTTACCATGTGAACTTCAAACACTAATATGACTGAAAATGAAGGACAATGGCTTCTACAGCTGAGAGACATTATCACAAACACTTTGCAAACTATCTAGGATATGAAACAATGCAACTACAGCCAATAAGCATTTTAACGAATTCTTGGCATGCATCATCTATAGCCAAGTATTGAGACCAATATTCGTGATGAGATCCCTTCCCCTTATTTATGAATGCACATGCTAAGTACAATCTGATTTTAGAGGAATGCCAAGACTCTTGGCTTACATCAAGTTCAAATGAAATGCAACTACCAAACCCTACATGACAGCAGCCTATGTAATATGTTGTAGCAATGCAATGTGCCAAAATATGATGAAATGAACCTGGAATAATATGCTGATATAAATTGATGATGCCCAGGAAGACCTAGCAGCAATGAAGATGCCTCCACAATGAAGACTCAGCCTTCTAGAAGGGCCACCCCTGTTTTGACTGTGCAGCTCCAAAATAAAAATCGTGGCAGCTTCAAATGCTCCCAAATACCTCCAAGCAAGGTCGCCTAAGCCTCCAAGGTTGAGCACTCCAATACCCACAACAAATCGTGGTTTCAAGTGATCAATGTGAGTCAAAATCTGAGCATCATGTGTGCAGCTCGACCCCCATGACAGCAACAAATAATCTTCACAATATTTGTCTTTAAGCTTGCAAAATCCACAAATCAAATTGTCCCAACCAATGCCTCCAAATTTTGAAAATTGATCTTCAATAAAACCTCAAAATCGTATTCTTCAAATTTGGCCCTTGGCCACTAAATTTGCAGCAATGAGAAGACTAAATATCCTCCCCAAACTCCAGCTAGGATTGGTGTCTCACAATCGAAACCGGCACCTTAGAGTTTTCAAACCCTCAAGCAAACTATCAAGCATTCAAGCTCTCCAATGATCAAAAAATGTATTCAACTCAAGATGTTTCGAATGTCCTCCAAAAGCTCCTTATAAAGAAATTACAATCACCTTCAAGAAGCTTCTAGAATAAAATATTATTTTATTTTAAGTGACTTTATAATATAATATTTGGTTTAGTCGCTTTATTAAATTAATTAAATATAAGGCCACCTTGTAATGTTTATTTGTCGGAAAACCAAACGTTGGAAAACCAAACCTTAAGTTGGAAAACCTTACAAATAATTAATTAATGGTTTCTCCTTATTGCTCCAAATCAGGGACATGACAATCTTTGAGCACTCGTTCCTTTAGATTATCTGCCGCAATCTCAAAGAAATTCACATCAGTATGCCAGGTGCTTCTATTGAGATTAGCCTTGATAACCTTGAAGTCCAATCTCAACCTCATCAACGTTCTTGTCCTTCGGAGATGCAACAATCTCAATGATAATCTCATCATCAAAATTCTTCTTCATGTGAACTTGCTTGTTAAGTTTCTTTACTAGTGTGTCCTGGTAGACGCTATCAAGTTTTGCAAAGTTCAACTGATAAGAAGGCTTCCTTTTCTTCTTGCTTAGGATGTTCTCAAGCCAAGACGAGGAATCTTTACTAACTTCTCTAGGAGGATCAGTTCTAGTTCCATCAACTCCTAATGAATGAATCGGTGTCGAGATGTTGTGAACTGGTGAATCAACTTTTGAATCTATATGAATAGGACAAAGCCTCGGAGAAGCAGGAAATGAAGGCATCACTTCAACTTGTGGTGCTGATTTAACTGGATCTTTGGATGCATCTGCTTGGTGTTCTTGTTGAATCCCAACAGGAGACTTCATCTTTTCCTTTAAACTCCTTGACATTCTACCAATCTTTGTACTTTCTGGAGGAATGCTCATAGCTTTCACTCTGGTTTTGGTCTAGAAGAAGAAGGTAGTGATGATTGAACTATTGGCGGCTCTGCAACTGGAATAGCTACCTTCCACGTCCTTTTACTATTCAGGAATAACCTATTGTTCTTGATAACTCAGCTCATTCTTTCTTCAGTTGATGTGTTCTCTTTATCAAACTAATTAATTTGTGGAAGTGTCCGCTGATAGATATGATCTTGGGCATACATGGGAAATAGGATTTCCCCATCATCATCTAAAAGACCTTTCACATCTTTTGATAAGAAATCAACCAACTGCTGTAGAGTAAATCTGCTGAACTACGCTTGCGCACTTCGAACTCATTCGCACAATTAACC
The DNA here is from genome assembly GCA_007115665.2 of Sequoiadendron giganteum. Taxonomy (NCBI): domain Eukaryota; kingdom Viridiplantae; phylum Streptophyta; class Pinopsida; order Cupressales; family Cupressaceae; genus Sequoiadendron; species Sequoiadendron giganteum. Next base: position 618,493,069 of record CM021109.1, on the reverse strand, counting down.
CAAAAATCTTCGACTGTAGGCACATGTGCATGATTCTGACCAACACGCAATGCAAAGACTCCATGAGGATCATATGAACATCTCTCGTTGAAAAACTTGAGACCAAACTTTGATTTTTCATCACCCATCAATTTGGCATCAATTGATGATCTACATCTGTAAATGCTTATTCCAACCAGAAAGCTGAAGGCAGTCTTGCGCCTATTACGCAAAAAGGTGTGAACTTCGTATACTTAAGAATTCCATGAACACTACTTCATTGGTTGGATATCTCGGCAACATGACTAGATCACTTGAGAAGCCATATACCCTGATGTAGGAGAATGTGGGAAATTGGATAAACCAATCAGCCCACTCCGCCATTGCCAATCTGGCATCTGCTGAAATTCGTACATGCAACTCATTATCTAAATCTCACACTGTATGCATCAGGAACACATCATTCATCTGTCTATAATGTCGCCGAGATTTTGAAAACTCCAACTGCAGGTAATGATCGTACACATGTTGAACACCTAAGGTTCCAATGACATTCAAACCTCTAAAATTGCCTTGAAAGTCCATTAGATATACGCGGTAAGATATCATATGGAACTTATGGGCCTTGAAGAACTCTATCATCTGATGGTGGAGACTGTCATTGATCAAAGATGGCTAGTCATTGTGTTCCGTTTTGTCAATAATCTGGGAAATGATGTAAAACATCCAAGGCTGAAACTTATTTTCCTTTGCTTGACCTATGACTCAGTTGAGCAAAGTGATCATGACTGCAATTTCTTCCTTAAACTCACCATGCTCAACATTCTTTGGCAAAATATTCTGATACTCTTTCAACCACTTTTGTGCAACTCTTTTCTGGTATTTATCCTTTTGCTCATACCACACCTCACATTCTTCAATTGAAATGAAGAAAATTTCTGTCCATGGTCGTATTGGGAAGCATCTCTCAACATCGTCCGGCCTGAGGCTGCAAATAGTACGCCCATCTGCTGATTGAATTTCTCGTGTTGTATTGTAATGCTTAACACAAGCAATTACAAATTCAAGACTTTGCACTAAGATGGGTATTGAAGTTGCTGCAAGCAACCCGGATTGACCAAGATTCCTGATTGCAATGTTTCTCGCGCCTTCCAAAGCACGCAAATCAAGCACTAGAAACACATGATGCAAGTTGGTTTCGAATGTTCTCAAGAAATCATGGAGCAACACTGATTTGGTTTTGATTTCCATTGGAGAGTATTGCATGTTGAAAAACTTGAATTTTGACTATAAACATGCCTATGTTCAAAAAAGTTTTGCACCAACTGCTAAAAATAGGCTGATTTTTCTCCAAAAAAATAGATTTTCGAAAAAAAAAGCTAAGGTTTGGGTTTTGTAGACAATCTCGTTCTGAAGGGACCCGAATCGCCAGATTTTGAAAAAGCTGAGGATTTCCTGAACATGCATGATCTCCTAAAAAATAGGGGCTGACATGCAATTTTTTTTTTAAATTTTAATCTTCAAGAGTAAAATGCAAATGGACCCAGATCGATGGAAATTGAAAATTCTGACCACCTATTTCTGAGATGTGATGCCCTAGAAAAACTAACCATGAAAAAGCGTGCTTTTGTGCTTCCCAATCTCGAATCCACGAAGAACACTGAACAAGCACTCCGTTTGAGCCTCCAAATCTTGATGAGAATAAAATTCTATCTTTCTTGCTCTAAAAGTCAACTTGCAAATTGTGAAGAATGAATGCTAAAAGCTTTCTTAAATAGAGTTTGGAGAAGAAAAAACACTTTCATGCAAAACCCTAAAATTTTGGAGTCTATCTATGAAGATAAAAACTTTGCATGCAAAAATATCTGATTCCGTTTGCATCAAACAGTGAATTCCTCTTTTAGAGCTGTAAAAAGCATGCATGCATGAAGGTACGATTTTCATCAACAAAAAGACGAAGACTGAAACGTGGCTAAGGCATGAACTCTGTAAGAGACCTGGTGTCTCTCAACCCTGAACTTTGCAATTTGTTTGATGTTTTGTTGAGTTTGAGTGTTGTGTAGTTTTTGCAATATATGTTTTTTTTTTGTTTTTTCTTATAAATAATAATGCCAGGCAATGGAAATGCAATGAAATAAAATGACATAGAAGCAAACTACGCCTATAGGAGCTGCGAATAACTTCCTTATTAATGATAGATGTTCACAATACCAAGATCATAACATGCATACAAAAAAAACAGCCAAATAACTATTATGAGAAACTTGGTTTTTATATTGCAGCAAACATATATATCTGATAATGAAGTCGACCAGCCTTCTCTGTTAGTTCTCCACCTTGGAAAATGACGCCAAAGCCTCCCTTGACTAGAGCGCTTACAATGGTGATGGAATCAGCTCAAACCCTTGAAGAAAAACACAACTTAGAAAGATAAATCACTGTAGCACGAGTACTATTCACGTCACTATAGCACGGGTACTATTCATGTCACTGTAGCAACAGATCAATAACTTATGATTTTTCTTCTGCAATGATGGTTATTTCAACAAACTAAAATCCGCTCTTCAAACCCTTGATGATTCTTCTCCAATAAGCACAGATTTGACTTCTATATGAAGCCAACTAGATGAGCAATCTTAAGCTAATCTTTCACAACTTCAGAAAGCTAGACTAAGAAGAGGTATCGTTCTCCAAAGTCTGGAATGACTGAAATCTGCAGAAACCCTTGTTTCACAAACTCCAAAGTTCTCCGAGAAGAAAAGACAAATTAGAATAATCAATCATAACGAGTTCTATTTTCCCTTTGTGAAATAAATACTCTCTTCAATAAGCTCGACCCTCAAAAAAGCAATTAAATGGCATTTAATAATATTAAATTCGCCTCTCTTGACTTGGGCACTTTTAATTAATAAATGGCATTCATTTAAATGAGTAATAAATACTCATTTAATAATCATTTCTTCTCATTTATTATAAAGTCATTAAAATACTTTATAAGAAGCCATTTATATAATTAATAACTTTAATATTTCGCTTAAAGTGACTTTATAATATAAAGTCATAATAATAATCATTTAATTATTATTAAATGCTCCCTTATTCTCCATTTGGTCGATAACTGTCAAACTGGGTCGAAACTAAGATAGCCAACTGAGCCAGGTGCCCTGCCGGAAATAGTAACCCCTGTTGGCTTGACTTACTATAAATAGTAAGTGCTTGAATATCACTCTGTAAGCCTCTGCAAAGGTCCAAACTTGAATCAACTGATGGAGTAATGTCCCAAAACTCTGGATAACTGCAAGAACAACCCTCTAAACACATTTGTCAGCCTACAAGGGTCAAAATGAAAGGCTAACCCCTCAAACACCTGAATTGCCTAGGAAGGGGGCATTACAAACTCTTGGGAGTGCTAACTGGATAGGGGCGCTTAGCTCCTCTAGTGTTAGTCAAATTTTCATCATTTTCAATCCCTCGCTTGTTTTTGCTTCCGACAAACCCTGCCTTTGACTTTGACAATCCGACAAACTGGCACTGCCAATTGATAAACTCTGTTTGACCATGGCAATTTCATGTTTGACCACTGCTGAAGTGATCCCCAACTTCATACCAGCATCCGACGTCATCTGATTGTGATTGTATGCCCTTGAACCTACTGACGAAGATTAGAATGGAAGGAGGCATGTTGGAATAAATTTTTTACTAAGGTATGAAGACTTGGGCGCCCTTCTTGGACAAGGGCGGCCCAACTTCTTTAGCCTTAGCCAATTTTTGAAGATTTTCAAATTTTGCTTGGCGTGTTTCTGTTGTTTGACTGATCTTCAACATTGGATGATGGATTCATTGAAGAGCCTAAACATATCTGAGATGATCTCCAACTTTTCCTAACCCTAAAATTGCTTTTGACCATATCTAAATTGAGCTGAAGAATCAAATTGTACGTTTTTCAAAAAATGACAAAAAAAATTAAGTCAAGAGATCTTGGGTGCCCTTCTTGGACAAGGGCACCCAAGTTTGCCAAAGTTAGAATTTTTTTTATGATTTTCAACTTTTTCAGTTTTTGTTCACCGCCTTACAAACTGCATTCACCGTTTTGCATGCAACGAATGATGGAAGTTGAAAAATGGCTAAGGCATTGCTTGCTAGGCACCTTGACTGGACAAGGGTGCTTGGACTTCTTAGTGTTAGAAATTTTTTCACAATTTTCAACTTTTTGAATTTGCCTTCTCCGTTCTTCATTCTGCGTGCATGTTGTGTTTGTGCAACACTTGAGATTTTTTATCTGACACTTGGCAGCTGACCTTTCTCCATTGATGACCTCCGAGCTCATGCTTTGTTTTCTGAGAAAGCAAAATTGATCTACCAGAGAAATACTAACCTTTTGACGATTCTGACTGGACTAGCTTGATCAGGAAGTATTTTCAAACAATCGAAATTTATTAAAGCCCTGGAAACAAAGATTCTATTTTTTAGAAATTTTGCAAACATCCATTTGACAACAAACCCAGAAAACCCTAAATCAAGTCTATTTTTAGAAATTGACTTTTGACAACAATTTTTTCAAGACTTCGGCCATATTTTTCAAAATGCCTTAATGAAGCAAAATTTTTAATTTTGGGCATTATAGGTGGATTTCACATGTGAATTGTACTTCCTTATTTGGTGGAGATGTGCACACATGTGACTATATCTTTGTTATCCCCACATTATTTGTACATTAACAATTTTGTGTGGTGTATATCTACCCATTCTTCTCATTTTGTACGCATTGATCATGCTTTATGCATTCTATTGACCTCTTGATCTATTTGTGATTGTCTTTAATCTCGTCTTGGGTAGCTTTCATAGTCAAATTTTACATGGTATCAAAGTGGGAGGGTTTCTATAAGCTTGTCTTTTTCTCAATACTAAGTAAGCTCTTCTCTTGCATCCTTGGATAATCTAGAGAACTATAAAAGTTGAGAAGATAGATCAAATTCTGGGGGTTCTATTTGTAGTATTATATTGCAAGTTGCTTTGGTCAATTATTGGAGAAAATATAAGCTCACCATTCAATTTAGGGTGTTTGAGAAAGCCAATTTTACCTTTTTGTTGCATCCAAATTGGCCATTGAAGGCTAGATCTACAAAGGTTTGAATTTGGAAGGAAGATGCTAGATCCAACAGGTAGTTGTACGTTTGGAGTTTTTTGGGCCAAATCTGACTATCATTTCGTTTAGAAGGCCTGAGAATTTATAGATCAATTGTCAGTTTATTGAAATCAAAGCACTCTTCTTGGAGCCATCAAAAAAATTTCCTCCTTGGTTATATAAATCATGCAACAAACAATATTCCTTGCAAATTTGGTATATTCTATAGAATCTTCTATAATGTCCCCAATTTTCAGTCATCATATAATTAAATAATTAATTTAACGTTGCCAAGAAAAGGAAAAAATATTAAAACAACTTAAATTAATTATTGGTGCAAAAGTAACTTATGTTTTGAAAAGTTAAAAATAAATTAAAGTTACTTATGAGAGAATTCTAAAAAAGAAATAAAATAAAAAAATGGAGAAAAGATGAAAATTCAAGAAGATAGGAGTTACGCAAAGGAGTGAATAAAAGTTTGCAGGGAGTTCTTTGTAGGCATGCTTGGTTATCTTTTGGTTTTGGAAAATTTGGGTTTACAAGAGCTTGAGGACGGAAACCCTCAGGTTCTTGAAATTGGACGAAAACCCAATTCATTTATGAGCGAAATCAATCAGATTTTGCAGTTGTGCATAACGTATCAGTTTTCAAAATTGGTAGTGTCTTTACTAGAGACAAATTTAGGAGATCTTTCGAGTGGCAACACTTTAGTGATAAATAAAGTATTATGCATATCGTTAGTAAGTGTTGAAGCCAACTACACTTCTTCAGCTTCTGTAGAATCAGTCATATTGTTTAGAGTTTGATGAAAACGGGGTGTTGTTTTATTCCAAAGAGGTGATTTAATAAGGCTTGATGGTGTAAGCCAACACAATCCCATATTGAAGAAGTTGGATGAATATTTTGTGTTAATTCTTGTAGCTGGGCGATTTTGAAGTAATGGTTCATTTCTTGATAAGCATTGTTGGGAATTCACTTGGTAGTCACCAGGTGCAGAATTCATATATTGGCTAAGCGCTGTATGATTTTTAGAGGTCCTTATAATGTTGTCGAGCATCGAATATCCCATTCCGGCTTTATCTAAACTATTCACTGGTAATATTAATCGCATCTCTCCCAAGAATAGAGTAATGGTTAAGGATTGCGATGTGTAAAGCATTTGATAGAGGTGTCTTAACAAAAGAGAATCGGTTATAGTGACGTGGCATAGAAACCGGACAAAAAGAATTGTGATTTTACAGGACAAGGAAGCATTGACCCCGTATTTCATGTTCATCGGGTTTCTTTGATTGAAACGCCTCTTAGTTATATTTATGGGTGATCTTATGAAGGAGTCAGGCAATTCAAAAGAGATCTAGAATTATTAAAACAACTGCCACATATCGCTATTCATGTAGGCGATAGTTGAGCCGACCAAGCCAACAATGGTCCGTATACCTTTACAAGCATCACATCATATTATCTAAGTTTATGATTGATATTGCATGCCTTTGGTGGATGGAGCCGAGAGTTATAGGAAATATTTGAACCTGCAAATTGAGAACTACATCGAAGGTACTCACGAACTATTATATCTTGGCATACTGGTGCGAGGCTATAGAAAGAAGACATTCACATTCTAAAGAGCATATTGGATAATGCAGAAGGCTCTATGTTGGGGCATGGCAGCATAGAATTATGGAAAAGTGTTGAATATACCATCTAAGTGTTGAGTTATGTTTGCTAGGGCTAAAGTGTCGAAATTGAAAATTAACGAGAGGTTTTTGGGGGTGAAGATAAGCTAGCAAATTGTTGAAGATTTTCATTACTTACCCAGGCGTGAGTATTAGACTTGGTGAGACATCTCCATTCTATGTGAGTCGATTATTGTGTGGTGGTTGATGCTGAATATCTCATTCGTTGAAGTTTATGATATCGGCTATTTAAAAGGCGTCGGCTTATATTAACAACAATTTCATTGGAAGAAGGACGAAATAGGGGGTAGAGGTGGAACGCTAATTATTAATGAAGTGGCTGACTTATACAGGGATGAAATTTGTATCGGCTCATTCAGAAATGCTTCAATTTGCCATTCTCTAAGAAGCTTGAAGAAGAGTCTCTGCCAGTGTGTATCAGGTCAGCAGTTTCAAATTTCAAGTAAATTGGTAGTTTTTAATCCCTTTTGAAGGCTAAGTTTGTGCAGCTTTAATATTAAGAAATTGTTTAATCTCAGCAATAAATGTTATGATCATTTCATTGGTAGAATAATCCCTATGTTGAATGTATGAAAACAACAATTAAACATTAATTGGGAAACATGGTGAAATCAAGCTATGAACAACATAAAACCACCTGTTTGACGAAATGACTGGGCAACTGGTTTTGTAAAATAATTAAAAAAAATTATATGCAAAATAGGGAGGCATAATACAGTGGTATTAGAGCAGTAGATTCTGCCATCCAGTGGGTTTAATCACAAAGGTTTAATAGTAGAATTTTTTTTGATCAATTTGAGGTTATGAGCTGTTTGCTTGCTTAGTGTCCAGCAGTCATCTTCCTTTGAAGTTCAGTATGTTGGGTGATTCAACAGAGTTCATGAATTCCATGCAGGAAATTATGACAAAAATGATGCAAGGCTTCAAAAAATATAATAAGGCTTTAACGAATTTATTAGAGCATTCAGAAGAGATAGACTCTCTCATTGTAGATGAAGAGAGAGCAAAGACTTAGGGAAAATAATTCTTCAATACAGGTTAAAAAGAAATCAGAAAGAATGAGCTTAGAAGACAAAATCGTTGTTTCTTGTGTAGAGAAATTCAGGAGCCTAACCACCAATGCACAAATAAAACGATGAAGGAGCTTGAAGAGGAAAAGTCAATCATAGAAGAAGAGGTCAGAAAAGAGTTGCAAATGACTGAAATTGTTCCTAATGGTTCTAATGTTACAAATATTGAAGGTGGAGTTAGTTCTTCAAGTGTTTCCATCAGCAAAATGGGGTACATTGATCTTCATGATAGTATTGAGATTGAGCAATCTACTGATCTGAAGTTCATTGAATCAGCAAATGAGGAAGTAGGGACAAACAATCAAAAGAATGACTCTCACAATGTTCTCTTCCAGCAGAGTAATACCATAGATATTGAGGAAAAAGAACCTCTTGATGCTTCTACAAGTGAGGTGTGCAATAGTATTTATGTTGGTGATGTAGAGATTGTATTTGATAAGCTTTACAGAAAGGAGACATACTTTTGAGGATAATGTGTTTGGTCATAACGCTGTTCCATCTTCTTTGTTTGAGGATTGCAAGACACCATCTAATGAAAAAACTGATTTTGGAGATGATATGGTTTCTACACATGAAAGTAAATCAGAAAATTTAATGTGTGGCAACCCAAGTCATATTGATGAGTTTGATCAAAAGCCTTTGGCGTTGCTAGATTTGTAGGACCAACTGGTGGTTACAGATGAAACAGTGGTGCAAGTGTTAACAAGTACAGATGATACTCACAAATTCGTTGAAGAACTCACTTGGGAGGCTCAAATTGAGGAGAGGAAAAAAGGAGTTTCAAGTGGAGTCACTCTTACTCAATTGTACACTATTAGGGAAGCTTTGGAAATAATGAACACGGATTATTTGCAATTTCTTATGGACAGGGTTCTAGCTTTGAAGTATGCTGAAGACAAAGAAAGAGAAGCTCATGATCTTTGTTTACAATTAAGTATGGCTCATTTTTCTCTATACAAAGTAGAAAATTCTACTCCTACTGTAGCCACATCCAAGGATCAAGAAGGTTAAACACGACAAAACATCACAGAACGGGGGAACACATTACGACATAACGAAAAAGTATAAACAAATTATTCACAAAAATTACTTCTCCCCTAGAGGGTTGAAGTGCTTGAGATATTGCCTGCTATATGGCAGCGGGAGAAGCCTGTAATGTCCCCAATTTTGCAAGCATCAGAGTTCGGTGGATTTAGCCTATTTTTAGCCCTCGTAGGCTAATATGTCTGGTTAGAGGGTCTTGTTGGAGCTTGGCTTGGCTTCGGATTGTCAGAATTTACCAGTTGGCTTTCGTTCGGGGTCATTCGGACATCATTTGCCTGACTTGCTATTTTTAGTAAGTAAGGTCATTCAGCGGAGCACCCCTGCTATTTTTAGCAGTGTGATTTGGTCGTGTGCAAATTCAATCACTTATTCACCAGCTTCAGACGGTTCGTTAATTGGACGTAAATTGAGAAAAATATTAATATTTTAATTATTAAATATTAATTATTGAAGCTTATAATATAAAGTTATAATATTATTTAATATTATAACTTAAGTGATTTCTTGAAGGGTTCGACCAACATTGAAGGGGGCCACTTTTTAATTATAATTTATAATTAAAAGTGCGTTCGAGACTTTGGAAATATTAAAAGATAAAATTCAATTTTATTTAAATGATGCCTTTTTGAGGAAAGTCGACCCTCTTGAGAATATAAGTATTTTTCATTGTGAAGAAAATTTATTATGCTATGAAATCGATTTTGGATCAAGTCTTCTTCCGGAGAACGAAGCCAAGGGTTTCAGTTGTCTACAGGCATTGGAGAACGAGCCATCTTCAGTGTTGCAGTTTAGAGGCTGTGAAATATCAGCTGATCTATTGCATTCAGAGGGATATCTTCATTCAGAAGCTATCACAGAACGTTCACAGAGTTTTCATCTTCAGAGTTTTTATTTGGGTTTCAGCCAGAAAGAGTTCTTCATTTCCAGGTGCCATTTTCCCAGATCTAGACACATCTTTCAAGGGTTTTACAATCTGCTACAAATACCAGGTTTTTACATCAATAATATTGTTGCTTTTTACATTGCATGTCACCAGATCTAGTTGTAATCAATTCTGAAGATCAATAAATAGTTTGCCATCAATAGATTCTATCATTTCCGATGTTGCATTATTTTATATAAATTTATTCAGCATTTTCTTTCAAAAACGCACTTCAGCCGTATATACAAAAAAAAGAGAAAAAAACAATCAAAACAAGCAGTTTTCAGAATCAGGGAAAACAGGGGTTTCTACAAAGCCTTCCATTTGGATGTGAGAGAATGTATGTGTTCTCTCCTCTTGATTCATGGATTTGGAAGGGCCCTAACCACGAGGAATCAAACTTGCCATGCATTCCTTTAAGTTCATGTCTTTTGTCCCATAACAAGACTTGATCTCCAATTTCGAAGTCTCATTGACGAGCCCTCTTATCAAAAATCTTCTTCACTCGCTCCTGATGCTCAGTGATTCTGTCGATGACCTCTACCCTTTCCTCTTCTAGCTTCATCAAGTACAAAATCCTCTTCTCGATGGGATCTTTGAACTCTCCATCCTCCACCATGGATGCCAGTTGCAAGGCGGACAACTCCAATGTAGTGGGTAACATTGCTTTTGTACCATACAAAACTGTAAAAGGCGAAGTGGCGATGGCTCTTTTGGGAGTGATTCTATCAGCCCAAAGAGCATCATATATTTTCCTATGCCAAGCTTTCTGATTTGAGTCAACCAGCTTACGCACGATTGTGACCATGTTCTTGTTTGAAGATTCGCTTGTACATTACCTTGAGGATAATAATCTGATGAATGTGATAGTCTGATGCGATGATCAAAAAAAAAATTAAGTAGTTCCTCTGGTGAGAAACTCGTTGCATTAGCAACCACAATTTTGCGAGGCACCCCGAAGCGCGAAATGATTTTCTCCTTCAAAAAGTCACAAACAACTTTTGAGGCAGCTCGCTTAGTAGGAACAACTCCAACCCACTTCATAAAATAATCAGTTGCCGTAAGGACATAAACATGCCCTTTGCTAGAATGCGGGTTGATAGGACCTATGAAATCAATACCCCATTGCTGAAATGGAGCATCAATAATAACTAGCCTGAGTGGAGTAGCTGCCAATCTGACTTTGCCAACAAACTGCTGACACGTTTGACATCTATACACCCATTCATATGCGTTGCGAAACATGGTAGGCCAATAGAACTATGCTCGCAGGATCTTGAATGCAGTGACTCTTGATGAGAAGTGAACACCGCACGCTTGACTGTGAAAAGCATCCAACAATCTCTGTTGCTGGTCTCTGTCGATGCATAAAAGGAAAGTTCCGTCAAGGCCACGCTTGTACAAAATGTTATTGACAAGCATGAAGTTCTGTGCTTTCAACTTCAAAGTTCTCTTCTGTTGTTTGTCCATATGACATGGACATTCTCCATAAGTTGAATAATACCACAAGGCTGTGTACCATTCCTCCGCAAAATCAACTAATAGGACCAAAGGAAGGTCCTCTTTAGGTTCAGTTTCAATTCCACCATTGCTTTGATACTTTTGATCTCCATCTTCTGCCAAATATTGACAAAGACCTTGCCTGCGGACGAGCTTGGTCGGCCTGATCTCCAGATCGTACTCTTGAACTTTTGCAATCTAGTTTCCTCTTTTCGTGTCCATCTCCTGTTGAGTTAGTACACTTTTTACTGCTGGATTGGTGACAAACACCGTTGTATGAGAATTAAAGATGTAGAATCTGAAAGCTTTGACAACTCTGACGACAGCATATGCATTCTTCTCAATTTGAGAATAGCACGATTCACTATCTTTAAAACTGGCACTCATGAAAGCAATTGGAGATTCTCCTTCTTCATTGAGCTTCTTAGTTAATATAGCAGACAACGTGTGTTCTGACGCATAACAATAGAGGATGAAATCCTTTTGAAAGTCAGGACGAACCAACATTGGTGCGTTAGCAATAGCTTCTTTGATTTTAATAAAGGCTTGCTTGCCTTCTTTTGTCCATATGAAAGTGGACGTCTTTTTCATCATAGCTAAGATCTCCTTTGTCAATTCCAAAAAATCTGGTACAAACCTCCAGACAAAATTGAATTTACTGAAAAAGGAGTGCACTTGTGTTTTGTTGGTAGGAAGAGACAGGTTCTTAATTGAATCCACTCGATTTGGGTCAATTTTGGTTCCCTCCTTGGAAACAATATGGCCAAGCAACTTGCTTTCCATCACCGCAAAGATAGTCTTCTTAGGATTCAATGAGATCTTATGATACCTACATTTTTCAAAAACTTTCACGAGATGCGAAAAGTGATCGCCCCGTTTATCTGAGAAAACGGTTAAGTCATCAACATAGACAACTATTATTTTGTTCTTGAGATCCCCAAACGCCAAATCCATGGCCCTCTGAAAAGTAGCACCAACGTTGATAAGGCCAAAAGGCATCCTCTCATAAGCAAACGTTCCCCATGGCGTGGTGAAAGGTGTTTTGATCTGATCCTCCTCAACCACTGCAATCTGATTGTATCCAGAAAAACCATCAAGAAGTGATAACATCTCCGATCCGGTGACTGTCTGCAAGGTATGCTCCATGATTGGTAAGGGGTAATTGTCCTTCAAAGACGATTGATTCAAATTCTTGAAATCCACGCAAATTCTGATTTCATTGTTCTTTTTGTGCACATGAACTATGTTTGACACCTAGGTGGAGTGATGAATTGGAAAAATTATCTTCGAGTCCACCATTTTTTGAATCTCTGCATAGATAGTATCTTGAATCTACAAATTGTAATGTCTCTGCTTTTGCCTGAAAGGCTTGACATTAGACTTCAGAGAAATTGTATGTGACAATTCGACAGGTGTGAAGACCTTTAAGTCTTCATATGACTAGGAAAATATATCCTTGTATTGTTTGAACAAGGCGATAAACTTCTCAACTTCTTCTATAGTACAACACTTGCCTAGATTAACAAGTCGAGGCTTGTCTTCAGTGCCGATGTTTACTTGGTAATGCTCTGCAGAAGTATTAACACTTGACATCCTCTGATCTTGGATGTATCGTTCATGCCTGTCAAAAATATCCGCTAAAGAAACGAACCCTTAGGAATTTGATTTCCTCTCAACTGAATGATCCCAGAGTCTGTAGCTTCAGAGTCTTTTGCAATTGACTCTCTGAAAAGAGTAGAACTTCCTTCAAAGAACAATTCTTTGTAGTTGTCTCCCATAACGAGAAACTCTTTGATGTCATCGTTGTCATCAAAGACTTGCCATTTGTCTACATTATCTGGTACAGCTGACCTGTAGATCAGTTCAATAGAAAAAGAATTATGACGAAAGTCAAAATGTGGCATGAAAAGAGCAGCTGACACTGCAAGGGCATCAACTCTACTATTGTCTGTTCTTGAAATGTATTTGATGTCGAAAGCATCAAACCAGTCGATAACATTCCGCACCCTCTGCCTATAGGATTGAAGGCGTTTCTTTCTAACTTGAAATTGATCTCTGATTTGTTTAACGATCAGCTCTACATCTTCTTCAACTCTAAGCAATTTGATCCCCATATCCTTTGCGTTCTTGAGACCTAATAAAAGCGCCTCGTATTCAACAGTGTTATTGGTGCATTCAAATTGCAACCTATATGCGAATGGATATAAGAAACCTTCGGGAGATGATCACTACTCTCGCTCCTGAACCTGATGTTGAGCAACTGTCGTCGAACTGCATCGTCCACACCTTTGATTCTTCATATGTAATTGTGGAAAGTGCAAAATTCTGACAGTCTTCAATTACATCAGATATCATAGCATATGTCCTTGGACCCGTGTCTTGATATAACACTTGTGCATGTGGAACTTGGGACTTTACCATCGTGAACTTTTGACTTCACCTCAAGCTCCAACTTGAAAGTGCCCTTCTTCAATGGAATTGTCGCGAACAACCAATCTAATTGAATTTCACCTCCGAGGTCTTTGCAGAAACTCATATTGAGCAACATCCCGTAACTAGTTGGAATGCCAACAATCAAGATAGTCATCATGATTTTCTTTTTAGCACAAGACACTAGCCTTACTTGTGCATCTTTCTGTTGACCAACCAACAACACCGACTTTGACTCAAGTGAATAACGCTTTTCTTTGGTTTCGATGCACAAAAGTCCTAACGTGTTCATGATTTGTAAAGGCATGATGTTGTCTGAAGCTTCGCTATCTATGATGCAATTGCTGAGTTTAAAACTTCCTATATACAAAGATATATAGAACAATTTTGGCTTGTCTTCTGTTGGCATAGGGGATTCAAGCAATATAGGCTATACTGCAACCTTCTTCTTTACCACCTTGAGGATTCGATCCAACTGCTCTGGATGATCCTGAAGATACTCCAATTGTGAGATTTGTACCTTCATCTTCATCATGGAAGACACAATGTCGAAGTTTGCTGAGGTTGGATCCTAAGCAATTGGCACGGTGTTTACTTGTGAAGGCTTGGGATTGGAAGTGGAAGGCACTTCCTTTCCCTTTTCGTCGAGCTTCCGCTTTTCCTCTTCTTCTTTTTGTGCTTTAAAATGCTAAGCACGTGTGAACACAGGTGATGAGATGTTCTCATGATTGACTGCAAGAGAGTATTGGCGGTAGTCTTCTTCTTCTTGTTCATTAACGGGTTCTTTGTTGAAGTATCCCGTTGCGGAGTCGGCATCAAAGTCATCTGTCTGTGGTGAAACAAAATTTGTAGTTGGTGAAGGTACGAAGCTTGTACTTAGAGCAGCATCAGCAAATCCCATGATCTGATTCATTCTTTGATTTTCCGGACATGTGGCTCCGGTATGTTCAATAGTATCATGGAAAGAGCAATAAGATGTGGGCTTCTCAGTATCAACAGGCTATCTTGATTGTCCTTGCGTGAACCTTGATTTGTAGTTGTTGAAAGGCTGGAAGTTATTCCTCTTCGGCTGGTATGGCTGCTAAGATTGATATGGCGGTTGTGTAGGCAATGCTTGCTACCCTTGTGCGGGTGACTGTCTTTTGAGAATTGTCACCTCGTTGGCTACCTTTTGTAGCAGTGGATCAACAGACGCTTGAACTAGTGGTCTGATTGAATCATTCTTCATCTTTCCTGTCATAATCATGTTATCTTCAATCTTGATAGCTTCTTCTTGCGTAAGATGTAGATCTACTCCTTGGCTTCCCTTCAAGAAAAAGGCTATTTCTGACGGTAGTGCGTTGATGAAGCTGCTCATCAAAATCTCATCGGACGGGTTGAGTGTATGGGAAAGACGTGTGACAAGGCGATTAAACCTTGCTACGAACTCCCTTATCAGTTCTATAGACTCCATCTTTGGGTTTGAGAGCTGCGCAAATAAGTGATGGCTATCCTCGGCAGGCTTGATTCTCGCGAAGAATTTTTCACTCATGACTACCCAGCTTGTGATAATGCCTGGTTCAAGATTATGGAACCAGTTTGAAGCATTGTTCTCCAAGGTCTCAACAAAGAGACGAACAACTATGTCTTCATATGGAACATGCAAAACGAAACAAGCCACTGTGAATGCTGAAATGTGTTCATCAAGATATTTGGATCCATCGACATGGAATCGAGGAAAATGCTTTTGCGATCCCTTGGGTAGCTCATGGTGTCCTGCTAAGGCCAATGGTCTGATGTTGTCTCCCCAAGGCAGTGGGGTTGAACGTCTCAAATTTCTCCCGTTCCGACTGTTGTGATTATTGTTGTTGTTGTTGTTATCATTGGCGCCCATTGCTTCAGCTGGGGTTGGAGATTCTTCTTCAGGTTCTTCTAGGAAATGCTCAAGAACCTCTTCAAAGATCGGATCTTCTTGAATAGGAGGATTATTTCTCCTTCTCGAGTATACTTGGTAAGCCAGGATGCTTTATTCCCACACGGGTGGTGGCAAAACTGGTGGACCAGCTGCAAGATCCGCTCTTTCTTCTTCTTTGTCTAGAGTAGTAGCTGCGTTCCTCCACTGAGTAGTTGATGTATTATTGTCAAAGATAAAACTTCGCAGGCTACTGACGATGTTTGTCTGTTCGCGTTGAATCAGCACAAAGTTCGGTTGCATGATAGTCAAAGTGAGTCCTGGTTGTTGAACTGGAGCAGTAGGACGACAAATGGTCATTCCCATGACATATAGCGTGAAGCTTTCTTGAAGTTTTCTTGCCTCGTGCCCATGGTGGGCGCCAAAAACCTGTTGGCGTAACAATTAGCACCTCTGGAGTGTGAGTTGGTACAGACAACTATGCATAGTGCGTAATGACTGCTCTTCAAATTAGGAGGGGAAGCTCCCTCTTTTGCTGATATGCGTGAAAAAGTAACTGATTCTAAATCCTATCTTTTTGACTTAGCTGGAAGAGGCACAAGGTTAAGGAAACCAAGAACGTTGGAGCTAACGTTTTGCAGATCTTTAACTACAACTAAAACTAAATGCTTCTAATCTATCCTATTCCCTCAAGAAAAATAGAGCATGAGGAATTAGGAGCAGGAATGTGATTATATGATAAACTCTACAATAGGATTTCCAAGGAGGAGGAACCCCTATCCGAGGCGTAGGCTGCTATGAAGTTTATTAGGCACGACATCAAACGATAAGCTTAATCACTAAATTTGCAAGGAGGAGGAACCCCTATCCGAGGCGTAGATATGCAACCAACTTATTGGTAACGACACATAGACAATAATTCTTCTCACTAAATTTCCAAGGAGGAGGAACCCCTATTCGAGGCATAGATCGAAAGAACAATTATTAACACAACACAAGGTAAGCAAACTAGGACAACAAATTGCATTGGCGAGACACGCATACAATAAACGATCAAACTAGCAACCACATTTAACTAAGATGAACAAACACCATAATAATACCATTCAAGCAAGGTGGCTCAACATATCTTACCATTGCGTGCAAAATTTATTTACAAATGAACAAAGAGCTCTTATTTATAGACATCAAAGGTGTAGGGAACCCTAAAATCACCTTGAGTCAACTACAGTCTCACAAGCATGCGAGATTTTATTCTCTAAGTCTAAATAAATGAAACTATACAGTTAACTACAAAGCTACCCTTAGTTAACCGATACAAACAAGACTAAATGGACATGTGCAACATGCACGTTCTTATTGAAAAAGAGTTAACTGATAACTACCATCAGTCAACTAGTCCTAACTAAAAGTCCATCCTCCTACGAAGATATCTCCAAGAATGAGATAAGCGTGCATGAGATCAGCAATAAGAACTCAAGAAATGACGTTGAGTTAACTGCTACTTCTGACTCATCCTCATAAACAACTGTAGGACCTAACTGGCTGTCTTCTACAAGCCCTCTCTATTTATCACCTCGTCCAAGAAATTGTCAATCATATCATCCTCCGACACTTTGACGCTATCCACGACGATGAACTACCTGTCCACCTCTTTTCCTCCATCATTGATCGCCCTTTGACTGTCTCTGACTTTTGTAGTCGTCTTGTTAAAACTGGTAGTCATCACTGAGAAGTCATCCAACTTGGACGCCTTAGGCTCTCCACCTAGGTTATCACAAACCAGTTTCTCGAACTCAGCCTGAACTGCCTCTAACTTAGCGCATGTACCATCCTCACACCGATAGTGGCATGGGATCTGAGTGATGAACTCGTTGATAAGTCTGAGAGCTGTAACAACATTCTCCTGAAGTGCGGCCATCTTTGCAGAGATTCTATCATACGTTTCCACTTTGAACAGATGCTGTTCTCTCTAAGTGAAAACCTTCTTCTGATCTTCTTTGCGGCCATCTTTGCAGAGATTCTATCATACGTTTCCACTTTGAATAGATGCTGTTCTCTCTAAGCGAAAACCTTCTTTTGATCTTCTTTTGTTTGCCATCATGAGAAACTGCCAGTTGAGATATGAGAATCAAGTCCTTCGACTTGTGTTCTACTATGAATATCTCGAGCTGCTGAATCTTCTGACGAAGTTCATGTGCATCGAACCTCAACTGATATATCTCTGTGAGGAGGTGCCGACCTGCAACAATGCAGTCTTCAATCCAATTATCCAGAAGCTTCCCGCGATTGACCAAATGACCATGTCTCTGCTGATCTGCGGCTGCCTGTCGAAGCTGTGGGAGTAAAGGCGTGTGTCCTATGTTTCCATGAAGTAGATCCAAGATATACTGTCGGAGCTGCCTATTCTCAACCTTGAGGGTTGCCTTATCTTCTCCGTCCTTCATGACATGCTCCTCTAGATTGCTCGCGATGACCTTGAAAAGGCTCACGTCCACGTGTCGAGTGCTCCTGCCTAGATTTGCTTTGACGAAGGTGAAATCAACAACTTCAACTTCATCCAGGTTCTTGCCCTTTGGTGGTGTAGCAACTTCAATGATGATCTCCACTTTAGGAGTCTTCTCAATGTTCACCTGCTTCTTGACTCTCTTGCTCGACCTATCTTGATAAGGATTGCCAAACTCAGACAAGTCAAGCTGATATGAAGGCCTATGCCTTTCTCTTCCCAACGACCTCTTGAGCCAAGATGAATGATCAGAACCGCCTTCTCGAGGAGAAGCTGCTCCTTATGTGTCAATCACTGGCAGATCAACTGGAATAAAAGTCTCATGAACTAGAGACTTAGGCTCCGAATCAATGACGATAGGAGATGACTATGGAGAAAATGTTGGACTGGAGATGATGAATCAGCCTCAACTTGTACCACTGGTTCCACTGGGACTTCAGTCGTTTTCTCAACCTGCTTCCGCTTTGTGATGCTTTTCCCCTTCGAGTTTCCACTAACTTTAACTCCTTCAAGCGGCTTCAAGACAACCTTAACTCAAGGCCTCGACCTGGAAGTAGAAGGTAGTGAAGAAAACCTTGTTGGTGGCTCTATAGCTGGAACTGCCCTTCGCTTCCGCTTGCTCTCCAAGAAATACATGCTTGTCTTAATAACTGATTTTGACAAGTCCTTGATTGAAGTATTCTCCTTGACATACCAATCAGGCTGGCGAAGTGGCTGGCGAACAACTTGATCCTTAACAAATGAATTAAGTAGTACCTCTCTGTTATCATCGGACAAACCCTCCACATCTTCTGATAGGAAATCAACAAGTTGTGGGAGAGTAAGCTTGCAATAATGATGTCGGCACACCTCAAACTCATCCTCACAGTTGACCCATAAGTTCTCAAACACTGGCCTATGTGAATTGCTTCACTCCAACCGTGCTAAATAATGACCCAAAGGATCATAAGTACGCGTCTAAGGAAAACACTTGAGTTGAAGTTTCTCAAGCTCATTTGTCATTAACTTGCAATCTGCAGTAGCCTTACACTTGTAAATACCCAATCCAAACGGAAAGGTGAATGCTGACTTATGTCGATTGCGAAGAAAAGAGTGAACCTCCTGTGCTTGTCTCATAAACTCCATGAAAAGGACTCTGTCTGATGGGTACCTTAGTAGCATTAGAGGTTCTCCGGTGTAACCATACACTCAGATATATGTTAAAATAGGAAATTGTCTAAACCAATCCGCCCAACTCTCCATTGTTGTTTTCGCCTCTGGAGAAATCCTAATATGCATCTCATTATCTAGATCCCTGACTGTCTTCATAAGAAAGTGGTCATTCACCGCCTTAAAGTCCTGTTCAGCCTTCAAAAACTACAACTGTGAGTAGTATTCGTGAACACGTTGAATGCCAAGAGTCCCATTGGTTTTCAAAGGTTTAAAATTGCCTTGAAATGCAACCAAGTAAACCAGAAAAGTCACCATATGAAATTCGTGAATTTTGAGGAACTCTGTAATCTGCTAGTGAAGACACTCGCTAATAAACATTGCCCAGTCAAAGTTTTCCTTCTTGTCGATAACCCGAGAGATGATATAGAACATCCATGGTCGGAAAATATGTGCCTCTTCTTGACCTGATACCTGGTTAAACAAAGTTATTAAGACGGCAATCTCGTCCTTGAACTCACCACGCCCAACTTTCTTCGGCATGTTGGTTTTCTGAATCTTCAACCATCGTTGAGCAACTTTCTTCTGTGATCTGTCTTTGTTCTCTTCCCATATCTTCTTGCAATCTGGAACGGATACAACAAAATTATCTGAGCGTGGAGGGATAGCAAAACATTTCTCTACGTCCCTCGGCTTGAGGCTACAAACGACCCTCCCATCGGCTAACCTGATTTGTCTGGTAGACAAGTCATAATGCTTATTGCAAGCAATTACAAACTCGAGATTGAAGACTGTGATGGGAATAGATGCCGCTGCGAGCAACCCAGAACGCTCAAGATTTATGTTTGTGGTGTTGCTGGTACCCTCCAATGAGTTCAAATTGACGACAGGAAATACATGACCCAAGTCTATATCGGTAGTTTTAAGAAAATCATGCACAAAGACCGATTTGGCCTTGTAATCTATGGGTTGAACTGCATTATGAAAAACTAGATTAATGACTGTAAAGTTGGGTATGTTTGGACAACTTTCAGAAAAGGCTGAAAAAGCTCAAGGATAGGCTAAAAATTGCCAGTTGAGGTGAAATTTTTCAGAAAAATACTGACATATAGGTTTTGTGCAGAATCGAATTCTAAGACAACCTTGTTCGACAAAACTTCGAAAAAGTGAGTTTTAGCAAGCATGCAAAAGGTTTTTAGTCAAGAATTGCAGTGGATGTAGGGGCACTAGGGGCAATCTTTTTCGAGAAAATCTGGATCATGGGTTTTATGCAGAACTGAATTCTAAGACAACCCAGATCGACAAATTTTGGAAAAAATGAGTTTTAGGACCACATGCAAAGAGATTTTCGAAAAAAAGCATGGTGCTCCAGAATGGAGAGAACGGGGCAATTTTCACAAAAAATTCTAAGACATGGATATTGTTGCTGTCGCTGAAATAGATGAACCCAGATGATCTCTTTCTGAAAATTTTGTCGTTGACTTTGACATGCGAAGAATACCTAAGACGAGAATAGAAGAAATTAAGACAGAAGATAGAAGTTTTTTTGTTTTTATGCTTCTGTAGAGATCGCCTATGCTTGAATTAGATTCGATGTACCCTGCATGCAAACGAAAAATGAAGTCTGAAATATCCTCCCTCTGAACATTCTAGATTTGACGCTACCAAGAACACTGAATTCTGACCACTGCAGCACCTTCAAATCATTATTTGCTCAAGAAAGGCGTGTTTTATCTCACTCAAAATGAAGAATAATGGATGCCATAGCTTTAATAAATAAGAATTATCATCAAAGGCGTCATAAATGCATGCAAAGTCTTGGAAATGGCACTTTTCCTTTGGTTGGACCTCCAAAACACATGCCTAGCTTGCAATTGGTCCTCAAAATAGTTAACTGAATGAAAAATATGCCCTAATTAGGGCGCCACCTCCAACACTTCAGTTAACAGGCGCATGCAAAAATAGGTCACCTAGTTACAAGCTAAAATAAGCCAAGAAGTCGACTTGAAAAGAGTTGAACTGAAGATGCAATCTTAGTTAACTGTCTCCACCTTTAAAGGGCGCCACCTCTTTTGATTTCAAAAAGTCAACCTTTGACTTTAGGCACCTCTTTCCAGACTTAGCCAATTTCTTGAAAATTTGGATTTGAAAACCTCTCCGAAGCTCACAGTCAATCACTAATTTTGATTGACTGACATGTCGGATTGACTGGTTGACAGTTTCATTGAAGAGCAAGATCAAATCTGAGAAAAATCTTCTAAAGGTTGCAAACCCTAATTCATCCATCTAAGGTCTCAAAATGCAGGGCGTGCCTGGCATTTAGGGGCGCTTTTGACTTTAGACTTACAAAAAAATTCAATGCATTTTCATCATTTTCAAGGTGTTTCTGACCTAACTTCATTTCATGTTTCCAATGTCCGACAAAACTTCAAAACTAGCTGACAAGCTCACTACGGAGCTGGCTGGATTCTAAACAAGAGCTCCTAGAGAGCACTCCTCTTAAAAACATCATCTGATAGCTTAAAAACATGGGCACCCTTGGCCTCTAGGGGCGCTTTTCTTCCCAGACTTAGCCATTTTCCAAATTGGCTAAAAACCACTTAAACTCCCGCTACAGGCTACTAACAAGTCCTCTGACCTGGCTGAGGTATGCAACGGAAAGCTGGAACCGACACAGACAAGATGAGTATCTAAGACGATCAAAAAGACTGAGTTTGAGGCTCCAAAACCTTGGGCGCCCCTGGCCTCCAAGGGAGCTTTTGCTGTTTCTAGACATTTCTGATCATGACTAAAACCATATGTTTGACTCCCGATACCGACAGTTCAACAACTTTGATTCACCTGCTGACGGATGCATTGAAGCCAGATCAAGTCTGAGACAAACATCCTAGGTGTCATTTGATCATAAACCTTCATTTGGTGCTTTAAAAAGATGGGCACCTCTGGCTAAGAGGCGCGCTTTTCACTCCAATGTTAGTCATTTTTTCATCTCCCTCATTTCGCGTTCAATCTCCAGTTTTCAGGTGCTAGACATAGCTTTTGAACTAGCTCATCGCGAAGCTAACAGGATTCCGAAGAAGTCATCTTGGAAGTGGCAAGTCTCAGAAATTTGATCTAGGCCTCCAAAATCAAGGGTGCCCTTGGCTCACAGGTGCGCTTTTGCTCCAGAGTTAGAAATTTTTTCCACATTTTCACGTCAACGAAAATCCCCTCTAAGACGAAGCATCAATTCAGACATATCTGGCCATAAAACCTTCATTGAAGCATTTCAAGCTTAGATTTCAACACCTGACACCTAGCCATTTGCCATTGTTGAGCTTAGAGATCCTAACTTTTCACTTGAAAAAATGAAAACTACCCACAAGGCTTAAATTGAGTTTTATCTGAATTCGACTTCACCATTGTGATTGTGAAGCAAAATAAGCCAATCAAAACAATTTTCAGTCAATTCTGACAAGCTTCAATTTTTAGGGTTTTTGACCTAAAAACAGGAGTCCAGAAACCCTAATTTTCAATTTTTTCAAAATTTTCCAGTATCTTTCTGTCATCACACTGACTCAAAGTCCATACTTGATTTGCCCAAAAACTATGTTTTGACATCATTTTACAAGGTTTAAACCATTTTAAGCAAAATGCCTTAATGAAGCAAAAAATTTGGTTTGGGTACAACACAGTGTTATCAATATATCTTGTTCGAATCAAATACAAACCCTCCTTCAGTTTTGTTGGACGATTATATTAAATATCACTCAGATTTTGGGGGCGATTCAATATCTAGTTGATGAGTATTGAATTAGAAGGCATCGAATATTTGATATGCATATTGGATAGGGCAATGCCAATTTGATAGAGCCGTGTAAATTTGTACAAGAGGTCGTGGGCCTTAAGAAATATAATTGCAGCTATTCTCTAACAGCCGCAGGCCTCATAAACAACAGCAATATATATTAAGGAAGGAATCATAGCATTCCCATTAGCTGCTGATCCTTCCTTGGAGTCAAAGGGAGCCATGGAGTATGGTGTGGTGGTCAAGGGAGTCAAACCTGAAGCTTGCGTCCAGCTCAGAAAATAGCCGCTGATTGTTACAAGGAGATTGTGAGTTTAAAGGGTTTCGTGTTATGGTTTCCAAGAGGCAGCGTTATTATTCAAGGTAGCTTATCTAATTGTAACTAATCAGAAACAATTCTATAAGGGTTGTAAATCTGTGAATGAGCATTTCTGATCAGCGGTAATTTTCATTTGCAATATTATATCAGATTTTGGTTAAAGGTATCTCAGTCATTTACTCAATAGAAATACTTCAGTTGTTTGTATTGGTATGAAATATTCATCTGTTCATTTCCAATTTGTAACATTTAAAGGTTTAATTTGTGGGAAAATTATATATTGAATGCATTTTGGAGACAATTATAAAACTTCCTAAGAAATAGTGGAAAGCAACTTAGAACAACAAGTATGATAACTGTTTGACAAAATGTCTACATTGTCAAACCTGGAGGAAATCGTAAAATTTACGATTCATCTTGGGTACGGAACTTTACATCCTCATCTATGAGCTTTGTTGGGTGTGTGAGAGGCTTCATCTAGGGGGAAAGGCTACTTAGTCCTCTCTACTCTTTTCTCTCTCTACACTTTTGGGGGTGGAGGTGTATCCTCTCTAAGGGAGAGCTTTTCGGTTTTTCCTATAGGTTTTTGTCCTCTACTTCTTTGAAAGGATCATTTTCTACATGGGTACCTAATATGGATATACATTCGCAAAGACCCAATCCATTTATTCGTCCAACCTAAACTACACTTATGGTGGGTGTTGTTGCATATTTCTTTTCTTGCATTTTGTTTATTTACTTTATTTCAAATTCACACCTAATATAGGATAAGCTTGCTCAAGTAGGTATCTACATGGGTAGGTTTCACATTTGACTTTTACTTCCTTATTTGGTGGAGATGTGCACACATGCGACCACATCTACTTCATCCCACATTAGTTGTACATTCATCCCTCTTGGTGTTGTATATCATAGTTGGAAAACTCGCCAAAAACTCACAAGTTTTTGAAAAACTCGTGAGTTTGTTTTTTAGACGATTATTTCATGCATTTACTTGCTCAAAAAAACTTGCCGAGTTTTTTGGAAAAACTCGCATGATTTGGGTATGAAGCCCGCAGCCAGCAAAAAGGTCTGTTTCATTTCATTTTCTCAGTTGTTTTCACTCTTGCTTGAGCAAAAGCCCACTCCAAACCATTTTGCACCATATTACAGTGATTTTGCATCCAGGAGACAAGATTTAAAGGAGATTTTCATCGATTTCTAAGGCAAATTGGATTTCCAGGTAGGTTTTTTGATTTTTCTTGTTCTTTTTTTTTTTTAATTTTTTCTTCATTTTTGTTGATTCTATATTTAACAAACATCATGAATGTAGTGTAATAAAGATTTAGATTTATATTGTTCAAAACAAGATTTAGATTCATCAAAACAAGAATTTTTGACACATTTTTTTTATTTTTTTACATATTTTGCTGATTTTTTCATTTTTTTTCATTTTCTTCAAACCCTAGTTATTTTTTTATATTTTGAATCCTCTTTTTGTTAAAAACATGTTTACAATCTTAGATTAGCTTAATGTTTTACTAATTTAAAGTAGTTTTCTGATTTTTTACATCTTTTTCACATTTTTTGAAAACCTAATTTATTATTTTGTTTTTCTAATCCATTTTTTTTTTAATGAAAATGTTTAGAATCTTAAATTAGTTTAGATTTTTACTACTTTAAAGTAATCTATTTTGATTTAATCTAATTTAGCTTGTTTTTAAATTTTCTATCAAAAAACTAACAAGTGCTTTCACTTTGTGTAGGTTAATTGATAATGGCTTTTGAATCCGGTTTTGCCTCAGGGTCAACCCCATCCATGCTTGGGGGATTTGTAGGCACTTGTCCAACAGGAGCTAGAGATCTTGCTTGGAAATATCAATATCAAGGACCCGAACCTGGATCAGTCTATTGCATTAGATGTAAAAATGTATATCGTGGAGGCATCAATCGCCTCAAATACCACCTTGCAGGCATCCCTCCACGTGATGCTAAGGCTTGTCCAAACACCAATGAGGAAATAAAAAAGACAAATGAATGCCATACTTGCAGCTGCAGAAGAAAAAAAGCTGCAAACAGAGAAGGCAAAAGTGGCAATGCAAGCAGCCATAGCTTCTTCTCAAGGTGCTCTAGTCAACCTTCAGTCAGATGATGATGTAGCAGGCATAGTGGGTTCTCTTCGTAGTCCATGTGTGCGAAGGCAACCCACCACCACCTCGATCCCTTCATCTACCTCTAGTAGAGCTATAGGATCAACACCTATGGGTTCACGCATGCATGATTTTTTTGTGCCTAGAAACACACCTGGTGCACAACCTTCCTTAAAGGCAACTGGGTGGAATAGGGAGGTGCATGAGTAGGCAAACATTGCTTGTGTGGATTTTTTGTATTTCAACAACACACCTTTCAATGCGGCAAGCTCACCTTACTGGCACAATTTGGTGACCGCATTGATAGTTGCAGGGAAAGGCTATAAGGCGCCTTCTCGCAAAGACTTGAGTGGGAGGTTAGTTTATGTTCATTAATTTATGTTTTTTAAGTTTAATTTAAGCTATTTTTCTGTTTACAAATTAAAATTGTGTACTTAATTTCACTTTGTACTTGTAGGTTGCTTACTAGTGCAACTAAAAGGGCAAGGTTAACGATAGAAGAACAAAGAGAAGAATGGAAAAAATATGGCTGCACTAGTCTTTTTGATGGTTGGACGGATGGTAAAAACCGTACCATCATTAAGTTTTTGGTTTCTTGCAAAGATGAGGTGGTGTTCTTGAAATCAATGCATGCCTCCAACATAGTAAAAAATGCAAAAAATTTGGCTAAAATGTTGGAGCAAGTGTGCATGGAGGTTGGGCTTGAAAATATGGTGCAAATCATAATTGGACTATGCAACGGCATATGTGGCAGTAGGAAGAATCCTCCAAGATAAACACCACACAATTTTTTGGACACCATGTGCTGCACATGTCCTTGACCTTCTTTTGGAGGACACAGACAAATTAGATTGGGTCACATCGATTGTAGAGGATGGAAGGAGGATCACTAAATTTATCTACAATCACCCTTGGGTTCTTCACTTGATGAGGGAGCACACCCAAGGGAGAGAATTGGTCAGATCTGGTGTGACAAGGTTTGCAACGGTTTTCTTAAAGTTGCAAAGCATTCTTGGTGCATTGACGACTTTGAAACAAATGTTTGTGAGTCAAGCATAGCTAGACTCAACTTATTTGAAGAAGCCGGAAGGAGATAGAGTTGCAAGCATTGTCTTCGACATCCTCTTTGCGCAAAGAGCTACAGAGATTGTAAAGGTAGCTTCAAAACTTTGAATTAAAATTCAAATTAAATATATATTTTTTTAATGTCTTTCATTGTAAATTTGTAAATTGTAACTCTAATCATTTTTGCATTTTTAAATTTTTATTGTAGGTGTTGAAGCCCTTGGTTAGAGTTCTCTGCTTGGTGGATGGGGATAAAACCCCAATGGGGTATCTTTATGAGGCCATGGATAGGGCCAAGGAGGCTATTAGAAATTATTATAAGGGTGACCGCCTCAAGTTTGATCCCATTTGGGAGATTATTGATAGGAGGTGGAACCATCAACTCCACCAACCCATCCATGCAACAAGGTACTTCTTGAACCCTTGTTTCTTCCATTTAGGCACCTATGCAGATCCTACTGGAAAGGTTATGGAGGGGCTCACTACTTGCATTCAGAGGATGACACCCATGGCTGAGGAGGTAGACCTCATTGTTAATGAATTACAAAGTTATAGGGAAAAAAGGGGTGCACTCTTCTCTTCAAACTTGGCAAAGAGCAAAATAATGAATCAGCCATCAGGCATAAAATTTAAAATTTACAAGATACAAGTTACAAAAATTGATAACTAGATAATTTGATAAAATATGTTTTGAACTTTAGACTTTCCTTTCTAAGTTTCTAACTTAATTTTTTTTTTTTGTAGATGTTTGGTGGACAAATTGGGGTGGAAAACCCCAAATCTTCAAAATTTGCCCTCCGTGTCTTATGCCAGTGTAATGTCCCCTTTTTATCCCATTATTGTTTTTGGATAGATTAGCCTATTATTGGGCCTCGTAGGCTAATGCAATTAGTTAGAAGGTCCCGGGTGGCAGTTATCAAAGCGCTTTCTTCTCCGAAACTCAATTTGGTTCAGGATTGGCCTTTGTTTGACTCAGTTTCTCACACTTACTATTTATAGTAAATCACCATTTCAGAGGAGTCAATATTGCTATATTTAGTAAGGCACCTAAACAAGTCTTGGATGCAGTGTTGATCTTCATGATTAGTTGGTTGGGCGAATTATTGAGCATTTAATATGTTATTATCATTAAAGATCACTTTAATAATAATTAAATGTTATAAAGGCAATATATAAAATTATTAGTCACTTTATGTTCGATGGGGCCATGACACTTCATTTAAGTGATTTAAAGTGCATTAAATAATATATTGATATGAGAGCCCATTTATGAAGGCATTTAATAAAGTCATTCATGAAATATGAAATGGATTTTTAAAGTGTTATTAAATGCTCTTTGGGAATCAACCCCCTTGAGGAGGCTATATAAGGGTTCAATAAACAAATGCTTATTTTATTCTTGAAGATTATATACTTGTGATTTTTGAGTGCGTTGCTGTGAGGAAGAAAAGGCTAGGGTTTCAGCCATTGTTGATCAAAGAGAATGGAAACTCTCTCTGATTTTTGCACTTCTGAGGTGGTGAAAGATCCATTGAAGAATTGCCTTGTGAGTTGGCTTCATTATGAGGTTAACATTGTGCATATTTGTGAAGAATTCTGCAAGTCTGTAAAGGGTTTGGATCAGTTTTCAAGGCTAAGGAGTAGTTACATTGTGGCTTCATTATTCATCATCCTTGGCGCATTATTCATCATCCTTGGCACACCATTCAAGGCTGCATTGACAGTTCTGAGCCAGTCATACTATCTCAAGCAAGGACATCTTGCTTTCTAGGCCAAAATGCCTAAGTATTTGTGCGCCTAAGACAATAGAAGCATTTTAGGACAGTTTGTGGTGTGGAGAAAAAGGTTTCAGCAGCAGGTCGATTCATTAATCAGTCTTATCTCTTGCTGCCTTCATTTCTAGATTTTTGCACATACTGATGTAAAGCTTATTCCAGGTATCATTTGTTGTAAAGCTTCAATAAGTTATGCAATATAAATAAAGCTTTTAATTTCCAGCATTATATATATACTTTCTAGTTTGCATTTCTTATGCGTTTGTTTACCTGGCATCTATATTTAAAAAAAAATACAAAAAAATCATATATTGTTGAAAAACCAAAACCAAAACACAGCACTTGCATAGCAATCGACAGTCGGAGAACAGAAGGGTTCTTACAACCAGCCTTGTAGTTCGTCCAATTGTGAGCGCAATTGGAGCTTGTTTGAGGCCATCCACACAAAGAAGAGGAAAAAACTAGCTCAAAAAGCCTCAATGACCTTGTCTATGTGCAATATAATCTTCGATTGCACACAAGAAAGGTAGAGGAAATATCAGATAATCCAATTGATTTGAATGAGATAGATCCATACAGTGATTGGAGAGGGCAAGGGGAGCAGCCTCCATTGTTTTTTGAGGATGAAATTTATGATTTAGAGATAGGCAATGGAGGGGGGTAGATTTGCATTCTCATTGGATGACCTTGAGGATGAGCCTAAGGAGGAGTCATTGCCAGTGCCACCACCGCCAGTTGCAACAGGATCTACATCCAGGATGGAGGTTGAGGAGCCATAGGCACAGCAGGAGAAGCGTCCTATGGCTAGACCCTCTCCCCTAGTGAGAACTAGACAAGGGAAGAGGAGGATGTGAATTTGTAAAAATTGAAATATATTATTGTAGTATTTACTTTCAGTTTTACAAAAACAATTTTCTATTTTCATTTTGTTTCAGACTATCAAATCAGCGCATTGAGCATTCCACATGAGGATGCCATTTTGTATCTAATTTTCTTTCAAATCAATAAAATACAACTTGCTTCTTCTATGTACTCATTTATTGACTCATTGGATGCATCTTATCTTTGAATTTTGCAAAGAAAAATGTGTTTTTAGAGAAGTTTAAGCAATTTTTTAAGTTGTCGAGTTTTTTGCTGAGTTTTTGCCGAGTTTTTCCTAACTGAGTTTTCCGGGCTTGCCGAGTACTTGCAATTGGCAAGTTTTCCAAGCTGTATACTATATATACCTACCTGTTCTTCTGATTTCATACACATTGATCATGCTTAATGTTCTAATCTATTTGTACATATTCAGTCTCTTGTCTTGGGTGGTTTTCATTACCAAATATTACAACCTAGATGTTAACAAGGAAATTGGGGAAACACAGACCGAAGTTTTGAGCCTCAAGTACTTTCTGAGTGTTGTAGTTTATACCCTTGACTCAATCATATAAAGGTGAACAGCAATTGATTTGTACACACGATGCACAAAATAGATATTCATAGAGTGACAAAAAACATCATATAGATAGAATTTCGGTAATTATATTAATCATATCAAAAGAGTACATTGGTATATCTTCCCCTATACTCTGCCTATCTCTTCCCTTACATATAATCCTTATACCTTTTACATACAGTTTCAAACAAAGTTCTTACATACATTCTTCTGTTCTTTCTTCCTTAATTATCCTATTCCTTCTTACATCTCTCTTATACTGTCATTCATATCTTTCCCTATACATATATCTACAAGATGGGACGTGACCCATCTATTCTACCCTTAGTCTAGATGGTATCTTTTCAATATTATGGTCCGCAAGCTCTTTGTGGCAAGATGCGGTAGGATTTGCCCAGTGGTGTCTTCACAATTCCTCTTTCCGGCTAACACTAGAACAAACCCAAAAGATTGTGTTTCTCCTCAAGCCACCATCTCATGAACTATTACAATAGTTTCTTGCCTCAAATAGGTCTTCAAGGATTTTTCTTTGCACAAACAAAAATTTACCCCATTATCCAATGATGACACAATTCAAGGTTTGGCCTGGCATCTACCCCATTATCCACAAGATGTTCCAGTTCACCCCAATTGGCAGGCCATTAAAAAAACAAGCATGAAATAGTCCATCCACACTAGGGATATCCTCTTCAGGCCTGCTAAATTTACATATGTGTTTATATACCATTTTTGTATGGTTTGTTTATGGCATGTCATTATAAAAGAGAATATCTAGTTACATAAATATTTTATATGTCCTTAACAATGGAAACAATATAGTTTTCTGTAATAGGAACTTTAACAGTAAAAAATATGATCAATATACGGTTTTGTGAAGGGAAGGGTTGTGGGGACAGCTTAAAATTCAGACTTCTACATCCCCTCTTTCTGCTGTAAAAAATATTCCACCTTGGGAAGATTACAGATTTCCTGTATATTGTATTTTTAAGAATCTGTACAATGGAACCATCTCTTTTTATTCATATAATCTTCAGCTTATATTTAAAAATAAATGTACTTTGAAAATTTACAAATAAAATTTCAAAGGTTGCAACTCTTGAAGGACACTCTACAATTGTAATGAAATAATCTTTAAATATCAATCCAGTACAATTGGTGAGAATCATTTTCTCTACTGGTAAATAGGTATCCCCTTCTATCTTGCAGATTTAAGTCCTTGAGTGTTGAAATTCCATATTTATCTCTGTCTGCAAACATGTAAAGCTCCAGAGATATTTTGCTTACCATGTGGTTACAGCATGTCCAACTTCAAATTTGTACTGTGATAATTAAAAGGTCAAACCGAGTTACACTTTTTTCAACATTAGAAAAATTAACTGGGCCATTCTTCTGGACCAAGATATGGGAGGTCCTTGAAGAGCCAAAAGACATGTCTTTTAAATTTTAATACTAAAGTTTATTAGTTTATTCCTTATATGGAGTTACAAAATAAAATTTATTCTTTCTATAGAAAAAAAAGAAGCTAAGATGTAAAATTAGGGTCACTAGAGACACCTTTGCAGGCTGTCGTCCCCAAAACAGGGAAATGCTGGTATGTTGTGGAAATCGTGTTCACTCTAACTCACCTAGAACTTAACTATTAAAACATTCCTTTTATAGCTATCCCCAGGACAATTAAAGGGGTATTTGACCCTACAACATTAATTTGTATCAACATAATCACTTAATTTCAACTCATTGGTAGAAACCAGCTTTAGCAAACTAGCTTATAATTGTCAATATTGCTCCAAATGAGCAGTTTCATTTTAATGTGTATATTCTTCATTTTATTAAGAAGATTGGGACAAGTATTCTAAATGCAATCTCCAGTACCATTGAAAATGAGTGGTAAAACAAGATAGCACTCATTGGCTAAAACCATATCACTTCACCAACAATTTTCTGCAATAACTAAAAATAAAAATAAAACACCTTACAAAAGTAAATAAATCTGAATGATATTCTTTTCCAAGTTGTAAAAATATAACGGTATACATTCAGGCATCATGGATTACCAGTTACATTGAACTTGTCTCAATGAGTACTAACCAATCTGGTCAATTGTTTTACCATTTCAATTTAGTTTAACACAGGAACTGCCTGGAATTTCCTGTAATATAGGAGAAGTGCCTGAATTTTGAAGAACCAATGTTTACTTCAAAATCATCAACTATGATTTATGACTCCATCTAAGCAAGAGTCAATTGAAATTAGATGTTGGGATCAAGAAATAAATGGTAATGAAACTAAGGCCACATTGTAAACAGGGAAATTTTCTATCAACCAAAGAGTATTTTCTTCAGGGTTTCGTGAATCATAAGATGTATACTTAAACACACTTGATAGAAATAAGAACACAGTATAATAGATTTTAAACTATCACATATTGATATGATAAAACTTATTGATTTAAGAGATCGATACTGAATGTGTATATAACAACCTGTAGATCCTTGATTTTACAAGAACTTTGATACTGTCTTTCTTCATCATTCTCCTCAAATCTGCAATGGAAGAATACATATACATTATTCAACTAATATCTAGTATCAGTACTAAAATAAGATATCCTACAAAATCTTCCATTTTCTTCATTATAAGTCTTAATTGAAAAGCCATAAATAACCTTTCAAGGATTCAAACAAGAATTTGATTACTTCTTCCTAGATAAATGAAATATTTAAATCTTAGCCTGCAGATTACATTAGCACGGGACACTTTGGATAAACCTATCTTCTAATATTATATTACTGCCATTTTTACATCAATAGATGATGAAAAATGCCAACTAATGAATCAAGAAAACCGAAAAGGTGTGGTAAGAATAAGCAGGATCTATTACATTTATGTTGTACCCCAAATTAAAAAATTTGCTACACTTAGGCATTTTGAAGAAATGAGTCCAAATACTGTTAAATCTGTCAAAAAGGTCAAAATTGGGGTTTGTATGTCTTGCATGGGGGTCAAAACCTTGAAATTTTCAAAATCTGACAATCTGGGTTGGCTCAAAGCGATCAAATCAACAATACCCAAATTTTAGTTTTTCAACCCTAAATTTTAGGAAAATTTCTATTTTTAGCAGTTTTCTAAAAATAGAAATTTTTTCTGGGTTTTTCTGGGTTTCTTTCGAAATGGATACTTGCAAAATTTTCTAAAACTAGAAAATTTCTAAAAATAGAAAGTTTGGCTTCTAGGGTTGAGACTGATTTTGATTGGCTTAAAATACTTCTTCATTAGGTTGGTACAGTCAGAATCACGTAAAGATCAATTTTGCCCTATTGGGTCTATTATGCTTTTTCATAAGCTTCTTCTGGAGAATCAAGGTTATTAATGGAGGTCAGTCAGCTGCCAAGTGTTAGAATCAGACGTTCAAGCGTCAAACAGAAGTTGTCAACGAGGAACGTGCATAGAAATCGAGGAACGAAGAAAGGAGAGTAGAAGCTAAAAAAGTTGAAAAATGCAAAAAATTGGCTAACTCTGGTGAATCCAAGCGCCTCCAGTCAAGAACGGCGCCCATACTCGCATGCCTTGGAAATTTTTTGTATCCGACAGTCGAGGCCAAGGTAAACACGTCAAACGAGGAAGATTTTTGAAATTTGCAAAAAAGTTACTGAGTCTACCTAACTTGGGCGCCCTTGAGGAGAATAGGTGCCCATCTTTTTGAAGGATCAGATAATGAAGTCAAGGTTGGCTTCCCCAGGCAACATTGTTCAGTTTCTCGTTAGCTTCGCAGTGGATGTCTTCGTCAGCTCATCCGATCACTCAACCGTCGGCAAAACCAAATCAAACAAGGGCCACGATGAGAGGTGTTTAGACTCTGAAAGTAAAAACGATGAAAATATTCTAACATTGGTGAACATGGGCGCCCCTGGGGAAGAAGGGCGCCCAAGTTTTTGAGAAGTCAAATGATAGAATTTGCAAAAGGCACCTCCAACGTGACTTCGTCAGACATGATCAAGCTGTCCAACACAATCATCAGCACGTCCGTCGGTGCAGCCAGTCATCAGATGTCGTAGGCTGAACAAAGAAGGAAAAGTGAATGAAACAACAAAAGTCAAGCAACAGTGAAAAACTCAGAATAAAAACTATCTCAGGAGGAGATGGGCGCCCTTAAAGGAGAAGGGCACCTAGGGTTTAGAGCCATCAAATGTCAGTTTTCAAAGACGAAGTGTCCAGGAGACCCCTCCCAGAATCTTCTTAGCTATCCAATGAATCTGACCAGTATAATGCCCAGAATCGTGAATTCATCTAAAGGTCAAAAGACAAGCAAAGTTTGAAAATCATAAAAATGGCTAACACTGGAGAAAGTGGGCGCCCTTGGAGGAGATAGGCACCCGACAATTTGAAGGGTCAAATGAAGTTTTTGTCAGATGATGTCTCCAAAACAATGTCGTCAGATTCGATCAGGCTCTGTGATGAAACGTTGAGTTCGTTTGTCGGATCAATTTGGAAGCCGGGCGATAGGATCAAACTAGGGTTGAAAATTGAGGAGAAGTTGAAAACAGTGAAAAAATGACTAAGTTTAGATGAAATAGGCACCTCCAGTCAAGAAGGGTGCCCAACTTCCAATGCCTTAGTCAAATTTTTGAAAATTTCAAAAATTGAAGATGAAGTCAAAAGTCTAAGTTCATTGCACAAACTTGAATTAGGGTTTTGAAGAATTAGGGCAAAAGAAAGTTGTTTTCTCAAGGCAAAGCATATTTAAGGCACCTTTGTGTTTCATTATTCATTATTTTCTTGCAGGTGGTCTTCAAGGAGAAACAAAGCAGCAACTTCAAACCCTTATTTTCAAGATTCAAGAGTTTTAACTTGCTGGTTTTTCAATAAATTTTCAGATCAGCACTCAAGAAAGCTTGCTTTTTCATATTTTTTCATCCAGAACATCAAATCTTTGAAGGAGGCCATTGTTTTCAATTTTCAGCGAGCTGATTTATACTGGTTCTATCTTCTGGATAATTTTTGGAGAATTTTCTCAAGGTTGCAGCAGCTGATTTTTATTTTGCATGTCAGAAAAAACTTCAAAATTTACAACTTCCAATCTTCTGGGTCTCTCAAATATTCTTCTGGACCAAACCCATATCGCAACTTTTTCAATGAAACTTTGAGGTTTTCAAAATCTAACCAAATGGGTTCATCCAGAATGTGCCTCTGAACAATATCCAGATGCCAACTTTTTCTGCTTTTTCGGAGAAAATTAGGGTTTGCTGTTTTTTCAGTCTACACTCGGAATTTTAAAAAACGGACGATTTAGATTTTCTTGTGACAAAATTCTAAACAAAACCCATATCTCAAAAAATTTCCAAAAATTTCATCCATTTGGCGAAGAAAAATCAGCAAGCTAAAAATAGAAAGTTGTGCAAAATTTGTCCGAGCATAGTCAAGTTTATAGTCACTTTTCATGTTTTTCAGCATGAAGTACTCTCCCATCGAATTCAGAGCGAAAGAAGCATTGTATCATAATTATTTGAACGGATGATGTTGGGAAGTGTTTTTCAGTACCATCATGGACATAAAACGTCATCATCTCAGTTGAAGGACGTGCAAAGGGAGTGGTATGAGCGAAAGGACAAGTGTCAAAAAAAGTTGTGCAAAACTCTTCCGTGGGAGAATCAAGAGAAGTGTCTAAAGCATCAAATTGCAGAGCCGCCAAGTTATCAATTAGTGAGTCATCTTTTGAAGCAGCGATGTTTTTCCAGAACAAAATTCATAAAGAAGTTGAGGATGTCAAAGATTCTCTTAGTTTGATAGCAAAAGGGGAGAAGATCCTAGAAAAGCAAAATATGGCTATAGATAGTATCAACGCTCTTGATAGAGAGGCAGTTTCCCACTTTTTGGCGGATATGATTGTTTACTCAATACGGGTACAATGACGTACGGAGTAAACGGAGATATAAAATAACATTGACAGCATATAATAATCACATGGCAGTCGCACAAAACATAGATATACTTCTTTATTCAGTATTCGACAATTACATCATAATGTCCCCAGACAAAACATAGCATAGCATGGTAGAACCATCCCCTTCCCGACTACATGACTCAAGTACATATAGTATGTTGGCGGTGGTTAAGGTACCAACCGTCGCGTCCCTTCATTATAACTAATTACTTCATCAGGAACTGTTCCCAAGACAACTAACTAACATGACCCGTACATAACATAAGTACATGGATTATTAATATAAACTAAAGTCTTATTTACTTATGACTCATAGCCGACCAAGTACGCTCTCGACCGACTACATCGACTCATGGCCGACCGAGTACACTGTCGGCCGACTACATCATTCCCCCCACAAAGTAGTCGTCTTCCAGGCGACTGAAAATCAAAAATAACAACTCGAGTTCCTGCTTGGTGCTAGCCAATTCCTTGTCTTTTCCCTGTGGTTGACTCTCCCCCTCAGCTGAAAATCGCTGTACATCAGCCACCTGTGTATATTTTTCTACCAATAGCTGATCCTTCCTTGCCAACTGGTTGTCACTCACTCCCAATACTTTGTCTCTCTCTGCCAACTTCTCCTTGAGGGCCGCAACTCTCATTTGCACGACAGCCAATTGCTCCTGTACTATGATGGCTGGTGGCACTGCAATTTGGCAATTCCAATAAATCTGGTGGGGGTCTGGGGGCAATGCCCCCAGCGGGGTCAAGGGGCAGCACCCCTTGTGGGGGTCTGGGGGCAGCGCCCCCAACGGGGTCGAGGGGCAGCGCCCCTCATAGGGTCCAGGGGCAGCCACATTTTCATGAATTTCCAAGAGACACCAGCCAATGCTAATACAACCAAAAAATACAAATTTTGCATTGTTTTTCTGAGACTTCATTTTCTTCAGGTCGATGCTTGGTACATACATGCTTCGTTTGACCCGTATTGACCTCCTCCAACTCACACGTACAGACTTTTGTTCCCTCATGAGTACAACCCTTTTCAACCGTATGAATTCCTTTTGATTCAACCATATGGTTCTTCCCACCACCTCTTGTACGGATTTCCTATTTAGGTGTACATATTTCCTATTTTGCCGTATGGTTTTATCTATGCGATGTACGGATCCTTCTTGGTTTAGCCGTACGGCCTCATCTTCTTTACATACAAACTTCTTGTCTTCTGGGCATACGGATTTCTTTCCTCTTGGGCGTACTGATCTCTTTCCTCCTTGGCGTACGGATTTGGCAAGTGCCGTACCAACTCCATCTTTTCTTCGCCGTACGGATTTCTATCTTTAGCGTACGGATTTGGCAAGTATCGTACCGGCTTTATCTTCTCTTTGTCGTACGGACTTCTCCTTCTGGTGTACGGATTTTGCCAGTGTCGTACCAGCTTTGTCTTCTCTCTACCGTACGGGCTTCTCCTTTTGGCATACGGACTTTTTCCTCTGGCGTACGGATTTTGCAAGTGTCATACCAATTTTGTCTTCTCCCTGCCATACGGACTTCTCCTTCTGGCATACGGACTTCTTTTGGTGTACCAATCTCCTTTGTTGTACGGTTTCCTTCCTCCAATGTATGGATCCCTTCTCTCTCAACCATACGACTAATTGCTCCCAGCGTACGGATTTTTGTATTGGCCGTGCGAACTCCTTGTGTATTGGACGTACGGACTCCTGGTGTACGGCTTCCTATTTTTGGCGTACGGATTTCTCCTCACTGTGGCGTACAAACCTATGACTCCTATTTGTCATACGAGCTCCATACGGACTTGTCTTCTCCTTCTGGTGTACCAGTTCCTCCGTCTCTTTTCTTCTCTCTACATTTTTAACATTTTCTAATTCCTCTACGTCTGGTTTTGATGTTCCTTGTTTGTACTCTCCATACTCGGCTAGAAGTGTCTGGCTGGACATGCCTTGTTTCTCTTCTTCCTTGATTTCCCCGATCTGTAGCATGTTACACTCTCGGTGGAACACTTTATAGTCTTCCATCTGCCAATGAAATAAGCCATTCAGTGAGCTTGTCTCATCCTCCGAATAACTCTCAAGTTCCAGTACGCCCTCAGTGTTCGGTTCCATCGTCTTCCTTCCTTCGTCAACATCTGATTCCCCTTCGTCCGATTCTGATCCGGAGGAAGCCAATTCTTTGCTCACAACCTGGTTCTTCAAGTCGATGACGTACTTCTGCCCATTGTTCTCGATATATAGAAGCGAGGTAAACAATGATCAAGATTTAAAGCGACAATCTTCTAGAAGCTTTCTCCAAGCTTTCTTTCCATTCTTATCTCACGCTTTCTTTCTATTCTTGTCTCAATTCTTTGAAGAGAAAGAAAATAAGTTGTAATAAATTGGCATTTTCTATTTTTAGATGCTTTCTAGGTTTTAGATGTGTTATCTTTTAGGTTTAGAAATAAAGCTTGCATGTTGGCAAGTGTTAGTTGTAAAAGCAAGGAGATTTTAGGGTTCCCTACTCCTCTACTTAGTTATAAATAAGAGCAGTGTTTACTCATTTTAATTTAGCCATGCTAGTGATAACAAGACACAAGTGCCTTTAGTGCCTTCTCTTTGTTATTCAATGTTGTTCAGAACCCTACTTATGATAACAAAATCGCTGAGCTTATGCCTTCATGTTTGTTATCGTTTAGTGTCAGTTCACTTTGTGTAAAGAGCAAGTTTGCATGCCTCCTTAGCTGCAAATACTTGTTTA
The DNA here is from genome assembly GCA_007115665.2 of Sequoiadendron giganteum. NCBI lineage: Eukaryota > Viridiplantae > Streptophyta > Pinopsida > Cupressales > Cupressaceae > Sequoiadendron > Sequoiadendron giganteum. The sequence continues at coordinate 618,454,575 of CM021109.1, read as the reverse complement.
GTGCATATGTTATGTGTCAATTGTAATCTAGTTGATCGCATGTTGCAAGTATTATGCTACAACTTGCTGTCCCGGAATTGTAATCTTTGTGCCCGAAGTTGGAGTAAATAAAGTCTTGAGCATGCTTTGCTGCCCCGATATAAAAATCTCAAATTTTTGTTTATTGTTTTGTGCTAGAAATGTGAGGAAATAAAATGTTGAAGCTTGCTTTGCTGCCCTTGAAATAAAGTCTCATATTTCCGTTATTTGAGTAATAATTTTATGATCTCCTTTTTCAGCTTGCATTGAAATTTAGTAGATGTATGTTGAGGAAAGTTTATTCAAGTATCTTTGTTACAAAATCAACCTCGTCCATTTCTAAACTCTCTTGCTCAACGTTTATGTAAGAATCCAGGTGATTCTCAACCCCGGAAATCCAACTGGAAGGCTGATTTGTTTGAAGTTTTGTATTTTTTTTGTGTTTTGAGGGTTTTTGCATAAAAACAAGAGAGCTGCAATTTTCTTAAATAAATGCTTGAAAAATCCAACATAAATCTAAATGCAAAGAATAGACTTTGATCATGCTCAGAGAAGGTAGGCGCACATATTCATTGAATATCCAGAGCATTTACAATATCAAAATATGACATATGAATTAAATATAAATTTATTTCAAAAACCTAATTCTCCTTGCAGCCGCCTGAAGGAATTATGAAAGTGTACGGCTAGCATGAATCTCTCAGCACAGGCACCAGAAGAATCTTCAGAAACCCAAAGCGCACCAAATGCAACTGTCAGATGCCAAGAATCCAAGGCGTGGTCACTTGCAAATAAAAAAGTACGGCTTTTCTGCAATGGTACGACCTGAACCAGCAGCCTTAATGATTATAGTACGGCCCGAGGAAAGATGCCAGATCTCTGTAAAAGATATCTCTGATAGGTCGCCTCAAATACTTGATGAATACTCTCTGCCATAGTTGGAAGACTCTGCTGGACTCACCGCGGACTCTGCGGACTCGGGAGTCTGCAAGCTGGCCGAGTCGACTCGGCGCGGACTCGTGAGCCGAGTCCCTGGTTTGGACTCCCGAGTCTGAGCCAAGGACTCCCGAGTCTTGTGCCTGGACTCCCGAGTCCTGTGCCTGGACTCTTGCTGCAGCTGGAGGTTGCTTTCTCAGCTTTAAAACATGGTTTTTTTCAAAAAAAATTGCCAATTCCGTGTCGAGTTTTTTGCCGAGTCCCGAGTCCGAGTCCTATTTTGGGCTGCCGAGTCCGCGCCGAGTCCGAGTTTTCAAACTATGCTCTCTGCTAAACTTTGAATGAATAAATCGATGAGCTCAATCTGTAACCTCTGTATGAAGTCACCAAGATGCAATCTTCAACTGGTATTGCACAGTCTCAGTATGCCAACTCTGAAGAGGTATCGTTCTCCAGAATCGATTCGTCTGCCGGAAACCCTAGGTTTTGCAAACTCCAGTGCTCAGAGCAAAATAAGACAAATTCGAATAACATATCATGATGGTTTGATTTTGTCTTTCCTGTGAATATATATTTCCCTAGAGAAATTCGACCCAATAGCTCTTTTTAATAATCATTTAATGAAATGATTAAATTCGCCTTTTAGACTTAGGAGAAATAATAAATAATTAAATGACGTCTCATGAATGAATAATAATTAATCATTATGTCGAATATATCACTTTATTATAAAGTATTAAAAATACTTTATAATATACCATTTCATTATTAATTTTAAATATATTTAATAAAGTGACTTTAATGTAAAATCAAAATATTAAATATTCAATAATCATTAAATACTCCTTATTTCTCCATCTCACCATCAAACTGAAGAACTAAGTCGAATCTGAGCTGACTAGCTGAACCAGGTGCCCTACCAAAAATAGCAGCTTCCGCCTGCCCTACTTTCTAAAAATAGAAAGTCTCTGATAAACCACTCTGAATGATCCTGCGAAGGCCCAACCTGAAACAACTGCAACACTGAAGCTACAAAACACTGAGTAACTGCCTCAGATGATACTCTGCACACATCTGTCAGCCTACGAGGATCGAAATAATAGGCTAACCACATAACCAGCTGCGCTGACTAGGATGGGGACATCACAGTTTACTTGAGAGGATAGAAACGTTTTAGCATAAGTTAAGTTGTAGTTGTCAAGTTTAATTAAAGGGAAAACCTCAGCTGCAACATCTAGTGTTCTATAACCTTGTGTTCTAGCAGCTGAACCAAAAAGATAGGCAAAATTAAGTTTAGTTTACTTTCTTTATGCAACTCAGCAAAAGAGGGAGTTTCCCCTCCTAATTCGAAGAGCAGTTTACTGCACATAGTTGTCCGTTTCCAAAACGCATTCCAGAGGTGCAATTTGAAACGGCAAAAATCTAGAGACAAATAACGATTCTAGGTAGAAAAATAACAAAACAAAATAATGTATTCAGGACACAGGACTTAATGGGGCTTATGACTTCAAGTTAATTGAGGTCAGCTCAACTCTTTAGTCTTCTCTTGTGTTGTGCCTGCATGGACTTAGTACTTCTAGATAACCCTTACTGTGTGGTTATTTTAAACCATAATTACAAGGAGACAAGAACTAGGATTGGGACTGGGACCAGTATGAAAGATGGGGATGGGTGCTGGTATGCAATCTTTTCAGAAAATGGGAAAAGGATATTTAGGGATGGCAAAAATTAAAAAAATATATTTAAATATATAAATAACTTAAATCAAGAAAAAAATAATACAATGGGTATGCGACTTAGATAATGTAAATTGCTTAAAAATTAAAAATCTAACATTTTAAAGTATAGATGTGTTGGTACCCAAAATTGCTACCCCTAAAAAGCTTGAAGATCAATCATATGTGCAGCCAATGTCATGTCATTCTTGTCATATCAATGCCAACTATGTTATCTTTCTTGTCAAATAATCAAGTTCTTGGGTATTGGTCTGTTTTGGTCCACTAATAATGTATGCAAGCTATTCATTATGAAGATTATCAAGCTCTAAATCCTAAAGCTTACTCCAGCATAGGGAGAGGAAGAAAATAGTGAATTTGAATGAAATTATATGGAGGCAAATACCAAGCAGAGGTAGGAAGGATTAAGGTTAAGGAAAATATACTCTAACTCACTAAAACAGAATCATATATGAGGGTCATCTTTCAGGGATAAAGTCCAAAATTCAAGTCAGCAGTTTCAGTATCTACCACAAACCAATTTTTCTATTTTTTGAAAAAGTTACTTTTAGTTTTTCTGTTTCTTCCTTGATAAAGGAGAGAAGCTTGAAAATCAAAGATTATATTTTTAGAAATTTTCTTTTGTTTTTTCTACTTTTAGGAAAATGGCAATAGTGGATAGGATCAAAAGATTGTCAGAGTGAATTCAGGCTTCATCATATGAAACTAGAATTCAAAAGGAAGAAAGACAATAAGAAAAGGAAAATTTATCAAACTTAGTTGACAAAGAGTTGGGAGATGTAAAATAGCGAAAATTTAAAGTACTGAGTTAATCATTTGAAAATTCCTTCAAATTGCTGAAAAGTAGAGATTTCTTGCCATGTCCCCTTTCCAATCTTAAGTCATCAGGAGTCCCCTAGTCTATTATTTTATTTATCATAGGCTAATAGGGTGAAGTAAGGGAAATAATTTAATAATTTAACTTAAGTTGTCTTAAGTAGCTATATGTTATATTCATAAAAGGATAACTTATATTTTATTATTAAAAAATCTGTCAAGAAAAAAGGGTCAATGTAATCTTATTTTTAAAAAGGTATTTTCTAGATATTTTTATAATAAGGTGAGAAAGTGATTTTAGAATTGAAAAGAGGGTTATAAAAGGAGAGGCTAGGCATAGAAGAAAGCATCCATTTATATCAAATTAAATTCTCCATTTTTCAAAATCAAACTTTGTTCATCTTTTTGACTAAGGACAAAAACCATAGAGGCATTCAGATTTGAAGAGAAAAACCTTCCAATCCTTTGTGGTGGTTTCATTAAGAGATCACATTTGTGTGAAAAGTTTACAATTAATTTCAACATGTAATCTTTTTATCCCCAATGATAGGGCAATTTTGACTCCCCATAACATCGCCATTGCTTCAGCCATGTTATAGGATCGCTGCTCCCCCAATCCCCTAGAGAAACCAACAATAACCTTGCCATCAAAGTTCTTGAGAATACCACCACCACTAGCCAACCTTGGGTTTCCTTTAGTAGCCTCATCAAAATTGAGTTTTTCCCAATCCAGGGGAGAGGTTTCCATTTGGTATTATACTGAGCTAAAAGTTAAGAGTTATCAAATTTATCATGTTCCAAACTATGTAAACCCCATCTAATTTCAACACTGGAATCTAAACCAAAAGGAGGGCAGCTCAGAGGTTCCTAGTTGCAAAGGGAAACATTTTCCACTAATAGCTTGGAGCAAGACCCAAACACCTCCTTGAATTCTTTTCAACATTTCAGAATAGTTTGTTATTCCTTTCTTTCCAAATACTCCAGCAAATATTTCGAAATTTCAAAACCTCTCTTCTTTAAATTATCCCGAGTAAGAATCCTACTGTGAGCCCCGATCCACTAGAAGAAATTAATCTTGGGGATGAGGTGACGGTTCCAGATGAGCTTCCAAAATCTACCACAGTGGTTGTTGGATGACAACAAACTATAAGCAAACTTAACAATGAATTTCCCAGTGGTTGGTGCTATGGGAGTTGGTTAGAGATGTGTGGGACATTTCCTAGTTCTTCCTTTGGACCTCCAGTGGACTGAAGTTTCTTTGCAATGGAGATTGCTTGGGGACAAGCAATTTCAAGGAGGGTGGACTGTAATGTCCCCATTTTCGTGAGCATCAGAGTTCGAAGGATTAGCCTATCAGTTGACCCTTGTAGGCTAGTGTTCAGTGATTAGAGGGTCCAGTGGGCATTATTGAGCTCTTCAAGTGGCAATTGTCAGAGTTTACCTCTCCTGATTGTTGGTATTTTCTGAGGCTAGGCTATTCAGTGGTTTCTGGTTCCATTTTGAAGTACTGAATATTTATAGTAAGTGGGTTGAGTAATGGAGGCCAACCTTACTAATTTTCGTAAGGCATCTGGATGTGCAATGGATGTAGTGCTCGATCTCTTGGTTCAAACGAAATGGAAAAATAATAAGTATTTTTGGATTTATGTCATTTTAATTATTAATAAAGTAATACTTTATTAATAATTAATTTTAAAGTGCATATTATTAACTTACATTTTAACTTTATGTTGATGGGGCCACTTTATGACTTAAAAAGTCAATTAATAAAAGTACTTTATGTGGGCGCCTAATTAATGCTTATTATAAAGTCAACATCAAAAAGCGCTTAATGAATATTTAAAATGATTTAAAGGCTCAAAAGGGATCGACCTAATTGGAGAGGGTATATAAGGCACCAAAAAGCAAATCAAATTCATCATTGATCATTTTACACTTATGCTTTTGGAGAGCTCTTCTCTTGGAGAAGGAAAACCAGGGTTTCTGCCATTTTCAACTTTGGAGAGCGTAGTTGCTTCATAGTTTGAGCTTCCTAAGGATGTGCAATATCATCTTAAGGTTGCATTGTGGATTGGCTTCAACTAGGAGTCAATATTGAGCTTTATTGGAGAGGAATCTGTCATTTCCCCATTATAGTTCAGTTCTCAGGAGTAGTGGAGTTAGACTATCTCTTGGACCCTTGTAGGCTAACAGGATTTGGTTAGAGGGTCAGAGGCCATTTGGTGGGTTTGTCATTCTCACCCGTTCAGTTTTGGTATGGGATTATTCAACTTTGCTTCATATTTCTCTGTGCTTGTCTGAGAACAAGGGTTTACAGATTTCTGCCATTGGAGAACGCACATTCTTTAGAGGTTTGCTTCCTTGAGGCTGTGGGATATTAGCTGAATCGATGTAGTGTGAGAGGGCTTCATTCTGGAGCTTTCATTGGGCTTAATCAGGATTTATTGGGGCAGATATCAGAGCTTTCTCACTTCCAGGGGAAGGGTTTCTTCATCAAGATGCCATATCTATCTTCCTCTTTAGCGTACTTCAGACCAGAGGTTGCCATTGTTGAGGCCGTACATTTGTTGGAGTTTGGCGTGTTCTTCTTAAGGGAGGCATGGCATTTTTGAGGCAAATCACCTCATTCTTGTCCCATTTTCTTCTTGCTTCATAGGCGTCCCATCTCTGCAAGTCATTTCCTCCAGTTTGCTTGTGGGAGAATGCAGATCTGAGCTCCTCACGTGCATCCAGAGGTTTTCCAATCATTCTTGCCTGCCAAGCCTAGAAATTCTATATTTAATTATTTTGGAGCATCTTGGGTATGTTTATCATTTGTAAATTGATTGTATGCACTACCTCACACTACATATATCATTACTTGAGCATTTAGTTTGTAAATTTTACTTCAATAAGCATTTTATGCTGTTTCGACCCTTCTACTTTTGTCTAAATTTCCCCTAAAAAACTTAATAAACACATTAAAAAGGCAGAACAATTGGGGTTTGGATAAGAGAGCCAGCTGGGCTCATCTCAGAATCATAGAAGTTTCACAAGGGTTTACATTGCAGATCAGTTTATCATTGAAGATAAATATTTTAAAGTATCATTATTGCTATTGTGTATTCTTCTACAGCACGTGGGAGTTGGTTGTGCTTAATTGCAAGAGGATATCTTCAGAAATTCAAAGGGGTTTTGAGTGCATAATCCATTCTATTGCAGAATCAAACATTTTGGGGTTTCAAAATATTGCTAGCAACCAACTTAGCAGCCACGTGGAGATTATAAGAGCTGTACCAGTCTGATTGGGAGGCCATACTGACTACCTTCAGCCAGGCGTGTGAGTTCAAGGAAAAAAACGCCTAGATTTTTAGTTATCATTCATCACCTTTGTGGCCGATTGGAGTTCTAGCATTCATGTGGCATGATTATTAGCTGAAGAAAGACATCTTTGCTGCCAAGCATGCAAACAAGGGATTTACCAGCTGCTGATAAAGATTTTTAGGCCTGCTGTTATTAAGTCTCAAACTTGTATTTCATTGCTTGTGTCTCTGGGTATGTAGTTTAATGATGCCACTAATATTGTATGAGATGCTCAAAAGAATATATTGTATATGCAAGTTGATTTGAAATAACGAATTAAGGGTTTGCTTCAGCTGTGTGTTTGAATGCAATAGTTTATCATTACTTCCATCTTGCATTGGTATATGTTATTGGCATTTCCTTTATTTCCCGACAATGCATCATTGAAAAATCAAATCAAGCATAAACTTGGTAAACTGCAAGCATAACCCACAGGCAAAAATTTGTGTTAGCAAGTGTCCACTTGGGGTGGGACATTTCAAAGTTTTCCCACATGACTTAAGAGCTTACCCTTCCAACCTGCTAGTTTTATATGAATCCTTTCCCACACTGAATTCCAAAACGAAGGAGTAACATCTTTGAGTGTAAGAGGGAGCCCAAGATAAACAACATGAAAGGTAGCACTATCACAACCCAGGATAGCAATAACTTATTAAAGAAGTAAATCTTACTTTTTTCATAGTCGATGCATTGGCCAAAAATGGTAGCATAATTGTTGAGACTTAACGTCCCCTTCCTAGCTTCCACAGCCAAAGCTTTACCAAACAGAATCGTGTCATCCACAAATTGTTGAATAGTTGAGGGGTTAAGGGAGGTGACAAGTTTGATTCCCTTGAGGGCACCCTCATCAAGCAATTTTAGAATATTCCTACTGATAACATCGACAATTATTATGAATAGATAAGGAGATAGAGGGTCACCATGTCTAATCACCTTTTCAACATTGAAGAATCCTCTAGGCACTCCATTGACAAGAACCGAGTACTTAATCGTAGACACACATTCCTTGATAAGGTTTAGAAACAATTCATTGAAACCAAATTTTGTTAGGACTTGGAAGAGGAAGTGCTAGGATACTTTATCATAAGCTTTGGATATGTCTAATTTAAAAGCCATACCAAAGGTGTTACTCCTATCCATGGACTACAAAATTTCATGGGTGGAAATAGCAGCATCCAAAATTTGACGACTTGGCACAAAACCTTTTTGACAAGTACTAATCATTTCCCCCAAAAAAGGTTTCAGCCTATTTACAAGCAGTTTGGAAAAGATCTTATAAATAGTATTATAGAGGCTGATGGGCCTGAAGTCAGGCATAGTTGAAGGTTCAGGCTTCTTAGGGATAAGAGCAAGGCCAAGAAAACATCCTCCCCAACAATATTCTAGAAATCGTGAAAAAAGGTTGCGGGAAAACCATTTGGGCTAGGAGCTTTAAAGGCCCCCATACTGAAAGTTGTAACCCTAACTTCCTCCCTTGTCACTAGCCTTAAGAGGAGGGCATTATCTTCTAGGGGAGACCATCCAAGCCAAGAGCTTTAAAGGCCCCCATACTGAAAGTTGTAGCCCTAACTTCCTCCCTTGCCATTGGCCTTAAGAGGAGGGCATTATCTTCCAAGGGAAACCATTCGAGCCAAGAGCTTTAAAGGCCCCCATACTAAAAGTTGCAGCCCTAACTTCCTCCGTTGTCACTGATTGTTATTGTTGTTGGTTGAAATATTTTTATATAGACCTCTACTTCAAGAACTGCACATTCCTAGCATTGATAATTTATGATTTGAAGAGATTTATTTTGTTATTGTTCTAAAAGGCTTGCTACCTAAACCAACATATCATTAATTTCAGAATTTGTAATTGCTTGCAATATTGAGTTGTGCATCTTGTTGCCAACAAGTGTAATAGTTTAATATTATTATTATCCTTTCACTATATGGTCTCACCTTACCCAACTCGAGATCTTGGTGATCACAAGTTGTTAAGGTTTTTCATGCATAATCATTGTGTAGTTGTCAAAAATTAAAAAAAATTAAAATATTTGGGGACATTGCAATGGTATCGAAGATAGTGATCTCGCCAGACTATTGAGAAAGCTAACAATTTGATGCAAATTATACCACATGCAAGTCAAACAAATAATTTAGATATTAGCAAAGAAAAATAAGAAAGGTTGAGTCACTAAAACATTAGAATGTAGAATTATACCAACAGGGTCAAGAATTATAAGAGTTTGATATAGAGGGAAGAGATAAGAGTCACGTCAGATGCAAAAAAGAATGATGTAATTTAATTCCCTTATCGAAGAACAATAACAATTGACAAATATGATGGCTTAGTTGGTTTAGACAATGCAAAACTTGAGTATCCTTAGAGCAATGTAGAATCATACTATTGAAGGGAGTATTTCAACAAACAATAATAACAATAGGATTGTGATTTGTTACATAGCTAGACCTTTTCAACCCACTTTCCTACGAAGGGAAGAAGGACCACCTATGTTGGAGGAGAAAAATCCAATTACAGATGATATTACAACTTGTCACATGAATATAGATCTCTTGCATTGAAAATTCAAACAAAAATGTCTGTCACAAATTTTTGTTTGAAGATGAGCAATGGGTCAAGAAATGAACAAAGGCCTATGAAAAATTAGCATAACCTAGATTTACAACATACTTTGGGAAAGCTAACTCTTCTGACCTTTGACGTATCAAATAAGTGTACAACTTGTTCCTAGATTCAAAAGCTAGACGCATACTTGTCACTTAAACCTATGTTTGAAGAAGTAACCGTTAAGTTTGTCACCCTTCATTTAGAAAGAGTATCTCATGAGTGGTGATACCATGGGTTAGCCACCCAAGCTCATAATCTCATCAACACTCATGATGAGATTCACAAAAAGATTGATTGATTGTTAGATATAAAAGACCCTAGGATCCATGTCAAGGAGTTGGTCCAGCTCAAGCAAATATAGTTATGTGAAAAATTATGTAGTAGAGTTTCAAAATTGTCAATAATGGTACTTGATGTCTTAGAAAAGAAGCTTACTATGCTTCTAATGGAGGGTCTATCTTAGCCTCTCAAGGGTTTGGTGAAGGTTTTAAACCACCCTTTAGAAGAGGCAATTAAGAGGGCTCTAACATTGGAGAACTCATTTCCCAGGAGAAAATTCCAATCAAAACCTACTTTAATGAAAAAAATTCAAAAAGGGATCATGGAATCAAAGAATTTGCCATTTTAAAAGGGGTTAATTCAAACAACATGCAACAAGATAGATTCATAGGTGAACTCATGTATTGTATTGAAATGAACACAAATTACATAACAAAAATATGAAACAGAGGATCAAATCCTCAATAGGCTACAACAAATTACAAATTCATTCCCCTTGCTTTTGGAGCCTCTTGTCTCTCTATAGCTACCAAAACTAATTCTCTTTTTCTCTTTCCCTCCTTTTTCATGACATCCCACTTTCCATCTTTCACTACTTTGAAAAATGCCAAAATGTTATAAATCACTTTTGGCACCTTCAAGCCCAATTTGAAATTTGAAACTCCCAACCTAAAAAAATAGCTCAACTTCTATGACTTGTAACTTTTCATCTGAGCATCCCATTAAGCTTTTTTTTTCCAAACTATACTGCTCAAAGTGCTCTACACCCTTGAAATTGATTTATCAAATTTCTTGTAGCAACCACCCTAAAAAAATTAAAATTTTCAACTAAATCAAAGCTACAATGCAATGTCCTTATCCCTTTCTAATCACCTAGTTCTTGAGATGGGCAAGGTGAAAGCATACAGTGTATAAGACCACACACAATTATCTAAAGTAGCACATGAAATGATTTAATCAGCTAAAGCACACAAGGCGGTAGAGCCAACCAAATCTTCACTTCTTTAGTGGAGTGTGCTTGATACAATAGGCTAAAATGAAATCACTCTAATCTACGACCCAGTAAAATGCAACCTTGGAAATTTGTCTTTGCTAAAAGACTTCGTAAATTTCCGCAAATGATCAACTATCCATTGAAACCCACTGTGAAACCTGAATGAATCCACCAATCAATGGAATTGAGTTTTCATTCAATCCACCTTGAAACCCGAGGCTTTTTGTCCTCAAGCTCCTAAAAGCTACACTCTCCAAAATCTCGATAATAATTTTTTCCAAAAAACCCAAATGAATTCATTTTGAGCACCTTTTAATATTTTAATATTATATATTTTGCTCCACTAAATTAACTTTATTTAATATTTTCTCCATCCCATTAATAAAGTCACTTTAATAAATAATTAATTAATTAAATATAAATCTCCAAAATATTATTTTAGGACAATTTAATATTTAATTAATTAAATTAAACTTCGTGGTGGCTACTCAGAAATGGGGACATTACATAACAACATATTGTGTTGCTGGTTCAACAAGTACAACTAGCATGGAGGTCATACAAACTCACTCAATCATTAATTGTCCACCATGAAATGATTATAATCTGCAAATAAACATGAGATGCCTCAAAGATGAGTGATTAAGGCTCCAAAAGAGGGGTGATTCCCTTCTTCACTTCACACACCCCCATACTAGCTTGTATGATCAACAACTACAAGGTACTGCCTCTCGAACTTCGAATTCGTCTCACGACAAGCATAGGCGGTAAGGATAGGTCTATACTTCCAAAAAAGATTATGATTTGTTAGGTCATTTCATGAAAAATCAGAAATCTTTTCTGGTACGACCCTCAAGAAGTATGACCAACATGGGAAGTAATACTACTAGCTCTAGCACCTCCAATCATGTCCACACACTGAAAAGAAACTCATAGGAACAACATCAAACATATTTGCAAACCAGAAATAGTTTCATTATCAACAACAAAATTGGAAACTTCACTTGTAGGCATAACTATGACTTATGAATGAAATCACCAAGACTAGCTAGGAGGGTTCGATGTCCTCAAAATTGGTATTTTCAAGAGGACTTTCATTCTCAAGAAAATCAGAGATGAACAAAGACTCTCTTATATGTTGAAGAAAATATCATAACATGTCTAACCTCAACAATGAGCTCACAACCTCCTTTTATAACATTCTGAAAGAAATAAACTGGTAAATTTCTTTTTCCTCCAAAAGCTCTTTTTGAAATTAAATAATGATATTTTATGAGAGCAAAAGTACCCCATGTGCCTAGGCATCCCCTCTGAAGGTACAACTTAAAACACTTTTTAATTAAATAATTATACTACCTTTTTAATTTATCCTCCTTAGGACAACTTAAAGTTATAATTATTTAATAATTTAATTATTCACCCCAGTTGTGAAAAGCATCAAAAAGAGATAAATATGAAATTTTGATCATACCATAAAATCTTTGGGGACGGTAGGATGATGAACTAAAGCAACTTGACATTTGTCTAAAAATAACATGCTTCTCTAAGAAGTTTGGAGAGATCCCAAAAGAACGAAATTGCATTCTCAAAGCATTGTGAGGCTCACAAAGATCACCTAAACTCACTACCATGAACAAAATCACTACGTGATCAATCATGTGCTCTCAAAAAAAGTTGGAGTTCTCCCTTGCCCACCAATTAGCCTACAAGAAAACTTGGAAAATAGGCTAATTGTTCACAAGATGATTATGCTTGAGAAGGGAAAATTATATTTCCCCAATTTCTAGGGCCTCAAAACATCATTTGAAGCCTCAAAAATCAATTATGAAGAATTTTTCACGATTTTCAGAACCGTAAATATTTAATATCTTCACATCTAGATGTGATCTTGACCTAAAACTCATCCATGGCATACAATTTTCAATTGTAGAGCTTTCGAGAAAATTTCAAGTCCATACATGCTAAATTGCAAACTTACCAAAAATAAAGGCATTGTTACTTTTAATAATTTTCAAAAATTTAAAAGTTCTAAACCAATCTACAAGACCTTTTAGATGGAATGAGCTTCATGGTTATTGTCAGGCTAAACATAAATTAAAATAAAACATTTTTTTGGGTGATGTTGTAATGTCCAATTTTTTGATCCATTCCAACATCTTTGGAAACTCAAACTTTCTTGGAGAGTGTTAACTTTATTGAAAAGGTATTCTGATAGTGGCAAAGAGTTCCTGGAGCCAAGATGAGTACAATATATGTCATGTCCCCAAAATAGCAATACCATAAAGACCAAGTGTTAAAATACTAATAAATTAATAAATAAAATAAATAGAAATATTAAGATTAAATATAAAATAAATGTGTACCATATCAATATAAACATATATAAATAACAAAATATAATAATAATATATAGGCAAATTATTGTTATTACATTCTAGTATTAAATAACTTAATAATAATAAATAAATATTATAATCACTGCACATCAAAAATTGTAATGCATTAGAATAAAATAATAATAAGATATTAGCAAATTGGTTTTATTATTATACTTTAATATTAAAAAATGTTCAATAAAACATCAAAATAAAATAAGTATATAATTTGAAATATCATAATTATTAGTAACAATATATTATTTTCAAAAATATATATTATTGTGATAATAAGTCTTTAAGGGCAGCAATTAAATCTAACAAAGGGATATATTTGATGAAAAGTCACCTCTTTCACCAAACAATACATTGCCCCCATGAGTCACCTACTTTGAATGGTATAAATAGAAGGAAGGAAAATAAGGAAGGGGGGAAGAGATGGAGAAATAGAACAGCAACAACAATGATTGTTATGCATTGGAATATAGAGTCATTTAATATATATATATATATATATATTATCTAATAGGCATACAAGTATATATACATAGATATAGATAAATCTTATAATGAATAATATCATTATCAATGAATAAATAATATATATATGAATAAGGAAAGAATATATATATAGGGGTAAGTAGATAGGGGAATCACTGGTGAATATACAATAATGATACTTGCAACAATTATTAAGCCTTATAAATAATTATGACTCTTTAATATGAACATAAGTAGACTATGCATATTTTTTCTTCATCCTATGATCAATCCAATATAAGGTTGAAGGAAGACGATTAAGGAATAAAGAGGCATGGGAAGCCATAGCCATTCAGAAGTGTATTTCCCAGGCTAAACTCGCAACGAGGCACATGCCTAGTGCGACTGGGTGAAACTGATTGGAACCACTGGACTGTGTAACCCCGGGTTTATGATTGATCGACCTGGTCATCAACAAACTTGGGAACAGTAACTATAAATAAACCCCTGAAAATATATATGATCCCGCCAAGAGAGCTGAGTCATGATCTAAGTGGTTTGTCTGTAAACCCCATCTAGGCTTCCACCCCGTTGGCCCTAAAACCTGAGTTGGGCATAGTGCCCCGCTGGCTCAAGGCAAGGGTTGGGTCTTGGAGGGATGGGGGATTCCACATATAATTGCCCCGTTGGCCTAAGATAAGGGTTGGGCAATAAAAGGTGGTAGACCATTGGCCCCTTAGGGAATTCTTCTCTTTTGATGGGTTAAGTGACTTTTTTTTCTTATGTTTATTAATTTGCATTTTTGATTATATCTTATGTGGGATACTATATGTTAATGCTAACAGATATGTTGTTAATATGTCGAATACAGGACTCAAATTTAGGATTATTGAAACTAGGAGAACATTCCTTTGAGAAGAAGAAACCCTAAACCTAATCAACGAGTAAATCCTAGGACAAGACAGGTACGGAACATTACAATATACTTTCTATACACGAATCCAATTTTTTGGGAGCGCTCCACACTTTTTGGAGAAGTTTGTCATCTTAGAAGAGCACCAACTTTCATCTAGATTGATATCCTATGCATTTAAGGCATTGGTAGTGTGGTCAGAATTCATATTTTGGGCTATTTTAATATTTTATGAATTTTGGTGGTTGTCGGAAATAATTAAATAATTAAATGGTTATACATTAAAGTTGTCAAAAAAGTAAAATTAAATGATAACTTATATTTAATTATTTAAAAAAGTGTTTTAAGTGTGTAGATAAAGTGTCAGTAAGCTCAAGGTGCTGAAAAATGGTCATAAGGATACTTTATTTGCACAATCCTCCATCAAACATTCCTATCAACACAATCTTCCTTAATTTGAATCATGGTGTTAGGATTGTTCATTTGTGTGATTTCAACTCTTGGAAGAATGCTTTGGAGTTTTGGGTGGTCTAGTGTTGCCATGTACGAGCTGCACTTGTTGTACCAACATCCATTTACCCCTATTTTAAACCTAAACATGTTTGAATATGTCCACCAATCTGATATAAGATGTTTCTCAATATGTTTGTGGGTATTTAGTAGCAGTCTGGAGTGTCTATTCAGTGGGTTTTCAGTTTGGGGTTGTGTATCAACATTTTGGGGTGTTGGCTGTGTGTTTTCAGTTTGTAGCAGACCTGATCAGACCTAGTTATCAGCAGTATAAAGAGTTATCAGACCTGTATCAGCATTCTATATCTTTCTTAGAAGGTATTCTGCAGTTGGTTCATGATTAGACTAATTTATCTATGTTATTTGGCTTATTGCAACAGTCTAAATTTATGATCAGAACTTATATCAGCATAAATCAACAAGTTTATATTCATTAATGATGATTTGTAATGCATTTTATATTATCTTGTAATACCCTGGATAGTAGTACCAACAATGGCTTCATCTTGCACTGCAATGTATTTGCACACCCCATTGAATAAGTGGAAGTAGCTATACCTGTTATAATTGCATTTCGTTGAATAAGCGTGAAGTGATTGTGATTGTTAAATTGCACTCCTCTGAATAAGTTCGAAGTGACTGTGCTTGTTGTAATTGTACTCCGTTGAGTAAGAGAGAAGCAAGGAAACCCGGGGACACGTCCTTGACGTTTTTGGACACGCCCTAGGGATGGGGGGATGCCTAGGGGATGTCCTTGGGCCATCCCCCAAAAAACTTACAAAGGCAGAAACATCCCCAAAATGCAGGGACATGGTGCAGGCTTGGGGGGGACGGTCAGAGACGTCCCCTGACCGTCCCCCTGTTGAATCTCTCTTGTGCTAATTTGTCATTGATGACAATATGTGTTACAGTTTGGCATCTTGTGGTTTACTCAGTTGATGTGCTTCGTTTATGTTTGGCATGTTTACTTCACTTTTGATATTATCTTGGGTGGCACTGATATCTTGACTCCATGTGCAGATCTCGGTTGAGGTATTCTGGTTACTGGTTTATGTTCCTTGATCAAGTGACATGTTTCTGATTCACTTGATTATATGACTTTGGCATGTTCAGTGTTCTATAGGTTGATATGTGTGGCTTGATCAGTTTTTAGCTTCTTGAAATTGTTAATGGTTTTTTATCATATTCAGAGTCATCTTACTCCAGCCTTTTTCAGGTAATGATCTCTGATTCTTGATGCTTGGGTTTATGAGATGCAGTTTGTTTTATAGTTTTAAGAAAACCCTATCGGGTTTCCTTAATCAACTGATAATGGTTTATGGTATGTGGAATGGCATTGTGAACTTAGCATGTTTTTAGCCTTTATTACACTTCACAAGGCTTTGGAAAGTATTTGACCTTGGACATTATATGGCATTGGATATTAATGAGGTGGCAATCGGCTTTGATATTATTTGATATCTTTTGGCATTGGAAATTATGTTTGGCCCACTATGGGAGTGCATATTATATTGCATTTGAGTCTAATAATGGTTAAATTATAAGGCTTAAAAACCGACAACAAGTATAAAGTTTTTTGATTAATTTTTTATGTCACATTGGATGTGACTTGGCTTTGATTATTTGGAATCAAACATGCCTTAGGCAATCGGCATTTCATAGGTAAAATGGTCTTATCATAATATCTGTTAAGGCATCATTTGGTCAGCATTTTACTTGGCAATTTGTTAATGATTTGTGAGAATTTTGGTTGGCATGATTGTCTTTGATCTGCCCGCGGATTTCAAAGGGCATTATGAGTTTATGCATTATCATATCGGTCCTTTCGGACCTCAAATGTTATCACATTTTGCAAAGGATTTCGTTTGCTTGCTTTGGAAGTTTAGGTCAATATTTCGCTTCTCTTGTTCGAAGGGTTTGGAACCCTATTCTGGCCGCCACCATGGAATCATACTCTCGGCCGTTTCACTGTGCATGTTGCTGGTTTACTGACCTTGGACAGCGTATGGGGATTTTAGTAAGACCATTACAATGGTTGCTTCATTTGACTGGCTCCTGTCATTGGGTAAGAGCTCGTAATGAGAAAGGTACTCGGGCTGCTCAACTTCTCTGCAAATCTGGTAAACACTTTTGTGACAACATCTCCATCACTATTCTTAGGTATTCATCTTTATGTTTGCCTTGCAGATCCGTTACTTTTCAGGCAAGGTTAGTTTGAGATAAGTTTTTTATGCTAAAGGAAAGGTGAAAAATGAGTCTATTCCTTTCATGGCTAGATCTGAAATGATTGCTCCAAAACTTGACTGCATTTTTATTGAAGGTTATCATGTCAGTTTTAAGGGATTGTGATTTATGTTTGTGGGTAATCATGAAATCTTCGAATTTCTTCAGATTCTTATCTGGGTTCATTTACAACTATTCTTGAAAGCATGTTTAAAGGATTTCAGTTATAGTGCATTGTGCTTCAGTTACTTTACTTGAGCAGCAGTTTCAATGGCTATTTTCTTATGGAATATGTATTATCTTAATGCTGCTTGGTTGAAGCTTTGCCTGTGTAGGTTGCTCGACTAGACAGGGTTCAGTCACACTTCTATTTTTACATACTATTTTTCTTTTCATGTCTGGAGAAAAGACTCTGCTCAAAAGAACTCTGTCTTACCTAAAAAGTAGCTCGACAAGAAAGTGGAAACAAACAAAAAGGTCACCTCTGTTTTGTTTTGTAAAAAACAAGATTCTGTTGTAACCGAAAGTTGTGAGTAATGATGTATTCTGTAAAAAGATGAAAACATAGATATTAGGGCTTTAATATTACTGAAAAACAAAAAGGAGAAAGAGGATTGCATGAGTGATAGGGTTACTTTCTTTTTGCTGCATATAATTAAAAAAAAACAGTGAGTTAACTGTTTTGTATGGTATCATGGAAAATGTATGAAAGTGTGAGAAAAACAAAGTGAGAACTTATCATTGAAAAGAGATTGATGAGAAGTTGTCTTGAGATTGTAATTGAAAACTTAATGAGATTTTCCTCAAGCTGTCTTAAGGCTTGATAATGGTTGGAACTCTGAAGTGCCATCCTTGACATTTGAGAATTCTACACATTGTTTGTCAAGAGGCACTTCACAGAAATCAAGGAAACAGAGAGATCCTCTTATCATTGTATGTTCTATTGAAAAACAGAAAAGGGGTTGGTGCTCCTTGAGATTGGTGTCTCTAAAAAGAGGGGTTGGTGCTCCTTGAGTTGGTGCTCAGAAATGAGCCATGAGGCATTGCCAAAAATGATTATTGAAATAAAAGCCTGAAAAAGATAGCAGGTTAAGGAGTGGTTTTTCTACCCCAGGAGGGTTTTCCACTCGGCATATCTTGTGTCTATTTGAGTATCTGTGGTTCATTTGATTCAGTGCTTTAATGCTTTAAAATGCTATGTTTCACTATTCTAATTTCAGTTCATGTGATTGCATTCAATACATGAATGAGTTTATTATTGATAAATGAGAGCATACACTTGGTTTATTTCAGTTTCAGTTAAATTTGGTAAAGAGGTAAATAACACTGATTCCCCCTTTCCACCCCACACCCCCGCTCTCCCCTCTTAGTGTCTTTTCACTCCAACACCCCCCCTATAAAGTCACTTTAGGTAAAAAAAAAGAACTCTCATTTTTTATAAGAAAAAAAAACATTTTAAAATTATTATCATGTGGGCTCCCACACCCTTGCTTGCCCTAAATGGACAAAAAGAGGTTCATTTCATTTCTAAATTTTATTTATGGAAATATATTGCAGCAAGGTTTGAAAGAAGAGTGAATTGTTTGAGCAGGGATTGAAGGAGCAGCTGCAAAAGAGGTTGAATCTAGGGCATCATTGGTAGTGAGGTTGCAATTTCTTCAAAGAGGTAAGTCATTCTATCAATTTTTTAATTTTTTTTGCAAGTTTTTTTCAAAGATTAAAGTAAGAAATGTCTGATTTTTTCATTTTCCAGTTTAAAGTTTCATTAAATCTCAAAAAAACAATATGAGCGGTAGTGACAATGAAGTGCAAGAAACTCAAATAAATGTAACGGTTTCACCCTCATCAGAGTGTGGAAGTATTGAGGGTGGACGTGAACAGCCAAAAAATCCATTTGAGTGCCCTTCAGAAATCTTGCAAAGGGCCCTTTTAACAAAAAAAAACCTCTTTTCCAATTTGTGACAGCCCTAGATACCAAAGGTAAAAATTCAGGGGGGAGTAGGGTGTGGTTGTGTCATATTTGTAATACAAATTTTAGAGGGAGATACACAAGGGTACGACCTCATTTCTTGGGTGTTAAATGTCGTGGAGTTAAGATTTGTCTAGACATAAAGGATGATGAGAAGCTAGAGGATCATGGATTGCACATGGAGGCAAAAATGAGGTCTACAGGAGTGACAATGCCAACACATTACTTTGCAAGTGAACATTCATCTATGCCTATGCCATCCATGGCTGGTAGTGGTAGTAGTGATATTGCCAAGGGAGGAAAGAGGAAGGTTAGTGGTGGTGAGAGGCCAAGGAGAGTTGCAGGTATGTTTAATGTGTAGGCACGAGATGCAACGGTCTTCCATTGCCAAAAAAAATTATGCCCATGCCATCCCATTTCATGTGGCTCGTTTCTCTTATTTCAAACAAATGATCGAAGATGTCGAATCTATTGGTCCCTCATTTGTACACCCTGGAGATCATAAACTATGCACTACCCTCTTAGACAAAGAATATTCTAAGGTAATTTGCTAATGGAGGATATGAGGCAAACTTGGATCACGAGGGGTTGTTCTATTGTGATGGATGGGTGGACTAATATTGGACATCGGCTACTCATCAATATCATATTCACATGCCCAGTTGACTCTTATTTTCTTAGTCGTGGATTGTTCAAGGAAGCGTAAGGATGCAAACTTCCAGTTTAGCATTTTGAGAGAGGCCATAGAGGAGGTTGGGGCCTTAAATGATGTATAGGTGGTCAATGATTCAGTACGTGTGTGCAAATTGTATGGTATGATGGTGGAGGGTGCTTACAAGCACATCTTTTGGACCCCGTGTTTTGTTCATGCTTTAAACAATGCATTGAAAGATATAGGGAAAATAGATTGGGTGAAGCAAGTGGTGGCAAAAGTTAGAGATATCCAAATGTTCGTTTGCAACCACCACGCCTCACTTGCTCTTTTTAGGAAATTTGCAAAGAAGGAATTCCTCAAACCTATTGAGACAAGATATGTTAGTTACTTCATTTTTTTAGAGAGCATGATTGAGGTGCATGAGCTTTTGCAATTGATGATGGTGAATTCAGAGTGGAGTAGATGGCCTAATTCAAGCTCTATTGAAGAAAAAGCCATCAAACAAAGGATCCTTGATGATGACTGGCGGTCCACTATGAGGTAGGACATTGCTGATTTTATTATTAAATTGCTGATTTTATTAAATATTAAATATTAAATTGCCGACTTTCATATTAAATTTCTGATTTTAATATTTTAATTTTATTGTTCAATGTTTCAACTTTCAAAGTTTCTAACTTGTTAATTAACTTATCAATTAATTCTTTTCAATTTTTTGTTTTCATTTTGTAGATATGTTTGCTCTTTCATCTCACTTGTTGTAGATGTCATTAGATATGTTGATACAAAATCAGACTCTCCTAGTCTTGGAGAGATATATGAGATATTTGACAACATGATTCGAAAAATAAAGAAAACAATTTTGGCTAAGGATCGTACTTTGGGATTATATGAGCAACATATTAAGCCCATTGTGATGCGGGAGTGGAACACAATGAACACCCTACTTCATATGCCAAAATTTTCTCTTAATCCCAAATGGTATGCTGGTGCAAGAGCACCAAGTTGCTTTCAAGCCTCCATGAGGCCATTTGTAAATAGTTGTTCTATTTTATGTATTGGGTCTTATAATAAAGTTTATAAAACCATTTTATAGGTTTTTGAGTCTTAGGAAGTCATATGTCAAATAATGTTTAAAGTTGTTCCATATTGTAAAAATTGTAAAAGTTACTCAAAAAAGTTGTCAAGCAACTTGTCAAAAGTGTCATTAAGGTGTTTTGTCAACAAACTAATTAAAAGGTGGTTAAAAATAGTTAGTTTTGGTTGGAAATGTATAAGTACACCCTCCAAAACTCGAATTGAGAGGTTGGAGACATTATTTGTGAAGTTTGATGAATGGCAACCTGAAGTTTGGTGTGCATTTTATAATTCCTACATTGTTTTCAGGTTGAAGTTGTGATTTGTACGGACTGGTATGGATTCAAATAATGGAGTATCATATATGGTTGGAAAGATCTCTGTTTCTAGTTTCCAATTATTTTTGTCTCATTGAATTTTATTGAGTTTTGTGGAAGATATGATTATTTTGGTGAGACTGCCTATTTTAACAATATTGTGCAGAATTTACAGTCTAAAAGAATGTGATGGTACGGATTTTAAATTATATATTTTGGGTCTGAAACCATTTTTATGTTGTTCCTATATGAATCTACTTTCATTTGCTTGAAGTCTCATCAAATTTCATTAAGATTTGAATAAGTTATGATCATTTTAGTGAGGGCAGGTTTGAACCCTGTCTAGGGTTTGCAGTTTTGGGAAAAATGCAATAACTTTAGTTTCGACCATTGGATCTTCATAAAAATTGGAAGGAAGGTCTATAATTATGTGATTTGAAATCTCACCGAAGGGATTGGCTTAAGTGTTTGTTGTGTAGAAGTTATTAATGACTGTTCATTGCATTAAATTGTGGGCTACCATGGCTATGTTTCTAATGTGATCTAGAATGCACTTAATAATTCTTTGAGATGCGTAATTTTATGAAATTTGTCAAGTAAATGGAATGTTGAGTTGTGAATCCTCTTTGCTCTACATCAGTTTAGTATCAGAGCCTGAAGATGCTCTGGGAAAGTTGTTTGTGGTTTGTGTGTGGTTGTTTGCAGGTTGAGGAAGGAACCTGATTGCCTAGGTGAGGCAAGGTGAAGTGGAAGCAAGGAGAGACTTGCTTGTGAAGATGGAATTTTTAAAGAGATGTTGGCAAGCTGAGGATTCATGAAGGAAGAAGGAAAGAGAGGAAAAGGAAATGAGAAAGAAGGAAGGAAAGAAGGCAATAATAATAGAGTTTGAGAAAGCCCTGGAAGACATAAGCCATAGGTTGGAAATATTAGACAAAGAACACCAACTTCTTAAGGAAGCACAAAGGAGTTGGAATATACCAATGTCAAAGAGGTTAAGATGGCCTCTGAAGAAGATTATGAAGAAGCAAAGAAAACAAAAGAATATAAAAAATGAGACAAAGGTAAAGTTTGAATCTATTGTTCAAGTTCGACAAGATAAGTTACAAGTTGAGATGCATGATATTTCGATTGTGTTTGAAGATGAACGAACTTCTTTGTTGGTTAATGAACATGTTGATGTTGAGATTAATGATGTGGTTGTTGTTGGTACTCAAGTAGTTGATGAAATTGTTTTTGATGAACAAGTTGAGAAGGTTGTTGATGTTACTGATAACCTTGGTATTGGTACTCAAGTTGATGATGATAAAGTTGTTGATAACATTGATATTGATATTCATGATCAAGTTGTTGTTGATAGTAAAGTTGTTAATAAAGATGTTGCAGATCTATTTGCTAATGTGGTATATGAAGGTTTGCAAGAGTATGATGCAGGTTATATATGGTACTCTAATGATAAGAATGAAGATATAGATGATGCTACTGAGGTTTATACACAAGAAATGGATTTTTGGAGCCTAGATGTTGAGAAAATGATGGAGAAGAGATGGTATAAGAAGAAGAGGAAGACAAAACCATGGGTTAAGATGAAGATACAAGTGTTTGTGATTGCAGGTCATAGTG
This sequence comes from Sequoiadendron giganteum, assembly GCA_007115665.2. NCBI lineage: Eukaryota > Viridiplantae > Streptophyta > Pinopsida > Cupressales > Cupressaceae > Sequoiadendron > Sequoiadendron giganteum. The sequence goes on along the minus strand of CM021109.1, from coordinate 618,431,708 downwards.
AAGATTCATTTATTTTTGCAGGTGCTTTATTTTATGCTAACTCAGGGGACTTGAGTTTTTTCTTCAAGGGGTGTATGGTGCAAGAGCACCAAGTTGCTTTCAAGCCTCCATGAGGCCATTTGTAAATAGTTGTTCTATTTTATGTATTGGGTCTTATAATAAAGTTTATAAAACCATTTTATAGGTTTTTGAGTCTTAGGAAGTCATATGTCAAATAATGTTTAAAGTTGTTCCATATTGTAAAAATTGTAAAAGTTGCTCAAAAAAGTTGTCAAGCAACTTGTCAAAAGTGTCATTAAGGTGTTTTGTCAACAACCTAATTAAAAGGTGGTTAAAAATAGTTAGTTTTGGTTGGAAATGTATAAGTACACCCTCCAAAACTCGAATTGAGAGGTTGGAGACATTATTTGTGAAGTTTGATGAATGGCAACCTGAAGTTTGGTGTGCATTTTATGATTCCTACATTGTTTTCAGGTTGAAGTTGTGATTTGTATGGACTGGTATGGATTCAAATAATGGAGTATCATATATGGTTGGAAAGATCTCTGTTTCTAGTTTCCAATTATTTTTGTCTCATTGAATTTTATTGAGTTTTGTAGAAGATATGATTATTTTGGTGAGACTGCCTATTTTAACAATATTGTGCAGAATTTACAGTCTGAAAGAATGTGATGGTACGGATTTTAAATTATATATTTTGGGTTTGAAACCATTTTTATGTTGTTCCTATATGAATCTACTTTCATTTGCTTGAAGTCTCATCAAATTTCATTAAGATTTGAATAAGTTATGATCATTTTAGTGAGGGCAGGTTTGAACCCTGTCTAGAGTTTGCAGTTTTGCGAAAAATGCAATAACTTTAGTTTCGACCATTGGATCTTCATAAAAATTGGAAGGAAGATCTATAATTATGTGATTTGAAATCTCACCGAAGGGATTGGCTTAAGTGTTTGTTGTGTAGAAGTTATTAATGACTGTTCATTGCATTAAATTGTGGGCTACCATGGCTATGTTTCTAATGTGATCTAGAATACACTTAATAATTCTTTGAGATGAGTAATTTTATGAAATTTGTCAAGTAAATGGAATGTTCAGTTGTGAATCCTCTTTGCTCTACATCATATGCACCAAAGGCTGGAAGGTTGCCTCCTTGTGATGACAAAGAGGTGAAAGAAGGGCTAATGAAGGCCTTTCGTAAAATATATTCAATTGAGGAGTCTACAATACTCTGCACACCATGGCTTGCCTTCACAAATCTTCATGGTCCAAAATTCAATAAACCAAAGGCGAAGATAGATAGAGCTACATTAGCTCAAAATGACCCTATCTGATGGTGGACATGGCATGGGAAGGATACACCACAGTTGAGGATGCTTGCCATTCACCTCCTTTCACAGGTTGTTAGTTCCTCTACTGCAGAGAGGAATTGGTCCACATATGACTTTATCCACCCATCAAGAGGAATAGACTTACCTCTAGACAAGCGGAGAAGTTAGTGGTCGTGCATAGTGCTCTTCGACTTCAAGATTGTCATACTCCAAAGTATCGACATAATCCATCTTTACGGTGGGGTGTTGATCCCAAAGACATCGCCCAAGTTGATGAGGAGGACGCACCAAAGAGATTGGTTGGGATACTGTTGGATGAGTCAGACCCTCACAGTGGCAGTGACTTAGAGGACTCCAATTTTGATGCAGTGTTGAGAGATGCAGATTAGTGGCAGCAGTGTACTTTTCTTTTTTTGTATTTTCATATTGTAATCGAAAGTGAAAATTGTAGCCTTTGGCCATTTTGTTGTAACTTGTATATTGCTTTTTAATATCATATGCAATGCCATATTGACAATGAATTATGAAAGCAATTTAAATTAAGTTTGACATTTGCTAATTTGTTTGATTTTGACTCTCGTGTGAACTCTCAATTTAACACAAATGTTATGTACTAAGGTTCTATAATGCATATATGAATGTTCTATCAATGCTATCATATGAAAATTTAAAATTTCCCTATATATTTTGAATTTTCCCTATTTTTTATATAGCCGTCCCTTACCATCCCCGTCTCGGAAACTTGGGGTAACATAGGTGCGAAGTGATTGTGCTCATTATAATTTCACATTTTGTTGAATAAACATAGAAGTGTTCCTTTCAATTCTTGCATAAAGCACACTCCACTGAAGAAGTGAAGTTTGGTTGGATATGCAGCCTTGTGTGCTTCAGTTGATTAGATTACTTCATATGCTGCATTTTTAGATAATTGGGTGTTGTCCTTTACATTGTATGTGCTCAACTTGCCCATCTCGAGAATTGGGTGATCAAAAAGTGATAAGGACATTGCATTGTAGCTTCATTTCTGTTGTAAATTTCAAAGAAACTGGGGTGCTTATTATATATTTGCTTTGACTGAAATCTACTTTTCTACTCATGATCAATGTATACTTGTGTATGCGATCAAAGTAGATTCTATTGGATTAGTTTATTATGCCTTTAAAGTTTAATTATTGAAAGGGTGCATTGATAAAAGTTTTAAATTATTAAAAAATTATTTTTTTCATTCTTTTTTCAATTTTCCAAGCCAAGGCTAATTGCTGAGTCTAAGTCTAGGTCAAAAGTCAACTTCCCAAGTCTGAGTCAAGTTCGAGTCTTGTAACTATACTTGTAACTATGGTTTATAGCATTAGCATGTGAGAGGTCAACCATTATTGACACAATGATTTGACAATGCCTAATTTTTTAATTAGAAAGCCATGTTATTTTTGTCAAAGAACTGTTGGAGTAATAGAAGAACCCACAAGTGCAACAATCTAACCAGCAAGACCAAAAACCTTCCACAAGAGAAATGCAATAGAAAGAATTGTTATATTGTTAGAAAACAATGAATACAAAATGATTACAATACAATAAGATAATCTTGCTATATAGGCAAGGATAAAACCCTTGATGAAGCCCCTAGGACAAACTAAAATCATGAAAAATGTCTTAATCCTATGATACGAGACACAATAAGTAAACCACCCGAGTGAGCTTAACTAGGTCCGATAGGTCTTGAAATAAAAATAGCTAGATAATATACCCTGTTCACCCCCAACACGAACACATCACAAGGGTATTTAGCTAGATGTGTAAGTGAAAAATGTCAATCTGGAGGAAATATGGTATCATTTTATGATCATTGAATTTTCTTATCTACAAAATTCAATACAAGGATAAAATTGTTAAACATAATACACATGATATAAGATACCAAAAAAAACACAAAATCAAAATATTCCTAATTTTAGATAAAGAAAAGGAACTAGTATAAAAAAAAATGGCATATGATTATACAATTGAAATAAAATAAGCATACTTTAGAGTCCACTTGAGGTGCTGTATTTCATCTTCAATACGATCCCGTTCTTGGCGTAACAGCCGAAATTCCTTCATAAATAAATTTTTATTTCATTATTATCATAAGCTATAAATAACCATTTACATAGAAGTATAATGTTATCATAAGCAATAAATGCTTACATCATCATAGTAGTCTAACAATATCTTTATCTAATAAATCTATAATGAATGACCAATTAATTTATATTCCTTGTTCAAGAAAAATATTTTGATCAACCACTTGTATTTATAAGTACACAAAGAAAAAACAGTATACTAATCACATTTATAACAAAGATCAGTAATATATCTTAAAAGTAAGCTTACAACAACATTCCCAAACCTTCAACACAAAAAGAGATTTCCACCAAATTTGAAGAGCAGATATCATCCAAAAAGAAATGTTGAAAGATATTGAAAAATAAAATTAATCAGTTTTAGATCATCAAATAGATTTGTTAGTGCCATTATCAGTACCCCTATGAAATTTTGCCTGCAGTCAAAGTTATTGTCAGTCATCAAGTCATTTTTTGTCATATTTTCAATGTCAAATGAGTTAGTTTTCTTGTCAAATAACCAAGTCATTAGGTATTGATCTATTTTTAATAAACATCAATGTTTGCAGATTGCCCATGGATGAAGATTACCAAATGCAAAGAATCAAATTTTCGATATTGAGGTCAATAAAGGTACGAGTCTAGATAAAGGAAAAGGTGGAAAATACAATATGAAAGTTCACCCAAGAAGAAATAAGGGTTAAGGAGGAAAGAGGCACAAATTTGTGGTGGCCAAGCTAGGGTGAAAGGACACCAAGGGTGATAAAAACTGGACCAAATTTTGCCAAGGAAGAAATATGGTTGAGTAAAAAACTATGCCACATATTGAATTGGCAACCCCAAGAGGAAACTCTATCAAGTATGCTGATACCATTAGTGAATCTCAATCACATCATAATAGAGGTGATTGAAATCAAATAGAATTTCACCATTTTGGTTTTCCCATACCAATCTCGAATCATGCCAAAGATGGCTATAGAGTTAGTGAAATGGACTAATAGAAGAAGAGTGATAGAGCTAGGGAAAAAGTGCACCAAATGTGGCAATAGCATAAGTGAACTCCGTCATAAATGGAACCACCTAAAAACGCAAAGATTTCAAACTATTACAAGGGTCCAGCCAACCAAATTCAGCATCTAAATTGAAAAAGTTGTTAGAGATCAGCGCCTAACATACACAAATAGTGTTGTTGCCCTTTTTTAGTGGCTGTGCCAACATAAACTTTCACCCAAAACCTGGAAATGGCAGAGTTTTTGCAAAACCGTGCCCTATAAATCAAAGTAGCATGCGACAAAGAAAATCACATATCTAAGCTGTCTTTGCCAACACAAAGTCATGACCCAACATTTAAGTGGAAATAATCAAAAGGTAAATGCCATTTTCATGTAGTAGAACCAGCACAAAAAAATGATAATGGAAGTTAATAAGGAAAGTGTTCACTTTGGATGTTGTAATATATGTTCACTCTTCGATGTCGCATCCTCAACCGGTAGGTTCTTCCATTTAACTAGATATTCCTTAATAGACCTTTTCCATAGAGTACGCTCCTTGACATCAATGATAGCCTCAAGAATCAAAATCAATTTCCCCTCATCCAATGGTGTTAACTCCAAGAAAGGAACTACATTGTGACGAAGTCCCTTTTTGAGGTGTGACACATGGAACATGTTGTGTACTCTACTACTTGTTGGTAACTCCAACTCATAAGCTATTTCTCCAATCCTTTTGGAGATTTTGAAGGGACCGTAGAACCGTGGCTTAAGCTTCTCCGATCCACTCTTCTTAAGTGTGGATTGCCTGTAGATTTGTAATCTCAGGTATACCATGTCAGCCACCTCAAAATTGTATTTCGTGCAATACTCATCAACGTACATTTATTGATTTTGTGCCTGTTGCAAGTTTTCTTTCAGAGATATCATTATATCCTACCTTTCCTGTAACAAATCCCTGGCCTTAGGCACTTTGTTGTCCCCAAAAAGAAAATCGATGAAGCTTGGAGCTTCATATCCGTAGAATGCCATAAATGGTGACATCCTGATAGACATGTGGTAGGTGGAGTTATAACAATACTCACCAAGGTGTAACCATTTTACCCATGCCTTCTACTGCCCTGAGATATAGTTTCAGAGGTACCCTTCCACCCACTTTTTTACTATTTTTTTCTACCCATCGGTCTATGGATAATAATTGGTACTAGGAGTGAGCTCAGTCCCACTCAACCTAAAGAGCTCCCACCAAAAAAGACTTAGGAACTTGTTGTTCCTCTCACTTACTATGCTCTTGGGCATCCCATAAAGTCTAAATATCTCTCTGAAAAATAAATCAGCCACTTATGTTGGATATGATGTTGAAATGGTAAAGAAATGGACAAATTTTGTTAGCCTATCAACAACAGCATATACACAATCCTTGCCCTAAACCTTCGATAGCATGATGGTGAAGTCCATAGAGATACATTCCCATTTTTTATTGGGAACAAGTAGGGGCTGCAACAAGCCAATTGGATAAGTGTGTTCATTCTTGTTTTGCTGGCATGTGAGAGTCGAAACACTCCCTAACATACTTAGGGCCTCAGTTTTTAGTCCTTTCCAAGTGAATCTCTCTCAGATCTGCTTATATGTTTTGAAGAACCCTAGGTGACCAGCCATAGGTGCATCATGGTAAGTACACAAAATTTTCACCTTAAGTTCTGAATTAGGTACTAAGTAAATTCTCTCCTTGTAGAAGATTGGTTTATTAGTTACCTTGTACCTGTCATCCTACATGGTGCCCTCAATGTTACTTGTAGCCCAAGAACCATCAACATATTCTGCTGAAATCAATTCTCTCCAATCAACAGTAATCTCTACTAATGAACATAAATAAGATCTCTTCGAGAGGACATCATCAACAACATTTTTTTTCCTTTGACATACACAATGTCAAAGTCATATGCCTGCAATCTACTCACCCATTTTTGTTGTTTGTCATTAAGGTCCTTCTAACTCAAGAAGTACTTTAGGCTGTTGTGGTTAGCTTTGACAATGAATTTCTGTGATGTCCCCATCCTAGTCAGCGCAACTGGTTATGTGGTTAGCCTATTATTTCGATCCTCCTAGGCTGACAGATGTGTGCAGAGGATCTTCTGAGGCAGTTACTCAGTGTTTTGTAGCTTCAGTATTGCAGTTGTTTCAGGTTGGGCCTTCGCAGAATCATTCGGAGTGGTTTTTCAGAGACTTTCTATTTTTAGAAAGTAGGGCAGGCGGAAGCTGCTATTTTTGGCAGGGCACTTGGTTCAGCTGGTCAGCTCAGAGTCGACCCAGTTCTTCAATTTGATGGTCAGATGGAGAAATAAGGAGTATTTAATGATTATTGAATATTTAATATTTTGACTTTATATTAAATTCACTTTATTAATATATTTAAATATTAATAATTAAATGGTATATTATAAAGTATTTTTAATACTTTATAATAAAGTGATATATTTGACATAATGAATAATTATTATTCATTTATGAGACGTCATTTAATTATTTATAATTTCTCCTAAGTCTTAAAGGCAAATTTAATCATTTCATTAAATGATTATTAAAAAAGAGCTATTGGGTCGAATTTTTCAAGAGAGATATATTCACAGGAAAGACAAATCGAACCATTTATGATATGTTATTCAAATTTGTCTTGTATTTGCTCTGAGCATTGGAGTTTGCAAAACCTAGGGTTTCAGCAGACGAATAGATTTTGGAGAACGATACCTCTTCAGAATTTGACATACTGAGACTGTGCAATACCAGTTGAAGATTGTCTCTTGGTGACTTCACACAGAGGTTACAGATCGAGCTTATTGATTGATTCATTCAAGGTTTGACAAAGAATAATCATCTTGCAGTTGAGGCGACTTCACAGAGTTCTCACCACAGAGATCTGGCACTTATTTATTGAATCCATACTTTATTTAATGCTGCTGCTGGGGCCGTACATTTCTGTACCAGCAAGCCGTACTTTCTCAGTTGCCAGTGGACATCTTCAGATCTCAGCTTCTATCAGTCAGTTTGGGTGCGCCTAGGGTTTTCAGAGATTCAACATTGATTTTCAGAGACCAGAGATTCATTACTCCATTCAGCCGTACCATTCTCTCTGTATTCTGGCGCCAGCAAGAAAAAAATCAGGTTTTTGAAATAAATTCATATTTAATTCATATATCATATTTTTATATTGTAAATGCTCTGGAAGTGAAATAAAATGATGCGCCTACCTTCTCTGAACATTTTCAAAGCTTATTTAGAGGATTTTAATTTATTTTGAATTTATTAGCAATTTTGAGGAAAATCGCAGCCTTCTGTTTATTTGCAAAAATCTATCAAAAACACAAAAAAAACACAAAACTTGCAAAAAACAAAATTCACAGTTAGGGTTTCGGGGTTGAGAACCACCAGGGTTCTTACAATTTCCCTCCCACAAGATAGGGTTTGAATTTGGCCAAGGCATGCATAATGGCCAACATCTCCTTATCATATATTGAGTAACTCCTCTTAGCACCCCTCAACTTCTTTCTCTCAAAAGAAATCAGATGCTTATCTTGCATCAACATAACACCTATTCCCTCTCTCGAAGCATCACACTCCAACTCAAAAGGCTTGGAGAAGTCAAGAATAGCTAAAACCGAGCAAGTATACATAACCTGTTTGAAGTGATCAAAGCATTATTGCGTTGCATCTGACCAAAAGAAAGCTCCCTTTTTAATTAAATTTTTTAGTGGACTTGCCCCCTGTGAGGAGCCCTTAACAAATATTCTATAAAATCCACATGACCCAAAAATCCCTTGAGCTATGAGAGATTGGTGGGTGGTGGCCAATCCATGATTGCTTTGATCTTATTGGGATCCACTATAACACCCTTAGAGCTAATGATGTGAAGAAGGTAAAAAAGTTGTCATACTGAAATCACACTTAGACTCCTTGGCATACAATGATTTCTCCTCTACGATGCTCAACACCTCCTCCAAGTGCCTCATATGTTCATCCCAAGTCATACTAAAAATCAAAATATCATCAAATAAAATGAAAACAAACTTTTGGAGCTACTTACTAAATACTTTGTTTGTACATGACTGGAATATAGCCGGTGCATTAATCAATCCAAATGGCATCACCAAAAGCTCAAAATGACTAAAGTGACACCCGAATGTAGTCTTCTCCACATCTACCTCTCTGACCTGAATCTAATGATAACCTGACCTTAAGTCAATTTTGGAGTAGCAGGCACCATGCAACTCATCTATAAGATCATCAATGCGGGGGATGGGGTACCTATTCTTTATTGTTTTCTTATTTAGTGCCTTATAATCAATGCACATGTGCATTGTTCCATCCTTTTTCTTAACTAACACTACAGAAGAAGCAAAGGGACTCTTGTTGGGTCTTATGTGTCCCATATCAAGCAACTATTTGATCACCTTTTCAATTTCATCTTTATGCCTCTTTGAATGTCTGTATGGTGTGGTAATCACTAGTTTCACTCTCCTCTAACTCAATGATGTCAATCCCTCTCTCTGGAGGTCTGCCAGGAGGTATACTACCAAACACTTTGCCATGCTTAGATAAAAAACCATGAGCATCTGGATGTGATCTCTTTTCTACTGCTCCATAACTATAGGCATAATGATGCACTCTGCTTCCCACTCTACCTAATCATGTCGGATTAATCTCTCCATTCTTTCGAAAGAAATTACCCTACTTCCCCATCTGACATGCCTCTAAGCATTATTCTCTTGCCCTCTAATTCGAACCTCATCTCCATAGTGTTTAAGTTCATGGTGAAATCTCCAAGTGTATGCATCCAATGCATACCTAGAACCACATTTGTATCACCTATACTCACCACGTAAAAATCATCCTTCAACTCATACTCCCCCAACTGTATGCCCAAGTTGGAAATTTGTGTGTGCAAGTGAGGGTAAACCCATTTGCAACCATCACCTTAAATTCTTCAAAACAAAATGTTTTAATTCCCATCTCAACAACAAGCCCTTCATCAATGAAATTGTGAGTAGCACCTGTATCAATAAGAGTGATTAATCGCTGCCCACAAAGTACTACCTTGACCTTGAATGATCCAACTTTCTGGAAGCTAGAAAGTTGGGCAATGGTACCACCACATCCATGCTCCTTTTTGGTCTCTTTTGTTGAGCTTTCCCCATCACTACTCTCCGATTTTGTGTGCTGATCCAAATTTTCTGATGTTTCATCTGTTGAGAAGTATTCGATTTGATTTGTCTTTGCTTTAATAGCACACTTGTGCAATGGGTCCCAAGGCTCTCTACAATGGAAACATAATTTCTTCCATCTAAGCTCATTGAGCTGATCACTGTCCAACTTGTTTGACACATTTTTGGACTCACTTGAGTCTTTTGGAAAAAAATCCTTATCCTTATCCCTTTCATGTAAAAATCCCTTAGATTGAAACTTACTTCTAGATGTAGAGGATTCCATATCCCTTGCTCTTTTAATGGCATCCTACAATGTAGGTGGACTAAGTGCCTTAATCCAACCTCTCAATGGATCTAAAATCCCATCCATAAACAAGACAATCAATCTCCTTTCCGAAATGTCAATTACCAACACATATAGCTTTTGAAAATCTGCAATATAAGCATCAACTAAGCCCCACTGTTTAAGCTGCACCAACTCCTTAAAAATGCAGTTTTGGATCCTTCTTGTCAACTCTATCAATTAACCTCTCTGTAAAATCTACATAGGAGTCAATTTGATCATGACCCAAGGTGATCATTCTGTGATGCCACCACTCATGAGCACTACCATCTAAGTGTATTGCAGCATACTTAATGGCCTCATTCTCTAGCATTGGGTTGAGCTGAAAGTAAGTGTCTAGTTTCTGAACCCATGCTCTAGTTGTAGTTTTCCCTGAACCATCATAGTACGGAATGGATAATTTCCCCACCTTTCTCTGTAAATCCTAGTTATGTTGGCTACCACCTCTATTGGGCCTATGTTTCAATCTGAGGTCCATGTAGTCTCGGAAGGACATTTCATCTTAAAATTCAAGTCTTGAATTCGTCCAATCCTCTAGAATCCGATCCTGCAACTCTTGTTAAGTTGGTTCTTCTTCAATTCAAGGGTTAATTCTTAGTGGAAAGTTAGGTATGAGGGGTCTTGAACTAGCTCCAAATCACTTTTAATGCCCTCCTCAATTCCCACGTCTAGCTTTGCGAATTTAACTTTTCTTTTATTTAATAAAGTCCCTTATGTCTTCCATGTAGGCGTCCTACTTTTAAAACCAACTTAAATTTACCTTTTTAAAAGTCCCTTATGCCCCCTCGATGCCACTTTATAAAGACACATTAATTAAACCAACATTAAGTTAAATATTTAATTTAACTTATGATATTAACAATATTTAAACAATAATTCCCCAGACCATAAAAAATCACCAAATAACCATTTAATGCAAAATTTGATCATTGCAAGGGGAAACCAATGAGGAAAGATCAAGTCGATGTTGAGGAGGTGACTTACTAAAAATAGTAAAATCAAGCCAAATGCCTGAAAACATTCCAAAAAGTGCCAAAAGAAATCATTTGTAACCCTGAGTTCACTGCAACACATAGAATATGCCAAATAGCTTAACAACATGGTCTTCAAGATCTGTGGAGTCCCCTAACCAAATTAGCTTACGAGAACCCAAAGAATAGGCTAACTATCACCAACGATCAACTACTTAGGAAGGAAACATTAAAATGCTATACAAATAGCTGATTTTGAAGGCATGTTTTTGAAGACAAATAAAAAAAATCATTGTATGAAGCTGGTTTTGATCACTAGCCCAGTGAGTCATATAATTTGAAGAAACAATTGAAAGTTACTAAGGATAAGATTATTACAGCCTTAACACATTTTGATAGCATGCACAAGCTCATTGAAGATCTCTTCTAGAAGGCCCAAGTTGAGAAAAGACAAAAAAGGGTTGAAGGAGGATCCACTCTGTTACACCCAAAATGAAATTTTTGGCATTCTGCTTAAATTGAGCTAAACAATGTATAAATGCCATCGAAAGTATGTTTTAGGTCAAAACAAACATGAAGTCTTTGTGGGTTTATGTCAAGGAACCTATGGTTAAAATTCTGAAAATATGAAAATTAGGGTTTTACGCCCCTATTTTTAAGGAAACCCTTAAAAATAGGACCTTCCCGGAAATGATTGAAAATAATTCTGATAGGATTAATTGCCTTCACGATCACACTGATCAAGTTAGAATTATCAAAAGACATGTTTTACTCTGGTGGGTCTATTCCCATTTTTCAGAAACAAAGTTAGGAGCTTCGCAGCCATTAATGGCAGATTGGCCAGTACCAGGTGCTGAAAGCTAAACCTCAAAAGCTCCAACAAAGAAGCCATGGCAGAAAAGGTCAAAAAGATGCTGTTATAGTGAGGGAGTTTCTCAAAATGAAAAAGGCCAAAATTTGGCTAACTCTGGAAGGAGCACGTTTTACTGCCAAGGCAAAACATAGTCTAAAGGTGAAAAAGGCGCCCCTCTTAGAGAAAGGCGCCCTTGGATCTTAGAGGGCAAATCAAATCACTTTGATCCTCCAGATCATTCATCTCCTTCGTGTTCGTGTTGTCTCAACAACGCGATCATCAGCAATATCATCTAATTCAGAGATCATTAGCGAACCATCAACGAAGTATGAAGGATCTAACAACAACAAAGGTGCCAAATCAGAGAGCTTCATGGTAAAACCGCCCCTGCTAGCTAGGGGCGCCCCTCAGTTACAGGCACCAAATCAATCCATCTGTTGTAGCTCTATACATGTCATCTTTCTAGCTTTCTCCCAGTTACGTGATCAATCTGATAACAGGTTCACAAGACACGCCAAATGATCACACGCTGAGATCAAGCAGAAAAAGCCAGAATTGAAGAACTGGAAAGACAAGCCAGAAATTGGCTAAGGCATGATCAAAAGCGCCCCTCTTGAAGAAAGGCGCCCTTTCCTCAAGGCATCCAGATTCAGCCAAAATCTTTACTGCCTCCCAGGATGATCTTTGACCAGTCTCGCCAATGAAGCCATCAACAAGAACTTCTAACAAATCAATCATCTGATGGCGGAGATCAAAGGCAAGCAGTTCACAGCATAAGTAAAACCAGTCAAAAGCTAAAAGCGCCCCTGTTAAGCTTGAAGGACCTGAACTTGTCATTCCCAACTGAGAAGTCAGTCATCCTGAGCAAGAACGAGCTAGCTACCCGATGCATCGTCAAGTAGAGTCATCTGATTCATCTAGCATCGAGAATGTCAGATCAAAGCAAAGAGGGTCTAAAAAGATCAAAACGAAGAACAGTCAATGAAAATTGACTAAGGCATTGTCAAAAGCGCCCCTCTCAAGGAAAGGCACCCTTCTTTCTAGAAGCCTAAACTCAATTTTCTGAGTTCATCTGTCCCTGACATATTTCATCAGATCAATCCCATCTCAACAACGGAACTGCTAGCCACTGCCAGAGATCAACTGAATAGCCAAAATCAAAGATCAAACGGAGGCACCTCAGCTTGCAAAATGAACAAAAAAGATCAACTCCAAGGATGGACGCCTAAAATAAGTCAAAGCAAAAATGTTGACTTGAGTTAGCAAATTTGGAGCCAAAAAGAGGCCAAACACTCCACAATCAGTGGAAATCACCTTTTGGAACTCCAAATTAGACCTAAATCATGAGTTGGCATCCATACTTGGTGGATCTCAACTCAAATCACCATCTATTCTTGCTAGGCGCCCCATTTTTCATTATTCTTTTGCAAGTTGAAGGATAAAACAACAAATAGCTCCCAAGAACACATTTTCAAGGTCTGGCAGAGGTTTTGGACGGATCTTCAATATTTCTGAAGATCAGTGGCAATAAAAGTATTCCTCCCCGAGGATTATTTCCAGAAGCAGATTATAGCAAAGTGGCAGTCTATAACTTCCAATCCACCTTCTGTCTACTTCCTCTATTTCTGTCTATATTTCTTTGCATGTCACACGAAACGACAGATTACCTTAGATCTGATCAACAGGGTATGATCAGCGCATTTTCCCAGCCAAACCCATCTTCTCAGATTTGCCAGAATCGACAAAGTTGCTACCCCTATTTTTAGCGATCTTTTCGGAAAAGTCTCCAAATTAAAAATCCAAGGAATTGGGTTTGTTTAGCTTCCAAGCACGAACAAAACCCACGTGCCAGATTTTTCCAGAAAAAATATTTCTCAGAAAACAACTGACACAGACTTATGGCAAAAAAATCCAGAAGTTAGTTCTGAGGACTTGGAGGGCATGAACCAAATTACATTGCAAAACATTGAAGAGTTCGGCTTATTCCAAGCTGCATCCATTCCGATCACTTTACAGAGCATTGAGCTTGTAACTGCTTGCACAAAGCATTACAACCCTACTACAAGAGAAATCCTGTCAGTGGACGGAAAGGTGATCTGCAGCTTAAAGCCGAAGGACATAGAGATGTGTTTTGCAATTCCACCGTGCCATACCAGGAAGGTTGTATCTGTGATAGAATGCGAAAAGGCATTCGAGGCTTCAAGGGATCAGTGTTCACTTATAATGGTTGAACATTGGTTAAAAACGAAGAGAACCAGCTTGCCCAAATTGGTTGGGCGAGGAGAATTCAAAGATGAGTATGGAGTGTTAATCACTCTACTCAACAGAGTCACTGGACAAGAGGAGGGAAAATCTTTCCAGCCGTGGATGTTCTATATTATTGGCAAAATAATCAGGAGGAAAGAACATTATGACTGGGCCTCTCTAATTAGTCACACGCTCCACCAACAATTTACCAGGTTTCTAGAAGAGTACCATTTCCACATGTGTTCCTACCTAATATACCTGATAGCCTTCCAAGGTGATTTGAGAACACTAAACACTGTGGGAACCCTAGGTGTGCAAAAGGTCCAAGAATACTTTCCTCGCCTTGAGTTCACTCTAGCAGAAAGACACTTCAAGAAGATAAACGACCTTTTCACTATGCACACTGTGTGTGAGCTAGACCATGAGATGCATGCCCGTATTTCACCAGCAGCTAAGGCAACAATGGTGGACTAGGCGGATTGGTTCATCCAATTCCCCACTTTCACCTACATACGCGTGTACGGTTACAATGGCCACCCTGCCATGATGCCACACTACCCCTCAAACAAGGTAGTGTTCGTGGAATTCCTGAGGCAGTTGGTTGAGGTTCACTCTTACCTTCGCCAAAAGAAGAAGTCTGCTGCAAACTTCCATTTTCAGATGGGACTCTACAGATGCAGGACTATAGCCGATGCTAGGTTGATAAGCCAAGAAATAGTGAGATTTAATCTCAAATACCTCATTCACAGGAGGTCATCATATGATCCTAGAGGAATCTTCGCGGCACATCTCGAGAAAAGATCATCTCATGAACCTTTCATGGAGGATTTTTGGGCCAATTGCGAAGATGAGTTCGAAGTGAGAAGAAAGAACTACAACAAATTCAAGCTCTCGCAAATTGCAGAATTCATGTCAGAGGACATCGAGGGCTTATCTGATGACGAAGAAGAGGTCATTCTTTCTTTCTTCTTCACGGGTCAAGTAGATGCGCAACCACTTGGCAAAGTAGACTGGTATGCGAAAGAGAGTACGTCTATTGAAGAAAGAACTGGTAGAGTAGTTCGACACAGTCAACTCTACCTTGACAGTAAAAGGACAAGGAAGGTAGTACTTCTCCGATCAGAGCCGCCAACGGTTTAGTCTACACCACCTTCCTCGTCTAGGAAGAAACCCAGACAGAAGAAGATGAGCATTCTCCCAGAAGGAATGCGAATGTCAGGGAGCACATGGGGAAGAAGAGGAATTGCTAGTACAAGCCAACAAGAGGTACAGGTGGAGACAACCACCAATTTACCTGAAACAGTTGAGAACGCTGCAGCTACACCAAAGCCAGTGATTGAAATAATTGTTGCAGAAATGGAATCTATTGTAGAAGAAGTTGCAGCAGAAGCGGTGCCTGTGATAGAACCAGAGCCACCAGCTTCACCACCATCACAGAGGTCGCAAAGTCCCATTGATTTGGACTCGCCACCACGAGGCATTGCCACAGCACAATCTCGTTCTTCCAACATTCAGGGGGCCTATTTTCCTCCTCCCAGCGATGCTAGCCGAGATTCTATCTAGTTAGAAAGCTCGCTTGGAAGGAAAAGGGAGAGACCTTCTTATCAGCTTGACTTCTCTGAATTCCACCATGTCCCACAAGACATGCCGACAAACAAGTTGAAGAAGCAAACACATGTAGAGAGGAATGCAGAGAACGAGGTTGTCATAGAGACTGCTGCCCCACCTGAAGATAAAGGCATACACAATATGAGGGTTGAGGATTTCACGCATTCAAAGGTGAACCTTGGAAAGACCACTCGACAAGTGGAGGCAGACCTTCTCAGAATCGCCTCAGCGATCATCAAGAAAAGAATGACCAAGGATGGACAAGACAAAGTAGACTTGAAGGCTGAAAACCATCAACTAAGATTGTACATTTCTAGTTTGATGCATGACACTCCCAACTCCTCGGCTTTGCCTCAAGGACTATTGGATCTCCCAGCTGAAAGAAACCATCACCAGTTGATCACATATGGCAAACACTTGAGACATCAAGCGAATGAGTTTGTCGTCAGCGGATGGTGTGTATTAGCAGAAGCATACCAGCTGAGAGACAAAGCACATGGACTTCGATCAAAAATCCAACAGTCAGATTTGAAGGCAGCTCAAGAGAGGTTGAGAGAGGAAACGACAGTTGCTGATCTACAACACGCATACCAGTCAGTTACAACCACTGAGAACAAACACCATCTCTTTGAGTGGAAAGAACAATTGGCATACAAGGTGAGAGCCTACGATGCCAATTCAATGGAGCTGATTGACTATATACGCTTTGTTGATAATATTATCAACTTCGCAAGATCGTTGGTAATATCCTTCCCAGAGTTAGAATATCAGTGAGAAGGAGGGGAATATGTTGAGCTTGAAACGGTACAAACACGGTTTCAAGACGTCATCCGTGGTTCATTCCTTGAAGATCCCAATGGTTGCAAATTAGCCAAAATTGCAGCCATGTCTATCCAGTTGGATTAAGCAGCTGCCCAATGCATAAACTATCAACAGCAGCTTGTGACAGGTGAAGAAATGCTTAGACGCCACATAGTCATCTTGAGAAGCATTAATTGCCCAGAAGCCGAAGAGGTCAACGACTGGATAGAGACTTTGTTGACCAGTAGTGAAGAGGTGTAAAGCACCAAGGAAGGACGTCCTACCCTCCAAATAGCAATAAATACGACTGAAGTCAACTTGATGCCCCTTTCCAAGTTGACTCCAAATCTCCACAGATCATGCATGTCAGATCCCACTGATCTAGGATGTCTAATTGACTCCCACGATTCGTGGATCTCAGATCTCGTTTAAAGGTGGATGTCTATTTGGAGACACATTTGTAACATAAGTTCACTTTTAGTTAGGTGTCAATCAAGTGAGGTAGACTCCCAGTTTGACTTTTCTTTAGTTTCAGTTAACTGAAGTAGATTTCCAGTTAACTGTTTGCTCACCTACTTTTAGACATAGGAAAAAATCTTGCTAATTGGCAAGAACTGATTGTTAACTCAAGGAGATTTTAGGGTTGCGTACTCCTTTGAGTTTCTATAAATAAGAGCCTTGGGCTCATTATTTGTTTAACCTTTATTTGCTAAGCAAAATTGTTGCCAAAGTTAGCTTGTTTATATCTGTTCACTCTTGGATGAGACTTCGTTGGTTGATCGTAATTGTGCATGATTTCGTGCCTTTGCTGTCCCGACCTTTGTAATTCTTTGGAGAAAGTTTGAAGAAATAAATCAAATGGCGCATGCTTGCTTGATCTAAATACTTGAGTCTATTCGAAGTCTTGTTCTAAATAGTGTATTGTTTCAATCTCCTCCTTGGACAGGTGTCGTCACCTCCTTGGATATTTTGTCATTGATCATTATCGTATGATGTTGTCTAATGATTTGTCTTTCAGCCTACACTTTGGATAGGTGTCGTCCCCTCCTCGAGAATCCTGTTAGTTAGGTCATCATACCTTGTTGTTTCCAGTGAGTTGTTTCCAAGCCTACACCTCGGACAAGGGTTCCTCCTCCTTGGCAAGTCTCAGATCCAGTTTACTGTAAAAGAGTGTTTACTTGCATTGAGCCTTATCTTGGTATATATCTGAAAGTTCAGAGCCTCAGCCATATTCCATTAAGACGGAGGATTCAAGTGATCCAACCCATCCATTTCGCTCCTACGCCCTCATGCTCTGTTTATCTTTAGGAGGTAGCATAGTCTAGAAGCTAATTAGTCATAGTTAAGATCTGCGGAAACCAGAGAAAAAGCCTAGCTACGGCGCATTGTGTTTATGCACCCTTGTGTCTTGCCGCTGAGTAAAAAAGATAGGAACCTTAGTACGCCCTTTTTTACATAGAAAATCAGCAAAGAGAGATCTTCCTCTCTATAATCCGAAGAGCATGTACTAACACACAAGGTCAAGCAGAAAATAAAATATTAAAAAAATAAAATTCGGCCTAAATAAATTTGCAAAAAAAAATAATAAAAATTAAATACTCTATGAAAAAGCTTATTGAGAAAACGCTTTATTGAAAAAAACATAAAAAAATATTTTAGTGAGGGGGTCGGGTCTGCAGACCCGTACCCGCCCCTGCAGCCCCTGTCACGCGTACTACCATGAATTCAGCCCATCACATCATCTGTTGTACGCCCAACCCATCAATTGTTTTCACCGCCAGTTAATAAATATGTCAGCCTTTGTTTTTTCTTAAAGTTGTTTTGAATGACTTGGCCAAAGTGTTTTATGAAAATCTAGATCTTTAATATTTAAAAACATTTAAATGAAATCATTTCTAAACCGCCCCTCCCCACTTCACTTCTAAATTTAAAAAATTAAAATATATTTGCCACATTTTAAAAAATCTGAAATTTTTAATATTTTCCAAATTATGTTGGATTGTATTTTAAAGTAAGATCCACCAAAGAGTTGCCTATATAGTCAAATTGGACATTTTTTTTCACCCAAGATGTCAGATTTTCGATTTCTTATACTCATTGGAAAGGTGGTTCTAAGCACTACACAATGGTACAAGTTTGGTTTCCTGATTTTGCAATTTTGATCAGTTTTTTGAGCCTGAAAGCCAAATGTTCTCTTGTACACAGTTTTGAGCATAACTTTTGCATATGAAATCGGATTTTCGATTTCGAATGAGCGTTGAAGAGCATGTACATTGTACTACATAGTGGATCAAATTGCTTATCGGTTTGTGGTGCAGGGAATGTATGGTACTTGTTTGATCATTTGTAAGAGACTAAGATTTAGGTTATGATTACATAAGCATCCAGACGAGTCAAGAGACGAAACCTTGAGGAATTACATGTTTTTATATGATATTTATGATGGTACAGTTGATTATCAGTTGGGTGCTTCCTGGTACAAGTTTACAGGTGTTTTTGAGAGTTGGACTTGGATGATGATAGGTACACAAGTTGTCTTCGTTTTGAGGACATGGTTTGAAACGAGTGGAGACTTGGAGTCTCGAATGGATGATAGTTGAGTGCAACTACAACATTGACTATGAGTATGGTGTCATGGATATGCAAGTAAATTTGAGCATTGGCATGACATGATCATGTATGTGGTTGTTTGGTGGTGATTTGGTTTGGTGTTAGAGGTTGTTCTTATGTCCTAGATGCTTGTATTTTCATAGTTTTTTTTTTTTAAGCATAGACTAATCATAAATGCAATGACGAGCTCTACCATACATCACAAATACATAGTGACTAACTCTAACATTCATCACATACACAATGGCTAACACACACGTGTCCCTAATGCATCCCAGATAGAACGAATATCGATGCATTGCGCACTACACAATGGGTCCTATCCTTTCCTCTTGTATACATATGAGCGCACAATATACATTTGAAGTCATAGAGTATATGCAGGGTATACATAGTTGCATAAATACATGTAGGTCACAAAGTATACACACATAAGGCACACACATATGGAGATACATTGACACAGGCTAGCGGGAACATGCTCTGATACCACTTGCAATGTCCCTTTTTGGGATAACCCTAAATCTTGCCCTAGAATCACAAGCTTAATGTAGTTAGGGTTATAACTTACCACTTAGATCTTTAAAGAGAGATAACCTTGGTTTAGATCCTATAATCATGTTGGAGATCCATCACTCAAGTAACCTAACAACTGATACTCCAGATTGAACTTTGGAATTAAGTATGAGTAAACCTATATTAGGCATCATACCCAACATTTTCCATAATTGGTCTCCCTCCCTCATGTTGCAACATGGTAGAGAGGTAAGATTACAATGGGGGATCTCATGCTTGAACTAGACCAAAAGGCAATATCCTGATTAATCAGGCAGAACCCCCTTGGCCCTCGTGGGCTCATCATGTCCCATTCCTGGGTGGCGTATCTAGTGGAGATCGACCTAGACCCAAAGGTAGTACCTTGATTAATCAGGTAGTACCCCCTTGGCCCTCGTGGGCTCATCATGTCCCATTCCTAGGTGGCGTATCTAGGTGGCTCTATTGCACGGGTTCCCCCTCATGTGATCCTACTTCCCTACCATGATGGAACATGGATGTCATAATATAAACTAACTATACAATATGAATATAATTTCTGAATATCCTATAACCAGAAATAAACAACAGACAATAAATATTAGATACTAATAATTGATAATGAATACTGACAAAAATGCACCTATGATTCTATTTTCTAAGTTCTAAACATAATATAATTGGATCCAACCACTACATATATCTAGTGCTGCTGTTATATCTATTTTCTGAACATATAAAAAAATCAGAAAAAAGTAATAGTAAATATATCTACTATTCTATTCTAAACTACGATTATGAACAAGTAATAAGAGATATATTTCTGGACTCTACTCTGTAGATCCTAACACGCATATTATACTTGTAAGAAATAGAAGTGGTGTAATGACCCCTTTTGGTGGAAGCACTTAAACCCGAATTTCGCATTCAAAGTGTTCTTAAAGGGACATTAGAAACATTAGAGATCAATAAATTTCAGTAATAAAATCTAATAAGATCGATGATGCTATAAATATTTCTATTCTGGTCAAAGGATTATTCAGTTCCTTCGCTATGAGTGATTCTTCTAAATATATTTCATAAGTACTTTAGGGTGGATATTAAACATCTTTCAAGATCCCATAGATGGAATTCTATTATTCCCTTTAGCATCATAGTGAATGAATAGAGTCCTTCATGCATCAAATCATAATGTTGTCAAATGGTGTTCTCGTTCTTATACAATTGATCAGTATTGTTATGCGGCAGATTTTGGACCAGAACTTATGACTAATATCAATTCCTAATTGTAGGGTTCAGTTAAGAATTCAAGTAGATGGATCCACATTAACTATGAGACTAATAGCATGAGATGCATATCTTACCTATGTTAATATGATATGCATGTCTGACTAAATATAAACAACAATAATTATCATATATTAACATTTGCATTTTTATCCCTATCAATATCAAATATTAATATATTAATCAAATACCAATTATCAATATCTACCTTAAATTGACATAATCTTGAAATCATAATCTAATTACCTTAAGTCACGAATTAATCATTATTACCTAATTGCAAATAATACATATATATATATGTATATAACTATTATCAATTAGTTCTAGGCTTAACAATACTCATCCTAACCCAGCATACATATTATCTATATTCATATATTTATTATATTTACTTATTGCATATTATCATATCAGAATATGGTTATATACTATCTATATTTATATACTTATTTACATATTATCTACACTTATTACTTATTTACTATTTACATATTATTTATATTTATTTCTTATTTACATATTATCTACAGCCATATGCCTATTACTTGTTATATTTACTTACTACCTATTACAGATTATCCTTGAAGTGATTCGGTATCTCCTTTTTATGCAGAATATGTCCACATATTCCTCTTGGTTCATATATTCGTGGGAGTATGCTTTTGATATTCTTTATATCTCTTCCCCCATCATCCCCTCTTTGCTTTAGAGAGCCTCTTCCTAAGTATCGTGCTTTGGCTGGGAAGAGTCACGTCAATTTGTGAAAGATCGTTCCTTTTTAAAAGTCAACCGCTGCATCCTTTGGTCTTAATCACTCATTTCATATTGTTTGTGCTTGGCAATGAATCGGTATTTGAAGGTTTATACAATGGTTATTTTTGTAAGATAATATATGTAATGATTTTATATTTATCTTTATAAATACAAGATCTGCAGCATTGTGTAATGATAATTATTATAATTTATTGATCATATTTTATTTATTATTCTATCTTAACATTGATTTATTTGCATTTAAACATTTGACATTTTAATATTAAAATATTGATTTGCCAATAATATTATTTTCTTGTGTCAATATTTTGTAATTATAATATTATCTCGATAATTGTAATTATAATAAAATTGTTAATATATATATATATATATATATATATGTACTTTGTTATTTATTTATTTGCATTTATGTTTTAATATGTATTGTATTTACATATTTGTATTTCATTGCTTAGAAGTTTTAGTGTTTCATTTTGGGTATACTTAATGAAGCATGCACATAAATACACATAGTATATTCTGGAATACATGTGGGTTAAAAGGTATATCAATAAATACACATAAGTCTCAAAGTGTCGTGTACCCAAAATGGAACACTAAAACTTCTAAGCATTGAAATACAAATACGTAAATACAATACATATTAAAACATAAGGATCGGGGATATTCTCTCTGCCATTTTCTTGCTCATAGATTGAACAGGTTCTGTTTTCTTTTTCTGATCAAAAAATCAAACAGTTTGTACTTGGGCGTTACCCCCTGTTAATGGTAACACTTATAAAAAATAAAATAAAAAAATAACTACATAGGCCATAAAACCCACTCATTTTTGTTAGTGTCTTTCGTGGGGGCCAATCCAAAATACCCTCTATTTTCTCCTAATGGACCTCAACTCCATTAGCACCGATCACATGTCCTAGATAAACTGTCATGAACCTCTTCATCTAACCACAATTTTATGATAATAATAATAAACTATTATCAATTATCTATATTCTTTATCTAATAATTTGCAAAACACCCATTACGTTTGGACATAAATAATCGACATGTATTTAAGTAAAAAAGTGGCTTGACTAAGAACAAGGATATTATTATTATCTAATCATTTAGCATTTGCATTAAGCGGCATATTAATTTAATTATTAAATCGTGCCATTTAAGGTTTGAATCATTTCTCTTGAAGCCACGCCCTTGTAGATTGATGTATACTTCTCCTGGAAGACGTGTCTCTTGCTTGGGAGAGGGGTCACTTAGTTTGGCCGTGACCCTTCTCATTTTTAAATACGCCATGCTTTTGGGTGGAAGGCATGACGGGAATAGACAGCTGGGACGCGGACAGCTTATACTACAAAGTGAATGGTACACAAAGTGATTCGGGTCTGCTAGTTCCAGATGGAATACATTATTACTGATTGGAAGTCAGTATGTTCTTTTATACTCAGACAGAACTGGAATCATGTTGATAGTATCAATGATGAGTGAGATTTTTCTAAGAATCCTATATATAAATAAGGTAGAATATGACGACCTTACCAAGTTATCGTTCCCTCTTAATCAATTCAGTAGGGAGGAGAGACGAAATGCATGATGGATAGCAAAAACTAGGGTCCCTTCAAAGAAGACCACCTACAATGGATGACTGCGGTCTGCCATTAGAGGCCAAGAGGGTTGTTTAGCCGCTCTTGGGCTGAGAAGGGAGTGCGTGAACCTCTCTTACCTCACCTGTGAATTCAAGGATTGAAGGATGATAACTTGGGAAGGTTTAGTATCTATTGGTTGCTTTAATATTACGAATTGAATGTATTATCATATGTATTTCGTAATGACAGTAGTTTAACAGGAAAGGCTACATTGATCTTATTTTATCTAAATTGATATCTTTAATTTAGTATTCTTATTACATGAAATATAGTGGTAAATTCTAAGAAGTCAAATCGTGGATCATTTCAGTTATCAAGATTGATCAGAAATACCTCAACTTCTTTCAAATCAAATACATTATAAGGGTTATA
This sequence comes from Sequoiadendron giganteum, assembly GCA_007115665.2. Lineage (NCBI taxonomy): Eukaryota > Viridiplantae > Streptophyta > Pinopsida > Cupressales > Cupressaceae > Sequoiadendron > Sequoiadendron giganteum. The sequence continues at coordinate 618,408,042 of CM021109.1, read as the reverse complement.
CAATAAATGAACATAAACTGAGATTGATACTGCTTCAAGTCATTGACATAACTATTGAAATTCTCTTGGGGATACTTGAACAACATTCTCTGTTTGCTAAAATGTCTAAGTGAGAATTTGGGATGGAAGAAATTTTGTATCTTGGCCATAAGATTAGTGCACAAGGAATAAGAGTTGACGAGGAAAAGATAGAAGCTATAAAGAGTTGGCCACAACCTAGAACCCTTACACACCTTAGGGGTTTCCTAGGACTATGCAGCTACTATCGAGGATTTCTGAAAGGATTTTCAAAACTCACTTCCCCCTTAACAAACTTGACTAAGAAAGGAACTTTTACATGGTCAGATGAAGCCCAAGCAGCGTTCGAGGAACTCAAGAAAGTCATGAGTTCATGCCCCGTTTTGGCAATACCGGATTTTTCTTCACCCTTTGAACTATGTTGTGATGCCTCAGGGGAAGGCATTGGGGCAATACTAATGCAACACAAGCATCCCATAGCTTTTGAAAGTAGGAAGCTTAAAGAATCGGAAAAGGGCTATTTTGTTTATGATAAAGAAATATTGGCAATCATGCATGCACTAGAGAAATTTAGGCAATACCTTATTTGTGGGAAATTCACCGTGAAAACAGATCACAATAGTTGGAGGTTCTTCCTTAACCAAAAGGATCTAAACTATAGACAACAAAAGTGGGTAATTAATCTACAAGCATACAATTTTGATATTGAATATATGAAAGGGAAGAATAATATTGTAGCAAATGCTCTCTCTAGGCGACCTCACTTGGGTGCTTTAACTGCGGTATCTTCAAAAGGGAAGGCATCTATTATAGCAGAATATGCTAAGGACAATACTTCCAGTAGTATTCTAGAAGGGGAAGTACAAGATGAAAATTATAAAGTGATTGACGAACTTATTCTTTACAAAAGCAAGATATCTCTTGTCCCGGGATCAAAGGTAAAGACAACAATCTTGAGGGATTAGCATGATAATCCTTTGGCAAGACATCCAGGTTTCTATAAAACATACAAGCAAATTAGAGAAAGATTTTCATGGAAGGGTTTAAAAAAGGATGTACTAAAGCATACTAGAGAATGCATGGTATGTCAAAAGAATAAAGGAGAACATGTATTTCCAGCAGGACTGCTTCAACCTCTACCTATACCCAGCCAGAAATGGGAAAGTGTTTCCATGGACTTTATAACTGGTCTACCAAGGGTCCAAAACAAAGACTGCATCTTTGTAGTGGTGGATCGTTTAACCAAATATGCACATTTTATGGCTATATCATTAGATTTCAAAGCTCCTCAAGTAGCTGATATGTTCTTCAAGGAAGTTTCTAGGTTGCATGGTCTACCAAGAAATATTGTAAGTGACAGAGATAGCCGTTTCCTCAACTTATTCTGGCAAGAGTTATTTAGAGTGGCTGGAACAAAACTGACCCCAAGCACCAGTTATCACCCACAAACAGACGGACAAACGCAAATTGACAACAAATGGTTGGAAAGTTATTTGAGGAATTATGTCACAGGTCAACAAAATAGGTGGGTCGGATGGTTGCACTTAGGAGAATATTGCTACAACACCACTCATCACATGTCCATTGGCATGAGTCCTTTTCGAGCATTGTATGGATATGAGGCTACATCCTTTGGAGATTTGATCCGAGCAGAGAGCCGCATACCTGAGGCTAAAGATTTTGTATAGCAGAATGTGGATATCATGAACTCCCTCAAGGACAACTTACATCAAGCCCAAAACCAACAAAAAATCTATGCCGATAAGAAAATGACCGAACGAACATTTGAAGTTGGGGACTTGGTCTTTCTAATACTAGAACCATACAAACAATCTTCTATCAAAGTCAGTGGGACCGAAAAGCTTAAGCCCCGGTTCTATTGTAATATCCCTTGCAAATTCTGATTGAAAAAGCTCTGATTTTGGTCCTGGTAATTTCATCAAACACTTTGCATACAAGGGATATATGACTGATAAAACATTTCAGTTTTCTCTAATGGCACTTTCCTTTATTTGTTCACCAATTAGAATGTTTGCAAAGGACTCTAAATTGTCTAAGCAATGCCCTAGAATGGATGTGCACTAATTTTTGTAATTTACAATGCATAAATATGATCTAAACATGAGAAATGATCACCTACAGCCAACTGGTATTACAACAAACAGTTGGTATGCAAACTATTGCTTGAATAAAGATGAACATTACATCAACACTAGACTAGCAACTTATCTCCCCTTTATTGATTGACAATGTGCATACAAAGGAATCAAGGATTATCCAAGCCTCTTGGCTTCATAACATTATCTTCATACAATGTCAATGTCTGATATAAATGTCCATGTACATCTACAGCAAACCTTAATACAAATATGAGCTAAATGAATATGCAAGAACCTGGTACAAAGATCGCCTATGTTGGAGGAAGACGTAGTCCCTTGATTGCAATGAATGAAAGCTTGTCTTCAAACCAAACCTGGCTTAGCATGAGCTGCCCCTGTTTTTATATCAGTCCTCTATTAATCAATTGTAGACAGCTGCAACTTCAATTAATCATGTCCACATGTCATTGCCAAGCTCCTATGACATAATCGACCAAGCCTTCCAATGAAATCGATGCTTATCAAACCTTCATGAATGACTTATGTGACTAAAATACTATATCAGAATTTCTGGAAATGACTGGTAATTAAATCAGACTGTAGCGCAGTACTGTAGCTTGGCACTGTAGCGTGAAACTGTTCATGTGTACTGTAGCATTACTATAGCGGGTACTGTAGCGACCAGCAATAAATATATTCCACAATGACTCCTCAATGCTTTTGTAATCTGCAAATGAACTTGGCCCTTGGCCATGTTATACCCAAAATGAAATTTTTGGCATTCTGCTTAAATTGAGCTAAACAACGTAAAAATGCCATCTAAAGTATGTTTTAGGTCAAACCAAACATGAAATCCTTGTGGGTTTCTGTCAAGGAACCTATGGTTAAAATTTTGAAAAAACGAAAATTAAGGTTTTACACCCCTATTTTTATGGAAACCCTAAAAAATAGGACCTTCCCGGAAATGATTGAAAATAATTCTGATAGGATTAATTGCCTTCACGATCACACTGATCAAGTCAGAATTATCAAAAAATATGTTTTACTCTGGTGGGTCTATTTCTATTTTTCAGGAACAAAGTTAGGAGCTCCGCAGCCATTAATGGCAGATTGGCCAGTACCAGGTGCTGAAAGCTAAACCTCAAAAGCTTCAACGAAGAAACCATGGCGGAAAAGGATGAAAATGATGACGTTCAACGAAGGAGATTCTCAAAACGGAAAAGGCCAAAATTTGGCTAAGTCTGGAAGGTGCACGTTTTGTCTACCAAGGCAAAACACAGTCTACAGTGGTTAAAAGCGCCCCTCTTGAAGAAAGGCGCCCTTGAACCTCAGAGGGCAAATCAAATCATCTGGCAGTGTCAAAACAGTCATCCTCTTCACTTTCATACTAGCTCGACAACGAAACAATCAGCAAGATTATCTGATTCAGCAATCATTGACCAACCGTCAGCGAAGTATGGAGGATCCATTGACGACAGAAGTGCCAAATCTGAAAGCTTCAAGGTAAAAGCGCCCCTGCTGGCCAGGGGCGCCCCTCAGTTGCAGACATCAGATGAATCCAAGAGCTGTAGCTTTATACATGATATCTTTCCAGCTTCCTCCCGGCTACGTGATCAATCTAACAGCAAGTCCACAAGACACACCAGACGATCACGAGACGAGATCAAGCAGAAAAAGCCAAATTTGAAAAACTGGAAAGATAAGCCAGAAAATGGCTAAGGCATGGCTAAAAGCGCCCCTCTCAAGGAAAGGCGCCCTTTCCTAAAGGTGTCCAGATTCAGCCGGAATCTTCACTACCTCCCAGGATGACCTTCTCAGCTATGACCTATCTCGTCAGCGAGACTATCAGCAAGAACTTCCGACAAATCAATCGACTGATGAAGAAGGTCAAAGACTGGCAGTCCACAAACAAGACAAAACCAAGCAAAAGCTAAAAGCGCCCCTGCTGGCCAGGGGCGCCCTTTAGTTTGGAGGCCCAAAACTTGCCAGCTGCCACTGCAAAGTCAGGCATCGTGAACAAGACTGAACCAGCTACCCGACACATCATCAAGCAGAATCATCTGATTCATCAAACATCGGGAACGTCAGATCAAAGCAAAGAGGGTCTGAAAAGGTCAAAACGAAGAACGAGTCAGTGAAAATTGACTAAGGCATTGTCAAAAGCGCCCCTTTCAAGAAAAGGCGCCCTTCTTTCTGGAGGCCTAAACTCAGTTTTCTGAGCTAACCTCTCCCAGGCATATCTAATCACATTGATCCTGCCTCAACAACAGAACTGTCAGATACTGCTCGAGATCAACTGAGCAACCTGAATCGAAGATCAAACAGGAGCACTTCAGCTTGCAAAATAGGCAAAAAAGATCAAATTCAAGGTTGGACGCCTAAAGGAAAGTCAAACAGAAATGTTGACTTGAGTTAGCAAATTTGGAGCCAAAAAAGAGAAAAACACTCCACAATCAGTGGAAATCATCTTTTGGAACTCCAAATCAGGACTGAATGATGAGTTATCTTCCATACTTTGTGGATCTTAACCCTAATTGCCTTATATTCATGCTAGGCGTCCCTTTTCCTCATTATTCTTTTTGCAGGTTGAAGGATAAAACATCAAGTAGCTCCCAAGAACAAGTTTTCAAGATCTGGCAGGGGTTTTGAACGGATCTTCAATATTTTTGAAGATAATTGGCAGTAAAAGCATTCTTCTCCCAAGATTGCTTCCAGAGACAGATTATTGCAAAGTGGCAGTTTATAACTTCCAATCCATCTTCTGTCTATTTCCTCTACTTCTGTCTATATTTCTTTTGCATGTCACAGGAAACGACAGATTTTCACAGATCTGACCAACTGGGTATGATCAGCACAGCTTTTTCAACAAAACCCACATGGTAGATTTTTTCAGAAAAAGTAGCCCTGCTGCCCCTATTTTTTAGGGTTTCCGGAAAAAGTCATAATATTGAAAAACGGACAAACTGGGTTTGTTTGGCTCTGAAGCACGAACAAAACCCATGTGTTAGATTTTTTCGAGAAAAATCACTTTCTGGTGCCCTTGCTGCCTCTGCCACCGAAGGGCTCTTGCATGTCAAAGAAAAACTCGTTTTTTCGAATTTCTGACGATCTGGGTCTGTTTAGAAAATCATTCTTAACAAAACCCATGTCTCAGATTTTTTCGTAAAAACTACCCCCGGCGAGGCTATTTTTAGCAGTTCCAGAAAAGTGTCAGAACAGGGTCAAGTGCCCAGTCAATATTCAAGGTTTTCAGAATGCAGTACTCTCAGGTACAATACAAGACCAAAACAGTCTTATACCATGATTACCTGAAAACGACTGATACAGACTTATGGCAGAAAAATCCAGAGGTCAGTTCTGAAGACTTGGAGGGCATGAATCAAATCACATTGCAGAACATCGAAGAATCCGGTTTGTTTCAAGCAGCATCTATTCCAATCACCTTACAAAGCATCGAGCTTGTAATTGCTTGCATTAAGCATTACAACCCGACTACAAGAGAGATCCTGTCAGTTGACGGGAGGGTGATTTGCAGCTTGAAGCCGGTAGACATAGAGACTTGTTTTGCAATCCCACCATGCCCTACCAAGAAGGTCATATCAGTGACAGAATGCGAAAAGGCATTCGAGGCTTCAAAGGACAAGTGTTCGCTTATAATGGCTGAACATTGGCTGAAAACAAAGAGAAACAGCTTGCCCAGATTAGTTGGTAGAGGAGAATTCAAAGACGAGTACGGAGTGCTAATCACCCTACTCAGCAGAGTCACTGGACAAGAGGAGGGAAAATCCTTCCAGCCGTGGATGTTCTACATTATTGGCAAGATAATCAGCAGAAAAGAACGTTACGACTGGGCCTCCCTGATCAGTGACACACTCCACCAACAATTCACCGGATTTCTAGAAGAGCACCGTTTCCACATGTGTTCATACCTGGTCTACCTGATAGCCTTCCAAGGCGATTTCAGAACATTAAACACTGTGGGAACCCTGGGTGTGCAAAAGGTACAAGAATACTTTCCTCGCTTGGAGTTCACTCTAGCGGAAAGACATTTCAAAAGAATAAATGACCTTTTTACTATGCACACCGTGCACGAGCTAGACCATGAGATGCACGTGCGTATTTCACCAGCAGCTAAGGCAGCAATGGTGGACTGGGCGGATTGGTTCATACAATTCCCCACTTTCACCTACATACGCGTGTATGGCTATAATGGCCACCCCGCCATGATGCCACGTTACCCCTCAGATAGGGTAGTGTTCATGGAATTCCTGAGGCAATTGGCCGACGTTCACTCTTACCTTCGCGTAAAGAAAAAGGCTGCAGTGAACTTTCCTCTTCAGATGGGACTCTACAGATGCAGAACTGCAGCCGATGCAAGGTTGATAAGCCAAGAAATAGTGAGATTTAATCTCAAGTACCTCATCGACAGGAGGCCATCCTATGACCCCAGAGGCATCTTCGCAGCTCACCTTGAGCAAAGATCATCACATGAACCTTTCATGGAAGATTTTTGGGTCAACTGCGAGGATGAGTTCGAAGTGAGAAGAAGGAACCATAGCAGATTCAAGCTCTCGCAGATTGCAGAATTCATGTCAGAAGACATCGAGGGCTTATCTGAAGACGAAGGAGAAGTTATTCTTTCTTCCTTCTTCACGGGTCTAGTGGATTCACAACCACTCGGCAAGGTAGACTGGTACGCGAAAGAGAGTACGTCTATTGAGGAAAGAACGGGTAGAGTAGTTCGACACAGTCAACTCTACCTGGACAGTAAAAGGACAAGGAAGGTAGTACTTCCCCGATCAGAGCCGCCAGCGGTTCAGTCTACACTACCTTCCACGTCTAGGAGGAAACCCAGACAGAAGAAGATGAGCTTTCCTCCAGAAGGAATGCGGATGTCAGGAAGCACATGGGGGAGAAAAGGAATTGCCAGCACAAGCCGGCAAGAGGTACAGGTGGAGACAGCCACCAATTTGCCTGAGACAGTTGAGACCGCTGCAACTACACAAGAACCAGTGATTGAAATAATCGCTGTAGAGGCGGAAACCATTGTAGAAGAAGTTGTAGCAGAAGCGGTGCCAGTGATAGAAACAGAGCCACCAGCTTCACCACCATCACAGAGGTCACAAAGTCCTATTGATTTGGACTCGCCACCACGAGACATTGCCACGGCACAGTCTCGTTCTTCTAGCATTCAGGGGACCTATGTTCCTCCTCCCAGCGATGCTAGCCGAGATTCTATCTGGCTGGAAAGCTCGCTTGGGAGGAAGAGGGAGAGGCCTTCTTATCAGCTTGACTTCTCTGAATTCCATCATGTCCCACAAGACATGCCGGTAAAGAAGTTGAAGAAGCAGACGCATGTAGAAAAGAATGCAGAGAACGAGGTCATCATAGAGACTGCTGCCCCACCTGAAGACAAAGATATACATAATGTGAGGGTTGAGGATTTCACGCTTTCAAAGGTGAACCTTGGAAAGACCACTCGACAGGTGGAGGCAGACCTTCTTGGAATTGCCTCGGCGAGTGTCAAAGAAAGGATGACAAAAGATGGACAAGACAAAGCAGCCTTGAAGGCTGAAATCCGTCAGCTAAAGTTGTACATTTCTAGTTTGATACATGACACTCCAAACTCCTCGGCTTTGCCTCAAGGACTGTTGGATCTCCCAGCTGAAAGAAACCATCATCAGTTGATTACATACGGTAAACACTTGAGACGTCAAGTGGATGAGTTTGTTGTCAAAGGGCGGTGTGTGTTGACAGAAGCATATCAGCTGAGAGACAGAGCACATGGACTTCGATCAGAAATCCAGAAGTCAGATATAAAGGCAGCTCAAGAGAGGCCGAGAGAGGAGGCGACAGTTGCTGATTTGCAACAAGCATATGAATCAGTTACGACCACAGAAAATAAACACCATCTCTTTGAGTGGAAAGAACAGGTGGCATACAAGGTGAGAGCCTATGATGCCAACTCTGTGGAGCTGATTGACTATAGACGCTTCGTCGCCAATATTATCAACTTCGCAAGAACGTTGGTAATATCCTTCCCGGAGTTAGAATATCAGCGGGAAGGAGGAGAATATGTGGAACTTGAAACCGTGCAGACACGATTCCAGGATGTCATCCGATCTTCATTCCTTGAAGATCCCAATGGCTGCAAATTAGCCAAAATTGCAGCCATGTCTGTCCAGTTAGATGAAGCAGCTGCCCAATGCATAACCTATCATCAGCAGCTTACGACGGGTGAAGAAATGCTTAGACGCCACATAGTCATCTTGAAGAGCATTAATTGCCCGGAGGCCGAAGAGGTCAATGACTGGATAGAGACTTTGTTGACCAGTGGTGAAGAGGTGTAAAGCACCAAGGGAGGACGTCCTACCCTCCAAATAGCATTAATGATGACTGAAGTCAACTTGATGCCCCTTTCCAAGTTGACTCCAGATCTCCACAGATCATGCATGTCAGATCCCACTAATCTAGGATGTCTATTTGACTCCCACGATTTGTGGATCTCAGATTTCCTCAAAAGGTGGATGTCTATTTGGAGACACATTTGTAACATAAGTTCACTTTTAGTTAGGTGTTAGTCAACTGAGGTAGACTTCCAGTTTGACTTTTGTTTAGTTTCAGTTAACTGAAGTAGATTTCCAGTTAACTGTTTGCTCACCTACTTTTAGACATAGAATAATATCTTGCTGATTGGCAAGAACTGTTTGTTAACTCAAGGAGATTTTAGGGTTGCCTACTCCTTTGAGTTCCTATAAATAAGAGCCTTAGGTTCTTTATTTGTTTAACCTTTATTTGCTAGCAAAATTGCTGCGCCACTGTTGCCAGAGTTCGCTTGTTTATATCTGTTCACTCTTGGATGAGAGTTCGTTGGTTGATCGCAATTGTGCATGATTTCGTGCCTTTGCTGTCCCGACCTTTGTAATTCTTTGAAGAATCTTAAAGAAATAAATCAGATGGTGCAAGCTTGATTGATCTAATTATTTGAGTTATTCAAAGTCTTGTTTTTAAATAGTGCATTGTTTCAATCTCCTCCTTGGACAGGTGTCGTCGCCTCCTTGGATATTTTGTCATCAATCATTATCGTTTGATGTTGTTTAATGATCTTTCTTGCAGCCTAGACTTTGGACAGGTGTCGTCACCTCCTCGGGAATCCTGTTAGAAAGGCCATCGTTCCTTGTTGTTTCCAGTGAGCTGCTTCCAAGCCTATACCTCGGATAGGGGTTCCTCCTCCTTGGCAAGTCTCAGATCCAGTTTACCGTAACGAGTGTTTGCTTGTATCGAGCCCTATCTTGGTATATATCCGAAGGTTCAGAGCCTCGGCCATATTCCATTGAGACGGAGGATTCAAGTGATCCAACCATACCATTTCGCTCCTACGCCCTCATGCTCTGTTTATCTTGAGGAGGTAGGATAGTTTAGAAGCTTAGTTAGTCGTAGTTAAGATCTGCGGAAACCAGAGAAAAAGCTTAGCTACGGCGCATTGGTTTATGCACCCTTGTGTCCTGCCGCTGAGTAAAAAAGATAGGAAATCTTAGTACACCCCTTTTTTACAGTAGAAAATCAGCAAAGAGAGATCTTCCTCTCTATAATCCGAAGAGCATGTACTAACACACTTGCAATAGCTGTCCGTTTCCAATAAGCACTCCAGAGGTGCTAATTGAAACGCCAACAGGCCACAAATTAAGCACAAATAGAAAGGCTGAGATAGCTTCCTCCAACTGCAATAATTCAAGTGATATTTCACACCCTCAAAATTGCCTTCCAATTGAGAGTTTTTGTTCTCAATGGCTAACTGAAACAACTGCAGAAACCTTAGGCTCCACAACTGAAAACATCAAACATCAACAACAACAAATCTGGATGATGAGAATGAAGCCCATGATGTCAATTTATTCTTTTTCCTCAATAGGTCGGCCTCCTTCTAGAACTTTATTTTATTTAAGTGACTTTTATGATATAATATTTTATTAAGTCACTTTATTAAATTAATTAAATATAAAGTTACCTTTACTTTTAATTTATTTGATAACTTTATAAATAATTAACTTAATACTTTTAATTAAAATAATCAACTAAGTTATCCACAAGAAAAAATGTTAATTTGGACAACTTAATTAATTAACATAATTAAATTATTTCTACCTCCAAAACGGGGACATTACATCTATGGACCCTACAAGATCTTGAGAAGAATAGGAGAAGTAGCCTATGAATTGGAGCTCCCTGCACAAAGTAAAATCCATAACGTGTTTCATGTATCTCGTCTCAAGAAATTTTTAGGGCAACATGTTCCAATTGTAGAATTACCCCAAATAGATAATGAAGGGAAGCTAATTCTTGAACCAGAACTCATCCTGGACAGGCACGAGAGAAGGCTAAGAAATAGAACTATTCAAGAGTACTTAATCAAGTGGAAAGGTCTACATACCGAAGATGCTACTGGGGAAGGGGTCGGGATCATGAATCATCCAAACCTAAAATTGCTTGAGGACAAGCAAAATTAGGAAGGGAGGACTATCATGACCCTCTTCATGTAACCATGATTTTATGATAATAATAATAAACTTTATCAATTATCTATATTCCTTTATCTAATAATTTTCAAAACACCCATTACGTTTGGACATAAATAATCGACATGTATTTAAGTAAAAAAGTGGCTCGCCTAAAAACAAGGATACTATTATTATCTAATCATTTAGCATTTGCATTAAGCGGCATATTAATTTAACTATTAAATCGTGCCATTTAAGGTTTGAATCATTTCTCTTGAAGCCGCGCCCTTGTAGATCGACGTATACTTCTCCTGGAAGACGTGTCTCTTGCTTGGGAGAGGGGTCGCTTAGTTTGGTCGTGACCCTTCTCGTTTTTAAATGTGCCATGCTTTTGGGTGGAAGGCATGATGAGAATAGACAGCTGGGACGCAGACAACTTATACTACAGAGTGAATGGGACACAAAGTGATTCGGGTCTGCTAGTTCCAGATGGAATACATTATTACTAATTGGAAGTCCGTATGTTCTTTTATACTCAAACAAAACTGGAATCATGTTGATAGTATCAATGATGAGTGAGATTTTTCTAAGAATCCTATATATAAATAAGGTAGAATATGACGACCTTACCAAGTTATCGTTCCCTCTTAATCAATTCAGTAGGGAGGAGAGACGAAATGCATGATGGATAGCAGAAACTAGGGTGCCTTTAAAGTAGACCACCTACAATGGATGACTACGATCTGCCATTGGAGGCCAAGAGGGTTGTTTAGCCGCTCTTGGGCTGAGAAGGGAGTGCTCTAAGGGCATCCAAGTGCGTGAAACTCTCTTACCTCGCCTGTGAATTCGAGGATTGAAGGATGATAACTTGGGAAGGTTTAGTATCTATTGGTTGCTTTAATGTCACGAATTGAATGTATTACCATATGTATTTCGTAAGGACAGTAGTTTAATAGGAAAGGCTACATTGATCTTATTGTATCTGAATTGATATCTTTAATTTAGTATTCTTATTACATGAAATATAGTGATAAATTCTAAGAAGTCAGATCGCGGGTCATTTCAGTTATCAGGATTGATCAAGAATACCTCAACTTCTTTCAAATCAAATACATTATAAGGGTTATACAGTAAATGAACATGAACTGAGATTGATACAGCTTCAATTCATTGACATAACTATTGAAATTTATACCCGTTCACTAAGCAATCTAAGTAAGGTTCATTACATAAAGGATCTCTGGCAATCCAAACGCACACTTAGAAGCCTTGGCAAATAGAGACTATGACTCCATGATTCCTAGTACCTCATCCAAGTGCCTGAGATGGTACTCCCAAGTCTTGTTGTAACTAACAATATCATCAAAGAACACCAAAAGGAATTCCCACAACTGTTTATTGAAAATATGGTTCATACAAGACTAAAAGGTCGTGGGAGCATTGGTCAACCCAAAGGGCATGACCAATAACTCATAATGCCCATAGTGACACCTAAATGTTGTCTTGTGTTTATCTTGCTCCCTCACCCTAATCTAGAGGTACCTCAAACAAAGATCAATCTTTGAAAAATACACTACACCATGTAGCTCAACTAGAAGCTCATCGATTTTGGGAATAAGATACCTATTTTTGATTTTCTTATTCAGTGCACGCTACTCAATGTACATCCACATAGTTCCATCCTTCTTCTTCACCAATACAATTGAAGAAGCGAAGGGACTCGAGGTAGGCCTTATGTGCATATCTAGCAGCTCCTTAATCATTTTCTCTTTGAAAATCTTCGGATGCTAATAAGGAGTGGTAATTATGAGCTTAGAACCCTCCTCTAACTAAGTGTGGGCTACCCAAGCAACAACACTATGTGTGGATATGCTCTCCATCCTCTTCGAAGATACAACCTTAGGGGCACCATTAGACATACCCCTTAGAACCACCTTCTTTTTGTCCACTCTAACTTAAGCTCCATAGTCTAAAAATTCAGAGTACTTTCCCAAGGAGTGTAACCACTACACCCCCAAGACTATATTGGTCTCGCCAATAACCACTACATAAAAGTCATCGGTCACTATGTAGTTACCCAATGCTATGCTCAATTGTGGGACTCACTTAGTGCAAGTCATAGTGAAGCCATCAACAATCATTACACTAAAGCCCTTGAAGTCCTTTGTCTCGAAACCTCTCTTAGCCACTAGAGCCTCATCTATGAAATTGTGGGTTGTTCCACTATCGATCGGCATTGTAACTCGCTACCCCTATAGAACACCCTTGGCCTTGAAGGAATTATATCTAGGGGTGCCAAAAAGGGTAGTGATAGTTCCTCCCTTCTCTTCCTCCAATGGGTGTCCCTCTCCATCTATGGTCTCCCCATCTAAAACTTCTTGTTCATTAATACTAGCTTCTTCATTCCTCTCCTCACCATTTGAAACCACCTCTATATAATGAACCTGTTACAGATTAGTGTTCACATGTTTAAATTAGCATTATAAGTATGTGTAACAAATATTAAGTTGTTCAAAAACAATTTAATTTTATTGTTAGTATGGTTTAATAGAATATTATTATATTTGATTATACAGGATTGTATTACAAGTTGTTAGAAGTTAGAACAGCTTGTCTAAGTAAAGGAGTGGTTATGGGAGGTTATAGGAGTTGTCGGAATCTCCTAATGGGTTCTTTGTTCCTTCACCATTGCTTGTTCCACTTCTTCTTTGGCTTCCTTCATTAGTTGCTTTTTTGTACATGGGTCGAGGTAGGTGGCTTTTTTTGTGCTCTAGTGATCGCAAGTACCTCTTCATTATGATCTTTCACCTCTAGCATATTTACACCTTTCTGCTTCGAGCAGTCGATATCTTCATGATTGCCTGGTCCACACCACTTACAGAGTCTTCCTCTCGTACCTTGATCATTTTGGCATTCCTTGGCAAAGTGACCCCATTCATTGCACTTTTGGCATTGTATCATAGGTCTTCCTTTGCTATAGTAATGTATTTTGCTTCTTGGACTTCGATTGTTTCAATAACCTCCAAGGGATGAATTGCTATTGTGTTGGGGCTTCGGTGTTGTGTTTGGTGGGGTTGCCTGTTCTCCTTGTGTAAAGAAGACTTGGGTACTTCTTGTCTTTAAATTGTACGACCACTCCTTGATAGAATGTCCCATCACTTGGCAGATATTCCAAAATAGCTTTTTCGAGCAATTTGCCTTCGTCTAACCTTCCCCCTTACAGTCAATGCACCACAGTTCTCTGGTTTCTCTCGTACTCTCCTTCTCAACCTTCATCTCCATCATTCTCATCATGTTTTTCCTTAATGCTAGGACGGTCTTTGATTCACCATCGTTGTCGTTTGTGCTCTCATCATCGTCTGTCTTCCTCTTTTCTCAAGAATATGTTTTGTCTTCACTCTCTATGTCCATTGCCCGATTGTACGCTTCGGCGTACGATGATGGAGGTACAACTTGCATCTTTTTCTTAATGATGGGAGCAACCCTTCAATGAACCATCATCTCTTCAATCCGTCGGCTAGCTAAGTCTCTAGTTTTACTAGCAACTCCTTTAGCCTACAATCATAGGCTCATACGTTTTCATGCTTTCCTTGCTTCATGTTATATATCTTTGCTACAATTTCATTGTCGTCTCTCAAAATTTTAAATTCTTCCTCATGCTTTCTTCAATCTTCCCCATGAGGCTTTGTCTGCTGCTTCTAGTTCAGTGTACCAGTCTATGGCTATGCCCCTGAGCATCGTGGGAAACGCTCTTAACTAGTAGTTGATGTCTTCCTACCCATTCGCTATCCATATCATCTCACATGTCTTGCAATGACATACTGGATCCTCCGAACCGTTCCCCGTGAACTTTGGCAACTTTTGCCTTTCCATGCTCAAATTGGCTAGCAAAGTTATCGTATTTCTTCCCAAATGCCTCCCTTGTGTGTTGGAACTAATTGGACTATTTCTCCCATGGTGTTTTGGTGCCTCTCTTGCACTCTTGGCAACATACGTGTCTTCCACACACCCCCTCTCAGCATCCCGTGCACTTCGAGTCTCGTGGGGGTTGTCCTTGTACTCTCTCCGGGGGTCTTTGGCTCGAATCCTCCAATTCTCGACTCTTCGTCGTCTGATATGGAAAACTCTCGAATGCGGTGTATGTTGTTTTCAAGTTCTCTTGTTAATTCATTTTCATCATTTTTGTATTTTCTGTCTGTTATAGACGGTGTCCTAAAAGTGTCTTGGTTTGTTTCGTCGACAAGGTTTCTATTCAATTTGGCAATATCTTGGTTTATTTCAATGAGGTCTTCGTTTGCTTCTTCAACAATTCGTTTCAATCTTCTTCGGCGGTTTTCCTACTCTTTTAATCTGAGTGATCTTTCAAGTCGTTCTTCAAGTGTTTCTTGCCCACTTGGTATTCGGCTTTTATCCTTATTGGGTCATACGAGCATTAATTGTCGAGAGTACGCCTACGACCGGTGTCGCATTCTTCCTCCTCCCGTTTGCTTCTTTCCTTGTACTGCTGCAGTATCTATTGCCTTTGTCGTTCTTGGTCACTCTCAACCCGAAGGTCTTACAATATTTTGTAGTGACGAGTGATCAACCTTGGTAATCTGTTGAGGAGGTGGTCAACCTCTAGGTTAATGTGCAGTCTATCTCAAATGACCGCCTGAGGGATCTCTTGCCTGAGAGCCTCCCTCCGTACATGATTCCTCAACGAGATGTCCCACAAGTTTATGAGATCCTCCGTCAACGCCTCTTCTCTATCTTCATTGGGTTGCACCAACCCTTCGGTTGGCTGACCCATTATGATGCCATTCTCCCGTCTAGGTGATGTTTACTAGGTTCACTTTGGCAACAACGCCAAATGTTTACTCACACGAATAGATTCAACATACTAAGAGAGTAAACGGAAATATCGCATACATAACATGTACAGGAAACATTCACGAATGCATAACATGCACAAAATAGTGCTTCATTCATTAATGCAATCAAACCAAAGTACAATCATCCATACTATGTCAACATATATTGTGTCATACATAACATCAGAATGTAACATAATGTGTCATAATATCTCCCGACTACAATGAGCCAAAGTATATGTAGTCACTTGCGGTGGTTGAGAACAACCGTTGTGACTCCCCATTACAACTAACCCAACTAGTCAAGGACTTAATTTCCCAAAACATGTAATATAAAGTATATAAAATATTTGTTGCCTATACTATAGTTTTATTTAATTACAATAATTGGCCAACTAATAACACTCTCAACCGACTAGAGCGAGCCAATTGAGAAAAATCTATGATCGTACATTAATGATGGGCTGAATAAGGTGTAATGTCCCCTTCTCGAGCATGATCTTCTCAGATGACCATTGGCCTATTCTGGAGACCTGTAGGCTACTCGGACGGTTTGATTAGGGTTTCTTATGTGGAGGTCGCGTTTGCTCGTGAATTGGTGATTGAACTGCATTTTCCTTCTGGGTTTTTTGTGGGCTTCGCAGTGATATGTTTCTCTTGGCATTCTGAGCACTTTCTGGAATTTACTATTTTTAGTAAATTCTATTTCTGGCAGTGGTCCTTTTTGTCTCGACATAGTTGACTTTCCTCTTCAGTCAACTCAATTGGTTTATTCAGATTCTAGCTTCGGAATGCAGTTTTGGAGAGATAAGTTCATTTCACTTAAATAACATTATATTTTAATGTTATATTACCCCTTGGCCTAGTCTTTTGACTTAATGTTGTTTTAAAAAGTGGTCTTTTAAGGGTGGCGCCATCATGGAGATTATTTTATAATTATTAAGGTTGAATTAAAGCCTTAAGTTGGGTGCCATTATTAAAGTGACGAATTTAATTAAAAGAAGTCAAATTGAAACTTTGAAGAAAGGGACGCCATCTTTTGGAGGATTAGGGTTTGACTTTGAAAAGAAGGTTAGGGTTTCGAGAAGGTCAACGGCAAATTATAAAAGGAAGCCTTAGGTTCTCATTTCAGCATCTTTTGTCTACAGGAATGTTATGCTGCCAGATTGGCTTTGGGATTGCTCTGAGGAATGAAAGCCTCCTAGCTTGGCATTGCTTCTCGCATTGAAAGATAGTGACTAGTGGTGAGATAGTGTAGTTTGTGAGATTTGTATTGGGATTTGTGCATTGTAATCATTGTGTGGTTTGTAGATCAGCTTTATTGCATATTAATGAGATTCTAGAGTTTCATTTTAGCTACAGCAGATTGTTGTTTTAATTCATAAATACAAAAATACAAAAAGAGTCATTCTGGGTATCGTCTGTATCTCTTTGTCTGGTAGGGGCAACCCTTTGTCCCAAGTTATAGAATTTTTAGAGAAGTCTGGAATTTTTAAAGTGAAATCGCCCCTCTTGCTGGGCCGTACCTTCTTACTTTGTCTTGGGATTCATGCATAATTCATTTAGGGCCTTTTGATCAGTTTTCAGTGTTCCAGTTTGGTCGCCATCATCCTAGGATCCTATTGCAATTCGTCTTGTGGAATTTGGTTGAGTTTGGAGTGAGTTGTGAGTGAATTTGTGAGTTACAGGGCTGCTGTTCTTGCAAGCGGAAAATGAGACTGTCATAAATCAGATTATCAGGTTGGCCTTAATAGTAGAGTTGTTGATCAAAGCTTTATTATTCATTGAAAGGAATTCAATATATATTGTTGCAGCTCTATTTACCTTTTGAGTCGCATTGATAGCAAGGCATTATCTTTTATATTGTAAGCTGACAGTAGTACTGACAGCAGTTGTTATTCTTGCTTATCATGATTTGTAATGCTCAACTATACATTTAGTAATTGCAATTGTATTTCCTTTACTTCCGCCCTATGGTAGCTCCTTTCCCACTCCGGGTTAGAAAGCACATTCTGGGTGTCGAGTACTTTCAACATTCTAGCTTATTTCCCTTAATCGTATTGTAATTTTTAGCATCTCCGTCATATGGTAGCTCCCATTCCATCTCGGTTTGGAAAGCACATTCTTGACGTCGAGTCATTTCAGTTTATTAGATGATAGGGATCCTCTGACCACATGCCCGTCGTTCGCCGACGCATTCTTGGTTAGAGTTTTGCATAAGCAATTCAATTCAGATCCTCTGACCAATGCTCACACCTTGCCCACATCGGGATCCTGGTGTACATTCTGGTTAGAGTTGTTTCAGCATTGTTTCGGTTTAGAGCTAACCTTAACGGGTGCGTATTGTTTGTAACTTGCAATTGAAAAAGTTGAAAAAATTTGGCTCGGAATATTTCATAAGGCCAAGGAAACACAAGGGCACAATACCGAGATAATTTTGTACTTTTAGAACAAGTCCCAACACAACATATATTTTTCAATAATAGTATAATACCTTGTTATTGGAAGATTTAGACAAGGATGGATTGTTGGAGAGAGATTTGAAGTATGAAAACAACAAAGAAGAATTGCAAGCACAAGGAGTATGCATGAAACCAATTTTATAACATGATATCTCTATCAATTATAAGTTCTGCAAATTCTGGCAAGATAGAGCTCCCAGAAAGTAAATAATATATTTTGCATTGAAGAAAATATGAGGACCATTGCACCTTACGAATACCCTTTGTCTCAAAGAGCAGCTCCAATTCTCTTTCAAGCTCTGGTACAACAAGCATTGTTCTCCAACCTGTTTCAAAATAAACTTATTTCAATAAAACTTAATTCTTCATGCCACTCAAAAGTGTTTTTGTCAAGCAGTGCAATGGATGCACACTACGAAAGAATTTTTCTTTCCAAGCCTAAGTATCTGAATGCAACACATTCCTCAATCTAAAAGCATCAAATGGGGAGGGATAGAGAATACATACCAAGCTGCTTCTTGCTGCGCAGTATGTCTCCATAAATATGATCTCCAACATATAAAACCTGGAGCATTTGGATATGCATTTACAGCAATATATACGATTACTAAGATACATCAAAGCATAAATAATGTCTTGTGAAGCTGTTAATTCATGTTTGATCTCAAGGAAGGAAACCTACCATTACTGTTTTCATCCTAGAAACAGGTTATCTTAAAATTGACTAATGCAAAAATCTAGGAATGTCAAGAGGCAGCAGCTAGATGCACCTGAGAACTGGCTTCAATTGAAAGAAGTTGATGAAGATGACCAACATTACCTCCCTAAACACATCCCTTTGATAAATCAGTACATAGAAGTTACTAATATTCTCAGAATTAACATGTAGGCAGCTCGTGCCTCGAATTACATATATTATAGCCAGTAATAGTTCCCAGTTTATTATTAATTTTCTGTTCTTTTACATAACAGAAACAAGGGCATTATTAAACAAATGGTGCTATTGTAGAATAAGTCATTAATATGAGCATAAGTTGAGTCCATCAATAACTGATTCACAAAAATTTCAGGTACAGTGCATCCAAAATCAACAAAGCTCCATTCGTAATGTTTGAATGTGTGCTTTTACAACACAAATTCACTCTCTAAGCACCTAAGTATGGTGCAGACATCTGCAGCTCTTATCTCTCTCTGTACTCTCATGTATTCTATATCAGCCAATACATGTGTTTGTGATACCAAAAGAATTACCTGAAATACCCTGCATCCCTGCTTTACCCCCTTTTCAGAGAGAGATCTTTGGCTTAACCCAGTTCCTCCAATCTTAAGAAGAAAGAAACAATAATCTGAGAAAACATAAATAAAACAAGATATGTTCTAATACAAGTATAAATATTACAAATAACACTAACAAATTAAAAATAACAGAAATCATCAAACCTGTGGAAGAGGAGTGCCATTATCTGTATTCTGTAGCATTCCTGTTCGGATATCCACTTCGAACAGTGGAGACTTATTCCCATCCATAAAGAAGCTAGGCTTTGCACTGCAACAAAGAGAAAAACGCATGCTTCAGCAACTAAAAGAGATAGGGTAGCATAGGAAATTTTGATCACTAAAGCCTCAGAAAACTTAGCCTTGGTGAAATCAAAATTCATTTGTTGTTTTATAAAGTAATTTCTGGTCTAAATGAAAAAATACGATCAAAAGAATCTCCAAGGAATACTTGGATGAGAATGCTTACAGTTTTTGCTACATTCCACTGAAAAAAACAAGACTTCAAAATTTTCAGCTCATATTTACCAATATGTTCTTAAGCAGTCACTAGATAATTCTACTTTTTAATTGCTAAAATTCCTACTTGATCTGTTAAGAAGTGTGCTACATCATGCCATGGATCCCAGACTAAATAAAATTATTCTAACTGGCTATACAGCTGTAACCATATATAATACTCAAACCCATGTGAAATGTGTCCAAGCCCTACAGCTGACTATTGATAGAAAACTTTGCATGTTACAAGATTGTTTATTCCATTTTGGAAACTCAATTATGGCAGTACACTATTTGAGATCAACTAGACCAGTTTTCTCTCATATTTCACTTTATGTGACCCATTCCTATTGTTGAAGGCCATATGTTCTGATGAAACCATGAAAATTTAGCTAGAAGAGACACTGAAACTCTAGATTGAAGATTGGCTGATATCCAAAGAAATAATAATTGCTGCACCAGAGAGTCACACAGATGAGCTCAAACGGTGAATCAACTAGGCGTATGTAGCAAAGCCCCAAGTAAAAAACATTTAAAGACATGTTAATGTGTTTTTGAGTTACTTTTGTTGTGCGGTGCTTCAGGTGAGTCTTCTAGAATCATCATTCTTGTATTTAATTTTATTGGAATCTCATGTCTCTATGTAGGACCCATCATCTAGGTAAAGAAAGAAGCCTATGCTTGAGCAAAAGAGGAGAATAGTAAATTCTGTAAATATGCTCATGGCAACGACTAAGGTAGAACATTGACGTATGTCCAAGGATATTTGGTATGATATTCCTTGGTAAGAAAGGTGGACGATGAAGAGCATTTTATTTATAGATGTCTCATCTTCTATGAGATCTCTGTGAGGTTTTATTGTTTATATAGAGATTCAAAAGCTTCCTTATCCACCTTATGTTATGCTGACAAGAGATTCTTTTGGAGGTTACTACTTCCTATATAGGACATTGTAGGGTGCCTCTAGGTTACTGGGCTGACTATCTTCATCTTTTATCCTATCCCAGACAATTGTTGTGTTAACTTACTGTCCCTTGGATGCAGCTGATCCACAAATAGGCGGTGACACATATCTTAGAATTTTACCCTTGTGTTGCTATAGGGTTTCCAAGTCCTTCCCTCACATATCCAGGATTGTGGATCTATTTTTACTAGGGATTGTGGACCGTCCAGTTCTTCTAGCCCACAACATGGATCATGACAAAAAGTGTGAATTATTGCTTTCCACTCCTCCCAAGGGGACTTGCAATCATTAGTTAGGGGGCATTCCAAGGAAGTCTGTTGTTTCTTTTAGCATTTCAACTTGTCTCTTATAAGACAACACAAAACGGAACAGTATGTGAGGATGAACCTCTCTTAAAATTCTAAGGGGAAGCTCCCTATAAAGCTGAACTGACCTTAGACTCAAAAGTGTAGACAAAATACACAGCTATTCACACTTTAAAAAGATTTCCAGGGGCACTTTGCATAAATGAAATAAAGTTTGAACTGAAATAAATTTATGTCCTCTTTATTCTCTCAAACATGAAAAAAAGACCTGAAATGGTTCTTCTCTCACAAGCAAGGTTTTAAATTTCAACAATTGCAAACAAATGAAACAACAACTAAACTATAAACAAGAAATACTTTCTTGCCAGGTAAAATAAAGAATCAGTAACTCCACATGCATGAAACTAGGATAAGTAACTACTTTTGACACACACAAACCAACAGCTAAGATGAATCACGCTGTTAATAAAAAGCATAACATTATTCTTCACCTTCAATTCAACCAAAGAAATTCAAACAAACTAATAGCACATTAAATATAGATTCAATACTTGAATGACAATTTTTGCAGCATAAACTTAACTTCAACTATCATTAACCATCTCTTGTACCCACAGCACAAATTTATAGGTTACAAAGAATACCCAAAATTTAGGACTTAGAATAATAATCATTCCAAAAAGTCAAAGTTTTAAAACAAAACTTGAAATACTAGAAAAAAAATAGTAAAGAACATACTTTGCAGAAGAACTATTTTAAATAATGAATAAATAAAAGTTACCTAAAATAAGCTTTTCTCATCTTGCCAAAAATAGAACATGACCAAAAATAGTTTAGCAAAAAAAAGCAAATTTAAAACTCCTCTACATTTAAAGAATAACTTGAAGACTCTAGCAAAACCGGTGTTTGTTTATTGTCGTTCTCAAGTGCCAATTAGACCTTATCAAGAATGATCTACCAGCATCCATTGGAGGACTAGAAATTACTTTTTCCTTGTTGAGTTGATGATGAGCAAAAATTCTGCTTCTCTCAACCAACACCCAAATTTATGGCACTTCCTCCAAATCATTCTCAACGGATGCACAAGAAATAGATGTACTAAAGGCAATGCCATTCTATTCAGCAACTACAACTTCCTGAAATTTTCTTTGGCAGTCTTCAAGGCAAGCACACAAACCTCTAAAATAATTTGAAAAGCTGACATCTACACCAAAAAATGGTACTCATTGGTATAAAAAATGACTTCTAGCCTGATTAACTCATCTACTGTAAAGACCCTTCAATAATTGAATTAATAAACCAGCTATTGCAATTGTGAAAACTCCTCAAATAAATGCAATAATAAAACAGCTACTGCATTCAAACACTTATTTTTAAGTAGGGCAATAATACATCAGCTATTGCACCTATCAAAGTCTCCACTTGTAGAAACCCTGGATGGAGTCCTCCACAATTTCCAGCTAGGATTGATCATTCACAACCGAACCTGCTATCCTAGAATCTTCAAAGCATTCAAACTTCTACCAAACTAGTATGAATAGAATAATCCAAGATATAAGCATGCTCAAACGCTAGGCCAACAACTCCTTATAAAGATTTATCAACGACTTTCAAGAAGCTTCTAGAAATATTATTATTTTATTCCCCAAGTGACTTTTATAATTTATTATTTTATTTTAAGTCACTTTATTAAATTAATTAAATATAAAGTTATCTTATGATTTTAATTTATTGAAATAACTTTATAAATAATTAATTTAATACTTATTCCCTTATTTCTCCTTTTAGCCTTCGGGAATAAATAAAGGCTACACACTCCTCAAGGTGGCTGCTAAAAAGGGGACATTACAATCATCCCTTCCCGAAATTTCTTGTCCCCAAGCAATTGCAAACCAGGATGTTGTAGAATATGTTCACCTTCCCACGTAGCATCCTCTACTAGCAAACCTCTCCATCTCGCCAAATACCTCTTAACCACCCTGTTCCTCGATCTCTTCTCCTGGGTATCAACTATCTCTTCGGGAAATAGGACCAAATGTCCCTCCTCATCCAACGGTGGCAGCTCCAATGAAAAAGTAACCCGTTGTTCAAGTGCCTTTTCGAGGCACGAAACATGAAATTCCCAGTGTGTCTTACTTCTCTCTGGTAGCTCCAACTCATAGGTTTCCTCCCCAACACTCCAAATAATCTTGTAGGGTCCATAAAATCGAGCCTTAAATTTTCCTGCACTGCTCTTCCTCAAAGGAGACTGCCTATAAGGCGGCAAGCGAAGGTAGACCAAGTCTCCAATCTCAAAATTGCATCCAACCCTATGCCAATCATCGTATGTCCTAAGCTAGTTCTGCGCCACCTGCCAACTATCCTGGAGTGCCTCCAAGAAGTACTGGTTCCCCTAAATCCAATACTTAGTCTCAGGAGCTCTACACCTCTAAATAAATCCCGTCAGTTTTTTTCCCAAATTTTTGACAACAAATCCAACACAATAACCAATGATTAGAGTTAGCTCCAAAGATAATCAACTTGAAAGTAACCTTCACCAAGAATTTTCACCAAGGTCCTATTGAAGGCGAGGTGATAGCATATGGTGATGGGATCATTAACTAATAAACTGAACTGAATTACAAAGCTGGAAATGAAAGTGCAGGCAATAATCCGTCCATGAAAATTCCACACTACCACTTATTCAGTGGGAAGAAATTATTACAACGAAAGAGAAAATCATCTGCTAATAGGAGGCATCCGCTTTTTAGCAGACATCCACTTAAGTAGTGGGGATTCTCCACTTATTCAATGGGTGAAAAAAGAAAGATACAATGAAATATAAAGAGCCGGATGCAATACTACTGAAACCAACAATTACAATGAGCTTATTACGATGAATTTTCAATAGACTCTGCTCCAAATGCATTGCAATGATTATACTATATCTCTATCTACAAATGTGCATAGGAGACCAAAGAAATATAGCATGAAATGGACATAATCAGGTCTGATATACAAGACCAGCAAGTAAATACACCACCAAAATGATTATTTTACTCACAAAACTCATTCAATGCACTCTAAACTGAAACCACAACTCCCTAGAGACAAGGCGACCAACACACAAAGGATATACAATGCAAACTAACACCAAATTAAAGGCGCGACTTCCAATAACCAGCCAGAGAGAATGGTACGGCCCTAGAAAGAGGGCGACCTCTCTAGAAAATTAGAGACTTCAAGATAAAATCTAAAAATGCACGAGTAGGGTCACCTATAGCATAGAAATCAATGGAGCAAATACCCATAAGCTCAATAAAATCATACCATGAACTGTAATTGAAAGTCTTCTACAGCCATACATGAACCAACAAACACAAAAACTAAAAACATCACCAAAATCTTCAACAATGTTGTTCAATCTGCTTGTCTATGTGAGAAGCAACCTCAATTCCAACTAGGTGTTATCTTCCAAACATGAAATTGGATACTTGCTAGGAGGTATGCATTCCTCAAAGCAGTAAGCCTGAAATCATTTTGGCAGCAATTCAATATGTTAAGCAATGGATGATCAAATGTTGGACCAAGGCCTCTCTTAAATAGAGTTTTTGAAGTGACTTCAAATTCCATCTTTCCCTCTAAAAAGGGACGCCCAAGCCTTCTTGGAATATTTTAATTTTAAAATAAACTTAATCACCTTCTCCTAGGCATCCAAGGCAAGGGGGCCAATAAACATTATAAAATATTCAATTTCCTCCACATGAGGTGTCCACCCTTCAAGGCCACAGTTTAAAACAACTTTAAGTCATAGCATTACACCAAGGGAGCCAATTTGAGAATATATCATTAATCACTTAAAAATATCTTATTATGTAATGTCCCCATTTTCGTGAGCATCAAAGTTCGAAAGGTTAGCCTATCATTTAAACCCTCGTACGCTAATATGTTTGGATAGAGGGTCTCAATGGCAGTTAATGGAGGTTGTTGTCATTCCATTTCTTCAATTCAGTTCCAGGCCTTTGCAGATCAATGTTTGGCTTAGTTTGAGGGACTTCTATTTATAGTAAGTCAATCTGGCAGTGATGCTATTTTTAGTCAGGGCACCTAGACACATGGGAGTTATACAGTGTTGACCCCAGCTTCAGACGGCACGTCAAAATACTAAATATTGAGGGAGATATTAATATTTAAGTGGTTAAGTTAT
The DNA here is from genome assembly GCA_007115665.2 of Sequoiadendron giganteum. NCBI lineage: Eukaryota > Viridiplantae > Streptophyta > Pinopsida > Cupressales > Cupressaceae > Sequoiadendron > Sequoiadendron giganteum. Next base: position 618,382,887 of record CM021109.1, on the reverse strand, counting down.
ATTTAATTATAAAAAGGGATATTATAAAGTTATATTTTAACTTTATAAAAGTGAGCCACCTAAATTTAATAAAGTGAGATTTAAATATTAAATCAAAAAGGTACTCTCAAGTGAGACAAATTATTTAATAAGAGTATAAAGTATCTTAAATACATTTTAAATGTAATAAAAAGCTTTTTGGAAGTCGTGCCTTTTTTAGAAGAATATAAGAAGCAAAGACAAGGCGACCTCATTCATCATTCATTTGACATTGTTTCTTTTTGGCTTCTTTGAAGTTTGTGCTTGAGACAAGGGTTTCAGCCATTTTTCTACCATTGGAGAATGACAATTCTTCAATGTCTGCAATCTTGAAGCTGTGAAAGATCAGATGAATCATTGCCTGTGAGAACTTCATTCAGGAATTCTATTTGTGCTTCATTGGATTTACAGAGAGATTCAGAAATAAGGGTTTCATCATCAGAGGATTGTTTCTAGGTATGAATGTTTTCAATGTAATTTCACAACTCTGATATAATATTATATTTGCTTTTAGCATCTCTCTATTTGCATTTGTTTGGTGTTTATGCATTTCCTGACAAAAATCTTCAAAAATTTCAAAACACATAAAACCTAGATCAGCAGTTGCAAAGAATATGATTCAGGAGAACTAGGGGTTCTTACAATGGTATCAAAGCCTGAACCCTGCCATCCTGTGTTGGGAAAAAAAATCCAGATAAAAATGAAAATTTCAGATTTCTAGGGTTTGAGGAAATAAAAAATATGGATTTATGAAGGATTTTCAAAAAAAATTCAAAGTAGGGGTTTCGGTTACATCAGATGTTTGAGAAACATTTCAATATTAAATTCAAAAAAACAAAATCTAAAAATATTTGGGTGTTCAACCAATTGGGCGACTGAAGTTTTGATCCTAGAATAAAAGAATTCAAAGAAAATCTTCAGAGAAAAAGTCAAGGCAGAAAAAGAAGAAATTCTAAAAAAAACGAAATTTATAAAGAGCCGATAATTTCTTAAGGATTCAAAATTTTAAAGGAAACATAGCCACTTTAGGAATATTCAAGCTCTCGTTATTCTGAGTTGTTGTGATATTTTCTCTGGCCGGGAAAAGTCAAATCGAAATTGTTTCAAGTGTCGCCCAAACTAAGAAAGTAGATAAACGAATCAAATCGTGAATTAGACAAAATCCCGTCACCAGGAATCGAACTTATATGTAGAGGCGCCAAGTATCGACAAAGTCAGACAAACAATTCTGGAGAGAGACGATATTACATTTTTGAGGAGCCCGCTCAATGGAAAAGACAAATTAGAAGAGACAATTAAATCTCCAGATCAACAAATAAAGACCAAATTATCAATAGCCGCTAAGACAAGGGAAGAATCGTTATTTTGGAGAATGAGTTGGGAGAAGCATGAAAAGAAACAAGGCAAATAGAATTCGAATCTCATTGAAAAGGTGACACACACAGCTGGTCTTATTTAAATAAAGACAAATATACTAGGAGATGTCTTGCTGGGTGAAGGATCCGTAGTCTCTTATTTATGCCACAGGTGCTCCCAGCCTTTGATAATTCGATTTATTGAGTGGAGATTTCATTCATATTTGGTCTTCATCTACATAGGAGTCACTGCCATCCTCAGCTACAAGTTCTCATCATTATTAATTTTGCACTTAGAGTTGCCTTTAGTCATAATCATTACAGCAATATAGATTGCATTTGGATATCTGTAATAGCTGCCAGTATTGTAATCACTACACTCAAACATCATTGTATTTACATTTGAATCTGCACTTGAAAACAACATATCACTGTGTCATAAAGACTGAGTTGGCATTGAAGATCATTGTAAGTCATTTGAGAGTTTATTGCAATACACTCAAATGGAAGTCTGAGCTTGCACATGAATTATTTGACTAAATGCTACTTTGTTGTTTCTATTAATTTGTCATGTCCCCGAAATTGGACATTAAGGTAACAAAGACATATTTGAAAATACTAACAATTTTTGATACCATTATAATTAAAATTGTCGGAAGACAACATTATAATTATAATTATTATATTATAAATATCGTAATACCCAAAAATATAAATATTAATCGATTATGAATTTAAAGATATTATTATATTGATTTTTAACCACTATAGTATAATACATACTCACATATATAAAACGATAAAATCAATTATATAAGGGGAAGTGTAGATTGTATATTAATATAAAGCATAATATAATATTAAATTCAAATCAAACAAAATATGAATATAAGTGATCTCAATTTAAATATTATAATTATAAAACCTAAATATTAATAATTCAAATATCATAATAAAAGTTGAGAATATGATAACCTATCCCATCATAAAAGAAACAATAAATATTTTTCTACATATATCATTATATATTAAATACAGTCAATAAGGAGGGGAATAATAAATCGAAACTCCCAACTATTATCAAAATTTAACTTAATGCAATATGAGCAACTCAAACAAAGTTCCCGAGGGTCGTCACTTGGCGCGAATGGCCATTTCCCATCAAAACCGATTCGCTCAGGAGACACGCCCAACCAGGAAAGGCACCTCCCTCTCATGCAAGCATAGAAATAGAGACAACCGCCAAGGCCAGGAGAGAGGAAGGAAGGGACGACGGCATAAAGAGAGGCACAAATTCGCAGGCAAAAGACCCATGTGAGTTCATCACTTAGCCTTGACATTTAGCTTCCACAATCTAGCATAGAATGACGGCATGAATACTTGACATGGATTCCATAATTTATAATTATCTCTTGTAAATTGCCATGTTCGCATTGTAAATTGTGTTTTCTGAATAACTTTCAACTGGGTGCATGCCCAGTGCGTTTAAGCATTGGATATTAAAATTCTCACAAACTGAATAAATGGTAGGGTTGGGTCTAAACCGACCTGGGCAAAACATATCTGGATATCATACTTGAAATATCAAACCCTGGGTTTATATTGAATGCACCATGGCATTATATGATCACTCAACCCTGAATAAGACATACCCCTACAGATGAGCAAGGAATAGAAATGGTTCATGACTTTCTGCATATTGAATTATCTGGCTTGTTGAATTAACACCATCATATTTATAAGTTCTGCCCTTCTATCCTTTAAAAATATAAGTAGCTGCATTCCATGAAATTCTCTCTAATTGCATAATACATGTTAACTATGAATGGTTTATTAATGTCTGAATATCTATATTTTTATCAATTGTCTTTGATCTGATTGTGAACCTGCTAGGAGAGGCCAGACATCACCTAAGTGGTTTGTCTATAAACCCCATCTAGGTTTCACCCCATTGGCCCTAAGCATGGGTTGGGCATACTGCCCCGCTGGCCCAAGGCAAGGGTTGGGTCATGGAGGGATGGGGGTTCCACATATGTCTATTGCCCCATTGGCCCAAGATGAGGGTTGGGCAATAAGAGCTGGTAGACCACTGGCCCCTTAAGGACTCTCCTCTCCCGACGGGTTGGATGCTCTCTGTTAATATACATTTTGCATGTTATTATGTATGATATGTTGTATACTAGATATTAAAGCTAACACACAGGGATATGGATGTGTTACACATGATGTGGCAGGTGCTTAACAGTTACAAGGGAATCTTTGGGAGGGAATAGAGACTTGTAACCTCTTTTCCATCAGCAATCTAGGTAAGGGACATTACATAATTTGCATGCATATTCAGTCAAGTCACTGTCTAAAGAAATCAAAGAAGTCATTTGTATTGCCTAACTCTTCATTGGCAGCCTATGGCATACCCAAAATAGTTTTTTTTTATGCATCATACCATCATTCAACAGCAGTTAAGGAGTTTACCAATAAGTGTTCGACGAAATGTCTAGTTGCTGAAACTGAAAAATTTGAGTAGAATCAGCAAGGGACATTACAAGGGGGGATATCGTCCAATTCTTGTGAGATAGTTCGGTGTTCAGTGAATCAAAATCAAGCATCACTCGAGTGATCAGCACTCATCTTTAGCAGCTGCATCTGATTGATGGTTTTGGTGGAAACGATGTCTATACAGGAACTCATGCCAGAGCTCATCCAGGCCTTTCAAAACTATGACAAGAGTTTAACCAAACTTCTTCAGCATCCGGAAATTTTGGATCCATTGTTTGTAAAGAAAAAGAAAGCAAACACTAATGCAAATAACCCTATCAGTACAGAGGAAAAGGATAAGAAGGTGAAATTTGAGGAAAAAGTGGACATTTTTAGCGCTCAAGAAGTTGTTATCAGTCATGATAACAAGTCTGATTTTTATGACAGCAGTCTTCCACTTGAGCGTAATGATGAGTTGAAAGTCATGGCAAGTTCAGAAAATGTTGTGGGAGTGACCTTGAATATTTACACTCAAGATACCAATCTCAAGAATGAAGATTGAATGGAAATATTGACCCATAACAATTTTGATCTACACGACAGTAGTGATGGAATTTTGTATCAGCTTGAAACAGCAATAACTACACATGTTCAGGATGCTTCTATTGAGTTGTCACATGAAGGTACTCAAGATTTGGGTACTAATGGTGCAATGTGTGATGTGGATTCATGTCATGATGAGTCTGATTCCTCAAATCAGACCTTAGAAAACAAGCTAGAAGGTTCATACGTTGACATAGAATCCTAGGATCATGAGTTAGATGGTGATACAGTTACATTGGAAGTAGAAGCGTGTGAAGATATTGTCATATCAGCAGCCTCTACCTTGCCAATTGAGCCTTCCAATGAGGAGCTTAGCAGCAGTACCTTGGATGTTGATGTGTTCACTGATGATAGCACACATGTTGCTGTTGATCATGAGGTGAGTGATGTGGATACAACCTCATATCACAGTGCAGATTTTGGGTCAGAACACTTGCATGGGAGTCATTGGTTTTAGAGTCCTCATCATTTGGTTGGGCAACTTAAGGTTAATGATAGCATGATTGCCACAACAATAGAGCACTTTGATGTTGCTCGTTAGATGTTGGCTACGTTTGGTTGGGGTACTCCTATATCAGATGAGCACAGTGATAGTGGCCTTTCCCTTGCAGTTGGGTTTATGCTGGAGCTGCAGCAGTTATGTTTCCGTGTGGGACATTTCATAGTCTTCCTTTGGACCTCCAATGGAGTAGAGTTTATTTGCAATGGAGATTTCTTGGGGACAAGCAATTTCAGGGAGGGTGGACTATAATGTCCCCATTTTCGTGAGCATTAGAGTTCGAGAGGTTAGCCTATCATTTCAACCCTCGTAGGCTAATATGTTTGGAGAGAGGGTCTCAGTGGCATTTAATGGAGGTTGTCACTCCATTTCTTCAATTCAATATTTGGTTCAGTTCCAGGCCTTTGCAGATCAATGTTTGGCTTAGTTTGAGAGACTTACTATTTATAGTAAGTCAATCTGGCAGTGATGCTAATTTTAGCCAGGGCACTTGGACACATGGGGGTTATACAATGTTGACCCCAACTTCAGACGACACGTCAAAATACTGAATATTGAGGGAGATATTAATATTGAAGTGGTTAATTTATATTTAATTATAAAAAAGGATATTATAAAATTATATTTTAACTTTATAAAAGTCAGCCACTTAAATTTAATAAAGTGAGATTTCAATATTAAATCAAAAAGGTACGCTCAAGTGAGACAAATTATTTAATAAGAGTATAAAGTATTTTAAATACATTTTAAATGTATTAAAGAGCTTTTTGGAAGTCGTGCCTTTTTGAGAAGAATATAAGAAGCAAAGAAAAGTCGACCTCATTCATCATTGATCATTTGACATTGTTTCTTTTTGGCTTCTTTGAAGTTTGTTCTTGAGACAAGGGTTTCAGCCATTTTTCTACCATTGGAGAATGACAATTCTTCAATGTCTGTAATCTTCAGGCTGTGAAAGATCAACTGAATCATTGTCTGTGAGAGCTTCATTCAAGAGTTCTATTTGAGCTTCATAGGATTTATAGAGAGATTCAAAAATAAGGGTTTCATCATCAAAGGATTGTTTCCAGGTATGAATGTTTTCAATGTAATTTCACAACTCTGATATAATAGTATATTTTCTTTCAGCATCTCTCTATTTGCATTTGTTTGGTGTTTTATGCATTCCTTGGCAAAAATCTTCAAAATTTTCAAAACACATAAAACCTAGATCAGCAGTTGCAAAGAATATGATTGAGGAGAACCAGGGGTTCTCACATATTCCTCCAAAATGCATCTCAAAGCCAAAAATCAATTATACTCACTGCCTTGCCAGAATTAGAACAACAAACTGAACTACTACCAACCCGATCACTACCAAAAATAGAACTTACTAAAAACAGTAAATTCATAAAATTTGCCTAATTCATTTGCATGTGATACCATTGCAAAGCTCTCTGAAAACCCAAAAAGAATCCACAAACCAAATTCCACAATTCCAACATGCAAACCTCCAAAAATGCCAAAAACCTCCAAACAACTGGAAACCCTAATTTTACCTCAACGAGCCTATGGGCCTCCGAAATAGACTAACGAGCCACTGCACTACTCACTGATGAGAAGGGGAAATTACAGTCTGCCTTCCTACAGATTGCTTGCCCTCAAGCAACCGCAAGCTTGGATGCTGCAAGATTTGTTCACCTTCCCATGTTGCATCTTCAATCGACAAGTTCCTCTACTCTTTTATTGTTCTTCTCCTCAAAGAGCGCTCCTTAGTATCAATGATCTCTTCTAGAATCAACACCAACTGTCCTTCATCCAATGGAGGCAACCACATTGTGCCCAAGCGACTTCTTGAGGCATGACACATGAAAAAACGCTGTGCACTTTGCTACTAGCTGGAAGCTCCAACTCATACGCCACTTCACCAATCCTCTTGGTGACTCTAAATGGACCATAGAAACGTGGCTCTAGCTTTTTTCCATCACTCTTAAGAAAAGATTGTCTATAGGGTTGAAGCCTCAAATAAACCATATCTCCTACTTCAAATGAACGCTCAATACGCTACTGGTCAGCATATAACTTCTACTAGTTTTGAGCTTGATGAAGATTTTCCTTCAATGATTTCAAGATGTCTTGGCTTTTCTGCAACATATCCTTCACTTGAGGAGCTTGTAATGTTCCCGATTTAGCACTACGCTCTTCTTGAGGTTTTAGCCTATTTCCGAAAACTCGTAGGCTAAGCAAAATTGGAAATTAGGGTTTCCGATTTTATAGGGGTTCTGAAGAAGGTTTGCATGAATAAGGATTGCGGATTCTTTTTGGGTTTTCAGAGAGCTTCACAGTGATATGACTTATAAAGTCATCGGGCAACTTTTCTAAATTTACTATTTTTAGTAAATTCTATTTCTGGCAGTGCCATCTTGGGCAATAGCATTAGTAGTCAACTCAGTTTCCATTTCAAGCAAAGCAGTTTGGAGCATATCTGGCCTTCAGCACTTTGAGGCTCATTTTGGGTAAAATGATTTATTCTAAGTCATTAATGTTTTAATTTCTTATTGACCCCCTTGGCCTAGTATTAATGACTTAAAGTTGTTTTAAAAGGTGGCCTTGAGGGTGGACGCCTCATTGGGAGATTATTTAAATATTTCTCCTCAAGTTTTGGATGCCTAGAAAGGTGAATATAATGTTTTGAAAATTACAATATTTCAAAAGTGAAATGGACATCTCTTTTGGAGGAAAAAAGAAATGGAAGCTAAAGAGCCAATAGTCACCTTCAATTCTATAAAAGAAAGCCTTTGCTCTCTCATTTGTTACCTTGGAAAATATTTTAAAGTTATGCTGCTGGTTTGAAATCCAAAATCCGGCTAAGGGAAAGCTTAGCAAATTCTATTTCACTCTTCAGACCTGAAACTATGGTTCCCTAGATGATGGATTGAGAGTGTGCTTCATTCAGAAGTACATATTGAGCATTATTGTGGAGTTTTGGTGAGATATTTCCAGTTTTCATGTTGTTGGTTATTGTTTGGCTGAAGGAGATTTTCATATACAGCTTTTGGTATAAATTTTGTTTGCTTATGGGTATTGTTTCTATCCATCTATATGCTAGAGGCGCCCCTTTTGGTGCAAGGACAAAATTTAATATGAAGTGGCTGATTTTATAAGTGAGGTCGACTCTCTCCTAGGGCCGTACCATTCATTTATTACTTTGGAATGTGTGTTGGTTGTCTTTGCTGAGTTTGAAGGTTGGAAAGTGGTGGTTTCTTGGTCGCCTAGCTATAGGAGAGACACTTTCAGTTTGGTTCAAGTCCGTGGAGTGTGGTAAAAGATTTGACATTTTTGGTGAGTTGATGTTTGCTGATTCAAACTTTCAGTTTGCTGATTTTATATCAGAATTATTTCAGTCTTTGATTTTAGTTTATTCCTTCAATAATTGAGAGAAATCTAGAGTGGGAGATCTTTTATTTCTTGGTGCTTCAAAACTATTGTAATTCTCATGTAATTTGCAGCTCTTCCTCATTTTGTAAAGCTAATAACAGTAGTACAGTTTCAGTCTGTTTAATTGCTGCTTATTTGTGTTTAATTATCACATTGTAACCCCTGGATGGTTTACCGCTAGTGTGGAAAAAAGAACTTGCTAATTCTCTCATTGTACCCACTGGAAAAGTGGTGAAATCCCACTCATGAGTGGATGCTTGCCGTAGCAGACAAAGTGTTTTAATTGTAATCTTTTCCCCCCACTGTTTGGTGGTAGTGTGCAAATTCTTTAATGGCTGGTTATTCGCCTAAATATTTTCAATTCTGTTATTGATACTCCACCATATGTTAGCACCTCGCCTTTTAAGGGATCTTGAGTGTACATTCTTGGTGTTGAGTTTAGACTCTCTCTTTCAACTGAAATATTTGTACCTATTGTTTCAATAGATCATAGGGATCCTCTGACCATATGTCCGCCCCTCCTCCTTAAGTGGTTTTAGGGCGCATTCTTGGTTAGAGTTCTTTTATGCAACATTTTGGTTTAAGCTAACCTTAACGGGTGCTTGGTTACATTGTAATTGTTACTGAAAAATAAAAACATTGAAAGAGTATATTTCAGAGCTCTACTATCACCAAACACCAAATCTACAAAGTTAGGAGCTTCATATCCATAAAGAGCCAAGAATGGAGACATCTTAATTGACATTGGCACCAACCATACAATATTTGTTTGTCACTTCTAGAGGCTTATTGGCAGGAACAAGTCAACCATAGGGATTAGTAAAGAATAAGCAAGGGGTGTATTTAAGAGCAAACACCAATCAGTTAAGCAATAATCATTTCCAAAAGATACATCCCTTCCTTTTAAAATCCTAGAGATATAAAAAAGCAATAGGGAGAGTGAGGAGGGGCATCAAATAGCTTTTGCAAAAATATACAATTTAAAGACACCTAATCTAGTGTTTAGTAATGTCCCTTTTTTGAGCGTGCATCAGAGTTTGGTGATTTAGCCTATCATCAGGTCCTTGTAGGCTAATAATGGTGTTTAGAGGACCTAGTGTTGGAGTTAGCTAGCTCCTCAATTGGCAATTGGCAGTCTTTTCATCTCCAAATCCTTAGCTTGTTCAGAGGTTATGATATTCAAGGTGTTTTGGCTCCGTTTTTATATACTTACTATTTATAATAAGTCAATGTGTTGATAGAGGCCAAACTTACTATTTATAGTAAGGCACCCTGGTTAGCAGTGAATGCAATGGGCTACCTCCTGGTGAAGTTAGAATTGATTTACGATGATTAATGATGGAGTTATAATATTATAATTATTATTAAAGTTATACTTTGATAATAAATAATTATTGAGTGCATATCATTAATGAATTAAGTGGACTTTTTTTAAAAGGGGGATTTAAATGCTTTTAAAAAGTATACTTTATAAAAGTGTTAAAGTGTTATTTTAAAGGGGAGATATAAGTGAATAATAAAGTATACTTTATATATTAAAATTGTGCACCAAAAAGGAGCGAAAAGAAAATGAAATTAAAGTAAATTAAATGAGATGAAGTCAAATGCAAATTGAATATTATAAAAGGGCATTTTTGGAATTCATTTCATTATGATTGATCATTTTTCTCTCAACTTGGCTTTGTGCTTTGGCTTTGGAGGTGAAACCTAGGTTTTTGTTGTGATTTCAATTTTGGAGAACGTAGCCTCTCTTTGATCGTGCTTCCTACAAGTCAAAAAGATCACCTAGGAGTTGCACTTAATTGGTGGTTTCACACAGAGGTCACATCTAAGCTTCATTGGAGAAGAATTTCAGAAGTTTTCAAGTGTTTGAATGAAATATCAAAATAATGCAAATATATTGATCATTATTTTAAGAGCAAAGAGAACTACATGAGAACTTCAATAAACAGGTGGTTGCCAGGCAAGGGTTTTTTGCAATTTAATTGTATGCAACTTTGCACTAGGCATGGGGATTGGTGATAGTGATCGTTGCTGGAGTTTATTATCATTGTTGTTGCTGACATACTGCTGCAAACTTTATACTTCATTCCGACATCCATTTCTGAGGGTTTTAAGGCATATCTTACCTATGAGTTCATGATTTGAAACCCCCATATTTTTTGGGTATTGTTGTTTTAGATAATAGGGGATATTTTATGAACTGGGTTGTCAATATTTTGTGAAAATATTGAGTATCTAAACTGATATAAAAATCTGGAATTTTCATTTGTGTATTCCCTATATAATGTTCAGTTTTTGAGTTGAAAATTATTATTGCAATATCTTCTATTTTGCTGCATTATATTGTTGTATCAAACATTGCAAATATATCAAAAAACTACAAGTAAACAGACAGACAAAAATTTGAAAATTAAATATCCTACCAGGGGTGGGATATTACATGCTCTAAGGAGCCATGATCCCCTAGATAAAGGATGCATGAACAATTAGCAAATATCAGATATGGCACCCCATATTTATTGCATCTATATAATGTTATATTCAGAAACAACAATCTAGAGAGGTCTAAAACTCTTACAAATTCAAAGGAATAATTTTAATTGATAAATCAGAAATAGCTATTATATTTACTTATCACATTTCCATTATTGAACTATGATAGAATCATAGTTGTCAGGAGACGCGTCTCCCCCCTCAGAGACACGTCTCGGAGATGGAGACGCGTCTCGGAGACGTCTCCAGGAGGCTGGAGACTTCCGCCGAAGTTTCCCGAGTACCTTGCCGTCTCCCGCTAAAATACCTAAAAAAGCTTTAAAGTTTAAACATTTGAAACTTTAAAAATTAAAGCATAATGTATTTGACGCATCTAAGAGTGATTAAATTATTGTTTTGAAAGTTCGATGTCATCATATTTTCAGATTTTCTATAAATTCCTAAATTTATTTTCAGATTTTTTATAAATTATTAATTTTTATTGTGTATTTATATTAAAAAAAATGGTGTCTCCAAGTACCCCCGTCTCCTATTTTAAAAAGAAAGTCGTACCGGTACCGATACCAGTCTCCCGTACCAGTACCAGTACCAATCTCACGACAACTATGGATAGAATTAATTATAAAGAGTTATATGCAATTGTTCATTTTCTTTTATTTATAATTTGGAAACTCAATTCATCTTAATAATATTGGATGACAATCTATGTCAATCCAATAAGGAACAAATCGTAAATCTATTGATCCAGAGCACGGGTAATTACAGTGGCATCAGAGCTAAAGGTCCTACTAACCTTTGGGTAAACATCAAAAAACGTGATTAATCATGACAACAGAAGATACCAAGCCATCGGCAAGAACACTCTATGAAGCAAGAAACAAACTTACTACAAGGGATGATATCATGAACACACTTAAAAAGGTGGAAGAATGTTTGAGCCACATGAAGCAGTCATCTGAAGTATTAGATATCAAAAAACTGGTCAGAAGGAAAGGAAATAAGGGAAAAGGAAATATCAATTGTCTTATTAATGCCAAAGCACCAAATACAAGTAATGAGGTAATAAATAGAACACCCTTGGCAATAAAAGATGAATTCTTCGAAAGAGAAAACCATCTTGTGAGTAAAGATAATAATGAATGTTTTGAGGAAGAATTCTATCGTGCTAGGGATGAGATTGAAGAAATAAGGAAGAAGAACCAAAAACTTGAGCTACTACTTCAAGAGTCAAATAAATCTAACGTAAAGTTAAAACAAGGCCTTATTAATGCCAAAGCACCAATTGGCTACTATTTCTAAGGAAAGGAAATACCAATTGTCTTATTAATGCCAAAGCACCAAATACAAGTAATGAGGTAATAAATAGAACACCCTTGGCAATAAAAGATGAATTCTTCGAAAGAGAAAACCATCTTGTGAGTAAAGATAATAATGAATGTTTTGAGAAAGAATTCTATCGTGCTAGGGATGAGATTGAAGAAATAAGGAAGAAGAACCAAAAACTTGAGCTACTACTTCAAGAGTCAAATAAATCTAACGTAAAGTTAAAACAAGGCCTTGAAGAATGTGCAAAGATAATTGTTGATCTAAACATAAAGTTTCAAGAAGAATGTAGATCGAAGGCCAAAGTACAAGAAGAATCCGAAAAGGTGATCATTGATTTGAAAGATCAAATAAAGGAAGTCGAGCTAACAATCATCAATTTCAAATTTCAAATTGAAGAAGAGAACAGAATTCAAGAGGAGGTAAAAATCCAACTGAAAGCAAAGGAAGAGAGTTGTGAAAGGTTAGAGTGTGAAATTGTTTTAGTGAGGAAAGAATTGGAGAAGACAACCATCAAGTTGAACATGTCTCAAGTTTAAAAAGAGCACCGAAATCTTTGATGACATCATTAATGGGAAAAGGTCATCATCAAATAAAACATGACTTGGCTATAAAGAAAATCAAACATTCAAGAAAGTTTCCAAAGAAACTCCTAAGAAGACAAATGAGGGAAAAATAAAAAGCCTCAAAGAGACTTTCAGAAACTCTATTAAGAATGAAGGTAACAAGGAGACAAAGACTCCTCCTAAAGTTGACAAGGACAATTTCAAGAAGTCCTTTCCTTTGAGGCAAGTACATACATATAGGTTCAAGAGTACCTTTAATGGCTATTGCTACTCATGCAATATTTTGGACATAAGGCCAGTGAGTCTAGAACGCAAGTGAGATATAACAATAGGTGGAACAAAAATAGAAATCCTTATGGGAGGACAAGTAGAAACTGTCATGTCCCTGAAATAGAAGAACTATAAAGACCAAATGTTAAAATACAAATAAATTAATAAATAAAATAAATAGCAATATTAATATTAAAATATAAAATAAGTGTGTATCATATAAATATAAAAATATAAAAATATGAAATAACAAGTATAATAATAATATATAGGCAAATTATTGTTATTACATTCTATTATTAAATAACTTAATATCAAAAACAATAATAATAAATAAATATTATAATCATTACACATCAAAGATTGTAATACATTAGAATAAAATAAAAATAAGATATTAGCAAATTGTTTTATTATTATACTTTAATGTTAAAATATGTTCAATAAAACATCAAAATAAAATAATAAAATAAATAGAAATCTGAAATATCATAGTTATAGTAATAATACATTATTTTAAAAATAGATATTATTGTGATAATAAAGGCAGCAATTAAATCTAACAAAGGGATGTATTTTATGAAAAGTCACCTCTTTCACCAAACAATACATTCCCCCCATGAGCACCTACCTTGAATGGTATAAATAGAAGGAAGGAAAATAAGGAAGGGGGAGGAAACATTGAGAAATACAATCTGCAAATTAGAACAGCAACAACAATGATTGTTATGCATTGGAATATAGTCATTTAATATATATATATATATATATATATATATATATATATATAATAGGCATGCAAGTATATATGCATAGATATAGATAAAGTTTATATTGAATAATATGCAATGAATAAAGAATATATATAAATAAGGAAAGAATAATTATATAAACATATATATATGAATACTAATGATGATACTTATAAGTAATGATGACTCTTTAATATAAACATAAGTAGATTATGTATATTTATGAATTGTCCTCATCATATAATCAATTTAGTAGAAGGTTGAAGGAGGCGAGTAAGGAAACATTGAAAGATATAACAACGCAGGTGATGTACTCACTTAGCAATAATATTTAGCATATTTTGAATATAAGAAACATATATTGCTAATCTGATTATTGGTGTAAATGTTTTCTTTAGTATTATCATGATGATAATGATGTTGATATTAACTTAAAGAATCAGTAATAAATGCAAATGTATTTGATTGCTAAAAGATTGTCTTCTGAGTGTTTGCAAGCCTACAAGGGAGGAAGGGCCTGAGAAAAGTGGTGCCTAAAAACCCCACTTAACAATCCGCTGCGGCCATGGAGGGGTGGGGGTCCCACTCAACAATCCGCTATGACCATGGAGGGGTGGTAGGCCCGGAACCACTTATAAGCTCCGCTGGCTTCCCCCAGTAGGTTCAGTGTCTTTCGAGGTGATGGCACAGGTAGAGAAAGCAAGTACAAGTGTTTCCTCTAAGCACGCCACTTTGAGACGTTCATGCCGCTTGGGGCCAAGGGGTGGGTTGTCCTGATAGGACGCTTGTAATCTTGAGCTTAGATGGATAGCTTTGGGCGACACTACCCATGCCACTCCTCATATGTCTTTATTATTGATTTGTGATTATATTTATATTTAATTATCTAGATATTAATGCTAACAGATATATGTACATGTGGAAATATTAAATGCAGACTTCAATCCAAGATTACTTAGTCAAAAATAACATTCATTTGAAAAAAGAAGAAACCCTAAACCTGATCAACAAGTGAATTCTAGGGAAAATAAATGGATATTAGGGCAAGTCCGAGTAAGGGACATTACAGAAACTACAATGCATATGTTCCTCCAATGAATTATAAGGTTATATGCTATAAATGCAACGACTATGGACATATAGCACATCATTGCAAATGTTGTATTACAGGACCTTCAAGAAAAAACAAGAAGATAAAAATACTTGGCAAACATAAGAAAGAACCTACGAAAGATTGGAAGAGAAAACTAGAACAAGAGAAGGACAAACCTACACAAGTGAAAACTTCATTACATGCACAAGAGATATCTCCTAGTTCATAAGGAAAAGCACAATTGCAATGGGAGCTAAGTATGGCATTACTCTTCAGCTCAAGGAGAAGATAATTTAAAAGATGAAGTATCACAAAACTTGAAGAGAAGAATCCACTTGTCTAATAGATTGGTATCAAGGGAAAGTAATGAATGGGCAGCTACATAATTGTGGAAAATGTTCAAGATCCTTGATTATGAGATTGAAGATTTGGGAAAATAGAGAGATGATGCTAAAGTTTAAAGAAGTGAAAATTATACTAATTCACATTACAGAAAGACAAGATATTTCGGAAAGGTAGGAATAGGAATCACAAAGCTTTAACTTTCATCATAGCGTGACAAGATATGACGAAAAAAGTGGTGAAGATGTTTGTAAGACTAGACTTGATAAGAGAATTCTCCAAAAACCTTAACAAGAGGATAAGAATGATCCAAATGAGTGTCATGTCCCCAAAATAGCAATACCAAAAAGATCAAATGTTAAAATTATAATAAATTAATAAATAAAATAAATAGAAATATTAAGATTAAATATAAAATAGATGTGTACCACATCAATATAAACATATATAAATAACAAATATACTAATAATATATAGGCAGATTATTGTTATTACATTCTAGTATTAAATAACTTAATATCAAAAATAATAATAATAAATAAATATTATAATCATTTCACATCAAAGATTGTAATGCATTAGAATACAATAATAATAAGATATTATCAAATTAGTTTTATTATTATACTTTAATATTAAAATATGTTCAATAAAACATCAAAATAAAATAATAAAATAAGTATATAATCTGAAATATCATAATTATTAGTAATAATATATTATTTTCAAAAATATATATTATTGTGATAATAAGTCTTTAAGGGCAGCAATTAAATCTAACAAAGGGATATATTTTATGAAAAGTCACCTCTTTCACCAAACAATACATTCCTCCCATGAGTCATCTACCTTGGATGGTATAAATAGAAGGCAGGAAAATAAAGAAGAGGGAAAAAGATGGAGAAACAAAACAGCAGCAACAATGATTGTTATGCATTGGAATATAAAGTCATTTAATATATATATATTATTTAACAGGCATACAAGTATATATGCATAGATATAGATAAATCTTATAATGAATAATATCATTATCAATGAATAAAGAGTATATATGAATAAGGAAAGAATAATTATATATATATATGAATAAGGAAAATATATATGAATAAGGAAAGAATAATTATATATATATATGAATAAGGAAAGAATAATTATATATATGTATGGGTAAGTAGATAGTGGAATCACTAGTGAATATACAATAATAATACTTGCAACAATTATTAAGCCTTGTAAATAATGATGACTTTTTAATATAAACATAAGTAGATTATGCATATTTTTTTCCTCATCCTATGATCAATCCAGTATAAGGTTGAAAGAAGACGATTAAGGAATAAAGAGTCATGGGAAGACATAGCCAATCAGGTGAGAATCACTTAGCATTAATATGTAGTATTCCATTCTCTTTTTTTGAATAGAATGAAAATGTGAAACACTAGACTTCACATGCCTGATAATTAAGCCAAAATTCCTAACTTCTATCTTGAAACAAACATTCCCAGGCTAAACTCGCAACTGGGCACATGCTTAGTGCAACTGGGTGAAACTAAAATGGAATCTTTGACTGTGTAAGCCCGCAGCTAATCCTTGAATCGATCTGGTCAAGGTCAAGCTCAGGAACAGTATCTAAACATTGACCCCCTTAGAATATATTTCTACTCTCCTGAAAGCATATGTAATTCATCTGAGAACTGAATATCTTATTTTAGCAATGCATTTCTTTTCTTCTATTCTTCTTTCATGAATAAAAGTAACTGTGCTCCATTCACAATCTATTTGGATAAACACAATACATGTTACGTGTGAATGATCTAACAATATCTAAATTTCTATGCTTTACCAATTGTATTCAAACTAATTGTTCACCTGCTAGGAGAGGCCAGTTATCACCTAAGTGGATTGTTTGTAAACCCCATCTAGGCTTCCACCCCGTTGGCCCTTAAACTTGGGTTGGGCATACTGCCCCATTGGCCCAAGGCAAGGGTTGGGTCCTAGAGGGATGTGGGGGATTCCACATATGGCAATTGCCCCGTTGGCCCAAGATAAGGGTTGGGCAATAAGAGGTGGTAGACCGCTGGCCCCTTAGAGACTCTCCTCTCCTGATGGGTTGAGTGACTCTTCTTATGTTTTCAATTTGCAAGTATGATTATGTCTGCATAATTGTATTATGATTATGTCTTATTTTTTTATATCTAGATATTAATGCTAATGGATATGTGTCAATATGGATGAATACAGGATCCCAATCTAGAGTTATGGAATTATGAGAATACTCATTTGGAAGGAAGAAACACTAATCCTAATCAACAAATGAATTCTAAGGCAAACAAGCGAGTCCTAGGACAAGGTTGGGTAAGGGACATTACAATGAGTCTTTTCCTTAAGAGTATGTTCGTATATTTGCATTTGACATTTACACTAGAACACACAAACATATGTTGGCAAAAGGCAAAAGAAATTGATAGTGGAAAGTAGGATGGTTCTGCTTATGTTTAACTTCACATTAAAGGTGTCCCTATTGGTGTCATGATGCCATTGATCACAAGAAGGAAGAATTATGAAAGGAATCTTCAAAAGAAACTTAAGCATGAAGAGGAGCAAATGGCATCAAGATTCGAGGGAGTTAAGGTGTCATATGAGCAATCCAAATCTGTTGCGAATAATAGAAAAGAGCAGTTACTATTGCAAATTGTAATATCCCTGATTATGAATGGGCAGCTACATAATTTTAAAGACTCATTTGGATCATTCTTATCCTCTTGTTAAGGTTTTTGGAGAATTCTCTTATCAAGTCTAGTCTTACAAACATCTTCACCACTTTCTTCTTCATATCTTGTCACGCTATGATGAAAGTTAAAGCTTTGTGATTCCTATTCCTGCCTTTCCGAAATATCTTGTCTTTCTGTAATGTGAATTAGTATAATTTTCACTTCTTTTAAGCTTTAGCATCATCTCTCTATTTTCCCAAATCTTCAATCTCATGGAGACACTTGTAAATGCCATCTTAGTGTGCATGAGTTAGAGGCATGCAATATTTCATAATCAAAGATCTTGAACATTTTCCACAATTATGTAGCTGCCCACTGATTATAAATCTGTAATATCCCTTGCTATTTCTGACCTCAATTTTCTGATATAAAGCTCAAGGAATATTGTCACACACTTTGTATGCAAAGTACCCACTTGCTGTTTCTGAGTTTCAGTTTGCTTTGCTTGTTTGAATTTGAACATAAGATGATGCAAATGCCTTGAAATAAATGTTAAAATGATTAAGCTACAAGTATAGCATGAAATGCAAATGTTTTTTGTATTTTCCAAGTGCAATAGATGACCTATGCAAGTATAAATTAACACCTACAGCCAAGTGACATTATGTCAAACAGTTGGCATGTAAACTAATATGATATCAAGATGAACATTACATCAAATATATGACTCCCAACTTATAACTCCTTTATTGAATGCAATTCCCCAAGTACAATGATGCTATGAAATTGCCAAGACTCTTGGCTTACAGTGATATATGCATACAATGCCAAATCTGATTATGAATGCTCACCTACAGCAGCAACACTAAATGATTAAAATTGATGATGTAAACTACTACCAAATACAAGAGGAACCCCATTATAGAAGCGCCCTATGTTGAATATGAAGAAGCAATCAATATCCCATGAAAAGAGCTCCTCTCAAGACCAAGTCGCAGCCATGAAGATGCCACCCCTGTTTTGACTAAGAGCTGGTGAAATAAAATAATCACCGCCCTTATACAACCTCCAAAAAGCAACAAGCATAGTCGTCTAACCCTCTAGGATGGTGTGCCTCAACCCTTAAGCAAAATCGATGCAAGTAGAAGCCACCATGAGCAAAATCGTGGCTCCCAAAGATTGAAAATGATGACTGTAAATGCCTGAGATTTATAACAGATTATGCAAGATGCAATCGACCTCTAGATAGTAAAAAACCGATGAAGGCCCCAAGCACAAAAATGTCTCCAAAATGAACCTTCAATCGAACCCAACAAAATTGGCCCTTGGCCACAAATTTTGGCACCAATGAAAGGACTAATATATCCTCTCCAATCTGCAACCCTTCGGAGGATATTTCACCACCTCAGTTATGCTAATCTATGAGAGTTTTTGTTCCCAAAGACCAAGTAGATAATCTGCAGAAACCCTTGGCTCCACAAAGATTCATCAAATGCAAATAACAATTCGTGGATGATGAAACAAAGGCTGGCCCCTTTTATTTATACTTTTCTCACCAAGTCTAGGGTGGCCCATCTAGAAGCTTCCACAATATTCTTTAATTATATTATTTTAGATTTGCACTTTATTATAATATTAAAATATAACTTAAGAATACATAAAGTGCAAACAAGATGGCAAACATTGTGTTTTCCAACATTCGGATAACACAATATGTTTTCCAACACATTGTGTTAACCAACACTCAACATAACTTAGGAACAATATTGGACACCTAGGTAGAATGATGGATTGGAAATATGATCTTGGCGTCCACCATCTTTTGTACCTCCGCGTAGATTGTATCTTGAACATGCGGGTTGTAGTGCCTCTGCTTTTGCCTAAAAGGCTTGATATCTGACTTGAGTGGAATTGTATGAGACATTTCCTTTGGGGTGAAGAATTTTAGATCTTGATAAGTCCATGCAAAGACATCCTTGTACTGTCTGAATAAGGAGATAAAGTTGTTGCTTTCCTCCGCAGTGCAACCCTTTCCCAAGTTGACAAGCCGAGGCTTATCTTCGATGCCGATGTTGATTTGACTATACTCAGCGAATGTTTTGCTAGCTGAATCTCTTTGATCTTGCACGCGTCTATCATGCTTGTTAAATATATCCTCCAAGGATACTAGGCCCTTGGGGATGTTGTTACCTCTTAGCTGGATGATGCTGGATTCCGTTGCTTAGGAATCTTCTGCTATGGGTTCTTTGAAAGGAGAGGTACTTCCTTCAAAGAATAGTTCTTTGTAATTGTCCCCCATGCAAAGGAACTCCTTGATGTCATCATCATCATCAAAGACCTGCCAATTTTCACAATTGTCGGGGACAGATGGCCTGTACACGAGCTCAATAGTGAAGGAATTCTAATGGAAATCAGAATGAGGCATGAAGAGTGCAGTGGATACTGCAAGGGCATCTACTCTGCTATTTTTCTCGCGCGGAATGTACTTGATGTTGAATGCTTCGAACCAATCAATAGCATTCCACACCCTTTGTCGGTAAGCCTGAAGGCGGCCTTTTCTGACTTGATAGCGATCTCTGACCTGTTCTACGATCAGCTCTGCGTCGCCTTCAACTTGAAGGTATTTTATACCCATATCCCTTGCATTCTTGAGGCCTAGTATAAGCGCTTCGTATTCTGCAGTGTTGTTCATGTTATCGAACTCCAAGCGATAAGCAAATGGATACAAAACTCCTTCAGGAGAGGTAATGACAACTCCCGCTCTTGAGCCTGTTGTTGAGCAACTTCCATCGAATTGCATTGTCCACATCTTTGATCTTTCATTTGATGTACTTGTGGCAAATGCAACCTTCTTTTCTTCTTCGGTCACTTCAGACAGTATGGCATATGTACCAGGACCCATACTTTGATGTACCACTTGTGCTTGGGGATCCGGAGATTTCACCACCGTAAATTTCGACTTAGCCTCTAGTTCCAACTTGAAGCTACCTTTCTTTAGTGGAATGGTCGCAAACGACCAATCCATTTGAATCTCGCCTCCGAGATCTTTAGAGAAGCTTCGGCTTAGTAACATCCCATAGCTGATTGGAATGTCAGCTATGAGGATGGTCATCATGATCTTCTTCTCTGGACAAGACGCTAGTCTTACTTGTGCATCTTTCAGTTGGCCGACTAACGGCACCGGTTTTGATTCAAGTGAATAACACTTGTCGTGAGTTTCAGTGCATGATAGTCCCAATGAGTTCATGATTTGCAAAGGCATGACGTTGTCCGATGCTCCAGAGTCGATGATGTAGTTGTTGAGCTTATAAACTCCCATATACAAAGATATGTAGAAGGGCTTTGGCTTTTCTTCCGCTGATATGGAAGATGCTAGCAATGTAGGCTGGATGACAGCCTGCTTTTGTACTACTTTGAGAATCCGATCCATTTGGCCAGGATGATCCTGGAGATACTCTAGTTGTGAGATTTATACCTTTGTCTTCATCATAGACGTCACAATGTCAAAGTTCGTCGAAGACGGATCTTGAGGGTTTGGTGTGATGTTCTCCTGAGCAGACTTGGGATTAGAAGTGGAAGCTTCTTTTCCCTTTTCATTTGACTTACATCTGTCTTCTTCTTTTTGTGCTTTGAAATGTTGAGTGCGAGTGAACACAGGCGTCGACATGTTCTCGTGGTTGACAGCAAGCGAGTACTGACGATAATCTTCTTCTTCTTGATTTTCGGGTTCGCTATGAAAGTATCCCGTTGCGAAGTCACCATCGAAGTTGTCCGTTTGTGGTGAGACAACGTTTGCATTTAAAGGTACGGAATTTGAGCTTGGTGCTCGATCTCCGGCATATCCCATGATCTGGCCTAGCCTTTGATTCTCAGGGCAGGTGGATCCAATATGTTCGTCTGTATCATGGAAACAACAGAACATATTAGATTTCTCGGCCTCTCCTCCTCTTTGAGGAGGTCCTTGATTCTGAGGCTTGTAGTTGTTGTTGTTGTTGAAAGGTTGGAAATTATTCCTCTTTTGTTGGTACGGCTGTTGAGGCCGGTACTGTGGTGGTGTGGGCAGTGCTTGCTGCCTTTGATTGGGTGACTATCTTTTCAGAATAGTCACCTCATTTGCTACCTTCTGTAGCAATGGATCTGTTGATGCTTGGACTAGCAGTCTGATAGCATCTCCCTTCATCTTTCCCGTGGTCAGCATGTGATCCTTGATCTCGATAGCTTTCTCTTGTGCAGTTTGTAAGTTTTCTTCGTAACTTCCTTTGATGCAAAAAGCTATCTCTGAGGGTAGGGCGTTGACGAAGCTGCTCATCAGAATCTCGTCTGATGGGTTGAGTGTGTGAGAAAGACGTGTAGTTAGGCGATTAAACCTTGCTAGGAACTCTCTCATTGATTCTGTAGGCTCCATCTTAGAGTGAGATAACCAGGCAAATAACTGGTGGCTATCTTCAGCGGGTTTGAACCTCGCCAAGAATTTGTCGCTCATGTCCTCCCAATTTCTGATTGCTCCTGCCGGTAAGTTGTCATGTCCCCGAAATAGCAGAACTATAAAGACCAAGTGTTAAAATACAAATAAATTAATAAATAAAATAAATAGCAATATTAATATTAAAATATAAAATAATTGTGTATCATATCAATATAAAAATATATAAATATGAAATAACAAATATAATAATAATATATAGGCAAATTATTGTTATTACATTCTATTATTAAATAACTTAATATCAAAAATAATAATAATAAATAAATATTATAATCATTACACATCAAAAATTGTAATACATTAGAATAAAATAATAATAAGATATTAGCAAATTGTTTTATTATTATACTTTAATGTTAAAATATGTTCAATAAAACATCAAAATAAAATAATAAAATAAATAGAAATCTGAAATATCATAATTATAATAATAATATATTATTTTAAAAATAGATATTATTGTGATAATAAAGGCAGCAATTAAATCTAACAAAGGGATGTATTTTATGAAAAGTCACCTCTTTCACCAAACAATACATTCCTCCCATGAGTCACCTACCTTGAATGGTATAAATAGAAGGAAGGAAAATAAGGAAGGGAGGGAAAACATTGAGAAATACAATTTGCAATTTAGAACAGCAGCAACAATGATTGTTATGCATTGGAATATAGTCATTTAATATATATATATATATATATATATAATTTAATAGGCATACAAGTATATATGCATAGATATAGGTAAACTTTCTAATGAATAATATTCAATAAATAAAGAATATATATGAATAAGGAAGGAATAATTATATGAATACAAATGGATATAAGTAAAAGAATAATTATATATATGTATATAAAGTATATATATATATATAAATACATATACATGATTATGCAATAATGATACTTATAAGTAATGATGACTCTTTAATATAAACATGAGTAGATTATGTATATTTATGAATTGTCCTCATCCTATGATCAATTTAGTATAAGGTTGAAGGAGGCGAGTAAGGAAACATGGAGAGATATAGCAACTCAGGTGATGTACTCACTTAGCAATAATATTTAGCATATTTTGAATATAAGAAATAAATATAGCTAGTTTGATTATTGGCATAATGCTTTCTTTAATATTATTATGATGATAATGATGTTGATATTGACTTCAAGAATCAGTAATAAAAGCAAATGTATTTGATTGCTAAAAGATTGTCTTCTTTGTGTTTGCAAGCTTATTGGGAGGAAGGGTGTGAGGGAAGTGGTGCCCAAAAACCCCACTTAAGTCCACCCCCGGAACCCAAGGCAGGGATGGGCCCTGGAGGGGTGGAAATTCTACTCATAGTCCGCCCAATCCCAAGGCCTGGGTGGGCCATGGAGGGGTGGGGGTTCCACTCATAGTCCACTGCGGCCCTGGAGGGGTGGTAGGTCCGGGCCACTTATCAGTTCCCCCGACTATCCCCAATAAGTCAAGTATCTTCTGAGGTGCTGAAATGGGTAGAGAAAGCAGATACCAGTGTTTCCACTAAGCACGCCACTCCAAGTATGAAATGGTCTTAGTTTGGATGTTCAACTCGGAGCCAAAGGGTGGGTTGTCCTGAGGGGATGCTTGTGCCCTTGGGCTTAGATGGATAGCTTCAGGAGGATCTACCCATGCCACTCCTCTTATGTCTTCATTATTACTTTTTGATTATGCTTATATTTTAATATCTAGATATTAATGCTAACAGATTTGTTGTTAATATGGTGAATACAAGATTCTTATCTAGGGTTATTGCATTAAGAGAACATTCATTTGGAAAAGAAGAATTCTTAAACCTAATCAATAGATGAACTCTAGGGCAAATCGAGTAAGGGACATTACATAAGTGGTGGAACCAATCGGAAGCATTTGCTTCAAGAGTTTTGACAAAGAGTCGAACGGCGATATCTTCATATGGCACGGACAGAACGGAGCAAGCTACTGTGAGCGCTGATAGATGCTCATCAGGGTGTTTAGCCCCATCGCCGAAAAATCTTGGGAAGTGCTTTCGTGATCCCTTTGGAAGGTCATGATTGCCTTGTAAGGCCAAGGGGCCAATGTTGTTACCCCATGGAAAAGGTGCTTGGCGTCTCACGAGTCTTGCATTACGACCATTGTCGAATAGGTTATATTCGTTGTTGTAGTTGTCATTACCGTCACCATTGCCATTGCCATTGCCATCATTATTATTGTGGCCATTGCCGTCATTGTCGTCATTGTTGTTGTTACGGCCATTGTCGTTGTTGCCAATACCATTGTTATGGGCATTGTCATTATAGAGGCGGTTGTCCGCCATTGCTTGAGCTGGAGGTTCTTGCTGGTGTTCTTCTAGAAAGTGTTCAGGAACCTCTTCAAAGATTTGCTCAAAATCGAATGCCTCTCCGATGTCTTCTTGAAAACAGGGATTATTTTTCCTTCGTACGTATACTTGGTGAGCCAAGATGCTTACAGCCACGCGGGTGGTGGTAACACTAGTCTCTCAGCTGCAAGATCAGCCTTTCTTTCTTCCTCATCCAGAGTAATAGTTGCGGCTCTACACTACGCTGTTGATGTATTCTTTTCAAAGATGAAAGTACGCAAGCTACTGATGATGTCCGTCTACTCTCCTTCAATGAATGTAAGATCTGGTTGAAGAGTTGCTGGACCAAGATCAGGTTGTTCAACTAGTGCCCAAGTACGCCAGATGCCCATTTCGTGTCATAAAAGCGTTTAGCTTTTCTTGAAGTTTTATGCCTCATTGCCCCACAATGGGAGCCAGAAAACTGTTGGCGTTTGAATTAGCACCTCTAGAGTGCTTATTGGAAATGGACAGCTATTGCAAGTGTATTAGTACATGCTCTTCGGATTATAGAGAGGAAGATCTCTCTTTGCTGATTTTCTACTGTAAAAAAGGGGTGTACTAAGGTTCCTATCTTTTTTTACTCAGCGGCAGGACATAAGGGGACATAAACACAATGCGTCGTAGCTAAGCTTTTTCTCTGGTTTCCGCAGATCTTTACTACGACTAACTAGCTTCTAGACTATCCTACCTCCTCAAGATAAACAGAGCATGAGAGCGTAGGAGCGAAATGGATTGGTTGGATCACTTGAATCCTCCGTCTCAATGATATATGGCCGAGGCTCTGAACTCTCGGATATATACCAAGATAGGGCTCGATACAAATAAACACTCTCTTACGGTAAATTGGATCTAAGACTTGCCAAGGAGGAGGAACCCCTATCCGAGGTGTAGGCTTGGAAATAGCTCACTGGAAACAACAAGGAACGATGGCCTATCTAACAGGATTCTCGAGGAGGTGATGACACCTGTCCAAATTGTAGGTTGCAAGACAAATCATTAAACAACATCAAACGATAATGATCGATGGCAAAATATCCAAGGAGGCGACGACACCTGTCCAAGGAGGAGATTGAAACAATGCACTATTTAGAACAAGACTTTGAATAGACTCAAGTATTTAGATCAAGCAAGCATACGCCATCTGATTTATTTCTTCAAGCTTTCTCCAAAGAATTACAAAGGTTGGGACAGCAAAGGCACGAAATCATGCACAATTACGGTCAACCAACAAACTTTCATCCAAGAGTGAACAAATATGAAGCTAACTCTAGCAACAATGGCGCAGCAATTTTGCTTAGCAAATAAAGGTTAAACAAATAATGAGCCTAAGGCTCTTATTTAAAGGAACTCAAAGGAGTAGGCAACCCTAAAATCTCCTTGAGTTAACAAATAGTTATTGCCAATCAGCAAGATTTATTATTATGTCTAAAAGTAGGTGAGCAAGCAGTTAACTGAAAATCTACTCAAGTTAACTGAAACTAAACAAAAGTCTACCTCAGTTGACTGACAACTAACTAAAAGTGAACTTACAATTACAAATGTGTCTCCAAATAGACATCCACCTTTAAAGGAGATCTGAGATCCACAAATCGTGGGAATCAATTAGACATCCTAGATTAGTGGGATTTGACATGCATGATCTGTGGAGATCTGGAGTCAACCTGGAAAAGGGCATCAAGTTGACTTCAATCATATTTAATGCTATTTGGAGGGTAGGACGTCCTTCCTTGGTGCTTTACACCTCTTCACCACTAGTCAACAAAGTCTCTATCCAGTCGTTGACCTCTTCGGCTTCCGGGCAATTAATGCTTTTCAAGATGACTACGTGGCGTCTAAGCATTTCTTCGCCTGTCACAAGCTGCTGCTGATAGTTTATGCATTGGGCAGCTCCTTCAGCTAATTGGATAGACATGGCTGCAATTTTGGCTAATTTGCAGCCATTGGGGTCTTCAAGGAAAGAAGCATGGATGACGTCTTGGAACCGTATCTGTACCGTTTCAAGCTCAACATATTCCCCTCCTTCCCGCTGATATTCTAACTCAGGGGAAAATATTACCAACGTTCTTGCGAAGTTGATAATATTAGCGACAAAGCGTCTATAGTCAATCAGCTCCACTGAATTGGCATTGTAGGCTCTCACCTTGTATGCCAATTTTTCTTTCCAATCAAAGAGATGGCCTTTGTTCTCAGTGCTTGTAACTAATTGATATGCATGTTATAGATCAACAACTGTCGCTTCCTCTCTCGGCCTCTCTTGAGCTGCCTTTACATCTGACTGTTGGATTTCTGATCGAAGACCATGTGCTCTATCTCTCAGCTGATATGCTTCTGCTAATACACACCGTCCTTTGACGACAAACTCATCCACTTGACGTCTCAAGTGTTTGCCGTATGTGATCAACTGATGATGGTTTCTTTCAGCTGGGAGATCCAATAGTCCTTGAGGCAAGGCCGAGAAGTTGGGAGTGTCATGTATCAAACTAGAAATGTACAATCTTAGTTGACGGTTTTCAGCCTTCAAGGCTGCTTTGTCTTGTCCATCCTTGGTCATTCTTTCTTTGACGCTAGCTGAGGCAATTCCGAGAAGGTCTGCCTCCACCTATCGAGTGGTCTTTCCAAGGTTCACCTTTGAAAGCGTGAAATCCTCAACCCTCACATTATGTATGTCTTTATCTTCAGGCGGGGCAGCAATCTCTATGACAACCTCGTCCTCTGCATTCCTCTCTACATGAGTTTGCTTCTTCAACTTCTTTGTCGGCATGTCTTGTGGGACATGGTGGAATTCGAAGAAGTCAAGCTGATAAGAAGGTCTTTCCCTTTTCCTTCCAAGCGAGCTTTCTAACCAGATAGAATCTTGGCTAGCATCGTTGGGAGGAGGAACATAGGCCCCCTAAATGCTGGAAGAACGAGACTATGTCGTGGCAATGCCTCGTGGTGGCGAGTCCAAATCAATGGGACTTTGTGACCTCTGTGATCGTGATGAAGCCGGTGGCTCTGTTTCTATTACAGGCACCGCTTCTGTTGCAACTTCATCTACAATGGATTCCATCTCTGCAGCGATTATTTCAATCACTGGCTCTGATGTAGTTGCAGCGTTCTCAACTGTTTCAGGTAAATTGGTGGCTATCTCCACCTGTACCTCTTGCTGGCTTGTGCTAGCAATTCCTTTTCTTCCCCAAGTGCTTCCTGACATCCTCATTCCTTCTGGAAGAATTCTCATCTTCTTTTGTCTGGGTTTCTTCCTAGATGAGGAAGGTAGTGTAAACTGAACGGTTGGCGGCTCTGATCGGGGAAGTACTAACTTCCTTGTCCTTTTACTGTCAAGGTAGAGTTGACTATGTCGAACTACTCTACCAGTTCTTTCCTCAATAGAAGTACTCTCTTTCGGGTACCAGTCTATTTTTCCGAGTGGTTGTGCATCTACTTGACCCATGAAGAAGGAAGAAAGAATGACCTCTTCTTCATCATCAGATAAGCCCCTCGATACCCTCTGACATGAATTCTGCAATCTGTGAGAGCTTGAATCTATAGTACTTCCTTCTTCTCACTTCAAACTCATCCTCGCAGTTGACCCAAAAATCTTCCATGAAAGGTTCATGTGATGATCTTTGTTCGAGATGTGCTACGAAGATGCCTCTGGGATCATATGATGACCTGTCAATGAGGTACTTGAGATTAAATCTCACTATTTCCTGGCTTATCAACCTAGCATCGGCCGCAATCTTGCATCTATAGAATCCCATCTGAAAAGGAAAGTTTGCAGCAGACTTCTTCTTTACGCGAAGGTAAGAGTGAACCTCGGCCAACTGCCTCAGGAACTCCATGAACACTACCCTATCTGAGGGGTAGCGTGGCATCATGGCGGGGTGGCCATTGTAGCCATACACGCGTATGTAGGTGAAAGTGGGGAATTGGATGAACCAATCTGCCCAATACCACCATTGTTGCCTTAGCTGCTGGTGAAATACGAACGTGCATCTCATGGTCTAGCTCGCGCACGATGTGCATAGTGAAAAGGTCATTTATCTTCTTGAAGTGCCTTTCCGCTAGAGTGAACTCAAGGCGAGGAAAGTATTCTTGGACCTTTTGCACACCTAGGGTTCCCACAGTGTTTAGTGTTCTGAAATCGCCTTAGAAGGCTATCAGGTAGACAAGGTAGGAACACATGTGGAAACAGTGCTCTTCTAGAAACCTGGTAAATTGTTGGTGGAGCGTGTCACTGATCAGAGAGGCCCAGTCATAATGTTCTTTCCTGCTGATTATTTTGCCAATAATATAGAACATCCACGGCTGGAAGGATTTTCCCTCTTCTTGTCTAGTGACTCTGCTGAGTAGAGTGATTAACACTCCATACTCATCTTTGAATTCTCCTCTCCCAACCAATTTGGGCAAGCTGGTTCTCTTTATTTTCAACCAATGTTCAGCCATTATAAGTGAACACTTATCCCTTGAAGCTTTGAATGCCTTTCCGCATTCTGTCACAAATACGACATTCCTGGTAGGGCATGGTGGAATTGCAAAACATGTCTCTATATCCTTCGGCTCTAAGCTGCAAATCACCCTCCCGTCCACTGACAGGATCTCTCTTGTAGTCGAGTTGTAATGCTTTGTACAAGCAATTACAAGCTCAATGCTCTGTAAAGTGATCGGAATGGATGCAGCTTGGAATAAACCGGATTCTTCAATGTTCTGCAATGTAATTTGGTTCATGCCCTCCAAGTCCTCAAAACTGACCTCTGGATTTTTCTGCCATAAGTCTGTGTCAGTTGTTTTCAGATAATCATGGTATAAGACCGTCTTGTATTGTACCTAGGAGTACTGCATTCTGAAAAACCTTGAAGATTGACTGTGCACACGATGCTACTCGGACAACTTTTCTGGAACTGCTAAAAATAGCCTCGCCGGGGGTAATTTTTACGAAAAATTCTGAGACATGGATTTTGTTGAGAATGATTTTCTAAACAAACCCAGATCGTCAGAAATTAGGAAAAACGATTTTTTCCATGACATGCAAGAGCCCTTTGGTGGCAGAGGTAGCAGGGCACTAGAAAGTGATTTTTCTCGGAAAAATCCAACACCTGGGTTTTGTTCGTGCTTCAGAGCTAAACAAACCCAGTTTGTCTGTTTTTCAAAATTATGACTTTTTTTGGAAACCCTAAAAAATAGGGGCAACAGGGCTACTTTTTCTAGAAAAATCCAACATGTGGGTTTTGTTGAAAAAGTTGTGTTGATCATACCCAATTGGCCAGATCTGTGATTACTGTCGTTTCCTGTGACATGCAAAGAAATATAGACAGAAATAGAGGAAGTAGACAGAAGATGGATTGGAAGTTATAAACTGCCACTTTGCAATAATCTGCCTTTGGAAACAATCTTCGGGGAAGAATACTTTTACTACCACCGATCTTCAAAAATATTGAAGATCCGTCCAAAACCTCTGCCAGATCTTGAAAACGTGTT
The DNA here is from genome assembly GCA_007115665.2 of Sequoiadendron giganteum. Taxonomy (NCBI): domain Eukaryota; kingdom Viridiplantae; phylum Streptophyta; class Pinopsida; order Cupressales; family Cupressaceae; genus Sequoiadendron; species Sequoiadendron giganteum. The sequence goes on along the minus strand of CM021109.1, from coordinate 618,352,658 downwards.
CATGGGAGCTATTTATTGTTTTATCCTTCAACCTGCAAAAGATTAATGAAGAATGGGATGCCTAGCAAGAATATATGGTGATTACGGTAGAGATCCACCAAGTATGGAAGACAACTCATGATTTAGGCCTGATTCGGAGTTCCAAAAGGTGATTTCCACTGATTGTGGAGTGTTTGGGCTTTTTTTGGCTCCAAATTTGCTAACTCAAGTCAACATATTTGCTTTGACTTCTTTTAGGTGTCCATCCTTGAAGTTGATCTTTTTTTTGTCCATTTTGCAAGCTGAAGTGCCTTCGTTTGATCTTTGATTTAGGTTACTCTGTTGATCTCTGGCAGTGGTTGGCAGTTCTGTTGTTGAGGTGGGATCAGCTTGACGAGATATGCCTGGGCGGGATTAACTCAGAAAACTGAGTTTAGGCCTCCAAAAAGAAGGGAGCCTTTCCTTGAGAGGAGCGCTTTTGACAATGCCTTAGTCAATTTTCACTGACTGTTCTTCATTTTGACCTTTTTAGACCCTCTTTGCTTTGATCTGACGTTCTCGATGCTTAGATGAATTAGATGACTCTGCTTGACGATGCATCGGGTAGCCAGCTCAGTCTTGCTCAGGATGACTGACTTCTCAGTTGAAAATGGCAAGTTTAGGTCCTTCAAACTTAAGGGCGCCCCTGGTGGCTTTTGACTGTATTTCTTCATCCTGTGAATTGCCAAACTTTCACCTCCTCCATCTGATGATTGATTTGTCGGAAGTTCTTGCTGATAGTTCCACTGACGAGACAGGTCACAGTTGAGAAGGTCATCCTGGTAGGCAGTGAAGATTCTGACTGAATCTGGATGCCCTCAAGAAAGGGCGCCCTTTCTTCAAGAGGGGCCCTTTTAGCCATGCCTTAGCCATTTTCTGGCTTGTCTTCCAATTCTTCAATTTTGTCTTTTTTTGCTTGATCTCAACTCGTGATCGTTTGGCGTGTCTTGTGAACCTACTGTCAGATTGATCACGTAGCTAGGAGGAAGATGGAAAGATAACATGTCTAGAGTTATAGCAAATGGATTCATCTGGTGCCTGTATTTGAGGGGCGCCCCTCGCTAGTAGGGGCGCTTTTACCATGAAGCTCTCTGATTTGGCATCTTCGTTGCTAATGGATCCTCCATACTTTGTTGACAGTTGGTCAATGATCCCTGAATGAGATGATTTTGTTGATTGTTTCGTTGTCGAGCCAGCACGAAAGTGAAGAGGATGACTGAGTTGAAGATGCCAAATGATTAAATTTGGCTTCTAAGATCCAAGGTCGCCTTTCTTCAAGAGGGGCACCTTTTTCACCTTTAGACTGTGTTTTGCCTTGGTGGCAAAACGTGCACCTTCCAGAGTTAGCCAAATTTTGGCCTTTTTCATTTTGAGAAACTCCCTCGCTATAACAGCATCTTTTTGACCTTTTCCGCCATGACTTCTTCATTGGAGCTTTTCAGGTTTAGCTTTCAGCACCTCGTACTGGCCAATCTGCCATTAATGGCTGCGAAGCTCCTAACTTCGTTCCTGAAAAATAGAAATAGACCCACCAGAGTAAAACATGTCTTTTGATAATTCTGACTTGATCAGTGTGATCGTGAAGGCAATTAATCCTATCAGAATTATTTTCAATCATTTCCGATAAGGTTCTATTTTTAAGGGTTTCCTTAAAAATAGGGGCATAAAACCCTAATTTTCATTGTTTTAGAATTTTAACCATAGGTTCCTTGACAGAAACCCACAAAGACTTCATGTTTGTTTTGACCTAAAACATACTTTTGATGGCATTTTTACATTGTTTAGCTCAATTTAAGCAAAATGCCAAAAATTTCATTTTGGGTATAACAGTGACCTTTTCACACATCGCCCCATTGCAAATGGGGACCCTAGTAGTTTTCCTTCTGAGCTTTGCCTTTGCGTTTTGGTCTTTTGGTTGGGTACTTAGAATTTGAGTTTTTGGAGGGTCATCCCAGTCAAGAAATGATTTTGAGCCAGAATTTGTGCATGGTCATCATCAAAGTGTTTAGGAGGCCTTGTGAACGAGGATCGACTGTCATTTCAGTCAATTCTGACACCTCCTAAATTTTAGGGTTTTCACCCCGACCCCCTATTTTTTAGGGACTTTTTTTAGCATTTTTAGCCTATTCTGGACTTCCTATTTTTTAGGGGCTATTTTTAGAAAGTTTCTATTTTTGGCAAGGTTTCTATTTTTGGAAAATGTGCAGGGCATGGCTTCGTCAAGATCAACTTCAGAAGTCTCCAAAATGGAAATAGGTGAAAACATTGAAAAATCTAAAAAAAAAACATGTGCTAAATTCACCCAAGCATGAGCAAGTTCGATGGCATGGATATTGGACAAGTCTGCCAAAAGAAGAAAATTCATGGCATAAGGCTAATGGAAGTCCACCCTAGCATGTGAAGAAAATGGCTTGGACACAAGCCAAGTCCGCCATGAAAAGATGGCTGGGGTATGAGGCAAGTCCGCCCAGCATTTAGAGAAAACGGCTTGATGACAAGCAAAGTCCGCTCCTACCAAATGAGGATGGCTCAAGGCATTAGCAAGTCCGCCATATGCAAAATGGCTTGGACATAGGCAAAGTCCGACCCAAAGAACAAGAAAATGGCTTGGACACCTAGCAAGTCCGCCCAGCCTAAGTAAGGATGGCCAAAGCCATGACAAAGTCCGCCAAAATGAAGATGGCTCGACCTAAGGTGAAGTCCGCCCATGAAATGGCTTATGGCATGATGAAGTCCGCTCCAAGAAGGTGGGAGATGGCACAAGGCTAATAGAAGTCCACCCTATGATGAATTAAATGGAAAAAGACTAGAGGAAGTCCGCCCTAGGCTTAGGAAATATGGAAAAAACACAAGGCAAGTCCACCTAGGCCTTGAATGGCATGCAAAACACTTGACAAAATTCACCACATTTGGATAAATGAAGAAATTTAAAATTTTGCCTAAGTCTAGACACTGGAAAAAATTAAAAAAATTAAATGGCATGTCTAGACAATGAAGAAATTCGCCAGAAATGAAAAAATCATGGCAAAATCATGGCAAGGTTGACAATGAAGAAAAAATATGCCTTAGGCAGAGGCACAAAGCAATTTGGAAAAATAAAATTTAAATTTGCCTTCGAATAAAAAATAATTAAAATATCATGATTTTATTATTTTAACGAACGGGTTGGAAATGACACATAAAATATTATTTTTAATATTTTATTTTCCAAAGCCATTAAGTGAGAATATTCAAATTTTCTCTAGGCAAATTTTGAAAAAGAGAAAGAAAAGAAAAGACTTCACTCAGCGGGCAACAAAATTAGAAACTTTCTTTACAAACCGTTTCTAAGGATTGAAACTGCTATTCAAAAGAGAAGTGCAAGCCAAGTTCAAACTGGATTAATTGGAAACAAGTAAAATTTGTTAAATGGGTCGACTTTTTCAACCTTCAATTGGTTTTGCATTTCATTTCTCAATCATTCTTTCGAAAACGAAGTTGTGAAGAAAAGTTTTGTCTAAGGCAAGAGAAGATTTGTGAAGAAAGTGATTTTTTCTTTCGAAGTAAAGGTTGAAAAGGGCGAATTTATTCAGCAGCAATACAATTTTTATTGCCTGGCACATTTACTTTCTCTATTCCGGCAAAGAATTCTCTTTTCGATTTGATAAAATTCTTCCATTTCCAGCAATGGTCATTTTCAAGATTTAATTTATCAAGCTGGTTAGAATATGTTTGTTCCGAAATAATGGCATAAATAAATTCTAAATTTTAATATTTTCTTTTGCATATTTATGCTGGACAAAGGAGAATGTTTGAAGAAAATGAAATTCGCCAGTAAGGGTTTGCAGCCAGAGTCTAAGATCGTCTCCAAATGGAAAAACATTGTGGATTCCAACCTCGAAATTTAGGAAAAGGATGTACGGAAGTGATGAACTCTTACCTACGCCAATTGCACAGAAAATGATGCGGAACGGCATAGTTCAGGCTGCAAGATTTCCGCTGGCAATCGAATGTCCAGAACTAATTATGGAGTGTGCATTGCATTACAATGCTGAGGAAAGGCAAATTGAAGCGCCTGATGGTAGAGTGTTGGCATATCTAGGTGAGCTGGCTATACAGGAAGCATTTGGAATTCCAACTTACCATAGAACATATTACCGGTCAAAGGATGATGCACAAAAATTGTATGAAGACAAACAAATCCTTTGTGCAACGAATATGAACAAGAATTGGTTGGTAAAGCCTAGACCTTCAGCCCAAAAGGTGCCTAAGAAGTTACTCAGGCCAAATTTCAAGGAAGATTACGGAGATAGGGTCTTGCTGCTAAACAGAACAGTGGGTAATCGTCAGGGTGCACCTTTTGAAACTTGGATGTATTACTTCATTGACGAAGTAACTTCCAGAGCAAAAATGGCTAATTGGTCAAGGATGATCAATGATAGTATTCATGACCAGTTGGTCAACTTGGAGAAGACCAAGGCTTTTCATATGAGTTCCTATATTATATACTTGCTTGCTCGAACCTACCGATATGTCAGTCTAATTTGCAAGGGTTTAGTCGGCAATGGCGAAAGAGAGTTCAAGGTTTATAATTGTTATCCTCAATTGCAGTTGAGTGAAAAGTCACACTTCCGACAAGTGCACGATGCTTTTCTCATGTATATCACTCGGATACTTCAAGGTGGAACGCATCAAAGGCTCACCTATGAGGCAAAAAGTTTAGTCAGCAAATACGGATCCTGATTTATCCAGTTTCCTAGATTCACCTACATCTGAATCCAAGGATTCACGGACTCTCCTTATAAGTTCCCAATTAACCCTACTAATAAAATGATTTTGCTGGAGGTCCTAAGGCAGTTGGAAACATTTCAAAACATCCAGAGGCCAAAACAAAAGCAGCCGTTACATTTCCTCTCTTTATTGGAAACATGGTTGAATCTTGTCCGTCAGCACAGGCAGTAGAAAGTGCTCGAGTGGAAATAAAATGGTATCCATTCACTTCATACAAATCCAGAAGTGACTTTAATCCACTTAATCACATTGGAGTTGTGGACGGAAGAAAATACAGGCACATAATCGACCTTGAGGACTTTTGGGCGAATGCTACTGATGAATTTGAAGGAAGAGATCTTGGTCAAGATTTCCTTTGGACATGATCAGGACAACTGAACTCTTCTGTGTGCCTGATCAACTAGATGATGATGAAGTGTACGTGCAACCAGGCTTTGATGAAATGCTACTGCTTCCTCCTGTTAAATGGTCTGAGCCGGAACTTGGTGACCTGACAATTCTTATGAGGCCTATGGTTAAGTACTCGCAATGGTGGGTAGACCAACAAGTACAAATTTTGCGGCAACGGAATATGCCATTCACATATGACTTGATGGGCGAAGCCGAGTCATGTTCTTCCAATGCCGGTGCTTCTCAGGGAGACGAGCTAGTCGAGGCTACCAATGCGAAAAAAAGAAAGGGCAAAGGAAAAGGCGGTAGCTGAGGAGCAAATCCAAAAGGTGAAAAATTTCAAGCCCCTTCATTCAGCCACATCCAGGAATGTGGAACAGATATTGATCTTGGAAGAATTGTGGGGACAAGTTAGAATTCCTTCGCCAGTTCTGGAAAGAGACATGGAGTAGATGCAGCTAGAGGACGATTATCATCACTCCCGAACAGGGATGGAAATTTGTGAGTCAGATGAGGATGTGGATGTCATGAGAGGCGACTTCCAAGAGGGAATGATTTCAGCCCTCAAAGGAATCCAGGAGGATCCATCAGTGCAGGAAATCCAAGACATCCAAAACATTCCGGATTATGAGGATGATGGAGTTGAACAGCCAACAATCCCAAATTGGCTAAAGGAAAGGCTTAAAGTCAAGGTACCAGTCGAGATACCAGAAGAAGATGATATTGTAGATTTCTTGGCAAGGCTCGAACAAGCTAATACAAAGAAACCGGCTAAGAAATTCTCCACCATACAAAGAGATGAAACTGGTAATCGTACTGTGCAAATTGCAGTGCCGACAGTTGAGAAGCCATAGGATGAAATTACTCCAAGTGAGTATGCCATTACAGTTATTGATATTGGTCCAACAACGAAAGAACAGGAAGTGGAAGACCTAGATAACTCTGTTTCTACCATTAAATCCAGGTTAGAAAAGGAGACCTTGAAGAAAAAAGAATATAAAATGGAGGTTGAGCGCTTAAAAGAATATATTTGGCATTTGACAAGGCCACTCAACCAAGGTGACCAATTAGCCCCTCTTCTTCCAAATTCATCACAAGAACCGGCAGGAAATTTTGAAAAGGAATTGACTACCACCAAAGAAACTAAAGAATGGATGGCAGGGAAAGAGGGAGAAGTAATGGCATTTGTAGAAAAGTTGGCATATGCTCATGGGCAAACTTCATCTTTACTCACGCGAGTCACAAACTTGGCAGAAGCATGGGACAGACTCCAAGACATCCAAAATAGAATCATTCCATGTCTTTGAGACATAAGGGGAGTTCCTAAGCAAAGGTTGATCGACGAGGAGATCATTGCAGCTGGAGCGGCATATGACTTTGGCAACTGGTATTGTGCACTAATCTCACGTGGGGAGGTCCTGCAAAAGGTTAAGGCAGAAAGTGCTAGAATCGATGAGCAAGTGAAAGGAATTCAAAGTAATATTTTCCACATGGTAGTAGACGTGTTGGACAAAGACATTGTCCGAGAGAATGACTTGCAGCCAGGCAATATGCAAAAAGAAGTTCAAAAGATTTTCTCCACCATGCCAATCTTGAAAGAAAATCTGACTAAAGCATTTGACCTCCTGACCGTCTGAAATACCTTCCTACAGCATGAATCAAAGTGCATGGTTGCCTTCGCCGAATGTGCAGATAGTTTAGACCTGCTGGAGTAGAAAGTCAACACATTGTCGAACATCACCATCGAGGAGGTTGGCGCCATCGTGTCCAAATTCATCGGACAGAACAATGTGGAAGCAGATAGAGACGAAACTCTCAGTGGATGACTCATCTTCCTATTAACTGATTGATATTTTGGCAACCCTAATTAGGGTTATCTTGTTTTAAATCTAGGCCATTGATCTTGATTTAATCTTGGTCGTTCATTGTATTCAGGAACTCTATAAGTACCCCTCCTCTTTCATTTGAAAAGACAATTAGAAAATTAGAGGAATTAGTAGGAATTAGAAGTCAGATTAGAGATTAGAGATTTAAAGATAGAATTGTAGAGCATAGAAATAAGAGAGTTTTTTTATGAAATTGTTGCGAAAACTATTATGATGATAAAGTTCACAAATGCATGAGATGCTTTGAATCCTTTTATTGTCAAATGGTTGCATGGTTGCGTATTTTCTCTTTCTTGTAGAATTGTTTTAGATTAGAAATTTATTTGAATATTAGTGGAATGATAGATCGATAGTAAAGATTGGTGAAACTTAGCTCATACTTTCTTCGGATGGATGCTTTTCATTCGATGCGTAAAGTTAGACTGAGCTTTTAATGTCGATGCTTCAAAGTTTACTTCAAATAATGTTGTTCTATTGATGGTATTGTTTGGCACAGATCCCAGAAGATTGCACCTTCTTTTGTGTAGTTGTCGTTTTACGTGGCGAAACAAAGCATGGTCTTGTTTAGTTTCATTCAATCCTTGCAGTCTCTTAGTTCCATAGGATTTCTTAACCCCCGTTCCTTTTTTTTATTTTTTATCCAAAATCAGAAAAGTCCCAAATATTACAATACTGCATTCAATTCCTTGCTTTCAAGTAATTTACTGAAGTAAATCCCCTTGGTTACCAGCAAATCACAAACGACCACAGAGCTTATCCGCACCCCAATTTTTGAAACATTGGAATTACCGTGTGACCTTTCTTGCAATCTTAGCACAAAAGGTAATTTTTCAATAGAGGATAGAGCGTCTATGGATACTTTATTCTAGAGTGTTTGATGTGTCACAAAACACGCATCAACAGGAGGTAGATTGCATATCCATTGTGGAGATCATTGGAGGTCACACTTGCATCAATTTATTGCATTTGGGAAAGTAGTAGAGATCTGATAATAAGTTACAGTGGTCTGATATGAATTTTCAGTCTCATCTTGGTGCCATGAGAGACCGCGACTTTGCTTATTGAGGCTTCATTACGCATCGATTTCCTCACCCACTTGGAGCGCTTCATTATTGAGGACTTGTCAATGATGTTTGGTACATTTTGATGGTATTTTGAGGCTGGTACATTTTAATATCAAAAGCATATGATTAAACAGGGGCAGCTACTATGAAGGGGCGATTTTGTCCATGGAGAGCAATCTATGCATCGATTTCTATAGGGCATTCAAGCGCATCATTTCTTGATATTTGTTGATGATATTTGGTGTGAGAAATCTGAGTTGGCAGCAGTCTATGATTTTTATTTGGAGGTCTGATATCACAGCAGGGGCGGCAAGAATTAGGGTCTGTTTGGCTTCATTCTTGGCATACAAATTGTCACATCTTCCTCAAGCATAAGCAGCCTTCATTCCAGGTTCTCAAGTCTATTTGCATTGTTAAAATCCATTTGTTTAGGTGCTGCTGTAGGTTGTCATTTAGATCAGATTTTGGCATTGTATTGAGCTATCATTGTAGAGCCAAGAGTCTTGGCTATTTTATCAGCATTGTACTCAATTTGTCATTCGATTAAGGAGATATAAGTTATACGCCAAATTCTTGATGTAATTTTCATGATTAGAATAATAGCTTGCATGCCAATTGTTTGACAATTTGTCATTGGCTGTAGATGTTCTTATTGCATATTCAGTTTGTATGGCAAGTGTTTGCATTAATGCCTAGATGTTGTGGGTGCATATTGGCAACCATAGGATGCATGGAAAGTGTTTGAAATTATGTCAACTAGCTGTACTTGTTAATTTCAGTCATGAATATGTATGAGAATGGTCAAGAATAGTCAGTATATCGCTTCTATTACATTGTTAATCACTCTTGCATCTTTAGAAGCATTCAAAACATCCATTTTTAGCATACACACTCATAACAAAGCAAACAGAAATTCAGAAACAGCAAGTGGATACTTCGCATACAAAGTGTTTCACAATATTCCATGAACCTTATATCAGCAAATTGAGGTCAGAATTAGCAAGGGATATTACAAAAATTGAGAGAAAATAAGAGAAGAAATTAGAATGCAATAGGATAGCAAAAAGATGGAAGACAATCATTCAATTGTAGCAATCAGAAAACTAGAGGAAGGGAAGGAAGGTGAGAAGAATCTCAAAAAGAGATCAAAAAAGATGTTCTTCATTCAATATCCAAGGATAGAGTTAAACATGCATATGAAAGTAATGGGATAACTAAACAAGTTTCTGACTTGTGAAATTCAAGGAGATGACCCAAATCCTCTTGGAGAGCCATAGAGAAGATAACTCAAAATACGAAGTATGAGAACGAATAAAGATATCTATTCCAATTTAGATAATGAACACTTCCTTGCATTCTTAAAAGACAAAGACAGTTGGAGTATGAGAAGTAGATTATTAAAATCAGAGTAGCACAGCATCAACATGATGGTTCAATTCTAAGGCTGACTTGGAATCTTGGAATCATATTGCTCGAGGACAAGCAATTTTTGGGCGGGAGGACTTGTAATGTCCCATCTTAACGGTATTGAGAGAATACTAATTATTTTCTCAATAGTTAAAAATATTGAAAAGGAAGAATTAAACAATAATCGTTTTATATTCTTATCTAAAGTTTAGCGGATGTATTGGTTGTTATCCTATATCGAAGGCTAGATTGGAGATTGTCAGGCCCTGTTGATTTTGCAAAAGCCATGTTAATTGCTACCACCATAGTATTGACGGTAATGCAAACAAATGAGGTGCCACCTTACCAATATTATTCGATGCAATATTAAATCATGATCAAATTTGTTGGGGGCTATCGGGCCTAATATTAGACGATACGTAGCCTCTATTGTCAGAATTAGATGAATCTATTGGAGGTTCCATTGTTACATTCTTCCCATCTGCTAGCATCACAGGATATGCACTAGAACGCCGACAGTACTATCGAGCAAGGAAGATATTACTAGAGAAGTGGTCCAAAATTATACCGCATGTATCAAAGTTACTTAGGGAGTGATAAAGAAACGAATGAGTACAGGAAACTGGTGATGAGTTCGATGGATTATGTGAACATTTCAAAAGAATAGACCACCCAAGCAAGAGTAGAGGAACGCTTAAGAATCGACCTCTTCTATAACAATTGATAAAATACATATTTACCTCAATATGCAGTAATAAAGAACAATAAGCATTTTATCATTGATAGCGATTAATATGTATGGTTACTTATGGAGATTTAAATCCACCTCGCAAAGTACTCAGTCTTTGGATTTCTCGAAAGCTACAAGCTATATCTTGGAAAGCTTAGATATAATCATGTTGTATGAATGAGGTGCAATTTGAAAGAATGGAAATTAATGTAATCGCACCAACCTCCCAATATCACAATCGTGGTAGTATTACTCATAAGTTGCGATATGATCAAAGCCTAGTGTCATAATAATGTCGTGATAACATTCAAGAATGTTTTGAGGACCTGTGGATTTGGAAGGAAGGATTGAATGTCTTCAAGTATCGTGGGGTGACATCGGCACCAACCATACAATATTTGTTTGTCTCTTCTAGAGGCTTATTATTAGGAATAAGTCAACCATAGGGATTAGTAAACAATAAGCAAGGGGTGTATTTAGGAGCAAACACCAATCAAATGAAATGATCCCTCACCACAATTTTTTTCAAATTTAACACATCAATTTCACCTGTTAACATTAGGGAAATCATAAACCAACTGTTGGAACGTAACCCTACACCAAGAATGTACACCAAGATCCCAATGACAGGTGAGGTGTGAGCATATGGCACCAGAGATCGTTAGCATCCAAAACTAAAAGAAGTACAATGCTGGAAAGTAAATATGCAACTCGACCACTTATTCAGCAGGAGTGAATTACAATACTGAAAGTAAAGTGCTGAAAGTAAAAGACGGCGAGGCCTGTCTCTTCCACTAACGTGGGAATACAAAGAATTTGCAGAAAGAAGAGAGTGTTGATCAGTACTACTAAAACATCCAATGAGAAGAAGAAACTGCAATATCCAAGTATTAGAAATGTCCAAGTAGCTGCAAATATTATCATATGCTTTTTCCAACTCCCAGTGACTACCAAACATGAAATACCAAGCCAAAACCCCAAATACAATAATCTGATAAAACAAACCAGGAAACTGAAAACTAAGACCAGCAAGCCTAGAACACACCAAAATGCTCCTAACTCACTCAATACTCAATGGAATTCCATGAAATCAAATGCAAACAGCTCCTAGAGGGATGGCGACCAAGATAGAACTGAGAAACTGCAACAAACTGATGTTATTTATTTTTCTAAAGAATTCTACGACTTCTCAGACAAGAAGTGCAACCACGGGAGAAGTTGACCTACAAGATAAAATAGAAGACTCAACAGAAAAATCTGAAAACCTGCTCAAGGGGGCGCCCAAAGCCACCAAAGAGAACTAGCAACTACCCAGAACCAATAAACATTCGTACAATGAGATATGATTAAAAATCTATTTCAGTTGCACCAAACCAGCAAACATCAAACTGACAAAACCCTCAAATCACCAACTATGAAGCTCAATCTGCTAGTCTGAATGAGAAGCAGGCACTGAAAACTCAGCTAGGTGCTAACTTTCAAGCACGAAACCAAGAGTAAGTACTAGGAGGTATGCATTCCTCGAAGCAAACCACTCACCGTTTCGGCAACATAACAATATAATTTCTTCATGGATGCCAAACAAAGAACCCAACACTCTTATTTATAACCTTTTCTCTCCAAATTCAAATATGTTTATCCTTCCAATTAGGGCGCCTATCTGAAATTCACATTCATCTTCAATAATTTGCAATTTGCATTTCATTTAGACCCTTCTCCAAGTCATCCCTTTTTATGAAGGTAATAAACATATCAAAAATGCAAATAATCCTCTAAGTTAGGCGTCCAAAGTAATAAAGTGAAATACTTTATAAAAATTGTCTTTTCAATAAAATCAACTTATCTCTCCATGAAGGCGTCCTCCAAACCTTAGCAAAATTATTTCACTTAATAAAATATTTGCAACTTAAATATTTCCCCTATAAAATCGTCCATTTTAGCATAGGAAATATTTTCCACTTAAACATTATCTCCTCAAATATTTAACTTGCCAAATTAAATACCTCAAAAGATGGAGACCAAGCAGAATATACTGCCCTGCCAGATATAGCCATAGTATCAAACTATTGAACACTTGCCAAAAATAGCCTCTGCACTGAATTGTTGAACTGCTGCTAAAAATAGCACTGCCAAAAATAGCACCAAGGGTGGTGGAGACCAAACTGCTCAAACCAACCTGCCAAATATAGCCATAGAACTGAACTGCAAAAATCCTGCTAAAAATAGCACTGCTAAAAATAGAACTTACTAAAAATAGCATACTGCTAAACATAGTAAGTTGTTCCAAACTCATTTTAACCACAATCCGAGCAACCGTCGTACTTACTAAAAATAGTAAGTCTGGAAAAGTCCTCTATTGCAGATGCATGTCATACCACTGCGAAGCTCTCTGAAAACCCAGAAGGAATCCAGAATCCAAACTGCAAAACTCCAACATGCAGTCGTCGTAAGTTACTAAAAGTAGTAAGTCCAGAAAACTTGCTTGATGTAGTTGTATGTCATACCATTGAGAAGCTTTCCGAAAAACCCAGAAGGAATCCAGAATCCAAACTACCAAACTTCAACATGCAAACCCCCAAATCCTCAAAAGAAACCACCAAGCAGCCAAAAACCCTAATTCTGCCTCTGACTAGCCTACGGGCAACCGGGGATAGGTTATCAATCACTGGAGAATATAGTGTTAAAAATGGGGACATTACATCAAATAAGCAATAATATTCATTTACAAGGCAGCAGTGAATATACTAAGGAGAGCGATTAGTATTTCAATGTCATAATTAATATTGACTAAAAGACATGACCTTTCAAATGGTCATCTCATTTCAAAAAGATACATCCCTTACTTTTAAAAGCCTAGAGATATAAAAAGGCAATAGGGAGAGTGAGGAGGGGCATCAAATAATTTTTGCAGAAATATACAATATAAAGACAGTTAATCTAGTGCTCTAAGGAGCCATGATCACCTAGATAAAGGATGCATGACAATTAGCAGATATCAGATACAGCATCCCATATTTATTGCATGTATATAATGTTATATTCAGAAACAACAATCTAAAGAGGTCTATGCCTCTTAAGAATTCAAAGGTATGCTTCTAATTGATAAATCAAAAACAGCTACTATATTTACTTATAACATTTCCATTATTCAACTATGATAGAATTAATTATAAAGAGTTATATGCAATAGTTCATTTTATTTTATTTATAATTTGGAAACTCAGTTCATCTTAATAATATTGGATGACAATTTGTGTCAATCCAATAAGGAATAAATCATAAATCTATTGATCTAGAGCACGGATCATTATATCTTCTCTACATGCTTAGGAGGCTTTGTCTTTGTCCCCTAAATCACTTGCCATTGTCCCTTACTTGGCAATCATAGAAGCCTTCCATGACAAATAGTTGTCAAGTACAATGAATGCTTGGAGAGAATAGTAAAATGCTTATAAAGAACAAAAAGTAAAGCAGTGAAAGATTTCGAATTGTTACACAAATGTTGCAAGATGAAGAGAATGGAAGAAAAATATGTGCCTTACTACCCACAAATATTATTAAACACTTAAAAGTCAACATTAAATCCCCCATAAGATATGCTTACACAAAGTACAATTGACTCTTTAAGGAAAAAATCATTACAAAGTACTCCCAATTTTAGTGTGTAGACAGAAAGAGTACAGAAAACTACACATATTGAGAAAACAGAAGCCTCTAACTATTCCAGATGAAGTTGTGGCCACATTAATTCTTATGCATTCCTTATTTCTAAAAAGATTAAATGAACTCCTCATCACTGTCACTTATTATCTTCCCACGTCTTCAAAGAAGTAAAAGACTCAAAATAGAACGCCTTGTACTTAGCAAACATGGAAAGAGAGAACCTGCCAGTAATGACTACATCAAAATAGTCTAGCCACTCATCATCACGAGGTGTAGATCCATTTACTCCACACTTTCCGCAGAGATAATTCATAACTACATGTGTATAATCCCACAGGCTGCAAAACAGAGAAAGTAGCCAAAAGGATGAAAATAGGAAGACAGTAAAACTAAAGCAGATTGCAACTATGTAAAAAAAATGATAAAATTAAATGTTTATCAATATTGAACATTAGTTATACAAATATTCATTAAGAAGCCATATTATGTTACCTGTTTGTAACAAGGAAGGTCATATGTCCAGAATTTCGAAGCATTTTTAACATTGGTAATATCATTTTGTCTTCATGAATAAACCTAAGAATTAAGGAAATTCTTGAGTTAGTAAAGCAAAATTACAGAAGAACAAGTGCACAACTCATATATAAAGAAGGTGTTATGGTAAACGTACATATTATTTTCCATTAGTAGTGATAAACATTAACAAAATCATTTGCTCAAGTACAATTTATGTGGATTCTCTTATTGTCTAAATCAATTCCCATCAAAAACAAGCTCTATTAAGGTGAGGATGTTATATGAAGAAAGGTATGAATGCAATAAATAATCTTCATCCTCAACATCACTCTTGTTCTTTTTAATTAGCATAAATAAACATATTATTGAACTAAAAGGGTAGTTACAAAGAGCAATATATTTCTTTTGTAGTGAGCATCAAGTCTATTTTTTATTTACAAAAGCAATTAATAATAGACCTTAAGACCTTGATTTTGTCAATGTAATATTTACTTCACCTTGGATATGTCTCTATTTACTTCACCTTAGATATATCTCTATCCTAAGTGTGATATTACACCTATTTAATAAGTTTGGTTAGAATATTGAGAATATTTAATTATTCTCGCCTATGCAGATAATAACATGTACTCCTCGATTCAAGGTACACAAGTTCCATTACAACCTTATCAAATTGAGGTTAGTTAGATGCCACCTCTATCTCAATTAGACTATGTTAACGGACCTCCTAATTAGAAGTGATTAAGAATGAAACTCATACCTCTTCAACATATCATTTGTAATGTCCCCTTTTGGTGCTTAGCCAATTCGTGCAAATTTAGCTAATTTCTAAGTCTTCCAAAGGGTAACTGATTAGTTAGAGAGAACTCCAACATTTAGCAGTGCAATTGTTCTTGGGTTTGAATTCAGTTGGTTAGTTGAAGCCCTTTGATGCTTTCGAAATTGATTTCCGACCTTTTGAGTGCTATCCAAACTTCTTGGAGGAGCAAGCTATTTTTAGAATGTCACCCAATTGCCTCTCATCATCCCTAGTCTTCAATATCACTTTGGTATGATCAAAATTGCAAAATTATATCTTTTGGGTGTTTTCCGCAACTTGGGTGAGCTATTAAGTTATTTAATTAATATTTCACTAATGTTGTCTAATGTTAAGAAATAATTAAAGGACAACTTAGTGTAATAGCTCATTGGAAAGGTAATTAAATGTTTGAAAATTTGGACATTTAGGCATAAGGGGGTCTTTTGCACATAATGAATTATTTAATTTAAAGCAAAAAGTGCTTTTGTGAATTAAAAAAACAACAAAAAGCAAAAAAATGTTTTACGAAAAAGAGGAAAAAAATGATTTTCAAAAAAGTAGTGAAAAAACAAAAAAGTGTTTTTTTCAAAAAAGCTATAAAAGGAGGTGTCGAGGGCTCATTTGTATATACTAAAGTTTTCTCATACTGTTATGCTGTCAAATTGAACTTGCGAGTTCTTCCATTATCTTTTGAGGATGAAAACTCTCATTTGACTTCTAGTTTCAAATTTGAAAGATAACCCCTAGTTAGATTGGAGTGATTTCATTCCAAAGATTGCCATTGTGCTCCAAATCAAGTTTCAGTTTTGGATGTTACTAAGATGAAGATTTATTCAATGTTTTGAGGTGTGTTGGGTGGAGTTTGAAAGGATTCTTCCAATATTTTGCTTGTGGGTGTTTTTGTAAGCTCCTTTTATGAGTTTCCAAAGCATCAATAGCAATGTTTCAGTTCTGATTTTTCCAAAGTACAGAAGCAAAAAGGGTATTTACAGACCTGTACCAGCCTTTTAATTCATCCATTCAAGGTATTACGTTGCTATTTCATAGTTGTGTCATTGGGTACATGTTATTTGGTGCTATTGTAGGGTGTCTCGGCAGTTCTTTACATCAGCACTTTATATCAGCAGCTAATCATCTTATTTTGGTGTCCACAATGCATATGTGCTAACATTGTAATACTTCATATGGTTATACCACATAAAGCTTCAATTTCTATGCACTTTATTTTGTAAGAACTGGACGGTAGTACCTCCAATGGGTTTAAATTTGTTATTGCTGATGTATAAACCCCACTGAATAAGTGGTAATATTGTAATAGCTCACCACTGAATAAGTAGAAGTTGTTTTTCATCTTCAAGTATTGTTTAAGCTTTCCCACAAAACAAGTGGATGTGCCCTTGTAATTTGCACTGAATAAGTAAATGGTTATTTCTTTCAATATTGTTTGTCCAATCCACTAGATAAGTGGTATTGGCTAGCTTGCCGCCTAGTTCCTTACTTCCAGTTGTTGACTTTGTTTGATTGTAATCTGGTACACTGTATGCTCTCACCTTGCCCATACTAGGATCTGGGTGATCAAAAAGTGGGAAGGAAGCTGATTTGCATCTCCTTTTTAGTTGATAATATTTTCCAAAAAAAACAAGGGTGGTTATTACATCATCCTTAGGATTCATGGATCCAAGATGTCTATATATTTGTATATTACTCTTTGCAATTATGGTCAATCATATTGAATTTATAAATTCTTTAATTCATTTCCTAGTTTTGTGATAAGCTTATAGGCATCAAATCTTGGGTACATTTGTTGTGTATATGACAAATTCAAACATGGCATTAAAGTCGTGATGTTATAAGGATAGTTCATTTTCTGTGTTTTAGGCAGACCTAATAAATGATGAAGCCATTTTAAATTCACCATTGTCTCTAGAATAGCCAAACTAGTATAGACCAATTTTTATTTTGTTTAAATTAATCAACCTAAAGTTGGCCAACTAGAGGAAGGGTTTGCTTTATTCTTTGCAAAAATATTTTGTAGGAAGTGAGCTACTCAAAAGTAAGCCATGCCATTGCATTCAAAAGGGCCAAAAACATTCAAATTGACATAAAATTTGTTAAGTTTGGAGAAAATGAAAAATACGAAGAAAAAAATAGCCCAAGTAGCCGTACAACCTACCTACACAAGTCTGACACAAGGATTTTTTTTATTTAAAATAAAATTCTTTCCTGCACTTTATTTTTTTTATATTTCACTTTCAAACAAAAAAGAATTGCAAAGCATTATTTTGAAAATGAAAATTATTGAATACAATGTGATTTACCCCATACCCTACCATAAAACTCTATCATTGGCAAGGCTATCAAGGGTGGGCCCTCACCCATACACTCCCACTAGACTTCAGTCTCCCCAACTAGCGGTAATCTAAAAAATCATTAGCAATTTAAAAGATTTCAACTGTCCATTGTGCCATCCACACCCTACCATAGGGTCACCTCAACCCAACCCTATGCCCCAATGCCACCTCCAACTCTACCTCTTTGTAGTTTGGCAACCATCATTCAAGCGATACCACCACCTGGAGCTACCATTACACCACACACCAGCCAACCACCAATGGCACCACCCAAATCCACTGCCCTATTGCCACCACTATCAATGGCACCACCTATTGGTGTGTGTTTTGAATACGCCACCGAACACAGAATAAAATGCCCAAAGACACTTTATCCTCTCTTGAAAAGTGATTGCAAATACCTAGAAGATAATACAATAACTCCAATGTTTCTTTTGGTCAGGTCATGACATGTGGATAAGGCCAGTGGGCGTTGTGATTTGCTGGTAATCACAAGGGGACTTACGTTATAATCTGTTTGCAAATTGAGGACTTAGACGGTTTTATCTTTGAAGGCTCTTTTGATGGGTATTTCAGATTTTCCAAAAAAAAGGCAAAAGGATAGGGGTTTAGAGATCTAAACTATGCCTAAGAACTCAAGAGACGGCAATGATGAGATAAAATAGGGTAACCACACTTTGTTTCACCTCCTTCGGACAACTACGCAAAGCGGGTGCAATCTTCAACGGAAGTGATAATAATTTTCATGTTTGAATTGATAATTAAAACAAACAGAAGTTAAGCATCCACAAATTAATGGCTCAGGCTAACTTTACACATTGAATGCAAATCATCCATTCAACAAAAGTATGAGCTAAATTTTATCCACCACTGCTATCAAATCTATCATTCACTAACAAACATATAAATGAAATACTAATTTAATTCTACTCTAAGTGTTGAAGGAGAAATATGAAAACCTTGCACACTACTTGAAAATAAAAGTGGTTCTTAGCAAATCATGCACAAGAGCTTTTATAAACGGAAATAGTTTTGTCGCAACAATCTTATACAACTCACTTCACAAATTACAAATGAGGGGTGAGCTCAATTTATAGGCTCCCCAATTACAATTCAATGGCCAAGATTGATTTTGAATCAATGGCCGAGATTACAAAATAAAACCCTAATTAGGGTTTGCCATAACTAACTATCTCTCGACCAATGAGAAAATTACATTTTGGGACACTTGTCCTTCTTGCTAAATATAAACCAATTCCATGGATAAGTCAGGTTCATTGAACCTAGACATGTTGACTTGGAACAATTTGATTGGTTGGAAGATGACGAGGAGCCACCTCAACGTGCTGGATGTCCTCCTTGGTCTCCTTGTTCTTTTTCCATGTACTTGACTTAGAATATCCTTCTTTGCTGACGACTTCGTCCTTTGTGTTTGTTCCTTCCTAGCTTTGACCTTGGATTTCCTTTGGGATTTTGATTTCTTCTTCTCACTTGCATTTGAAGTCTGGAAGTCTCCCCTTGGAGCAGTTATTGAACTTTTCCTTCCTAATTGCTTTGAAATTCCTTCAAGTGCCTTGAATATGGAGAAGAACTCTCCTATGCTTTCACCAAAATGGAGGAAATTGGAACTTTCTTTGTGAAGTATTTCCCATACTTAGCCAAAATTTTGGCTATTCAATGTCATTTTGTAATGCCCTCATGTGGACCATTCAACACTTAGCCAAGATTTTGGCCATCTTTATGCTCGAATGAACTTTGCCTGTGGATTTGTAAGTAGGGCGAACTCCATCCTTGGGCAAGAATTTTATTCATTTTTTTTTCTTTGCTCCTCTTCATTTTTCTTGTTTTCTGTCCAACACTTAGTCAAAATTTGATCCTTTTATTGTAAGAAAATTCCACACTGAGCCAATTTTCTGAGTTTTCCTTGGCAAACTTCATGCTTGGCCGGACATTTTTCTTTGAGCGAACTTTCTGCTTGGCCGGACATTTTCTTTGAGCGGACTTTCTGCCTGGCCGGACATTTTTCTACTAGGCGAACTTGGTGAGTGCTTAGACATTCTCGTGCTTGGCGCACTTTGCCAATGCCTTAGAAATTTTCCTTGCCTCCAAAGTTGCGCAGACTTCTTAGTAGATTTGCCAATTTTCCTCTTGGGTGGGCAGACTTGGAAGCTTCTTTGCCATCTCACATCTCTCCTCTAGGCACTTCATGCCTTAGATATTTTCCATCTTGCTTGAGGGCGAACTTTGGAGTCTTCTTGCCAGTCACGCCTTTTCCATGCCTTAGAAACTTTTACCATGCTGGGAAGGGGGGCGAACTTCAAGATTTTCATGCCAAGGGCGGACTTTGAAGCTGGTCGGACGAGATGCATTTTCTTCTAGGCGCACTTGGTCCTGTGGCTGGACACCTTCATGGCGGACTTCACCAATGCTTGGACATGCTTCCCTGTGGCGGACTTTGTACTTAGCCAGACATCTGACTTAGTCAAAAATTTCAAATTCTCTCTCCTTCTAGGTTGGACGAACTTGAAGATCTCTCTGCCATTCTGTATTTTATTCATGCCTTAGGAATTTATTTCATGCTGAGTTGGGTGGACTTGGTGCTTGCCCTGCTAGACATTCTTCCTTCCATGCCTTAGAATTTTATTCCGTCATGCCGAGGAGTGAATTTTATGCTAGCTTGATCCCCTCTCTCTCTAGGCATATATTATTTTTCCATGCCTTAGAAAAGTTTCCTTTCCCAAAGTTGGGCAGACTTCAGCCTCTCCTTGACATTGGCACACTTTAGCCTTGCCTTGTCCAAGGGCGGACTTGGACATCTCTCTGACATGGGCGGACTTGGAGGCTTGTCTTTCCATCCACCTCTCTCATGAGCGGACTTTGTGTCTTCTCTGCCAAGGGCGGACTTGGAGCTTGTCTTGCCTATCGCAGACTTGGAGTCTTTCATGCCATGGCGGACTTCAGCCTTGGCTTGCCAGTGCCTACCTTTGGCATGCCAAAGGTAGGGCGGACTTCATGTCTTGTCTACCATTCTTTCCTCATGGGCGCCCTTCATCAAACTTAGCCATTTTCACCAAACTTTTGCTATTTTACCTTGATTTTCATGATTTCTGGAGGCGTGTTGACTTCATGCTCTGTGGGATCCCAAAATAGAAACTTTCCAAAAATAGAAACTTTCTAAAAATAGAAAAAGCAAAAAGCATCCCTAAAAAATAGGAACTCCAAAATGGCCTAAAAATGCCAAAAATCAAAAAAGCAAAAAGCAAAAAAGCAGAATCCCTAAAAAATAGGAAGTGTCAGAATTGACTCAAAGCAATGGTGTTCCTCGTCTACCGGTCCTTCTGAGCACTTCCATGACATCTAGGCACTAATATGAGCTTGAATTCTCTACTTGGCTCATATGATTTCTACAAAACTCTAACTCCTCATTGTAAATAAAATGGTGATAAGCAGTTGCACTGCCAAGGCAAAAAGCAAAAAGCAAAAGAAGGGGGTCCCCATTTGCAATGGGGCGATGTGTGAAATAGGTCACAACACCACCAAGGTAGAGACCCCCTACTCAGTAAGTTTTTCACTATTCAAGCACAACTTTAGGAGGCCATATCTTTGTCATACGAATATACTTTTTGGTCCAATCATTTTTTAAATGGGCAAGAATTTTGTTATGGCACTAGCCAACTTATATACCAAAATTTTGCACTTTTCCCAAAGTTTAACAAATGGACATTTCATCAAATAGTGTGTATGCTTGTTCTAATATTGTTTCAACTTTCTATTGAAGAAATATTATAAATAATTATTGTAGCATCAACCTCCAAACTTTTAATAATGATAAGTCGTTCAAGTCAACATTTTTGCATAAATACACAACAGAAAAATTCCCTTCTATATATTGTTGTGTAATGTCCCCTTCTCAGCAGTAGTTCCATTTGGTGACCGTTAGCCTATTCCGAAGGCCCGTAGGCTAGTTGGAAGCAAAATTAGAGTTTCCTGTTTCCTAGGAGGTTTCTACTGAGTTTTCAAAGGATTGCATGCAAGAGTTTGGCAAAGGGATTTCTAGGTCTTTTTGGGTTTTCAGAGGGTTTCAAAATGGTGCAACATGCATTTTCATTAGAGGACATTTTTGGACTTACCACGTTTAGTAAGTTACGATGGTTGCCCAGTTTGTGCTCTAACGAAGTTTGGAGTTACTATTTTTAGCAGTATGCTATTTTTAGTAAGTGTTATTTTTGGCAGTACAGTTTGGTAGCAGTTAAACACTCGGTGGCTATTTTTGGCAGGGCAGTGTATATAGTTGTCTCCAACTTTCTTGGAGCCCATTTTGGAAAATTGATGACTTAAGTGATATTTATATTATGCCTTTTGGACCCCAACGCCTAGACTCATGACTTCAAGTTGTTTTTAAGTTGGGTTTCTCATTTGGACGTCCTAATTAGAAATATACTTGCTTTTGCTAAGTCATTTTGGGCACCCAAAGTCAAGTTGGTCAAATGCAAATTAAAATGAATATTTTAATCTCCTTCTTGGGCGTCCCATTTGGAGGGAAAAGCAAGTTTGAATATTTTGGTTTGCAAAAGCCATTTATACAGAGCCTTGCCTCCTCATTTGTATCCATTATTCATCTTATAACGAAGTGCTGCCAGATTTTATTGACACTCTTGCTTTGGGGTTGGAGTACCTCCTAGCCTTTCTCAATTTCGGGCTTGAGAGATAGCTCTTAGGTGATCAATGACTACTTCTTCACTCTGAGGTTACAGATAGAGCTTCAACGAAGATGGCTTCATTCAATGTTGTCTTATGTTGGTGTGGTAGTAAGTTTTCTTTCAGTTTCTGCTCGTTTTGGTGTGTTTCCTTCAATTTTTATGTTGCTGGTTTAGAGTACGGCTGTAGCACATTTTGATTTACATCTTTCTAAGGAGTGGAGCGATTTTTGTGGGTACCGACTCATTGGATTCCTAGCTCTTGGGCACCCCTATGGCTCCTATTTCGGCAATTTTAGAAGGTGTAGTTTATTTTTGCTTAAGGTCACCCTTCTCAAGGAGGTTATACCACTTGTTGTTCGTCCCTTGGATGCGTGCTAAAATAATGTGTTGTTCAGAGTGTTTTTGCTGTTGGAGATTGGACGCCTAGCCTCTAGGCATCTATTGCTTTCTGTTTGGGGTCATTCGGAGAATATTTAAGGGAGATATGAGAATTTTGGTGTTTCTAGGGCTTGCTGGTCTAAAAATCAGAACGCTGCAATTCTGTATCAGACCTGGTATTTCCTTCATTTTGTCCTATTTTCTTGATAGTTATCTTTGTATTTGCCTTGAAGGATATTGTCTAACATTTGGGCTTTCAAGTTGATAAGAATATCTTCGTTTCAGTGCATAAAATCTTAATATTGTAAAACTGATTCAGTAATACTGATCAGCTCTTTCCATTTTTGCACTTTGCTTTCTATTTCCACTGAAAAATGGAAGAGGCTAGCTTGCCGCCTAGTTTACATTTTGTTTGTTACCTGCTGAAAAGTGGAAGAGGCTGTCTTACTGCCTAAGTACTTTCATTTTCTATATTGGTCAGCTTGCCACCAATATCATTGTATTTCCAACTTCTCTAGTTTAGCTAACATATCCACTTACACCGTATGCTCTCACCTTGCCCACTTCGGGATCTAGGTGATCATAAAGTGAAGGGTTGCATTCTAGTTTGCTTATCTTTCATTAAGCAGATGTTAACGGGTGAAATTCTAGTGTTCAAAATAAAATAAAAACTAAGGGGGATATTACATGTTAAAGAATAATGTATTCATGTATTGCATTCAATAGTAGAAACATAGATTTAAATATTAAATTTGTGATTTGAGTATGCTGGCCTGTACATAAGAACAGCAAAAACTGTTATCCAAAGTACCTTAATTCCTTTATTAGACAGTATGGCAACTTCATTAAATGGTACGGCCCCTTCTTTAAATGTACGGGAGCCAATGAATCAGAGTGGTGACTTCTTGAAAGCAGCAGCAGATTTGTTTTATCTTCTTATGTTGTTGGCCAACCTCCTCTTTGGTGTCTTTCTTGGGTGAATTTCAATGTTTAAAATTAACTTTATTATTCAAATTCTTGAACGACCTCCTTTCGGTGAAGTGCATGATTTGGATACACATACAAGTTATTTTGGAGGACCAGAAACAAGTTCTAAAATGAAAAATCATTCCTTTTAAGAGCAGAAATTAGGAGAAGGCAGAACCTAGAGTAGAAAATATGAAGAGTATTGCAGATTTGTATTGAAGAAAGTTGGAGCAGATTTATATGAAGAATATATGCGGATCTTGAAGAAGAAAATATAGCAGACCTTAAAAAAGAATATATGCAGATCTTGAAAAGGAATATATGCAGATCTTCAAAGGAAATTTATAGCAGACTTTTGGAGGTGATTTATAACAGACTTGAAGCAGATCTGAGAGTAGATTTATAGCAGACCTAAGAGCAAATTTGTAGCAGACCTAAGAGTACATTTATAGAAGATTTTATGAAGTAGACTCTCATGCTTTAAAGAAGAAATATCAAGAAGATGAATGTAAGATCCCTGTCTTATTCTGTCCCAAAAACTCAGTTTGAGTGGATTGACATTTCGTCAAAGACTTGGCATGAAAAGTGTCTAAGTTCTGATTCCTTAAGTCTGAAATAAATTTCTGAGTGTTCTAATCCTGGTTTGAAAGATGTTTCAATGCCAAAACATAAACAATAACATAGAAATGACAGATAAATGATTGCATACTCATATATCAAGGAACCCACTTGCAAATATGCCTTTATTGATCATATAACAGGACCGATTACCCTCTGTATATACTTATGACAGGTTTGATATAGGTTATATCAGTCTATTACAATCAATAAAATATATCTCCAGTTGATCAAATAACAATGTATGACATACCCGTGATCAATCCTTCATGAAGTATACAAGATATTGCTGATATGACAATGAAAGATACCTGAAATGGAATACAAAAGTGGCTGCTACAGGACTGATGTTTGATATAGAATGCTGATATGAAGTATGCAAACTGAAATAGCTCCAAACAATCCCATGAACCTCCCTCAAGGGTAGCACACCAACCCTAGAAAGCTGTAATAGCTTTTGGGAGTGCACTTAGGGTTTAAACAAGCCTCAACAAGCCACAATCTGCTGTTAATATGCAAAACCCACGTCTGATATGTATTCCACAATGCCTCAAAATGATGTGCCAAACATAATATTCACCACGAAGATATATACCCAAATCGCCAAAAATGGTTGGAATTAAACATGAACCAGCAATGTAATAATCTGATATGCCCTTCAAAAATCCACAATTTCACCATAGAATGATTCCAATGTCAATAACCTGCAAACCCTAGGCAGCCAGCATCAAAATAGACTCCAAATCGCCATGACAAATTGATATTTGGTACAAATCTTCATCAATTTGGAGTTGTAAACCCTAGCCACAATTTGCCAAACCCTGGCAATAGATGAAAATGGAAGAAATGTATCAAATAGACCTTCAAACTTTGATCAAAATGCCTTTAATCTACAAATAATCTTCAAATCCTAGCTGGTTATAATTTCTTCTTTCAAACCCTAGCTAGTTGAAGCTCCAAATCATCAAATACACATCAAAATAGGGTATAAAACCCTAGAGCCCAGCAACATTAAAATTATATCAGCATGTAATCCATCAACATTTCACCATAAAATCAATGCCAGAATGCTGTCATAAAACCTTATAGGTGAAATCTACAATATCTCCTCAAGATATCAATACCCAACTTCAAAATTTGCCATACAAATCACTTCCAAGTTGTTACAAAACCCTAGCAGCTGATAAACCTGCAAATACCTGTTTTTCCAGGTCTTTAGTCTTGCCAAATTAGGCCAATGAAGTGCAAACACAAACCCTAGGCAGATTTGCCTCTCATGGAAAGTTGGGTTTTCGTCCAACTCTCAAATTCTAGAGGTTTTCATCCCTAGAATTCTGCTGAAACCCTAGTTGCAGCAATATAGGAATTCTCCCTTCCAAAATATCCAATGATCCAATGATGCAAATGAATCTCCAAAAGCTCCTTATAAAGCCTTCAAGTGGAGCACTCCATATGGGACCCACTTTAGGTTATAACGTTACTTTTTCTTTTTCTTTTTTAATTTCACTTTATGTTTTGGCCAACATAACTTTATAACTTAAGTTACATTTATAAAGAAACTCCAAATTAGAAAGTAACTTTCCACTAAATTTGACATGCAACTCCCCGTCATAGCTGATTATTCCCTTATCATGTGATTTAGCCTATCGGGAATGAAGAATAGGCTAATCATCTTCATCAAAGTGATCATGCCAAAAAAGGGGACATTACAACGAAAGCTTTGTTGTGTTAGAGATTGGAACCTCTCTATAGAAGAGATTGGTGTCTCTTGTTGGGTTGGTGCTCATTAACGAGGATTGGTGTCTCTAGTGGGTTGGTGCCTATAAAGATAAGCAAGGATTGGTGTCTCCAATAGGTTGGTGCCTACAAATTATGTAAGAGAATTTTATATAAGCAATATTTTGTCGTGGTTTTCTCCCGAAAGGGTTTTCACATAAATCTTGTGTTCTTAATTGTGTAAGTTGTTTGATTGATATTATTGTGATTATTAATTTGAAAAAGAAAAGGATTTCTTTATATTGATTCACCGCCCCCTCAATATAATGTGTTTGTTACACCCCGAAATTGTATAGCTACTATTCTAGCAATGCTTAGAGCATTATGTTTGCATGGAAGAATAAAGATGAATAAAATGTGTTGAACCTTGTTATCAATTTAAGAATCTTTTACATTTTATGATTGACTCATTCTATGTTCCTCTGATTGATGTTATTCTTGGGTAAACAATGCATGAAGGAGAATAATTAGTCTTGCTTTTTATATTGATTTATATACTGTAAAATGTTATGAGCAAATAACTACCGTGGTTTTGTGCCAATGGATGTAGGAACAGGAACCATTCCTCCAAGCGAAGGGGAAACATCACTCAGGAGAGGGGCTTGGTCGGATAACCGGTAAAGTAAATCAATTGAACATACACACACTTCACTAAAGGTTTAGAGGAACCGAGTCAAATAGGTTGGTCTTGATAAGTCATCCATACACTTTAGGAGTTTTGGATTACTTCTTTGTGCTTTGTGAGTGGTGTTACTTGTAAACCTGACTTGTTGTTCTATGACCTTGGATGTGAAACATGTTTGGAAATATGTACCTAGGCAGGGTGTATGTGTGTATACATGTGTCTCTCATATATATGTATCTATATGTATGACACGGCGATACAGACGTATGATGGGCAAATCATTATGCCATACGCATGTATCAACATGGCATACATACACCTACATATGCATGACGGGATAATTGGCTTACACATCTATAAATATATACACACTACCTATTATGTGTGGTTATAACATTATTGTGTTATCCTGAATTTGCATATATACATATATACACATATATACATGAATAGGTATATTGAAAGTATGTTGACTGGCTCGCAATACACGTATTTAATCAATTATTATGTAAATGTGTATATATATGTATAAATGTAAATATATATATATATATATATATATATATATATAATATTATACAAATATATGTGTTATTATAGTCTTACCAAAATAAATGTATAGGTATATATAGGTATATTTAAATATATATATACATATATTTATTTTGAAGAGAAATAAAACTATAATAAACTATATAATAAGATAATATATTATACATATATAAGAATATATATTTTAAATAAAAGAAATTTATTGGAAAATAAAAGACTTAGCATTATTAAGTCATTTGGTAAATATCGATTATATTCACCATGGGAAATAAACTATGAAATTCGTTTGAATTAATTAAGTATCTTATTCATCGTAAAGAGCTGGTTATAATACGCCAAACTTCAACTGGAAATATTTCATATGGCAATATAGTTAAACTTTTGAAATGAGAAATAATGCGCTGTTGCAAACACACGCAAGAGACCTGGTCGCAAAAATGCAAGGGACACGATTCTTAAACTGTTTGGAAGAGCCTGAAACAAGGGCCAGGTGGGACGCCATTAAGCTGGGAGATTTTCCCAATGTGAATAAACCCACCAGTTTTGACGCCATCGCTGGAGGACGCCTGTAGGTGTCAATCGAACCATTTTCATTGTGGTTTATTTAAATCATTCTTCACTGAGAAGGGTCGACTCATCTTTTAAATGTTGAGTAAGGTTCTAAACTGCAGCCACCATGAGTTTGACACTTTCAAATGGATAGAGGTGTCGATTCTCATGCCAAATCTGTAGGATGGCATGAGAATCCAAACTCTATAAATAGAGCTCACTTACTTGTCAATTTCACCAATTCACAATTTGCTTTCACCAATTTTGAATTTTCTTTCTGCAATTCATAATCATTCATCGTAATTCTGTGCAAGCCTTGAGATTGTCATTTGCTGCATATATGTATGTACGCACCTACTGTAGAATCCATTGTGAGAAAAACAGTAACCAGCATTACCAGTAATTGAAATCTAGTCATTTTGAGCTTCAGCTAAGAGTTAGCATCTAAAAAGAACAATTAGGAGAGAGATTATTTAGAGGAAAGGAACAAAGGAGTTGTCGCCAGTTGAATCAGAAGCAGCAAGAAGGCCAGTTTAAGGAAATAGGCATGAGAAATACAATCTTTTAATAACTCTGTTTTAAAAGTAGAAGAAACCATATGATTGTTTTATGCATTAAACTGTATTAGAGCATAGGTGGAACAATCTAGTGAAAAGATAAATTATGTTTTTTGTTTGTAATTGCATTGACTAAAGGAAATGGCTTGTCTGCAAAATAATTTATAAGGGAAAGGGAAACAATTATCTTTACTTTACTTAAGAAAGGGATTTTTAAGTATAAGGGAATGTGTTTAAAAATGGATTGCATTTTGTATGTACGTAGCCTATACTGTATGATCTCCCTATATGGAGAATACGAGGAAACTAGCTATTTATTACTAGGACCGGGATGAAACCAGTACCAAGGTTAGTCTAAAGCTTAAGGTTAGTAGGTTAACTATGATAAGCTAAGTACTCCATGGATAGAGATTTCCGGACTAGGAGTTACCTGAGGGACACTTGTTGACTGTTTTTCATTTCCTAATTAGGTAGGTTGTTGTAAGGGGGTCTGGGGTGATTGACTACCCATGGTAAGGACTTAGCCTACACACGGCATTCTGTGTATTGTCAACCGCTTGCCTTGGTGGAGGTGGCCCTCGTGGCTTGAAGTTATTGAAAGGCTGGAAATTGTTCCTCCTTGGTTGATATGGTTGTTGTGGTGCTTGGTACTGCTATGGAGCTTGATATTGTTGTGGTGCAGGTGGGGTTGGCTGAGTAGGCAACTACCTCTTGAGAATAGTCACTTCATTCGCCACCTTTTGCAATAGAGAATCAGCAGAAATTTCTACTAAAGGCCTGATAGAATCACCTTTCATTTTTCCACTGGTGATCATGTTGTCCTCGACCTCTATCGCACCTTGCTGTGCATTTTCTAATTCTGTTTCATTAGCCGACTTGAGGAAGAAGGCTATCTCAGATGGAAGAGCACTGACAAAACTGTTCATCAGAATTTCAGGCGATGGATTGAGCGTATGGGAGATATGTGTAACAAGGCGATTAAACCTTGCCACAAATTCTCTCATTTGCTCGTGAGCTTCCATCTTTGCATTGGATAGTTGGGTGAACAATCGGTGACTATCTTCTGCAGGTTTAAACCTTGCAAAGAATTTGTCACTCATAGTGACCCAATTTGTAATACATCTTGGTTCTAAGTGGTGGAACCATTCTGCTGCAGCGCCGTTGAGGGTCTCAACCAAGAGACGTACTGCAACATCTTCATGTGCGATGTGCAAGACACCGCAAGCAGTTGAAAAGGCTGAAACATGGTCGTCAGGATGTTGTGTTCCATCTCCATGGAACCGTGGGAAGTACTTTCTTGATCCCTTGGGTAGTTCGTGATTTACTGCCAAGGCCAAAGGTCCAATTTGATTGCCCCAAGGCAATGGGATCTCTCGCCTCCAATTGCAATTGTTCTTGTTGTTGTCGTTATTGTCACCCATTCCTCCTGGCTGAATTGCAGGTTCTTCTAACTTGATTTCAAGTTCTTCTTCTTTGATGGTGATGACTTCAGGAGCTTCGTTGGATGGTTCTCCAACTTGAATGGGATGTGGAACGAAAGGATCCGCGTTGACGTCTTCTCGAAAGAGAGGATTCCTCCTTCTTCTTGTATAGACTATGTAAGCCAGGATTAACTAATCCCAAGCAGGATCAGGCAATACAGGTCTCTCGGCTGTAATATCGGCTTTCCTTTCTTCTTCGTCAAGTACTTTGGCCGCTTCTCTCCACTAAGCAGGGGTCTCCTTCTCAAAGACGAAACTCCTTAAGCTGTTGATAGTGTCCGCTTGCTCTCCTTCAATTATCTCAAGATTTGGCTGGATAACTGGTGGTATAAAATCAGGTTGTTGAACTAGAGCAGTAGGACGCCAAAGAGTCATACGCGTGTTGTAAAGCGCAAGCTTTCTTTAAGTTCTATGCCTCGTGCCCCACGGTGGGCGCCAGAAAACTGTTGGCATTTCAAATCGCACCTCTGGAATGCGTTCTGGAACAGACAGCTATGTGCAATAAACTGCTCTTCGAATTAGGAGGGGAAGCTCCCTCTTTTGCTGAGTTGAATAAAGAAAAGTAATATAAACTTAATTATGCCTATCTTTTTGGTTCAGCTGCGAGAACACAAGGTTATAGAACACTAGATGTTGCGGCTGAGGTTTTCCCTTTAATGAAACTAGACAGCTGAGGTCATCAACATTCACCTGCTACGAAGGCCTTCTTCTTGTCCTTCCCAAGGAGCTCTCAAGCCAAGATGTAGTATTTCTATTAACATCCAAGGGAGGAGTAATTGTAACATTGGCCTCTATCTCCTCGTCTTCCAAATCAATGTGAATTGGCAAAGACCTAGGAGATGGTAGTGTTTCTTGTATCAAAGGTTCATCATGTTGCACTTCTTCCTGAAGTATGTGCTCTGGTTGAGGAACTTCTATTTCAGCTGTAGGCTGCTCCTGTATAACAATCCCTGTATAATCCAACCTCCTTTTAGAACTCTTTGCTGATCTACTGCCCTTTGTGACCTCTTGAGACTGAACTTTTTCTTTGTTCTTTGGTTGCACTCTTGAAGAAGAGGGAAGAGATGAATGTTTCTTTGGCGGCTCTGCTACTGGAATAGACTCCCTTTTCTTTAGAATCATGAAAGTCTTACTGTACTCCACCACTTGTCTTGTCCTTTCTTCCACTGTGATGCATTCTTTATGAGCCCAGTTGACCTATGGAAGAGGTTGTTGCTCAACCTTATTTCTCATATAAGCTGGAAGAATTACATCCCCATCATCATCTGACAGCCCTTCAATATCTTCTAATAAGCAATCTTTCATCTGATGAAGGGTTAACCTACTATGATTTCGCCTTCGCACCTCATACTCATCCCTGCAATTAACCCAAAAGTCTTCAAGTGCGGGTGTATGAGCAAGGTTCTGACCAAGTCTAGATGCATAGAAGCCATGAGGATCATATCATCGTCTCTCGCTGAAAGGCTTGAGACCAAACTTATCTAACTCGTTACCCATTAGTTTCGCTTCTGCGGATGATCTACATGTGTAAATGCCTAAAGCGAAAGGAAAACTGAAGGCTGGTTTCTTTTTGTTACGCAGACGGATGTGAACATTTGAAATCTACCTGAAGAATTCCATGCATACTACCTCATTTGATGGATATCTTGGTAACATGAGTGGAGCTCCTGAATAATCGTACACCCTTAGGTAAGTGAAAGTGGAGAACTGAATAAACCAATCTGCCCATTCTGATATTGCAGCCCAAGCAATGGATGAGATGCAAACATGTAGCTCGTTGTCCAAGTCCCGCACTGTATAAATCAAGAATGCTTCATTCACCCTTTTGTAATGACGTGATGCAGTAGTGAATTCTAGCTGAGTATAGTAGTTGTAGACATGTTCAACATTCAAAGAACCCTCCGTGTTTAACCCTCTGAATTTACCTTGATAGGCAACCAAATAGACTAGGTAGGAGACCATGTGAAATGCATGTCTATGAAAATACTCAGTTATCTGATGATGTAAGCAGTCACTGATCAATGTAGGCCAATCATAGAACTCTGTCTTTTTCATTATATGAGGTATCACATAGAACATCCAAGGCTGAAACCTTGTTGCATCTGCTTGACCTGTGACTCGATTGAGTAGGGTTATTATGATGGCGAATTCCTCTTTGAAATGTCCTCTTCCGACATCCTTTGGCAATGTAGAATGTTTCTCTTTCAACCACCTATGTGCAATCTTCTTGCTGTATTTATCTTGATGTTCTTCCCATATCCTTTCACATTCTTCCACGTTGATAGTGACGCTTCCAGGCCATGGTGGAATGGAGAAGCATTTCTCGATCATATCTGGTTTTAGGCTGCAAATGATTCTCCCATCAACTGACTGTATCTCCCTTGTAGCTGGATTGTAATGCTTGATGCAAGCAATTATGAATTCTAAGCTCTATACTGAGAAAGGTATGGATGCTGCTGCAAGAAGGCCTGAATGGGCGAGATGCCTGATGGTGGTATTGCCTGCATCTTCTAAAGGACGTATATTGAACACTGGCTTGATGTGATGCAAGTCAGTCTCAGCTGTTTCAATGAAATCGTGGTAAAGAATTGATTTGGTCTTGAACTCTGCAGGATGTATTCCATTCTGAAAGACTTGAAGATTGATAGTAAACACGCCTAGGTTCAGACAAATTTTTGGCAAACTTTCTAAATTTAGCTTGCTGATTTTTCTTCCTCCAACGGACGAATTTTTGAGATTTTTTTTGAGATATGGGTTTTGACTAGAATTTCATTGCAAGCCAACCCAGATCATCCATTTTTGAAAATATGAAGTGAAGACTGAAAATGCAGCAAACCCTAATTTTCCCCAAAAAAGTAGAAAAAAGCTGACATTTGGGTATTGTTCTTGAGCATAATCTGAATGGACCCAGTAGATTAGATTTTGAAAACCCTATCTTCTGACTGAAAAAGCAACAACTTTTAGTTTCTCTGAAAAAGTTGAGGTATGGGTTTTGTCCAGAAGAAGGTTTAGCATAGACCCAGAAGACTAGAAATGGATGAATATGAAGTTTTCCCTGACATGCAAAATAAAAGCAATTGCTGCAACTTAGAGAGAAATCTTCAACAATTTGTCCAGAAGATACAACAAAAATGGATCAGCTTGCTGAAATTTGATAGTATAGGCCTTCTTCACAAATTCGATGTTCTTGATGAGAAAATATGAAAAAGGAAGCCTTCTTTGATTGCTGATCTGAAAATTTTATGAGAAACCAGCAAGATAGGGTATTCTTGAATCTTGAAAAATATAGGTCTGAAGCTACTGCTCTGTTTCTCTTTGAAGGCACCTGCAAGAAAATATGAAAAATAATACATAGAGGTGTCCTTGAATAAGTTTTTTCTTTGAAAACAGCTTCTCAAACCCTAATCTTGAAAAAACCCTAAACCTAATTCATGCCTTGAGCAAAGGCGTCTTTCTCTTCTCTTTGAAATTTTACAATTTTCAATTATAAACTAAGGCATGAAGAAATGGGTGCCCTTCTTGAGGTATGGCACCCAGTCTCCCCAGACTCAGCCAAATTTCTATCATTTTCAACTTTTGTTCACTTTCTGACCCTGCTTCAGCTTTGTCTCCCGGCCTCTGGATTTATCCGACGAACGAACTAATTCTTCTATCGCGGAGCCTGATCATATCTAACAACTTTGTTCTGGAGACGTCATCTGCTAAAAACTTCATTTGTCCCTTCGAAATGTCAAGTGCCTATCCTTGATAAGGGTCCCCATTTCTTCCAGTGTAAGCCATTTTCATAATCTTCAATCTTTATGCTTGTCTTCTAACCTTCAAATGATTTCACTATTCTGCGTATTGTACTTGTCAGATTGATTGGCTATCAAATTCACTGGACAGCTAAGATGAATCTGGAAGGGGTCTTCTGGATCACTCATTCTCGGAAACTGACTTATGGTGGCCTTAAACCCTAGGCGCCCTTCTCCTTCAAGGGCGCCCATAGCTTCCATTGTTAGTTTTTATTTTTAAATTTTCACTGTTGCTTTCCACTTTTTTGCCATTTCTCACACTTTTTCTCCTCTGATTGCCTGGCGATATCTAATGACTGCTAACTCTGACAGATGAGCTGACGGATTCGTTGGAGAGCTGGATCTAGTCTGACGAAGTTATGTTGGAGGAGTCTTTTGCAAATTTGACCATCTCCTATCTCAAAATTTTGGGCGCCCTTCTTGAGGTATGGCGCCCATCTTATCCAGACTTAGATTTTATTTCATTTTCTTCATCTTCAGAGTTTTTTACAATACCTCTCTCCGTGGCTCCTGTTCGTCTTGAATTTGCCAGTGACTGGATGATCTGACGAGCATGCCAACTGATTCGTTGCGGAGCTGGGATGATTCTAAGCAACATTGACCTGGAGATGGAAACCCTGATTTTGACTTTTGACCTCTTGAAAAGCTGGGCGCCTTTCTCCTTCAGGGGCGCCCATGGCTGGCAGTGTTAGAAAATTTTATCAACTTTTCAATTTTACCTTGTAACACGTGTTTCCATTGCCTTTGACTACCAAGACGAAAATTTTCTAAGGCATTGAAACATGGGCCCTCTTCTTGACAAGGGCGCCTGAAATCTCCAGACTTAGATAAAATTTGACATTTTTCATTTTTCACCTTCCTTAGCCTGTTCCTCGTTTCTCATGCACATTGTTTGTCGACAGTCTCTGTTTGATGCTCGAACGCTTGATTCTGACACCTGGCAGCTGATTGACCTCCATTGATGACCTTGGATCTTTGAAGCAGCTTCTGAAAAAGCAGAATAGACCCAGTAGAGTAAAACTGACCTTGTTGTGATTATGACTGCACCAGTCTGGTGAGGAAGTATTTTAAGCCAATCAAAATCAGTCTTAACCCTAACGGCCAAACTTTCTATTTTTAGAAAAAATTCAAGTATCCATCTCGTAAGAAACCCAAAAAAAAGTTTCTATTTTTAGAAAACTGCTAAAAATAGAAATTTTCCTAAAATTTAGGGATGAAAAACTGAAATCTGGGTATTGTAGGTTTGAGCTTTCTGAACCGACCCAGATTGTCAGATTTTGAAAATTTCAAGTTTATGACCCCCATGCAAGACATGCAGACCCCCATTTTGACCTTTTCTGACAGATTTAACAGTATCTTGACTCAATTCTTCAAAATGCCTAAGTGTAGCGAAAATTTTAATTTGGGGTACAACAGACTCCTTGGCATATAGAGACTCCCTCTCAAGGATGCTTAATACCTTGTCTAAATGTCTCATATGTTCTTCCCATGTCTTGCTAAATATCAAAATATCATTAAAAAATATCAAAACATACTTACGGAGCTGCTTGTTGAAAACCATGTTCAAGCAAGACTAGAAAGTGGTAGGAGCATTGGTTAGACCAAATGGCATAACCAAGAACTCATAATAACAATAGTGACACCTGAAAATAGTTTTTATTGGAGAAATAAAAAGCACAATGTAACTCAAATCAATCTTGGAGAATTAACAAGCACCATGTAATTCATCTATGAGCTCATCTATTCATGGGATGGGGTACCTATTTTTTATTGTCTTCTTATTTAGGGCCTTGTAGTCTATGCACATACGCATAGTCCCATCGGTTTCTTTTAACCAACAACACCGAAGATGCAAAGAGGCTCTTACTAGGCCTAGTTTGTCCCATTTCAAGTAACTCCTTGATAACCTTCTTTGTTTCATCTTTG
This sequence comes from Sequoiadendron giganteum, assembly GCA_007115665.2. Taxonomy (NCBI): domain Eukaryota; kingdom Viridiplantae; phylum Streptophyta; class Pinopsida; order Cupressales; family Cupressaceae; genus Sequoiadendron; species Sequoiadendron giganteum. Next base: position 618,317,142 of record CM021109.1, on the reverse strand, counting down.
TGCCTGTTCGGATGCCTATAAGGAGTGGTAATCACGAGTTTAGCACCCTCCTCCAACTCAATGACATGCTCAATGCCTTGCTCAGGAGGCCTCCTTGGAGATTGTTGCATGGTTTAACCGCCTCCTGTGGATTTAGGTTCTTGTATAAATCTAGCGGTTGTATCGAGCATTAATAGGTTGACCTTTTGGTGCAACGGCAACCACCTCTGCAACAATTGGTATCAAAGCCGAGGTCACAAGTTTGAGCCCCTCGCTTGCGCTAGGGGGGGGGGAAAGGGGGGCTTGTTTGCGAGGTGTCGCCCTTGGTCTCCTCGGCATGGGCCAGTGCGGCACTTCGGTTTCATGACATGGTTTAACCACCTTCTATGGATCTTGATCTTGTATAAATCCAACAATTGTATCGAGCATTAACAAGTCGATCTTTTGGTGCAACGGCATCCGCCTTTGCAACAAAATCCATATTTTACTAAACCATTTAACTGCTAACCAATCAATAATTAAAACATATCTAGCTACAACTATAAACAAAAACATAAAAGGAATCATAACACCATATGAAACATGAACACCAAGAGTTTTACGTGGAAAACTCAGAATGGGAAAAACCACAGTGAGGATTAGCTCACAATATGTTATAACCGGTCATAAAATATTACAAGGGCACACTGTCCTTGAAAGGCTCACAACCTGGAATGATTAGAAAAGTAGTGTGGCTCACTGCCAAAAGGATGGACTACTGAAATACACCTTTTATGTGTTGGGTTCAATTCCAATTAAGCTCTGGAATACAAAATCCTACTCCGATTTGCAAGTTCACAGCAACTACCTACAACTTCGCACAATATCACACTGTCGCACATCACTACTTATTACTTGTTGCATGTCACATGTATCTCTCGCATCCTTCAGTACAAAAATGTTTCATATATATATCAACATACATCAATTAGGTCGGCCTAATTAGATGTAAACATACTTGATTCAAAATAGCTTGTCAGCTTAGACCAAAAACTTCTTTCGTGCTTCAAAAAAAAGCGTGTAAGACATAAATTAGGTCGGCTTGGACCTAAGAAAGATCACTTTAACCATCCACAAAGCGTACACCACTTATCCATGTCGGCCAGAAGAATATACAAAACCTGTATGCCAAAATTTTGTCATTTATTTATTTCAGCTCATTCAACCAAGATCGTTGAAAGCTGGTTTATAGATGCATTTGATAGTCCTTAAAAACATATTAAAACCACATAGGTTGATCTTTTGATATGAACAATTTCGGACCAGATTACCGGATTAGAGCAACACAAGCACTGTTTACCGGATGGACAAAAACTATCACCAAACAATGTTGGCATCAATGACAACACACCAGAGGGCTTCTTCTTCATTCTTCCAACAGATTCACCCACCCCCCTCTTAGTGTTTTGGGTGTTCAACAGAGGTATGCTACCAAAAACCTTATTGTGCTTAGATATCAAAACCTGTACATTTGGATGGTAACTCCTCTTCTATTGCTCTATAATGGTTGGCATAATGACACACTCTAATGCCCACTCTATCTAATCATGTCTAATAAGTCTCTCCATTCTTTTTAAAGAGACTACTTGTGGCGCACCATTTGGCATGACCCTAAGTAGAACCTTCTTACCATTTGCTTCAAATTTCATTTCTATGGTATACAAGTTCATATAGAACTCTCAAATAGACCGTATCCACTGCATACCAAGAACTACATGTGTGTCTCCTATGCTCATTGCATAGAAGTCATCTCTAATCTCATAATCACCCAGCTGAATGCTAAAATTAGAAATCTTCCTAGTGCATGTGAGGGTGAATCCATCTACTACAATCACCTTGAAACCATCAAAATTCTCTATTTAATTCCCCTCTTGGCTACAACTCCCTCATCAAAGAAAAAGTGTGTGGCACATGTGTTGATAAGACTGACTATACACTGTCCACAAAATACTCCCCGAACTCTAAAAGAACCAACCTTCTGAAAACTAGAGAATTGGGCAAGTGTGCCCCAACTTGCCTACTCCTTTTCTGACTCTTTTGAAGAGTTTTCTTCCTCTCTATCATCTGAATCAGATTGTTGTTTTGTATTTTCAGCAGCTGATTCATCCTCTCAATAGTACTCAATTTGCTTGGCTTTGGCCTTAGTTGAGCACTTGTGAGTTGGGTTTCATGATTATTTACAACTGAAGCACAATTTCTTTATTTGGAGGTCATTAAGTTGGTCTTCATCCAACCTTGTGGGCACCTTCTTAATCTGATTTGAATCTTTCTGGAAGTATTTCTTTCCTTCTCTTTTTTCTGTTGGAATCCTTTTGACTAAAATTTACTTTGAAAAGTAGAGGACTCCATATCTCTTGCCTTTTTAATTTCTTACATTAAAGTTTGCAGGCTAAGGACCTTAATCCAACCTCTTGAGGGATCGGAGAGCCCATCAATGAATAACACAATCAACCTCCTCTCTGAGATATCGGTCACCGTCACTGATAATCCCTGAAAGTATCCATTGAACCCCATTGCTTCAATTGTGCTAACTCTTTGAACTACAATTCGAGATCCTTCTTATTGAATCTATCAATTAGTTTTTGTGTAACCTCTATATATGAAACAATTTGATCATGGCCCAAGTAATCATCCCGTGGTACCACCATTCGTGTGCACTACCATCCATGTGTAAAGTTACATATTTAATTTCTTCATCTTCAGCCATTGGATTAAGCTAAAAATAAGTGTCAAGCTTTTGCACCCAAGCTCTAACGATGGTCTTCCTAAAACCATCAAAATAAGGAATAAACAATTTACCCACTTTTCTCTGTAACTCATTGTTTTGTGGCCTTCCACCACCCCTATGGGATTTCCTAAATTCCAAATAATCACAAAATGATATTTCAGCCTAGAAATCAGCCCCTAATGCTCTCCTATCTCTCCTTGCTTGAGCATGCATCTCTCGATCAATGGGTTAATTATTCAATTCTGGAGTATTATCTATCGGAATGAAATTAGTCATGGAAGTTCTACAGTTAACTGAACCACCAAAAGCCCGTGTATGAGCAACTCTATTATTGACTGTGGATCCTTCTGCCCCATTATGGACATTAGTCCCAACATTGCCATTATTTCCCATCATTTGTGCAAACATCTAAGTAATTTGTTATTGTGATTGAGCTATATGTTGTTGAGATTGAGTCATCAATTGCATCATTTGATGTTGGGCCCTAGCAAGATCATTTATCATATTTTCCAAACTGGATGGTTCTATTCTTCTATCACCCATTTCAAAATGATCTATTTCTTCCTCATGTTCAATATCTAGCTGAGTATAAAAATCTAGATTAGACCTGTTTCTCCTCAAATAATAGTGATGAGTACTAGGACACATCACTCACACCCAACAAGCTTGCAAGATGCTTTGTGCTCTGATACCACTATAATGACTCTAACCAACTTCTATACCAAAATTTTGCACTTTTCCCGAAGTTTAATAAATGGGCATTTTGTCAAACAATTTGTATGTTTGTTGTTCTGAGATAGTTTCAACTTAGTATTAAAGAAATATTATAAATAATTATTGTAGCATCAACCTCCAAACTTCTAATAATGATAAATCATTCAAGTCAACATTATTGCATAAATACACAACAGAAAAATTCCCTTTATATGTCATGTCCCCAAAATAGCAACACAAACATAAATAAATAAACAAATGACCTCAAACATTTAAATGCAATTTGCATAAGAAGATGCAAATAAATAACAAAATATATAAAAAGAAAGAAATTATTAATTATAATTATCACAAGATAGTATTACAATTGTAATCATCAAATATAATATTGAAATACAAACATTAACAATTTAAATATTATTATTAGAATATAAAAAATAAATAACAATATTAATATTATATATAAAATAAATGTGTAATATATCAATATGAAAATATATAAATAGGAAATAACAAATATAATAATGATATATAGGCAAATTATTGTTATTACATTCTAGTATTAAATAACTTAATCTCAAAAATAATAATAATAAATAAATATTATGATCATTACACATCAAAGATTTTTTAATAATAAGATATTAGCAAATAAGTTTTATTATTATACTTTAATATGTTCAATCAAACATCAAAATAATATAACAAAATAAGTATATAATCTGAAATATCATAATTAGTAATAATAATATATTATTTTCAAAGATAGATATTATTGTGATAATAAGCCTTCAAAGGCAGCAATTAAATCTAACAAAGAGGTATATTTTATGAAAAGTCACCTCTTTTACCAAACAATACATTCCCCCATGAGTCACCTACCTTGAATGGTATAAATAGAAGGAAGGAAAATAAGGAAAGGCGAGAAAAACATTGAGAAATACAATCTGCAATTTAGAACTGCAGCAACAATGATTGGTATGCATTAGAATATAGAGCCATTAAATATGTATATATTATTTAATGAACATATAGGTATATGTGCATGAATGTGGATAAATTTTATAATGAATAATATGAAATGAATAAAAAATATATAAATATTAATTGATATGAATAAGAAATAATTTTATACATATATATATATATATGATTATGCAATAACGATACTTATAATTAATGATGACTCTTTAATATAAACATAAGTAGATTATGTATTCTTATGAATTGTCCTCATCCTATGATTAAATGTAAGGTTGAAGGAAGACGATTAAGGAATAAGGAGACATGGGAAGACACAACTGATTAGGTGATGTACTCACTTAGCAATAATATTTAGCATATTTTGAATATAAGAAATAGATATTGTTAATCTGATTATTGATATAATGCTTTCTTTAATCTTATCATAATGAGAATCATTCTAGGAAATAATGAACTTAAAAAATCATTGATACATGAAAATGTATTTGATTATAGGTATGAAATAGATGAATGCAAATATATCTGATTGTGTAAAGATTGTCTTCTCCGTGATTGGTACCCTCTTAGGCAGGTGAAGTAGAGTCCAAGTGGAGAGCCTAAAAACCCCCATCTCATGTTCGTAGGCCAAGGAACAGGTTAGACATAGAGAGGTGGGGGTCCCACCGTAGGAAACTACACCATTATAGGGGTGGTAGGTCGTAGTCCCTTGGATCGTAGGACTTAACCTTGTCCTAATAGGGCAAGTGTCTTTGAGGTACTGACTTGTATGGGGATAGGCAAGGACTAAGCCGTTGGGAAAGGATGATTGTGAGAGGCAACCTCCCGTGCCCAACACAAAGGCTTCAGGGCAAGATCCATACAAGGCACTCCTCTTGCTTATTAAAATTGTATTTATGATTATGCATATATTTTGGATATCTAGATATTAATGCTAATAGATATATGTGTTTTTGGAAATTTGGTTAATATGGTGAATGCAGGTTTCGGACCAAGATTACTTCATTAAAAAGAACATTCATTTGGAAGGAAGAAACCCTAAACCTAATCAACAAAGGGATTTTAGGGCAAGTCCGGGTAAGGGACATTACATTATATATTGTTGTTACAGATTGATGTATTCATGTATTGCATTCAACAACAGAAACATAGATTTAAATATCAAATTTCTGATTTGAGTATGCTGACCTGTACAGAAGAACAGCAAAAACTATTATCCAAAGTACATTAATTCCTTTATTAGACTGTACGACACCTTCATTAAATGGTACGGCCCCTTCCTTAAATGTACAACATCCAATGAATAAGAGTAGCGACTTCTTAAAGGTAGAGGGAAATTTGTTTCATCTTCTTATGTAGTGTTGACTTGTTGGCCCCACTATATATGCTATGTTGGATTTTAGAGGGGGCTTTGGACTATCTTTGACTCCCTCATGAGTGCCACGTCAACCTCCCAAGGGCTCCTTTGAACTTTCCAACAGCTCATAAACTTTTTACAAATGCTACGTGTTGACGTGTGTTTTATGACAACACCAACACAGAATAAAATGTCCAACGGTCACTCTATTCTCTCTTGATCAAAGTATTCCGCATACTAAGATTGTGTGAAATTTCATGCGTTCAACAACAAGGTTCCTTTTATTGCAAATAGACTCGGTTGGTTGATGTGAATATGCTGGGTATTCCAAGAGGACTTACGTAATTGTTCAATTTCGTTAAGCAGATGAAAGATTTGACTGTGATGCTTTGATTTCTAAACTAACCGGGAAATGTTGAATATAAAAGGATAAGGGTAGGGATTCTACAATTTATTTCTAAAGGGTGGAATGCGAGGATTGACTTTGACAATCTTCAAACCAAACTTTGCTTCGTCTCCCTTCGGACAACTCTGACAAAGTTGGTGCAATCTTCAAAGGGTGAATAAGATGTTCAAATTATGATTCAACATGCACGCCCCATCACAACGATGCAAGTGAACACACGAATCACAACCGAAGTTAAGTACCAATATTCCAATTGACCACGCAGGGCAGACTTACCATCTGCAAGCCTGCTAGTGGTATGGATAAAGGAAGACTTGTCCAAACCAAACGCCACACTCCACAATTAACAACTATTTGCATAAAATAAAGTCTACTTTACTCTAATCTACTTGAATCGGAAAGACAAAAAACACCAATCAATGAAAATCTTTATATCATGAGAGTCTTACACAACAACCTTTTACAAAAACCTTCAAAGGGAAAGCTTTTCTTTCCTTTTCAAACTAAGCTAACTCCTAGCTCTACTCTCTAACTTCTATCTCCAATTCTGTCTAACTCTGATCTATCTCTGATATCTAATTTTACAAATGAGGGGGGATACCTCTTTTATATCAAGCCCAGTCCAGTGGACGGCTTAGATGAAAATACAATGGAAGGCCTAGATTGAGCCACCTCAGCCCTGATTAGGGTTCTAGCCCTAAAAACCGCCACTGAAAGGAGTGGGGCAATGAATGCGTTGGAAATTCTCCACTCCCCATCAGGAACCACTATCTGTCATCAATGCACATCATCTCCTTCCAAAAGATCGTCATCCAGAAGGGCGTTTCCTTTCTCCTTTTCGCTAGTCGCAAACCTAATGAACCTGGCCAATACTGTCTCAACTTCTTGATCCGAAATGGGAGGAATGTGATCCAACTGAAACTCTAACACTGTAACTGTTTGCCCATGTCGGGCACAAGATTTCTTCCAGGCAACAAGGGCGTCCTGGGTGTTCTAAATAATACTGGAGAACGTAGAAGTGTTCTCAAAATCATCCTGGGTGAAGGTCTTCACCTCAGAAAAGAATGGTGTTAATTTGTTCTTCAAACCGTCTGCAGTCACTTCTTCAGAAGTCAACCTTCTGGCAAAGATTGTCTCCAATGTATTGAGGACCCCATCAAAGATGTTTGTCATGGCCTTTCTGACCCTGACCGAATCTGTCTGCGATGCATCGTAGAATCCTCGGCCTGTGACCACTGAAGAGTACCATCCGGCGAAGTCATATCTATCTCCCTCCTGAATCACACCTCCCTCAACCAGAACCTGTAGAGGTGTGTGCATCAATGCTCCTAAACGAAGAACAACTCTCGTTTGATAGATACGAGCCTCACCCCAAGCATGGTTGACTGCATCCATTCTTGCCATAATATTGGAGGCTTGCCGATAGGCATGTGCAAGGTCCTCCATAAACTTTTATGTTTCGACACGAACGTTGGCAACCCACTTGTCTGCCTGTTGTGCCATTCTTTTCAAGTCCTCTAAGCCACTGATTGACTCTCTGGAAAATTTAGCGGGAAGCTCTATCGTCGGGTTTTCTTGCCCACAAGGACGAGACAAGTGTTGCACATAGCCAATCAGTGTTTTGTGCTCTACCTTCAATTTCTTATATTTGCCCTCAATATAGGACAATCTATCCTTGAGTGCCTGATATGAATTATCGCACTCCTCAACTATTTGTGCTCCAGTAGGGCGGCCAAGTTCCATAGTTGTAATCACATAATTTTCGGGAATAGCCTCATCCCGATCACACTCCACCCTAGGCACCGCTACATGTAATGTTCGAGAGCCATCCTCATATGTTGATATTTTGGAGAGCTTCCTGGCCTTCTTCTTTGTTGGAGGTGCACCGATCCTCCACAATAATTCTTCCATCTCAGCTGCAGGATCAGTCTCGTCCACAGGATCATGTCTCATCCTGTCCCTTAGCCATTCTGGCACCTCTTGCCGCATATCTGAGATAACAAAAGGCTGCTCAACCTCGGCCTCTACCTCACGGACTTCCTCCCTGCCTTCATTCTGACGAGCCTCATCATCATCAATTGGCTTAGTATCTCCGGAGCTCTGGGCATCCTAATCTGAAGTAGCATCATCCTCGAGAGCTGCCTCAATCTCCTGCTAAAACTGAGTATCAGTGGTCGTCCCCTCATCTGTCTCTTGTTGATTCTCTTCCCTAGGCATGTTGATGCTTTGGCCCACTAACTCTCTATGAGGTGGCTGACTTGCCACTTGCACTACCTGCTCTGCATTCAACCTTTCTCTTTGATTAGCAAACAGTGACACTTCCTGCAAACTCGGAGATTGTGCCCGTGATGGTGTATGCACGGATTCCTCAACTCTTAGAGGCTCAGGTCAAACTGGCTCTTTTCCTCGTGGCTTCGGAATTTGATCAACCTACCTTCTTTGTCTAGCTGTTGGTGATTTGTGATCTCCCATCAAATTGTATGTGAAGGGAATTGATCTGCCCTTGAGTCGGCTCACATGCCGCTCTACCCAACTCCGTGTAAATGTTAAGACTGGAATACAAAGTATATCCAAGTCGGTAATCTCCAGCTCTGACCAATCCGGGAGTGGTAAAGGCGTATCCCTTACTGTTTCGTAATCAGCTTGTACAACATTTATGTCTTCTTCAATTTGGTCCGGCACTGGGACAATCTTGCACTCCCTGATCATCACCAACGGTATCCGAGAAAACATTCTCCTCCTAACCTCGATCTCATCCACTGCACTTGCCCAAAAGTCTTCAATCTGCGCTTTGTGCCTGAATTCCTCAGACAATATCCATCTAATGTTCCTGTGAGGATCGTAGTGCTGCCTGCTGGTATGGTAGGAAAAGTGGAAGAATTGGAGTTCGTTTTCTGCCTCCCTTGCTGCTTGTAGTGATGGGCAAATCTCGTCGGAATTCCCCATGGTAATTGGGAATCCAAGTCCACCTTTCTTCTTCTTCTTTTGAATCTTATCGTAGGCAATAAGTTGCCTAGATATCTCCAGAATCACTATTCTGTTCATGGGATACCGGGGCAATCGGTAAGGATAAGAGGAAAATCCTTGCAGCCTTATGAAGGTGAACTTTGGAAACTGGATAAACCAACATCCGAACTTCTCAATCAGCTCCTACGCCTCTCTAGATATTCTGTGGTGATACCTTTGCTGCAAGGTCCTCGTTATGTGCATGGTGAAGGCGTCATTGACCCTTTTGTAGTTGGTGGTGCTTGTCAAATGCAATTGCGGACAAGCCTCATGTATCTTAAACTGATGGGAGCCACGCCCGATTGGTTCCTTATATGAAATTCCCCTATACTTCGTCATTCGGGCTCGCATGTAGACAATGTACGAGCTCATGTAAAATGTTTTTGTTCTCCTCAAACCACAGAGTTGCTCATGTATGTTGTCACTAATCATCAGTGCCCAGTCCACGTAATCCTTGCCTTCCAACACCAAGTTGACATAATAAAACATCCAAGGTTCAAAGATGAACGCTTGGGGGCATCCTCCAACTCTGCTCAGCATCATTATTAAGTCACAGAATTCCTGCCTTAAATCTTCTGAGATTATCTGTTTGGACAATTTTGTGTGAGTTGGCTTGGGCTTGTTCATCCACCTGGTATTTATCAAATCAGCACATCGGTCAAACGTGGATGAGTACATCTTTTCATCCCTCTCCCTTGTTTTATAAATCATCCTCTCATGGACTGGAATTCCGAATGCTTCTCCAATTGCTTCTGGTGTTAGGTTAGCCAATATCTTGCCATCTGGCGAAATGACAGTCCTCTGCTCTGGGTTGTAGAAGTTGGCGCATTCCATGATTAGCTCTGGACACCGGATAGCTAGAGGAAAACTGGCAGCTGCATAGAGTCCACTCCTTACAATATTATGTGAAGTAACTGATGGGTGATAGCCTCCAGTCCCCATTATTCTTTTCCTGAATGTCTCCAAATTGAACAAGCCAATGTTTGTGTCAGCCAGTTGGCCCAACTTTGAAGTAAATTTTGATTCTGGCAGGAAGGATTTGCTCAATTTCTTTATCACTGCCTGTCTGGATGTGCTTGCTCTTGTGGATTCTGAGTGGTTCCCTCTACCTGCAGCTCTTCTACTTGATTCGGCCATTCTCAACTGTTTACTTCAACTGTTTTAGAAGTTTCTCTGGTTGCAGCAACACAATGTCAGATGCTTGGGAATGTTTGCTTGTAGCAATTCGCCCTTAGCAGTTTTGAAACTTCTTTTCAAATTCGCACTTTCTTTCTAACTTTGCACTTTCAGCAACTTATTTGCTCTTCTTAAGTTCGTACTTTCACAACAACTTTGTAAATTCGCACTTCAGCATTCAGCAATTTGAGATCTTTGTTTGCAACTTCGTACTTCTCAACAATCTCACCCTTTAATTCAAGTCACACTTCAGCAATTTGAGGAGCTTCTCCTCAAATCGTACCTCTCAGCAACTCAACCTGGGACTTAGAAGTTCGCACTTCAGCAGCCTCAATCCTCAAACTTTGCAAAGCCACGCCTATGTCAATTCAATCTCTCTGTCTGCACACTCGTACCTCTCAGCAACTTAGAAATTTCTTCACAAATTCGTACTTCAGCCCCAGAGAGTGTTTTGCCTTCAGCAACTTGTGAGAGATATGAAAAGGACTTAGAATCTTATAGCCAGGTCGAAATCTAGTAGAGGCTATACTTAGCACATTTTCGAATTCCATTTTCCCCCCCTTGGCCAATTGCAACACTTGTCATCTAGAGCATCGGAATCTTGGACTTCTAGAATTTTGAAATTTCATCACTCCTGCATAGGCCTGCTTCATCACATTTGCTTCTTTTAAACTAATAAATCAATCACCTCCATGAATAATTTTATTTCATCTGGCTAAGTCATTATTTTTTGCTTCGGCAAAATTACTCCATTCATCCAGTTCAATTCTCGAGCAAAAATACTCCGTGAAGACATATTCTCCTCATTTGCCTTAGAGAAATTTCTCGAATTTGCCTTAGGAAATTTGTCAAAGCAGATACCGAGCAAAATTCCCTGTCAAAACGACATGAGCAAAGTGTGGAGTAAGTTTAAATCATCTCTAAATTGAAAACGTTCAATACCTAGAAGAGAATTCCCTTCAGAACTCGTTGTTTTCATGTGTATCCGGCTAAAGGGGATCATTTAATTTTTATTAATTTAAAATAATAAAATGGCTAAGGTTCATTCATTTTCACTCTAGATGCCTTCCACACGTGCAATCCTCAACTTCTCTGCCTTGGCACTTTCTGTGATTTGCCTGAGAATTTCTTCTTGTCTGGATCTGGGCGCATTTCATCTTGTTCTTGAAAATTCCCAACTTCACCTCTTCCTTAGGCGTATTTCTCACCCTTAGAAAATAATTAAAATTTTACATCACCCATGGGGGCCTCATTTGAGCATATGAACTTCCACTTTACCTCCTTTATCTTTCCACTCCTTAGCAATTTTCTGCCTTAGGAAAAATTCCTAGGATAATCTCATATTTTAAATTACCCATGAAGAGCGCATTTCATTTCATGCATCAATTTTTACCTTTATCCCTTAGGCACTTTCACACCTAGAAGCTTACACTTTATCTTACCTCACAAGGGCGCATATCACCTATAACACTTCTACTTGTAGGCTCATTTGAAGGGGTGGGGAGGAATTTCCACCACGTCTTAGTGACCTTTCATCTCCCTTGGGCGCAAATGGCATGTGAAGAGGGAACCCATGGGCGCATTTCACCTATGGAGGAGGAAACTTTCTTTGCCTTAGCGCATTTTCCCCTTACCTTATCCACGCTTTTCCCTATGTGGCCACCTTGGGCGCATTTGCCATGGGTAGGAGGAACTTGTGGGCGCATTTGAATTGCTTTACTTCCAAGTGATGGCGCATTTAGGGAGGTGGGAAGGAATTCCCACGCCTTAGTGACTCTTCACCTCCCTTGGGCGCATTTTAGCATGGCCTCTTCCACTCTTGAGCGCATTTCTCCTAGTCATCTTCCAAATGAGGGCGCATATGGGGTAGCATGAAGGAATTTCCATGCCTTAGCGTTTTTTTTGCTATGCCTTCACTCTTTGTGGGCTCATTTGACCCATGGTCAAGGAATTTTTGGGCGCACTTTGCCTATGTTGTTTCCATTTCGACCCTTGAGGGTGCATTTTGCCTAGTGTGAAGGAATTTTTTTACACTTAGCAACTTTTATCAATTTTCTCTATGCCATGGGCACATTTCACATATGAAGGAAGAATTTTCAATATTTAGAGATTTTTCAACCTCTTCATCTCCTAGGCATATTTCACAATTGTTCAGGCCAGTTTTTATCTATGAGTTCCCAATGCCCCAGCCATGCCTTGGCCTTCTATTTTTAGTAAATTTGGAGAAATTAGGGTTTCCTTGCATTTTATCTGTTTTGAGCTGGAGCAAGCGTGGCCGTGCTTCCACTGACTTTGCCACCTTGTTTACATTCTCTGCCCGACCTGGCATGCTATTTTTAGCAAACCCTAAAATCAATTGACCTCTGTAGCTCTGTCTGTCTTGAAATTCGCTCCACCTAATCTTGATGACTTAAGTGTCCTATTCACACTTGCCTCTAGCACAGATGTGCTATTTATAGCCATGAGGTGGCTTACTAAAACTAGTAAGTATTCAAATCGTGCTCAAATTTTGCCAGTAGGCAGCCTGAAAGATGTTGATCATGGTGGTGTGCTTCATTTTGACAACTCTGTATTCCATTCCATCTATTTTTAGGCATAGCAATGGAAACCCCAATTCTAACTTGCATGTACTCTGGACTATTCCCATTTGACTTGATTTATGTTGCCTGTCATCTGCTTGCTGGACTGAAGTGTTGGGTAGCTGCTGGAGTGAAACTGCTATTTATAGTAAGTGTCTAAAAAGTGGTCTATCTGATGTCGGATGAGTTTGCATGTCACAGTGCCCGTGGAATCTCAAAAAAACCAGAAAAACCCAGAAAATTGGTCAACATGCGGGCACTGGCTAAAAATAGTAAGTCCCTGAAAACTGATCCATTCCGCTTGCATGTCACATCACTGCGAAGCTCTTGCAAAACCCATGAGGAATATCCGGACATGCACTGAAAATCACTGCATGCAAACCCTAAAAATAGCCTCGGAAGGCTGTACCGTTGAAAGTCACCATCTTGATTTGCATGTTATACCACCACGAAGGTCTTGAAAAACCCAGATCCATTCTCCAATCACGTATTGGAAAATCATATGTTTAAACCCTAAAAATGGCCTCTGAAGGTTGAACTGCTAAAAATAGCCAGTTGTCTGAATCTGTTCAAATTTCATGTGTAGGCACCCTGAAGTTGCCTAGATGTGCTGAAGTAGTTAGAATCCCGAAATCCTGAGGAAAAGGCCTCCATATTAGGTACTTACTAAAAATAGTAAGTTGTCAGATTTCAATAAGATTTCAATGGGATCCTGTCTTGAGCCTTCTGACTATACTGTTGCACTCAGATTTTACCTTGATAACTCCATTTGACCTCAAACAAGCCTGAAGGATAGAAACCCTAATTTCGCAAGCTCAGCTAACATTTCAACCTAGGTCAAACGACGGGACATCCCCGGAGACACAAAAGACCAGAGAGAGAGAGATAGAACCAAAGCCAAAAGACCAGAATGGAGCAAAAATTAGGGGGTCCCCGTCTTGGATGGGGTGATGTGTGAAAAGGTCACAACACTACGCACCGTTTTTAATATGCTTCTTCATAAAAAGTATGGCAGGCCTAGAAAAAGTTGTGGTACGGCTTGCACATACAATACTGGTAATTTTTTTTTTTCCTATGACTGCTTCAATCTACAAATACCTCTAAATTCTTCAAGCCTTTAAACATCTGACATTTGTCTTGGAACAAGACTTACAAATTTTGTAATTTTCAATCGTTCCTACAGCTTGTCCTCCAGAATCATTTGTCAAAAACAAATAAATGCCACTATAGACTCAAGATGAAGCTATCAGCAATCAACCAGGGAAGATCTTTCACCACCATGGATGATATTACTCGTGAGGGTTTTCGTCCTCAAGAAGTTCTTGGAGAAAATCCAATAGCATTACATTAAATAAAATACCCACATATTGCAAATGAGCTCCAAAACATATTTTTATTTCCTTCCCAAATCCCAACGCCTCTCTTTGGGAATTAAATAATACTTTTTAATGAATTCCCTTGTGTCTCTTTTTCCAATGCCTCAAATTAGATAAATTAATCACTTTTAAAACATTCCCATAAAGTGAGTCACTTATAATATTTAAATAATTACTTAAGTGTAACTTTATAACAAAATATTATAACTTAAGCATTTATTTAAAATCATCCACTTGACTTGTAGAATGCAACACCAAGACATCAGATACTAAAACTAAATGTGCCAAGGTGCACTTGTCGCCACAAGACTAAGTCAACGAAGAAACGGTGACTTTCTAAAAAAAGCAATGAACGCCAAGAAATGTGGAGCACAAACCAAATGTCCAAAAATGCTTCTGAAAGCGTCATCAGGTAACATACTAACAACTGAGCTCAATGCCACAAATAAAAATAGAATTATGTTGAACTACACCACTCCAAGAACTATGACGCTCCCTTGACAACCCAAGTAGCCTACAAGAACCCATGGAATAGCTAATAATCGACAAAGTTGCCTAGGATCAAGAAGGGGACATTACATTTGTGAACTTAACAATGGTATAATCTATTTCTAGTCATGACTCCTAGATTTTACAAAACACTAGTTTTCTCTCATAATTTTTTATGCAATCACAAAATTTTGAACTTCAAGGCCTCGTAACTTTCACGAACAAACTCAAATTGGATTCTTTTTTTAAATAGATACTTTTTCATGCACCACACATTGGTGCAAGCTATTTACTTTTGTGCTAACATTTGACTATACTTTTAGCTTTCTAGTTCACATTGGACATTGTAAAACTTTGGAAATCAACTTGCACTTTGTAAATGCACTAATTTATAAGGTATTAAAACATTGTAACTTGCTCATGGTGCCAAATTAAAATTTTTGGGGAGGTGTTAATACACATACACTCAACTTATAAAATGCCATCATACATGTACTTGTCTTTGGGGGGGTTAACACATTGGCATTTTTATTAAATTAATATTTGCTTACTTTATTAATGTTCAATATGTAATCTTGTAAACTATTAGTTTAGATTTATTTCCATTCTTTTTCTTCAATACAGTTTCTGTTTTAGAAACTTTTGTATTTAGAAACATCTGTTTGTAAACTCTATATGAAGAGTGTTTCATCTTCAATGAAAATATCGAAGATATTAAATCTCTCTTGCTTCATGGGTATCAAAACAGGAAAGCATTTTTTTTCTGGTCTCGTGCTAAAAATTTCGTCTCTCTATTATGATCAAGTTCGTGAGTTTCTTTTTTAGAATTTCATGGATTTTAAGAGGTCTAAAATCACGATTTTTATCTAAAGGCTGAAATCGCGTTTTGAAGTCTGTCAACCAGCATTATTTTGTGAAAAAAAAAACGTGCAACCTTGTTCTAGGCGCAAAATCGCGACGTGAGGGTTTTTGTATGGCACACGTCTCTTCTAGCATGCGTTTGCTAATCTTCTTCGTGATTTTTACCTTCCTTTTGGCACAACCTAGCTCATAACTGAAGTCTTCTACTTCCTAGACGATTTTTCTACACCCGCAACTATCCTTTCTGCAACTTTTTTTTTAGCGCATGCCTTCTCAAACGTTTGTTTTCTTCTGATTGGAATCTTTTGGGTGCCATTTTCTGAGTTTTTGAATTATGATTTTCTCACAACCTAAGCGCCATTTTCTTGGTGTTTTCTAGCTCATGTCTTTTTCTGAGGTGTGGGTTTTGGCTTTTTTGTCTACAATTTGGCACCTAGGTCTTCTCTGTTCAAGGGCCTTTTGTGAAGGATTTTTTCCACGATCTGTCTGAGTTCCTCTTCTGGTTGCGAAAATTACAATTTTCTAAAAAAAATTTATTAATTATTTGTTCTTTCTGGTTGTTTTTGGGTGTATATTTTACCAAATTTGTGACGGGATTTATTTTTTGGGTGTTGTTTTTTTTCTACAAATCAGAGGGTGTTGTCTTTATTCGAGCACAATGTTCTTTTGCATGCATGCATCTTCTCAAATCCTCGACACTAGTGAGCATTTACCTCGCATGAAGACGTGTCTAGCCTTCATGTTATCTACCCTAGTTCTTGGTATTTGTGCCGAATTTCAACCTAGGGTTTTGAACCTTCCATTCTGTCAAAATTTGTCAGCTAAAATGGCCTCTTTGTCTCATATCATGTTGGAGGGTAGTCAAAAGTTTAACGGCCACAACTACAACACTTGGTAGCAGCGCATGATGACGATTTTTGAATATCGTTGCCTTGACCAGATTGTTCTAGGCAACACTACACGTCCTACAACGGCGAGTAAAGATCAGGAAAAGTTTGATGAGAAAAATCGAGAAGCAATAATGCTCATTAAACTATCTGCCACTGATGACCAGCTACCTTAGGTACCATTTGGTAAATCAGCGAAATAAATTTGGGATCTTCTGAAAGATCTTCATGAAACATCTGACAAGAGCCGTGTGTTTTTTCTAAAAAACATGTTTTCCATCATGATAGATGAGAAGACAACTTTGCAGGTGCACTTGACGAAAATCAAGGACATTCGTGGTCAACTCGAGGCTATTGGTCGAAAAGTGGAGGAATAAGATATGGTAGTCATCACTCTAAAAAGTCTACCAAAATCTTACAAGCACTTTATTTAGACCCTCAACATTACTTCAGCTAATGTTGATTTGAAGTTTTCAAATCTTTGCACCATTCTTCTGCAGCGGGATCGTTGGAAACAACAGTTCGGTAGCGGTGCTAATTTGTCCTCCACAGAGCAGGGATTTCTTGCCAAGACCTTTCAAAAGAATAAGGGAAAAAATCAGCCCTCTCAGCAAACCAGTCAAGCGCGATCTCAAGATTCTTCCAAGAAGAAGAATGTTCAGTCTAATTATTGCCACAAATATGGTCACATGAAGAAAGATTGTCAGAAATGCTTGGCTTCTGAACAAAACAAGCAAGGAGAGTCTAAACCTAATGCCCATGTTGCAGAGCACACTGAGCAATAGTTTGCGTTCTATGCTTTTATGGCCAAGAGTCCAGCAGATATTGTTAAATATTATGCCTGGTATATTGATTCAAGTGTTTTCCGACATTTCACACATCGTCGGGATTGGTTCATTGAGTACACACCATTCAGATATTTTGTTATCTTTGGAGAAGGCGAGGAGTATACTGTTGTCGGCAAGGGCAACGTGTAGATTCATTCTGAGGGAGAAATTTATTTTTTCTCAATGTATACTTTGTACCTAGTATGGAGCTAAACTTACTTTCAATTAGTCAGATTATGACTCACTCTCCTCGGCTAGATATTGTTTTCAACATGCATACCTGCGGCATTGTTGATAGAGAGACTCGCACTACAGTTGTTCAAGGAATTGAGGATCATGGTCTATATAGACTTGTTGATTATGGTGATTCTCAAGAGCACACTATGGCAGCCAGGAGTACTTCAATCAGGAGCCTCTGGCATCAACGTTATGCGCACCTGAATATGCACTCTCTCTCAGCTCTCTCGAGATGATCTAGTTGGTGGTCTACCTGCAATTCAGACTCAGGATCATAGAGTATGTGAGGCTTGTCAAGTTGGAAAGCAACATCGGACTCCATTCTCAGATGGTGATTCATGGCGAGCTTCCAAGGGATTACAATTGGTTCACGTTGATAAATGTGGCCCAATGAACACTCCTATTACTAGTTCTAGGTATTTTTTTATTAGTTTTTGATGATTTCAATAGAAAAACGTGGGTGTATTTTTTGAAAAAAAAATCAGATGTGTTTGGTATATTTCAGCAGTATAAGGCCTTAGTTGAAAAAGAGTTTAGTTCTCCAATAGTTACTCTTAGGTCTGATAATGGGGGAGAATTTTGTTCTACTGATTTCTCCAATTTTTGTTTTGCACATGGCATTAAGCGCCACACCTTACACCCCTCAACAGAATGGTGTTGTAGAATGTAGAAATCGCACCATTACTGAAATGGCTCGTTCTATGTTGGAGCATAGACATGTTCCTAAGAAATTTTGAGCTGAAGCAGTTTATACTGCAGTCTATCTTTTGAACCAGTCTCCTACTCATGTCGTTAAGAAGATGACTCCTGAAGAAGCCTAGTCTGGATGCAAGCCTAAGATCAACCACCTGAAAGTTTTTGGCTCTACTGCTCGTGTGGATTCCAGATGCCAAGCGCACTAAGTTGGATTCCAAAAGCCAGAAACTCATGTTCACTAGTTATAGTGAGAATCATAAGGCATATAGACTGATTGATGTAGATACAAATCGTCTCATCTTCAGTCGTTATGTTGTGGTTGATGAAAATAGTGGACCCTTCTATCAATCTTCTCCTTCTGTGAATCTTGAGGATCAGTCTATGCAGCCTTCTGATTTGGGTTTTTGTCTTCCCCTAGCTCCGCCTGATGGAAGGGATTTTGCAGTTGTGTAGGTACCTTAGCAAAATATTCCACCACCCGCCCCTCAGGACAATCTGGATCCTCTTCCAACTGATTATGTTCCAATCACACCAGGTGATGTTGTTCCTCCTGTTTCAAATATTGGTCCTTCTACTCTCCGGCCTAAATGGCATGCTAAAACCATAAGTGATTTTTGTGTTGATGAATTACTTGAGGGTAGAACTACTCAAAAAAAGAGCAAGCAGTAGAATACTGTTAATTTTTCTCTCATGGCCAATCTTTACAGCATCTCTGAGCCTCAAACCTATTATAAGGCTAAAGGAGTACCTGAGTGGGAACAGGCTATGGAAGCTAAACATAATAGAATTTTGAAGAATAACACTTGGGTGCTTTCTGATCTTCCAGCTAGCAAGACGCCCATTGGTTGCAAATGGGTGTATAAAGTTAAGTAAAAGGCTAACGGAACTCTTGACAAGTATAAGGCTGAATTAGTAGCAAAAGGGTTCTCACAAACAGAGGGCATTGATTATGAGGAAACTTTTGCTCCTACAACCAAAATGAGTACTATTCGGCTTGTCCTTGCTACTGCATCTTAGTTTGGTTGGAAAGTCTATCAAATGGACGTCAAGAGTGCGTTTCTCAATGGTGATCTACAAGAAGTCTACATGACACAACCTCCTGGTTTCAAGGTTGCTGGTGAAGAACACCAGGTTGCAGACTCGTGAAAGCACTCTATGGTCTTAAACAAGCTCCACGAACATGGTACATGAAAATTGATAAGTACCTTCTTGATCATGATTTTCAGAGGAGCCCTTCTGATTCAAATTTGTATGTCAAACAGTCTGGTGATGATATTCTTGTGCTTGTTGTCTATTTTCATGACCTTATCATTACTAGTAGCTCAGAACATTTGATTGAGTAGATAAAACACGATCTCATTCAATCCTTTGACATGACAAATTTGGGACTTCTTCATTATTGTCTCGATGTTGAGGTTTGTAGACAGCTGATAGTATCTTTATTTCTTAGTCCAAGTATGCTCGCAATTTGCTTGATAAGTTCAGAATGAATGATTGTAAACCTGCCTCTACACCTATGGAGAAAGGGATCAAACTATCAGGAAAATCAGATTCGCTTGTGGAAAATGAATCCGCATCCAGGCAGCTAGTAGGCAGCCTCATTTATCTCACTACTACTAGACCTGTTCTTAGTTTTGCAGTGAGCTACATCTCTCACTTCATGACAGCCCCTAAAGCTGAACATTTGGGTTGTAGCGAAGCGTGTGCTGAGATATGTGAAAGGCGCTTCCGAGTTTGGCATTATGTATGGAAGGTGCAGAGATCCTAAGCTGATTGGTTACACAGACTTAGATTGGGCAGGTTCTGTTGATTTGATGACAAAAAGTCTACTTCACGGTATGTATTCAGTTTGGGTACAAGTGCAATTGCATGGACCAACAAGAAGCAGCAAGCAGTGGCTCTTTCCTCGACTGAAGCTGAATATTGGGGAATTGTTAAAGAAGCTTGTGAGGCAGTTTAGCTTCGATGGGTGTTTTCGGACATGCAAATGTCTCAAGCAGGGCCTTCCCCCTTGTACTGTGACAATCAAGGGGTGTTGAAACTCGCCAAAAATCCAGTCTTCCATGAAAGGACAAAGCATGTTGAACTTCATTGTCATTTCATCCGCCAACTTGTCGAAGATGGATCAGTAGCATTGCAATATGTTCCAACAAAGGATCAAACTGCTAATATTCTCACCAAGTCTCTGAGCCCAGATAAGTTTGTCAAATTTAGGGGGCACCTTGGTGTAGTCGATAGATTGAGCATCAAGGGATGGTATAAAATTAATATTTGCTTACTTTATTAATGCTCAATATGTAATCTTGTAAACTATTAGTTTAGCTTTATTTCCATTCTTCTTCTTCGATACAGTTTTTGTTTTAGAAACTTTTGTATTTAGAAACATCTATTTGTAAACTCAATATGAAGAGTGTTTCCTCTTCAATGAAAATAATTGATACGTTCTATCTTGGAAGACTTAATCCATGGGCTTGTAGTGTTTTAGCATAGTAAGACATATTGTGGGATTAGTAGTATAGTTTCATGACATGCACTGTGATTTCACCTCCGTAATTGATTATTATTTACCAATATTATTCTTCCATGAAATCTAAGCCTAAGATAACTTCTATCAAGAACTTCTTAAACTTAGAATGTATGCGATCATGATTTGAATATATGAAATCACAATCAATTTGGAAGAACTCGCTAGTAGAAATAATAGACTTTGACACGACAACCTGCAACTCAACAATAAACAAGTATTACTAACTTTGACTGGACATACAAACAATTCATAATTTGATGAAAAACAAGTATCAAGTACTACCAACATCGAGTTTCAAATTGGGTACAAATTGTTATCTAGAATTCATTATTCACTCAATGGAATTTATTATGCCTATTTTGCTTTTAAATGTCTATTGAGATGTCTTTTTATGTGTTTTGAGAAAGATTAAATTGCTTTGGCGAGTTTGCAAGATTTGTATTGCAAGTTTGCTCGAAGTGGACAATTGTGGTTTTGTATTAATCTCTTCATTTAATGTACAAAATTATTCATGAATTTATGCTTTAAACTTATTCAATCTATGTGTGCACTTGCATTGATCAATCTCTGCTTTTAGCTAAACAATGCAAGAATGTTGCTGTAGGGAATTCTTTCAATCAATAAACCCAAAAATCTCCTTTATTGCTAATGTGTTAAATCACCTTGTGCTCTAAATTAAGAAAACAAAAAGATATTTTTGAATTTAGTTTGTTTGTAATGCATACACAAAATCACCTAACACTACATTGTAAATATTGTGCAGCTTAGGTTAGTTTTGATTTGCAAGGAACTTCTGCTTCTAATTGAAAGAGCTGTTTTACCACACGTGTTCTGTTTTGTGTTGCAATAAAAAGTGCATATAAAAACACTAATAAGAATCCTTTTAGTTACAGGTGGGTGTTAGCTATTCAAGTGTATCTTCACGAACAATGAAAATGAATATAGGTTTTGTCTATTAAGAAGCAAGCATGTTGCAGCCTGTACTGTCCAAATATAAGTAGATGATTCTCTAGAAGCTCGCCACATGATAACTTCACACTTTTTTCTCAGAACTTTCCTGTTCCAGCAACCAGATTTGAATGAGGACACGCAATGAAAGATTTCATGTTTTTGGTCTTGGGTTGCACTTTAACAGTCTAAAATATCACAATTTGAAAGTGTTTTTCATGGCAATGTGTAAACTTTGCATAATATTTAGTATATCTTAAGATCAATGCCTTTACATGGGACTTATGCATATCACAGTTACTGATCTTAATTAAGCATACCGCAATGTAAAAATTTGTGCTCCTGAAAGTGGGTTTACTGTTTAATGACTCTTTTTAATCCCTTAATATAAGACTGTTTTCTGACAATCAAAAAAACAAAAGAAATAATAACGGAATCTCTTATATCAACCACCTAAGAAATTGTTTACTAATCCAACTACTCCATAAAGATGAAAAAGGATGTATGAACTTTGTGCCCAATTGGGGAAAAGCATGATTAAGTGACCAAAAGAGATCAACCAATTGATAGCATTGATTTTAAAAAGTAGGCATTCATAAACCTGACGTGATAATAAAGGAACCAATTAATCAAGAATTAATGCAATAGTTGCTAAACCCTAAAACACAATACTGAAGCTATTGCCGATGACTAACTCTTATTTATTATTGCAATAACTACTACAGGACAGTTCTAAAGTGAAAATCTACTATTATAATCACATTAATTAGCATTATTAAACTCATAACCCTGACAATTTCAAAAAAAAAACTGAACTTAATTTAGATACATACTTGAAACATCAAATTCAATTACAAACTCCTTGCTCATTTTGCATCAGACAGATGTTTGATGTTACCTATTTGATGTTTCTAGACTATCTCAATTGCAATATTCAAATACACTCCAGGAACAAGTTTCTAGACTATCTCAATAGTAATTGTTAACAATGTTGTAATTTGAAATCACAAATGCTTCTGTTTTTTACATTATGCTTCAGATCATACTTGATCCATAATGTTGTAACTTATTATTGCAGTAGTTTTTCTTGCAAAATTTTATGCAATCTTCATGTACAGGGTTTCTTGATTGTTGTGTAAGCACAAAACAAGCAATTCTAACAATAATATACATACTTGGAGGGATCACATGCAACTGCTTGCTTCACAGTTCCATCTCGATGACACAAATCAACAGCTGCCCGAACAGCTTTATACATTTGGCTGTAACTGCAAAAACCACATTCTCATACTGTTAGTTCACCAAACTTCTAAAAGTTATACCACAAGATGACAGGAAAAGAAGCTATAAATGTTTACAGAAGACGCTGCATGTCTCGCTTAATTTTTTATTCAATAACTGAATATAACTGCTCTGATGGTTTCCCCGTGTAGGTATTAAAAAGATCGACCAACCATTCCTCCAGCCATTTGTATTCAGCACAGCAATCTCTGTTATATTTATTTTTTCCGTAATTGCTTTCTTCTATTTTCTTTATTGACTAACACTATTTATCTTTCATGCTCTAATTTTACCAACATATAAACAAGTTGACAAAACTGGAAAAGCAACCAAAGAAACCACTAATATAAGGCTATAAGTGCCCATAGACCATACGAATGAAGTGAATGAACTATGGGCATCTGCACACAAAGAACATTATTGTATTATCTGCTACATTAGAAATGATTAGTTGACATAAATTAACTTGTATTTTCTTTATTGACTAACTCTGTTTGCCTTTCATGTTCTGATTTTAGCATCATATAAACAAGTTGAAAAAACTGGAATAGCAATCAAAGAAACCTCTAATATAAAGCTATAGGTGCCCATAGACCCATCCGAATGAAGTGAATGAACTAAGGGCATATGCACACAAAGAACATTATCATATTATGTGCTACATTAGAAATGATTAGTTAACTTGAATTTTCTTTGTTGACTAACTTTGTTTGCCTTTCATATTCTAATTTTAGCACTATAAAAACAAGTTGCAAAAACTGGAATGGCAACCAAAGAAACCACTAGTATAAGGCTATAAGTGCCCATAGACCATACAAGTGAATTGAATGAACTAAGGGCATCTGCACACAAAGAACATTATTGTACTGTGCTACATTAGAAGTGATTAGTTGACTTGAATTAACTTGAATTTTTTTTATTGAATAACTTTGTTTTCCTTTCATGTTCTAATTTTAGCACCATATAAACAAGTTGAAAAACTGGAATAGCAGCCAAAGAAATCACTAATATAAGGCTATAAGTGCCCATAGACCATACGAATGAAGTAAAAGAACTAAGGGCATCTGCACACAAAGAACATTATTGTATTATGTGCTACAATAGAAATGATTAGTTAACTTGAATTAACTAGAGTTAAGAGCATGGGTACCTGGAGATTTGGGATACAGATACAAGGACCAGAAGATTATGTTGAAATATTGTACAGGAATATATGAAATAACAGTCCAGACTACAGTTATATTACATATTAATATTTTCACTAGGAGATGTGGGTACTTTTTTTCTTATGAGGGGAGCTTACCTTCACTTGCAGCACTTTTCCTTTTGGGTAGAGAATTTGACCACTTAAACCACTTTTCTAATCTAATGCAGCGATCTTTAGTGATTTAGCAGTTAGCCACTCCAAAAACCATGCCCTTCTCAAATATGCCAACCTTTTCATAGTAGGTGGAGATATATGCAAATTTTGCCAACTTTTGTGAAAGCTGAGTTTTGTGATAACTTAACCATGGTGGAATTTGATAATGGCTTTCCCGCCTTGCCATAACTAGTGCATGCCCACGGCGTTTAAGCCACTTCGGATGCCTTGGTGGAAATTCCATGCGGCACAGCCACTGCAAATGTGCGCCTGGGCATAGAATTTGAATGGCTAAGCCAAGGTGAATGTGTGCCCTGGTGTCTGGACAGAATTGTGAATGTGTCATGCCAGGGCGGGGTTGTCTTTGTCATGCCATGATAAAACTGTTCCCTTTTTTCCTAGTGGAACTTCTCTAATGACCTTTGCCATTCTCTAAAACAAAGCAGAGATTTCAGAGTGTCGTGTGAATATTCAACAATCGGAATTGCTTAAGGAACAGGCCATCTTTTCACTTCTTCTTTCTGTCTATGCAGTTGATGACCTCATTTTGCACTTGTGTTTTGCTGACCACTGCCTGTTTCTGCCCCATGAAAGTCTGTTATTTTGCCTCTGCCCTTGCTGTTGCTCGTTGAATGAATGAGGGAAATAATGTCAAGATAAAATGATATAAATACATGACAATTTCTGCTAAAAAGACAAAACAAGTAGGCCAGATTTGAGGGTAAAATTCAGGTTGGCTCTAATCATGAATGTTTTGTTTTTCACATGGAATTTGCAGGGATGTAACAGAATTGTACTTAAATATTTTTTACTTTGATTGTTGCCTATGTGATTCAAATGTTTTTAGGTTAAAAACAAAAATGAACATTTTCAGCAAGCTTAAAAACTCAAATGCCTAGAATATCAGATCAATATTCTAGTATGTTTAAAGTGGAAATGGAAAAATAATATGACTAACTAGTACAGAACTAGAGAGCCAACTTTAAACAGAATTAAAGACCTAAGAAATAGAAGAAGAATATTAATATTCTGCATAAACTGGTTTCAGTGACTTAATTTTATGAAATATGTATCCTTAGGTTTGTTGAAGGACTTGCATCCATGAAAGTTGACTTACACTTGTGAGGAACAAATTAATCAAGAACTGACATTTATAAGGATTCATACCTTTTAAAATAATGATTTGGCTGAAACGATAAAAGAATGCCATCTTAAACATTTGAACTGAAACAAAACCAATGGCCAAAACTGGATGAAAGTTTTTTGCGGGGTATAATGAGGCAAGTCTTTTGCCTGGGCACAAGAAACAATTTTAAACCTCAACCTGAAAACCTGACACATCTTATATAACATCGTAGCAATTTTAAACTTTTTGAAAAGGAATTTATTTTTAAATATCAACAATACAGAACCACAGATCCAGATCTAAACAGAAGTATCGGTCTAAATAAAAAAGGACAGTATAATTATTCCTCATGAAGATTAATTTCAACAACCACAAGTTAATATTCTATTTTTTGACCCCTAAAAGACAGAAAACCATGCATGGTGAGACAGGGATCACTGTAACTCATACTTCGTGCCTGGAGGAAGTTTCTCTGGATATGCATCCTTCAACGCAACAAGTTGAGCAAATAAATATGCTTCACCAAGAGAAAAGAGTGTATCAATAAGAGCATAATCAGGTTCATCAAAGGGCTCCCGTAATAAAGTGTTGCCATAGGTTGCAATTCGATCTTCCCTTGACATCTCATTTAGCCCATGGTATGCTATTTTCACATATTTGTGACGGTCCATCTGTAAACAAGTAATTAGCATTCAGTAATTAGTATGCATAGAAAATGTCCAAACAAAACATAAGAAAATATAGCGAAACCTTCAAAACTGCAAAAATTTAGAAACTACTATATAGATCAAACAGCTAACTGATACTTTCTTATTCCAAAAATGGTGATTCGCATGATGCCAATAACAGATAACGCATGCAATTTATTTGCACATCCATATCTTTGAACAATGAAATGAGGTAGAAACCTGATGGTATATAATGTTGTAACAGTATATGGGAAAAGTTAAAAAAGTCTCCCTGTCCATGCTAGACAAACATATAGGCCTAGTAAGCATATTTGCTAGGCATGGAACTGAAATTTCCTTTACCTCTACCTTTTACCTAAATCTTTATATTAAGACACTTAATCCAAGCACATCCAATAAGTATTTGCAGTTCATTGTGAACTACTCATGCAATTGATAATGCATTATCATCACCTCACAGTTGATGTTATAATCCCAATTAGTTAGTATAGGCTACCTTTGAGGGGATGCAACCTTGTATTCACATCACATCCCTTGTATATAATGATGTTCAATTACAAATTTATAGAGGTAAGGAATACTGTAGCATACAAACAAATAACTGAACAAGACAGAATAAGAACCAGCAGCACAAGGAATTTATCCTGGAAAACCTTAGTTCTAAGAAAAAGTTGCAGCAAGAATGAGCTACAATGGCCTCCTTGTCCACTATCTCCAGTCCAATTAGGCTTCTTGGGAATATAACAAGCAAGAACAAACAATGTTCTGCCCCTAAATCAATAACAAGCTCACACACTTCCCTCTCTAATCTATTTTAACTTATACACAGTCCCAATTGCTTGCTATAAGACTGCAAATAGCAGCTAGAGATCACTTAGATGCTTTCTCTATATCCTCTATGGTAATTCACATTTACAATGTTTCTGTATGCTTTTACAAGCCTGAAGAGAAGATGAAAGGATGTTGGGAAGTCAAAAAGTGCAGAAATTAAAACACCACAACCAGTTCCAAATGCATGACAAAACCGCCACTTGGTAAAAAGTGGGTTTCATAATTGCCCCAAAGGTTGAAAAATCACAGCTTCTCTAAACCAGTGGTTTTGTAATTGCCTCCTATTAGGACCAGCAGTTTATTATAAACGCCAAAAACTACTCTATTTTCTACCTACAAAACCTGCTTCCTTCATCAAAAGTGTTGTTCAAGTTGTGTTTCACTTTGTCATGGATCCATAGTGTGACTAACTCTTTTCCTAATACATTTATGGATCATATGAGTACTTGCTCTTTTCATCTCCCTTCTCATATCATCTCATACTTATATTCTAAGTTACCGGGTTCGCCCCTGGCAGGCCTGGGTTCGATCCGGGTTCGGAATTTGGGTCCGGATCGCCCAAATTCAACCAGGGTTCGAAAAAATGACTATGGGTTCGAACCGGGTTCAGAACCCTGACTGTGGGTCCGACTAGGGTTCAAATTTTTCGAACTTGGGTAGAATTTCGTGCCCAGGTAGACTTTCAAATGCCTTTTTCAATTTTTTAATATTTTTTCAGTCTTTGTTGACTTTTAAATAGTTTTTTGTTCCTTCTAACCCTAATATATGCCTCTAAAAATGAAATAGGTAAAGTGATACTCATTTACCAATTTGTGAATGAAAAAAAAAGATTTTTTGCCTCCATTGCTGAACTTTCTCTTTTGCTTGCACAAGCTTGAATAGACTTGAAGGTTGAATGTAGATTGTTCGAAGTTGGTTGTTGTGCTATTCCTAAGCACTTGCAAGTGCCTATTCATTGCCAAGAAGATCATAGAGCAAGATTTCTTCAAAAGAGGTAGGTTTTTTGAAGTTTTTTATTATTTTTTTTACATTTTTTTTTAACAAATGGACTTCAACTCTTTTGTTTTGTTTTTTAATTTTTGTTTTGTTTTACTTTTCATTCCTCTAAATGTCTATAACACATGTTCAATTTTTTCATTTTTTTGAAATTAATTAAGTCTATTAGTTTCAAATTCAATGAATCAATACCAAAATTTCAATATGTTGTGCCTTACGTATTCCATATTACAATGGCAACCGGTGCCTCCTCAGGCTCAATCCAATCTCATTTCAAAACAAACCCAAACTCTCCCCTTTGGAAATATGTAGAAATGGTTCAGCAACTTCCAGGTGGTGGAGGATATGTTTGGATTTGTAGTCATTGCCATGTTCAATATTCGAGCTCATACAGTCGAGTGAAAGGGCACTTGTGCGGGATCCCTGAAACAGACATAAAAAATTGTCCAAGTGGAAACGAGAAAGGCATTCCAAAACATAGTGTCGAAATATATTGCTGAGCAAGAAAAGGCAAACCAAAAAGCAGCCAGTGGTAAAACAAGCCATCCTTTGAAGAAAGGATCTCAAATCATGAAACCCCCTACATCACCTTCTTATTTTCCACCTATAGAAAGCCATCCATTTATGGACATCCCTCAAGAGCAGACCATGCCCTCTTCAAATAAAAGATCTAAGGGACCGTTGGAAGCTTCATTTCAAAATGAGGCAATAGAGATTGTTGATCAAGACATAGCAAGATGTATCTATGCCAATGGATTGGCATTCAATGTTGTTCGTTCACCATATTGGCAAAAAATGGTGAAATCTATTAATGAGGCTCCAAAGGGGTATAAGGGCCCAAGTTTTGAGAAGGTGTGTTGCACCTTATTGGAGAAAAAGGTGAAACATGTAGCAGACTCTTTAAAGCCCATAAGAGATTCATGGATTGAAATAGGGGTGACCATCATTTCTGATGGATGGAAAGATGCAAAAAAATTGCCCATTGATCAATGTTATTGCTGTGTCCCCTAAATGGGCAATGTTTTTAAGAGCAGTGGATTGTGAAGGATGGTCCATTTATTGCTAACATCATTTCCCAAGCTATTGAAGAAGTGGGCCATCAAAATGTAGTGCAAGTTCTAACCAACAATGCCAAAAATTGTAGGGTTGTTGGGTTATTGGTTGAGTAGAAGTATCCAGACATTTTTTGAACACCTTGTGCTGTCCACTCCCTTAATCTAATGCTACAAAAAATTGGATCCAAAATTGAATGGATCAAACAGGTGTATGTTGAGGGCAAAGACATCCAAATGTTTGTCACCAACCACCATATGACACAAGGAATATTTAGACAATTCTCAAAATTCGAGTTGTTGAAGGTAAGTTAATTCTCAATATTTTTGAATTTTTGAATTTTTTGTTAATTTTAAATTTTGATTTTGTAAATTTAAATTATATTTTAGTTTTAATTTTGATTTCCAAACAGGTTGCCGAGACTCGTTTTGCCTCCAACAAAATTGTGTTGAGACAACTTATAAAGGTTCGTGAGGCACTCTCTGCCATGGTAATCAGCCCTAATTGGGCCATATGGAGGCAATCAAGCAATGAAAGGGAAAATAGGGTCAAGCAAAGGATCCTAGATGATAGTTGGTGGGACCGTGTTGAGTATCTCGTCAGTTTCACTAAGTCCATATTGAGCATGATCCGTTACATAGACATGGACAGACCTTGTTTGGGTGAAGTATATGATGGTATCGACTCAATGATTGAGAAGATGAAATCCATCATCAATGCAAAAGAGGAAGATCTTGAAGAAAAGTTCTTCAAAGAGCTACAGGAAATCATTGTTGATAGATGGAACAAAATGACCACTCTGTTGCATCTTCTCGCTTTTGCATTGACTCCCAAATATTATAGTCCTGAGATACTTTTTACTTCATCAAGAGTTGCTCCATATAGGGATGCTGAAGTGGCTCAAGGGTACAAGGCAGCAATTTGTAGACTCTTCACTGATCGTGACCAACGTGATCGAGTGAGGGCTAAGTTCATGGCTTTTGCATGCTCTAGTAGTATTGATCAGAATCTTGATGCTCTTCGAGATAAGGTTAGGGTGGATGCTCATAGTTGGTGCCGATGGTACTTCCATGGGCAAGAATACAGGCACCTCCAGCCTATTGCAATAAAAAATTTATCCCAAGTAAGTTTTATATTTTGTAATTTTAATTTATATTTATTATTAATTAATAATTTTGTTTAGTTAAATTTTGTAACTCCTAACTATTTAATTTGCTCTTAATAGGTTCCTAGTTCATCTTCTTCTGAGAGGAATTGGAGCACATACTCCTTCATCCACTCAATAAAACGCAATAGGCTACATTCGAGAAAGGCAGGGGACTTGGTGTATGTGCATTCAAACTTGCACCTCCTTACACACAAGCAAAGTTCCTACAAAGGAGACACAAGGAGGTGGGATATTGAGTCAGAGCAGCTTGACTTGGATGCTTCCACAAGTCACTTAGCTGCACTTGATATTGATGATGACTATGAGCCTGAAGCAGCTGTTGAGCATGAGAGTGGTAGTGTCAGTGCTAGTGGCAATGCTTGTGCGAGTGCCACTAATGCTATTTGTGGTTCTACACAAAATGTAGCATCTAATGATGTTGATGATGCTTCTTTTTTTGATGACCCATATGATTCAGATTGATCAATGACCAATAATTATTAATGGCTGATTGTAAACACTTGACATTTTTATGTTTGATGATTTGAGTATAAAGTGGTGGTGAATTTTTGCTATGTTATTTGACTATTAATATGGTGGTGTATTCTGAACTTAATTACTACTGCAAATATGTATATATTTCTGATTTTTATATGTTTTTGTATTACCGAACCCAAATCCCAAAAAAAAAATTCCCGAACCGACGAACTGGGTCCTCGAACCCGAACCCAAACCCAAAACCAAACCGGTAACTTAGCTTATATTATATTAATCTATATATTTGTATATTTTCCATTGTTCTATCCTCTTTATTTGATTGCACATTTTAGATAATAGTTTAGAACCTAGAAGATTTTCTCACTTTAAGAACTAATTAGTCATAAGTGGACCCAAATTTAGTCATAACTGTTTTTTCTGAATTCAACAGTAAATTGATCATTGTCGTACAATGCAGATCTAGTCATAAACTTAGTATCAAATTTTGGTAAGTATTGTGATGTCAAATTAAAAGATGCAACATTCCATAAGGTTATCAACCTTAACAAATTTTACTAAGAAAAACAAAATTAGGCAAAAAACATTAAAAAAAATAACAAAAATGGGATATTTAAATAAATACTTAGTCTAAGAACAAGTAAAACTACCAAGAATGAAAAAAAAGGGTTGTAAATATTACAACACTAACACCCATGATGATCATGAATGTTATGCAAAGGAGACTTTCCTCGTTCAATTCATTCAGCTTACTACTAAGGATAAGAAGAAAATTGATCTTAATATTCCAACTTGCTCGAACAACAATGCCAAGCCAGCAATCATCAATAAGAAAGAATGGCAGTGTCATTTCTACAACAAGCTTTGGGTCAAAGGACAAAGTTTCCATGTTACAGTTGATAATTTGACATAGAATTATTCAACCATTTATAATTTAGAATTAAAGACACATTCACCATATGAGCTTATTCCTGCTACTATGGTTCAAGGTCCTTAAAAAGTGTATCCATTATATAAGGCCCTAGTTTACTCTTTTGGTGTGAACAATGATTCATCAGTATTTAATTTTGATTTATTACCCTTGTTTTATATTAAATATTTCTTATCTAAAATGAGAGGAATATTATAGACAAAATCATGAAATTAAAAATAAAATAAAAGACATTATACAATATATCAAGGTTTTTGTAATGTCCCCATTTTTAGCACTACACTTCCCAGAGACTGTTAGCCTATCAGGGGATGCCCGAAGGCTAGTCAGATGCAGAATTAGGGTTTCCAGCTACTTGGAGGATTCTTTTGTGGATTCAGGGGTTTCCATGTTGGAGTTTTGCAGTTTGGATAAGGGTTCTCAGAGAGCTTTGTAGAGGTATGAAATGCAATTGAAACAGGTAACTTTTCCAAACTTACTATTTTTAGTAAGTTACAACGGCTGCCCAGTTTGTGCTTAAAATGCATTTGGAGTCACTATTTTTAGCAGTATGCTATTTATAGTAAGTGTTATTTTTGGCAGTGCTATTTTTAGTAGCAGTTTGATACAATGGCTATTTCTGGCAAGGTCGGTTTGAGCAGTTTGGTCTCCAGTATTTGTGGTGCTCGATTTGGCAAGTCTAATATTTGATAAAAATAATGCTTTAAGTGAAAATATTGGCTAAGGTTAAGTGGACGCCTAGCATAGATATATTTGCAAAATTAAGTATATTTTCAATTTAGCCTTTGGACGTCCAACCTTGGAGAGAGGTATTTGATGAATATAAGTTTATTTCAATTAAGTGTCTTAGACACCATATTTGGAGAAAAGGTTTGATTTTTATAAAGTTAAATTACTTAAGTTTGGACGCCCATGTTATGATGTATTTGCATTTTAATAAAGCAATATTTTTTATATGCTTTAGATGAATTGGTCAAGAGTCAAAATGAGACTCAAATGCAAATTAAAAAAGGTGAATGTGAATTTCATTTTGGGCACCCTAATTGGAGGGAAAATGGATTTGAATTTGAGAAGAAGTAATAAATAAGTGTTGGGCTTCATTTGAGACTATCCATTGCTTATCATGACGAAATGTTGCTGAAATTATTTCGGAACCCTTGCTTCGAGGAACGCATACCTTCTAGCTTATATCAATTTCATACTTGAGAGATAGTACCTAGTTAGTTTGAGAATACTTCTTCATTCAGAGGATGCAAATAGAGTTTCATAAAGATGGCTTCATTTGATATTTTCTGATTTTGGAGAGTTTTTATCAGTTTTGGTGATGCTGGTGTGGTGCCTGGCTGAAGCACATTTTCGATCATAGCTCCTTGCACAATTTTTTGATGGTTCTAGGTATTGGCCCATTGTTTAAGTCTACCTTGGGCACCCCTTCTTGCAAATTTTCGGATTTTATTTTGGAGTCTTGGATTTTATCTTGCTGGTCAACCTTTCTTGGAGGTTGTACTTTGCTTGTCCTTCTCTTGGGATGCGTGCATAAAACATTTGAGGCAATTTGATGTTGTTTGATGGCTTGATCTTGGTCGCCTACACCCTAGGAGCCATTTGCATCCAGTTTCACATCATTCGGGGAAGTATTGGCGAAGTTACGAGCATAAAGGTGAAATTTGTACTTGTCGGTTTGAGTTTTCAGTTTGCTGCAATTTTATATCAAACCTGATATTTCAGTCATTTTCGCCATATTTCTCATGATGGTTAGCTTGTACTTGTTTGGAGTTCATTTCCTGACATTTAGGAGTGCTTTAGATATCTAAATCTCATTGTATTTGCAGATTATATCTCATATTGTAACGCTAGAGTCAATAGTACTGATCAGCTCCTTATATTTCTACAATTTACATTTGTATTCCCACTTTTAGTGGAAGAGACAAGCCTCACCGTCTTTTACTTTCAGCATTTTACTTTCTTGTACTACCCGTTGAAAAGCAAAAGGGGTCAGCTAGCTACCCAAACATTTACTTTTCAGTGTTTTGTATTACACTCTCGTTGAATAAGTGGTCGAGTTCCATTTCACATATTGTTGATCGGCTTAGCCGTCTTTCATGTCCATTACTTTGTAATACACTCTCGTTGAATAAGTGGTCGAGTTGCATATGCATTTCATTCTAATCGGCTGAGTCGTCTCTCTGTCATGTCCTCAAAATGGAACACTAAAATTACTAAGCATTGAAATACAAATATATAAATACAATAAATATATATATATCAACAATATTATTATAATATTATAATTACACAATTATCGTAATAGAGCAATTAATCTTATTAGTTGTGAATATCATAATAAAATGTCATACAATAGAATAAAATAATAATAAGATTATTTTTTAATATCAAATATTTAAATACAAATAAAATAGAACAACAAAATGAACATAATCTAAATATAATTATAAACATAATTATTAGTAATATTACTGTTATTTTAGTAATATACATCATTATGATCATATTATATTAACATGATCTAAAGCGAGATAAAGACAAAATCATATAAAGAAAAAATGAGATAAAGACAAAACCATAATACCCAACGATAACTAATAAACCCCAAAAGCAACGATAATATTAATGTAAGAGGAGCGACTGTTCAAAGACAGCGATCACTCCAAATGGTCACGTCCAGTCAAGGATGGAAGCTTTTGTCCATAATGGATATTTAAGGGAGACTCCAACAAGACATAAAGGATCATGATGGCTGTGAAGGAAAAAGGATCGCTGGAAGAAAGAGGCGTTTGAGGCTGCAGATCGAATAAAGAAACAAGAACAATTGCATCTTGGGAAGATACATCATCGCATCAAAGGAAGAAGACGGATCGAGCTCAGGGAAATAAGTTTTGAAAAAGTTCAGTTAGTTCAACGATCGAGGGATAAGTGAATGAATGGAGTGATTAAATGGCACGCTACAGTCAATAGGTATATGTGTCTATATATTGAGTTCATCTCTACAACATAAATGAATTTCACATATAGAAATAAATGGATGTTATTTGTCTAGGCTCTAGCCACAATAATATTGCTTACAACAATTATTGTGTCTCATTAAGCTTTTATGACTTTACCTTGAAGGATAGATCTTTGTCAAAACAATTTCGTTCGCTAGCACTCAACAAGGATAGGGAGTTTGTGGAGGGAAAGGCGGGTAATTCGGTCCTCTGGAGGGCGGTCCCAAGATGGGTGGAACACCTTGAGGGAGTCCCCTTTGAGACTGTTCACGCGCCCTTTGCACAGTCATTCTACCATCCAATGAGGCTAGGAAAGAGGAGACAAGGCAAAGATCTATTCCGATCAAGAGTAATAAGTCATATGAGATTATGTTAGTTATGCACTAGTTAATAATAATGCATTTCATTTCTCTTATTCCATCAATCTTCCATTGTTCTTCATCAAACAATCTTTAAAATCAATACTTTAATCTGTGCATTTTATGTCTCTAATATGGGGATATTACAAGTGGTATCAAAGCATGTTCTTGCCATCCTGTGTATGTTACGTGTGCCTTACATGTATTCAAATGTATACTTTGAGATAATGTATGTGTACTCAAGTGTATTCAAAGGTTTACTCTATGACTTATATGTATGCTTTGTAACATATGTTCATGTGAATACTTTGTGTATTACGTGTATATGTGTGTATGCTCCATACTCATGTGTATACTTGATGACCTTGGGATGGGGAACAGGTCCACGGTGTAGTATGGGATGCACCGAATCCCCTTCCCAATTGTCTGATGGTATACTTCATTCCATTGTATTCGTGTTTGAGTATATACTCTATGACTTGTGTTTGTATTTGAGTGTATACTCTATGATTGTATTTGTATTTGAATGTATACTCTATGACTTTGCAATTGTATTCAAGTGTATACTCTATGCCTTGTATTCGTATTTGAGTGTATACTCTATGATTGTGTTTGTATTTGAATGTACACTCTATGACTTGTGATTTTATTTGAGTGTCTACTCTATGACCTTGTATTTATATTTTGAGTGCATACTCTATGACTTGTACTTGAATTCAAGATGTATTTATATTCAAGTGTATGCTCTATAACTTTGTATTTGTATACTTTGTGACTTTGTATTCAAGTGTATACTTCATGGCGATGTATTTGAGTGGTATACTCTATGACGTCGTATTCAAGTGCATACATTGTGACTTATATGTATAATCAGGTGTATACCTTGTGGCTTATGTGTATACGTGTATTCATGCGACTTACATATCTAAGTGTATACTTTACATGTAAATGTTTTGTGACTTCATGCACTCGTGTGTATACTTCATGTATATGCTTCATGCTTCTTGTGTATACTCTATGTATTACATGTATTCATGCCTCATATTTATATCTATGTGTTACTTCATGTATTTTCAACAAGATGTGTTCTTATGATTTATTTATGCTTGAAAAACTCTGAAAATGTTAAAAATGTTGCCTGTCAAGTTGCTTTGGTCGGGGGCATGTTTGAGCTAGTTGCTGGCATGCTTAAGCTACCTTCTTGTCTACTAGAGCTACTTGTTTGTGTGTTTGAGCTAGTTGCTTGCTTGCTTGAGCTACTTGTTTGCTTGCTTGAGCTACTTGCATTTGAGCTAGTTACCTACTTGCTTGAGTTGGTTGCTTTTGTGTGTTTGAGCTACTTGCTTGCTTGTTTGAGCTACTTGTTTGCCTGCTTGAGCTACATGTTTGTGTGTTTTAGCTACTTTCCTATGTGCTTGAGCTACATGTTTGCCTGAGCTACTTGCCTATGTGCTTGAGCTACTTGTTTGCTTGCTTGAGCTACTTGTTTGTGTGCTTGAGCTACTTGTTTGCTTGCTTGAGCTACTTTCCTATGTGCTTGAGCTATTTGTTTGCTTACTTGAGTTATTTGCCTATGTGCTTGAGCTACTTGCTTGCTTGCTTGCTTGAGCTACTTGTTTGCCTGCTTGAGCTACTTGTTTGCCTGCTTGAGCTACTTGTTTGCCTGCTTGAGCTACTTGTTTGCCTGCTTGAGCTACTTGCCTATGTGCTTGAGCTACTTGTTTGCTTGTTTGAGCTACTTGTTTGCTTACTTGAGCTACTTGCCTATGTGCTTGAGCTACTTGTTTGCCTGCTTGAGCTACTTGCTTGTGTGCTTGAGCTACTTGCTTGCTTGGTTGAGCTACTTGGTTGTCTCCTTTAATTTCTAATTCATGTGGTTTTAAGTTATAAGGTTTTGAAATGCTGATTCATGAAGAGTGGTGACTCCTTTAGATAGATATAAAAAAATAAATCCCTCCAATAGATTCACCTCATCGTCAACATTGAATCAAGTATTAAGACCCAAGTAAAAAGCATAAGGCCACATAATTTGCCACTCATAGAAATAATATGTAACCCACAGATTGGTGTATTCACTTCTACATCAGATGGAGATCATTCCACACCACTCAACCTTGAGATAAGTGGTATGATTCAATAAATCAATTGTTCTTTTTGGAATAGCTGTACATTCATGGACTTAAAACAAATAAACGCTACAACAAAATTTCTTACATAAGCACATATTGAGTTACATTATGGATCCATAATCCACAAATCCCAGGATCATTCTCACCTCTCAAACTTCGAAATAAATTGTATCATAGACTAGGATCCTTGAAGTAATGAACTGAGAGAAAACTTGTCTTAATTAGCAAATCTTGCCAATGTTATAACAAAATTGGGAAAATAACAATACATCAGACAATAAATTGCCCTCATACCTTAGAGGATAATATTAACCTTATCAGTTGTAAATCAAGGCAACGAATACTAACAGTTCTCTCCAAGGACATAGGGCCACACATAACAAACATCACTTGATTTAGAATTCCCAATTCCTATAACTAGAGCTAATTGCTTGAGGACAAGCAATCTTGGGTGGGGTGGACTGTCATGTCCTCAAAATGGAACACTAAAATTACTAAGCATTGAAATACAAATATATAAATACAATATATATATATATATATATATATATATATATCAACAATATTATTATAATATTATAATTACACAATTATCGTAATAGAGCAATTAATCTTATTAGTTGTGAATATCATAATAGAATGTCATACAATAGAATAAAATAATAATAAGATTATTTTTTAATATCAAATATTTAAATACAAATAAAATAGAACAACAAAATGAACATAATCTAAATATAATTATAAACATAATTATTAGTAATATTACTGTTATTTTAGTAATATACATCATTATGATCATATTATATTAACATGATCTAAAGCGAGATAAAGACAAAATCATATAAAGAAAAAATGAGATAAAGACAAAACCATAATACCCAACGATAACTAATAAACCCCAAAAGCAACGATAATATTAATGTAAGAGGAGTGACTGTTCAAAGACAGCGATCACTCCAAATGGTCACGTCCAGTCAAGGATGGAAGCTTTTGTCCATAATGGATATTTAAGGGAGACTCCAACAAGACATAAAGGATCATGATGGCTGTGAAGGAAAAAGGATCGCTGGAAGAAAGAGGCGTCTGAGGCTGCAGATCGAATAAAGAAACAAGAACAATTGCATCTTAGGAAGATACATCATCGCATCAAAGGAAGAAGACGGATCGAGCTCAGGGAAATAAGTTTTGAAGAAATTCAGTTAGTTCAACGATCGAGGGATAAGTGAATGAATGGAGTGATTAAATGACACGCTGCAGTCAATAGGTATATGTGTCTATATATTGAGTTCATCTCTACAACATAAATGAATTTCACATATAGAAATAAATGGATGTTATTTGTCTAGGCTCTAGCCACAATAATATTGCTTACAACAATTATTGTGTCTCATTGAGCTTTTATGACTTTACCTTGAAGGATAGATCTTTGTCAAAACAATTTCGTTCGCTAGCACTAAACAGGGAAAGGGAGTTTGTGGAGGGAAAGTCGAGTAATTCGGTCCTCTGGAGGACGGTCCCAAGATGGGTGGAACACCTTGAGGGAGTCCCCTTTGAGACTGTTCACGCGCCCTTTGCACAGTCATTCTACCATCCAATGAGGCTAGGAAAGAGGAGACAAGGCAAAGATCTATTCCGATCAAGAGTAATACGTCATATGAGATTATGTTAGTTATGCACTAGTTAATAATAATGCATTTCATTTCTCTTATTCCATCAATCTTTCATTGTTCTTCATCAAACAATCTTTAAAATCAAAACTTTAATCTGTGCATTTTATGTCTCTAATATGGGGATATTACACTCTCATTGTACTTTCTAGCAGTTTTCAGTTTTACAAGCTAACGATCCCCTTTCTACTGTATGCTCTCACCTTGCCCACACTGGGATCTAGGTGATCAGAAAGTGAAAGGGTTCCTTTCAATTGGTTTATGATTTCTCTAACGTTAACGGGTGAAACTACTTGTGAAAATTGGGAAAAAATTGTAAGGGGGATATTTCAGTGGTATCAAAGTTGGTGATCTTGCCATCCTGTTGGTTAAGTTAACACTTGTTGCAAGTTCTCAGTTGCATGATAGAGTTTTAGAGACTTCATATCTCTTTGCATGTTGGTGACCAACACCTGCATGTCCATTACCTTTCTTCTTTGACGGATATTGAGGCGGAAGGGTAAAATGACTACAGAGAAGTCTATATCTGAGTTGATACAGGAACTGACCACGCTTATGAGAGATCCTGACATTAAAGGGGCATACTCAAGGATTGCTGCAAAATCTAAATGTTTGGATGGGAAGGCTGCCTTGACATATGAAGAATGTGTGACAGAGCCCCAAAATTCTCCCTTAGACTTGCATGTGATTGGAAATAATGGAGATTGGTTTGGTGAAAGGAGCAAAACAGCCGTCCTGAATCCTAATTCAGATTTATTCAATGATGGTTTTGAGAGTAATGAATACACTAATGAAGAGCATGTTGAGGGTAGTTTTCGTGGTGTTGTAGAATCAGCTTATGACTACTCTCATAGTGATGATGTTTATGATGATTCAAATGAGTTCATATCTAATCATGTTGAAGATTTGGGGAAGGATAATTCTCTACTTGTTGCTGACCCAACTTCTCAGGAGTTTTCACATGAAGAGTTCATGACAAGTAACCAAGAAGACTTCTTTGGTATGCATGGGGCTGCTAATGATGAAATCATTAACATATTGTGATGTCCCCATCACAAAGATAAGTATATATTTAATATATTTATATTTTAATAGATATACGCATTCAAATAGAGTAATCATTTAGTACTAAATTTGCAAATCTTTCAAGCTTTGCAATCAGTTTAGATCTGTAAATTGCTTCAGTTAAAACCAGTTAAGTAAAGGAATTTGGTATGGGTGAAACCTGTAAACTACTCATATGAGACAAGAAGTTAGAATGCAATACTATGTGATATACATTCTCTACAAACTCAGAAACAATAATTCACAATCTGTCAGTCAAAGGTCACAGGGTATATCCACCATATGATGTATATTGTTATGTTGGAAAGGTGAAAACAATTATCTATGCAAACAAGAAACTTACCTTTACCAAGCATGCAAACTGCTTGACAGATTATCTTGGGAAAAAGTGCAAAAAAATTGGGAAGAAACAGGGGTGGTACACTACATAAACTTATAAATTTTATATAATTTATTGGAGTGTCACTATGAGTTCTCATGGCATGAGTGAGGATGAGGTTGAGCCTCAACCAGAAGTTGAAACTGAGAGTGAAAATGAATTTGATTATGCACCTGATCATGATGAAAGTGCAGAAGCAGAGAGGAGTGATTGTGAAACCCAAACCACTAGTTTTATTGCCAATGCAAATATTAATTGCCCTTCCGTAGTACTAGCAAAATATGCTAAGTGTCCCTTTGATCCTAAGTCTGCTCTAAGACAATTTGCAACAAAATTACAAGTAAAACCTAGGGCATCTAGGCGCACTAGGTTGTGGAAATGCAACTTCTGTAGCATTGAACTTCAAGGTAGTATTACTAGAGTTAATGCCCACTTTCTTCATATCTGAAACAAAGGTGTAGAAGAATGTTAGAAGTTGACTAGAAGACTGAACTATAGGGCTGAGATAAGTAGGTTATGGGTTGGTCCAGGTAGTGAAGACATTGCCCCTGCATCTGCTTCTTTGTCTGTAAGGTCAAGGGGTCTTCAGGAACAAGGTTTTACTTCTACAATTTTACAAAGGAAAAATTTCACATATGCCAATTTCTTCTACTTCGAGGGTAGCAAAGGCTAGGGGGAACGCAAGATGACAAGTGATGCTCCAAACCCACTAGCAAAATTATTCAATAAGCAATTGAAGGATGAGGTAGATGATGACATTGGCAAATTCTTCTTTGCCAATGGCATTCCATTCCCTATGGCTTTCTCTCCTTATTATAAGGAGGTGATGGTGAAGATAGCAAGGCAAGACCATCATACGTGCCACCAAGGGAGACAAAATTAAGGACCACAATCTTGGATAAGAACTATTCCAAGACAAATATTTTCATGGAGAAAATGAAGGAATCTTGGGTCACAAGTGGATGCAACATGATCATGGATGGGTAGACGAACATTAGGCATCGTCCATTCATCAATATCATAGTTACATCTACACAGGTCCCTTATTTTCTTAGGGTTGTTGATTGTTTAGGGCATCGCAAGGATGATGATTTTTAGTCTCAACTCCTCATGGATGCTATTGAGGAGGTTGGGCCATAAAATGTGGTCCAAGTAGTGACAGATGTGGCCCATCTGTGCAAAGTTGCAGGTTTGTGAACTAAGGCAGCTTATAGACATTTTTGGTGGACTTCTTGTTGTATGCATGCCATGATTAATGCACTCAACGACATGGGAAGATTGATTGGATCAAAATAGTTGTCAATGATGCTAGAGATGTCATGATGTTTATCTACAATGTAATGTCCCCTTTTGGGATTACCTTATACTTTGCCCTGAAATCACAATTCCAAATGAAACCAAGAGCAGATTATAGTTAAAGATATAATCCCTACTTAAAATCGAGATCATGTAATTCTTGGTTATGGAAACCTGCAACCATGTTAGATGAATATGACAAACATAATCCACGAAATACATTTAGTTCTAAGTATAAGAAAGATTATATATATCAATACAACAAGTCCCAAGGACTATGTGAGCTCAACCATAATGAAGAGGACATGGTGAGGTGCCCCAAGTATCCTCCCCTTATGATTGAAGACCCTCTTCATTTTCTTCAACAATTGATTCACTCGGGGATAGTTAGGAGGCTGCACAATAGGGTGCCCTTCTAGCAATTCTCCCTATAACAGGGTGCCCTTTTAGCAGTTCTCTCTTAATAAGGTGCCCTCTTAGCAATTATCCCTTAATAGGGTGCCCTCTTAGCAATTCCCCCTTATTGCACCCCTGCATCATCCCTTCATGACCAATTATTGCTAAACTAGAATAATATCACTATTCATAATATCTGTTGTATTTCCTTCTTAGATTTTATCCATGCCTATAATGTTTGTTGCCTGAGTAATGAATATATTTCTGAAGATGATCACTAATCTAAATATTCCTCTTCTTCCATTGATCTGTTCTTAACACTCAGAAGATATCATTAGTGTAGATCAAACAGAGAGAAATCTATCATCCATACTTATATTTAAACATCATAACTACTTATAAAGTTCAATAATTGTTAAAAGCATCATTATTGCACTATCCATATATGTGTGTGTGTGTGAGAAAGAGAGAGAGAAAATTTATGCTTAGCTTACTTCCCTTGTTATTGATTTCTCACTTGCCTTCATTTATTTCCCACTGGGCCATCTTCATATTCACCATACTCCATCCAAATCTCAGTATATCATATTAATGTTCTGCTGCTATATAGATCTCCTCATGTCTGCTCAAAAAATATTTATCCTATTACTGCTTAACTAAATGTCGATTCCTTCCTTATGAATAGAATCTGCTGGTAAAGAAGTATTAATCTGCGAAATTGATCTGTGCCCTCTTGGACAGGTTCGATCTCCTTAATATATCATTTGAGGAGGCTTGATGTGAGAAGTTGTATCTCCTCACATAAGTCTCTAATCACACCTCTTGAATAAGCGTTGTCTTAAGATGGTCTGTTTGTTGTCTTTAGAAAGGACACATTCTTTGATCACAAGCTTGGATCGTTGCCTTTAGAACTTGTTTAAATCGCAGCTTTTGAAATTCATTTTATTTCCTTTATGACTTA
The DNA here is from genome assembly GCA_007115665.2 of Sequoiadendron giganteum. NCBI lineage: Eukaryota > Viridiplantae > Streptophyta > Pinopsida > Cupressales > Cupressaceae > Sequoiadendron > Sequoiadendron giganteum. The sequence goes on along the minus strand of CM021109.1, from coordinate 618,274,160 downwards.
ACAACCATCGATGGCTATCTTAACAAATTGATGTTCTTTATTGGTCTATGCTTATCGTAGCCTCTAATGAATTTATCTTTTATTTATTTTTGGCTGTTGTTTACTGATTAATTATTTAATTTCAATCGCTGTCATTATTATCTTTTACTAATGCACTCTATATTAATCGCTGGCTGCTCATGTATATATATCGTTTATGTTCATATTAATATATGGTGTTTCATTAGTTTTTATATATTTATTTTTATATTAATCTTATATATATTATTATATTATAATAATAATGTTAAATTGTCAATATTTATTTAATGTATATGCCTCTTATAATAATATTTAATATTTATATTTATATTTTGATTATAATCATAACATTATCTTATGATAATTATGATTATAATAGCATTAAATTGCTATTATTTCTTTTTATAATTTTAATATTTATTTTACTCATTTATTTGCATTTTAATGTGTTATAATTTCGGGGTCATGACATACAACCACCACACTTCACATTCACTCTTCAAAATATTCTCTAAGAAAGAGTTATTGTAGCATGTAGAGACTAGGTATGCATCATATTTCATTCTCTTGGAGAGGATTGCTTGAGTTGCAAGAGGTTTGCAACTAATGGTTATGATAGAAAAATGGAATTAATGGCTCAAACTCAAGACAAAGCATGTAATGTCCCCTTTTCGATAGCCAACTTGATGAGCGTTTAGCTTTTATTTAATCCCAAAAACTAAACAGGAGAAATAAGGGAGTAAATATTCAATTAATTATTTATAAAGTTATTTCAATAAAGTAAAATTAAAAGATGACTTTATATTTAATTAATTCAATAAAGTGACTTAAAATAAATATTATATCATAATGTCACTTAAGGAAATAAAATATTATTATTTCTAGAATCTTCTTGAAATGTCAATGAGAAATCTTTATAAGGAGCTCTTGGCTTGGCATTTGGGCATGCTTGATTTGGAATTCATTTCTCATTACCAGTTTGGTAAGAAAACTTGAATGATTTGTCTGCTCAAGGGTTTGAAGACTCTAGAGTACCAACTTCGGTTGTGGAAGATCAACCCTAGCTAGAATTGTTGAGGAATCCACCCAAGGTTTCTACAGGTGCTTCATTGAAAAGATTTGATAGGTGCAATAGCTGATGTACTACTGCCCTAGCTGATTGAGTGCAGTAGCTGTTGTATTATTGCACTTTTGGAATATTGAGTTGATGCAATTGTTGGTTTATAATTGCATTTTCTGAGGTTTACAAATTATGCAATAGCTGAGATATTATTGCATATTGCTGATTGAGAGATTGGAACTTACAGCAGCTGATGTATTGCTGGGATTGCTATTTCATTGGAAGGAGATATTTTCAGTCTTTTTCATTTGGGCAAATTTAATGGCCATAGGCCAAATTTGGTGAAAGACTAATAAATCGATTGGAGAAGAAGGTATTCAGATTTTATTGAAGATATTTTCAGTTTGGAATACAATTTCTAGCAGCATTGAAGAAATTGATTTTGTTTTTATTGCATCTTGAGGAGGACAATCTGCTGGTTATCATTTCCATTTCAGTCATTGGGAAAATCATGGATTATAGGGAGGTCATTTTGGTGTATTGCTGGGCGACTTCATGATGGTGCAATTTCAGTTTAGGAGAATGAAATAAATTCGGCATTTGTTAGAGTTATGATTGCTGACCTTCTTGCTGCCTGGGCGTCAATTCTCAGCTTCAAGGAAGACAGATACAAGGAGGTTCGATTGGCATTTTGGTTTCCCAGGCATCTCCAACCTGTGGCGTCTAAATCAGGTTCATTTACCATTACATAGATTAGACTAGCATACATTTTCATGGTCAAATTGATAAGTCTGATCGCTGTCATCAATAGTGAACTATCTTGTAAATGTTATCATCGAATTCAAGGAAAAATTGCAGTCATTTCAATTGCATTTGTTTTGTAAGAAGTCTCCCCAATTTTGCATTGTAAGCGTACCTCTTTGAAGGGCGAATATTTGATGAGATTTCAGTCATTTGCAATCAGCTTGTAATAAGTTTATGCATCATATAATGTCAAAGCCATGGAGTTGGGTTTGCATACCAACTGTTTGTCTTAATGTCAAACTTCTGTAGCTGGTTACTTGCATTCATTTCAGTTATAAGGAAGTTTTGGTGTTAGCTTGCCAAGTGTTTGCTAAAATGTCACCTTGCTGTAGCTACATGTTAGCTTAGAAATCAGTCATTTACTTGCATAGAAAATCCAAAAGAATACTTGCATTTCATCCCTAATTGCACTAGGTGTCATTTGGCATTGTTAGAATAGTTTTTAATGCTTAATTGCATCACTTCAAAACAAGAAATACAAGACAGAAAATTATTTACTAGCAAGAACATAGTTGCAAGCAAAATATTTGATGAAATGTCCAAGGCAGCAAACTGAAAATTTAAGCCATATTCAGCAAGGGACATTACAAAGCAAGGGAAGAGGGTGAAGGGTGATGCAAAATATATTGTCTCCACCATTACTCCAATCTTCCAGGTGATTAGATATAGGGATGCCAATGCACCTAGTCTTGGAGAGATGTATGAGTGCATTGATTCTATGTTAGACAAAATGAAGGTTGTTGTGGGAGAGGACCCCACATTAGCATTCTACAATGAGCACATTCATCCAATCATTCATTAGAGATGGAAGAATCTCAACACTTCCTTGCACATGGCTTCCTATGCATTGAACCCCAAGTGATACGTGCAAAGGCTTGGTAGAGTTACACCCATATAGGATGCTAAGGTGAAGGTAGGGTTCATGAAGGCCATCATGTAGAGGCCAGCCTCATTCATATTGAGTGGACAAAATTTGCTACTCTTAGGGGTTATTTTGAGGAGGCCAAGATCAATAGGGAAACTATGGCATAGGAGAACCCAATTTTGTGGTGGACTATGCATGGGCTGAATTCTTTGACTACCTCTCTAGCCATTCATTTTCTATCTCAAGTTTCTAGTTCTTCTACTACTCAGAGAAATTGGTCTACTTATAGCTTCATCGACTCCTTTAAGAGGAACATGCTTACTTCTAGGAGAGCAAAGAAGCTTGTGGTTGTGCAAAGTGCTTTGTGTTTCACTAACTACAAGACACATGCAAGGAGAGTTCAACATCACGATGGGATGTAGAGACAGAGGAATCAATACAGGGTGATGAAGATGCTACACAAACATGGCTGGTTGGTATAAGTTTGGAGGAGCTTGAGCATGTGGAATCCAACAGTTCTAGTGATGAGGGATGATTAAAGGTCTCATTTCACTCCATTTTGTTATTTTGAGCATGTCATTGCAATCATCATTATGAAATGTTGAATATAATACAAGTTTCAAATTCGACATTTTCATTGTTAAATTGTTAGTGTCCACTTCAAAATTCAAATGTTAAATGCAATCATTGCAATGTGTTTACAACTTTAGCTTAAACTTTAAAGTTTAAAGTTTATTGTTTAGTAGTTTTAGTAGTACGCCAAAGTTTCATTTGTAATTCTTAAACTTACATATCTTTTTTATAACTATTCTTTCAAGTACTATGAAATATACTCTCTCAAATTTTTTGATTTTCGATAACAAATACAATGTAACCAGGTACCCATTAAGGTTAGCTTAACCCAAAACGTTGCATTAAAGAACTCTAACCAAGAATGTGCACTCAAGATCCTTTCACAGGCGAGGTGCTAACATATGGTGGAGTGTTATTTCCTGAATTGAAAGGAAATAGGCAGATAACCCACCATGAGAAAACTTTCCACGCTACCACCAAACAGTGGGGGGAAAAGATTTACAATTTAAAACACTTCATCCGTTGCGGCGGGCATCCAATTAAGAGTGGGAATTCACCACTTGACAGTGGGTATGAGAAGGCTTACAATTCAAATTATCCACTCTGGCGGTATACCATTCAGGGGTGCTTAATGTGAAATTAGAAAGATAATGCAGCAATGTTAAACTGAAACAGTACTACTGTTAACAGTTTTTACAAATTAAAGAGAGCTGCAAATTACAAGGATTTCACAATATTTCAAGCACCAAGATATAAAATGTTTCCAAGTTAGATCATAATGAGAATTGATGAAGAAAGATAGAAACAACACACTGAAATAATTCTGATTTAGAAATCTGCAATTCTGGAAATGAGTTATCAACAACTGCAAAAACAATCAAATGCTCATAACTTAAACAATATACCTCCGAATTGCGTGAAATCAAAAGCAATGCACCTCGAGAGGATAGGCGCCCATGCCATGATGAAGAAATAGCAAAGAAAAGCATCCATTATTTAACTGGCACAACTCCCAATGCACTCTAAATGGTACGGCCCTTGAGAGGGGCGATTTTGCAACATAAAATCACATACTTCAAAATAAAAACTGAAACTCGCTGAGAATGGTCGCCAAGACCTTAGGAAAGGTATTATCAAATGCCCAAAACAATATTAAATTCATACAATCAGCTATGAGCAAAATCGACTTTCAGCTGTGTGAAAATCAGCAACTGTAAATCTGGTAAAACACACCAAAATTCATCTTTGAAGCTCTATCTGCTAGTCTGATTTGAGAAGCAGCAAGAAATCAATTAGGTGTTATCTTGCAAACACAAAATTGAGAATGGTACTAGAAGGTCAACATTCCTCGAAGTGCAAAATGAGTAATCATTTTGACAGCATAAGTTTGGCAAAAACATGACATTCCAAATGCTGGAGCAAAGCCACATTTTTAAAGAAGATAGGATGACTCTTCAATTTCCTCAGATGGGACGCCAAAAGCCTTCACATATTTTACTTTTCAAAAAAGAAATAATCTTCTCAAATAGGCATCCACTTTATAGCAAAAGAGACTTTAATAAAAACCATTAAATTTCTTTATGAAGGCGTCCCCCTTCAAGTCCCTCTTTTAAACACAACTTAAGTTAACACCTTAGGCCAAGGGGTCAACTTAAAATTAGAACAATTTGCCTTAAAAGGAAGAATTTCATCAAAATAATGGATTTTAGAAGGCCAAAGCTCAACTCAGAACAACTGCTCCAACAGGACATGATGAGCTGAAGACTGACAACTGCCAACTGCCAACTGCCAAAAATAGTATTTACTATAAATAGTAAACACCAAGGAAAGACCACAAAAACCTCCAAACAAGGAACCCCTTGATTCACCTCAACAAGCCTACGGGACTTTGGAATAGGCTGATGAGCAACTGATAAAATCACTGATGAAAGGGGGACATTACATACTATATGCTAAGTGACCGATTCTGGTATGGGGGCAGGTACGATATCAGAACCCAATATGGGAAAAAAAAAATTCCTTGGGTACTAGTACGGGAATATATATGTATGTATGGATGTATTACAAAATTTTAAATTATATAATATAAAACAATGATATTCATAATTGCCAATAAAAAAAATATTTAAATACCTCATAATTTGCAAAAATGAAAATACTCATACATTCATAGTTCAATGATTTGTCAAATGGCAATACACAATGAAAATTACAATCAATAAATAATAATCTTCATATTGCTCTTCATCAAAAGCATCAAAGTATAAGCTTTCTAACATTTGGTTCAATTTCACTCGAACCACAATGAATTACAATGCCACTTCCACTCGCCATCACTTGTACAAGTTCCTCATCTAAAGATATTTTTCGAGAAGTTGTACGACAATAACACCCAAGTCAACACACTCAAGAATTAGATCCCAATTCCTCATCACCCCATCATTGTAATCAAGTTTCCTATGTGTTAAGAGATCCTAATAACTAGATGGGGTCTGGGAGTGGAGACCCCAATGGGGTTGAGGGGAAACACCCCTCATTATGTATGCATGAGATTTTTTGTAATGACCCTTAATTTAAGATTGAACCTATCAACAAATAATGCAAGAAATAAGGGAAAAGAATTGAATTATATGTGACTTAGTTTAAGACCAACCGTATTAGCTCTATCTAAACAACAATTGATTATGTGATTTCATCCAATTACTATGGCTTCTTAATAATACTCTAGTAAAATTATCATTGCTTGCGCTCTCAATCGTAGGTATCGCTGAATAGGAAGGCTGCACTGGGATGCCCATAGAGTGCTTCTTCCAAGCCCAAGAGCAGATATAGCAATCCCTCTTGGCCTAGCAACAGCAGACCGCCAATCATCATTGTGGGTGGGGTACTTAGAAAGCCTCTAGCACCTGCTATCCCCTACTAAACCTATTTCCCATCTCCTATGATTAATTCCTAACATAACTACAATTGTTGATTTCTCGACAGTGTTTGCTTACCTATTCAATTTGTAGGCTCAGGCGCTCTACTTTCCAACGACGATTTTCTCCTCAACCTTTTGATGATGATCCCTCCTCTTTGAGTGATGTCCCTTTCAACGTATGGCGGGGGTCTCTTTTGAGACACATCTCCTAGCAGATCGCTGCCACCTGAAGTCAAACTGTTTGACAATCGCTAGTTTGCATAGCTTTGTTAGGAGGATTCGATAATTATTCAAATAAGTAACAATGATCGATGTTCTTAGCTTTATTTATTTTGATTTTTATTTTATTTTATTCTCACAATATTTTATTATATAAACTATACTATAAGTAAGCTTGTCAAGTATTATATTTTATTATTGTCTTCTAATGTTGTTTAAATATTTAATATTTAAATATTAAGAAATAATAATATTATTATTATTTTATTTTAATCTTTACAATTCTGGGGAGGGAATATGACATTTTCACCAACCTTTGAAATGACATAAACCTTCATTACACATGCCATTTTCACAATTTTGTCACTTAAGGGAAAAATTATGTACGCAAGCATTTTTTGTTTCTAAAAATGTTTTAAAAAATAACTTTGTTTTTGGGCAACCCTTAGGTCCCCCTGGGTTCAGCCCAGGTATTCCTCGGGTCCCTACCCGACACCTTAGGTTCCTTGTGGGTCCTTCTGTCACACAAGGAACCTGGGGTACCCGAGAGTGACCCTATGCGAACCAGCAACGAACCAACACCCCGTAGTGTAGCCACATAAATACAAGGGAAAAACTGAAGGGCCCGATAACTTAGACTATATGTATTTCAATGCCCCCCTTCCCCTTCACCGCACCCCCCCTATTGCCCCTTCGTTGTCCCCCCACCACACGCAAACTTAAGCCCTTGGTTCCCCCGTGCCCCTATCATGTCCCCTAAATCGTGACAGTTAGATAAAAAGTATATTTAAAATTATTAACTATTTGATATCGTTATAATTATAATTGTTAGAGACAATATTATAATTATAATTATTATATTATAAATATTAGAGTATAAATGTTAATAGATATTAAAATATATAAAATAATATAAAATTACATTGTGTAGCTTGCTAAGGATCGTAACACACTGAAATACAAATAAATAGGGAAAAATGACAAAATACATATTAACAATTTAATTAATCAAAATTATAATATTGACATCTTAAATGTCATTATAAATTAAATAAATATAAGTAACTTCCATTTAATTATTATTATATTATAATTATAGTAATATGAAATAAAATAATTAATATTATCACAGTAATAAAATAATATCCAGAAGAAACTAATATAAAAATAAAAATAAATATGTTAACGGAAAACATTGAAAAACAAATACATCATCGCATATGACAGTGACGGATTCATCAAGAACAAGGAGGCGATTCTAGGAAAATCTAAGAGTGTCGGGAACTGCTTATTATCTTGCCGCTACTCATAGTAGAGACGCTAACCCCAAGGAGAAGATTAATACGGTGACTCAAAACAAACTTGTGAAATGAATTCGATCATCTTATGATTGCGATAGTGATAAATGGCGGCTGGAATAACAAAGTCAATCCTTATAACTGAAGAAGACAAGATAGACTAAAAATTGTTCGATGGCTTTCGTATTCCTTATTCTAGCTCGATATCACCCAATACATTGGCGTCAGGATAAGGCAAGTCCCTATCGTTCCTCATCAAACTCATGTTGAACACCGATAGAGGCTGCGTTGGTATGTCACACAGCGATTATTCTTGACAGATAATAATTAAGTCTAAACGAAGAGTCATGACCATTGGAATGGTCAACCCGATCCAAAAGGGGTGTGTCTCTTGTGAATGAGACAAACATATAAAATAGTAATGAGAAATGAAGGGATGGGGGGAAGGAAAAGAGGGTGGAAAAAACGAGTTCAGCCTCTCTAGCAGATCACATAAATTAGAGGTATCAATTAGACACAGCAATCAATTAGTGACTCTCAGAAAATATACAGAGCAAACTCTATATCTGGAAACGGAAAATACTAGTACAGTCTAGAGAAGATGGGGGAAATAGTCTGGGAAAATATCTTTTATAACAGATCGAGAGGAGTGGATTTTCACCTAAGGAATAGCAGACCGGGGCTTGAGGGAGTCGACCAGACTGGAACAGAAGTAGCCTCCTTACATGATCAGACTATTAACTAATATTAATCACCAAAGTTGTTATTTAAATGAACCAAGGGAGCAACATCTTTTATATCTCTCAAAGTTTATTGTTTATTGGCATATTGGATATCATTATCTATAGATAAAAGGCAAGCTTTTAGATAAACTTGCAAGGGGACATTACAGCCCCTATCAGGAAACTCTATGGAACTATGTTAAACACCAATATTTATCATTGAAACCCTTGGCACATCGACATCATTGTTATTGCAACAAGATGGACGTAAAACATTGATATAAACAACAAAGTTACAACAAAACCCTCATGCATGCATTGTTCAAATTACCACAGATAAATGGAAGCAATAGCAAAGACCTAACTCGCAAATTTACTGCAGCAATAAATGAATAAGGGTAAGACTACGAAGATATGATAGATACAAGCAACACAACAAATATAATAATGGTTGTGTCTAGAACTAACACCAAAATTGTACTGCAAACTAATATTATAAATATAATAATTTCTAATACAAATTGTTGTTATAAATATTTATTACAATGACAAGATGTTGTAATAATACTATAACAGCACTATAGCAATAGTATGTAACAACAGTACCAAATAGTACTATAGTGGTAATTCTAAAGCAGCACTACTATAGAAAACTAGAAATTAAAAATAAGCTACAATCTTCTTTGCATGATTACAATTATTAAGTGAAATTGCTTCATAGAACAAAGGGTCTTCATCCTCTACTCTTGCCTAGAAAGCAAGGGGGTTTTCATCCTCCCAATCTCCACTGGCCAAGAGTTTTTCTCCTTAAGAAGAAATAGATGAATGCAAGCGCTCAACCTATCAAATAAAATATGAGTTTTGATTTCATAAATTCAATGATCTCCTTTGAGTGAATACCTCTATTTTATAGCACACTTTATTAAAGTAATAATAAAGTTTGGATTCCCTTTCCCCTCAAGAAAGTTTCCCTCCAAAAGTGCTCACTTAAAAACATATTAATAAAATATTACATAAGGGTTTGTTATGTCCCATTTAGATAGCGCACTTTATTGAAGTAATAATAATAATATTTAAGTTATCCTTTTATAATGTTTTAAAATAACATTTTTAGGACTAGCTTAAAACATTATTATTAAACTATTTCCCTAACTTTATCCCTTAGCCTACAAGAAACAAAGAAATAGGCTACAAATCTCCCCATTATTTTTCAAAAGGGGGGCATCACAAGGAAAATTTCCAATGCTTCACCCTTGTAAGCATCACCTAAATGCAATGAGCACTAAGAGGACCATTCATGAAGCATGGGTTAATGGAGATTGACTCAAAACTATGTAGTAGAGTCCTCATAAATCATCACATAATTTTGTACACTACCAAAACACCACCTATATGAAAACCAGGCCATTTCAAAATGAAAATTCTCAATCTTTGAGCTGAAGATTTAGTATCACAACTTAAAGGAAAGAGAAAAAGAACAGTTTCCATCACAAACCCAACCCTTACCTAAGTTATATAAATTCTTGATTGAAAAAAAACTGCAAAATTCTCCAATCTTCATACATGTTTAAAAAACAACAATTTGCAAACATATACTCACCTTCAAGATGTTACCTCGTTTCTTATCAAGTACCAAACCCCTGACCATATATTTCCAGTCAAATTTCCACTGCAGCAACTGCATAAGATAGAATTCCAATGTATTAAGTACAGCAGCCTGCAAATATGAAACTTTGTAGTTTAACTTTACAACAATGAATATGCAAAGTGCTACAAATCAAAATGTATTGAAAGCAACATTTAAAAACAGAAATAATTAAACTCACTCCTGCCTTTCTCAATAACGTACCCCATTATCCTCATTAATAAAGAAAAATACTTAAAATGCCAAGTTTACATTTGCAAAAAATATTAGTACTATGCTTATCCTTCAGAAAACCTCCCACTCATGTTATTTGCTAAAAAACATTGCCAAGCACAAATTATATATTCCTATGGATTGAAATAAAGAAAACTTTAATCAGTGTACGTTTGGAATTGTAAGATTGCATGTAAACTGTCAGTTTATAATATTTGTAATTAGTGAACAAGAACCCCACCTCTAGTTTTGCACCTCCAAAAAACCTGCAAAAATGAGTAATTGCTCATTTGACAAATAAAAAGTGCAAGCTAGCAGAAATAGTTAACAATTAAAATATATGTTCTCAGGAGCCCATTCATTTATGATATGAACAGAAATAAGCAATTGTGTGGAAATTATCAGTTTCAAAGCATGGAAACTGCCCACATCCAGTTCTATCTTCTAGATATGGTTTCAAATGTGCTTGATAATCACAAGCCAAACTCTGCAAGCTAATAATTTATAAGTCTCTTAGTGAGTGAAGTAATGTGACTAATGCTTCAAATATACAGCCGTCCTTGGACTCTATTTTCTGTTCACTGCCAAATTAAATGCATGATATTTTCTTTCACCTAAAAATATGTCTATATTAATCACATGTTCTCTCTCCCTTCTGCAGAAAGTTTTCATAGTAATATTACCTTGCTAAATGCAAGGAAGTTCATGTGCTAAGTCGGTGAAACTAGATTCCATGCAGTTTTTGCAGAAAGATCATCCATTCTAAAGAGAGATGCACCTTAAATGCAGGAAGATGCAATCAAAAACATGACAATTTAATATCAATATTGTATGGTTGGCTAAGAAAGTATGGCAGCATATGTTGAAAGAATTTCACTTCTCGAAATTGGCCCATTACTATAAAAAATCAGAAAGCTACTAAAAGAAGTGGGGAATTGTTTTTTGTGAGTAGGCTTCACATATTCTAGCTAGACAATCAAACTGACTTTCTAAGAGAATAAGAAGAAGAAATCTCAAACTTTAATTTTGAACCTTAACCAACGGACTAAACCAAGGTTCTTCAACAAGGCGCCAGCTACTATTTGTTCTTTTCATTAAAGATTCTTTTCCATGTATAATAGGCTCACACTGTATCCCCACCTCAAGATCCTAAAATTTTATAGAGTCTGAAGATTTGCAAGCAAACTAACGAGATAACATAACATAAACTATAAAACATTACATAATATCTCACAATAAAAAATTAATACACCAAAAACATAATTTCAACAATGTTAGCATTTTAATTCACACATTTCGATGTGACACAACATGGAACAGCATATATAGTAAATGGTTCTTTGAGTTAGTAAAGCAAGCTCCCTACGACTTGGCATTCAGAAGACTCTTCAAATGAACTCAATTTAAAAAGCTATCTTTTTGTTTTCTCAATCTAGAGCACAAATCATTTTTAGCATTCCTAGACTAGACAAAAAGTTGTGTATATGAACCTATCTATTGCAAAAACTAAACTAGTTATAACTAAGGTCTTAGAGTTGGCTGTTACAGTCTTAATACGCTGATATACAATCCTGTTGTTAACTGAATCATCCCCATTTCCATAATTTATTTTATGCTCATTGTTCCCACCAGAACATTGGGTTATTAAGGCACATAATTGAGCTATGTTTTGCTGCAACTCACACTATCCTCTAGCAAAATCATTTAAAAAATTTTGTGTTTGGTTTCCTGTGGTCTACATGCTTTCTGTCACCCATACTGCTTCAACCCTTAATACTTGTAGACTAATCGTTCACAAATAACCCTTCAAGATGGCAAGATACACTGCTCTGGTACCATTGTAATATACACCCTCGTTCTGCCTTGTTTTTTTTGTTTGTCTTGATGTGTTTAATAGAAGAAGACAGAAATGCAGGTGGTGTTTCTTTTTGCAATGAAGAGCAGAAATAAAGTAACTTGCAGAAATTAAATAACTCGGAAATAAAACAATGTTCAGAATTACATATAGCAGATTTAGTTGTTGATCTAAAAATTAAAAAATTCCCAAATGTACGAACAACCCAGGTCATCAAATTACACAACATATCTATTTCAAACATACCCAAAAAATCTGATTGACTATGTAATTTTTTGTACTTGCAACCAGCTCCTACAACCTCCCAAAAATGGACGCCACAACCAGAAATGACTGCCTTTGTTGATGAAACTGAAACACAAGGCAACAATAACCCTAGGCACCTCCAAACCAGCAATAAACTGCTCAAAAACCTAGACAACCAGCTCACAAAGTCACACACCCTTGCCAAGATGGTACGACCAGCTATGGAGATGTACAACCAGCCTCGGGAAGTCAAAACAGCATTAAATCTCTCCAAACATTCCTCCAATTTGTCGCTATAAATCTAATATGCAATAACCTCCTCCAAACTGAAATAGAAACTCCACAAATATGCCTAGCTGTTATCTCTGTAATAAAATCACCAAATAATCCTCCAAACTATGTCTTTCAACAATGTAGAGAATGTTGCCTATAAGGGGTTTCGTCCTCACAAACCAAGAAGAAGAACCAGCTCCTCCAGCAAAGAAGAAAACCAAATATCAAATCAGCATACCCAAGAATAAGCTCCAAACTTCTTTTTATAAGCTTTTTAGGGCTTTCTAGAAACTCCCTTTTAAAAATCACTTTATTAATTTATTAAGCCTTCTAATTCCAAAAAGTGATCTAAAACCTAAGTTACCGGTTCGGGTTCGGGAACGGGTTCGGGTACGAGAACCCGGTACGTGGGTACGTGAAAATTTTTTTTAGGGGTTTGGGTACGTATGGGTACGTGTATATATATATATATATAAATATATATATATACGTATTATATATACAAAAAAATAAGAGAAATATACAGAATTGTAAAACTAAATCATTTCATAGTATGATACTTGATCATTGATCAATGCCAAATGCCAAAGATAAATATTAAATGTCAATTGATAGTTGAAAAATATTCAAATACGCCATATCAATGATATCAATTATGGAAATCATCACAATTACAATATTACTGAATTACAAAATGTAGTTCATGAAAGTTGAAACATGATTCAATTTCAATGTTCATCAATCATCAAAAGGATTATCAAAAAAGTCATCTTGATTTGGATTTTCAGTGGCTTCAACTTCAAGATCATCATCATTTGAACCCAAAGCGGTTCCGCTTCCACTTCCAGCACCATGCATGTCATGATCATCATTATCATCCACATCATCCATAGTGGCTCTAGCAAGATCCTGAATGGTTGCATCCAAGTCAGCAGACTCGGGTGCTACATCCCAAAGCTTTGCTGCCCCCTCCTTGTATTGAGGTTCCTTACGTGACAGAAGACGCAAATTAGAATGAATATACACCAAGTCTTCAGCTCTTTTTGCAGCCAACCGGTTACGCTTCACTGAGTGGATAAAGGAGTATGTACTCCAATTCCGTTCAGCAGCAGAAGAGCTTGCAACCTAGAGAGAAAACCAACAAAATTAAAAATAAAAAATGCAAGATAAATTCAAGAATGTTAAGTGTTAAATTCTACAATACAAGTGGCAAAAAAAAAAACTTACTTGTGAGAGGATCTTGATTGCAAGAGGTTGGAGGTACATATAAACTTGACCATGGAGGTACCACCATGTAATAGCATCCATTTTGTATTGGTCTTTGGCAACAGAAGAGCTAAGATTTTTTCCTATGATAAACATTCCAAATTCTTTCATAACACTTGTCTCCATTTCTGGATCACTGAAGAGTCTCTTAAATGCACTCTTATACCCTCTAGCAACTTCAAGATCTCTATATGGCGGTATTCTCCCTGGGATAGAAAGTACTTCTCTAGTATAGTACCTTGGAGATAGGGCATATGCAAGGAGGTGCAATGGTGTTGTCATCTTGTTCCAACGATGAAGAACGATTGCTTCCACCCTTTTGTAAAGGGTGTCTTCAGGATCATTCTCTCTCTTTTGTATTTCAATTTTTATTTTCTCCAACATTGTGTCCATGCTATCATAGACATCCCCCAAGCATGGTTCATCTGTATCAGCAAACCGAAGCATAGACATGATAGGTTCGGTCATCTCCAATACATAATTCACACGATCCCACCAATTGTCATCCAAGATCAATGCCTTGACCTTTTGGGCCCTCTCTGAATTTGATTGCTTCCATATACCCCATTGGTTGCTAATAACCATTTGACTCAATGCCCCTTTCACCTTCACAAGTCGTCTCAGAACAATTGTGTGAGATGCAAATCGGGTCTCAGCAACCTAAGAACATGTAAATAATTAAATAAGTTAAAAAAAAAAATTATTCAATTATGTAAAACATGACATAAATGAAACTAAATAAATAATAAATTAAATTTACCTTCAACAATTCCAATCTTGAAAAAATTCTGAAAATTGCTTGTGACATATGGTGGTTTGTCACAAACATCTGGATCTCCTCGGCCTCCTGGTATATTTCTTTCACCCACTCTATTTGGTTTCCAATTGCTTGCATCACCAAATTGAGGGAGTGTACGGTGCAAGGTGTCCAAAAGATGTGCTCATATCTAGCCTCTACCAAAGCACCTGCAGCCCTGCAAACTTTTGCATTGTCCGTAATTACTTGGACAACATTTTCATCACCCACCATCTCTATGGAGTCAATGAGAATCCTAGAAATGAACTCTGCATCTTTCACTTCCCCTTCACAGTCAACTGCCTTCAAAAACATTGCCCCCTTGGGGGACACTGCAATAACATTGATCAATGGACGGTTTTTGCAATCTTTCCATCCATCGGAAACAATAGATACACTTGTTTCAATCCAAGAATCTCTAATTGGTTTTAGTTGGGCCTCTAAAGATTTTTTCTCTCTTTGCAATAAGGTGGTACGCACCTTTTCAAACCCAGGACTTGTGAAACCAGGAGGTGCACTATTTATTGCTGACACCATGTCTCGCCAATATGGTGATCTCACCAAGTTGAATGGAAGACCATTGGCATAGAGGCAACGTGCAATTTTTTCTTCAGCAATATCTCTTGCCTCCATTTTAAATGCCCTCTCCAATGGACCTCTCTTGCGGGTGGTGATTTGTTGTTCATCTTCATCTTCCTCTTCCGTAGAGGGCATAGGCAAGAAGGGATGTTTGGAGGCCCTAACTGCTTGAGAGGGTAATGTTGGTGTTTTTTTCTTTCCGGAAGAATAACTACTTTCTTTTCCTTTTGCAATTGATTTGTCAGCATTTTCTTGTTCTTTTATAAATTCTGCTATTTGTACAGAAGACAACCCCTTCTTATTTGGGCCCACACACATATTAATCCCTTTGCCACTAGGGCCCATAAAATGAAGTTTCACTCGGTAATAGGAGCTATTATATTGTACATTGCATAAATTACACTTCCAAACAAAACCCCCACCTCCAGGAATTTGTGAAATTCTTGTGGTATGTGCCCATAAAGGAGATCCTTTCTCAATTTTGAACTTTTGACTTCCCTCCCCACCCACTGAACTTTGACTACTGGCCATTGTTGCAATCTATAAAAAATATGAAAAATAAATAAATAAATTTGAAAAAATTCTTCACAAACTTGAAAAAATTCTTCACAAACTTGAAAAAATTCATCAAAAACTAAGAAACTTGAAAAAATAGTTCAAAAGATCAAAGAATAGGGTTTAAATGCATACCTTAAACACTTAAATCTCCTTTGTAGAAGCTATTTGGCACTCCACAATCGATCTCCTTCGAATACAATCACCTCCTTTCAAAATGCCAAGATGTAGAGAAAATATGGTGAGAGCAAAATGAGAAGTAGAAATGAAATGTTTTTGTGTTGAAAAGCCTCATATTGGGCCGGATTAGGGTTAGGAAATAAAATAAAATTAAAAAAAATGCTTTTAATCTCTATTTAGGCGAACTTTATTGATGCTGGGCCGTGGGTTCTTGAAGGTTCGCCCGGGTTCGGGCCTGGTACCTTCGGGTCCACGCACCAAACACCCGGGTCTAGCGCGGACCCGGGAGAACCCACAGGCCTGGGCACGCACCCTGTGCGTACCCAGGGCGTACCCGCAGGCGAACCCGTACCGGGTTCGCACCCGAACCGGGTTCGGGGCCTCCGGGTACGAATCCGGTAACTTAGTCTAAAACATTTCTGACACTTAAAGTCACTTTCAAGTGTCCCATCATTTAAAACTTTCCATCCTCTTTCCAACGAGCTATAACACTAAGGTGCCTGATAAATGTATTTATTAAAAAAGCAACCTCGGTGAAAATAATTAAATATAGCTCAATGTTACACCCAATTAGCGGAAATGGCCGAAAAGCATTGGAATTGAAATCTAACTACGTAGGAGTGATCCTGATGACAAAAGATGATAAACAGACCCGACTGTGCGACTTACTAAAAATAGAGGCTCCCTCCAAGAATTTTGGAGCCCAACCCAAAAGCCGGAAATAACATCTGAAAGTTTCATATGACTCCTTAAAACCATCTAAGCTCACTGGTAACATCAAATTACCTCTCTAAACATGCTAACACAAACCCAGAAAGTCAATGACAACTACACTGTTAGAGAACATGAAAATGGGGACATTACAGCATGTGATTCTATCAATGTATTTGAATTTTGTTTTGATAATGAAATTATGTTTAAATATAAACATTGCGGAATGTATAGCAATTATGTGTCCATATTGCCTCTAAAGTAACGAAAATCTCCTTAACTTAAAATTTGTGTTATATATATGGATATACATTTTTTTACAAATGTCGCATCTTGTTGTATCTTCTTGTATCCATATTAAAGGTCTTGAAAAATGGTTGTATTCGTATCCATATCCGTGTCCATGCAACTTTGCTTTTAGGTGCATATGCAATGATGTAGTTGTCAACTTAATAAGAGGTTTTATGAGCAGCTAGTTAGTCTTGAAATGATAATTGATATTCAATATTCGTTATTAACAAGGAGAGAAATACTCCTTTAAGTAATAAAGTGTAATGTCCCCAATTTAGCCCTACACTCTTGTGGTTTTAGCCTATTTTCGGAAACTCGTAGGCTAAGCAGTATGGAAAATTAGGGTTTCCTATTTTATAGGAGGTTTCAGATGCATTTTTGAAGGCTTGCATGCAAGAGTTTGGAAGTGTGTTTCTAGGAGTTTTATGGGTTTTCAGAGAGCTTCAGAATGGTGTAACATGCATCTCCATCTGATAACTTTTCCAAGCACTTACTATTTATAGTAAGTCACGTTGGCTTCCCGATTTGTGTTCAGAAGGCTTTTGGAAACACTTACTATTTATAGTAAGTCATGATTACTGCTCTGATGAAGTTTTGCAAACTTACTATTTATAGCAGTTCCTATTTTTAGTAAGTCTATTTATAGCAGTATCTTTCTAGCAACAATTCAATCATCTGTAGTTCACATTTTGGGCATTGTGGCTGTTCAGCTGGCTTTTTGAAGGGTTTTGAAGTTAACTTACTATTTTTGACATTGGCTATTTTTTAGTAAGTCTATTTGTGGCAATGGCACCATCAGCAATTTTGTTTAGGTCATCATTCTATTTCTGGCAGAATCAGTGGAATGTTGGTTTTGGGTTTTGGCTCCTATTCCTCCTTGGACTGAGTCCCAGACTTAGTCAATTTTCATATCTTGAAGTTGTACCCCATGTCTAGACTTGATGACTTCAAGTTGTTTTAATGAAGGGGACATCAAGGGGCTCGAATTTCCATTTGCATTTAAATGTTTATTTTTAAATGTTATTGTGCAACTTAAAGTTGGACGCCAAAAAGGTGAGGATTAATAGTTATTTAAAATCAAAATAAAGTGACTTTTGAGAAATGGCGTCCCTTGGAGGAATTGAATAGTTTCTTGTTTGGAAGTTACAGATTGCTTCATTTGCCATTTGAAGCTTATCTATTGATGCCTTGCTCTTTGTATGATATCTTTGAAAATTGGAAAGTAGTGTTATGCTACTGGTTTGAAACCAGAACCTGGCTAAGGGGAAGCTTAGCGAATTCACTCCATCCTTCGAGCCTGCAACTATGGCTTCTTAGGTGGATTATCATGGCTGTATTTCACTTTGAAATACAGATGGAGCTTAATTTGATGAAATCTAGCAGGTTGCTGATGTAAAGCCTGTTTTTGAAGTTGCTGTTTGGTTCATGGCTGAAGCGAATTTCTGTTCGTAGTTTCACCATCGAATTTTCTATCATTATGGGTATTGGCCCATGCTGTTCCACTGTGGAGGGCGCCCCTTTCTGCAAGTTTGCAGATTTTATCTTGGAGTTTCTGATTTTTGGGAGAAGGTCGACCCTTCTTGAAGGCCGTACCTTTCTTCTTGTCTGCATTGGGAAACGTGCCTCATGTTGCTACTATTTCTGGCTCGTTTTCTCATTGAGGTTTGGGCGCACATCTCCTATCTGTGGTTTGGTTGTGGTTTGGGAGCTTTCCGAGTGGTTTTCGGGAAAGATACGTCCAAATTGGTGATTCTATAACCTGCCGGTATGATTTTCTATACTCATTGTTTCTGATCAGATTAGTTGCATTTAATTATCTTGCTGTTTTGAGCTACATTGATGCATCTATTCATATTGTAAATGTTAGAGGAAGTGATACTCTAGCCATTGATTGTTTGGGAATTCTTGTTGATACATTGCAGCTGTTATTTAATGATTTGTAAGTTGTTTAGTAGTACTAACAGCAGTTTGTTTACTTGCTGCAATTTACTTTGTTTGTAATTCCCCCCACGAAATAAAGTGGTTGTGTGGATTGTATACCCCCCACAGTTTAAGTGGAAGTGAGGTTTTTTGGCTAGCTTGCCTCCTATAATTGTTTGTAATAATCTCACCCACGTAATAAGTGGAGTATTCCCACCGCTTGTGGATGCCTGCATTTGCAAAAGAAGTTTACTTTCAGTTAATCTAGCACTCCACCATATGTTAGCACCTCGCCTTGCAAAAGGATCTTGCGTGCACATTCTTGGTGTCTTAATGGTCATTCTACTAACTACACCAAGATAACCCCAAAATTTTACAAATTTATCTGGACTTAGGGACTTGGTGAGAATGTATGTAGTTTGATCCTCAAATGGAACATACTACAACATCACAGATCCATCTTCAACAAGTTGTCTGATGAAGTGGCCATGAAGCTCAACATGCTTGGTCCGCTCATGGAATACTGGATTCTTAGCAAGCTTTAGCACCCCTTGATTGTCACAAAACAAGGGTGATGACCCTGCTTGAGACATTTGCATGTTAGCAAGCATCCGTCAAAACCATACTGCCTCACATGCTACCTTGATTGTTCCCCGATACTCTGCTTTTGTCGAGGAAAGAGCTACTGCCTGTTGCTTCTTGCTTGTCCATGTGACTACACCCATACCAAGATTGAAAACATACCCAGAAGTGGACTTCCTGTCATCAACTAAACCTACCCAATCTAAATTTGTAAAACCAACCAACCTAGGATCTTTGCATGTGCTATACAGAATGCCAAAGTCAGGTGTCCCTTTCACATATCTCAATACTCGCTTCGCTACAACCCAGTGTTTTGCCTTAGGGGCAGTCATGAAACAAGACATGCAGCTCGCAACAAAACTGAGATTAGGTCTAGTGGCAATAAGATAGATGAGGCTACCCACTAGTCGCCTAAACGCATACTCATTCACCATTGGTGAGTTTGATTTGGCTGACAGTTTCGACCCCTTCTCCATAGGAGTCGATGGTATTTTGCAATATACCATCTTGAATTTCTCCAACAAACTCCTGGCATACTTCAACAAAGAAATGAAGATACTACCACTTGTTTGCCAAACTTCTACACCCAGACAATAGTGTAGGAGACATAAGTCTGTCATCTCAAATGCCTAACAAAAATTCGACTTGATTTGTTCAATCAAATGTAACCTACTGCCAGTAATGATAATATCATCCACATAGATGACAAGAAGGATATCATTGCCAATGTTCTTGACATACAAATTTGCATCTAAGGGACTCCTCCGAAACCCATGTGCAACCAAGTACTTGTCAAACTTCAAGTACCATGCCTTGGGTGCCTGCTTTAGAACATAAAGAGCCTTCAGCATTCTACATACCTTGTGCTCTTTTCTTGCAACCTTGAAGCCAGGATGCTGCGTCATGTAGACCTCTTCCTCCAAATCTCCATTGAGGAAGGCACTCTTTGCATCCATCTAGTGGACCTTCCAACCAAACTGTGCTGCCATGGCTAGGACAAGTTGAATGGTGCTCATCTTTGTTGTGGGAGCAAAGGTTTCCTCATAGTCAATACCTTCTCTTTGCGAGAACCCCTTAGCCACCAACCGAGCCTTGTATTTATCCAGTGTTCCATTAGCCTTGTATTTCACCTTGTAGACCCATTTGCAGCCAATGGGTTTCTTCCCTGGTGGAAGATCTGACAAAACCCACATGTTGTTCTTCAAAAGATTATGATGCTCAGAATCCATAGCCTTTTCCCATTCAGGTTTACCCTTTGCTTCTGAATAATCCAGGGGCTCATAAACACTTTGAATGTTGGCCATAAGAGCGAAGTTTATTGAGTTCTTTTTGCTCTTGCCTCTAGACAATCTTCCCTCAACAAGCTCATCATCATGAATATCACCAATCAGCTTCGCCCACCACTTAGGTTGGTACAAGATCATGCATCTTCTTCCAAATTAAGATGATCATCTTGACTTGAGTTGTCTGGCATAATACCTTCTAGATGTTGATCCAGGTTATCCTAAGGAAAATCTGTTGGTACAAGATCTTGCCTAGGAGATTCCACAATGTCAAAATCATCAGAATCCCTCCCTTCAAGTGGAGCTACTGAAATCTTAGCTCCCAAATCCTTAGTCTTCAAAGGCTGATCCTCAAGACTCTTGATAGGAGAAGAGAGTAAAAAGGGCCGACTTTCCTCATCAAACACAACATCCCTGTTGAATGTCAAATAATTAGTGGCCAGTCAATCAGCCGATAGGCCTTATGATTGTCATTGTATCCTATTAGCATCAACTTTTGGCTCTTGGAATCCAACTTGGTCCTCTTGGCATCTGGAATCCAAACATAGACAGTCAAACCAAAAACTCTGAGATGAGTGATTCTTGGTTTTCTCCTAGACCATGCTTCCTCTAGGATCATATTTTTGATGGCCTGTGTGGGAGACCGGTTAAGAAGGTATACTGCAGTATACACTGCCTTATCCGAAAACTTCTTGGGAACATTTATGTTCTCCAACATACAACGAGCCATTTTCATGATGGTATGGTTCCTTCGCTCAACAACGCCATTCTACTGAGGGGTGTAGGGTGTGGTAAGCTGACATTTAATAACATGTTTACCACAAAAGTCAATGAATTGGTTGGAACAGAATTCAGCCCCATTATCTGACCTGAGAGTTATGATTTGACATTCAAACTTTTTTTCAACTAATGCCTTAAACTTTTGAAATTCATTAAACACTTGTGACTTTTCCTTGAGGAAATACACCCACATTTTCCTACTAAAATCATCAACAAACAAGAGGAAATACCTAGCACCAGTGACCCATGTAGTATTCATTGGTCCACAAACATCTACATGAACCAACTGTAGAACCTTGGATGCTCTCCAAGACTTTCCAACAGAAAATGGAGTAAGATGTTGCTTCCCTGCTTGGCAAGCTCCGCAAACACCATGTGTCTGCTATTGAATCTCTAGTAAGCCTTCTACCAAATTTTCTCGAGCCAACTGAGAGAGGTAGGCAATGTTGAGATGCCCATACCGTTGATGCGAAAGGGTGTTGATAGATGAACTCCTCACAACCATTGCACGCTCCTAAGGATCTCCAATATCAACCAACTGATACAAACCATGATCCTCGAGGCCAACTGCCACAGTTATCTTAGACTCCTTATCAACAATTCGGCACTTGTGTGAATTGAAGATGATATCCACCTTTGGACTGTGTCACATAATCTAACTCACCGAGAGCAGATTGAGCTCCATGCCCGACACATAGTATACATTAAGGAATATTAAATTTCTCCCACCATATGTGATCTGAACATTTCCCTTGCCGACAACTGTATACTCTTCGCCACCTCCAAAGATGACGGAATCGAAGCAAGCCATATACTCCATGAACCAATCTCTCCCATTTGTAAAATGTCGAGAGGATCCAAAATCAATGTACCATGTAGATGATTTGACATGATCTGTTGGTCATTTGACCATAAATGCATAAGAGGTAGACTCCAGTTTAGACTACATAGATGCCATCCCTCCTATTTTCCAAAAGCACAAAAAAGAGGTAAAAATTTGTGTTCAACTGGCATGAAACTCTGGACAATCAACTGGCGCAACTCCCATGATTTTTAAAAAATTGTCAAAAAAGAGGCTAGGAAAAAGCAAGATTTTTTTCAGTTTCCTCACGGGAGGGCGCAGGGATGTGGGGACGAGTTTCGAGGACAGGAGAACCAAGGGCCTGAGTTTGGGGACGGCAGGGGGGACGGTGGCGAGGTGGCGACAAGGCGCTGAAATACATATAATACTTGAAAAAATAGTTATAAAAATATGTATAAGTATAAGAATTTTAGATCTTGGAGACAACTAGGAGTCCCCTAGACATCTTGGGGACACCACAACGTCCTCAAATTCCTAGCGGCATCTTGGAGATGGCAACGCTAGTGGTGGGATGGTGTCGGCGATGGTGAGCTAGTAGGGGGACGTCCCCCCCAAGTCCCCAAGTCTCTGAGACGGGGACATCTAGGAAACATGGGATTTTTGGGGGGATGCGACCCCGTGCAACACTGGAAAAAACCTTCAAAAAACTCAGAAAAAACAAGATTTTTTCAAAAACAAACCTTCAAAACTTTGATGATCAACAAAAAAAATTCATAAAAAAACTCTTCAAATCTTCAAAAATTCTTTGGCATGATATTTTCAATAGAGTAAAAAAAAAATTCAAAAAAAACTCTGAAAAATAAGACAAAAATAAACTTTACAAACAAAAACCACAAACTGCACACACCCAAACGAATTCGTTGTATACACAGGAAACCCTAGTCGCAGCAAACAGAAATTAGCACAAAATCCATCAAGAACAAGTCAGATTTTTTAGACCATTGGTTTAAAAAATCCGTCGAAAGCATTTGTCCTGTGATTTTGAAAATCGTACAAGAAAAATGGAGACCCACGAATCTCCAATTTATCACGCACAAAACAACACAAGTGGTTGCGTGCCTCAAAGATGCGATTTTGCAAATGAAAATGTTTGCAAAAACACACGTCGTCGATCAAAAGAGAAAGCCTCAATGAAAAAATGCGTCCAGGAATTCACGAGTAGAAACTCGGACCCATGGACAAAGAATATGTTGTATGATTCCTTGCACAAAAAGAGCCACGAAATTTAAGACATGTGCCCAAAAAGGAAGCACAAAACACCAAGAAAATGTCAAAAATCAGAAGCCCACGATTCTTCTTTTGCAAACCCTTGAAAAGACAATTTTCTTCAACAAATCCGCGAAATACTTCTAAAAAATCTTGAAAAAATTTCAGGTAAATGCCCTCCAAAAATCTTTTGCAAAAAACCCACAATTTTACAAGTAACAACCCTTCGATTTTTATTTTAAAAAAAACGGAAAAAAACTTATGAAAATTCCCAAAAAATCTTCAAATAATCAACCACGAATTTTAATTGCTCAAAAAATCGGCCACAAATGAGCCTATGCTCTAATACCATGAAATGATAATTGATATACGATATTCGTTATTAACAAGGAGAGGGACACTCCTTTAAGTAATAAAGTACAAGACGATGTTTCTACAAAGAAACAATCGTGAACTAAAGAAACAAACTGAAAGTTACTAAAAACTAACTGAAGTAAACTAACAACTAAGATGACCATTAAATATTACAATAATACTTTAATAAGTCTTTGGCATAGTGATAAACCTTGGGGTCAAGTGTACATTGGTTATAGTTGTTGGTTCATTCATGTTTATCATAATTAGTTAAATTTCCTATGTAGAGATTTCTCTCCATTCACCCTTTTAGGATGATATTGATCAATATTTCTTGTTCTCCTTTTCTTCTAGCCAACATTTTGATTCCCTTTTAGTTTGGGAATTCATAAGTCACATATATTTCATTGCTTTCACATTGCACTCCAAGAAGTTGCGAGATTTATCCGTAGCTCCGCAAGCTTGTTTTTCCCGCAGCATCAACAATAGGTCCACACCATTGATCATTTCACAAATCAACACCCAACAAAATAGAAATTTATCATTCTAGCACCCATTTTCTCTTGTGTCACTAGTGGAAAGTTAACACATTGGCTCAAGTGGGTCCCATAGTAGCAAATGTCATAAAGAAAGCTTTCAATGCAATGGAACCATTGATCACAACAGAAAAAGATCAATCAACTGGCACAAGTTTTCATAGTTGTCAATCTAATAACTTGAAACTATTACGCTATTAGACAGAACTTGGCAGCCAAACTGCTAGGCCCGATATTATTTATATCGTTCAAAGGACACAAAGGAAAAAGGCAAAGGCAACCTACACTATTGGATACATGTCGCTATGGCACTCCTCAATGATATTGTCAAATTGACACATTTTTCTAGCTATGCCATTTGCCAAAGCTAACACAATGGATAAAGTGGGTCCAAATTTTGATAAAATGCAAGAGGTACAAACTAGAATCTCAAGGAAGCAAAACCATCAATCTCCCCCATAATCAACAATGCGTGCACTATTTCAAGAGTATCAATCTAATGCCTATTTTTTGTTGCACCATTGACCAAGAGTAAACATGTTAGCTAACGGTAGAGGCCACGCTAAAGGAAAATATTTTAAAAGGTATGTCACCATCTCTCCAAAATAATGACATGTGATGTTCTTCAAATTCCTTGTTGCATCCTCCTTACTACCTTGCCCTTTCTTCTGTAACCAATTGCCTTTGCCCTTGTCTTTGTATATAAAAGCATGTTCTACATCCTCTATCTCACTACTACTACCAAACTATGTATTTCATTTGTCCTGCTATAAGAGCTTATTGCAAAGCTCTTCAAACTTTACAGCATTCATCGAGGTGATGTTCAAGGTCTCAATAAAGCATTTGTAAAAACATGGTAAGTTTTTCAATGTGATTACCTCCATGTCCTCTTTTTCTATTTTTCAACCAATGCCTAACAACTAATCTCATGATATTGAGTAAATGCTCCTACAATGAAGCTTTCTCATCCATTATGATCAAAGTAACATATTCTTCAAAAAGAAATCTCCACTCTTGTTTAAAGTCTCGTGTAGATCTCACAAATTCTTCCAAATTTTAGCTGAATTTTTCACAACCTGAACTTCAAAAAGCATTTCATCTATTACAAACAATTTAATCAACATGTTTACTTCTCTAACACGCTAATCAAATTTATCTTAGTCTTTACCTACAATGGCTAGATGGAAATCTTTACCAAGGATAATATTTGTGAGGCATCTATACTCGAAAATAGTTAATATACGTTGCTTCCATGTATTACAATTTTTACCAAAGAATCTTTGGTTGCCTTCCAACATGATGTTGGGTTAACGACGCCATTTATACTATTTTTCCCTCCCTCAACTTGCAATTTTAAAGTAAGACAAAAAACCTCCTTGCAAATATAACTGCAAGAAAACAATAAACAAATGCCTCCCTACTAACACCAGAATATCAACAAAGCCCTTTGACTATAATCTGCAAATCCTGCACAAAAACCCATGCCATAGCAGCAAAAATATGCCCAGATATTAATAAAAAGATAGTCAACTAAGTGACTTTGCCCTAGCAGAGGAAACACGGCCTTCAAAAAATTTATGGCATGACCTACAAACAACCAAAAAATCCACAATCTTTTAACTTTTCTTGGGCTTGAAGTTGAGCAAAAAAAATCTCAGAAATTTTTGCAGCTAAACCCTCACACAAATGACAAAACCACATTTTTTGAAAACAAACTACCATGTGACCTCTTTTGCTACTATCCATCATGATTTTCTGAAAAATTTTGTTTTGGTTTCTATAGAAAAAACCTTTCATTTCTATAAAAAAATCTACATGATTTTTTACTGTTTAAAAATGATGCAGTTTTTATTAATTGTGCTGGGCACAATTTTCCAACCCTTGATTGTGCTCAAGAATCCAAAAAAATGATGTGATTTTATACAAATCCTTTTGGCTCTTTAATATGATATGCAAGTGATTCCTTGATCCATCTCTACTAGAAATAGTCCCTATTTCTTCATGCTCTCACAAACTCCATGGCTCTAGCTAAGCTCTAATACCATATTATAAAAGACAAGCACATAAAGATAACTAATATATGCATTAATAAAATAAGAAGCAAGAACTTTCTTATATAGGATGACAATGAAGAATGATAAACCACATTTTGAATGTGAGATAAATAAAAGGAACATATTATAAGGAACTAAAACATAAAGTATATCCTAAAGTTTGAACGACTTTATTAAATCCTACAACTAATAACCAATTGCCCATTACTAAATAATAATTACTTTAACAAATTGTATAGATTTAAATTTTGGATAATAATATTAAATAAATTAGTTATGAAAGCTTTTGGATTCAACTGTGTATGATTATTTTGATCGACGTTTCAAATCACACTTGTGTGATTCGAAACGTCGATCAAAATAAGCATACACAATTGAATTCAGAAGCTTTCATAACTAATTTTCATGGACTGTGGAAAAATTATACCTACTATTAAATAAATTTTCATAATCATAAACTAACAAATACAATAAATAAGAACTTACAACACACCTTACAAACAAAACAAGATGTTACAATAGAGGAGTGAGCAGCCCCTTTCTCACCCTCACTGTTATAGTGCTTTAAGAAATTACTGTGGACTAAATTCTTCTTTTATTAACAAAAAAATTGAGATGATATATTCACCTTCTATATCATCTATCATTCATTCTATATATATATATATATAAAATCAACTAAACACTTAAAGAAGATATGTTGTTCAATGAAATCCAACAATGTACACACTAAACCTTTTATGAGAACAAACATAACTTATTAATGCAACAACACATAAAGGCCTCAAGACAGTAGAATAAAAGGAGGAAGTTTATCAACATAATTGTCCACAAATGACAACAGCCGCTAGAACAATAGCTTCTACCCAACAACTATCTTTAATCAATATAATGTTGCTGCAAGTTATTTTGCAGAACTATTGGTCAATCAAAAAACACTCATGACTAGTATTTACTGGCTAATTTTCCTTGACTGAATATCACAGAGTAAACATTAGAGTAAATACTGGAACTATGCACAATACATAATAGCAATTCCACAAAGATAAATCAATATATTCTTTCGTACTTGATCACCTTGTCTCGTTCAAAATTATGTGTTGGTGTGTCGTCTACCCTAGCCACTCCCTCCTTGTACTCTCCATACTTCGAAGGAAATTCTTGACTAGTTGAGGCTTTATCCTCTTCTTCTCCTTCAATCTCCCCGACTTGCAACATGTTACAATCTCGTTCGAACATTTCGTAGTCCTCCATTTCCCAATGGACGAGTCCATTGAGTGAACTTGTCTCGCCCTCTGAGCAATGTTGGAGGGCCAAGATGCCTTCTTCATTTGGTTCCATGAATCTCCTTTCTTCGTTTATCCTTGATCCTTTGGACTTTGAGTCGAACAATGCCAATTCTTCGCTTACTGCTTGGTTCCTCAAGTCGATCACATACTTTCCCCCATTGTTTTCTATGGAGAGTGTATTTCTTTTCTAGTTGTTGTTTTCCTCGGCTACAATCAGCCATCCTCTCCCAGTAATACATCGTACACCTTTTTCTCCAATGGAATGACCACGAAACTCAACAGGAATGGTTGGTTCCCAATCGTCACCTTTTGCGCCATCAATGTTCCCAATGGCTTGATGCCATGCTAGTCAACGCCCACCAACTAGAATGTCGGTGGCCAGAGTGTTGGTTTCTCGAGATACTTCCATGTGTCTTTGGGTAGTACATTGACTCGTGATCCTCCATCGACAATCGTGTTTGTTAGACTCTTCCCCCTTATCTCCATTTGTACGATAACCTGACTCTTCCCAATGTTTACCGTTAGCAACATTGGGTCAATGACTTGTTCACCTTTGGGTGGTGGCTACACAACCATCCCTTTTCTTCGACCTTCCTATTGTCGACTTTTCTCATCACTAACTATGTTTGTGATCATGACTCCTAGTTGTGCCATCATTTGGAGAAGGTTTGTCACTTTAACCAGTATGGTCATCTATAGTATATGTCGTACGATGTTCTCTTCAGACTCCGACCGCAACAAGGTACTTGCAGTTGCGTGGGAGATTCTTCGTCCTTTTGCCATTCCCTATTCTACTTCGGCTTTGGCTTCTCTAATTCGTTCCTTTTCAGTACGAGGATCTGGATAAATTGCTTTCTTCATATGTACTATGGTAATTGCTAGCACTTCCTCATCTCGTTCCTATATGTCCAACATGTTGATGACTTTCTACTTCGGGCAATCAGTGTCCTCATGGTCACCAAGTCCACACCACATACACAACATCCCTATTTTGTCTTGGTTACTCTGGCATTCTAAAGCAAAGTAACCCCATTCGTTACACTTTCTGCACTGGATCATTCCCCCCTTTGCATCATACTAGATTCTACTCATTGGTCCACTATTATTGAACTGACTATTATTTCCTCTTCAATTCCGGTATCCACCTCGAGATGCATTGGTATTAGTATTTTGTGGTTTTGGCAATGTGGTTGGAGGAGTTATCTATTCTCCTTGGGTGAAGAGCACTTGTGTGCCTTTTGTTTTCAAATTGTATGGGCATTCCTTGATCGAATTTCCCATTACTTGGTAAATGTCACAGAATAGTTTCTTTGGACAATTTGTTTTTGTATGACCTTTGCACTCAGTGCACCATAGTTCCTTGCTTTCCCTTGTACTCTCCTCGGCTTTTAACTCCATCATACGCATCATATTTTTTCTCAAGGCTTGGACGGTCTTTGATTCATTATCGATGCTATCGTCTACGTTGTCATCATCATCGCTTGTCCTCTTTCCTCGAGAAGATGTTTTATCCTCGCTTTCTTTGTCCATCGCCTGATTGTAGGAAACAGCGTACAACGATAGAGGTACGACCTTCATCTTCTTCCTTAGCGACGATATAAACCCTTCAATGAACCATCTCCTTTTCTACTTGTCGGCTAGTTGGATTTCCAATTTGACCAATCTGTCTATAGGTCTTGAAATAACCTTGATGACCAGCAAGTGGAATGTCATGGAAAGTCAGCAAAATCTTCTTTTTGAGGTAAGAATCGGCCACCAAGAAGATCCTTCCCTTGTAATGTATCAACCCATCAACTACCTTCTACCTTTCGTCATGAAAAGTTCCTTCTATAATGCTGGTTGCAAACTGATTTTTGGCATAATCAGCAAGCAACAACTCCTTCCAATCAGCAATAAGCTCACACAATGAGCTTAGATGAGGCCTCCGAGATAGAGCATCAGCCACAATGTTGTTCTTTCCCTTGACATACTCAATGTCAAAATCATACACTTGAAGCTTACTCACCCATTTTTGTTGTCTTTCATTCAAATCCTTTTGATGCATGAAGTGCTTGAGACTATTGTGATCAGTCTTGACAACAAACTTGCTTCCCACCAAATATTGTTTGAACTTGGCATAGATGGAGTATGACCTTTCAACACCTCTTAACTTTCTGCTTTCAAACACAATGGGATGCTTATCTTGCATCAACACAACACCAACACCTTCTCCTGACACATCACATTGCAGCTCGAAGGGTTTGGAAAAATCCGGTATGGCCAAAACCAGACAAGAACTCATGATCTTCTTGAACTTATCGAAGACAACTTGTGCCTTTTCTGACCAAAAGAAAGTCCCCTTTTTAGTGAGGTCAGTAAGAGGAGCAGCACTTTGAGAGTAGCCCTTCACAAACCTTCTATAAAATCCACATAGACCCAAGAAACCTCTCAAATGAGTCAAATTTTCTGGAGGTGACCAATCCACAATTGCCTTGATCTTTTTCGGATCAACTCTCACTCCTTTTGCACTGATGATGTGGCCAAGGTAGAGCAACTCCTTCATGCCAAATTCACACTTGGACTCCTTAGCAAAGAAGCTTTTTGTCTCAAGGATAATAAGCAATTCCCCCAAGTGCTTGAGGTGCTCTTCCCAAGTCTTCCTATAAATGAGGATGTCATCAAAAAATATCAACACAAACTTTCTTAATTGCTTCTGAAATTTTTTGTTCATACAAGACTAGAAAGTGGTCAGAGCATTAGTCAACCCAAATGGCATGACTAAGAACTCAAAGTGACCATAGTGGCATCGGAATGCCGTCTTCTCAACGTCTGATCCCCTCATCTGATTCTGATAGTACCTTGACCTCAAATCAATTTTTGAAAAAAATTTGGCACCATGTAGCTCATCAATGAGCTCATCTATTCTGAGAATGAGGTACCGGTTCTTGATTGTGCTCTGGTTCAAGGCACGATAATCCACACACATGCGGATGGTGCCATCCTTCTTCTTTACAAGGACAACTGCTGAAATGTAGGGGCTTTTGCTTGGGAAAATGAAGCCCATCTCCAAGAGTTCTCTTATGTTCTTCTCAATTTCATCTTTCTGCTTCTTAAGATATATGTAAGGTGTTGTGATGACTGGTTTGGCTCCTTCCTTCTGCTCAATGACGCGCTCAAACCCCCTATCTAGAGGTGGTCCAAGGGGTAGATCAGCAAACACCTTACTACTTTTGGTGAGCAAGGATTGAATATCGGGTGGATAATCCCTCTTTGTTTCAACTAGACTAGCTAGAAGAACCATACACTCCGCATCCCACTCAACTGCATCATGCTGTATCAAGCTTTCCATTCTTTTGAAGGAGACAATCCGAGGACCCCCGACATTCCTCTTAGCACCACCTTCTTCCCATCGGATTGAAACTTGAGCTCCATGGTTTGCAAATTTAGTGAAATCTCTCCGAGAGAACGGAGCCATTGAATGCCAAGAACGGCATCCGTGTCTCCAATGCTAACAACATAGAAGTCGTCTTTGACTTCATGGTTACCCAACTGCAGAGACATGTTGGAAATTTCGTGAGTGCAAGAAATGTGGAACCCATCAGCAACCATAACTTTGAAGCCTTCAAATTCTTCTATCTTGAGTTCCCTCTTTGCAACCACTCCATCAATGAAGTTGTGCGTTGCTCCAATGTCAATCAAGGCAACTATGAGATGCTTCCCAATCAAGCCACGAACTTTGAAAGACTCGTTCTTTTGGAAACTAGAGAGTTGGGCAAATGTGCCCTCACCCCCTTGCTCTTCTTCCACCTCTTTTGGCTCCCATTCTTCTTCACTTTCAGCAAATTCAGAGTGCTGCTCTAAGTGATCAGATTCTGATCCATAATCAGAATAGGCCTCCATATGGTTAGAACGGCCTCGTCCATAGCATTTGTGTCCCTTTGACCAAGGTTCTTTGCATTTATAACATTTTCCCTCCTTCCTAAGCTTCTCCCGAGCATCATCATCCAACCTAGGAGGAAACTTCTTATGCTGATTTGAAGAATGCCTTTTGTCCTGTTTATGAGGAAAAGGCTTGGACGAAAACTTTGGCCTAGGTTCGGACAACTCCATGTTTCTAGCTTTCTTAATGGATTCCTCAAGGCTTGGTGGGTCAAAAGCCTTTACCCATCCCTTCAATGGTTCCATTAGTCCTTCAGAAAACAGCACCACTAACCTTCTTTCAGTGATGTTGGGCACCATCACGGAAAGCCTTTGGAAGTCTCCAATGTATGATTCCAATGAACCATGTTGATTTAGCTGTGCAAGCTCCCTGAATTTCACCTCAGGATCCTTAGTGTCAAATCTTTCGATCAACTTGTTGGTGAATTCTTCATATGTTCTAATTAGGTTGTGGCCAAGGGTGACCAAACCATGGTACCACCACTCATGGGCAGCTCCTTCCAAGTGTAGGGTGGCGAATTTAATTGTATCCTCCTCCGGCATAGGTCTCAAGGAGAGGTACTTATCCAGTTTCTGTACCCACGCCCTGGCTATACATGCATCACTTCCATCAAAGTGAGCCAAAGACACCTTCCCGAGAGCTTGTTGGTAATCCGTTCTAGGACCCATAGGAGCTCGGTATTTAGTTCTTCCACCATTTCTCTAGTTCCTTTGATTCTCGAACTGATCAAAGGTCCACTATTCCCTAAGATCAGGAGGGAAGGAGGCATACTCCAAGTAAGCTTGTCTGGCATCATCTGCAAAATGTGTTGCAGCTTCAATTTGGGGTTCTTCTCTTTGTGTGAATGTGGGGAAAAGTGGCCTAGAGGCTAATCCTCTAGAAATGGCCTCATGTTGGCCACTAGTTTTGTCTCTCCCACTGCCAATGTTTCCATTAACGCCACCATTTTCACCATTAGTTTTGTTTTGGTTATGGGGCGGATTATTTGCAGCCTGCTGATCCATTCTTGCAAGTAAACGAGACATCAAGTCAATCATCCCGTCAAACTTCTTCTCCAGTCTATCATCTCTTTCATCCATGGCCTGCTTAAGACTGTCTGCCATCTCTTCAACTGCTTTACCACTGTCAAGTGCTTTCCCTATTTCTCTAAGGGCCTCAGAAAAGGTATTTGCCTCTAGTGTAGACGAAAATTGAAACTACAGATTTCCGGCCTGACTTCTGGTGTAGCATCTGTGGGCTCTGTCACTCATCTGTTAATTGAACTCTACTGACACAGGTTGGCAGAATCATGGCTCTGATACCACTGAAATATGCTAGGCAATTTTTTTCCAATTTTTCACAACTAATTTCACCCATTAACATTAGTGAAATCATAAACCAACTGAAGGGAACCCTTTCCTCTGATCAACCCAGATCCCAGTGCGGGCAAGGTGAGAGCATACTCGAAAGGGGGTCATTAGCACAAAGCTAAAACAGCTAAAAAGTACAATGAAAAGAGATAACAATCAACTCGACCACTTATTCAGCGGGAGAACTGAGAATGTAAGTACATTGCTGAAAGTAAAGATGTAACTCAACCACTTATTCAGCGGGAGTGTGTTGACGGCTTAGCCGATCAGCAATATGATGTTCAATGCATTACAAAAAAGTAACTAGGCGGCACGCCGACCTCTTCCACTTTTCAGCAGGTGATGCAAGAAGCAAATACTAAAATGAAAGACTGAGGCTAGGCTAGTCTCTTCCACAATCGTGGGAAAAGCAAGAAGATAAGAATGTTGACAGTACTACTGTTCAGCTTACAATGAGATAGAGAGCCTGCCAAGAATGCAAGATTATAAGTCTTCGATGTTGCAATAATATATAGTAACTCTCCTATACTTAGCCTGACTTCTCAAACTCAAACCTCTACTCAAAATCCCAACTTTGACAATCTGATTTTGACAGACCTACAATTGAAAATACATAACCAGCAATACAGAAACTCACTAAAATGTTGATATCTTACTCAAAACCCAACCAAACGACATGAGATAAAATGCAAAAGCTTCTAATGCTGACAGCGCCCAAGATGGAACCAAGAAACCACCCCAAAATACTCATATTTATTTTGCACGGACTTCAAGACAATTCCATAATGGTACGGCCCCCAAGGAGGGGCGATTTTGCTTTATAAAATTCAACTTTTGGAAATAAAATCTGAAACTTGGCTGGAAGGGTCGCCCAAACCTGCCAAATACAAATAGCAACTACCCATAACCCAAATAAATTCACTCAAAACATTTAAGCAAAAACCCAATTCAGCTACAGTCAAACCAGCAACCACAAAACTGATTGAAATACTAGAAACTCAGCTACAAAATGCAAGATAACTCCACTACAACCAATTCTCAACTAGTTGCTATCTTCCAAGCAAGAAGTTAAGCCAAGCTAGGAGGTATGCATCCCTCGAAGCAATTCTGACACCATTCCGACAGCATAACAATACTGAAGACATAAGATGATCAAATGAGAAACCAAGCTCTCCTTATAAAGCTTTGGGAGAACTTCTCGAAGCCTCTAGAAAAGTGCGCCCAAACCCCCAAAGTCAACAATTTTCAAATTTCAAGTTGACCGACTCCCCCTCAAGATGGCATCCCACTTCATGAAGTAATAAAACTTGATTTATTGAAAATAATGCTTTTCCTCAAAGTTGGCATCCAATTTGTAAGTCACATTTTCACCTTTAGAAAATATTTATCTCACCTCCTAATGAGGCGTCCACCCATGAAGACCCCCTTTTTAAACACAACTTAATGTTATATCACTAGGCCAAGGTCATAAAGTGAAAATATAACATTATTAATTAAAATACCTTATCTCACCAAAAAAGGGAGCCAGAAAGCCAAATTCACACTGCCAATTGAACAGCTCACGGAGGGGGGCCAAAAGTGTTGATGCCAAAAGGACCACTGCCAAAAATAGAATTTACTAAAAATACTAAATTCAGGAAGTTGTTCAATCAACATGCGAACTACACTGTTGTGAAGCTCTCTGAAAACCCAAAAAGAAACCACAAACAGAACTCCAGAATTCCAAGCGCAACCTTCAGGAAAAGCTGAAACAACCTCCACAAAGATAGGAAACCCTAATTTCCACTTCCGAGTAGCCTACGGGTCTCCGGAATACGCTAACGGCCATCTGCAAGATCACTGTTGAGAAGGGGACATGACAGTCACCCTCAAGCTGCCTTTGAGGTCCCTTCGATGCTCCCTTTGTCTTGGTGATTTCGGCTTCGATCTTCCAATCTTCACTTCTCTCGTTAATGTCCAGTTTTCAATTTGGTGTATGGTCTCTCTGTGATCATCAATAAGTTCTCTCTGGCCTTCCCCTTCAGCTAGTTTTATTGGTACAAATTTTTCTTGGTCAATCAGGTTCGTGGTTCCCTTCTTGCCTTCCCCTTTGCTTGATGAAGAGCCTTCTTTGTCACATGGTGATACTTCTTCGTCTACCGGTGATGGTCTATACGATTCTATGGCAGTGTTCTCTTCTTCACTTTCCTCTTCATCCAATGCTGATGGTATGGACAATTCGTTGTTTTGGTTGGTGAGCTCGGTGTATGTTTCGTCGGGAAGTGGTAGATGTTGGGCTATCTCTACCCACTCTCTCTTCGCATGTTCTCTTGTTCTAATGGTTCTCTATCTCTCCCAACTACAACTTCTGCTAGCACTTCGACTTCTGCTCCTAGGTGGGCTCAAGCTTTCCCTTAGAAACCCTTCACCTTCTTCAACTTCACCCCTCAATCGTCATCATTGTTCTCTTTGTTCTTTTATTCTAAGTGATCTTATATTCTAGAAGATTGATTCTTGACAGCTTTTTATTAATTTCCTGGTTTTATTTAAGGTTAAGGGCATTAATTTCTTAATGTATATTGTTGGTCAATGTCACGCTCTTCTTCCTCCCTTTTGTTTAATTCTTCATATCGTTGCAGTATCTATTGTCTTCTTTGTTCTCTGTCATTGTCAACCCAAAGATCTTGCAGTATGTAGTGATATGCAATCAATCTCGGCAATCTGTTGAGAAGACGATCAACCTCTGGGTTGACAGTTAGATTGTCCCAGATGGCAACTTAAGGGACCTCTTTGTTGAGAGCTTCCCTCCATACGCGTTCCTTTAGCAAAATGTCCCACAAGTTTATCAAGTCTTCTATCAACGTGTCCTCTTGTTCTTCATTTTCTTGCACAGGTTCTTCGGCAAGCTGACCCATTACAGCGCCATGATTCTCGTCTATGTGTTGTGTATCACTAAGGTTCATATCACCAACAGCACCAAATGTTTACTCCTTTAAGCTACTTGACCGATTAATACAGATTACAGAGTAAACAGAATTATAGAACAGCAATAATTAAACATATTAATTACACAAACAATCCACAAAATATATGTATTGTATTCTCATTCATCGGATAGGCAATAAGTACATCATACAGAATGTGTGCGATCCCTGACTACAAATGAAAACATACGATATATAGCCAGCCAATGTTGGTTGAGGACACCATCCGTTGGCAACTACCAAGTACAACCACCTAACGGTCGGGGACATAACTAAATATTAACATAATTATTTATTTTTATCTTGCCAACTACAAAAAGCATGAAAGCATGTTAAGTCAACTAAAAGAAAATTCAGTTCCTAGGTAAAGTGAAATAAAGCAAAAATCATGAAAAAGGTTGCACCATCTTATCCAATCAACCTACAAAAAGGATAAAGCAGATTTAAGCAGAAAAGAGGTTTATTTCAGACAATTTTGAAGGTTTTGTTTCCTCTTTGTAAGAGGCTGAGATTGAATTGCTTTAAATAAATTATTCTAGTCCTAGAAGCTGCGGCTGAGAGTTATAAATATGTGTGATGAACACATAATATAGGAGGGTTGAGGGAAAACTTATGTTGGAGAAATCATCATTCAAAGGATTGATGTCAAGTCTATATGTTTTTTGTATTGAATGAATGTATGTAAGTTAATGTAAAGCCTATGTTGCAAAAGCTTATATGGAGATCATTCATTCTGCATTTGCAATTTCGTCAAGTAAATTGAATGAGTAACTTAGTCAAACTTTGTGTTGATACTCTTTGTTCATTCAGGTAATAACTTTGTGTATTGCTTTAGCAATTTATCTCGTGGAATTGCATGATGTTCGTTCATTTAATCATTTCCTGTGTTGATGCTAATTCATTGGTCTCTAGTTTAGCTAGTAATGAACATCCATCGATGTAATATCAAATATCCATCTGCAGCTCAATACAGTTCTCTAGTTTAACCTGTATCAAGTTGTGTTTGTTTAGGTTTGAATTGTTAGTCCTCCTTAAATCTAAAATTCTTGCTGCAGTCTTGGTTGTTGATAGTTTGCGCTGTATTCAGAGCAAAAACATAATCCATTAGATATTTACATTTAATGCAAAACCTCAATGAATAATTTGTATACTGTGCACATTTGTAAATTCTATTAGTTTTAAATTTAATTACCTATCAAGAAGCTTCCCCTCATAATTTGAAGAACAGTTATACCATACACACTATTCCATTTTGTGTTGTCACAAAACTGACAAATTAAAACGCTAACACTACTAAAATGTACAAAAGTAACTAAAGTTAATTTTGAATTTTTGGGCTTGAACAACTTGTCCATGGAACCATTGGGATCAACCTTCAGACCTAGTCGCCTAAACAAAATGGATCAAGATCTCCACTTAGGACTCATCGACATATCATTATATGGAGAGTTCAGATCTAAGAAATTGGAGAAGTAAATCATGAGCTTTATAATGAAGTTTATCTTTCTACATTGTGTTCCTATCTATTAATATGATATTTTTCTATGAATATCCTGTCTATGTGTGTTTCCACTATCATTAAATTCATTAAATTTATCTTTGTAAAGATTAAATCAACCAAGATTGCTTACATAAATTGCTTTAGAACACATTCTCTTTTGCCAAAAAAGCATACTTTACCTTTCAAAAGATACTGTTGCAACCAAAGCTGGATTCATTTTGAACAATGTGACAAACCTAAGAAGCTTAATTTGGAGTAAAAGAACAAAATGTTTCAAAATGAAGAAGAGAAGTTCATTTATGCAACCTAATTAATAGCTTAAGAAAGCAAATAACAAACCTCTTCAGGATATCCCAAATCATAGACGAGCTTCTTAAGTGTGCCATTATATGTCAATGTTTCAAATGTTTCAGGCTTATATTGTGCGAGTGTATAGTCCATGTCAAAACCAATTGCTACAATGCTCTTCATGTTAAGAGATCGGTTACAAAATATTTGTTTTCTCATATCAATATTATGACCAGATTCTTGTGATGTCCAAATAGGAAACTTCTGACCAAAATGATTTGCTATTTGTTGGTGCTCAAATAATGCATCACTGCTTTGGAGAGTCCCCTTCATTTTATTGACTACCTGATTCAACATGGAACCTAAGAGATAAATATAATATAACATTAGCATAACAAAGAATATCCAAACAAATGGCAAGAGCAAATCAACAAATGTGTTAAATTTTGGACAACACAAATGTGACTTATATATTACCGGCACCTTAAGGTGTTAGCATATTCTGCAAGTTGTTTACTCGCAAATGAAATCAATTTCAATACATCAAAAAGAAGTTGTAGAAATAACTATGCATGGTGAAGTGTGTTCATAAATTTCAAAAAGGTAGATAGGACAGGATATATTGCACAAGAATAAAGTAAAATGAGAATAAATTATAAAAACAGATTAGGAACCTTGTTTCAATTCATCAACAATGCATATTAATCTTTTGATTCCAAACAATAAGCTTAAAAACAAGTGTAGATGGCACTCTTATGGCCTCTAATTTAGGCAGAAATTCTTGAAGATTGGAAATTAGAATTAAATCCTTTTGAAACCCTTTTGCAAAGAGAAAATGTTGCCTTTGTGAAACAAACATTGACCAAATTCACAATTTCTTGTAGCTTTCAGAATAGACTGGTACACAAGAAGAGAAAATGTGCATTTGCGTTTTGATTTTGGCTTTAGACAATCATGGTAGACTTTGTGGTTTTAAATTGAATGAAAACTAAATAATTGGTTACACTTAATACTAATCAGGTGCAGGCATCATCATGCAAGAAGATGAAATCATCAAATGAAATGGATGTAGAATCATACAATAGTGTAAAATCATGTCAGACTCAACACCTTAAATAAACGATGATGACACAAACAAACATGTATTAGATTTCATTAAATGATGAAATCATCTCAAAAGACAATGATAAAGAGACTGCATGGGTCACAATTTCCAATGCAGCTATGAATTTTTTTATTTGAGTTAGATCCCTGTAGAATTCTATATGTCAAAAAAAATCATTCATCATTTTTCAACAAAAAAATTCCAAAGAGAGATGATCTGCATTAGCATAAACTCTTTTCTTTGTACTATCGTTCTGAAGGACTGTATCAAGGGAAAGACCTATGACCCTAGTCCCTAAGTAACTTCATACACAGGGACCTTTTCCAAACTATCGGTAAAAGAGTATGAATATTCCTAGGAAGAATTATTACAAAAGAACAAAATACCTTTGCATTTCACAAAATATTCTAGTTGGTATCAAATGGTAATGGTTTTCAGCTTGCAGTTGTATCATGGACATTAGCCCTGATTTTTTGAACAAAATTAATATTAGTTACTTGAACTTCAGCATTAAATACTCGAGTATTTCTTTCCTTCCATATATGTGAATAATGTAGGCCAGTTTGATTTGTGAAATGTGATGGAGAATGGAAATTTCTATTCATGTGCTGCTCCATCATTTAAAATCATGATCAATAGAGTTTGCCTTGTTCCTATTATTTCAAGTAATACATCAAATTACTTCCACAGTTTTGTAGCCAGAGGGGAGTAGAAATAAGTGGGGAACAGATTCTGAGTTTCTTTTATACTTCAGAACTTTAAACAAATTAAAGGTTCAATTATACCTCTTTTTTGCAGACTCTCTTCTGTTACAAAATTTTACACACAAGCCATTGAGAAGGATTTTATTTTTGGCCATGTGTGGCTGTCCCAATTTGATTCCATTGTCTACTAGTATGTTCAGGCATGTTATTGAGTTTTTAATAAGCCAAGTCAACTATCATGTCCCTCTTTTCAAGCAATGATGTTAAGGAGCACCTTAGCCTATTATTTTATATCCCATAGACTAGTGGGGTGTTATAAGGAAAATAATTAAATAATTCAAGTTGTCAAAAAGTTAACTTTATTTTATATTATAAAAAACTTATGTATAATTATTTAAAAAGTGTTCTTAAAAGAGGATCAAAAAGTGTCACTAGGAATGGGACCCAAAAGTGACGTTATTTTAAAACACTTTTTGTAATTTTAAGTTTTTGAGGGAAAAAGTGAAAAAGAATATAAAATTAAATTATATTCCCTCAAGGCCTAGATAAGGAGGGTTTGTGCTTAGAAAATCTACTTCTTACTCATTTTATCAATTTCTACTTTCTAGAGGATAAATAAGAGTTCTTCCTCTTCTACCCCAAGGGCAAAAACCCTTTGGAAAGATGGTTTCAAGGACAAAAACCCTACTAGCCATTTAAGTAATTCCATGCTAAATATACCTTGATGCTAAACCATTTTGGAGATTGTCAGTTTTGGTTGTGGATTTCAGCTTGTTTGTGAGGTGTGGAATATTCAAAAAATACAAAATATATTTCGTATGTTTCCTTCAAATTATTAGATGAAGATATTCAAGAGGTTCTTTGTGTTCCATCTTTGTCAACTAATCTCCTATTTTTTTATAAGATCACTCACACAGGCTCTAGCAAGCGAATTGAGTTCACACCAGATACAATGGTAATCAATGAAATGCACAATGAGCCTTCAATTATCATGGGAAAAGTAGATCGTCATTCTAGACTATATCAGTTTTCTCACTTTGTTCCTGACTCTCCTTCAATGGAATTACTCACTCATTCAGATAGGTGAGTTGTTTGTGGCATCAACGGTTTGGCCACTTGAACTATCTTTACTTGCAGCATCTCGGTCAACAAGACATGGTTTCAAGGTTGCCTTCTATTTGATTTTCTAATGGAGTTTTCCAAGGATGCATTCTTGGTAAGCATCCTAAGGAGAAATATGATAAAGGAAAATCATGGAGGGCTACACAACTATTTGAGTTAGTGCACAATGACTTGGTAGGACCATTTCAACATCTGTAATATCCCCATTTTAGCCATTTGCTCTTCAGTAGCTCATCAGCCTATTCCAGAAGTCCGTAGGCTTGTTGAGGTGAAATTAGGATTTCCATTATTTAGAGGTTTTTGGCATTTCTCAAAATTTACTATTTTTAGTGAATTCTAATTTTGGTAGTGATCCTATTGATAGCATCTCAATAAGTTTACCATTTTAGTTGGAGCAGTTGAGTATGTTTGGTTTTAGCTTTTGAGGTGAAATTTTGGTGAACTAATATATTTCAAGGCACTATTAATTTAATTTCAAGTTGACCCCTTGGCCTAGTTCATTAACTTTAAGTTGTGTTTAAAAGGTGGCCATGAAGGGGGACGCCTTCATGAAGGAGTTATTAAATATTTAATAAAGTTTTATTGTGCCTTGAAGTGGACGCCATTCTAAAGGAGGATTTAATATTTTTGAATTTTAAAATATTTCAAAAAGAACTTTTGGCGTCCCATTCTTGGAGATGTTTTGGGAATTTGAAAAGTCACCTTGTTGATGAAAGGTAGCTTCAGTCAGATATAAATGATGATTGCTGATTGCATCATCATCATTTATATGTGATCAAAATTACTCTTCATATAAATATTTATGGAAAATAAGTAATTTGAATTTATAAGCATGCATAAGATTCGAAATAATAAATAATGTTCAAATTCTGCAATAAAATCGGAACTCATATAATATATATCTGCCACATATATAAGGTTATATGTGTGTTAGTTTGTTAACCGAATGTTAGTCGGTTATGCTTGGAGCCTGCGTGCCCAAAGGGACATGTCTTCTCATGAGACGCATCTCTTAGAGGCGAGTCTCCAACATATATAAGGTGGTTCCCTCATTGATATGCAAACATCGAAATTTATAAATGTTCTGCAATCAGCACATTCAGCATAAGAGAAATAAATCTGACTTAGAATTTTGAATAGAATTCTTACACTTAGAATTATCTTAGAATACTTAGGCTCCTAGTTTGATAGAAGATTTGATTACATTTACACACCTCCTTTCTTATAAAAGAGAAGTTTTGCTCCAGCTTTTCTCATCCAATGTTTACGCTAAGGTTATGCTATCGAAATGACATTGTAAATTCAACTTCGAGGAAAACTTACCTCCTAGCAATTAACCAATTTTGTGTTTGAAAGATAACACCTAGTTGGCTTCATGGCTGCTTCTCCTCTAGACAAGCAGATCGGGTTTCAAAATGGAGAATTTTGGTGATGTTTCTCAGTTTTGGTGTTGCTGGTATTACTACAGCTGAAAGTGTTTTTTGTTAGTAGCTTTTTGAGCAAACAAAATATTATTCTGGGTATGTTTGCAAAGTGATTCTAGACTCAAGGCGACCCTTTCCACAAGAGATTGGAACTTATTTCCAAGTTATTATTTTTATCTTGCAAAATCGCACCTCCCAATAGGCCGTACCTCTCATGATGGGCATTGGAATTCGTGCCAAATAATTGGAAGCGATTTGAAGTTGTTTCATCATTGTAACTTGG
This sequence comes from Sequoiadendron giganteum, assembly GCA_007115665.2. Taxonomy (NCBI): domain Eukaryota; kingdom Viridiplantae; phylum Streptophyta; class Pinopsida; order Cupressales; family Cupressaceae; genus Sequoiadendron; species Sequoiadendron giganteum. The sequence continues at coordinate 618,231,544 of CM021109.1, read as the reverse complement.
GCGCCTACCCTCCAAAGAGTCTTTGCACTTCGTTTCATCACGTTTGGAAGTATATTGATGAAGTGGTGAGCATTTATGTGGTTTTCTGTTTGCTGGTTGACATTTTCAGTTTGCTGGTTTTTGTTATCGGACTTCAATAAGTTCAGTTTTTAGCTTCAATTTCAGTATTAGAGAGGTTTAAAACTTGGAAGTTTCATCCTTCACATATTTGCATTTTATCTATCAATGTAACACTTCTAAATTGCAGAATTCTCTATTTGTAAGGTTGTGAATTAATAGTACTAATCCAACCATTGGTATTTACTGCATTTACTTGTGATTTTTAATGCAAACATTATAACCCCTGGATGGTTTACCGCCAGTGTGGAAAAAGAACTTAATAATCTCTCTTTTGTACCCACTGAAAAGTGGTGAATTCCCATTCACAAGTGGATGCCTGCCGCAGTGGATGAATTAGTTTGCTTTGTTTCTTTCTTCCCCCCACTGAATAAGTGGAAGTGTGGAAATTGTTCATGGCTGGTTCACCACCTCTTTACTTTCAGTTGTAACTTCCTTTCAAGTTATTGAGCATTTACCTCCACCATATGCTAGCCCCTCACCCACATCGAGTTTTAGGGCACATTCCTGGTGTTGAGTGTTTTCAGTTTGCTTATTACTTTGTTGAGCTAACACTAATCAGTTGGCTTAGTGCTAGTTGTGTTGTGAAAATTCCAAAAAAAAATTGTCTAGCACATTTCAGCATCCATCCTTCAGTATGGCTCGATATGTCTTGACACTTATTGATGATCTTTCCAGATACACTTGGGTTTACATTCTCAAACAAAAGTTTGAGGTCTTTGATTCTTTTCAGGACTTCAAAGCTTTTGCAGAGAAACAATCAGGGAAGTTCATCAAGATTCTATGTACATATAATGGAGGTGAATATGTTAACAATCAATTTGAACAATTTTGTGCTTCAGAAGGTATTAACATGCAGCACAAAATTCCATATAGTCCTCAACAAAGTGGGGTCGGAGAATGCAAGAATAGGTTCTTGAAGCAAATGGCAAATTTTATTATACACTCCAATTCTTTGGCACCTCAATATTGGGTGGAGGCCATAAACTGTGCGTGTTACATCCAAAACCGAGTTCCTCACAAAGCTCTAAAGGGGGTTAACTCTTTTTCAAACTGCAACTGGTCAGAAACCCACAGTTAAGTACTTTCAAGTGTTTGGTTCTCTAGCATGAGCCCCATTCCAGTAGAAAAATGCAAGGCTATGGATCCACAAAGCAAGCCTTGCATATTTGTTGGGTACCCAGATGATGCCAAAGACTATAGGCTTCTCCATCCCACCACTCACAAGTTGTTCATCGAGAGGAGTGTTTGTTTTGAGGAGATTCCTTCTAGTTCTTCTCCTACCACTTCTCCATCTACTATCACATTGGAGACATTGCACCATGATGACATTTTTTCAAAGGATCTTAATCCTCCTAATGTTGATGAGGAATCTTCTTCCTCCACTTCAGATAGCGAGAATGATGATGAATATTCACATTCTTCTCATAGTCATCATTCAGAGGTTGATGATTCTCCTCCTCACTCTCCAACCTCTGGGCTTTGTTGGGCTTGTCATACATTACAGTCAACAAGAGATTGGGTTGGTGATCCATCAATTACCAAAAGAACAAGGTCACAGTTTCAGCAGGCTCCACATCTCTTCGTTGCTTCAACTTCCAATCCACGGACCTTTCAAGAAGCTTCGAGTATCCCCGAGTGGGATGCTGCTATGTGGTAAGAGTTTGGTTCTTTGGAAAAGAACCATACATGGGATCTTGTCCCTCTTCCTAAGGGAAGAAAACTTTTTCAATGCAAGTGGATCTATTGGACAAATATTGGACAAAATTTGTAACCGATGGGTTGGCTGATAAGCATATGTAAAAACCCTTGTTCTGCCTGAGTGAATTCCTTTGCAGCTGCTGGTCTATTTTTTTTTTGAGTTTTGTAGTTTTCTTGTTTTTTTGTGTCTTTTGAGGTTTTATGTTTTTCTTTTGTATTTTTTGATAAAAATGCTTTGAAATGGAAACAAGAGAGAATTACCAAATCTGATGCAAATATCTAAATAACTATAGGAGCAAATCAACACTTTGAATTCAGTTTTATTGCAGATAAGAATGAACATGAGTTTCTTTCAATATCTCATACCCGGTAGAGATAAGCATCATTCAATGGAAATCTGAAACTGATTGCAGCAGACTGGTAAAAACCCTTTATGATCAAATCAGCAGCAAATTGTAATTTCTCCACCTTTAAATGCTTCATTCCTCATGCCACAAGCTAGCCGCCCAGATTGGAAGTGATAATAGGCCAAAGAGAAAGGCGTTTCAGCCTAGGAAGAACATGCCTCTTTTCCAGAACAGTACAGCCTGGTTAAAGGTGAATGGTATGGCCTACAAAATGTCATGAATCTGCTCCAGCAATGATATTTGATCTAATATTACCAGCAGCAACAAATCCTTCTGATTTATCAATGATAATTCTTCAAAAACTTAAAGAAAACTCCTCCAATAAGCACAATTTTGACTACTGGATGTAGCCAACCTGATAAGCAGCCTTCAGATGATATTGCACACCCTCAGGTAGCTGAAACACTGAAGCAGCTACACTCTCCAATGCCTTGAATTTGCAGAAACCCTGGTTTCTCTTCTCCCAAAGCCAAATGCATAAGTTGCAGGAGTATCAAGAATAATAATAAATGACTTTTATCATCCTCCAAAGGCACGATTCCCAAGTAGCCTTTTAATCATAAAAAATATATTTTAATATGTGCTTTTGTTGCACTTTAATATATCTCATACTTGGGCGTTAAAAACAATGTGCTTTATAATTGACTTTTAATATCATTATGACCCCCTTTATAATATAAAGTTGAATAATCATATGATGTACTTTTAATAATAATTAATAATTATTAAAGGTTACCTTTAATAATAATTAAAATAACATATCTTCTTAATTAAACATCATTTCTCAATTCCGTCTGAACCAAGAGGTCAACCGCTGCATCAACAATCCAACCAGGTGCCTTTCCAAAAATAGTAATACTGGACTCAATCCACCAAGTGACTTACTATAAATAGTAAGTGTCTACAAAACGAGTCCAAATCAACTCCTAAAGACAAATCCACAATATCACCTGACTCCAAAGAAGCAAACACCACAAAGTGCCATCAAAGAAACTGACAACACCCACTGAGGACTCTCTAAACGACTCCATTAGCCTACAAGAGTCAAATAATAGGCTAATCCAAGAGAAACTGAAACAAGCTGAGAAGGGGACATTACAGCATAAGGTTCGCTTGGTCGCGAAAGGATTCTCTAAGGTTCCCATGATTGACTATTTTGAGACTTTTGCACTAGTTGCCAAAATGAATTACATTTGACTTGTCCTTTCTATAGCTGCAACACATTGTTGGGAAGTTCATTAGATGGATGTGAAGAGTGTTTTTGCTTTGCAGTGACCTTCAAAAGGAAATCTACATTTAGCAACCACGAGGGTTTGTACAAGATCCTTCACTTGTTTGTAACCTTTGGAAGTCTCTCTATGGCCTCAAATAAGCTCCTCAAGCTCGGTATGCAAAGATGGACTCCTTCCTTCAAACAGTTGGGTTCACTCGATGCCATTTTGATCCGAACATCTATATTTTGCAACAGGATGACACTCTCACATTTTTGGTTCTCTATGTTGATGACTTGTTGATCACAAGGAGTCACTCATCCACCATCAAAGTAGTGAAAACTACTTTTCATGATAGATTTTTGATGTCAGACTTCGGACTTTTGCATTACTTCTTGGGGATTGAGATCACTCTATCATGCTCCGGTATCTTCCTTGCACAACCCAAGTATGTTCTTGATATGCTCTCCAAATTTCGCATGGTTGATTGTAAGCCTGCACCAACTCCATTTTTGTCAAGGGTCAAACTTGAGGCTAAGTTTTCTTCACCTTTGGTTGATGGCACTTTATATCGACCGCTTGTTGGAAGTCTCATCTACTTGACTCATACAAGACCCGACATTTCATATGTTGTGGGCATGGTCTATTGATTCATGCAGGAACCACAAGAGTTCCATTAGAAATAAGCGGGTTCTCAATGGTCTAATATTGATTCAGTATTCAACGGGTGTGAATATTGAATTGGTGGAATATACAAATTCAAATTGGGTAGGCGATTCTCAAGATTGCAAGTCTACTTTTGGGTATTGCTTCTAACTTAGTTTTGGTCTAGTTTGTTGGTCGAGCAAAAAGTTGTCAACAATTGCTCTATCATCTACAGAGGTTGAGTATCGAAGGGCAGTTAATGCCACCACTAAGGCTATTTGGCTTCAAAATATTCTCACTAAGTTCGGCATTCCATTCAAAAAGCCTAAAGTCATCTTTTGTGACAATCAGAGTGCAATACAAATCTCAAGGAATCTAGTTCATCATTAGAGAACTAAATACATTGAGATTCATATGCACTACTTTCGGGAGCTGATTCAAGAAACCATCATTGATCTTAGTATTGTCCTACATCGAAGCAAATTGCAAACATATTCATCAAAACCTTCACTTAGAGCAAGTTCATTTTTGAGTTTTGTTGGGGGTGCGACAAGGGTCTACTTCAAGGGGGGCTTCTTAGTCTTTCAATTTTCTCTCTCTACTTGAAGGGGGGGGGGTATTTTCTCTCTCTATTTTTTGGGGGACAGGGGGGGCTTCCTCTTATGAGGGGGCTACTTTTGGGGGGGATCTCTTTGTACAAAGGTACCTCATCGAGCTTCATTTTTTAGTACCCATCTTTTCACCCACCTAAGCTACACTTAAGGGAGGGGTGTTAGCATAGGTTTTTATTTTCCTTATGTTAAGGGATATTTCCTTTTCCCTACACATATTATTAAGCTTGCTTAGGTTAATTAGACTTGGTTAATATGAGGCAACGTGGCGTAATCCATCAGCTACATATGTCACTCTCTCCCACACATGGGTAGTTGAGCTTCACACCCTCATTTGGATTCTTAAGCCATCTCTCATAACCATTATTTCGTCTTTATCTAAGTAGGTTATGCCACATGTTTTGGCATTTACCAAGTAGGTAAAACCTCTCACCTATTATGGATAGATGGAATTAATGCACCTCTTGGATGTATTTGCCCATTTTTTGCTATATATACAACACTCTCCTCTCACCTCAGCTAGTTCAATGAAAGTAAAGTGAATATTCTCAAAATTCTCTTACAATTGTCTCTTATTGTCTTTCTTTCAGTATTCTCTCCCCATTCCGCTATTTTGATCTTATCATTTGTCAATTGGAGTTGTATGTGATCTGTGATCGATATCAAATCCTATCTCACTTCTTGCTTCTCACAAAATCTAACAAACAACAGGTCAAGTAGCCACTGCAATTGTTTTCCCAAACTTGATAATGTCCACCTTATCTATGTTCCAAAAGAGACATTCTAGGAGTCTAGTTGCTCCGTCTCTAATATGTTTAAGGTAATAACCATTTGATTATCCTAGGGAATACACTATTTTGCTATCAATTTGGTAGTTGTCATAAAGAAATTTATTGTCATATAGAATTGTTCTCTTTGTTGGTACTTCGTGTTATCTTCATTGACTTTGTGATCCAATGCTCAACACGAGCTATATTTGTAAACTTACTTCAATAAATAAAAGGAATTGTTCTCTAAGGCACACCTTATACTTTGTGAACTTTCCACACTACTTTCATGGTAAGGACTTAGCTGAATGATTTTGTATTGATCATTTATTGAATTGTGTTAGTGGTATTTATTATGTATTAAACTATCTTATAGGTTGGGTTAAGACATTAGGAGAGCTCTAACTATGAAGACTTCAATTCCTAAGAGAAAATTTCAGCACTAGGCACCACAAATGAAACCATTTCAAAAGGAAATGTCATTTCAAAGGGAGATACTATTGAAGGCAAGCAAGAAAAAGGGATTGAAGAATGAGATAATAAGGAAAAGTGTTTCTCTTACAAGGAGCCATGGGAGTCAAGACACCAATGTCTTGGTAGAGGATAGGTACACTAAATTGAAGTAGTTCCAAAGGAAGAATTAGAAGCAAGGAATCCTAAGGCCAAAATTGAAGAGCTAGAAGCATGGGGGAATCAAAGAAGAATAAATTTCAAGAGGTGCTCTTGCTTCACTTTATCATGTTTCTTTTTCAAAATAAAAATAATAATATTTTAAGTGGGCCCAATTACTTCATTTCCAAAAAGGCCACATATATTATTTAAAAATTGCTTTTCACACTTTATTTAAAATATAATTTAAAAAAGAGACCTTGCATGGAATTTAAAAGTATTTTTAACAACTTGAAGTGAAAAAGCAAAATAAGTTAAAATTAGAATAAATAGAGGGCCCAAGGCAAAGTGCCTATAAAAGAGAAGTCAAGGCTCATTATTCAGAATCATTGTTCATTTCCAATATTGATGTAGGGGTATCCTAAGGGCGTTGTGGAAAATCTACATTTGAGTTAGATCATTGTTTGACAGATAGTTGATAGTTTGGAATTAGGGAAAGTGTGTGCATTTAATTGCATTAGGTAATTAAGTTTTGTGGTTTCAATGGTAGTTTTGTGCATATTTGATTGGTCTTTTGGTTGGGTTTGAGTTGATTTGGATGAATCTAGTTCTATAATTTAGCAAATGAGTGTTTAAGGCTAACAAAGATGTTCAATTGAAACTGATATGATTTGTGACAGGTTATTTTGGAAGTCATTGGTCACAAGATGGAAGAAGAAGATATGGCCGTCATAACGCTAAAAAGCTTACTATAGTTGTATGAGTGTTTCATAGAAACACTCAACATCACCTCTACCAACATTGACCTGAAGTTCAATGATTTGTGCAACAAACTCTTGCAGCAAGACAATGGAAGAAGCAGTTTCGTAGTAGCAGTCATTTAGTGAGTGTGGAATAGGCCTTTGTAGCCTAAGACAAGGGCAAAGGCAAGTGGCCTCAGAATAAAGGTCAAGGAAAATCTTATGATACTTCAAAGAATCTAAAGACTATCACATGTCATTATTGTGTTAAACTTGGTCACATGAAGAAACACTACAAAAAGAGGTTGGTTGATCAAAAATCCAACCAAGGAGAGTCTCAACAAAAGGCTCATGTCACAAAGCATTCTGAGCAGGAGTCAGCCTTCTATGCTTTCATGGCCAAACGACTAGCAGATCATGCAAAGTCTTTTGCATGGTATATTGATTTTGGAGCGTCTCGACATTTTACACATAGGAAGGATTGGTTCACTAAGTATATGGATTGCTCAAATTCAGTGGTCTTCGATGGTGGTGAGTATACAGTTGTCAGCAAAGGCAATGTTCAGATAACCTCTAGAGGGAGAAATCTTACTTTCCTCAATGTATACTATGTTTCAAGCATGGAGCTCAATTTGCTCTCAGTGAGTCAGATTATGCACCGCTGTCCCAAGTTGGATGTCATTTTTAGCACACAAGTGCCATACTGTTGATAATGAGTCCAAGAAAACCATTGCAATTAGCATAGAAGATCATGGTTTGTATCAGCTTGTTGACACTGGAAAGGTTCAGGAGCATGCATTGGCCGAAAAGAGTTCATCTTCAATCATTACTCTTTGGCATCAGCGTTATGGCAGGGAAAAATGGGGACGCATCCACTAGTCTTTTGCCCACCGTACCGGTACTGAGGACATCTCGAGGACGGGGGACGCCTAGGGGACGGCTGACAGTCGTCCCAAAAAAGTTTTCTTTTTTCGGGGACATCCCCGAATTGAGGAAATGTTTCGGAAACGGCTACGGGACAGTCAGTCGTCCAGGGGACGATTAGGGGACGCCCAGCCGTCCCCTTTTCCCCAGCAGCAATTTAACACAAAAAAAAACCAGATTTAAAAAAAAAAAAAATTAATGCTTTTGTTTGTGGACCCCACGCCCTCCCAACCCTAATATGGCAACTTAAAACTTCTTTTTACCTTCATTTGACCTCATTTTAACTTGCCAAAAAAAAATTGCAGCTAAGAGCAAAGTGAGAAGAGAAAGAGGAGGGTTTGAAGGAGCTGTTGGAGAAGAAAAACTAGCATTTAGAAGGAGTCTGATTTTGATGCAATGTTGGCAGATGTCGAGTAGAGGCAACCATAATACTTTCTATTACTATGTTTTGGACACTTGTGACTTTGTCATTTTGACATTTGTAGTGTAAACTTGTAGCCTTTGGGCATTTTATTATTTTATATCATAAGAACATTGACTGTTTGACATGAATTATGGTCCATGGAAGCAATTAGGTAGCTGTAGTATTAATATGTTCGACTCTATGATACATATGTCAATATGATTGGTGATTACATTTGCAACTTTATGAATGTTCATTTTTATGATTATCATTACTCATATGAATATCTGAAATTTCCCTATATATATATCATTTTATATCATATGCACATTGACTATATATATATAGCCATCCCCCCATCCCCAAAAATCCCCTCAAAAAAATGTCGTCCCCGAAACTTGTACCACCATTCCGCCATCCCCCTGTACCAGAAACTTGGTGGAACATAGCGTTATGGGCATCTCAACCTATCTTATCTCTCTCAATTGGCTCGAGTAAATTTGGTTTAAGGTTAAGCTGAAATCCAACAGCAAATACAAGGTGTTTGCGGAGCTTGCCAAGCAGGGAAGCAACATAGAACTCCATTTTCAAAAGGACAAGCCTGGAGAGCATCAAGAGTCCTTTAACTAGTTTATGCAAATGTATGTGGATCAATGAATACTGCATCGATCATTGGTGCCAAGTATTTTCTCTTGTTTGAAGATTATTTTAGTAGGAAAATCTGGGTGTTTTTCCTTAAAGAAAAATCAGATGTGTTTAAAGAATTTCAGAAGTTCAAGGCATTAGTAGAAAAAGAATCAGGATGTGCAATCATAAGTCTTAGGTCTGATAATGGAGGTGAATGTTGTTCCAACAAATTCACTAGCTTTTGTACTAAACACGATATAAAACGCCAATTCACAACACCTTATAACCCTCAACAGAATGGCATTGTTGAGAGGAGGAACCGTACTATTATGGAGATGGTTCAATGCATGTTGGAGAATTGGAGTGTTCCTAAGAAATTTTAGAATGAAGCAATTTATATTGCAGTTTACCTTCTCAACTAGTCTCCGACACAGGCAGGGAAGGAGAAGACCCTAGAGGAAGCATGGTTTGGGATGAAACCAAATGTGAGCATCAAAAGATTTTTAATTCTACTACATACATCTGGATTCCGAATGCAAAGAGAACCAAAGTAGACTCCAAAAGTCAAAAGTTAATGTTCACAGGGTATAGTGACAATCATAAAGCCTACAAGTCGATTGATGTGAACACTGACCGCTTGATAGTCGGCAAGGATATAGTGATTGATGAAGAAGTTGGACCTTTTCAGCTCTCTTCTAACATCCAAAGTACTGAGGATCATCCTTTGAAGGCTACAAATTTGGGTGTCCAACTTCCATTAGCTACACCTAAAGGGGGAGATTCTGACAATTTCGAACATGTGGAATCTCCCAGGCAAATACCAGTACCAGGAAAAGATTTTCTTCAAGAGAACTTAGATCAGCATCTAAATGATATAGTACCAGGCAGCCCAAGTCATGATGACCACGCTAATTTGGATGAAGGTGTTTCTACAATGAGACCTAAGTGGTGGGAAAAACTCACTGGTGATGTTCAAGATGATGAAATGATTGAGGGACGATCATCCAAAGGCAAGAGCAAGCAAAACACAGTTAACTTTGCTCTTATGGCTAGCATTCAAAGTGTTTATGAACCCTAGGATTTTTCAAAGGTGAAAGGTAAACCTAAATGGGAAAAGGCTATGGAATCCGAACATCAAATTCTTATGAAAAATAAGACTTGGGTTCTTTCAAATCTTCCACCAGGGAAGAAACCCATTGGTTGCAAATGGGTGTACAAAGTCAAGTACAAATTTGATGGTACACTTAATGTGCACAAAGAACAATTGGTGGCTAAAGGATTCTCGCAAAGAGGAATTGATTACGAGGAGACCTTTGCTCCTATAGCAAATATGAGCACCATTCATCTTGTTCTAGCCATGGTAGCATAGTTTGGTTGAAAATTCCATCAAATGGATGTGAAGAATGCCTTCCTCAATGGTAACTTAGAGGAAAAAGTGTACAAGACTCAACCTCAAGGATTTCAGATTGCAAGAAAGAAGCATCAAGTATGCAGATTGACAAAGGCTTTTTATGGCCTAAAGCAAGCACCCAGGGCATAATACATAAAGATTGACAGGTATTTGGATGAGCAAGGGTTTCAAAGAATTCCTTCAAATCCCAATTTATATGTCAAAAGCATAGGCAATGATATCATCCTTCTAGTCATTTATGTGGATGATATTATCAGGATAGGTAGTAGGGCACATTTGATTGAGCAAATCAAATTGAATTTGAGCCAGACTTTTGACATGAGAAACTTAGGCCTCCTACATTATTGCCTCAATGTAGAGGTTTGGCGGACAAGTGGTGGTATTTTCATTTCTTAGTCGAAATATGTGTTGGAAATATTGTTTTCATTGATGTCAAAGATAGCTGGTGATATTAGTGGCCCCAAATAAAACTAACCTACTCTCATATTGATCACCCCCTTTGGAGTGTTGAAGATAATAAATGGAAATAAAATTAAATATTTTATCATTCATGAGGCTGACCCTCTTTATGGTGCCGCCCCATATAGGGGAAATCAAACAAAAATAAATTTATTTTATTGGGCCGACCCCCTAGAGAGGTGTGCCCATCTTGGGAAAAGAAATTAAAAATAAATAAATATTTTTATGTTAAGAGGGCCGACCTTTTTGGAGGGAGTCACCTCCCTTGGGTGAAGAGGCATGATTGGCAAGTATAAGGAATATTATTTACATGAAGAGCAGAAATAAAAAGTTATTTGAGCAGATCTATCAGACATATGTGAGCAGATTTATAGAAGCAATTTTGTGAAAAGGAAAGAAAGATAAAGAAAGATCATGGCTTCTTTATGAGCAGAAATATTGAAGACTATTTCGCAAATTTGTGAGTGGATGTATGGCAGATTTGTGAGCAGTTGAGAGGGCAAATCTGAGAAGTAGCAAATAAAATTATTATAATGTTCTTATGGAGGTTTGTGTTGGACTAATCACCAACGTCTCCCTTCAGATTCGGGACATGGACTAACTGCCTCCCATGGATCCATTTATCTCGGGCGTTTGTATTGAGCGTAATCAGGTCGATCTTTTGGTGCAATAGCAAACATGTTCCAACAAATGGTATCAGAGTCGTGGTCGCAAGTTCGAATCTCCTTGAGTGATGCTGAGGGGGGGATTGTTGGACTAATCGCCAGTGTCTCCCTTCGGATTCAAGACATGGACTAACCACCTCGTGTGGATCCATTTATCTCTAGTGTTTGTATCAAGCGTTAACAGGTCGATCCTTTGACGCAATGGCAAACGTGTTCCAACAGTTTCAACCTCCTATTTGAGGAGATCGAGAGGTTGGATCCTCTTATTGGAAGAGATTGATGTCTCTTGTTGGGTTGGTGCTCAATGGTGGGGATTGGAGTCTCCAGTGGGTTGGTGCCTACTAAATTTGTAAGGAGATTAATACAAGCAATATTTTTCCATGGTTTATTCTCGTGAGGATTTCCACATAAAACCGTGTGTCTCTTATGTGTATGCTTACTTACTAATCTTGCATGTATGATAATTGCTATGGATGTTTAAGTTTTGAAGTAATACTGCTGTTTTTATTAAAATTGTTGGGTTGGTGCTCAGTGGTGGGGATTGGAGTCTCCAGTGGGTTGGTGCCTACTAAATTTGTAAGGAGATTAATAAAAGCAATATTTTTCCATGGTTTATTCCCGTGAGGATTTCCACATAAAACTGTGTGTCTCTTATGTGTATGCTTACTTACTAATCTTGCATGTATGATAATTGCTATGGATGTTTAAGTTTTGAAGTAATACTGCTGTATTTATTAAAATTGTGGAAAGTAAAGTTTTAATTTATATAGATTCACCCCCCTCTCAGTATAAGTGTGTGTTTCATCAATTTGCCAAGAATTTGCTAGATGAAATCAGAATGATAGATTGCAAAATCTCGTCTACACCTGTGGAGAAAGGGTTGAAGCCTTCAGCCAAAACAAACTCAAAGGTGATCAATGAGTCAACATTCAGGCAACCAATGGTCAGCATTATCTATCTTACAACCACTAGACCTGATTTCAGTTATGTTGTGAGTTGCATTTCCTATTTTACAGCCCCAAAGGCAGTTGCAGTGAAGCGGGTACTAAGATTTGTGAAAGGGACACTTGACATTGGCATTATGTATAATAGAAGCAAAGATCCTAAGCTGATTGGGTTCACAGATTCAGATTGGGCAAGTTTTGTTGATGACAAGAAATCCACATTTGGATATGTCTTTAGTCTTAGTGTGGATGCAGTCACATGAACTAGTAACAAGCAGCAAGCGGTAGCTCTTTCCTCAATAGAGCAGAGTATCAAGGAACAGCCAAAGCAGCATGTGAGGTAATATGGCTTCAAGGGATGCTTTCAAACATGAAAATGTCTCAAGCAAGGCCTTCATCCTTGTTTTGTGACAATCAAAGGGTGTTAAAGCTTGCCAAGAATCTAGTCTTCCACAATCGTACCTGTTGTACCCCAAATTAAAAATTTTGCTACACTTAGGCATTTTGAAGAAATGAGTCAAAATACTGTTAAATCTGTCAAAAAGGTCAAAATTGGGGTTTGCATGTCTTGCATGGGGGTCAAAAACTTGAAATTTTCAAAATTTGACAATCTGGGTTGGTTCAAAATGATCAAACCTACAATACCCAAATTTCAGTTTTTCATCTCTAAATTTTAGGAAAATTTCTATTTTTAGCAATTTTCTAAAGATACAAACTTTTTATGGGTTTTTGGGGTTTCTTACAAAACGAATTCTTGTAAAATTTTCTAAAAATAGAAAATTTCTAAATTTAGAAAATTTGGCTTTTTGGATTAAGATTGATTTTGATTGGCTTAAAATACTTCCTCATCAGGCTGGTGCAGTCAAAATCACAAAAAGATTAGTTTTACCCTACTGGGTCTATTCTGCTTTTTCAAAAGCTTTTTCGGAGATCCAAGGTCATCAATGGAGGTCAGACAACTGCCAGGTGTCAAAATCAAACATTCAAGCATCAAACAGAGGCTGTCAACGAACAATGTGCACAAAAAACGAGGAATGAAGAAAGGAAGATTGAAAAATAGGAATTTTTGGCTAAGTCTAGAGACTTCAGGCGCCCCAGTCTAGAAGAGGCGCCCAAACCTTCATGCCTTAGAATATTTTTTTGTTCCGGCAGTCAAACGACAAAGAAGCATGTCAAACGAGAAGAAAGTTGAAAATCTCAAAATAGAAACTAACACTAATTGTCATGGGCGCCCCAGAAGGAGAAGGGCGCCCAGCTTTTCAAAAGGTCAAATGTCAGAGTTTGGTTTCAACCTCTAGATCATTTTTGTTCAAAATCCTTCCAACTCCGCAGCGAATCAATCAGCACGATCATTTGACCATTCAGCCAACCAGAATCTCAGATTGAACGAAGAAGTCTTGAAGAAGTAGCAAACTGGAAAGGTTGAAAAACGTGAAAAAATGACTAACTCTGGTGAAGTTGGGCGCCCCTGGAGAAGAAGGGCACCAAGCTTTTGAGGATCCAAATCAACATTTTCGGAGACATCACTTCCAGGAGACCCCCTTCAAAATCTTCTCAGCTATCCGACGAGTCCAACCGTCAACCTATCGGAGCTCCGGATCGTCTGAAATGGTCAAATCATTTGAAGGGGAGGAGATAGTATAGAAATTTGGAAAATGTGAAAATGGCTAACTCTAGAGAAAGTGGGCGCCCCTGGAGGAGATAGGCACCTGAATTTTTGAAGGGTCAAACAAAGTTTTTATCAAAAGTCTCCTCCAAACAAACTTTGTCAAATTCGATCAAGCTCTGCGATGAATCATTCAGCTCGTTTGCCAGATCAATCTGGAGGTCGGAAATCAGAATCAAACTAGGGTTGAAAATTGAGGAGAAGTTGAAAACAGTGAAAAAATGGTTAAGTCTGAGTGAAATAATCGCCTCCAACCAAGAAGGGCGCCCAACTTCCAATGCCTTAGTCAAATTTTTGAAAATTTCAAAAATTGAAGATGAAGACAAAAGTCTAAGTTCATTGCACAAACCTGAATTAGGGTTTTGAAGAATTAGGGCAAAAGAAAGTTGTTTTTTCAAGGCAAAGCATATTTAAGGCACCTTTGTGTTTCATTATTCATTATTTTCTTGCAGGTGGTCCTCAAGGAGAAACAGAGCAGCAACTTCAAACCCTTATTTTCAAGATTCAAGAGTTTAACTTGCTGGTTTATCAATAAATTTTTAGATCAGCACTCAAGAAGGCTTGCTTTTTCATACTTCTTCATCCAAAACATCAAATCTTTGAAGAAGGAGGCCATTGTTTTCAATTTTCAGCGAGCTGGTTTATACTAGTTCGATCTTCTGGATAGTTTTTGAAGAATTTTCTCAAGGTTGCAGCTGCTGCTTTTTATTTTGCATGTCAGAGAATACTTCAAATTTTACAACTTCCAATCTTCTGGGTCTATCTCAAATATTCTTCTGGATAAAACCCATATCACAACTTTTTCGGTGAAACTTCAAATGGCTGTTTTTTCAGTGAAACTTCGAGGTTTCCAAAATCTAATCAACTGGGTTCATCCAGAATGTGATCATGAACAATACCCAGATGCTAGATTTGTCTACTTTTTTCAGGGAAAAATTAGGGTTTGCTGCTTTTTCAGTCTTCACTCCAAATTTTCAAAAACGGATGATCTGGGTTTGCTTGTAACAAATTTCTAAACAAAACCCATATCTCAGAAAAAAATTCCAAAAAATTCATCCGTTTGATGAAGAAAATCAGCAAGTTATTTTTAGGGTTTGTGCTGAGCTTGTCTGAGCATAGTCAAGTTTACAGTCAATCTTCATGTTTTTCAACATAGAGTACTCTCCCATCGAATTCAGAGCCAAACAAGTGTTGTATCATAATTATCTAAACGGATGATGTTGGGAAGTGTTTTTCAGTACCATTATGGAAATAAAATGTCATCATCTCAGTTGAAGAACATGCAGAGGGAGTGGTATGAGCGAAAGGACAAGTGTCACAAAATTTGTGCAATACTCTTCCATGGGAGAATCAAGAGAAGTGTCAAAAGCACAAAGTTGCAAAGCCGCCAAGTTATCAATCAATGAGTCACCTTTTGAGGCAACGATGTTTTTCAAGAATAGAACTCATAAAAAAGATGAAGATGTCAAAGATTCTCTAAGTTTGATTGCAACAGAGGAGAAGATCTTAGAAAAGCGGAATACAGTTAAAGATAGTATCAACGCTCCTGATAAAGAGGCAGTTTCCTGCTTTTTGGTGGATGTGTGAGAGATTTAAAGCGGCAATCTTCTGGAAGCTTTCTCCAAGCTTTCTTTCCATTCTTGTCTCATGCTTTCTTTCTATTCTCATCTCCATTCTTATCCATTCTTTGAAGAAGAAGGAAATCGAGTTGTAATGGGTTGGCGCTTTCCTTGTTTTGAGGTTTTCATAGGTTTTAGATGTGTTATCTTCTTTAGGTTTAGAAATAAAGCTTGCATGTTGGCAAGTAGTAGTTGTAAAAGCAAGGAGATTTTAGGGTTCCCTACTCCTCTGCTTAGTTATAAATAAGAGTAGTGTTTGCTCATTTTAGTTTAGCCATGCTAGTGATAACAAGACACAAATGCCTTTAGTGCCTTCTCTTTGTTATTCAGTGTTGTTCAGAACCATGCTTGTGATAACAAAATCGCTGAGCTTATGCCTTCATGTTTGTTATCATCTAGTGTCAGTTCACTTTGTGTAAAGAGCAAGTTTGCATGCCTCCTTAGCTGCAAATCCTTGTTTAGTGCATGTGTTATGTGTTAATTATAATCAGGTTGATCGCATGTTGTAAGCATGTTGCTACAGCTTGCTGTCTCGAAATTGTAATCTTTGTTCCAGAAGTTTGAGTGAATAAAATCCTGAGCGTGCTTTGTCTGCCTCGATATAAATATCTCAGATTTTCGTTTATTGTTTTGTGTTAGAAGTGTGAGGAAATAAAATCCTGAAGCTTGCTTTGCTGCTCTTGAAATAAAAGTCTCATATTTCCGTAATACTAATATGATCTCTTTTTCAGCTTGCCTTAAATGTATATTGAAGAAAAGTTTGTTTAAGTATCTTTGTCAGAAAATCAATCTTGTCCATTTCTAAACTCTCTTGCTTTGCGTTTACTTGAGAGGATAGATACGTTTTAAGCGTAGGTTAAGTTGTAGCTGTCTAGTTTCATTAAAGGGAAAACCTCAGCTGCAACATCTAGTGTTCTATAACCTTGTGTTCTCGCAGCTGAACCAAAAAGATAGGCGTAATTAAGTTTAGATTACTTTCTTTATGCAACTCAGCAAAAGAGGGAGCTTCCCCTCCTAATTCGAAGAGCAGTTTACTGCACATAGCTGTTCGTTTCCAAAGCGCATTCCAGAGGTGCGATTTGAAACACCAACAGTACCAAACATGTGGACCTTCATTGTCATTTCATACGGAAACTTGTAAAAGATGGATCAGTAATGTTGCAATATTGTCCAACTAAGGACCAGATTGTAGACATTCTTAACAAGTCATTGAAACCTAACAAATTTGTAAAATTTCAGAATAAACTTGATGCAGTTATTAGATTGACCATTAAGGGAGGGTATTAAAATAATATTGTAATATTTAGTTTATAATGGTCAATTAAGTCATTACATTTACGATAGACTTTAGGAATATTATTTTATTCTTTTAGTTACGTTCTTCTCCTTTGCTTTCCTTAGTTGTCGATCTTATCCTTTATGGATAGATCTTTGCAATCTCTTATTTAAGGAGACTTTCGCTCCCTTTAATATCAAATATCTTGGTAATCATTCTTTGTGTTTTTAATTGTTTTAATATCTATCGTTTCAAGTTGATATCTTTGCAATGCCAATGAAATAAGATTTTCAACGCATCAAATGAGACAGAATGGAGATTGGATGAGGAGAAAGGCAAAAGTGGCTAAAGGCATGAAAGTGACCAAAACCTCCCAACTTCCAAAGTGCATACCATAAGACTTTGGC
Organism: Sequoiadendron giganteum; assembly: GCA_007115665.2. Lineage (NCBI taxonomy): Eukaryota > Viridiplantae > Streptophyta > Pinopsida > Cupressales > Cupressaceae > Sequoiadendron > Sequoiadendron giganteum. The sequence continues at coordinate 618,214,335 of CM021109.1, read as the reverse complement.
CCAAATTTTCAAAAATAAAAAGTTGGACAAAAAATGCCCAAACATGTGCTTCAAGTGAAATGACCAAAAGAGTTCATAAAGTGAAATATTGGACAAAATCTCCTAAGCATGCACCTAGCTAATTTTGTTCAAAAAAATCATGAGTGCAAAAGTGGACAAAACTTCCCAAGCGTGTGCCTAAGGAGGTTTTGCACAAATTTTCATAAAGTGAAAATGGACAAAAGTGCCTTGTCATGTCCCCAAATTATAGCATATTGAAATATTAAATAATAAGATCAAGCGAATATTAAAATATAGCCAACCTCAATATTGCTATTATAATTATAATTATCTGAGATAATATTATAATTATAAGGTCAAATAAATTAACATTATTATTATAAATACCACTTTTATATGATATGAATTAATATAAAATTTAGCAATTAAATTCAAATAAACATCAGGTCATTATGATATTAAAATATATAAAATTAATAAAACAATATTAAATATAAAAATTATAATATGAAGTGGTTATTACAATATTCTAATATTATTGCCGCTATGTATCAAATCGTGGGTTTTGGAAGATAGTGCAGCAGTCGTAGAAGAGATGTCTTCCTACTATGGTAACGTGGCAATCAATTATGCAGTCAAACATTTCATGCCAGAAGATATGCATTTTACAAGACTACTTCGATCTTTCTGAAGGTAGCGATTGATTTAGAGGAAGCGGCAAACCACTCAGGCCAGCAATTATAATTAAGAAACAAATATAGCAAATAAAAGTGCCGCGATTATATGGGTTTGATGTTAGGCAAAGGCAATTAACATATAAAGGAAATAAAATACTAAACAAAGCAGCGCTAGAGTTTTAGGCATAAGTGTTAACAAAAAGGCTTATTACTAAAGGACGCCTCCCTTGATTGTGATGTTTCCCACATGAAGTGTCACCTCTGTTCATTGGAAGCATAAGTATAAATAGAAAATCAAGAAGAGAACCAAGGCAAGGAAGAGAATAGAAAATAAGCATTCAAGAGAATCTACAGTAGGAGACCAGACACGCTGAATCAGGTGATGCATTTCACTTAGTCATTAACATCCTAATCTCCAAAGTTCAGAACCATTAAATCGGTAGAGATATGTATGTCAATCTGCCGGTTCATATTTGTATTCCTTAACTCATACTGGCCGCCTCCTTCGATCTGCTGTGTACATGCAAACTGACTGTCCTCATTAGGCAAATAATAGTTGAATTATCTGAAACTATACTCGGTTTGATTACTTATAAGCCTGTGATTCTGATTCTAGCCTAAGTCGATCTGACAAATGCAAACTAATTCATGCAGGCATCACTTACCACTCATTCATTGCAAATAATCTAGATCATTATTTAAATGTGATTCTGATTAGATTTCTGGTTTTCGTATCTGTTTGGCTGCATTTAATACAGAAATATCTATCTGCTTATTGTCATTATCTTATCAGTAAATGCATTTCAGCTTGTGTTTTCTGGATAGTAAGTTATAAGAAGGATACTAATATGCATGTGTAAGTGCTTCTGCATTATTACATGACTAAATGTATAAACCAGCTTTTGTCTTTAATCTGATTATAAGTAAGATGACCTGCATAGCATTGACATTATCATTCTAGAAATGGATCTTGTTATTAAATTGAGGACATAAGGATATGTGCTAGTATATGCTGATTGCCTAAAGATTGTTCGAGTGTTTGGAATCCTGCTCGGAGGAAGGGCCTGAGAAAGTGGTACCTAGAGAGCCCCACTCAAGTCCACCCGGACCAAAGAAGGGAAGGGCCATGGAGGCGTGGTAGGCCTAGACCACTATAAGCTCCGCTGGCTTCCTCCAGTAGGCATTGTGTTTGAAAACCTGCTCGGGAGGAAGGGCCTGAGAAAGTGGTGCCTAGAGACCTTGCTTAAGATCCGCCTATTCCCAATGCAAGGAGGGGCAATGGATGAGTGAAGAGTCCACTTAAGATCCGCCCTGTCCGAAAGGTAGGGATAGGCCATGGATGGGTGGAGGTCCCACTCAAGTCCGCCTAGACCAAAGAAGGAAGGGCCATGGAGGGGTGGTAGGACCACTATAAGCTCCACTGGCTTCCTCCAGTAGGCGAAGTGTTTTTTTTAGTATACAATGGTTGCGTTTGTGATGATTTATATAATTGGATACCATGATGTTAATGCTAACAGATATGTGTATGTGTGGAAATATTGTCCATATGTGGAATGTAGGTTTGAGCCAAGAAAACCCCATTGAAGAGTTATCCAATCGATAGAGGAAAAAAGGAAACCCTAAACCTAATCAATGAGCGAATTCTAGGGCAAAGTAGGACAAGGGACATTACATGCCTAAGCACACACCTAGAGTGATTTTGGACAAAAAAAATTGAAAAGTATAAAGTGTCCAAAAAGGTCCTTGGAGTGCACCATAAGGAATTTCAGCCAAGTTCTTCAAAACACAAAAAGTGTCCAAGAAAGAAAAAAAGGAAAAATGCCTTAAAAGCAAGAGCACCATTGTTGCTAGTGGAAAATATGTTTTCTTTATAAAATAAAAAAGACAATCAAGGTTCTTCGAGACTAGATTCCAAGCTTTCAAAGCGAGGGTTCTAGGTACTAGAATTATTTCACAATGCCATAATCATCAAAAGAGCTGATTGATTTTTCCAACAAGCTATTTTTAGCCACTACTAGTTTTAGCCAATGCTATTTTTAACCACAACTATTTTTTGTTGCTGCTATTTTTTGTAGATGGCTTTTTTTAGGTCTATTTTGCGACTATATTTTTAGCAAAAATATATTTGGAGATTTCTTTATTTTAGATGATCTATCTTAGACAATGTTATACTTTGAGCTTGCTTTGTGTGAAAGCGTTCTTTTTTCAGCATAGGACTTCAAATATTTTGTTTTTGCATTTATCTTCAATAAATTGCATAACCTGAGCATGCAAAATATTGTAAAAAACTAATAAGTGGTTAGGCATTTCGATTGGAGAGATGGAATATTTACTTTATGCCTAATTGCTGCTAGAGTTATTACTCAAGCCCCTTGTGTCATCTTATGTGTTGATTTGATAAATTGAATGAGAATTGGTAATTGTCGCAAGCTTTGTATTGTAGTTTTCATTAATGGGGGCGATGTAGCTTTGTATGCAATTTCCATTATTCAATTTACTAGATACCATCATTTGTTTTCAATTCAGTTCAATTCTTGTATTGTACTCATTCTTTTCAGTCTCTTCTTTTAGCCAAAAAGAGTGAGCAAGTATTAGTTGTCATAATTAGACCATTCACATGGGTCAAAAGATATAAAATCTCTCATCTGAATGTAGGAAGTATTGATTAGCCTTGTGTACTCGAGAACCCAAAAGATAGGCAATTTCTTTAGTATGTTTGCAATGTGTGCTCAAAACCCAAAGGTTTAACTTGTACATATCATAGAAAGCTAGAGTAGTTCTAGGGTTTATTTTAGTTTTTAGTTACAAGGGAACTTTCCAATCTAAATCAAAGAATGGTTCATCCTTACACGTCATTCAGTTTTGTGTTGTTATGAAAGGGGGAAATTAAAACACTAACAGTGCACATCAAGGAAGTCTCGATTTAAACAGTTGGGTAGTTTATCCAATTTGATCATAGAGAGTTGATTAGCTATAAAATGTCTCTTGCCTACTCTAACAAAAAAAATTAACTGTAATTTGTTGCAGAAACACCAGTCATCTATTCATCCAACCTTGGATGATGGACTTATTAACCAACTCAACAAGGCTTGATGATCCCCATAAAATTTGAATGGCGTTGCCAATAAGTAAGGCTGGAGTTTTGAAGCATCTATATGCATGTGAAACTCTTTGTCACAATCTATATATGCAAATATGGATGGACTAATAAGGTGTATCTTCAGTTCATTGAATATTTGCTTCTGTCCGTTGGAGTGTACAAACAGAACTTCCTTGTTAACATGTCCAAAGATTGGAAAACTTGGGCAAAGTTTTGAGTGAAACATCTATAACCCAATGTGGCCCAAGAATGACCTTATCCCCATGACATCTCCAGGTGCTTCCATGTCTACAACCACCTGGGTCGGTCTTTAATCCGGTTCTCCAAACAATGTGGCCAAAAAGTTTACCTTGTAGTATCTTAATCTACACATTTTTGGATTCAGTGTTAACCATGCCACTTTATAACACTGCATGCACTCTAGTAGAAAAGGAAACTATGCCAATGTTATTAAATTAAGACCTGAAATTTGAATATGCTACCATTATCAGAAATTGAAACAACTCAGGTAGAAATCAAATGCGACAGGGCCATTGCAACAAATAAGGCATAAGATTAAAAATCCAGCAGGCATGGAGCCTTTTTGTGTGTTGAACTCGAAGTTTGACCTTACAAAGTAGAAAAGGAAACTAGGACAGTGTTATTTAGAAACAAACAGGCCTGAATTTGTTACTATTGTCAGAAATTGGAAAGTTTCTAATAGAAAGACATTAAATGCGAATTCCATTTTTTTAAAGCAGAAATTGAATTCAGCCTTTCAATTCTTTCAAGATTTTTTTGGAAATGATTATACTGCTAGAAATTGAATGCATGATTTCATTTCTTCCAAAACATATTTGCAAATTAAGGCGATAAGAAACTAATAAATACATGTGAAATAAGGAAAGAAAGAATAAGCTTAAATTTAAAATTTATTGTCAGAAATTTGCCGAAAGCGCAAATTAGCGTAATGAGGAAATGCGTCTGAAATAAGTACAGATTTTTAACTAAACTTGCAATTATCATCAGAAATTTGCAGAAAGTGGAAAATTAGGGAAAATTAAGGTAACAAGGAAATACATGTGCAATAAGGAAAGAAGATATACCACGGGATTTGAAATTATCATCCGAAATTTAAAGAAACTGGAAAAATTACGAAACATTGAGGCAATAAAAAAATACATGTGAAATAAGAAATGAATTTGCAAATAAATTTGCAATTATCATCAGAAAATTACCGAAATTGGAAACTAAGGCAAAACCAAAGCAATAAGAAAATAATAAAATACATGTAAAATGAGGAAAGAAAATATAAAAATAAATTTGCAATTATCGTCACAAATCTGTTGAAACTGGAAATTAAGGCTATGAGAAAGAAATGCATGTGAAATAAGGCAATAAAATATAAAATAAATTTGCAATTATTATCAGAAATTGAAAATTAGGGGAAAATGGCTTTAAGGAAATACATTTGTAATAAGGAAAGAAATATTACACCCAAAAGTTGTAATTATGATCAGAAATTTGCAGAAATTGAAACGAATCTTTGAAATTAAATGCAGGTTTTCGCGACATTCAATATTAATTTAAAAATAAAGAAAGAAAGAAAATGCACCTTTTTGTATGCGTGAATTAGCAGAGTGATGAGAGGCAGCTGAGGAGTGCGTCGTTCTTCTTGATAAATGAAATGGCCGGATTCGAATATTCTTCTTCAAATGTGGTGAGAATAAAGTGGAACAGAAAGAGGAACAAAAAAGCGGCATTGGCATAATAAGTGTTCTGGAATAAAGCGATACAACGATTACTGCTGATCTCATGGCAGATAACACAGAACACATTTACGGAAAGAAGAATTTGAACTTTTTTCTTTGTCCTTGTTTGTGAAAAGTTCACGTCCAAAGAAGCTTTTTAAGTCGTATCTTGTTCTTGATCTTATTCCGCTTCTTTATTTTTTGTTCTTATCACTTAAGAATGCAATGCCATGCTCCAATTGGACTTCATGTCCCATTCGCTTAGCTGACAGTCTCAGAGGGTTTTTGAAAGCTGTTTTTGAACCAGCCTGACTATTTGCTGAGTACGATTCCAGAGGAGTTGTGCGTATTTATCTGCCCAAAGAAGTGACGTTACGGGGAATTCATTCTCTAGTTATGCGCCCTTCTATTGCTTTTGCCTCGTTCGTTGGGATGTGAAGAGCTCTCCTTAACCTCTTATTTTCATGTGGTTTAAAATAAAATAGAATAGAATAGAAGAATTTTATATGTACGAGATCAAAGTTTATGCAACTGTAAATCTTGTTTTTCGGTTATAAAAATGATAAATGATTATTAAAAAGTTTGATGATGAATTATTTTATTTTATCAGTCATTAAAATGTTTGTATATTTGACTCAAATATTGTATTAATCTTCACAATTTAGAATTATGACATTGTCTTCCACAAAATACAAGCTATTTCCTCTCATTCTTTTTATGGTTTTTTTATCTACCTATTTCACATTGAAGATGATGTGAGCTAGTCTTCTATTGAGCTATAAGAATCTTTGTTCTCCAAGTTACATTTGTCCTTATATAAGCCTTTTGTTGATGATCATAAGTAGGGTTTAATTCGACAAGATAATGTTTATTTTTTCTTGAAGATTCTTCCCACATAGACTTGTGAAATATATCTATAACAAAAGCTTTTATTTCTTTGTTATTATTTGGGCACATATTTAGGTGAGTACTCCATTTGCTCATCCATTTGACATTTTGTTTCATTCAAGACTTATTTTTCTCACTCAAGACATCTTTAATAACAATCTTAGGCCATTTATGTGTCCATCTATTCAAAAAAATTAAGATAACTTATGAGATGCACCATAGCATTGGCCTCAATAAAGAAGATACATGTTTTAGCAAGAAGAATCTCATAGGGTTTCAAAGTTTTGAGTTTAAATCTTCTTTTGATCATGTATTTTTTTATCCTCTATTTTATTCCATTTTACCATTGAAGTGTTTCTAGCTCGTAATTCACATCCATAGAGAATCACTAGAATAACTAAAAGCCCATAAAGTATCTACATTGTTTTCCAATCTCATAACTCCACCTCTCTACTTCTATTTTGCAAAGCATATGGTGCTCTCCACCCTCCCAAGTTCTCTTCCTTGTACAAGTATCTCAATTGAATTTTTTGTTGAAGTTAATGTCAATAATTTGTACTTCGTTACTTCCTCTAGAATATTCCCTTTAAAATAATAGTTGAGCTACTTTTTCTTATTTTTAATTGGAGAAGATCATGATCTTCATTTGGCTAGTATTGACTTGCTTACCAACCTCCTTGTATAATTGCTCTAATGCATCTAAACGCTCTTGTAACCACAAATCTAGCGATCAAGATGATATCGTTGGTGAATATGAGAAGCCTCACAACATACTCCCAAAATAAAACTATCACTACTTTGCATATTTAACCATTCTTCTAGTTTGTTAATATAAAAACCAAAATACATAAGAGAAAGAGGACACCCTTGTTTCACACCTATGTCACTTCTAAAACTTTCAAAACGGCTTGTCTAAGTTCTTATTTTTACCCAAACTTCCTCATAAATCTTATGAACAACCCTCTATATTGCTCTGGGATACCGAGATCTTCATTCTACCACATAATTTTCTCTTGGGAATTGTAGTAAAAGCTTTCTTGAAGTCAAAAAAATAGCAATAGGCTTCCTCTTTACCATCCTAAAAAATTCCAATGATATGTCTCAAGGTGATGTCATGGTTTATAGTCAAGTGCTTTGGTCTAAAACCTGCTTTCTCTTTTGCTCCCTTACCTTTTACTCCTACCCACTTACATTGATCTTGTTCTCAACCATGCTTCCAAATAATTTTGCAAACAAATGAATGATCATGATGGTCTAATAAGTGGAAGGATTGTGTATAGCACCACTCTTAAAGAGAGGTATTGCAAGACTAGTTGTCCAATCTCTTGGAAACCTAAGATTGATGATGTTCAAAATATTCTTGGTATAGTTAGTGAGAATTTTCTTTCCCCATTTTGAGTGCTCTACCTATAACTCAACTATTTTGCAAGCCTTCAATTTGCTTAGCTTCTTAGTACCTTCTTTAACCTCTTGCAAAGTAAATAGTTACATTATCATATGTTGATTGTGGAAGGTACCTCTATCCATGGTTCGTACTATACAATTTTTTCTTGTATAAGTAAGCCATTGATCAAGTGTGATGGTATTCTTTGTGTTTTATTTCCTTTATTAAAGCTCCCTCCAAAAACAATTTGGGTTACTTTTCTCAAAATAGATTAGTTCATCTCTCCTTGTGATCATGTACTCTCTTTTTTTTCTTTTACAATCTGTTAGTACAAATTTTTGTTTGTCCCTTCTTTGTTATTGTACACTCATCATCAAACCAATTGTTTTTCAAAGAATAATTTTCTTTCTTTTTTTCTTTTTTTCTTTTTTTCTTTTTTTTCTTTTTTTCTTCTTATACATCTTTCAAAAGCCTCTTGTATTATACTTGTTAATTCATGGCTTATGAATACATGCTTACCCTTTCCTTCTTTTGCATTATTTATTTCAAAGCTTCTATAAATTTAAAGTGATTTTCCTAGGTTATTTTTTTCCTTTTGCCAAGTGTTGATGATTATGTTGCTCTACTATCCTAGGCTAATTTATTTTTTCCAAAGAAACATTGCATAAAATGGGCTATGATTTAGTTTTAGCTACATAAAAGGATTTTTTATCGTTCTTTGTTATCCTACCTATCAAGCTTTGAAAGCAAATGATATAATCAATCACACTCACACCATTATAAATTTTACATGTTTCAATCCAAAATTTCTTCTACCCACCCATTCTATATAGATAAGCAAGCTATGAGTACCACATAAGGCTAGTAATTATTTAGCAAAATGATTAATTCCTCCACTAGCTTCTAAATATCTAGCCCATTAATGTTTTTCTACTTCCTCCCACCATAAGTGATTGATAGCATCTTTGTTGCTCGAAAGTTTGGTTTTTTCATTTGTAATCCTACCATTGAATTATCTTGTAAGAATGACTTCACCATGTTGAGAGTACTTTGATATATCTTTTTTAAGACTACAAAAGGATCTTTTTCATCCATCCCACTATTGTTTTAGGTATATTAAGCTTGTGGGGTGAAATAACAAGCTATAATTTTGATGTCCCTTCCATTTTCTATTATTCTAACCCAAATGTGTTGCTTACATGTGTCTATTTTTTCCAACTAGACATTCTTGCCCCAAATTTACCTTGCTAACACCATTATACCTCCTAAGCTTTGTCATTTCTTATTTCTTCATTCCAAATGGTCATTTTCATATAACCTTCAAATAAAAGAGTCTTGGAACCATCATGCTCATGAGTCTTTGTGAGATAGATTATGTATTTTCCCTCTATAATAGGCCCTAACCTAGGACCACTTCTACATGGGTACCCCCTACAATTCCAACACACTAGCTCTAAGTGCTCTTAGTTAAGGCCTAATTTCTATTTACCTTGAGGTTGATGACTCATGATATTACCCTTACCTTTTTTATCCATGTCTTTTTTTTCCTCTCTTGTGTGTCATGATTTCACTACTTTATCTTTGTTTCCTTCCTGTTGTGTTACAATAATTCAAGGCATGAATTTGGTGAGGATAGCTTTATCATTTATAAAATCAAAAAACAATGTTTCATTAGAATATTGTAATGGTGAAAATTGTATATTTATGTGGATTTATCTTTGTTTAGATTTATAGCAATTAATCTTTTTGTGTTTATTGATTAGTGTGTGAGTTAGTGTATTTTATGTTGAAGTTCACAAATAATCTATAATTTTCAGCATTCATCACCTTGTTCTAATTTATAAGTGTATAATTGACATAGATTAGGTTTTCTCATGTAGATTTAAACCCCAATATTATTATTTTTTAAATAGACTTGTGTTTCCCTTTTTCACTAGTGAATATGAGCTATCTAAAGTTTGAGTTATTTCAAATTATATCTAGGGTGGTGTATTTAAGAATGTTCCCTTGTTGGCAGTTGTTGTTATTAATGTCAACACTCGAGGAGCTTTGTGTAAGTTTGTTGGCAGTAATTTTCGTTGATGTCAACACTGATTACTGGTTGTATTGTTGGTAGTGGTTGATGACAACACTTGATGATTTGTTTGTGGTTGTCATGTTGTCAGCACTTGAGAATTAAAGAAGATTTTTGGTATTTGATGTCCCTGATGACAATACTTAGTGATAATTTTGCAGTGATTGTTGATTGGAATCAACATGGTTGTCATTTGGGTTGTCATTGTTGTATGGTGGTGTTACTGAAGTTCATGGTTGGATGTCATGCCTTATTGAGTATAGTTGTTGTCTTCTGAGTTGATTTCATAATTATATAGTGAGATGAGGATTAGAAGTGTTTTTGATGGTGGAGAGATGTTGTTGAAGGTATACAGTATGTCTTATGCTCTCTCCTGATGTTCCTGATGGAGCATGTGTTGCTAAAAGAAACTTTTGGCCTCTGCAAGTTGTTGAAAGGTTTTGTTCTTGGAAGTTGCATTGAAGTATGTTTGGGAGAATGCTTTGCGTTTCTTCGTTGTTGAAGATATGGTTTTGCGGTTTTGGATTTTAAATTAGTGTTATGTGGATGTTGCGCTCCTATCCTTTCAAGTCACCAATATTGTCAAGGAGATTTGTATGAATTGTAGAAGGTTGGAAATATTGTTGGGTGTCTAGACTGGTCCAAAAAATGCTTCGCATTTCTCTGCATTGATGTCTCTACTCCTGCAACTTGGTGAATGTGGTCTCAATGTCTGTGCATTATCTTAGTTATGATTCCATGTGTTGAAGTGGTTCGCAAGTTGATATGTTAATGATATATCTCTTGAATGAATTGTATGTGCTTCCTAGATAATTTTGTGTTCTTGTTTGGTCTGTGGTGGTTGTTAGTGGCATGACAGCATGAAGTAAGTGTTTGTATGTTCATGAAACATCCCCATGTGATATGAACATTGTTTTTTGGCCTCTTTGGTGTTGCATTATGTCTTGAGTTAGATTTTTAGGTTAATTGTGGATATTTGGCTGAAAAGGCTTATTCCTTTGCTTGTGTCTTGTGCTTGAAGGTGTGCACTAGCATTTGAAGATATTTTATGATAGATTTAGGTCCTGACCTATCTTGTTAGGGACTGCATTAAGTTAATTCTATTGGAAGTATGTTTTTGGGTCGACCGGTTATGTGCTTTAAGATTCATCTACATGTTTTCCTATTGTCAACTTAGGTTGATGTGTGCTAGCATAAGAATTGGTTTGGATCTCATTGGAAGATGTAATCAAATTGTTTTTGGTCCTCTCTATCTTTGAGATAGGATTGCATTATATTATTGTGGTCGAAATGTTGAATTTATTATTTGTATTCTCTCCTAGCCGACCTAATTGAAGTTTTGAAGTGTTGTGATGGATATAAATGCAAGATCATTTTGAATGCAATAAGTATGGATGTGTAAAAAAGTACAAAGAAGTGAATGTGGAATACATTGAATATCCAACAAAAAAAGTGTGAAAGTGTTTGAAAGAAATATCAGATGTGCTTGAATGCCTTAGTCAACAGATTTTTGTGTTGACAAATATTATAATTCTTCTATAAAAATTGGTATCTTGCTCTGAGATAGTAGTCTTATCAAGTCCTTGTATCTTTCTCTTGAATTTGTGTTATCTTATGTTCTACAAGTCCTTTTGTATCTTTCTCTAAGGTGGTGTGCCTTAGTTTGCAAGTCATTTTTGGGAGTGAGCCTTTATATTGTGAGTTAACTCTCATTGTGGTTTTTCCCTCATTGGATTTTCCATGTAAACCCGGTGTTCTTCTGTGCAGGTGTGTTCTTTGCTTCACCTTTTTTTGTTGTTGATCCAATTAGAAGTAGAATTGGTGTATCTTTCTTTGCAGAGGGTTGTTGAAATTTTTAAGTACTTAAACTGCTATATTTTTCAATACTACTAAAGGGTTTCTGAACATTTGGTTAAAGAGTTTGAACTATGTTGAAAGTATTAAGTTTCAAAGGGGTTTAAGCTTTTGCAGATACTGATCCATCCCCCCTCTTAGTATTTGGTGTGTTCAACATCCCTAACTCATTATTATCCAAAACCATTAATGGTACAATCATAAAAGCATAATTGGAGCATCAACAGTATACTATCTACTTGCATCATGATTCCTAGGAACACTATATGCTTAAATGTTTTATTCAATATTTGTTCATTATCATTGAACCAACCAAGCTATGTTATAAGAGTTATTTTATTTTATTTTATGTGAGAGTTATTTTATATTTTTAGTTTTTTAAATATATTTCAATTGTATTTTGGTTTTATGTACATGGTAATGACATGAGGTTCATTGATCTTCTATTGTAGAATGCATATCAACATGTTAATGATATTTTTATGAGGTGTTAGTTTTCCTTGCATAAATTGGTGAATTTGGCATTCCTATGTGACCTAAGGTTTGTTAGCATAATCATGCAAGACATTGGAGCTATTGTGGGTACAACATTTGTTGTGCTCTTCTTGCAATCACATGACACTGCCAATACATCATCGCACACCATCATGCATAAAATTGTGCCATGTACATCAAACACAATTAAGCATAATCATTTGTAGGAAACGAGAAACATCAATAACACTACATGTAGACACATTTTGACCATATAAAAAAATACTAGCTAATAGGGAGTGCAATTCAAAAGACAACTAGAGGTCCAACTAGTTCAAATTGTTTACATTATCCCATTCTTTTTTTGTAACTAAATTGTATTCTATTGTATTTGCATATCCTCACATAGAGAAGATTGTAGTTAGAGAACATTATAAAATCATAATCAAGACTAATTAGATGTGTTTCCTCCTTTTGGTTCACAAAAAATGTCATTCGTAGCTAAAATCTATGTAAACAATCTATATCCTATTTGTTTATGTTTGTGAATATAAGTATCATATTTTTTAAAGTCTTTTGTTTTGATTGTATGAATTGGTTTACTATGTTTATTTTTATTATTATTTGTAAACCCCATCCTTCATAAGAGGGATTTTTCCTTAGTGTATTTCCTAGGCCCTCGACATGGATCATTGGTATTAGAGAAAATCATTTGCACATACCCAAAAAAATATGTGTACAATAATAAAGGATTTTTTTTCTTGATTCATTTTCTAATTTATAGACACACACATTATAAGGGTAAAAATTGTGGATGCAAAGAAACCATTAAAACTTCCATTCAACATTCAACATGTAATTAATTAATCTTTGGAACCATGACCCCAAGGAATTTTGAGCAATTATAAGATTTCATGACTCAACTTGAACCATCACCAAAACACACCAAACTACTCATATTTGTGTAATCACAAAATTATTTCAAGGTACAAGCCAATTTGGATATTTTGACATTTGAAGTTTAAATTCATGTCATATTGTTGGATATAATTTGGGTGTGAGAATTGAAAGCATACTTCTCTATAAATCACTTTATAGATGTAGAGGATTTTCTGTAATATTTAAGATATCAATTTTAATATCCCACTAGTGGTAAACACTCAATACATAGCATAAGAGTGATCACATGATCTAATTCATACATGGGACTCCATCAACACTTTACAAAGAGAATTAATACCCCCTCAAACACTTTAAGGATGGGTGTATAAAATTTAAATCATTACAACAACATGAGTAATTAATTGAAGACCACACCAATCAATTGGACTACAAATACTTTTCATGTCTACATGAAGACACTTCTAAGTAGCACAAGGCTCTTGAATACATTTGTAGGATACCACTTTACATCCATGAAAAAAAAATCACCTTAGAGACATTGGCTAAAGTGTCTTGAAATACATCTAAGATTGAATCTCAAGCAAAATTTATCTTCTCAAAAATAAGTTCTCTCAATAAAGTGCTTCCAAGCCTTCAACATAGAAGCAAAAAAACTCCAAATTATTAGTGTAAAACTCTACATCCAAGATAATATTTGAAATAGCCAAGGACAATTGAAAGAAGAAACAAGGAGACAAATGCTTCTATTGTCATCACACAACTCTCTTACAATGATTTTGAATTCCTTGCACAATAATATCTTATTGTGTAAGCCACTTTAAATCTCATGCAACCTAAGGATATTGACCAAAAGGCATAGTGTATCAATACAAGTGTCATGATAATTGATGTTTAAAAGGGAACATGAGTGTGTCTTCCATGATATTTTTTTGATCAAAAAATAAGTTCATGTCATTATCAACAATAGTAACCAAAAGAACATCATCACACAAGATACCATCAAGCACCTTGGGCTTTCTTCTAAAGTGTACCAAAGGTCGTACTCACTTGGATGGTTACAAAATGATAAGGAAATCCAAGTAAAACTAAAACATTTTACTTGGACAAGAATGTGGTTAAACCCCTATAGGATATCATTGATCACTTGTGACATCATACTACTATAAGTCTACAAAATTCTACTTGGACTTGGGTGGTGTGTACCAAGAAAATCCACAAAAGTGAATAATTCATGTTAATGATTGATACTTCTATCTTCATGAGCTTTCACCAAAGACCAGATTATCTTTAGAATCTACCATGTAATGTCACAATTCCATCTGGACCATAAATATAACTTCATGCTTCTCATGGTTTTCACTAATATACCTACACAAGAGATTAAGCACACATTAACAATACACAAGGGTTTGGAAACACCATCACAACAAAAATAATTTCACAAGGTACTATAGCAATAAATGAATTTTTTGAAGATTGCAAAGATCTTCCAAACACTGCATAGTGCAACATATGCTTGATTTGATTCTTGGATCCCCCCTTATAAATAATCCTTTGGATCACAATTTTTTTTGGGAGAATGATCCATTTCAAATATAAGAGCTAATTGATCAAGGTAATTTATCAAGCCTATAATTGTGGTAGATTAATAAAAATAACATTTTTACTAGCTATGCATAGGATGGTGTATGGACCATAGTGTAAAGGCTCCATCTTCTAGTGTGCACTCTTGAAACACTCAATATAAAGATTAAAATAGATCCCCATGTGGACCTTGTAGAAATGGGGTGTGATGTGCATCATGGTACTCTTTTCATTTATGTTATTAGTGTTACATAATCTATTGAACCTATTGGTCAACACTTTGAATGTGTTGAATATTTTTTGCACTTTATTTTCTTCCAATTTTTTGAGTCCTTTTAGTTGTTTTGGTCAATAGAATGATACATTGAGGGGTGCTAAACATTGGAACCCAAGACATTTATAGAGAACTATGCCTTGTGTAACTTTGTAAATATCTATTATAGGCATGTTGGATGCAAATCAAGTTATCATCCCAAGTGTGGGGTTTCATGTGATTCGATATGCATAAAATGTGTAGAAGTGTGCAAAGCACTATCTTTTTTTGACCATCTGTCTATAGATGAAAGTGTGTGGAATGATTCAACTAGATGTGTAACCTATTTTTCCATCCTTCAAAAAATAAAAATAAAACAATAAATCATTCCATCACCATAAAACCATTATGGGAGAAGATTAATAGCCAATTACAACTAGATAGGCCATCCATGTTGTGACATCACCAACCATATATGCTCTAGTACCAATATTGTGCTTTTTTGAGATTTACAAGTACTTGGAGGAATGGTGAAGCCATCGTTGTTGAATCAAAAAATTCTTAGGCCATTAATGGTGTCCATGAATGTGTAGGGAGGTAAAAAATTCATTTTAAATTTCTTGCAAAAATTTGATGGTAAACAATATATAGCAATTTATGAGTAATTTGTGAGGTTAAACCTATAAAATATACATGATCAAAGATAAAGGATCAATTTGGTAATTATTGAGAGCTAAGATCACCTACCTCATTAACGACAAAATGGTTTTGTTCTTCCATCATCACTAAAAGTACATTTGAATCTACACCCTTGAGGTTAAATCTTGGTTTTTGGGTGAGAAAATCATTATGATAGTTGAAAGGTTGAATCTAAAAGGTTAAACCTTTAAAATAGGATGAAATGAGTGAAAAAGGTTGAGGGAACTCCTTGTGGAAAAATAGTCTAGAAGTGGATGCTAGAGAAGGATATTTGGATTGGGGTCCAAATGTTTGTAGGTGAGTATGAATTTTACAAGGAGGAAGATGGTGGAACAAGTTGAAGGGAGTGAATTTTAGACTGGAAGAAGTCGGAGTCCGTTAGGGAAATCTATAAAAAGAGAAAAGGGGAGAGGGAGAGGAATTTGCATGGAAATCTTATTGGATAAGATATAGGATATAAATATGAAATAAATATCCATATCCACCTTAATAGTTTGCAAGGAGGAAGAGAATGGGGAATTAAGGACTTATGGGAATAGGGAATAAAAATAGATAAGATAATGTGAAGAGGAAAGGATAAGGGAATATCTTGAAGGAGTGCAAAAATTAATGAAAGAGGATACTAGAAGTTTTTAGAGAAATGAGGTAGAAGTGGAGGATAGGATCAAATGTGGAAAATATTTGGATCCATGTCAAAATCTTGCAAACAAGGGAAGTAAAATAAATAAATAAAAAATGTAGGGAAGGAGGATAGGACCAGAGGATGTGGAAATTTCTAGATCTAGACAAAAAAATTACAAGCAATGAAATAAAGGAAAGTGAAGAAGGGAAAAATCCCAAAAGGACTTTGTGGAAATTTCATGTGGGAAAGGATACCAAATATGAATGTTTGGTAGGGCATGAAAATATTCAATCATTTGATAAAAGTCTGTAACACCAAAAATTAACCAAGAACACCCCACACTTAGGTTTTTTGTAGATTTACACAACTTCCATAACATGACATGAACTAGGAGAATGGTGAGGAACAACACTTTTAAATCAAGGGAGTCCACTAGAGAGTATTTCTAATTTGCTATCAATAATGGGATAAAAAATACAAGTTTCACAAAAGGGAGTTGGACTTAGGCAAATTTGGACATAATAAAATGGGGCACTGCCATTACATATGATTATGCTTAATCATGAGCATGAATATATGATGAACATGAAATAATCTCATGCATGGTGGGCACAATGATGTGTTGATAGTATCATGCAACAATGGTACATGATTCCAAGAAGAGTTGTGTGTTGGCACACAAGTTGAAAAGAAGAGCACAAAGGATAATTCATTGACAATAGTTTCATTATTTTGCATGGCTATACTCAAACAAAAACACCTCACACAAATTTCATGGATGAATCGATTATATAGTAAAAAATAAAGAAAACTAGGGTTTATACTTATGACTAATAATTGATCATGTAATAAATACTTAATATAAAATTATATAAATAAAAAATGTGTACTTAGGTCTAAATTTAATATAGAATTTGACTATGTTGAGTGTCACAACTTGATTTGCCAATATATCAAAAAATGAGGGCTTATTGGACAACTATTACAAAACTAAAAAAATAATTGTGCAACTACTTGGTTTACTTTTTGAGTGTAAAAATAATTTATGCGAGTGCAAAATTAAGCCTAGGGTCACATATACTTGAACATATCTAATTTGGACCTCTATAAATTTTTCACCTTATGTCTGTGACTCACAAAACTAACTAGCAATGTTTAGAAGTACTATTGAGAAGTTTACTAGGTAGGGTGGTTCTCCCTTGGTCAAAGCCCTAGGTACATTGGTTCAACAACAATGAACAAAGCTTGAACAAAACATGCAACTATGTAGTATGTCTAGGAATCATGATGTAAGCAAAAGTTGTAATGTTGGTGTTCTAATTATGCTCTCTCTATGAATGTATCATGAATGGTCTTCAATCTATATGGATAATCATGAATCAAGGAATGCCATTAAACACATCACCCTAGCATATGACTTGGACTAATTCATAGATTAGTGAACTCATAATGAGTAGTTATGTAATCTAAAAATCTACATTTTAACATTAGGGTTCACATTTGCATACATAGAATTGATCCATATCAATTCTAAATCCACAAATTTGAACCAAAGTGGTGAATAGTAGAGATTGTAGATCAGATCTAGACCTTTAGAATTTGTGATACTAAAATGAAACTAAGATAAAATTATTAACAAGTTTCCACATAAAAATACACCAACTTACACACTATTCAATAGACAAAAAACAAATTATTTACTATAAATTTAAAATATAAAAATAAATCACATAAATATTACTATTTTTATCGTTACAATATTCTAATGACACATTGTTTTTTCAAATTTTTATTTTTATAAGCGAGTGAAGAGGATAGGAAGGCTCCCACATCCCAACGAACAATAAAAAGGCAAAAGCAATAAAAGGGCGCATGATTAGAGAACCAAGTTCCCCGTTACGTCACTTATTTAGGGAGTTAAAATAACACAAAAGTTCCGCGGTATTCTAGTGAGCAAATAGCCAGGCTGGTTCCAAAGCTTACAAAAACCGTCTTAGACTGTCAGCCAAACGAATGGAAAATGAAAACCCCAATTCGAGCATGGCATTAGTCTTATCAGATAAGAACATAAAGAAGTAAAATAAGATCGAGAATAGGATATGACATAAAAAAGCTTCTTTGGACGTGAATTTTCCCGAAAAAGAGAAAAGGAAAAAGTTCAAATTTTTCTTTCCGTAAATAAGATCGGCGGAAGTCGTTTTATAGCTTTATTCCAGAACATTTATTATGCCAGTGCCACATTTTTATTCCTCTTTCTGTTCCACTTTATTCTTGGCATTATAGTCTTATCTGATAAGAACATAAAGCAAAAAGCGAAATAAGATCAATAATAGGATACGGCATAAAAAGCTTCTTCAGACGTGAATTTTCCCAAAGGGAAAGGGAAAAACTTAAATTCTTCTTTCTGTAAATAAGATCGGCGGAAGTCGTTTTATGGATTTATTCCAAAACATTTATTATGCCAATGCCACGTTTTTATTCCTCTTTCTGTTCCACTTTATTCTTAGCACACTTGAAGAAAGATCCGAACCCGGTCATTTCTTTTATCATGAAGAGCGGCGCACTCCTCGGCTGCCTCTGATCATTTCTCTGCACGCACAAAGGTGCATTTTATTTCATTAATTTTTTGAATGTCTCAAAAATCTACATTTAATTTCAAAGATTCGTTTCATTTTCTGCAAATTTCTGATGATAATACAAATTTGGGTGTAATTCTTCTTTTCTGATCAGTAGTGTATTTCTTATAAGCCAATTCCCTCTAATTTTTTATGATAATTGTACTCTTTTTATTTATTTATCAATTCTTATAAAATAAAAAAAGTTTGAGTAACAATTATATAGTTATTAATTAATTTTTTATTTAATGTATTAAAAATATCATTTATTTATTTTAATAATTCTAAAAATTTCTTTTTCTTTTTTTCTATTGATTTATGTTTGAAACACTTAGTGCATAAATCAAATTATTATTTATTTTTAATTTTTAATAAAAAATTCAATGCATTATTTATTTTTATCAAATTTCAACTCTATTAATATTTTTTTGTTGTTTAAATGATATTGAACACTATTATCTAATCATAATAGTCTTTTTATATTACAAAGTGGTAGGGTAAATTAATATAAAAATGAATTTCGACTTCAATAAATCCTCTTCTATAAAATTGTATCGTTGACTTTAAAGTTATTTTGTCTATTTAAATAACATTACCAATATCACTAAAATCTATACATTTATATATGATACAAATAGAATTCAATATTTATTCTGTATGTTGTTTTGAAAAGACATACAATATTTTATGAAAAGTCTCGGAGAAAGTCTTCGGGAAATTTTTTTTAGTCAACTTTAAGCAGCTAAATTCTAAAATATTTAAAACCAATCTACATAGTTGAATAATTAAAAGAGGTTGTGGGCATTGATGGTGCTAAATGGCTATGGTGATAGCACTAGGCAAGGAGTTAAGTCATAATTAAAATGGGTAATTATGTATGGAGCATTTGTATTAATTTACTTCTATTTTTCTATTGTCAAGTTTCATCATAAAATATTCAATCTCAAGAAAAAGTGGGGAAGATAAGGATATTTTTCATCATATATTGAAGCACAATGAGCTTAAAGTAGCCTAATAATGCAAGACAAAAAAACACAAACTCCTCTTTCGTCTTTGTCACAAAAAACTTTAACCATAACTCCCATTACCAAATAAACAAGAATTCCTCAACTCAGCAATAACAAATTTAAAAGAGACTTTTCCAATTTTATTCCCATTTAATGTTGTAAACAAAATACACAATACAAAGGTACATTCACCAAATCAATAGTGGATTGTCAACACAATTTAAATTCTCCGTACATACAACTCATTCACTCTAGAGAATAATTTGTTTCCCCACAATTTGCTTTCATATTCTCTCTAGATTGTTGATTCCAACACATTTATTTATTTATTCTTTTTGTAGCCTCAACCCCATACTACACCTTTCTCCTTCCCTAAAATCACAATCTAGATGTTTTAATTCAACATGGATAAGTTCTTAGCTTGAATGTATTTACCACTAGATTGTGTAGCTTGTTCATGACCACCAAACCTCCTCTCAGCATCTCACCAATCTCCTTACTGCGCACCTCATCTGATGATAGATTTTATTTTGTTTCAAAAAAACAATTTCTCTTACAAGTTACTATGCAGTCCCACACTTGGAATTTCTATGCCTGCTCCATCTTTTTCATGTACGCTGCTCCCTCTTCTCTTTCAAATGATTATTTTTTATTTTTTTTAAAAGACTCTACAAGGGCCCATGCCCCTTCCTCTTCTCACTCAATTTTTTTTAAAATTTTCTATCATCTTCTACCTTTCCTTGACATTTCATCTTCCCATAATATTTTATTAGTCCATGCCTTATAGGCGAGAGACTAATGTTTTCATCGCGCCCATGCTTATTAATGCATTCCTTGAGAATCGTGTTGGTAATTTTTTTGTTAGCCATGCCAATGTTTCCGGGATTATTTTATTAAAAGGCAATTTTGGCCTTTTCTTAGCAATTTTCTAATTGGTTGTCATTTTCTTCGTGGTTTTGTGTTTTTTTTAATTAATTTATTATTCTAATTAATTTAACCAATTCTTAATGTTTTGTTGCTATTGGAAATATTTCATGATTTTGTAATGTTCTTTGATATAATCGTGTCTTCGCACCCAATGTTTCTATTGGTGTGTGGTGTTTTACCAAGGACATTGTGCATTTACTATTTACACATTTTCATTTATTGTGAATAGACTGAAGTGTAGGCATCATTAATGGCTTACGGTGTGAAATTTTAAGTCCGTCGAGCAAAGGATTATTTTTGTTATTTATTCATTTTCTCAGATTATTTGATGAGGGTGAAATTTGTATCTGTTGAGAGGGTTTACATCTATCGTGTTGGAAGTGACAAAGGAGACGTTTGTCAGTTCCTATATCTTTTACACTGTCATTTTTGCATTATTTAGTCATTTGCTCAAATTGTTTGATGAGGGTGAAATCAATGTCTATTGAGACGATTTATGTTTAGCGTATTGGAAGCAAAAAATGAGGTGTTTGTAAGTTCCTATATCTTTTATAGTGTCATTTTATAGTTTTTAACATTTCTGCATTTTATGGGTTAATATCTATTGTTTGTTGTTCTTTGCATTTTATGGGTTAATGTCTGGTCTTCCCTATGTTTGAGTATTTTTATTGGTTAGTCTTTATTGTCTAGTTAAAGACTTAACATCATAATTCATTAATGTCTACTTCTTTGTTGGTCACAATTAAGAATGGAAGTAAAAAAAAATTTTGCACGCATGCATGCCAATTACACTTGAATCTATTAAACGAAAATGAAAATCAATTCTAAATAAGTGGAAAATGTCTCGGTATAACTGAAGTGCAGGTGTCGTTAATGGCTTATGGTGTGAAGTTTCAAGCTTGTCGAGCAAAGGATTATTTGCATTGTTTATTCATTTTCTCTGATTATTTGATGAGGGTGAAATTTATGTTTGTTGAGAGAGTTTATGTCTATTGTATTGGAAGCAAAAAACAAGACGTTTGTAAGTTCCTATACCTTTTACAATGTCATTTTATAATTTTTTACATCTCTACATTTTATGTGTTAATATCTAGTGTTTGTTCTTCTTTGTATTTTATAGGTTAATGTCTATTCTTCTTTATCTTTCAGTTCTTTTATGGGTTAGTCTCTCTTGTCGAGTTAAAGACTTAACACCATAATTCATTAATGTTGACTTCTTTGCTGGTCAAGATTAAGAATGGAACTAATCTTTTCTCTGCACACATGCATATCAACTGCATTTCAATCTATTAAATGGAAATGAAAATTAGGTCTTTAAATAAGTGCAAAATGTCTCGATATAAAATCATTTCATTAATTGGTAGTGTTTGTTCGTATTGGAAATATTAGACTGAAGTGCAGGCGTCATTAATGACTTATGGTGTAAAGTTTTAAGTCTGTCGAGCAAAGGATTATTTGTATTGTTTATTCATTTGCTCAAATTGTTTGATGAGGGTGAAATATGTGTCTGTTGAGAGGGTTTATATTTATTGTATTGGAAGTGACAAGGGGGCATTTGTAAGTTCCTATATCTTTTACACTATCATTTTTGCGTTCTAATAAGTGGACCTATTAAGAGGGTTTATGTCTATCATATTGGAAACGAAAAACAAGGCATTTGTAAGTTCTTATATCTTTTACAATGTCATTTTATAATTTTTTACATTTGTGCATTTTATGGGTTAATGACTACTATATGCTATCTTTGAGTGCTTTTATGGGTTAGTATCTATTGTTGAGTTAAAGACTTAACACCATAATTCATTAATGTTTAGTTCTATGTTGGCCATGATTAAGAATGGAACTAATCTTTTCTTTGCACGCATGCATGCTAGCTACACTTCAATCTATTAAATGGAAATGAAAATTAGGTCTAAATAGGTGCAAAATGTCTCGGTATAAAACCATTTCATCAAGTAGCAATGTTTTGTTCGTATTGGAAATATTTCATGGGTTTATAATGTTCTTTGATATAGTTGTGTCTTTGCACTGAGTGTTTTTGTCAATGCATGGTGTTTTAACGAGGACATTTAGCATTTGTTACTCCCTAATTTTCATTGGTTAATGGATTGCAGTGTCAATTTTTAAGGTTGTTGACAAACACGGATTTGACCCTCATCAAACAATTTGTCAAAAAAGGATGCGTTTGAAATTTTATATATCTTTTACACTGTCATTTTGTTTTTCTATGTCCCTCTAATGTGTTAATCTCTATTGTTCCTTATCATTGAGTACTTTTATGGGTTCATGTTTGTTGTTCAATTAAAGACTTAACACCATAATTCATAAATGTCAAGTTCTTTGTTGGCCACCATTAACAATGCAACTAATCTTTTGTCTGTCATGCATGCATGCCAACAAGAGTTCAATCTAATAAATTAAATCTAGGTCTAGATAAGTGCAAAATTTGTGGTTGTTGGGAGGGTTTATAATTATCATGTTGGTATGCATGTTGTAAAAAATATGTTTGCATCATTTAAAAGATCTTGTGCAGTTAGACCTTGCCTTTTAAGGCAGGAGACTAATGCTTTCACCACGCTCATACCTATTAATGCATTCCTTGGCAATCATGTTGGTAATGTTTGTTGTTCACCATGCTAATGTTTTCGAGATTATTTTATTAAAAGGCAAATTTGGCCTTTTCTTTGCAATTTTATCATTGGTTGTTGTCATTTTCCTCATGGTTTTATATTTTTTTAATAAATTTAATTATTTTAATTAATTTAACCAATTCCTTTTTTTTTGCTATTGGAAATATTTCATGACTTTGTAGTGTTCTTTGATATAGTCATGTCTTCACACCTAGTGTTTTTGTCGATGCGTGGCATTTTAACGAGGGCATTGTGCATTTACTATTTGTTAATTTTCATTTATTGTGAATAGACTAAAGTGCAGGCATCATTAATGGCTTATGGTGTGAATTTTTAAGTCTGTCAAGCAATTTCTTCATTTGCTCAGATTATTTGATGAGGGTGAAATCTATGTGTGTTGAGAGGGTTTATATTTATGGTATTGTAAGCAGAAAAGGAGGCATTTGTAAGTTTCTATATCTTGTACACTGTGATTTCATAGTTTTTTACATTTCTGCAATAGTTTAATCTCTGTTGTTCCTTATTGATGAGTGTTTTTATGGGTTAATCTTTATTTTTACAATTTCCTCATTGGCTTTTGATATTTTGGTTGTGGTTTTGTATTTTTTCAATCCAAATTAATTGTGTGTTCATGAAACAGTGATAGATATTGAAAGATGTCTATTTGTTCAAGATATGTTTGATTTACTGTGCATGTTTTGATGCATGTACATCATGCATGTCTTGAACAGATAAGACTTTTGTTGAAGATGTGTATTTGGAACTGTTAAAATGAATTTTGTGTTATTTTTTTGCAATTTTCTCATTCGTAATTGATATTTTGTTCCCGGTTTTGAATTTTCACAATTGCAAATGATATGTTGTTGTAGCATCTTCATTTTTAATATGGATTTTGAGCTATATTCTTGCAATTCCCTAATTGAATTTTCATATTTCAGTCATGGTTTGTTTTTTCAATCCAAATTAATTATGTGTTCATGAAACAGTGATAGACATTGAAAGAATGTAGATTATCTATTCAAGATATATCTAATGTATTGTGGATGTTTTGATGCATGTACATCATGGATATCTTGAACAAATAAGACTTTTGTTGAAGATGTCTATTTGGAACTATTAAAATGAATATTGTGCTATTTTTTTGCAATTTTGTCATTGACAGATGATATTTTGTTCCTGGTTTTATATTTTCTCAATTGCAATTTATTCTTGGGAGCAATGAAGGAAAAAAAATTATCAATTTGTAATGATTTGAGTTGACGTGGCTTGTGTGTATGACCACATTTTACTTTTATTTGGATCTAATTTTTACTTATTGTAAATAGAGTCGAGTCCAGTTGCCATTAATGGATTATGGTGTTAAGTTTTATGGTTGATAAGCAAAAGGTTCTTGTGTGTACGACCACGTTTTGCATTTATTTAGATCTAATTTTTTTTTATTATGAATAGATTCAAGTGCAGTCACCATTAATGGATTATGATGTCGAGTTTTGAGTCTATGTATATGTGTTTGTATATATATGTGTGTATATATATGTATGTGTTTATATGTATGTATGTATATATATATATAGAGAGAGAGAGATTCAAGTGCATTCGTTGTTAATGGATTATGGTGTTAAGTTTTATGACTATCAAGCAAAAGGTTCTTGTGTGTGTGACAACATTTTATATTTATTAGATCTGATTTTCATTTATTGTGAATAAATTCAAGTGTAGTCGCCATTAATGGATTATGGTGTTGCGTTTTGAGTTTGTCAAGCAAAGGATTATTTGTGTTGTTTATTCATTTACTCGGAACATTGAATCAAGGTAAAATATGTGTTTCTTGAGAGGGTTTATAGCTATTGTGTTGGAACCAAAAGAGGAGACTTTTGTAAGTTCCTATATCTATTGTTCCCTATCATTGAGTGCTTTTATGGGTTAATTTTTGTTGTTCAATTAAAGACAACATCATAATTCATTAATGTTGACTTTTGTATTAGCCACCATTAACAATGCAATTAATGTTTCCTCTACCATGCATGGATTGCAACTGCACTTTAGTCTATTAAAACAAAATCGCAAGTTCATGTCTACACTGGCTAATATGCTATGTATATATATATACATGTATACATACACATAAATGTATGTATACATACATATATATGTATATATATATGAATGTATATATATAAGTATATATGCATACATATACATATGTATATATATATATATATGTGTGTATGCACGTGCTTATATATATGTGTATGCATATATATGTATATATATATGTATGTATGTATGTATATATGTATGTGTGTATATATATACACACATACACATGTATATATATATGTATATGTGTGTATGTGTATATATATGTATGTGTTTATATGTATATCTATATGTGTATATATATGTATGTATAAATGTATATATATGTATGTATATATATGTGTGTATATATGTGTGTGTGTGTATATATGTATGTATACATATGTGCATATATGGGCAAAGGCATGTACCTGTTATTTATGCATACCTGTGTGAAGCAAATACTGAATAGGATTAGCCCCTGAAACAAAGAAACTATATAGAAGGCAGTTTTAGAAGTTGTTAGATAAAATTGTTGCATAATGTATATTGTTTATAACCACATGTTAGATACACGTGTGATGTTCAGGCCCCATTTATTTAGAAGCATGGCATAGTGTGTTTTTCAACAATCTTTGATGTTGCAGAGGTCTTTGCCAAATGTTTATTGTTTGGCATCTTCCCTTCATTGAATACATGGATCTACTACTATCACTAGTATAATTTGGCAAATAAATGACTAGGTGACTAAAAAATTTAGTCACAACAACTAAAAATGACTAATTTTTACTAATTTTTTGCAACTCAGCTATAAATGAGTAAATAAATGACTAATTTGGTCGACTAAAAAATTATTTAGTCACACAAATAAAAATGACTAAATAGTTAGTCATTTATTTAGAAAATCATTTAAGGAATCAAAAATCAATAGCTCACCAAAATACTCTAGAACTTTCGTTGAAATCTTATTTTCAGGCATAGCCTGCCAAAATGGAGTTTTCATTTTAATAAACATACTCTAAAACCTTCGTTGAAACCTTATTTTCAGGCGTAGCCTGCCAAAATGGAGAAGTGTTTCAATAAAGAATGACAGAGAATGGTAAGGAGATGTGCATGATAGGAGGCATAGGATTCATTGTTGCTTATCTCATTCCTGCTCTACTCAACAAGGGTTACATTGTTCGCACTACTATTTGTAATCCAAGTATTTAATTGAAATATATTTGTATAATCTTAAATTATTTCATATGCTTTTGAAGTATCAATGTATCCTATATAGGATTTAAAATGATATCTTTTAATTTAAAATAAATAAATAAATGATGTATTTTCCTATGATTAGATAATGTGGAGATCTCATAAATCTGCCCCAACTCACTGTCCTCTTTGGCAGTGTATTCAATACTCCAGCTACTAGGGCTTTGCATGTGACATCTTTAATATCTTCATGACAGTGGCTTTTAAATAGATCTCAGTCTTTGCTTTAATCTTTATCATGGTAACCCTTGAGTTCCATAATCCACCTTCAATCTCTTCTAAGAACGTTATCTTAAGCTAGACTACACAGTATGCATATAAAGAAAGTCCTTCATAGCTACCATTCTTCCAAACCACCACTCACTATCTTGCTTAAAATACTGCCTCCATAAGCACAATAGGATGTTTTAAATTCATGCTTTTCAATGATTGACCATTAAGGTCACTACTTTCATCAAGATATAATGAGATTTTTGTCTTCAAACTCAAGGCATTATGCAAGATAACATTATGAATTGTTTGTTGTGTAGGGTTTGATTTTCTTGCACATTTATTGCTTTTCTAACTGCCTTTAAGACTGGATATTGCACCCTCAACTGCAATTTCAAACAACTCACTCACTATCACTTGAAGATTCCTTTCATGAGCATCCTTTTATAAAATCAAACTATGCCCTATAGACTTCCTACTTACTTACTACAAGGGACTCATTGATTCATGGTATTGTGGGTCTTAAGATCATTCAACCTTATTGTCACTACTTCACAGTCCATAAGGTATTTTTCACTATTCTCCCATCTTTGATGAGTCTCAAAACACTACTCAAACATGCAATCCACTGCCTCATTATACAATGGCTAAGAAGAAACATTGAACTTGTGATTACCATTGTTACTTCATTTGGACAGCCATTCCCTTATTGCATTTGCCTTGTCTAAAATTGTCAATAGCATTTGAAAAAACCTTAAGGTCAACAAGGGGGTAAGGAAACTCACTATTAAAATCTCCACTTTACTATGAAAGGTTTGAGCTTTATTATCTTGTCACTGCTCAACCTCTTTTTGACTATCACACCTCAAGTGAATTTCATTCTTCTTACCATAGATTGCAATTAAAAATGTCATTGAGCTACATAGTGTGCTTGTTATTGGCTACAATCTTTATATTGCAAGATTTTATTATTGGATACGATGTCTCAATCTTTCTAGTATTACAACCTCACTAATCTGCTATAGTTATGGTTTATGTTTCTATGGAGACCTAGGGTTTGTACCCTAGTTATGCTCTTACCAATTCTTTTGTTGGGTTTAAAAAACAACCTTAAATATTGGGTCAGAAAATTAGTTGTCTTGATAGGGTGTGGTATGATCTTGGATTGTATCTTAGAGTGTGTGGGAAGCTTGTGTTTGATCATTAATTTATGTAAACTTGATCAGGGAAATGTATCCTATATAGCATGGGTCTTGCTTTAATACTTCCCATAATGGTTATTAGTAGAGCACATTATTATAGTTTCTGGTAACCCAAGATTGCATTCAAGTATGCAACAAACTTGGTATGTATTTTAAGTTGTACACTTTTAAGTAACATTCATAAGGTTTAGAAAATATTGATCACTCTCTAGAATAGCCCATTAAACATAGGTTGTGCTTGAATGCAATACATAATTTATATAGCATAACCACTCTCCATATCAACTAGAGTTAAAGGCTCTTTATTGCAGTAAGAGGTAATCACTCTTGGATCATGCTATCATTATATTGTAACCTGTTAAACTTGAGTCAACTTGAATGCACTCAATGATGATTGACACCTAATTGCGATGACATTGATTAATTTATACATGAATTGTGCTCATATGAGTGCCTCCATTTCTATCACAACATAGCCACATTAAATTTGGGTCACACATGAAGGCATCATGTATTTGTTATAGCACAACTATGCCACATGAACAATAGAGTCATGGATCACATAATTAAAGTCACACAAATTTATTCCTCAGTTGTGCTCATATGGTGATTCCATTACCGTTACAACATAACCCTTTGGACTTATATTTCTCAAATCCTTACATTGCTTATTTTCTCTTTGGATAGATGGCAATTCAATGGCAGGGATTTATATGCAGATCATGCTCATATAAGTGCCTTCATCGCCATTACACAATAGTACATTGGAATTCCCTTTCTTGAACCTTTATTTCATTTTTTATTGTTAGGGTTTCTTAATGATTATTCCATTTCCATGTGGCATATTGATAAAATAAACCAAGCAAAAAAATATTTTGTTATTAGTTAACTCCTGCTAACATACTTTTGGAGTAAATGTTTGATTGCATTACTTTGAGTGTGAAGAATTTAGTTTTCTACTTATAATACATTTATTGAGAGTTGTAGTAGAAAGCTTATTATGTTGAAACCCATCCTGTAAACTTGCTTTAAGCTACATTTAGGAGGCTTCATGGATTTTTTGTGATTTATACAACTTTTGTTTTGATAATAAATGACATCGGATTCTTTCTAAAACTGAAATGATTTATTAATTATGGTTTTATGATGATTAAATATTTTTTTTAGAAGGGGTTAATATGTGGCATTCTTATGTGCAAGAAGAATAGATTGTGATGTAGCATTTAGGTATGGACGGTTCAGGCAAACTTGAATTGCTATCAGTGACATAACCAAGTTGGAGAGTACTTTCAGCCAACTTGAAACACTTTCAGGTGTTTTCGCTCGGAAGCACAACCTGAGTATAGGAATACAAACATCGGTGGACAAAGAAAATCATAAATCTGTTTATCCAGTTTCTGATCCAATTTGAAGTCGTGAATATTGAACAAAGAAAGTTCCTACGTTCTAAAGATAAAATCATAAATCTGTTGGTCCAATTGGAGATCCATTTTGTGGTCGTGAAGCTCCAACAGAGAAAGTTCCTACATTCTAAAGATAAAATCATAAATATTCTTGGTCCAATTGTAAGGATTTGTCTTTTTAATTATACTTTTTGACATTTGGCTTGATACAAATTATCTATGATTCCACATTGTCATGTATGTCTAGCAAGGCACTTGTAACTATAATATATGACAAAAAATCCCTACTGTTATGATTTGATGGATGTCACATGATCAAGATCTATATAAAAAGGTTGCTTTGTATATTGGGTGGTTAGGTGTTCTATATTGTTATACAAGATTAAGCTTTTCCTTTTGTTGATTTTTAAATAACAGTCTTATCTTTCGGTTAGGATTTCTACTACAATCTCTCTTTTTGTTGCCTTTTCAGTAGTGCTTGATTTATAGATTGCAATTGTTGGTAGCTATGCCCCATCTTGCTTATATATTTGTGATTCACATCTTAATTGTCGTGTTAAAAGAGTCATATATTTACACCTTATTAATTTTGAATTGATTTAGTGGGAAGTCTCACACACCCTATTTGCCTAAGTGACTTGAGTATGATACATGTGTATTTGTTTTGGAAAATTTATGGCATTTACCTATTGGAATTATGTTCCTCAAATTCATTGGTGGACCCCCAACTTGGTCATCATCAAGTTAGATTACACCAAGTGAGAGTTCAGGCCATTACCGCCATCCCGCGACATCTCATGGAGTGACTGGTGGTTGAGCGATACTTACCGCTACCCCACAGAGGTGCTAGATTAAGCTTGCAGTAGTGTGATGTTATCGCCACCCCACAGTGCTTCATGTTGACTGGTGTGGTATAGTGGTGGTTATCGCTACCCCACAACAATGGTCAAAGGTATCATGTGATGGTGCAATATAGTCACCACCACACTGTGATGGTGTACGAGGCTTGGTGCGGTAGAGCGAAAAATACCACCATATTGTGATGGGCTAGTTTGTGTATAGTGATGTAGTGGTGGACGGTGGATGACTGGATGTCTTTGGTTGGATAGTGAGTTATTCACAATTAAACGATTAATGATGCAATGGAATCTACAAAGATGGTTGTTGTGCAATAAGATTTTACTTATTGCTTTTAGTATTTTGATCGTATTCTTTTGTTTTAATCATTTATATATCGGTCTCCTTTTTGTTGGCTTTGATGACTTGTAATGATTATTTTGTTGGATTTGAAATAACTTCCTTATCCAAAGCTCCAATTCACACACAGGCAAGAAGGATGCTTTCAAAGGTTGAGGAGTTGGGCTTTAAACCCATTGGTTTCATTTTCTTACATATTTGATTTCTTGTTTCATGTGCCTCCAAATAGGTGCACCAGATCCTTGAATAGGATTAACACAGATTTATTCAGTAGGCAAAAGAGACTAATTCTATATGTTTTTTCTTTATAATTCATCCCAATGCTGAGAATGATCAATCTTAGCATTGGGATGAATTATAAAGAAAAATCATCTAGAATTAGTCTCTTTTGCCTACTGAATAAATTTATGTTAATCCCATTCAAGGATCTGGTGCACCTATTTGGAGGCACATGAAACAAGAAATCAAATATCTAAGTATATTTCAAAAGTCAAATATTAGCATATGGCTTTCTTTGGGAAAATTAGTGGCAACAAGATCCATATCCCCCCGTTGATACAAGATCTTCAGTCATAAGGTATCAGACAATCCAGTCCATGATTCAATATCAATAACATACTAATAACATCTAAAGCATTATAGCTGGTTGTAGCTCTTGGACCTTTTGTCTTGCAAACATAAATAGCCAGGGAGATATGAATCCCATTTGTGGGACAACAACTTCATCAAAGGAGGTCACAAACAAAAGGGAGGACAAGGCATATGTTAAAAGGATTTAGATTACCATAAGAAAGATTTTTCATGTATCACTATTCTAAGTTTAAAACTTGGAGTGTTGATCATAAAAATTATCAAAAATTTATAAATATAATTATAATACATTGCAAAACCCTAATTACAGTTATAATAGACTATGGAACCCTAATGTTTGTATTTAGAGTATTTTTTAGCCTTTTTCATCAGTGTTTTTTGGAGTAGTTCATTTTCTTTGCTATTTATAGATCTAAGATGTCTTTATCCAGATACTAATGCTAAATAATTTGTGTGTGACCTTGTCATCCTTCAAATCTGGACATCCATTGAAATCTTCAACAGTATATTTGGGTGAGCATTATCATTTTGTAGATATATTGAAGTTGTTAAGAATTGCACTTAAATATTGATTTGATACTCTAGTCTTTGGGATTTTACATTTAGTTGTCAGCTGAACTAGATTGGATTGAAGTTTTGACTTAGGGTTGATGTACTTGTAGGTGGCTATGACACTGAATTGAAAGCAACAAGAGCTTATGATAAGGTTGCTCTCAAGTATTGGGGTGACGAAAGCACAACAAATTTTCCTGTAAGAATTTTACATTGCGGATTGCATATAACATGATTTACTATTCTAGATTACACACACATCTACCTTTGCATAATACTGTTAAAATGACATGCTTTATGTAGATAACTGAATACAAAGAAGAGCTTGAAGTCATCAAACAGATGACCACCATAGACTATATTAATTATCTCAAAAGGTATCAAAATTCTTTTCATTGAAGTCTTTTAGATTACAATTATGGTAGTGGAACTTTTGTTTCTAGAACTGACAATACATATATGCATTTCTATTGGAATAGGAAAGGGTAAACTAGTATAGAAAGCTTAAATTTTAAATACATGAAGAGTTTCCCTAGCTTGAATTTATTCATATTCAAATGACCCATCAAAAAATTCATACACAACAAGGTCAGCATAAGGTCTATAACAACATTTTAGATTTAGTTTGAGTAAGATATTGTATTGGATTACTTTCATGTATGGTGCTAACGTATAATATTCTATTGATATAGGAGGAGGAGTGGCTTTACTAGAGGCACATCAATGTGTCATGGAGTAACAATGTCTGTATTTAAATTGATAGCTTTATTTAGAATTTTGAGATCTTGGTCTGACTATAGAAATGACTATTCAATAAACATTTATAGGAAAAGTTGTACTCTAATGGTAAAATTTGTAACATATCACAGACACCATCAAAAAGGAAAGTGGCACGCTAGAATTGGAAGAATTAATAGAAACAAAGATGTATATCTGGGAACATACAATGAGTACACCGAACATGAACAAATCTACTATATATTTCACTTATAAAAGAGATTTATCCATTAAGTAAACCGGCTAATAGTTGTGGTGAACTCGTTGGCTCTTTCAATTTGGCAACAAATGAGGAAGAAGCGACTTTGACATATGGCATTGCTACAATCAAATTTAGAGGCATTGATTTAGTTACAAATTTTGATAAGAGATTATATAATGTTGCAAGAATTAGAAACAACTCACTACCTATTGGAGAACTTATAAATTAAATCAAGGACATAGGATTAAGTCATGTTGATGACAATGTGAATGCACCCAGAATTGAGGTGGACAAAAGAATGGATTCACTATGGTGGCAAATAAATGATTCTTTTTTCTTTTATTCCACAACATTAAAGGGTTCCAAGCATGCATTTCATCATTGCAAAAGTTTATTGAGACATTTCTTTCTTGAAGTCATTTTTTTGCAATACTGTAACTCAAATTTTTAGTCTTGTGACAAAAAATAAAAATTGTAATACTCTATTTCTAAGTTGTAACTAGAAAACATTTCTTTTATTAATAAAGTTCACCAATTTTGCCTTCTCAATGGTTGTTTATTGTGTGTAATTGATGATTCATGATGTGTATTTATGTGTTTTATGTTTAAATCCTCAAATATGACTGAATATACCACCAGTTGACAAAAATCAGTGAATAAATATGACAAAATATACTACCAGTTGATAGAAATCAATGAATAAATATAACTAAATATATGACTGTTATTTTAATAAATTACTTTCAGATTTGATCTACAAGAGCAAAATATTTATAATTTCAATATCTTTCCTTGTGGATCGGATCCGACTTAAATACGAATGGAGAGACACGTCCCATGAGCAGACATGTCTCCACAACATGGAGACATGTCCGCTCATGGGACGTATCTCATGGATTGTGCCTTTTTGTCTAACTAAGACACCCAATCACCAATCGGGTTAGTTACTTAATAAACATAAATGTTTACTAAGTTCGATCTAAAGTTTATCTTGCACAAATAAATAATATCCAATCTGGAAATGATCACTGATAATGATGCTCGATTGGGATCCTATATGAAACATGAAAATATATACAATTAAATATATATGTGTGTATAGATATATCAGTACATACTGACATATATATACACACACATATTATCAAATCGATCATCATTTCTATATCTAACCAAAGCTACCATATTTCAACAATGACCAAATTGATCAAATGACTAAATATACTACCAATTGGCAGAAATCATTGAATACAAAAATTAGTGAATAAATATGACTAAATATATGATCAAATTGATCAAATGACTAAATAAATGACTGACAATAAACTACTAATGGTCATGTGACCAAGCTCAGTGAATAATATGACTAAATTAATGACTAAATATACTACCAAATCGATCAATCAAAACAACCAATAAATGACTAAAATTGGTTTAGTTATAAATATGGTCGCGTTATAAATGACTGGCAATAAACTACTAATGGTCACATGACGAAGTTTAGTCATTTATAAGTAGTTTTTAGTAGTTTTTTCAGTCATATATTATTGTTTCTATACTAGTGTATAGCAATGTGAAAAGGTATGTTCTAAACCAATTTATGCATTTGTGGATTCTATGACATGAGATCTGAAAGGAAGAGAACAAAATATTTTTTGTACAATGATTTTTCTAATAGCTTTAGCAATTACATCCACACTAAGTGTGTACAATACTTCATTTCAAAGCTTTCAAATTAATTTTATGTGCTTCGAGCTTAGCTTTTGCTACGATGTCATTCCCTTCGTAGGTTTTTGGAATTCTGCAACGCATTTCTTTTTCCAATATATGATGCATCACTTTTACATATTCTAATTTATTTTATCTTTGGTTTATGTTTTTTTATTTATTTAATCTCAATGTTACAGCAATCACACTGCCACAGTTGTCATCATTATTCATATTTTTGTGTGCTAGAGACAATGTGTCTATTGCGTTGTTATTCTATTAGTGTTTCAATCTATGTTCACATAGCTCATAGTCATCATGGTCTCTTATACCATGGTGCATAAAACTAAGTGCCACAACAAAATAAAGGTGGCTACTTGCACATGAAATCACTATGACAACATGTCTTACTTATCTATTCCATTTTTTACCTCACCATTTATCCATCACTATGTGTCATTTAGTTGCATTGTCATCTTTGGGAGATTTCATCATCCTACATGTACATTCATGCAATCAAATATAATCATCCTAGTGACATGAATCAACATGATCAATCGTTAATAAATCATTTAGTTGTATATTAATGACATGCATATCATCTAAAGCCGGTTTCTCCCATGTCTTTTCAACATACTAATTGGGTTCCATTTCACTCAACAATTCTCTTCAAGGGGCATCAATTACATCACAATCGTTAAGCAATTGGCACAATTTGCCACTTAATCTTCATTTTAGTCCATCCTAATTTTAATTATTCTTTCACACAACACCACTTAGTTGCATTGTATCAAAGACAAATAAAATATAGAGAACTAAAATATTCCCTAGAAATATTCATCACTTAATCCCCAATCGACCAACTTCATCATTTATAGCTAAATGCATCAACTAGTCCTAATTAGTCTAGGACATATCCCTTTCACCTAAAGTCCATAACTTAATTAAATGTTTAATTAATCAACCTTTTCCATTTTACATTTATAGTTATAGGGCATATTCATTGATACATAATTGATTGGTCTCAATTTGTTCTACACAAAGAATCAATACTGTAATAGTTCAACTATGGCGTAGTGAAATGTATATGGAAAAAATATATGTCTTTAATCTGCCTTGGTCTTACTGTATACATGTAAATTAAATCATGGATAAAGCCATCAAATGGAAATAAGTAAAAATATTTAAAAATTGAAAAAGAGAATAAAAAACCGATAGAGATTAGTGTAGACTAATTCAAAAGCATGTATACATGTAAGCATATGTCAACTTTGTTTGTTTAAGTGGCAATGGATGTATACAAATACATCTAAACAATTATACAACTATCATGGGTAGAAATAAATGTGAATGGTAGCATTGATTTTCACTTTTGTTCAATAATAAATTACAACTTGATATGGCTTTAGAATTTCTTAATTTTAGGATAAAAAAAAATTTGACAGTTAAATACATTGATCAAAAACCTAACTATTATATTTTATGTATGGTTGACTAGGTTGATAAATTGTCCTCCAAGTAAATTACAATGTTATTTTCTTTTCCAGGGTTAACACTTCTATTAATTCATTATAGCATATGTTTGTAACCTCATATTTGAACCAATTTTGTAGTTGATAGGGAAACTAGAATTGCACAAGGATTTGCATCTATGACAATGTCCCCTAATGAGGAAGTAAAGATAAGCATTAAAAATTTCAACTAATATGTGAGTAACTTTTTTATTATTTTGTGTTATATATTAATTTTTAACTGTTTCCTAAATCGTATGAAGTATGGAGATTAAGATTAAAGCTAAAATGAATAATGCAATATCTTTTCCCCATTTTTTCTTATTCACTCTTCTTATGCTTTTTAGAAGATTATGGATGTAGTACAACAAGCCTACAATCTATCTAATGAAGCTTTCGAGGCTTTTCCAATGCATGGATTTAGTATTAGATTACAATTCGGATTTATTTGGGATCATATTTTATGATTAGAATACAATTTATACTTATTATTTGTTATGGACATATGCTTGTTTCATGTTATCTAATGAAGTTGATGCAATCTATATGAAGTGAAGTAGACATTCTTTCAACTTTTATTTTAATGTTGCCTGAGTGTTGGCGAGTAATGATGGATGCAAAAGATAATGTATTACCTCATTTGGAAATTGTTTATGCTTTTGGACTCATAGTTATGACAGTGTTGTATACTATGGGACATATTTCTCCTGCTCACATGAATCTAGTCATTTTTGTTGCTTGCTCAAGCATTGGAAAACTCCGTCTCAAATAGGTACCTAAAATCACAAGCATCAAAATCCTATTTGGTTAAAGTGATTTTTGAGTTTACCAGCTATATCTATTGATTGCCTTGTAGCAGTAAGCTAGTGCTTCTATTATCAATGAACCTATCGATCTTAATAGTAAATAAAATCTATGTAAAGATGCATTCCAATTTCTAATTGGGAATGTTAACTACTATCAACAATGTGACCTACCCACCACAAATGTTCACAATGAAAATATGTCTAAAGTAGCAAGACATTAGAAATGGATAAAAAAAATTATTTCTTCGTCCCGACAATAATTTGCAATTTGGAAAATAGAAAACAATGGCCAAAATATCTGGCGCTAATGAGAAATTTGCAAACAAAGAGAGCTAAGATTTCATTTAAACAATGAAAATATATCTTCAAAAAAATTGTTATCTGTTCAATATATACATGAGGTCCATGCATCAAGACATACACGATACATGAGGTATATCTTGAATACATAGAAATATTTCAATGTCATAGACAAGAATCCTTTGGGTGACAACTGTCAAACTTAGCACCATAATCCATTGATGGCAACTGTACTTGAATCTGATGACAATAAATGAAAATCAGATCTAAATATATGCAAAATATGCCCACAGACACAAGACACGTGAACTGCTATCAAAAATTCCATGTGTATAACAAAAAAACATTAGGAATAGATAATTTTTTTGCCTTCATTGTTCCCAAGAATAATTTGCAATTGAGGAAATACAAAACCAAAACCAAAATATCAACAACCAATGAGAAAAATACAAAAAAATAGACCAAAATTCATTTTAATAGTTTCAAATGGACATTTTGAACATAAGTCTT
The DNA here is from genome assembly GCA_007115665.2 of Sequoiadendron giganteum. Lineage (NCBI taxonomy): Eukaryota > Viridiplantae > Streptophyta > Pinopsida > Cupressales > Cupressaceae > Sequoiadendron > Sequoiadendron giganteum. Next base: position 618,176,610 of record CM021109.1, on the reverse strand, counting down.
ATTTCTTGAAGATATGCACATGATCTCCATGGATCAAAAAATACATTGATCATCAGGTATATCTTGAACAGATAGACATGTTTCAATGACTATCGTTGTTTCATGGACAAACCATCAATTTTGGATTGAATGGGAAAATTGCAAAAAAAAAATCCCAAACTCCCTTTTAATAAAATAATGCCACAAACCATAGGATAAACATTAGTGGCATGATTTTCGATCAATGCATGAATAGGCAATAGCGAGCATAAAATATTAGTCTTCACATCAGTAATTGTTAAAAACACCATGAGCAAATTATGAAAAACCTTTTTGAGACGCTAAACATGGCTAAAACAACACGAGTGCTTTAAAACGATGCAGAGATATTTGTTATAGTATGCATACCAATAGGATAGTTATAAATCCTCTCAACAAACACAAATTTTACATCGAGAGATTTTATAGTTATTTAGATCTAATTTTTATTTGATAGATTTAAGTGCAGTTGGAATGCATGTGTGACAGATAAAATGTTAGTTGCATTGTCAATCTGTTTACAAAGCCATGAAATATTTCCAATAGCAACAAAACATTACCAATTGATGGAATGATTTTATACCGAGACATTTTTCACTTATTTAGACCTCATTTTCATTTTCATTTAATAGATTGAAGTGCAGTTGGCATGCATGAGTGTAGAGAAAAGATTACTTCCATTCTTAATCATTGCAATGAAGAGAAAATATAGAAAATTATGAATGTAATCTCATTGAAGAACTGGATGTCCCTAACAAAAAAATATTGCGTATTAATGAAATATTGCAGATTTTGCACTTATCTAGACATGATTTTCATTTGATAGATTGAATTGTGACTGGGATGCATGCATGGTAGATAAAATATTACTTGCATTGCTAATGGTGGTCAATAAAGAACTCGATATTTATGAACTATGGTGTTAAGTCTTTAACTGAACAACAAACATCAACCCATAAAAGCATTCAATGATAAGGGACAACAAAGATTAACCCATTAGAGGGACATAAAAAATATGAAATAATAGTGTAAAAGATATACCAACTTTCAATCATGTTTTTTTTGCTTCCAACACGATAGATATAGATACTCTCATCAGATGGAGCTTTCACCCTGATCAAATAATCTATGCAAATGAATAAACAACACAAATAATCCTTTTCTCGACAGTCTTAAAACTTGACACCGAAATTCATTAATGAGAACCGCACTTTAGTCCATTAACAATAAATGAAAATTAGGGACTAGAAAATGTTAAATGTCCTCGTTAAAAAACCACGCATTGACAGAAACACTTGGTGCCAAGCCACAACTATATCAAAAAACATTACAAAGCCATGAAATATTTCCAATAGCAAGAAAACATTACCAATTGATGAAATGATTTTATACATAGACATTTTGCACCTATGCAGATCTAATTTTCATAAATTCATTTAATAGATTGAAGTGCACTTAGCATGCATGTGTGCAAAGAAAATATTAGATCCATTCTTAATCGTGGCCAATAGAGAAGTCACCATTAATGAATTATGGTGATAGGTCTTTAACTCAATAACAGAGACTAACCCATAAAAGTACTCAAAGATAGGGAAGAGTAGACATTAACCCATAAAATGTAGAGATGTAAAAAACTATAAAACACCATTGTAAAATATATACGAACTTACAAGTGCCTCATTTTTCGCTTCCTATACGCTAGACATTAACTCTCTCAACAGACACAAATTTCACCCTCTCAATCATTTTTTATATTTATGCAATGGTTTGATCTTCGTTCTTCCTTATCGATGAGTGTTTTTATGGGTTAATCTCTATTTTTGCAATTTCCTCATTGGCTTTTGATATTTCGGTCGTGGTTGTGTATTTTTTCAATCCAAATTAATTGTGTGTTTATGAAACAGTGATAGACATTGAAAGATGTTTATTTGTTCAAGATATGTCTGATGTGCCATGGATGTTTTGATGCATGTACACCATGCATGTAATCTGAGCAAATGCATAAACAACGCAAATAATCATTTGGTCAAAGAATTGAAAACTTCACACCATAAGCGATTAATGACGCCCGCACCTCAGTTTGTTCACAATAAATAAAAATTACCAAATAGTAAATGCACAATGTCCTCGCTAAAACGCCATGCGTCGACATAAACACTAAGTGCGAAGACATGACTATATCAAAGAACACTACAAAGTCAAAAAATATTTGCAATAGCAACAAAACGTTAGGAATCTATTAAATTAATTAGAATAATTAAATTAATTAAAAAATACAAAACCACAAGGAAAATGGCAATAAACAATGAGATTTTTTTTTAAAAAAAGGTCAAAATTGCCTTGTAATAAAATAATCCTAGAAACATTAGCATAGTGAACAATAAACATTAGCAACACGATTATCGCTGAATACATTAATAGGCATGGGTAATATGAAATCCCCTTTGCTCAACCTACAACCACTCTTCTCAATGTTGGTGTAAATAAGTATTTCACTTATTACACTTTACTTAAGCTTACTTAGGGAATGCATATCATTGTAGTTTTCACTTGTGACACCTAGTTATTTGCATCATGCATCTAGGTTTGTGCATGCATAGAGAGATATGAGTTGGACACCTAGGGAAGTGTGTGTTTGAGAAATTCCACTCTTTGTGGTGTGATCTAGTTATCACCTTTTCATCTCCACCTTTTGTGGGATGATAATTCCACTTTAGGTGGGAAATCCACCTTTCATGGAATTATCTATTATTTCTCTCCACCTACCTTACACTACACATGATTGTGCCACTTGTCTCATTCATGGCTTTCATTGTGTCCTAGCTTGCCTTTATAAGCAAGCCTTGTACATACATTTTTTGGCAACTATCTTCATGCATATTAAGAATATTATCACCATATTCTCTCATTATTTCTCTCTCTCTTTTGTGTTATCTTTGATCTCTATGTAATGTTCCCATATTAGAGACATAAAATGCATAGATTAAATTTTTTATTTTAAAGATGGTTTGACAAAGAGCTATGAAAGATTGATGGAATAAGATAAATGAAATGCATTATTATCAACTAGTGCATAACTAACATAATCTGATATGACTTATTACTCTTGTTTGGAATAGATATTTGCCTTGTTTCCTCTTTCCTAACCTCTTTGGATGGTAGAATTATTGTGCAAAGGGCATGTGAACAATCTCAAATTGGACTTCCTCAAGGTGTCCCACCCATCTTGGGACCATCCATCAATGGATCAAATTACCAATGTTTCCCTCCACAAACTCCCTATCCTTGTTGAGTGCTAGCAAAAAGGAATTTTTGGCCCAAAGTCTATTCTTCAAGGTAAAGTCATAAAAGCTCATTGAGACACAATAATTACTGCAAGCATCGTTATTGGATAATTGAACATAATATATATATATATAGACACATATTAATGTTCATTATCCACATGTATAATGTATGTATCAAATATCCTTATTTAGATATATTTATCAACCATCAATTATATATTCATCAATCCTAATATATTTAAATATATTTGTCAATCATAATATATTTAAATATGTTTATAAAGCATCAACTGTTATTTGAATTACCACTATATTTGACCCTCATTAATAACTAAATTTAATAGTTCTTATTTCCTACATAAATTATTCTTACTTATATTTATTGGTACTCGTATATACCTTTATATAATTATTCTTAATTTATATTAAAGAATCATAAATACTTATAAGACTCAATAAGCATCATTATTGCCTAATTGAATATAAACATATACATGTATATGTTTGTATATACACATATATATCATCATTATTAATTATTTATAATCTTAGAATAATCACCCTTGCATGAGCATCTATGTTTATATATATATTCACTTTTATATATATCCATATATATAGACACTCATATTATATTTACTCAACAAAATACATAAGTATTTTCAATAACTATATTAGGATCATACCACATAAAGATACCTTTTATAAATGATTTGTTGATTCCATAGTTCAGAATATATTCTTATATTCCTTCTTTATTCATTCCTTCCTTCATTGATTTCATGTTGGAAGGTATTACCTTGGTTAATGGCTCCTTTCTTTATTCCTTTTCTCCTTCTCATTCCATGCTTTTCAGATATCTTTTATATCTTCTATTCTTCCATGCATGGAGGTGTCTTTTACCAAGAAAGGTGACTTCTTTTAAAGCACACACCCCTTTGTTAGCAATCCTATTAATCATTGACTTTAGTTTGTTGTTGTTAATGTATTTAATATTGGCTTTCTTATATAATTTTATTATTATTTATATTTTCTTATATATGTTTTAATATATTGTTGTTATTATTTATATTGATCTTACATGTTATTCAATATATTTATACTTATATGCTATTATATATATTTTCATTTACATTCTATTCAAATACATATATATGTTTACAATTATAATATTATTTTTAATGATTATAATTATAATGAATTTGCAAATATCTTCATATATATATATATTGCATTTCAATGTTCTATATATTTTAGTAATCATAATTTGGGATTACAATTTCGGGGACATGACAGTCCACCCCGCCCAAGATTGCTTGTCCTCAAGCAATCAATTTAAACCAATTTTGAGGTGAGAATGATCCTAGGGTTTGTGTGGGTTATGGGTCCATGAGTTAACTTATGCTTATGTAATCAATTTTGTTAAAACTTGATTTGTATCAAATTTATTCAAGGTACCAAGCATCGAAATCCCTTCACACATCAACTTGATTTTGCAAAATCAACTAGGGTTCTATTCTTAACTAGTCTCTTCAATCCCTTTTGTATCCTAAGTTTGAGGGAGTCCCACATTTTTTCTTTGATAGTTACTTGTCATTGTTACATTTGGATACTAATAATAATTCAGTTTCCTATAAGTTAATTTGTTAGTACCTCCCAATTCAAGAGGTATTTTGATAGGCATAGTTCTTATACTATTAAGTAATCATAAACACCCATGGAGTAATTCTTGTTGAAGGCACATCTGGAATGAAGCAAACACATGGATAGACTTAATGAAGCATGCACATAAATACATGTAGTATATGTTGGAATACATGTGGGTTACAAAATATACCCATAAATACACATAAGTCGGAAAGTGTGAATGCACGCAAGTCGCAAGATATACACATGAATACCAATCACAAAGTATATGCATGATCCCACATAAATCACAATGTAAGCCATAAAGTATTCGCTTGAATGCACTTGAATACACATAAGTCATAGTATGCACTTGGATACACTTGAATACATAGTTTACAAGGTATATACTCGAATGCACTTGAATACATGTAATACATAAAGTGTACATAGGTAGCATGAAGCATACACATGAATACACATACATGAAGTATACATATACATACACGTAAGTCACATGTATACATATGAGTACATGTGAGTCATAAAATAAATTTTATAACTTCAAAACACATAAATCAAAAATTAAATCAAACAACCAAGTAGCTCAACCAAGCAAATAAGTATCTCAAGAGAGCACCTAGCTCAAACACACAGGCAAGTAGCTCAAGCAAGCAAGAAAGCAACCAGCTCGACCACACATGCAAGTAGCTCAACCACACAGGAAAGTAGCTCAAGCAAGCAAACAAGTAGCTCAAGCACACTAGCAAGTAGCTCAAGCATACAAGCAAGTAGCTCAAGTAGACAAACAAGTAGCTCAAGAACATAGACAAATAGCTCAACCACATAAGCAATTAGCTCAAGCAAGAAACCAACCAACTCAACCACACATGCAAGGAGCTCAAGCACACAGGCAAGTAGCTCAAGCAAGAAAACAAGTAGCTCAAGCACACTAGCAAGTAGCTCAAGCATACAAGCAATTAGATCAAGTAGACAAACAAGTAGCTCAAGCACACAGACAAGTAGCTCAACCACACAATCAAGTAGCTCAAGCAAGCAACCGACTCAAGCACATAGGCAAGTAGCTCAACCACACAAGCAAGTAGCTCAAGCAAGCAACCGACTCAAGCACATAGGCAAGTAGCTCAACCAGGAAAACAAGTAGCTCAACCACATAGGCAAGTAACTCAAGTAGGCAAACAATTAGCTCAAGTAGACAAGCAACCGGCTCAAGCACATAGGCAAGTAGCTCAACCAGGCAAACAAGTAGCTCAAACAAGAAACCAACTTAAGAAACTTGACAGGGAAATTTTCTAACATTTTTAGAGTCTTTAAACATAAAGAAATTATAAGAAAACATCTTGTTGAAGATACATGAAGTAACACATAGGTACATGTCATACATAAAGTATAAATATGAGGCACAAATTCATGTAATACATAGAGTATACACAAGAAGAAGGAAGCATAAATGTGAATAATATATGAAGCATACACATGAGTACACGAAGTCACAAAGCATTTATATGAATACATGTAAAGTATACACTTAAATACATAAGTTGCATGAGTACACGTATACACACAAGGTCACAAAACATGTATTTGGCAAAGCATACACTCGAATGCACGTAAGTCACAAAGTATACACTTGAATATACTAGAATACATATAAGCCACAAAGCATACACTTGAATACATATGAGCCACAAAGTATACATTTGAATACACTTGAATACGAAGTCATACGGTATACAAATACAAAGTCATAGAGTGTACACTCGAATACAAATACATCTCAAATTCAAATACAAGTTATAGAGTATGCACTCAAATATAAATACAAGGTCATAGAGTATACACTCAAATACAATCACAAGTCATAGAGTATACACTCAAATACAAATACAATCATAGAGTATACACTCAAATACAAATACAATCATAGAGTATACACTTGAATACAATTGCAAAGTCATAGAGTATACACTCGAATACAATCACAAGTCATAGAGTATACACTCAAATACAAATACAATCAAATGAAGTATAGTGCCAGACAATTGGGAAGGGAACTTGATGCATCCCATACTACACTATGGACCCATCCACCATCCCAAGGTCATCAAGTATACACATGAGTATGAAGCATACACGCGCATACACGTAATACACAAAGTATTCACATGAACATATGTTACAAGGCATACATCTAAGTCACAAAGTAAACCTTTGAATAATCTTGAATACACATACATTTGAATACATGTAAGGCACACATAGCATACATAGGATCATAGGAACATGCTCTGATACCACTTGTAATGTCCCCATATTAGAGACATAAAATGCATAGATTAAATTTTTTATTTTAAAGATGGTTTGACAAAGCGCAATGAAAGATTGATGGAATAAGATAAATGAAATGCATTATTATCAACTAGTGCATAACTAACATAATCTAATATGACTTATTACTCTTGTTTGGAATAGATCTTCACCTTGTTTCCTCTTTCCTAACCTCTTTGGATGTTAGAATTACTATGCAAAGGGCGTGTGAATAATCTCAAATTGGACTCCCTCAAGATGTCCCACCTGTCTTGGGACCATCCATCAATGGATCGAATTACCAGTATTTCCCTCTACAAACTCCCTATCCTTGTTGAGTGCTAGCGAAAGGGAATTTTTGGCCCGAAGTCTATTCTTCAAGGTAAAATCATAAAAACTCATTGAGACACAATAATTTCTGCAAGCATCATTATTGGATAATTGAACATAATATATATATACAAATATTAATGTTCATTATCCACATGCCTAATGTATGTATCAAATATCCTTATTTAGATATATTTATCAACCATCAATTATATATTCATCAATCCTAATATATTTAAATATATTTGTCAATCATAATATATTTAAATATGTTTATAAAGCATCAACTGTTATTTGAATTACCACTATATTTGACCCTCATTAATTACTAAATTCATAATTGTATTTAATAGTTCTTATTTCTTACATAAATTATTCTTACTTATATTTATTGGTACTCATATATACCTTTAACTAATTATTCTTAATTTATATTAAAGAATCATAAATACTTATAAGACTCAATAAGCATCATTATTGCCTAATTGAATATAAACATATACATGTATATGTTTGTATATACACATATATATCATCATTATTAATTATTTATAAGCTTAGAATAATCACCCTTGCATGAGCATCTATGTTTATATATATTCACTTTTATATATAGACACACATATTATATTTACTCAACAAAATACATAAGTATTTTCAATAACTATATTAGGACCATACCACAAAAAGATACCTTCTATAAATGATTTGTTGATTCCATAGTTCAAAATATATTCCTATATTCCTTCTTTATTCATTCCTTCATTGATTTCATGTTGGAAGGTATTACCTTGGTTAATGGCTCCTTTCTTTATTCCTTTTCTCCTTCTCATTCCATGCTTTTCAAATATCTTTTATATCTTCCATGAATGGAGGTGTCTTTTACCAAGAAAGGTGACTTCTTTTAAAGCACACACCCCTTTGTTAGCAATCCTATTAATCGTTGACTTTAGTTTGTTGTTGTTAATGTATTTAATATTGGCTTTCTTATATAATTTTATTATTATTTATATTTTCTTATATATGTTTTAATGTATTGTTGTTATTATTTATATTGATCTTACATGTTATTCAATATATTTATACTTATATGCTATTATATATATTTTCATTTACATTCTATTCAAATACATATATATGTTTACAATTATAACATTATTTTGATGATTATAATTATAATGAATTTGCAAATATATATATATATATATTTTGCATTTCAATGTTTTATATATTTTAGTAATCATAATTTGAGATTACAATTTTGGGGACATGACACTCTAGATCCTATTGTTGCTTTTCATAAGTTCTTATATGGTATCATAGTGGTTGGAGGTTCTTTTCATAGCCATTGTTGAGAGATCTTCATTTGTGTGAAGGTGGTCAAGAGGCAAATATGAGAAGCAACATCATTTTCATGTGTCCTAGACTAGATCTAATCTCAAATTCGGATTCAGAAAGTTGTTTCCTATCAGGGTAGCCTTTCGTTTCGTCGAAATCCGACATTGGGAGCTCTAGATTGGAAAAATCACCTATTTGAGTATTTTTTTAAAATTTTATGAATTTTTCTATAGTTTTGGAAAAATTATTTTCTACAAATTCATTATAAATTCGGCACCTTCATTATAACCGGCGGCAGATTGCAAAAAATCTAGCGGCATAAAAGAATTTCCAATGGAATCTTGCAGATTCCGGAAATCGGCAACAAAAACAAATTCGGAAAGTTTTCAATCAGGGGTATATTCTGGCAATCAAGAGAATATTTTGTCGTCGAAACAATTTTCTGGCAGAAGGGGCGACGATGGCTGTGACTGCCAGACGACTGTCAAATTTAAAATAATGTTCTTCTAACATCAGCAATACGTCAGCATTTTCAAAAAAGTTTTAGACCCCTCTCCAATGAAGTTTTCAATTTTGCAGTCCAGCTTCAAGAGGTCATAACTCGCTCATTTTAGCTCCTTCTTTCAAGCAATATTTTTTGATGTGGACTAATTTTTCATGCTTTACACAGAATTAGTGTTCAATCATGGAAACAAAAAGAAATGGAAAGGGAAAGGCAAAAAAAAATCTTCACCAAAGCCACAAGGAGAGAACAAACAATCCACTCCTCCACAACAAGGCTCATCATCATCTTCTTCAAAGAAGAACAATTCAAGAATGAAGGAGAAACCAACTTGCGTATATTGTAAAAATATCGGACATGAGGAGCATCATTGTCATGCCAAGAAAATTGATGAGTTGACCAACATCATCAAGAAGAATAACATCAATTTGCCTAATTCCTATAAAAATAAGGACTCGTCTTCTTCCACTTCTACTCAGTCTAAGGGGAAAGGGAAAGCTTTCATGGCAACAACAGGTTCATCACAGCAGTGGATTCTTGATTCATGGGCTACTCAACATATGTGTTCTTCGTTGGTGATAATACACAAGTGGAAGTTGAGGGGAAAGGTGCAATTGAGATGGGCGATGGGACATTTGAGGATGTGCTCTATGTTCCAAACTTCTGCACCAATCTTCTCTCCATCTATCAAATCACACATCATGGAGATGGTAATAAAGTTGAATTCACTCTCAACACAGTTATGGTAAAGTAACTTGCAAATGATGCTTTGGTTGCAATGGGTCGAGCTAATCACAATGCAAGTCTTTACTCATTCTCCCATTGGGTACCTCGTGCTCCTTCTACAACATTGATTGCTCCTTCTACAACATTGATCACTCATTCAAACTCTCAAAGTAAGATATGGCATGAGTGGTTTGGTCATCTCAACTACCGCTATCTACAACAGCTTCACACCAAGGACATGGTCAAAGGGCTTCCTCAACTCAATTTTTTCAAGGGTGTATGTTCAGGATGTTCTATGGGAAAGCATCCCAAAGAGAAGTTTGATAGAGGGAACTCTTGGAGAGCCTTAGATCTTCTTCAACTTGTTCATAGTGATGTAGCAGGCCCATTTCCAGTGCCATCCTTTGGCAAAGCTCGTTATGTCCTCACTTTCACTAATGATTTCTCACGATACACTTGGGTCTACTTCCTTTGTCACAAAAGTGAAGTATTTGACAATTTCACAACTTCAAAGCACATGCTGAGAAGCAATTTGGGAAGCAAGTCAAGATCCTTCATATAGACAATGGTAGAGAGTATGTGAACAATAGACTTGAGGATTTTTGCACACTTGAGGGAATTGAATTACAACAGTTTGTTGCCTACACACCCTTGCAAAATGGTGTAGCAGAAAGGAAAAATACAACCCTCGAGGAAATGGCAAGTTGCATGATACATGCCAGGTCTCTTGGTCCAGCTTTTTGGGCAGAAGTAATTAGTTTTGCCACCTACATCCAAAATCGGGTTCCTCATAAAGCTTTGAAGGGTATCACTCCTTTTGAAGCTTGGTTTGCTAGGAAATTTGTTGTGAAACACTTCAGAGTGTTTGGGAGTCCAGCATGGGCTCGTATTTCTCCATAGAAACGCAAGGCTTTGGAGCCACAGAACAGGCCTTGTATCTTTGTGGGATATGCAGATGGTGTTGAAGCATATAGACTGATGGATCCTGAGACTCATGAGATTTTCTATGAGAGGAGTGTACATGTCGAGGAAAGCTCACATAGCCTTGACTCTTCTACTCCTCCTTCCTCTACAGTTGACAATGATGATAGTGATTCAGATGATGATGGATCTCCTTCCTCACCGACTCGCAAGGTTCAAGCTTCACAGGGTCTAGCTCCAGTTGAGGAGCCTCTTCCTTCTACCCCTACTAGACCTTGTTGGGCTCGTCAGACTCTTGAGGCAGCAGGTCCACTTGTTGGGGACCCTTTGGATACTTGAAGGACTAGGTCACAACATGAGCATGAGCCTCTTCCACATGCTCTCATTGCGTCAAATTCAGATCCAAAATCCTTTAAGGAAGCCTTTGGGGTTCTTGTATGGGATGCAACTATGGAGGAAGAGTATAGTTCTTTGATGAGGAACAACACTTGGGAATTAGTCCATCTCCCTAAGGGGAGAAAGATGGTTCGATACAAGTGGATCTATCAGACCAAATATGCAAAGGATGGGAGTTTTGATAAGTATAAGGCATGACTTGTCACAAAGGGGTTCTCACAGGTTGCAAAAATTGAGTACCCTGAGACCTTTGCACCTGTTACAAAGATGACTTCCATTTGCTTGACTTTTGCCATTGCCGCTTCACATGGTTGGGCAGTCCATCAGATGGATGTTAAGAGTGATTTTCTACATGGGGATCTTGATGAGGAGATCTATATGGAGTAGCCACAGGGTTTCATCCAAGTTAATTCATTTGTTTGTAGGTTGAGGAAGTCCCTCTATGGCCTTAAGCAGGCCCCTCGGGCTTGGTATGCCAAGATGGATTCCTTCCTTCTCTCCACAGGATTCACCAAGTGCGATTCAAATCAGAATGTCTACATCTTGAGGCAAGATGATGCAAATTTGATACTTGTGCTCTATGTTGATGACTTGATCATTACAGGGAGCACCTCATCCATCATTAGCAGTGTCAAAACTGCTTTGTAGGGCAGATTTTCCATGACCAACTTGGGCCTTCTTCACTACTTTCTTGGCATTAAGATTCTGTAGTCTTCATCTGGGATTACATTGTCACAACCCAAGTATGCTCTTGGTCTTCTTTCATGATTTTGCATGACTGATTGTAAGCCTTCTTGACTCCCTTTCTTTCTGGAGTCAAGCTTGAGGCTAAGTGCTCCACTCCACTTGTTGATGCCACTTTGTATCATTGGATTGTTGGAAGTCTCATCTATTTGACTCATACATGCCCTGCCATCTCTTATGTGGTTGGCATGGTCTCTCGCTTTATGCAGGAACCACATGAGCTTCATTGGAAATCTGCCAAATGCATCTTGCTCTACATACAGGGTACTCATCAGCATGGGATTCATTATGCAATAGGTGCACAACTTGACTTAGTAGGATATACCGACTCAGATTGGGCTAGTGATTTTAATGATCGCAAGTCCACCTTCGACTACAACTTCCATCTTGGTTCAGGACCTGTTTCATGGCAGAGCAAGAATCAACATGCAATTTCTCTTTCATAAATAAAGGTTGAGTATAGGGGGGGTGTTAATTCCACCACTGACGCCATTTGGCTTCAACACATTCTTTCTGAGTTTGGTTTTTCCATTCCACATCCGACAATCATTCGGTGCGACAATCAGAGTGCTATTACGATCTCCAAGAATCCTATTCAACATCAAAGGACCAAGCACATTGAGATTTATATGGACCTCATTAGGGAGCTAATTCAGGATCAAGTCATTGACTTGTGCTATTGTCTGACAACAGAGCAGGTAGCCGACATATTCACCAAACCCTTCACTGAGAGTAAGTACCATCAGTTGCGAGATCTCTTGGGGGTGAGGGATGTGATAGGGAGAGTCACTTGACTTATTCCTTCTCTTTCATGGGGGTATTTTTTCCTCATCTTGGGGTTTTGTCCTTCATTTGTACATTCATTTGTTTTCTTCTCTCTTTTGAGGGGGATTTTTTCCAATGAGGTATTCTCCCTTTCCTCGCTTGTGAGAGATTGCACTACATTTGTACATGGGTACCTAACATGGCCCATTTTTTGAGACCCATCTTGCATGGTTTACTTGAGTCTTCATTCCCCTAGTTGCACTTAAGGGGGCATGTTGGTGTAAATAAGTATTTCACTTATTACACTTTACTTAAGCTTACTTAGGGAATGCATATCATTGTAGTTTGCACTTGCGACACCTAGTTATTTGCATCATGCATCTAGGTTTGTGCATGCATAGAGAGATATGAGTTGGACACCCAGGGAAGTGTGTGTTGGAGAAATTCCACTCTTTGTGTTGTGATCTAGTTATCACCTTTTCATCTCCACCTTTTGTGGCATGATAATTCCACTTTAGGTGGGAGATCCACCTTTCATGGAATTATCTATTATTTTTCTCCACCTACCCTACACATGATTGTGCCACTTGTCTCATTCATGGCCCTTCATTGTGTCCTAGCTTGCCTTTATAAGAAAGCCTTGTACATACCTTTTTTGGCAACTATCTTCATGCATATTGAGAATACTATCATCATATTCTCTGATTCTTTCTCTCTCTTTTGTGCTATCTTTGATCTCTAGATCCTGTTGTTTCTTTTCATAAGTTCTCACACTCAAGAGTAACATGCACCCCTAAATCATTCATTTAAGGTAAAAAATCAAAATTCTAGCTAAAATAGGGATATGCAATACATCCATGAATGTTTTCACATTTCCATCATTGAAAAATAATTTTAACTCCCGTAAGCCCATAATCTTCCATATAATTTTGTCTCTAAGAAAATATTCCCTACCATCATAAACTTTACACACTAAGAATCACTCCTTGTGAGGATCATGTGGTAGGATGCACTTAAATCTATCAATCAAGAGTCATTATAAGTCACATTAGTAGAAACAATAAATTAGTAGTTTTATCAATGAAGGATTTATTTGTACAAGATTTGATGAGCTTAGATAATAACTAGTTTTCTTTCATTAAGTTCATGAATTTTAGCATTTCAACCTGCCAACTTCATAAACAATCCTAAAGAATTATACATCTTTTATATCTTTTATGCATCTTAAACCAAACTTTAGTATGTGGAAATATAATTATGATATGATAGTATTTGTATATGTGGATGTATGAATGTTCATGAAGTTTAGTATGATTCTATGCTTGATTCATGATTGTTAATGATGTGTATTCTTTAGGATGAAACTAACCTTTTGTATCCAAGGAGAACTATCACTCACAACAACTGAATTTTCAGCCCGCAACATAAGGACCGCAGCCAGTTGCATGGGAAAAGTCAGAACGCTTGAAACACGATAATTGTAGGAAAGAATGAATGCGACCATTCAATGGTCAACTGTGAATCACCACCAACACCAAATAAGATGACAAGGAGTCTACTATGAGTAGGAAAGTTTAATGACATGATAACTTGCATGGAGCTCGTCTCTATCATACTGTTAGGGAAGAGTTACAGTTTAAATTCTCTTCTTGATATTTTTCAATTATGGTTATCGATTATAAAGACTAGTCCTCTCCCTATTCTTGAGGGAGAGTGGATGTATGCATTTATGTTCTATTTTTAGGCCTTGTATGAATAAAAATCCTCTTGAGCCTACAAATCAAGTTTTTTATTTTATTTTACCACATAGTACTTAGTTGCTATTGGTTTCCTGTTATCCAATCGCAATAATCATGTACTGATGAAGAAGAAATCTTTATGGATTCTTATCAAACTTTAAGAAGTCTAGTTCTTATGCAATAAAGGAGTTTCAGTTTACTATTATGATTTTTTATGAGAAGTGCATAGTTGATATCTTTTGTGGGTGTAAAAACTCGAGCAAGGGCCACTTGAGGTACTATCAACCCATAATATTTTTGTACTAGATTAGATGTTACATTTTTGTATCCATTTATCTAAATTTTCACTTACATGTATGTGAATTTCATGAATGATGTTATGTAGTATGAATTATATTTTATAACATTACGTTGAGTTAGTCTCAAGAGAAGTTAGAATTCAATAGTGTTATTTAAGTGCAAGTTTAGATTCAATAATTAGTAGTTACAACATTAAGCAGAAGGTACCCATAGCATAAGAAATAGATTCATATTATTTCCCTTGTTTTG
Organism: Sequoiadendron giganteum; assembly: GCA_007115665.2. Lineage (NCBI taxonomy): Eukaryota > Viridiplantae > Streptophyta > Pinopsida > Cupressales > Cupressaceae > Sequoiadendron > Sequoiadendron giganteum. The sequence goes on along the minus strand of CM021109.1, from coordinate 618,161,341 downwards.
CAATTTGACATTTTATTTTCCTTTCTAGCCTTTATAGTTTTCATTACATTTGTGACCACCTATGTTTCATTGATATAGGGTGTAGTTAAGATCCTTGAATACACATATAGTGCCAACACTGTCAAAAGATTATGAGCCATGGTTGATAATTTAATGAAGCCTTTGTGAGGGTTTGGTGAACTGTTCAGTTAGGAACCTCTCCTATGAATTTTGTGTATACTCACAAATACCAAGTTGATTAAACATTAGAAAGGCCTTATATTTTTGGTGTCACTACCGAGGATGATGCTAAGTTCAATATTCTCTTGTGTAATTTCAAGTTTTCATAGTTTAGTGTTTTTGCTTTCAACATTAGGGTAATTAGGTTTTAGCTATTAATACAAAAATTATTTACTAACAAGGTGTAGGATCAATCTATCCAAAGAGTCATAAAGATTGTATGCAGAGGCAACAAGACGCTTTAGGAAGATTTCTCCCCACATCGCATGAAGCTTTAGAGGATACTGGTGAACAAAGTGAACAGAGCAAGGGTATTCCCGAAGAAGAATCATCCTTGACACTAGCACCCATACCAGATACAAAGAAGAATTCCCACAAACACATCAACATCATGGCTGATGAAACCATTGAAGACCCACCAGATCATGTAACCTTTGAGTTCTCCATTGCCAACTAGGAGAGAGCAACTACTTTGAAGAACATACCTCCTTCAACATTACTTATTTTCTATGGGTTGGTCATGGACGGTCTAGATACTTTCATTTTTGAGTTTGATGTGCTATTCAAAAGTTATGATTATACAACAGATGCACATAGGCTCAAATTGTTTCCAAAAACACTTAAGGATGTTGCTATGAGATGGTTCATGGGTTTGGGAAGAGATGATGTTCCTAATTGGAATTTTATGAAGATAAATTTCTTAGAAAAGTACCAAGATTATTTTTGAGACAGAGATAGGAAGAGGGATGAAATATTTATGATGTCACAAAAGGAAGATGAATCCTTGGAAGACTATATGGAGAGGTTTCAGTTCTGCCTTAGGAAATCCCACCAAAATAGACTCTTTGATGAGTCCTTAAAATTGATATTCTTGAGAAGGATAAATGAGGATTGCATGGATGAACTTAGCCTTATTGGGGTAGGAGATATCTAACATGCACCATTTGAGGAAATTTACAAAGCATGCAAGAACTATTCAAGGTCTTTCACCAAGAAGAATAGAGGAAACAAGATATCTTCCATCAACAAATCATCCAATGGCTCGTCTCTATAATAGAGCTGAGAAATCTTCTATCAAATATGAAGGGGGATATAATCAACCACTTGGCTACACAATTAGACACCCTCCATGTGAAAAATAATCAAGAAGAGGTAGAAGCAACCCTTACAAAATACTTCCCACATTGTAGACAAAGAAAGACTAATTGCAAGTGCAAGAAGGTGGCGAGTATCTCTAAATATCAGCAAGGGACATCAAAATTTGATGCATTGGAAGGTGAATATAGATAAGTATTCTACATAGCTCAAAGGAAACCTTGGAAACCAAGAAAAGGTATTCCCCAAGACCCTTTGAATTGTAACATGTCATTTCCTAGTAACAATGCAATTTTTCCTAGTTGGAACCCTTAATCTTAGGCCAATATGCAATTCCAACAATGGCCAATGCCTCAATCCAATTGGAATCAACAACAAAACATATGGCCATAACAAAATTACCAAGGATATAACTATAATTCTTAATGGCCACCCCAACAAAACCAATGGCAACCTTAGTGGCAAAATGAAAACATGAATTATTAGTAGCCACAACAAACCTTGCAACTTCAACAACAAGCCATTATGCCAAAACCAACAAATCCAACACCACAACCACCTAGAGCACCTCAATTGCCAACACAACTTGCACCTAACCCCAATAAAAAGCCTGTTTAGTAGGCTTATGCTAACAAAGTTATTCAATACCCTACTTATGGGGTTGAGGTGAGTGATTTCCACCTCATATTAGGGAAAATGTTGGTTGGGCCTTTATCTCCTCATATCATTGAATTAATTGATGAGGAACTCCTAGTAGAGACCTTGGACACACAACCTAAGGAACTTGAGTCAAATCAAGTTAACCTAACCAATCTAAGTCTAGAGCCTCCATTCCCTGAGAGATTAGCAGTTCAAAGACATCAAACACAAGTTGAAACTGATTTGTTGGGACAACTCAAGGATGTTTGCATCAAAATAACCATCATCCAAGCCATTAAGGAAGTTCCTATTTATACTAAAACAATCAGAGAGCTATGCATCAAAGAGAGAGGCAAGAAGTGAAAAAACTCTCAAACTATACATGTCCTAGGACAACTTGCAAACATTATGTTGGGAAACATAATTATCCCCAAGCATGCAAATCCTAAGAGCCCTATAATGGATGTCAAAATAAATGGAACTCTCATTAGGAACACCTTAATTGACTTAGGGGAAGCTATTAATACAATAACCAAAGAGACCATGAAATTATTATAGTTAATAGAACTCAGACCTACATGTATTGTGCTACAATTGGTAGATAGTTCCATAGTTAAACCTGAGGGTATCATTGAAGTCTTGGTAATGCCATTGGATTCATGGGAGTACCTTGCAGACTTTATGGTATTGCAGCCTAAAGCTAATATTGTAGGCTATCCCCTCACCTTAGGATGACCTTGGTTGGCAACAACAAATTCCTTCATAGGTCTCAAGTTTGGAAACATGATTATTTCAAATGAGAATGTAACTAAGAAATTAGTCCTTTATCCACTAGCCAAACCATATGTAGACCTAGAGCAAAATATTTGGCCAACCCTAGATGAGGAGGATCAATATTCCTTACAAACCTTTATTGAACACAACCCCTTGTTAGAAAACCAAGGTGAAGATGACTTGATAGAAAACAACATGCAAAAAAACTATGGTAGGGACCCACATCATCATGACTGTCTAATATGTTTGCAATATCCTCTACAAAATATGATCCCTACCAATTAATTTGAGTCAATTTCCCAAATTTTCCACTTTTTTACCATACCAATTTGTTTTAAACATAGTAAGACTTGGCTTTTAATATGTTCAAATAACATCCTTGACTTTAGAGATAATGTTGAGTAAAACAATAAATGTTAACAGTCAATTGACTGATATACATCAAACCTCAGTGATGAATGTGTTGCAAGCACATGCAACAACATTTGCATGAGATTACTTGCATGGTATTACCATGACATGAATGAGATAGAACCAATATTATGCATGCATATGATTCACATCAATGATGGTTGCAAATCAATTAGGCAACCTCGAAGGAGGATGTACCTTGCATCCATAATATAGTTAAATCAAAATTGTGAAAATTGCTTGATGCAAACTTTATCTGTCCCATCTCTGATAGTCAGTGGGTGTCACCCCTAGTAATTGCCTCTAGAAAATGAGGTAAATGGAGAATGTGTGTAGACAACCATGAATTGAATGTTGTAACTAGGAAATACCACTTTCCACTCCCATTCACTAACCAAGTACTTGATTCATTAGCAAGTAAGAAGTAATTTCCATTTTTGGATGGATTTAGTGGCTACAATCAAATTAAGATGGCCCCAAAAGACCTTGAGACAAAACAAATTTTACATGCCCTTGGGGTACATATGCTTATTTTGTCTTGCCATTTGGGTTATGCAATGCACCAACCACCTTCTAGAGGGCAATACTAAGCATATTCTTGGACTTTGCACATAATTCCATGGAGATTTACATGGATGATTTCACAACTTATGGGAATACCTATGATAAATCACTTTACAATTTGGAGAAGGTTCTAAAGAGGTGCAAAGAACGTAACCTGTCCCCGAGTCATGAGAAATACTACATGATGATGATTGAAGGGATTGTATCAAGATATTTTGTGTCAAATGAAGTAATTCGAGTAGACCCCAATAAAATTGAGGTGATATCAACACTCCTTGTGCCTCAAAGACAAAAGGATGTTAGAAGTTTCCTTGGACATGTTGTGTATTACAGGAGATTCGTCCAAGACTTTAGCAAACTTGCAACTCCACTATTTATCTTACAATCAAAAGATGTAGAATTTGAATAGACAACTGCTTTTCAACATTCCTTTGAAGCACTTGAAAGACAACATTAACCAAAACCCCTATCTTAAGAGGAAAAAATTGGAGTTTACCTTTTCATATCCATACAAATGATTTTGATTTTTCTATAGGAGTTGTGCTTGGACAAAAAGAAGGAAACAAAGAATATTCCATATATTACATTAGTAAAAATATTCAAGGGGTGGAACTCAATTATACAATGATAGAGAAGGAGAAATTGGTAGTAATTTATGCAATAAAAAAATTCAAACATTTATATTACAGGGTATTCAATGTTCATACACACTGATCACACAAAAATAAGGTATCTCATGAACAAACTAGTGGTTGGTGGTAGGCTTGTCAGGTGGCTACTATTACTTCAAGAATTTGACATTACCATTATGGATAAGATAGGTAAAGTCAATGTAGTGGAAAATTTCTATCTAGACTACCAACCAAATTAGAAGATGTTGTTGATGACTCATTCCCATACGAGCATTTATTTGATTTATCTCTACATAGACCTTGGTATGTAGATATTGCTAACTATATTGTAGCAGGAAAAACACCACCTCATTTCTCACGAAGGGAGAAGAGGCAATTATTTCACAAGAAATTTCCCTAGTCATGGATAGCTAGATACTTCTTCTACACATGCCCAAACAACATATTGAGAAGATGCATCCAAGAAGATGAAGTATATGATATCCTTAGAGCATGCCATGATGAACCCTGTGGGGGACACTTTGCAACAAAGATGACAACTCTTAAGGTTTTGAATGCTGGCTATTATTGGCCAACTCTTCATAAAGATTCAATGGAATATACTAGGAGTTGTGATAGATGTTAAATAATGGGAAGGCCAATAAAAATAAATGAAATTCCATTGTAGCCACAATTAGCAATAACACCATTTGACAAATGGGGATTAGAATTTATTGGCCCTATTTCACCAACATCAAACAACAAAGAGTACATATTGGTCTACACAAATTACCTTACAATATGGGTAGAGGTTAAGACTCGAGAGATGGGAATGTGGCAAAGTTTCTCTATGAAGATATATTCACAAGATATGGAGTTCCAAGAGAATTTGTCACATACCAAAGACCCCAGTTTACATCAAATTTGATCATAAAATTGGTTCAAGAATATGAGATTAGACACAAAAATTCCACACCTTATCACCCTCAAGTGAATGGGAAAGTGAAAGTCACCAATAGGGAAATTGAAAACATCCTCACAAAGATAGTGCAATTTCATAGGAAGGATTGGGCAACCAGGTTATCCGAGGCAATTGGGGCTTATAGAACAACTGGAAGACCACAACATTCTTTACACCATATGAACTAGTGTATGGTAAGAAAGCAATACTTACTATATAATTTGAGTATAAAACATTGAGGACAATGGTCAAATTGGGCGTGGATTTGTCAACAACACAACAATAAAGATTACATAACTTGAATGCATTGGATGAAATAAAAATGGAAGCCATACACCACACTGAAGTCTTCCAAAATCAAAGAATCTGTTGGCATGATCAATTTATTAAGACAAAGGAATTCAATGTAGGTGATTGGGCTCTACTTTATTACTTTAGATACAAAGATTACAAAGAAAAATTATAAACCAGATGGTTTGGGACATATGAGAAAAATTTATTTCTAAATGTAGTAGTACAACTACAAACAATTGATGAAGTAAGGTTCTCATTGCTAGCTAATGGACACATATTGAAGCTACAAAAGGATGACTTCCTTCTTACATTACAACAGTAGTTTGATCCTGCAATTGAAAATTTAGCAACGAAGACAACAAGTTCTACAAATGAATCAATATAACAACTACACAACTCACCCATTGATGTTCCATAGGTATATTTTTCTCACATATTTCACATGCACACATTGTACAGGTGACAATTGATAATATTCTTTTTTTGAATCAGTCACAAAAGTAGTAGGGACCTGCAACATCATGCCTTTAGGTGACAAACTTACAAAAGGGATTTGCTACTACATGAGCCCGTAGCACTTGTTTGTCAATCATTTCATATTACCATCCATGTTAATTGCATATCTATCACTTGATAACCTATCATTTTGTACATGTAGCCATACAATAATTCTATTTCATTACAAACACCTTATTATATCCATTCACACGTAGCAATCCTACCACCTTTACCAATTGTAAAATACCATGCACTATTCCATACATTGCATAGCCTTTTCAATCCCTTATTTTCCATGCATCACACATATGTTGTCATTCATTTCAAATTACCACTGCACAAAATTCATTGCAATCAAAGTAATTCACTTCAAATCACGCTACAGGCAGACAATAGTTACTTCACATGAGTTAAATTTTATTTAAACCAATTCCTATAGGTACATACACATTAACTTGTCATAATTAACATAGCTGATTATTGATTTTCTAAATGTTTATACTTCCAATTTGTGCATGCTACATATCTCAATTGATTTTCCACTACTTTTAATTAAACCCTCTACCAAAACCGTACCCACTAAGTGAGGACACTTAATATCTTTAGTTGGGGGGGGAGTATTCCTTAGTTTTCTTGATTTTCAAAAACTCTCTACAAAATCTTTCAATGTTTTATTTTCCTCCATTCTCAAAAGACACAAAGTTCAGAGGAGAAGAAAGGGTTCTTAGCAGCTGAATTGAAAGGTACATTTGAATAAGAACAACATTATAACATAGCCGAAGTGGTTAATTGAGGTAGAGGAACAAGAAAGAGGTAGAATTGAGGAGTTTAATTATTGAAGAATTACCATGGGAGGTGATATAATACATAAAACAATTGAAAGAATTGTTGAAAAAAAATCAACAAAAGGACAATGAGATGGATGAAAGAATTAGAGAATTGAAGGAGAAGCTCTATAGGTTTGAGCATGGGTATAAATTAGGGGAGCTAGCACAACTTGCTATAATAGAAGCAGAAAACAAAGAACTAGTACCCCAAGGCCTAATTCCTTCGATCATAACCCCCACTAGGCCAACTGTGGTGTCATTAGGTGTGGATCTTTGGAGAATAACCCAAGAGTTCTCTTAAAAGAAGAAGGATTGGGAGAAAGAATAAGCTGAATTAATATCCAATCACACTAAGGACCCTGAACAGTAGGAGACAAAAGTGAAAAAGCTGAAATAAAAAAATGAGATGATGACAGATAAAACAACACAACTGCTGAAAATGTAGACCACCTGCAAAGGTTTATGCATTATTTTTGCAAGAAAAATATTTGTGTTTTCAATTCAGCCAATTTCTTAGTGATCTGCCTATAATTTCCATAAACAAAAAATTCTTGTTTTTAGAAACTTTTCATGATTCCACACCTGAAATGCAAGACCAACTTTGTGAATTCTACCTGCATAATTACATTCTTTCAGATGAGACTACCTGTAATCCCTTGATTTTTGTAGGGGATCTAAAAATCAGAGCTCTAGCCTCCTACGTTAGATATGAACAATAGAGGGGTGAAATTTTATAAGAATACAATGAAAAGGAAAAATCTATTGCTTTACGACTTAGAAAATAATTAGCAGATCCTAATGTAGTCATAAAAGAGTGGATAGAACTTTTGGATTATAGAGGTATGGAAATGAAGATAATAAATATCATATAATAGGATCATGTGAGGATGAAGAGATTAGCTATAGGACCTATTAATGCAACCTTCAAATTTGTTCAGAAAAGATGGGAAGAGATGACACTTGAGTTGAAGAGGAAGGAGCCACACTGCATTTATAATTTTGTAGCCATGGTTCAAAGATCTCATAAGTACATAGACATTGCAAGGAAATATGGAGCTACATGGTTCCCACTCATATTTCATCCACCTATTCTCCTCTTTCTAGTACCACACTGGACATGGAAGAAACATGGGGAGGAAGAAGCAACAAAGAACACTAGCTTGGCAAACCTTGCAAATCAAAGGCTATTATCTGAACCAAAAAAAGGGAGTTGATATTGTAGCTGATTTTAGGGAGATAACTCTTCAGTATAACCTCTGGTCTTGAAAGTTTCTTGAGGAAAATAAAAAGGTTTAGTTGGGGGAATGATGAGAGTAGATAATAACTAGTTTTCTTTCAATAAGTTCATGAATTTGAGCATTCCAACCTGTCAAGTTCACAGACAATCCTAGACTTATACATCTTTTATGCATCTTGAACTAGACTTTAGTATGTGAAAATATAATTATGATATGATAGTATTTGTATGTGTGGATGTATGAATGTTCATTAAATTTAGTATGATTCTATGCTTGATTCATGATTGTTAATGATGTGAATTCTTTAGGATGAAACTAACCTTTTGTAGCTAAGGAGAACTATAACTCGTAGCAACTAGATTTCTAGCCTACAACATAAGGACCACATCTAGTTGCAAGGGAAAAGACAAAATGCTTGAAACACGATAATTCTAGAAAGGAATGAATACAACCATTGAATGGTCAACTATGAGTTACCACCAACGCCAAACAAGATGACAACAGGGAGTCTACTCTAAGTAGGAAAGTTTAATAACGTGATAGTTTGCATGGAGCACGTCTTTGTCATACCTTTAGTGCAGAGTTACAGTTTAAATTCTCTTTTTCTATCTTTTTCAATTATGGTTCTTAGTTACAAAGACTAGTCCTCTCCCTATTCTTGAGGGAGAGTGAATGTATGAATTTATGTTTTGTTTTTAGTCTTTGTATGAATAAAACTCCTCTCGAGCCTATTTATTGGGATCAATGGTTGAAGAGAAAATCTAGTTTTTTGATTGTTTTACCAAATAGTACTTAGTTGCTATTAGTTTCTTGTTATCTAGTCGCAATAATCATGTATCGATGAATAAGAAATCTTTATAGATTCTTACATCAGAGTACAAAAAGTCTAGTTCTTATGCAATAAAGGAGTTTCAATTTACTATCATGATTGGTTCATTAGAAGTGCATAGTTCATATCTTTTGTGGGTGCAACAACTCGAGAAAGGGCCACTCGAGGTGCTACCAACCCATATTATTTTTTGTACTAGATTACATTATTGTAGCCATTTATCTGAATTTTTACTTGTATGCATGTGAATTCCATAAATGACGTTATGTAGCATGAATTACATTATGTAACATTACATTGAGTTAGTCTCCAAAGAAGTTAGAAGTCATTAGTGTTAGTTAATTGTAAGTTTAGATTCAATAGTTAGTAGTTACAACATTAAGCATAAGGTACCCATAGTATAAACAACATATTCATATTTTTCACCTATTTTGTAATTTGACATTTCCTTTTCCTTTTCAACCTTTATATTTTACATTAAATGTGTGATCACCTATGTTTCATCCATATAAGGCGTAGTTAGGATCCTTGAATGCACATATAGTGCCAACATTGTCAAAATTTTACAAGTCTTGGTTGATAATTAAATAAAGCCTTTGTGAGGGTTTGGTGAACTGTTCAGTTAGGAACTTGTCCTATAAATTGTGTGTCTACTCATAAACACCAAGTTGATTGAACATTAAAAAGGCCTTAGAAGAATCATCATTCTTATTTTTATTGTTTCAACATTTGTTTTTGAGATGTCCCCATTTGCCATAGTTCCAATACCTCAATATAAACTTTGGGCCTTCCCTTAGACTTATCTTTATCACCTTTTGTCTTATCCTTATCTATGCATCCTCTAACTCCAAGCACTAGTTTATAGAGAAGTGCAAATTGGAAATTATCAACAAGACCAAGAGAAGTATGGTGCACAAGTGGTAAAGCCACAAAACCCAATGCCCTTCTTGGTCTCTAGTCTCCTAGACTTTATTTAGCATATGTTTTACACATCATATGTTATAAATAAGACCATTTGACCACCAAAACTTGGTAACCCTAATTCATCTTTATTCTCTTATGCATTAGATTCTTCATGATAAGTGTCTAACTTTGTCATAGGATTGGTTGAAGATTTTGATGTAAACTCCCTCTTACATGCTCTTATGTGTCATAAGAATATTTCATAAATAACCCCATGAAGATTAGTCAAGATGATCATATACACCTTTCAAGATGTCAACACATGACAAAACATGCCAATTCAAAGTGGGATGCCTACATCCTCATGGTGGGATAAAATACACTAAAGGACAAAATTAATGCCACCTTCAAACACGAGACCAACTTTCCCAAGTGAAGATAAAAGCAGTAAAGATGAAATAACAATACACATAAAATATAAAATTTGAACAATACGATTACAAGGTTGAGTCCACCTTATCCTAACATTACTTTGATGTCATGGCTATAATATCTATTGACAAAAGTCTCATTAACAAATAATGTCATTAGGAAAGAAAAAATTATAAATAAATCACAACAAAAGGGCATTGGAAAGTGAAGAAAATCAAACAAGATCCATGCATGACATTAACAAGAGCATTGAGTTGTGCAAATTTCCAAATTCATCCCCAATAGAATATAAGACACACCATACCTTGAGGCTTCCCTAAACTTCAAACTATCATTTGAGTGCTCCTTGCATTGTGGCAAGGGTCCCTTCAAGTTTGCCTCATAGTGTTTGTACTTGTTCTTCATCAAGGGGCTCAAGAAGCGGGCACTATGGCAACTCATAATGACATTCGACGAGTAGTAGGGTGGGCTTTGTCTCTCCAACTGGCTCATCCTTCCTATGTGTCTTTCTAGTGGTAATTGAGGACCTTTGCCTAACGAGGACACGAACTTTCCTTACCTTGTACTAGCCATTCACCTCTTCCTAAATAGGACAAGAAATTTCTTTTCCTCCTAGTAGCCATTCACCTTATTATTAGATTATGTTTACTCAAAAAATTCAAGACAAACAACCTCTGAAAAATAATACTATTAATAATTGAAAGACAATATTAAATGTTCAAAACATTTTAACTAATCATTAACAATTTAAATGTAATAATTATAATCCTATCACTATTAATTTTATTACTTTAACTATTTAATTTTTGATATTATAATTATGATTGTATCCATTTAAACTTACTATGTTTTATGTGATAGTATACCACTAAATTAAAAAAATTGGCCATAAATTATTTTATGAAGTAATGTATAGACCCTATTTAATGTATAAATTAATAAAAATTCATTTGAAATTCAGCTTGTGATCATTTGCTATTAATCCGGTCAGTGCTTTCGAGAACGATTTCTTCGTTTAAACGAAGGTAGATGCCAAAAAACAGGCTGCGGCCTTATCTGAATGCCAATATCATAATGAAATGAAATCCAAAGACAAAAAACAGCCTTACCTATTAAAACCTTGAGAGATGGGAAGTTTATCAGCCATGCCGCGTCTCTTTTACTCTCCTACAACCAAAACACGTCATTCAGAAGGCGGGTCGTTGAGTTTGCCTTCCATTTCAACTAATGGTGAAGGAACTTCTACTCAGTTGCAGAAAAGAAGAATTCTGATGTTAACACTGCTGGGTGGTCTCACTTTTTCTACCACAGATTGTAAACCTGCGCAAGCTTTTTCATTTGGCATTTGTAAGTTGAATATTACCTCCTACTTGCTTTGGACGTATTTGTAGCATTCCTTTTTTCAACTAACTAAACTACACATTGAATTGGGCAGCATTGTCTAACAATAACAGTTATTTAGTTCTCAAGATTTCCTTTGAAAAGCATAAATCGATCATAAGTTTCATTTCTTTAGCATTGGATCACTTCCATACCGCATCATAGGAGGAAGAAGATCAACTTGATTGATATTAGGCATGGATGGAATCCACCTATAGTTAGATGTATACTGAGAGAGGGCTATGATTAAATATTGTCACGATAAGTCGCAATAACTTATGCAAATACTTTATCTTCTATTCTACCCTTTTATGTTCTATTGACTTGATTTTACTTAGTGAAATGTTTATGGTTCGTACTTTTGGACCAAATTACTGTGTATGATCTACGCAGGGTATCTACTTGTTTACAGTTGTTTTTAAAATGTTAATTGCCCTTTGTGCGGTAGCCTTCAGCTGAGATGTCATGATGGAGGGGTATCTCTTACACCAAATTCATCTGGACTTGCAGCCAGCCTTGTTCATAAGTGCACACCACCCCCAGTGAATTGGATGCACATTTAATCCAATTTAGACACTATAATTTCATGAGATTAGAAATTGGGGCGTCGCAATGAAACCCGGACACATTTATAACTTAAGTTCATCCTCTTCAACATATTTACTTGTTTGCATTATTCCTGTGAATGTCTAGTTTTTAAATAATCTCTCCAAGCCAAATTTTGTTTGATTTTCTTGATTTCAGGCTTCATATAGAATTTTGCCACTCTAAATATTTAATGCAGCTGGGCAAGTTAAAATAAGTGTGTTTCTCCATTACCTCATTTAAGTTACACCTCTTACAGGTGTTTGCTTGCTTAATTGGCAACATTTACATCCACATATCAGCCTTACATTGTCCACTCTGCCGTACCATTGGAGGTAGGGCTTTTCTCTGTCTTACAACTGGACCCAGGGCTTTTCTTTGTTTTATCTCTAGACCATGTGCTTGAGAATAACTTTTTTTTTTGATTTATCGATTCTCCAAATTGTAAAAGTGTACTAAAATACTGGTAAAAATTTAATATAAGATTTACCTGAATTAAATTGTTATTTCTTATATGTTAGTATATTATATTCATATTTATTATATTATGAAAAGGAAACATGGATCCGTACGCTTAAAAATGTTAACCTTCTTCTTTTATGTGATGGGCTGGGGAGTGCAGACGATTTTCTCCCCTAAAATATCAGGACAAATTCAGAGGCATTCATGTTATCACATCACATGGAACAACATTACCAGAGTTAATGCCCACCTCCTTCATATCCGAGGAAAAGGTGTGGAAGCATGTAAGTTTTTGGGGAGATCGACAAACCTGAAATACAGAGATGAGATATATAAGCTACAGGGTGTCATTGAAGACAATGCAGCTGCACCTGTATCCACTACTTTGTCTCATAGGCTGCAGGGTCATCAGGGCTAGCCACACAATTCTACTTCTACTTTGCAAAGGCAAGTTGTACATATGCCAGGTTCTTCTTTAGGGGCTTATGCAGCAGAGGCTAGGGGGAAACACAAGTTGACAAGTGATACTAGTAACCCAATAGCTGAATTATTGAATGTGTAGCGTAAAAAAATGTACTCTATTACATTTTCACACTATGTTTGGGTCCCTTAATTAATTGGAATTAATTAAGCTTCTAATTGCCTAAATTATGCACTCCTAAGCCTTATTATTCTCGTCTTCCAAAAGGGAAACTGACAATAAACAAATGCTAACATTGTTTTAAGCACTTTGGAAATTGTGTCATGGATTTAGGTCCCAGGACCCATTCACCCAAGGGTGAATGGGTCCTCCTTAAGTCTTAGGTCCCAATTTTTAATATGTTTTTGGCAGCAGTTTAATGATTCAAACTCAAGTTTCACATGTCGGCTTATGGAAACTAATTTTTGGGAAATTAGATAAACACCTATAAATACATAGTTATTTTATCAATTCAAATCTAAGTTGCATAATTCAAATTTCATATGAGCAAATATCAAGGTTGCAGGAGATTGGTACTGGTACTGGTATGGGAGACTGGTACCTGTATCGTACAACTTTTTTTGAAAATAGGAGAAGGGGGTACTTGGAGGCGCCATTTTTTTTATCTAAATAAAAATTAAAAAGTTAATAATTTATAAAAAATATGATGACATTGAACTTTCAAAACAAGAGCAGTAGTATAGTTTAACAATGAACATTAACTTTAAATACACAAATGTCATTGTGTCAAAGAGTTCATACTTCATATTTCATAATCATAGCTCACATTTGACATTACATATTTGATATTTGATATTTAATATTCAATTACATATTGAAATTCAGAAATATTGATAGTTTGATAGGTTGATACACAAACAAAAAACAAAAATCAGAAATCTATCCTCTACACCATGTCATGATCATCCATGTCAAGGTCCTCACCTATGATGCTCTCCAAATACTCATCACTCTCAAACTCAGGTTCCTCTGCTGGTGTAATGTTCCTAATTGGGAATGCCCTAGATTTTTCCCTAAATCCTTAATTTCCCAATAACAGTATGGAATAGAGAATACTTTTCACCTTGATTGAAGTCCTGCACATAGGTTGGAAATCACCACCACAATCATTTTGGTTAACAGATTATAATTATTCATCACAATAGCAATACTAGCAAGTGATCATATTCTATGTATTAACAAACTCATGACAACTTGGTAGGGCAACCTATGTGGACTCCTCTAGTCCCCTCCCGGGTGGCTTATCTAGAAGATGCCCTTTCGCTATACTCCCTCGACAATCCTCGTAGAGTAAGTGAAGTTGTAGCAGGTGTCCTGGTAGCCAACTCTTCTAGACCCAAGGGCAGCACCCATTGAGGCAACAACAAGTACCCCCTTGGCCCATGGGGGCTCCTCTTGTCCCCTCCCGGGTGGCGTATCTAGAAGATGCCCTCTCGCTATACTCCCTCGACAATCTTCCTTCCCTTATCTATGGTTCGGATATGTATTAAAACATCATTACACCATGAGTGGTGATTAGGAATTGCGAGAAAGTGTCTTAGCGGCTCAACTCCCCTAGACTTAAAGGCAATACCCGTTGAGACAACGGCAGTACCCCTTTGGCCCATGGGACTCATCTTGTCCCCTCATCAATTGATATGTGTAACCTGTATTTGATGGTTTCCTAAGCAATGGTATTCTTGGTACTCTCTTCCGATTCCTGTCCTTTATCTATTTCCTTCTCTATCCTATGGAATGCCTTTTTGGCCTTGCTCAATTCTCTTTAAATACCCGATAGGGTCAAAAGTTTGCATCCCCTTTGACTGGGTATGAATTTTAGTGAAATTGCTGCCTTTGGGAGAGTTATTAGTGATCACTGCTTTTCAACTTTGTTTTTATTGTGACTAAAGTAATATGAACATAATTTGTATATTAATAAAATAATAATATTGTTACTAATATTATGACTATGATAATAATTAGATTATGTTCATTTTATTATTTATTTTTGATGTTTGGTTATTTGTATTTGAATATTTGATATTTTAATATTAAAGTATAATAATAAAAATAGTTAGCCAATATCTTATTATTTTATTCTAGTGTGTTACAATTTTGGGAGGGATATGACAGCTGGTAGTAGAATTGGGGGTAAATCACTAAGGCCATCTGCTTCAACCACTTCATCCACTATGGCTGCTGCAACTTCTCCATTTGGTGAAATCTGGTCCCATTTTGTTGAAGGACCCTCCTTGTACCCAGGATCTACATGAAGGAAAAGACAAAGTGAGCTATGAATGTACACCAAGTTCTCTGCTTTCTTTGACCCTAATTGGTTCCTCTTTAGTGAATGAATAAAACCATAAGTACTCCAATTTCTCTCACAAGATGAAGAGCTAGCTACTTGTGAGAGTAATCTTATTGCAAATGATTGCTATTCAGGGGTTTCACCTCCATGGTTCCACCACCACTCTCTAGGGTCTTTCTTTGCTTGCATATCATATAAAGCTTCCACGGAAGAAAAATCACCATGCCCATATGAAAACTTATTCCATTGACTCCTCATAATTGAAGCTTCCTCACCTCGACCATAAATCTTTTTTATTGCAGCCCAAAATCCCTTCATTACCTCTCTATCCTCATATGGAGCCCTCTTATAAATGGTCAGTTATATAAGATGGGTTTGAATGAGGTGTTGTGCAAGTGTGTGCTTCATGATGAACATGAAAGAGTACTATGTGAGTGCCATGAGGGAGTATTAGGTGGAATTATTTGGATAAGGCCATGTTGATGAAGGTGTTACAAGCTGTAATTTTGTAGCCTACACTACATAGAAATGCCCATAGGTTTTCATATGCATGTAACATTTGTTAGTGTGTTGGTACGCCTAGTTGGTATGATGAGAGCCTCTTGACCTAGTCCGTTATCAAGAGTTATTTTGAGAAGTGAGCCATTGATTTGTAGGTTCAATCAAACAGTCAACACCTAGAACTGGTGGGCAGTATATCATTACAATGGATTATCTCACAACGTGTACTAAAGCTGTGGCTACACAAGATTGTATGACATGGCACCATAAGAGCTCACCTTGTCACTCACAAGAAAATGGTACTGCTGTGTCTTTTAATAAAATCCTAGAGAACATATTGATTAAGGTTTATGATGCTGGCTGCTCAGATAGGGATGAACACTTTTCAGTAGTTTAATTGGCGTAGAGTACATGGAAGCATTTTACAACACAAACTCCATTCCAACTTGTTTGTGGCAAAGTAGTGATGCCTGTAGAGTTCCTAGTTCCTAGCTTGTGTTTTGTAATGGATGCATGTTTGGATTGGTGGCAATCATTGAGCACATGTTTTTTTGAATTCATTCATTTAGACAAGAAGCATTTTTTTGGTACAATTGAGTTGAGGGATAGAGAAAGGTGGAAAAAGGATTGACATGACACAAATATTAATTGATTAATATTTTAATAAAATCCTAGAGAACATATTGATTAAAATCCTGGAGAACATATTGATTAAGGTTTATGATGTTGGCTGCTCAGATAGGGATGAACACTTTTCAGCAGTTTAATTGGCATAGAGTACATGGAAGCATTTTACAACACAAACTCCATTCCAACTTGTTTGTGGCAAAGTAGTGATGCCTGTAGAGTTCCTCGTTCCTAGCTTGTGTTTTGTAATGGATGCATGTTTGGATTGGGGCTAATCATTGAGCAGTGAGCACATGTTTTTTTGAATTCATTCATTTAGACAAGAATCATTTTTTTGGCACAATTGAGTTGAGGGATAGAGAAAGGTGGAAAAAGGATTGACATGACAAAATATTAAGCTTTAAACATAAGGAGTTGTTATTTGAGTTTGATGCATGATTCCTGCTATAAAAAAGTCCAGGGAAGTCATATGTATGTTGGCCATTTGTGACAGAGCAAACTCATCCTACTGGTGCAGCCAAGGTGGTTTGTTTGGATGGGAGAGACATATCTGGGTGTGTGAATAGGATGTGGCTGAAGCTGTACTTCCATAACTGAATTTTCAAGTGATAGTGAACAAGGTTTGTGCAACCAAGTTAGAATAGGGTTGCTGTAATTTGTATTTGGTGAAGATCTGAATAGGGCATGGTAGCATACAGCATTATAAGGATTTATGCAACTTGTATAATTAACTAGAACTTCACGCAACTTTGTTTCACACAACCTCTGTCTATCTGTCTCTGTATATACACACACACACACACACACACACACACACAGAGGTAGGTATCATGATGGCACCTCTACAAGGTGATGAGCAATTCAGGAAGCATAAATTGCACATGGCATCTGGAATTAGTCATTACAGGGATATGTAGATGGACAGCCATATTTGGTCCAGAATTTTGAGAGGAAGGAGGTGGCCAAATGAAGTTCGTACTTTAGGGGAAATGGCAGCAGGATGAAGAGTTGAAATAATAGAAGCTGATAAATAGAGGCCAAAATAATCTAAAAATTACTGAAGAGCAGAGAGCAAATTGTAAGTATTAACATCAACTTTGTAAATGAGTAGAGTATATAACATTACAACTTGCTCTAAAATGGTGTGTTGTTTTGTGCCTCAGATGAACACGAGGGAAGTATATAATTTAAAAGACTGTAGCTGCCAATGAATGTGTGTGTACTCCTTGTACTCAAATCTAAGATGTGTACCTCATGGGGTGTGTGCAAACTCCTTGTACGGGAGAGTGGAAAATGGTAGCCAAGTTCCACACGGATATCTATGCTCAGGGAGAAATGACTATGGAATTGGTTGACTTTGTGATGTGGGGAAAACAAACTATGGAGATATCCCTCTTTGCTCATCTGCCATGCTTGTCCATAAGAGATCTATAAGTGAAGAATCTCATAAGAGAAGAAGAACCAAACTATAAGAGAAGATGAACAGATTTGTCTAGAGAACCTGAAGGTGTTAAGATGGTAAGAATGCTTCTCGTATTTTCCATGGACATCTAGCTCTTTTGTTATGGACAGCTTCTTATGATTCAAGATATAATACTCTTAACATTTGGCTTTAACCTTGGAAAAATGTTACCTAGCACATGATGTGTATTGAAGCTTTTCCATCAAGATGTATTTCTGATCTTATCTACAAATATTCCATTAGTTGTCTTTGCATGCAGTTACATATTGTGGAGACACTTAGCAGGTTAGATTGGCAACTGCATAATATGCATTTATTTTGGAATTCTCTTATGATTCTTTTTTACTAAAGTTTTCCTTGCAGTTGTCAACCATACTTCTTGATGTGACATGATTTTGTTGATTTTCTAGTGCCTTATACATCTATTTTGGAAATTGATCTTCTTATGCATTGACAGCAGGACCTAAGGAATGGTTGAAAGCACAGAAAAAAAGGACAGCAAAATT
Organism: Sequoiadendron giganteum; assembly: GCA_007115665.2. NCBI lineage: Eukaryota > Viridiplantae > Streptophyta > Pinopsida > Cupressales > Cupressaceae > Sequoiadendron > Sequoiadendron giganteum. Next base: position 618,142,755 of record CM021109.1, on the reverse strand, counting down.
TTTGATGGCACCTATTTTTGCTTCACGTGACAGACTCAACAGTGCTTATAATTTTCTAAGTACCTCCTCCTCAATGAATTTATGGTGTGGCACTAGAGCTCCACTATAGGAATAACAGAAAAATGTTGCTTCTTTGTTATTGAATCTTTTTGCTTGACATTTGCACTATTGCAGAAACAGGGGAGATTACATCAAATAAAGACTATGAAGAGGCTGAAAGGCTTGTTAAAGTTGCTGCACGAGATTGCATTCCACCAGAAGAAGGTTCATTTGTTGCCTTTCAAGCTAGATCAGGTGTTGAGGTTTATACTTTATCCTTGGGTTGCCATTTGCATTATTTTTTGGAAAGAAAATTCAAGAGGGTTGAAAAATCAGAGTATTTCGCTCTACTCCCACTAATTTTTTTGGTTGGTTGATTGCTTTAAATTACATTCATGTAATTTGTTGGGGATCATAAGATGATAAGAGAAATGTAATATCCCCTTTTGGGATTGCCCTAAATCTTGTCCTCGAATCACAAATATAATGTAGTTAGGGGTTTAACTTATCATGTAAATACTCCAAGCAAGATAAATCTTGGTTTAGAACTTTAGACCCAGATTGTATTCACTATGTTGAGATATATATGCCTACAATTTAATACTAAAGCTGATCCTTCTAGTATTCTGCAACATCAGTTTGCCAGGAGAGTAAATTTACTTTTGAGGGGAGATCGATGATCCAATATTAGAAGTTATTGTATTCCTTGTTGCTTCGATTTTCAGAGAATATCCTTTATAAATGATTTGCTGTTTCCACAGTTGTCTTTAAATTCATGCAACTTTACAATGGATGCTATGTCTGAAATGGGTTGATTAATCATGCATCTTGGATTGGCTGTTTCAGATTAAGACTTTATATTTGTGCGTCCTTTACTAGAAGATCATGAACTCAATGGAACACTAAGATCTGCTGCTTAGGAATATATAAGTCTCCATATTCTATTCCCTTTAAATATATTTCTTATCCCTAAATCTGTACTCTGCTTTTCCAATATATATCTATCTCCTTTTATATCTTAATGTCTTAATGGAAAGAGACATCATTTCATGATACCACTTGATAAGGGCAATCGCCATCCTCCATTTCAAACATAATCTTTTATTAACTATAATCATTGATTTGGATACTTATAATCCGACCTCTTGTTACCTTAGTGGTTGCCCTTTATTTCTTTAAGTGCTACCTATTTCCCTTGTTTCTACTCTCACGTCCAAAGGATGCCTAATGCGATTCAATTATGTGGGAACAATACATAAGTTGGTGCTCACTTATTAAATGTTGTGAATTAATAGGTCGATATTCCCTATTGTTGATGATATGCAACAACAATTATACGGTGGGCCTTCAATCAGAGTCTTTGGGCCATCGAACAACTCTCTTAAGTAGCGATATTCCATTACTTAATCACGTCCCATGATTCCCATACAATTTCTGGGAATAAATGTAATATAATACTCCTGTTATATTTCTCTAGTTCAAGCACCTTTGATCAGAATGTGCTATTTAATGGATGCTAACAATGAGCAATATAATCATCCGGCCAATACTCTGCAACTCACCCACGCTTGACCTCAAGAATATACGATTACCCACCCAAAAACATATCGACGATTAATGGTGTGGTAACTATATTATAAGTCTCAATTCCTTCCACCGAATTGTGCAAGTGAGTCAATAGATGGCCTGTTTATAATAGTAATTATGCTTCGATGATGATCATATGGACGAACAACCAAAGCTATCGATTATCGTCAAAGGATACCCCTGACCACATGCAGCGATAGAATATATATAAACATAGCAATGTATTGAATACCTTTGAAAGTAATGCTGGCAATAATAAAATGCTCCTGGTATAGATAAATAATAATATAGACCAGCGGTAGTCTAAGAATGATTCTAATATTATTTTAATATTTATAACGTTATTTATAATATTTATAATTATAATATTGCCTTTGACAATTATAATTATAACGATATCAGATAGTTAATAATTCTAAATATGCTTTTTTTTTGTCATCTAACTGTCATGATTTCGGGGACATGACAAGAAACATACTTGTCAAAGAGGATACAATAAATGTGAATGAATTGTTTTTAATGAGTTCTTAACGAGTTAACACTTCTCATTTGAAGTTCCAAAAAACACAAATACCATTACTTTTATGTGACTTTTTCCCGAAGAGAAGAGAAAGTTATGAAATAACCCTTTAGAATTAAAAGGAGATAGAAAATAAAGGATATTATGATCCTTTGGTTAAAAGAGATATTATGTCAAATACTTTTTAAAAAATCAACAAAGAACTATAAAGCCTCTTTTTTGTGTGTGTTCCATTATTTTCAATCAACCACCTAAGGGTGACATAGTGGTCTATAATGGAGTGCCTTGGATTGAAACTTGCTTTCCCTTTTGCCCTCTTTTTCTACTCAACTGCTAATTTTATGTTCTTCCATGCTTCTAAAAGTTTTCCCAAGAAGAGGATTGACCATAATTGTATAGTTATTTTACTAATTATTGATATCTTCACTTTTAAAGAGGGATAATGACACTAGTCATCCACTCTATTGGGAAGCCATTTTGGATGACACCATTGAAAATGCTTTTGGTGTGTAGTGTTAGGACCTCTATTCCCCACTTAAATTTTTTTTTTTTGTGGCCCATCTGTATCCTATGCTTTAACCCCTACTAGATTATTTATTCCTTAATGGATATCCTCTATAGAGAAACGCTCTACTGTTGTGTTAATTGCAAGGAGAATGTCTTTATCTTGAACCCACTCCTAAAGTAGCTTTGCATATTCTATCCATTGAGTACCGGTGATATTATTTTCCATTTGTTTTCTTTTTTGTGAGGGTTCCCTCTAAAAGTTTTTGGGGTTGTGTTTTCCAAGAGAAATTAGCTCTTTCCTTATGTCTGCATAACTTTTTTTTGGACCGTATTACTTTTTCATAAGCCTTCTTATTGTCTTTGCTTGTCTCAAGTTCTTTCAAAGTTCTCTTTGCTGCCCTGCACTCTTCCTCCTACCATGCGTTTTCCAAAATAATGATTGCGGTTCTTCTTTTGGGCTTGGATCTTTTGCATGCTTTAATGCTTGTTGAATTATGAGAATCAACATACTTTCGTTTATTGGGTCACGTATTGCACACATTGTACTACTCACTGTATTACTTTCTTCTTCCTACATTTGTTGTTTTGAAGAGTTCTTGATTCTCTTGATTCCTGAGAATTTTACCTTGAAGAGGTTCCTTCTTTTGATCGTGATGGGCTTGTCCCCTTTGTTGATTTTTTGTGTGAATGCCAAGCTTTACAAATAATATTACGTATTATTATTTGATTGGTTGTTATTTGATTTCATCTCTCTAGGACAACCACCAATGACTCATTCCATTAGCCTCAAAATAATACTATGTGAGCAAATAACTTAGTCTATCACATTTTGACCATTTTATGTTTTGTAGGTGATGTTGCTTGAATTCGGCCATGCACTCATGCCATTGCATATAACCTTGCAATACAAACTACAAAGCCCAAACAATTCTACCTTGCAGTGTGTTACATCTCCATATCCATCTTGTGATGTTCTTTCCCTCCACCCTCGCTATCACATTGGAGAGCTTAATTGTTTGTTGTCCTTGCATTGAAGTTTCTTATAATTAAGAATTCCTCCAGAGTACCGAAAACTGAAATGTCATTTTTTAGCAATGCATGAGGGTCCTCATAGTCTAAGTATCTTTTGTTATATGTCTTTGAACCTCTTAGTGCAAATTATGAAGCATCTAGCCTTATTGTTAATTCATTTTCCATTGTTTTCACTCATATATATTGCTTATTTGGGTCTCATTCCTCCACTTTTGTCATTCCACACCATGCTTCTCTAATTAGCACTGTTACACCCCAATGCTGCTTATCAATTTTAGTCCTTTTATTCCAAACTGAAATTTTCTTATACCTTTCAAAATCTAGAACTTGGAAGCCATCATGTTCCCATGTTCCCATGTTTCCATGATAATGATAATGCCCTTTCCTTCTGCTATGGGCTCCAACCTAGGTCCTCTTCCCCAAGAGTAACCTTTGTAATTCCAACTTACCATTCTCAATTATTGCCAAAGGGCCCCACATCCCTATTTCTTGTGTGCTAATCAGTCATCGATTTGAGCTTTTCCATTTTACAACCATGCCCATTTGCTTATAGTTCTTGATGTTCACTTTTTCCCATTCTTTCCTTCTTTCTTCTTGTTGAAATATGGTCAAGACTTTGCCTAGGTATGGTATATTTGTGTGCCTCTAAGACGTCCTTTGTTCCTTGGAATCACGTTATTTTCTTCTATGGTTTTCAGATAACTCTTAAATGCTTGTCTCTTCCTCTTATCCTTTTTCCAATCTTGTTTGCTTGATGGATATACCTTGTCGATTGCAGCTAGTCTTTAAGGAAGTTTCTTGCTAAATTGTTGGTTTCCTCCTTACTATATTCGTTTAATCCTATAATAATGATATTTAGAGAAAAGCCTTAGTGATAAGTGATAGTGCAACTTCAACAATACATTAATGTTCCATATTGAAACTCCCATAAGAGTGGATTATAGGCTCAAAAACAGAATTATTATATATTAGATATTGTGATGGTAATTTAGGTTGTATGTGAAAATATCAATTACCTTGAGTGGAGAGAGGTGTGGATGAGTCTATGGAAAATATTGTATATATACATAAATGGCACTGCATCATTCTTATATATGATACCTCCTTCCCTATTGATATCATTCATTCATGTCAATATATTTTTGATCCCTAGACAATTATGATAAACAAGGATCCCCTTTGCCATGTATTTGTGTCATGTACCCTTTTTGAGTTAAGGAAATAATTTAATAATTTAATTTAAGTTGCCCAATAAGTAACTTTAATTTTATATTAAGACAACTTATGTTTTTTTATTAAATTATAAAGTTCCTAAAAGTGATATTGCAAAGTGTTTTTTTTGAAAGAGGGCCTGAGATGATGTCAAAGTGCTGCTAGGATAAGGGGCAAACTGAATTATTAAATTAAAATGAAAAAAATATTCTAGAGATTTCTCGAGGAGCACTAAAAATAGCAAATAGGTGTTTATAAAAGGAGTTGGGCTTGAGGAAAAACATCCATTTTTGAGAAAAAATCCTATTTCTTGAAGATTGAGCACTTAGTGTTCATCTTTTGGCTAAAGGATGAAAACCCTCTTTTTTTTTTTGATACGTAAGCTGTGGGGATAGGGGCCCACTCCCTTTATTAAAAGATAATAACCTTACAAAGAACTGTCAGAAAGCAGAGAAGGAGCAAAAAGCTACATGAGTCTTCAGAAGAAGAGAGAAGAAGAGGAGAGCCAAAGAGACCTCCAAAAGAAAAAGACAAAACCATAAATCCAAAGATGATACAAAGGTATCAAAAAAGAAAAGGCAAAGAACGGCTCATAGAGTAATCCCAACACTAATTACGAAAGAGAAGCACCTCCAAAGTCTGCTGCGAACCAGCTTCCACCGCTTCTATACCTTCGATGCAAAGCTTCTCCGCAGCAAACTTCCGCCCGACCTTCCGTTTTGAGCCACAATCAAGTTTAGATTTACCGCTTAAAACTTGAGAAATCCCTAATTTCTTCTTGGGGCGGAACCAGAGAAAAGTCATCATAATAGTCCTGATATTGCCCATCCAAATCCTCCATGAAAGGGAAAGTGCCATCAGATTCAAAGCCGTCATCCTCCGATCCAGAGAGAGGATCAGAAGGGCACTCATGAGTAGGAACAATAGGAGGAGAAAAAGGGCCCACCTGCTGTTCCAAAATTGGAGATGAGTGAACCGCCTGCTGATCCATAATCGGCTTTGAAAATTGGGGAGGATCACAAAACTTCCCATGATTCCTCCAAATGAACTCAGTGCTAGGAGCACTATCCTTCTTGATCCACTTTTTCAAACAAGAGTTCCTCGCCCTTGTAGAATGCTTGAGGGAACAAGCTTCAATCTTGTGTCCAAGATTATTGCAGCAAAAGCAACGGAAGGGTAAGCCCTCGTAATATAAAAATTGAGTCCAGACACCAAGCGAAGAGTGGATTCGAATAGAATGAGAAAGGGGTTTAGAAATATCCACCATAGCACACACCCTGTAGAATCTACGATCAGAAGCCACCCCATCCACATCAAGCTTGACAAAGGACCCCACCTGATTGATCATATTGCTAAGCAAATCCATATTACGAAGAACCAGAGGCAGGTTGTAAAGCTTGATCCAGACAAGAATAAGAGTAATCTTCGCAGAGGCCGGGTCAAAGAAAGGCGGCCAAGGCAAAACAAAGAGGCCATAGCACCCCAGAACCAAGGCCCTTTCTGCAAGACGAAATTGCAATCCTCCGTAGAGCAAAAGGAAACCAGAGAAAAACCAAAATCCAAAGCTTCAACAGAGGGGAGAGTCAAATTACTCCAGGTGTTCTTGATCTAGTCGATAATAGTGGACACCGGTGGACGCTTGTGCAGACACCTCAAAACAATCGAGCGAGTACCCAAATCCTCCACAATAGCATCAATATAGCCATCAACGATGCTAAAATCCGCCGGCTCCTCAGAAAAGGAGACAACCGAATCTCCTATGGAGAAGCAATCATCGCCAGACTGAAGGTCAAAATCCTTATGACACAGAGGTGAGGGTACAGAAGGAACCGGAGAACTGGGCAGAATAGGGTTATCCTGCAGAGCACAAAACTCAGAGCACTCATGATAAAGGTTTTCCCTATTCCAACACCTAGCAACAGGACCATTAGGCACGGCATAGGAAGCAGCTCCAGCCTCAATGGCATCCAGGGACTTAGGGATTTCCTGCAAAACAAAATTTTGACAATACTCCGAGCACACATGAAAAGGATTCGCCCTATTCCGCCACCCAACAACCGCATTAGGTACTGCACCAGAAGCAACCCCCACCTCATTCGCATCCAAAGGCTCGGAGTTCAGAAAGGGAGCAGTCGGTGTAGAGTCCTGCGAAGCCCTAGACCGAAGATTGTATTTCTTTCTTTCCACACCCACCGCAACAGTCCGTCTATCACGCCTTGCACCAGGGAAATGTGAAGAAGAACCAACCAGCCGTTTATCCGTCTTACCACAATATGGCGCTTCATTCCCAAGCGCAACCAAAGCAGGAGCGTTGCGGGTAGCACCAAGAGAGCCCTCGCACATTGTAAAAGAGCAGCTAGAGCGGCCACCCAAGCCACTCCCCGTAGACAATAGAACACCCCCCGACGTGTAGGAAGCACACACAGGCAGCGAAGAGGGAGGCTAGCATCGACGCCCTAGCACGCCCGTGAGCTCTCCTTGAGAATGCCATTTTAACTCCTAGCAGATATCTAAAGGATGAAAACCCTCTTGGTAATGAAATCAAAGGATGAAAACCCTTGTGGTTTTTGGATTGGATTTGGGGACAAAAACTCTCTTATCTAACAAAGTCGATTCCATCTAGGGATTGCATATGTGCAAAAAAATCATTTCAAAAGCATATTGAAGATTTTTGGAGTTTTACCAAAGTTTGAAGAATTTCTAGATTTCAGTCAGTTTGTGGATTTCCAGTTTCAGTTATACAGTTGTTTGGGTACTTTTTTCTATTTTCCATTTTGGCACAAGAAGTCTATTTTATTTGTGAAAGGTTATTGCAATTTTAGAATATTATATTTTTGCTTTTAGAGATAGTTATTATATATTTATGAATAACATAATTGTTTTTGGCTATACTCTGCTGGGTCATACTAATTGTTATTAATATTGATGGAGTAATTAGTCGTACATGATCAAGGAATTTCTAAATTCATTTTTTATATGTTGTACTCTTTTAAAAGATTGCAGCTCTTTTATGAGCACCATACCATGGTGAAGAAATCGCCTATTTAGTGGCTGAAAGGATTTTAAGATATACAACTATCTGATTTTATTTAGTTTGCGGCATTAAGGAACAAGCCTCGACACACAGATTCCCTTGTCAGTCTCGCTGAAGTACCCTATCACTGGACTCCTTGTATTGTGTTTGCAAACGAGTCAATTCTCTGGGTCACTGATTCCTTGTTTATTAGATAATGGGTAAAGACATTTTCTGGGTTCCACCAGCTGCAGCCCACAATGAATAAGGAGAATGCAGCAATATTTATTTTATCATTTCCTTGGGCACTGTACATTTGTGTCGTAGGTTAAGAATTTGGCGGTTTTAAAAGAGACAAGTCCTAATAGAATAAATTCCTTGATTTGCTGAGTGCAGCTCACATTCTTTTAAAGATGCTTTGTCATTTGAAATATGATGGGTCGATACCTTCTGAAGAGCATTATTAATATATATGCTGTTGTTATATACTCCAATCGTAGCCTTTGGGGAATAATCTTTAGCAGCCGTTGATTGATACTTTGTACCCAGCTGTAGCCATCATGGATATTGGTTGCTCTATTCTATCTTTCATTTGATAGGGTGTGTCTATAGCCAGAAATTATTTATAGCCTGTAAATAGAATTTGCAGCTTCATGTTATTAATAATGTAAGGGAATATTTATTGATATTTATCAAAGACTTCTACTGTAATTTGCATTGGTATTCTCCAGTATTCAGAGTGCTCAATATCAGTAATATTTATTAAGTGTTCTAAGTTTCAGTAGTTTGGATTTGAGTTTATTTATCATAAATATTTCAGTTTGTGCAATTTACAAAAAAATAGGTATTTTTATGAAAAATGCAAATCAGGACATTGTAGTTTGGTGTCCTCATGATAGGTTTTGAACTGTGTTTTAGCAATGTTCGCATAAAATAAGAAAAGGGATTGATTAGAGGAAAATACATATGAGTTTAAGATCGAAACTCTAATGTTCTAGAAAAATAAATTTATCGCTTTTCAAATTGGGAAAGTCAATTTGTACACTGAATAAAAGTTGAATTTGGTTTTGCAGGTTTGCACTTTTAATCTAATTCTAAAAAATGCATCATCCTTGCTTGATGATACAGACCCAATGAAACTCAAAGCTGATATCGCTTTTAAAAGTCTTGTAAGGTGGTTAACTATTCCCACTTTACTATTCATCAGAGTTGAATGGACAAATTGCATGGATAGATATCCATAAAACTTGCTTGGAGCTTGGTCCAATTAAATATTTAGATGACATTAGTATTATGTTGGTTCTAATCATACTATATTTTATGCTTCCTTAGTTTTGATGGAAATTTTGGGGGACCTGTAGTTTTTGAATCTGTATATTAAGATATTTTTGTCATAATTCTCATCTAATATAGTTTTTTGCACACTCCAAGAGGATCATACTTTTAGTGTTGACAAGGCATCCTATCTAGAATATCAAAGTACCATTAGCTATTTAGCAGTAGGGCATATGGAAAAAAGTATAACACTATACAACACAAAATGACAAGAGAAAACATAACTTTAGTGTCCATGAGCTTTAATGGTATAAAACCAAGAACAACTAAATTTCAAAAATTATTCTTGACCTTTTAATTTCTTACAGCCTTTGACCTTCCATGGGAATCTTTGCATTCCTATCTCCTAAGCTTATTTATGCTATGCTGGTTCAATTGAAACCAAACTTTAATACAAATGATTAATAACCTCAATATCCTCATCCATTAATTATCTCAAATAAGTGCTGTTCCTTGCATTGTTATTGCTACCATCGTCATATCTGCACCTAGTGCTGAACCCTTAGCATATTTATTGACAGAGCATCATTAGGTTGCAGCTCTATGTAATCTGATATCATTTTAATTTGTCTATTCCAAGGAAACATAAAAAGAATAGTGTGTGAGGTAAAACCTATCTTTAAATTTGGAGGGGAAGCTTTCTGAGATCTAAACTTAGTCTAAACCTAAGCTAAATTGACCCTAGACATAAAACTATAGATAAGATATACAGATACGCGCACTTTACCTTATTTTTTGATGGGGGTTTCGCATAAATTAAAATGATTATGTGCCTATGTTTTTGCCTTGGATACTTGCAGCACATTGTTAATAGTAGTGTCCTGCAAATGAGATTTTCAGACAATGAAAGAAAGTAACTCAATTGAAAACCCAAAACAGCACAACTTCTTTCTGGCAAAAAAAAAGACCAGTAGTCCGCTGCAAACAAGATTTAAAGGGATAACAATTGGATCAACAACACACAATTTCAATAAATAACTACCTAAGTTGTATTCAAAGCCACCGCTCGGGTAGATAGATGTTGTCAATACAAAACTTGATTGAGTATAACCTAGTTTCAATTCACTTGGTGAAATTATCAACACAATGAATGAAAACACAACATAACCAATGAAATGATATTTTGGTAGCATAAGCATAGTAGGTATAATTTTTCCACAGTCCATGAATAATAGTATGATTGTTTCTGGTTTTAACTGTGTATGCCTTTTTCAAATCGACGTTTTGAATCACACTCAGTGATCCATCATCAGGAAGAGGACAATCATACTAGCATAAGCATAACAACAATTATCATCTCCCTAATTTATGTGTTCACAGCACTTATTTATAGGTTGCAAATGCTCAACCCTTTAAATAATTGTATTTTAATCCAAAAAAATGAGCTTTAAAGTGAAACACTTAGAGGTTGTTGAAAAGCTAGAAAGAAAGGAACTTTAAAGAAAATATAATTCTAAAACAAATAAAATAGAAACCACTGGAAATAGGCACTCCTTTCTTGCTGGAAAATAGGAAACAACAAAAAATGGAATTAGTTGGAAATGGCTAATTTGAAATTTCCTCCAACACAACAGTAACTTGAAAATCCTTGCACAAATATGAAAAGAAGACCACTTTGTTGCTGGGAAAGAAGGATGAATGGTTTGGTTTCCAATGCTTGAATGTCTTGCATATATAGGTGCCACTTAGTGTTTTATCAAGCTCTAAAACTAGCTTTCTTGTTTTGTTGGTCAATTGAGGTCAAAATGGCACCACCTTGTTGACATAAAAATAGACCAACCAATATAAGATGGCTCGTCTTGTAATGTCCCAATTTTCGTGAGCATCAGAGTTCGTAAGGATTAGCCTATCACTTGACCCTCATAGGCTAACAATTATGGATAGAGGGTCTTCTGTGGCAGTTACCCGGTGATTAGAGACATTACTCCTCAGCTGGATTCAGGTTTTGGCCTTTGCACAGGTTATTTGACTTAGATTGGCACACTTACTATTTATAGTAAGTTACTATTTTGGGAGAGTCAAGGTTCCTATTAATAGAAAGACACCTGAGCAGAGCATATTGGTAGTGTTGACCTTGATTGGGCCTTTGCAACTGTTTCTAGACTCAGTTTCACATACTTACTATTTATAGTAAGTCACTGTTCAAGGTTTCTATTTTTAGACGGGCATCCGACCACATGGAGAACAAGGAGAGTCGACTCCTGGCTCAGACGGCTTAGCAATCAGACAAGTACATCAAGAGATATTAAAGTTTAAGTGACTTAAGTGATTTATTTAATATTTTAATATTATTATAAAGTTATAATAATATCTTTATAATAATAAAGTCACTTTAATATATTAAAGTGTGTTAAGTGAATAATTTAATGTGGGAATAAATCTTTTAATTTTTATCCCACATTGGCCAGGAAGGTGTTTGAGCTCTCCTAAGGAAAGAATAAAAAGAGAGGTAGGAGCTCATTCTCGGTATCGAGTTGATGAATATTATTTTAATTGTTTTTTATTGTGGAGCCTAGGGCTTTCGCAGTTTTCTTCTTTGATCATAGGAAACGAAAACTTCCTATTGATAGCATAACTGAGGGAGTGAAAGATCTCTTGAAGGGTTGCAAACCGAGGAGAGGATAATTTAGTCCTTTCTTTTGTGCACATTGGTGAAGTTTTCTACAAGGGTTTGAAGTTTATTGTTGAAGAACATTTATAGCTGGTTGTGTATCGCTCCTCTTGAATCATTTAGGGCATATTGGAGAAGATTTGTTAAGGGTTTGAAAGAATTCAATGAAGAAATTCTAAGTTATTGATCTGCTGCTACAGTGACGTGAATAGTACCCACGCTATAGTAGATGCTACAGTAACTCGTGAACAGTAAAAATGCTACAGTGATTTATCAAACCTGATTTCTATGATACATTGGCATTTGGTTTGCTTCTACAACATGGTTGGGCATCTAATCTAATGAGGGTGTGCTGCTGTAAGTTATATCAGACTTGCCAGTACTGCTGCTAATGCACTTTCAGACCAGCTTCTTGCTAGTTTGCATTTACGGGTATGCTAAAATCAATATTAAGCATTGTAGAGGTACTCTTATCAAGAATAGATCATTTGTAATCAATCCATTACCTATCAGTATTTCAGTTTGAATAAGAAGGTTGAAACTAAGTTTGCATGCCATATGTTTGATGTAATGCCTTTGCTGTAAATGCATGGTCTCAGTCCTGAGCTTGTAGGCAAAGTGTTTGTAGAAATGTCTCATTGTTGTAGATGATCATTTATATGGAAGTTGCATGCTAAATGTTTGTCAAAATTCCTAGCTGTTGTAGATGCACATTTTCAGTCCATTATATGTATGAAAAGGTCAAAAATAGTTAGCATATCATTTCTATGACTTTGTTAATCAATCTTGCATCTTTAGAAACATTCAAAACACCAATTGCAGCATACAAATTTATAGCAAGACAAACAGAATTTCATATCAGCAAGTTCAGACATTGTTTGCAAATAGCTTGACAAAATTCCAAAGGAAGCAAGTGAAGAGTTTTTGAGTCAGCTTAGGCTAGGCTCATCACACGTCTCTTCTACATTTCTGTCATATAACTTAAATTAGGCAGAATTATTCTATGTTTCAGATGACCTTTCCTTTGGCAGACATTTATGATGGTTTAACCACATTAAAAGAAGAAAAAATTGTTGGTTCAACCAGCCTAGGTGTGTGATATTTTAACTTAGATCATGCTTTTGCTTTTGGCAGAAGCTTAAAATGGTTGAAACAAGTCAAATTCGCACCTAGGTAGAGTTTCCTAACGATGTTGCCACTTTTTATTGTTGGGTAGAGAGCATAATAGCCAAGGCATGGGAAAAACGTGCCCAGGTGGAAGTTATCTTGAATGTTGCCATCTTGCCAAGTTGGACAGAGTTTCCACTTGGTTGAGCCATGATAAAAGTGCACTCAGGTGTTAAACTTTTAGGTGGAATTTTTGAGTGGTACAGCCACATGAAAAGTGTGCCCAACTTAGACTTAAACCATTTTTGCATAATTGGCAGGAAATTTGCCCACTTAAGCCAAAACAAAGTATTGGCTCACTCATGCCATCTTTGCCATATTGCCTTAGGTGGAAATAATCACCAGTTGAACCAATTTCAAGACCACAAGTAGAGATTATCAATGGCCAAACCATTGGAAAAGTGTGCTTTCAATAACTTAGCCATTTCATAGTCTCCCTTCTTCACTGCAGCCATTGACAATCCTGGAGCTCATCATTTCATTTCAGAACAGTTGCAGCTTTGATAAATCTGCACAGGCTGCCAGTCAAAAAATAGGACTATGACATGACCACCTGTAAACTGAAAGGGAAGATCACAATTGAATTGTGTTTACACACATTGATGGTCAATCATGACAACAGATGGGAAAAAGTCAGGTATGAACACTGAGTTTTGTAGGGGTGAAACACAGTTGTGTACTGCTATGTGGTCAAAATGATATCAAATTACACTTGCAGGCATTTCAATTTTTTTTTTCTTGATTTACTTGCAAATCATATGAATAGTAAATGTGCCTCTTAGCCATATATGCCAGCACACATCTATTGTCAAATTAGGAGGCATGAATGTGGAGATCACATGTTCTCATCCGATGAAGATACTTGACCCTTTTTGTTTTTGATTCTTTACATTGTAGTGGTCACATATGAATGCTTTTAAAGCATAAGAAGTCAATTCACAAGTACTAGAAACCTTTCATAAAGAAGCATTTATTACCAGGTCAGAAATGCATCTATATTTCATGTTATAAATATTTCAAACATTCTGAATTATTTTGAAAGTGTATGCATTGAATGTTAGGAGAAAATGGTATACAGTAGGGGTAACCAGAATACACACAAACAGATTTATTAGTTAACAATGAAACTTATTCATTACAACATGTGTTTGTGATCTTTTTCAAATTATTTTTTCCTCATCTGCTTGCAAACCATCATTGGTCGATGTTCTTATTGACATGTTGCATCATATGGGTAGCATCAAACTAGGAAGCGTCATTGTGGAGATGACACAGTTTCATCCATTGAAGATAGGTGACTTGATTTTTGATCAATTCTTAGCATAGCATCAGTCTTCAAGGAATGCTGTTAAGCATCATCTACATTTGATGCACAAGTATTGGAAACCTTTTCATAAAAAAACATTTACCAGTCAGTCATAAATGCATAGATAGTGCAAATAAGTATTTGGAGGTTTTTGTAACTTAATGTTTTCTTCTATTTATTGCAGATCCTTTATCATGCTTGACAAGCTTGTTGAAAGTGGCAAATCTGGTGTTTCTCTGAATAGGTAACATTTTCCTACCATTTTATAATAATTAAAAGAAAGAAAAGAAAAGTAGTTGCCAAAAATAAAGTGTCACAACTTTTCACACCTCTGTGTGTGCATGAAATTTCCTTCTGGTATTAAATCCCTTGTTTCTGATATGAAATTCTCTCTTAAACTTTCCCCTTATAAATTTAAAAAATTTCTTTAAATTTGGACAGTCATTTAATTGGAATGAATAAGATCTAACCAAGTGAACTTTGTACACAGTGTTTTCTTCAAGATGTCCTTTCATAGTATTGGTAAATAGTATTGAAGGAATCATTCAAATACAATTAACAAGAATTTATTTTCTACATGAAGGTATATTGCTCTCTACTCCTCTTGGATGTCTTTCAGAAGCAAAAATAGGATGGTTCGTTGGTGTGTCAGGTGTACAAGAAGCCAAATCACACTTACCTGTACTAATAGGCATTGTTTCTCATCACCTAGAATAAAAAGCTTGTGCTCATAGGATCCTTGCCACCATAATTCTTACAGTCATTGGTAAAGAGCATATCGAATAGGAAAAGCAACAGCTTACCAAGGTAACAAGGAGGAATGGCTACAGTGGGAGACAAATAACTAGAGCTTTCAAGAACTTAATAAGTGTTCTTGTTGCATGCTAAGGCATGGAAGGCTCCATTAATCAATTGCAGGTATATTTACAATACGTTGAAGGATCTCCAATAAAAAATGCAGTAATATTGAAGCAATTTTCTTACCTAGGAACTTGCTAAAGAAGATGCTAAAGTCGATTGAGAATTTGATTGGGAGCCAAGAACTAGTTATGGGGTCTATTCTGTTTTAAAAGAGTGTGGTAAGTGTTAATTTTATATGATCAGATTAGAGTGCGAAAATTAATTCAAAAATCAACACAAGAACACAACCAATACCCTGGGAAAACCCTCCAACCTGAGGGAGAAAAACCCAGCCAATATATCTCCTATATATTGATAACAATAAGAGTAGCAATCTGCTTACAACTTAGGCACAATCACAATGCCTGAAAGATACAATGAATAACACCTCTTCTAGATGCAGAGATACAAATAATATAAGTTTCTCCTTGAATCAATCTGCAATCAATCATACCAAACCTTTTCAGAATGTCAATGGTATACTTTCCTTGACTTAGAATCATCTCATCTGACTTTTGCCAAACTTCTAAGCCAAGAAAGTAATGCATGCGACCAAGATTCTTCATTTCAAACTCAGAAGCTAACTCCTTACATTTGAGAATGAGGTGTACTTTTCCAGTGATAATCAAATCATCAACATACAGAACCAAAATCAATGCTTCACCATTTATTACCTTGAAGTAGAGGTTAGAATCTGCATCATTCTTTGAGAAACCCAAACTCAATAGGTAATGATCAATCCTTTTGTACCAAGCACGAGGAGCCTGCTTAAGACCATACAAGGCCTTCTTTAGCTTGCAAACATGAGACTCCTTCCCATGTACCTCAAATCCATGAGGTTGCTCAATGTAAACCTCTTCTTCTATTACACCATTCAGAAAGGTTGTCTTTACATCCATTTGGTGAATCTTCCATCCTCTAGATGCAACAATAGCAATAATGGTCTTGACAGAAGTATAGTGAGCCATTGGAGCAAAGGTTTCTTCATAGTCAACTCCCTCTTTTTGTGAAAACCCTCTAGCCACGAATCTGGCCTTGTACTTCTCAATGCTCCCATCAGCCGCATGCTTGATCTTGAAGAGCCATTTAGAAGACACCACAGATTTGCCTTCGGGTCTAGGAATGATGTCCCAAACATCATTCTTAAGTATGGATTGATACTCTTCAGTCATAGCATCTTTCCAAACTTGTTGACTAGAAGCTTCCTCAACATTGGAAGGCTCTGACTCAATAATCTGACTCATCAAGGCTACATAACTGGAGAACTTATTTGGTCTTTTACTTTCTTTGAAGGTTCCTCTTGGGGCTGCAAAACTTTTTGGCTCCTGCATTGTTTTTCTGGCCCAAAGAGGTCTTTTCCTTCCAATCACAATATCTGTAGGCCCATCAGTAGGTTCCAAGGGCTCGATTGGATCATCATCTTCTTTAGATTCTGGAGCCTCCCTCTGAATCTCAGGAACATGGTCAACTTCCATATCTTGAGGAGGCTCTTCAGCATCGATCTCTATATGAGTGCCCTTGGATCTTCTAAATGCAACATCTTCCTCAAATGTGACATCTCTATTGATCTCAATTGTTTTTTGACCTGGAATGTAGATTTGGTAGGCTTTTGATGTCTCACTATAGCCTACCAAAATTCCCTTCTTGCCAGAAGGTTCCAACTTTGTCCTCTTTTCCTTCAGAAAAAGACCTGGAATGTAGATTTGGTAGGCTTCACTCCAGAGAATGCTTCTTTAGGAGTTATATTCTCTAGGATTCTGTGAGGACTTCTCTTCTGGACATAGACAACAGTCCTGGATGCTTCAGCCCAAAGAGAGATTTGCAAGTCTTGGTCATGAATCATGGTTTTGACCGCTTCCACAATAGATCTATTCTTTCTCTCCGCAACACCGTTCTGTTGAGGATTATAAGGAACACTGAACTCCCTCTTAATCCTTGTTCCAATGCAAAAGTTGCGGAAGACAACAAAAGTGTACTCTCCTTCGTTATTGGATCTCAAGACCTTGATCCTCTTTCCGGACAAATTCTCCACCTGAGCTTTGAACTCTTTGAATCTCTCTAATATCTCCTCAGATTCTTTAGATTTCAAGAAATAAATCCAAGTCTTTCTAGAGTAGTCATCAATAAAAATAATGTAATACAAGAAACCATTTGAAGAAGCAATAGACATTGGACCACATAAATCAGAATGAATAAGATGTAAAACACATTTGGATCTACTTTCACTACTATGGAATGGACCTTTTGCATTCTTACCCAAAGCGCAGCCTTTGCAGGTTCCTTCATGCTTCAGGTTGAATTTAGGAAGGCCGGTCACCATCTTCTCCATAATAGATAGAGCTCGAAAGTGAAGGTGAGCCAATATGCGATGCCAAAGATCACACAAACTTGAGGAATCATGCACTAGAGCCTGAATGGGACGAGTGCATAGCGTGTAGAGACACCCATGCCTAACTCCAATCACCCGAGCAGTCTTGATGTTGGAGTTCTTTGCCCATATGAGAACTTTGCCTTCTGAAAAGGCAACTTGATAACCCTTGTCTTCCAAGGCTGAGATGGAAATAAGGTTTCTCTTGATGCCTGGAACAAATAGCACATCATCCAACTGTAAGGAATCGTCGGAATCCAAGTGAAGAGATGAGGTCCCAACTCCTTTAATAGAATAACTAGCATCATCTCCAATAATGATTTGTTTGCTAGAATCTTTCTCCACCAAATTAGATAGATGCTCCCTAAATCCGGTGATGTGGCGAGAGGCACCACTATCGATCAGCCAAGTGTTGGTGTTGGTAGTTACATTGCTTGACAAGGCTGGATAGAATAGGTATTCACTTAAATCCTTTTGTAGAGAAACCTCATCAACATTTGCAATGGTGGCCTGCTGCCTAGGCCTGGTAGGACATTCCTTTGCAAAGTGACCATACTTGTCACATCGAAAACATTGGACCTTGGAAAGGTCCCTCTTCTTCTTGAACGCGGGGCCACCATCAGCTCCTTTATCTCTATTTCTCTTGAAATAACCTTTCTTCCCATCTTTCCCTTTCTTCTTTGAGGATTGAGTGGCAAGAACATGAATGTCCTCATTAATGGAGCTTTGCCCAATACCTCTTGCAGCCAACCTAGACTCTTCTTGAATACAGTTTGCCCTCAACTGATCAAACTTGGGAAGTTTCGATCTTGCACTTATTCCCTGAATATAAGACTCCCAAGATGACGAAAGACCATTAAGAGCCAACATGGTCAAATCCTTGCTATCAACAACATGCCCAATAGACGAGAGCTGATCTCTTAACTCGGTTATTCTCATGAAGTAGGCAATAATAGATTCTCCCTTCGCCATCTTCAAATGATGGAGTTGTTGCTTTAGTGCAAGTGCCCGACTTGTGTTGTTGATCTCGTACATCTCCTCCAGGGTTTTGAACATCTCTCTCGTAATCCTTAACTTGGAGACAATAGGAACAATATGATCCTTCATGGAATCAACTAACATCTTCTTTGCCCTAATATCTTTCTTCTTCGATAGGGCCTTCTCTTCCTAATCCGTAGGCTCGGGGGCGGAGCTCTCCACAAACTCTACCAATTCACTTTCCTCCAAAGTGAGCATGATCCTGAATCTCCACAAAGTGAAGTCTGACTCTCCCTCAAGCCTATCCTCAATCTTAAGACCATTCACCATCTTGACAGAGAGATAGAGGTGAACAAAGATGAGAAATAAAATAAGGGTATCGCTGAACAAGACACAAATCTAATTGAGATCTTCTTCAAACCCGCTCTGATACCATGTTAATTTTATATGATCAGATTAGAGTGCGAAAATTAATTCAAAAATCAACACAAGAACACAGCCAACAGCCTGGGAAAACCCTCCAACCCGAGGGAGAAAAACCCAGCCAATATATCTCCTATATACTGATAACAATAAGAGCAGCAATCTGCTTACAACTTAGGCACAATCACAATGCCTGAAAGATACAATGAATAACACCTCTTCTAGATGCAGAGATACAAATAATATAAGTTTCTCCTTGAATCAATCTGCTGTGAGAGAAACTCGAACTGCTGCAATAGTGCGAAACTTCTACTTCAAGAATGCTGAATGAACTTGATGATCAAATGAATGAGAACACCTTGTATATATACATGCCAAAGAGGAGGGATGTGTCTCTTCACCAAGAGGTCGGCCTCAAGGAGAAATACGTCTCTTCTAGAAGGGGCGCGATTTTCCAAGAGGTCGGCTTCTTTAAATAAATAATCATAATTTATTTATTAACATTTTTAATATTTAATTTGTCTCATTATAGAATGAAGCACCTTTGCATTATTATATATATAAATTTAAATAGCCTTAGCTATTATTTAAATTTATTTCTCAAATCGATTTGGAGTATTCATCACGTGGCTGCATATTATCATCAACAATAAGAAGAAGGCAATGTGGTAAATGGGCACATGTTAGAATGTGTGTGCACACTTATTAATGAGAGAGGAACTTATGCTTTTTCTAATTTACATTGTGTTAGATACTAGGAAGTTAGATTGATTATGTTTGTAACTTAAGTTGTATAAATTACTTAATCATGTTCTCCACAAACATGGTGCAAAGGAGGTCCTGGTCCAAGACCCTACTTAAATTGAAAGATCTAAGTGATCAGTTATTTGCTGCAAGCAAACCAATATATTATGAAGAATGGTTGCCTTGGTATTGAACAATTTTCTGCCTTCCCATAAGACATTTATTGAGTCTATGAATCTATTGGCCAAGACTCAAACATTAACTTTTAAGCAGGTCAGTATGTATCTCTCGGAAAACACAATTGGGGTAATCCACTTCTAGATGTATAGAAAATGCTTTGGTGACACAACACAGAGGCCAAATACATTTTGGGGAATAGTTTGTAGAGGCTTCATGCAAATCTAAAGTGAAGTGTTTCTATTTCCACAAGTTTGCCCATGCCAAGAAAGAATGCTAGACTGACGGTATAATTTGGCTAATCAGTAAAAAATCTAGGAAAATTTGGTGGTTGATGAAGGGGACAAGATTTTGAAAAGGAATACACTTTTTCTGTCTTCCAAGATGACAAAGAAGCCACTGAGCGATGGGTCTTTGATTTAGGTGCATTGCATTTTACTTGTTGCAAGGAGCGTTATGTAAAATTTTCCACTGCCAGTTCTAGTTTTGAATTAGTATCTTTAGGGGATAACTAGTCTCATGCAATAGAAGGTAGAGGTTATGTTCTTGTTGTTCCCAATGATATTGTTAGATATGTGTTTTTTGATGTTATGGATGTTCCAAAGATGAACAAAACTTAATATCTATTGGCCAACTCATTTGGAACCCAAGGATTAGTGTAAATTTTAGTGGCAACAAATGCTTGGTTTGTAATGTGCAACTAAATGAGGTGGTTTCCCTTTTTATTAGGCAAAGATGTCTATACAAACTTTTCAATCTTGCCATGCTGAATTTGTATGTTTTTATAGTGGACAACACTAGTATTCTTTGGCACAAAAGGTGTGACCATTTGAATGTTATCTTTTCACACTTAATTGAATTAATATGGTTTACAGGCTACCTTCCATCAAGGAAAGGAGAATATATTTGGAGCGTGTTTGGCTAGAAACTAAAAGAGAAACATTTTCAATTGAAAGTTGCATGGTGGACGAAAGGGTTTGTAATGTCCCCTTTTTAATCTGCAATATTGAGTGCATCTCCTATTAGTAGAAGCATGAGACTAGATAATAGGAAGCATCACATAATAAGATAAGACGATTGTATTTCTTTGTCTCTTTTTGTGGGATTAAGGTAGTTGAGACTATTAGTGGAATAAGTGGTCGTGCCTTTGTCATGTCCTCTTTTTAGGCAAAGATAATCAGGGGTACTTTAGCCTATTATTTTCTTTTTCTTTTCATAGGCGAAAGGGAAGGGTAAGGGAAATAATTTAAAATAATAATTTAAGTTGTCCTAGTAAAATTATGTTATATTAAAGGCAACTTATGTTTATTATTAAAAGGTTTTAAGTTGTTATCATAAAGTGCTGCTAGCACTGGGGGGCAAAAAGTAATGTTTTTCTACACTTTTAAAATAAAGTTTTTGAGGGAAAAGGATTTTTTTTTTAATCCCTTAAAGAGCCTTTAAAAGGAGAAGATTGGGGAAGAAGGCATCTATTGGTTTGTGAAAAAACCCTTGTTTATGAGATTGAACCCCTGTGTTCACCTTTCTGCTTAAGGAAAAAAACCCTTTTGGCATTGAAATTTGGAGGATGAAAACCATCTAAGTTTCCTTTTGGATTTGAGGATGGAAACCTCATATGCATTTGAGCAATTTTAGAGTTGACTTGCGTTTGTTCTTGTATCTATCTCCACTATCAAATACTTTTTTTATGGCAACCAAACCCTTGGGAATGGTTTTCGTTTTCAATTGTACTACTTCATTCCCAAACAAAGTTTCCTTTCCATTTTCTATTTCCACTATAGTCTGCTATTCAATCAATTGGTTATCAAACTCATCCATACCATTCATAAACTTGTAGATTTGTTGGCTGCCATCAAATACTTGCCAGCTACATATATTGTCTAGTATGGTGAGTCTCATGAAAACTTCAATGCTATGTCTTTACAAAGGAAAATATGAATCCAAATTGTACCTTGATGCTGCAACTACGAGAGCATCCACTTCCATTTTTTCACTCCTATCCAACCACTCACTGCCAATTGCATCAAACAGCTTCATGCTATCCTAAACAACGTTTCTATATGATCTCAACTTATTTTCCTTGGCAACATATTGCCCTTTACTTGTTGCACTACTAACTCTAAATATCCACCAACTTTTAGGCATCTAATACCATGTTTATGAGCTATACTCAACCCCAACAATAAGGCCTCATATTCAACAATGTTATTAGTACATTGAAAGACCAACCTGAATGAAAACGTGCATTTATCTTCATCTTGAGATACCAAAATAATACCAGCACCATTGAAGAACATGGTCCAAAGACCATCACTATGCTCCTTATCAACACTTGATGTAATGAGAGCATCCTCTTCAATTTTAGTCTTGTCACAATAACCTATCATATGATCAATACTTGTATCAAATAGGTTTACCTCACTTGGCAACTTGTACCGGTCTTCTATATTATCCAACATCCTTTGCTCTTTGTGCAAATTTATATTTTCTCCATGCAAAGCCATGGTGGCATAGGATATATCCATTTCTATGCTCTTGCCAATAGAAGTTGGCCACCTCCTAGATAACAACATTCCCCATTTTGGAGGGTAGTTTGCTATTATAATGTCCATCAAGAATTTTTTTAGGGGTAAGCAGCTAATTGTGAGACTACATTTTTCACCACCTTGATCACATCCGCTTCTCTAGAATCCATAGCAAAGTATTTTCCATAGGATTTTGACACTCACAATCCAAGCTCGTTCATTACTTGGAGTTGCATGAAATTACTAGATGCCCTTGAGTCAAGCATGCAATTGTGGAGAAGCCATCCATTTATGATTAAATTGGTATAAAAGGGGTCTACACGCAGTTGAATGTTGAAAATTGAAGCACCAAGATAGAACTCCAGAGTCTCTTACTTCTCTACACACTCATCTCCATTTGGAGCATTAAGTGGTTGTTCGGACGCAGTAGCAAAAATAAAAGATGAAGTCCTTTCCCTATGCTTTGGGATTCTAAGAGCTTCAGAAAGTGGAAAAGAGATCTACCTGGCTCAATATTTTCCTAACATTGATTGGAGTATAGGTTGGCAAAGGTGCATTTGGTCTTATGGTTATCTCATTTGCATCAGGAGTGCAAGGTCCCATTTGATTTGTAGAAGAAATAACTACATTATCTCTTACCTCCTTCCTAGTTTCAACACTTGCAAGTTCATGGTTCGAGGGGACCTCATTATCATTTTTGGATTCCTTGGCATTGGCGACCTTTTCCTTGTGGATAACAATACTACTTATTTGGGTGGATTTGAACTTTAGGCATGTACTTCTTTATTGTTGTTTTGGATTTTTTCTCTTACCAACAATCTTCTTGGTTGGGTTATCTTCTTTATCTTTACCACCCTCATTTTGTTTACCAATATCAACCTTTGGAACTGTCACATTTGATTTATCAGCTCATTGCCCCTACACTGGGACAAAATTGTTTCTCAATTGATAGCCACTTTGGACCTACATGATTATTGCATCAATGAGGGTTTTGATGCATCTTTCCATGTGAAAGCCCCCTTCTTAGTCAAATCAATTAAGGGCACTCTCAGTTGTGAGAATCTCATAACAAATATATTAGTAGCAGAGTCTACAAAATCTTATCAGTTGTGTCAAATTCTTATGGGGAGGCCAATCCAAAATAGCTCATATTTTCTCTTGACCAAATTGAACTCCTTGAGCATTGATAACATGATCTAAATACAAAATCTTGGTCATTCCAAGATGCCCAATACTTCATCCAAATAAGTCCTCCCAAGTTTTGTTGTAAATGAGGATATCATCAAAGAAAACCAAAACAAACTTCCTTAAATGCTTGTTGAAGACTTGGCTGATGCAAAGACTAAATGGTGGCCAATGCATTAGTCAAACCAAATGTCATGACTAGGAATTCATAGTGTCTAAATTTATAGTTGAAAGCTATCTTGTGAATTACCTATTATCGAACATTGATTTTATGATATCTTGATCTGAAGTCCATATTTGAGAAATAGGTTGTACCATGTAGCTCATCGATCAACTCATTGATCTTGGAAATTGAGTATTTGTTTTTTATGGTCTTTTTGTTCAATGTTCTATAGTCTATGCATATCCTCGTGGTTTCATTCTTCTTCTTGACCAAAACTACAAATGAAGAAAAATAACTTGAACTCGGTGTAAAGTAACCCATATCTAAAAGCTCCTTAATAGTTTTTTCCATTTCTTCCTCATGCTTTCTAGGATGGCATAAGGAGTGGTAATGATTGTTTCGGCTCCTATGTCCAACTCTATGACATGCTTAAAACCTCTATTAGGTGACTTTCTTGGAGGTATATCACTAAAAACTTTGTTATCCTTATCCAAAAGAGATTGGATATCAACATAATAAGATTTTTTTCCATTTGAAGAAGCTATGGTAGTTATTAAACAATGGGCTGCCGAAGCAACCCAACCACGACAAAAAAATTTCCCCATTCATTTTGCTGAAACAATTCTAAGTGCTCCATTTGCCATTCCACAGAGCACCACCTTCCCATATGAATGAAACTTCAATTCTATTGTCTAATAATTTTGAGTGAACTCAATAAGGGAATGTAGCCATTGAACTCCCAACATTATATTAGTATCTCCTATGCCAACAACATATAAGTCATTTGTCACCTTGTGTTTGCTCAATGTAAGAACCCTTACAGGTTCAACTGAAATTTTTCCCTTTGCTGCACTTAAACTCTTAACTTTGTTTACATTGTAATTTGAAAGTTTCCAAGCATAAACAACAAGAAATGAACTTGGACGTATATTTTAGGCAATCAACAAAGATGAACATAAACAAATATGATCATACCTAGCAACATTAGCTTATCTTATTTATTCGATTTGAAAATTGATTACAAATAGAGAGGTTGGAAAGTACAGTTGGTTAGGTCTGATTTGAGTTTCAGACCTGCAATTACATCCAATTGTGCCAAAGCACAAGACCAAACCCTAGTTGTATGAATGGAAGATGAAGCTAAGTGAAGTGGAATGATGTGCCTTGCTGGAAATGACAGAAGAACTATTGTAGCAGCCCATTGGAGGATGTAGACGCCAAAACCTCCTCAGATATGATGGTGAAATTAATTTCAAGACTGCTGCAACAATAATTTGGTTATGCCTGAAGCTGGAAATCGCCAAAAATATCCTTCTTTGCCACGCAAACCTCTTGAAAACCTTCTTCCAGCAAGTAAAGATGAAAGTGTCACAAAACAAGGTCACAATCTGCAACTAGAACTTTGCCAAAGCAATCTTTTTAAGCTCTGTGTTGAGCTCTGTTTGAGTTCAACTCACATGATGGGATGGGGACATCACCATACCACATAATTCAAGGGAGCGCCACCTTGAATTGATTGAAAACTACTTTCAGTCAAGAGATCTCTCTCTTCAAACTGTCATAACAAGATAGTAACACAAAAAACATATGTCTCTCAACCACCCAAGCTTGCTTAAATAAGGCCTTAAGACAAAACCGCCCTTAGGAATGAATCAAATTTGTTTTTATTAAAATATTCACTTTACTTCAAGACTAAGGCACCTAGCTCAAGTTGTCCTAAAGAGGATTTGATTTACTCAATTAAAATATTCAATATCTTCTTGGCTAAGTTTCCCAAACCGCCCTAGGAAGATCTGATTGCCCTTTGAGCATTATAAAATTCTAATTTGGAAGCTTCCTTGAGCCGCCCTAGGAAGAAATCAAATTTGATCTTTAAATATTAATTTTTGGTTGCTTCTCCCTTAAGTCATCTAAACCGCCATAGGAGGGAGAATCTTCTAGAGCAGATCTGATTTGATGAGGTCGACTCACCTCCTTGTTTGCTTGGTTTTGCAAATAGACCTCCTTGCTTGCTTTGAGTTGCAAGTAGTCCTCCTTGCTTGCTTTGACCTGCAAGTAGACCTCCTTGCTTGCTTTGCTGGATTAAGGTTAATTCCCTCTTAATTCTCTAAACACATCTTACCAAAATTTGATTCTCATGACCGAAATCATTCCCTTTTCACGCCATCTAACCCATGGGAATGCTGGATGGGCTAGAATCAAGCCACGATGATGTCACTCTGAGAACGGGGACATTATAGTCCTCCCTTCCCAGGATTTTTTTCCCTCAAGCAATCACCATACAACCCGCTGCTCCACTTTGATTGGAATTCCAAGACACCATAACATGTGAAGCAATTCATCACGATCACTGAATACCAATGCATCATCCATGTCAATACCTGGATCCCAAATCAACCCATCCATCCGGCTATAAGAGTAGAAATAGGTATCTATCATGACATAATTATCACATATCATCCATTCTATGTCCATTAGATAGATATGCTTCCACACACTCCCAAGCAACTGATTAGTTGATGTAGACCCTAAAAAATTGGAGAGTGCCTTGGAGTTCCAAGTAGGACAGCTACTAACCCATGACGAATCAATGAAGATGAAGTCACCAATCAACAAATAGAAAGCTGCCATATCATAATAAATTGGTGACATAAACAATGATGAGTTATGGATGCCTTCATCACCCATCAAAGACAACTCTTGAGTGGCTGGTCCACTACGGGTGTCATCAACAAAATCACCAACTGAAAATTCTGAAGTTTTCATTAATCCATCCAAATGGCAAGTCCCATCAATCTCATCACTACAAACATATGAACAACATGAATTTTCTGATTCATATAAATTTATTTGTTCATTGTGTTTGGCTGTCATAAGAGGCTTGTTCATGACATGGTCAATCTCATTAACATCATTCTTTAGAAAAAGCGATCTAAGATAAGCCTCCCTTTGTTGTCTTGTTTGGTCTATGCGGTGAACCTGTTCTTTGACTTGAAGTAGATGCTGTTTTGCAAGGGCAGCCACTAACTTAGCCTCCTTGGCCCCTTGTGACCAAATATCGCACAAAATTTGTGTCTTTTCCACATCTTCATGGGTCTGATATACAAAATCAGATTGTGTAGTGCCCTGTCTTTCAGCAAAATTATCATATTTAACATTCCAATTTTGTATGCCATCATTAGTAGACCATATGTAACTGTCATCCAACGGTGTTAGCATGACTAACTCATGAGAATGCAAAACCATAGGACTGCTGTCCTCAAATAAATCAGGTATAATGTCATGCCAATCCATAAATTTGTCATCCATTTCAACATCAACATTCAAATGCTTACCATCAAATGTTGATTCAGCACAATTTTCTTCACATACATGATGTATGCCTTCCTGAAACCAATCATGACCCAAAGATGTGTTTCCCGTCATGTATGAAACTCAACTCCATTTCTTGTAAGTCTTGGATGACCCTTTGAAAAGAATGTAGCCATTGCATACCAAGTATAATTTCATTGTCCTTCAAATCAAGTACATAATAGTCATCACAAAGAGTATACTCACCAAAGGTAATGCTAAGCTTACTTACTTTCTTTTTGCAAATAATCGTGAGCCCTCCTGCTATAGTCACATCAAAGCCCTCAAAATCATCACAATACAAATCTCTTTTCTTTACCAAACCTTCATCAATGTAGTTATGTGTAGCTCCACTATCAAATAGTGCCAATACTTTGTAACCAAACAATAAGCCTTCAAAGATAAAAAGGATTGTACCTTGGAGCTCCTGAAAGATAAGAAATCCTATAAATTTTGTTACCATCATTTATTGGTTCTAGTGTTGGCTGTTTATGATCATGCTCTTCCTCATTTTTTGAATCCGTATTAGGAATCTCGTCATCATCAGATACAACTCCTACAAGATGTTCCATACCTTTCCCAAGGCATCTATGACTAGGCTCCCAAGGTTGTTTGCAAGTAAAACACAACTTCTTTCTCTTGAGCTCATTCCTCGTTTCAAAATCCAACATAGGTTGCGTAGACTTAGATTGATTTGGTTTTCCCACATCTGCCTTGTGTTCCGACTTATTATCTTTGAAGTTCTTCTTTTGACTTTGAACTGGAGTGGGGTAAGTGTCCAAGTCTAGTGCAAGCTCTATTGCATCATCCGGTGTCTTAGGCTTGTGAGCCTTCACCAAGCCTCGTAATCTGTCACTTAATCCCTCTACAAAAAGCATAACAACCCTTTTCTCGGGCATCTCATGAACCATAACAGTAATCTTCTGGAACTCATTGATATAGGAATCCACTCTACCTTCTTGTTTCAACTATGCCAAATCTCTGTAATAAACCTCTATGTCCTTCCTATCAAATCTAGCAATGAGTTTGCAAGTGAACTTGTCATAGGAAGCAATCATGTCATGCCTTTGTGACACAAGTCCATGGTGCCACCAATCACATGCTACACCCTCTAAGTGCATAGTAGCAAACTGTATAGCCTTTTCTTCACTCATTGGCTTGAGCATAAGAAAGGTATCAAGTTTATGTATCCAGGCACGTGCACTCATCCTACTGCTCCATCAAAATTGGGTAGATGAATTTTGTTCAATGCATCCTTGTATTCTTTGGGCTCCTTCTGGGATTTCTTCTTTTTTTTGTATTTTTGATTCATGAATGGTTCAGATTTATGGCTGATCGAACCGCATCAGGAAGAGCATGATACTCATTATATGCTGCCATGATATCATCAGAGACCTCTGTAGCTTCTTCTTCTTCTTCTTCTTAAGGTAACTCCTCTCTCGTAGGAGTG
Source organism: Sequoiadendron giganteum (assembly GCA_007115665.2). Lineage (NCBI taxonomy): Eukaryota > Viridiplantae > Streptophyta > Pinopsida > Cupressales > Cupressaceae > Sequoiadendron > Sequoiadendron giganteum. The sequence goes on along the minus strand of CM021109.1, from coordinate 618,114,162 downwards.
AAGGTGGGTTGAAGAGGTCTATTTGGAGTGGCTGCAAAATGTATCCTTGCATTACTTCTTCCACTACTTTCACTACGTGCCCTTCTAGACCTTGAATGATCCATCCTCAATCATCCCACATCCTAAAACTGCTAGAGCACTTGTTCTTGCTGCTGTGCAAATGTTTGTAGGAAATCATCAATATTTTCTCTTCTAGGACTGCCCATTTCTGAAGATGAACTTGAAATGAGCTTACTAATAGATTACCCCTCCTTGTTGCGCTCTTCTTCTAGTGTTATACTTGTGTGGCCCAACTTCGAAAGGCTGGCAAGATCGTGGCTTTGATACCATTGTAAGAACCCTTACATGTTCAACTAAATTTTTTCCCTTTGTTGCACTTAAACTCTTAACTTTGTTTACATTGTAATTTGAAAGTTTCCAAGCATAAACAACAAGAAATGAACTTGGACGTATATTTTAGGCAATCAACAAAGATGAACATAAATAAAGATGATCATACCCAAAAATGTTAGATTATCTTCTTTATTCGATTTGAAAACTGATTACAAATAGAGGGGTTGGAAAGTACAGTTAGTTAGGTCTGATTTGAGTTTCAGACCTGCAATTACATCCAATGGTGCCAAAGCACAAAACCAAACCCTAGTTGTATGAATGGAAGATGAAGCTAAGTGAAGTGGAATGATGTGCCCTGCTGGAAATGACTAAAGAATGACTGTAGTAGCCCACTGGAAGATGTAGATGCCAAAAACTCCTCAGATATGATGGTGAAATTAATTTGAAGACTGCTTCAACAATAATTTGGTTATGCTTGAAGCTAGAAATCACCAAAAATATCCTTCTTTTCCACGCAAACCTCTTGAAAACCTTCTTCCAACAAGTAAAGATGAAAGTGTGACAAAACAAGGTCACAACCTGCAACTAGAACTTCGCCAAAGCAATCTGTTTAAGCTCTGTGTTGAACTCTGTCTGAATTCAACTCACATGGTGGGATGGGGACATCACCATACCACAAAATTCAAGGGAGCACCACCTTGAATTGACTGAAAACTACTTCCAGTCAAGAGATCTCTCTCTTCAAACTGTCATAAGAAGATAGTAACACAAAAAACATATCTCTCTCAACTACCCAAGCCTTCTTAAATAAGGCCTTAAGACAAAACTGCCCTTGGGAATGAATCAGATTTGTTTTTATTAAAATATTCACTTTACTTCAAGACTAAGGCACCTAGCTCAAGTTGTCCTAAAGAGGATCGGATTTGCTCAATTAAAATATTCAATATCTTCTTGGCTAAGTTCCCAAACCGCCCTAGGAAGATCTGATTGCCTTTTGAGCATTATAAAATTCTAATTTTGAAGCTTCCTTGAGCCACCCTAGGAAGAGATCAGATTTGATCTTTAAATATTAATTTTTGGTTGCTTCTCCCTTAAGTCATCTAAACCGCCATAGGAGGGAGAATCTTCTCTTGCAGATCTGATTTGATGAGGTCGACTCACCTCCTTGTTTGCTTTGTCCTCCTTGTTTGCTTGGTTTTGCAAATAGACCTCCTTGCTTGCTTTGAGTTGCAAGTAGTCCTCCTTGCTTGCTTTGACCTGCAAGTAGACCTCCTTTCTTGCTTTTTTGGATTAAGGTTAATTCCCTCTTAATTCTCTAAACACATCTTACCAAAATTTGATTCTCATGACCAAAATCATTCCCTTTTCATGCCATCTAACCCATAGGAATGCTAGATGGGCTAGAATCAAGCCACCACGATGTCACTCTGAGAATGGGGACATTACACTCAAAGAGATGTTCAACTAAGGAATTTTCTTTGTGCAAGGCATGGTGAATCCATTTGCAACCATTTAACTAAACCCTTCAAAGTCTTCTATGTCAAGACCTCTTTTGGTTACCAAATCTTCATTAATGAAGTTGTAGGTTGCCTCACTATCAACTAACACTATAACCCTTTGTCCATGAAGAACTTCTTGAACTTTGAAGGGGTCATATCCAAGAGTACTCGATAAAATAGCAAAGTTACCTCTTGAAATTACTTCTTCCTCTTATCTCTTACATTCAAGTTCATCATCCTCTTTTTTTGGCTTATGTTTCTCAACTCTAGATTCTTCATCTAAAACTATTTCAATGTAATGCACTTGGCCACGATCAAGACACCTATGTCCTAGTGCCCATTGTTCATTGCAAGAGAAGAATTTTTTTTTCCATCTTAAATCATTCTTAGCCTCTTATTCTTTTCTAGGAGTGTTCTTCAATTGATTAAATCCCTTCCAGAAAGGCTTCTTTAAGGGATTTTTTGTTTGTTTGAAATTCACTCTTAGCAAAATGCCAAAGATTTCTTGATTGCCTCTTACAATGATGGTGGATTAAAAGCCTTCACCAAATCCTTGAGGGGCTTAGATAAACCTTCTATGAAAATCATAGTTAGGTTTCTTTCTAGAGACACCAAGAACCATTACAAACAACTTCTAAACTTTAGTCACACAATTGCTTGAAATGGAGTTCAAGGTCTTTTCTATCAAACCACTCAATCAAAATTATGCTAAACTCATAGGTATTGATAATATTATGACTTTGGGTAACCAACTCATGTTACCACTAATGAACAATGCCTTTGAGGCAATGGCTTCTTCTTTAAACATGGGTTTGAGTGATCAGTAAGTGTTTAGCTTTTGAATCTATTGAATCTATACATGAGCTATGCAGTTGTTTGACCCAACAAAAGTAGAAAGGGTCAACTTCCCTAGTGAATATTACAAATATTTGTTGTGCTAATTTTTTTGGGGTCTTGGTTTAGGTCTAGGTCCATTCCTTGAATGAAATTTGTAATACATTTTTTCCTGAATATTCGCATGAAGAGCCCTATTCTTAGCATAAGAAATAGTAATATCATCTAGCACTAGATTTTGTACTTCCACTTTTGATGCTTCAATTTTTTTTCTATGTAGCAAAGTAGGTTGGAAGGGTCTAGAAGTGGAATTGATAATGGTTCTATTGTTGCTACCATAGATGCAACACTCGCCAAAAAATCGCGAGTTTTTTTGGCTGGTGAGTTTTCTAGGCATTTGTACGTCGAGAAAACTCGTCGTACTTTTGGCGAGTTTTTCCAGAATGTACGGCAAGTTTTTTGGAAAAACCCGCATTGTTGCCGGAGAGAAGTGTTAAAGGTTGGAGTAAATTGATAGAAAGAAGCAATTTTGAAGAAACAACATAAAAACAATAAAAATGTTGCATTTTCAAAGCAATTTAAACACATCACTTTTCAAGGAAAAATGCTTCAAAAATGATGAATCTGAAGGCCACCCAAGAAGAAAAATGTGTTTGGCGGCGGGGGCGCTGCCCCTCGACCCCGCCTTGTCTCGTGAGAGCACGCCCAGGGCGTTGCCCCAGGACCTTGCAAGGGGCATTGCCCCTTGACCCCACTGGGGGCTGCCGCCCCCAGACCCCCGCTTTCAAATTTAAAAACAAAAGAAGAACTTGGTGGGGGAATCGCGTCGACAAAATTTCTTATACCCCCTCTACATAAAGAATGCAACTTAGAATATATTGATCTTTCAACACCATTGTCAGATGCATCTACAAATCTTATTCCTATAGATGAACAAGAACATATCATTGATGAATTTTTAGGACAATGGATTTTTGAAAATGATGCGATTTTGTATCTATTTTTCTTTCAAATCAATCAAATATAACTATACTCAGCTTGTTTCTTCTATGTACTCATTTTATTTACTCATTGGATGCATCTTATCATTGAATTTTGCAAAAAAAATGTGTTTTTAATGAAGCTTAAGCAATTTTTTAAGTTGCCGAGTTTTTGCCGAGTTTTTTCCGTACCGTATTTTCCGGGCTTGGTGAGTTTTTGAAATTGGCGAGTTTTTCAACTATGGTTGCTACTGTTATTATTTGTTGAAGAACTCCCCTTCACCATTTTGATTTTGAGTGGACCTAGGAACATTTAGGTTTTGCACGGTTTGTATCAATTGAACCATCATATTTGTCATATGTTATTGCCCTTGGATAAGGGAATTGAATCGTGCATCTTCTTTCTCTTCATCTATTATGAGTCTCTTATCTCTTCCCTCTATCATAAACTCTTCTATTTCTAGATCTTGATGCTCACATTGATATTTTGGTGATTGAGCCTTTCTTTTCTCTTTGTAGTATATGTATTCTCTATCGCTCATGTGGTGTTCTTTGCATCAATTATTAGTTTCTTGATGGGCTAACAAGATCAACTTTGATACCACTCTAATGTCTCAAAAAAATTTCCCCCTTCCACAATGAACAAGCATGAAACCTTAACACCTTTTGATTACCAAATTCTCAATGTGGGCAAGGTGAGAGCATGCGGTGGAAATGTTAGAATAATATTATATTGAAATGATTTTGATAGTAACCACACAACTCAATATTTCAAACTATTAAAAATTATGGAGGTAAAGATATACTTAATCTAAAAAAAAGTCTTCCAGATGAATTACAAATTGAAGTTGAAAATGACTAACTAGTTTTGGCAACAAGCCTTCCAAAACAATCACAAAATTCAAAATTTGGTAAATAACCATTTAGATTAACATTAGAAATATTAATGTTGGAAATTGAAAATGATTTACTATTGTTATGGTGGCATAGCCTTCTAGATTTACAATACTAAAATTAACTACAAATATCATGTTATTTTTAGCAATAAATCGCATAGAAAATTACAAGGCAATTAGTAGTAAGATTATTATTACATTACAAAATAGACAATACCAAAAATAATAATAAATATTAGCTAAAAATGGATTATATGTTGCAATATTATCAACAATCCCCAGCAATAAACGATTCTTATAATATTTTCATAGACCAATAAGGGCCCCATTTACAAAGAAGTACTTCCCAAACACTGAGTTTATGATGTATGGCAACCGATGTAAAGAAGAATTAATTCTTTTATTGGAGGGGTGACCTTTAAGTAATGAATCTCAGCCTCTATCATAGCTACTGGAGGCCAAAAGAAAGTTGATGTATTTTCAACACCTTTTAATGAATATAAGCAACAATATGAGGTACAAATAAGAAATAGAAATGGTACGACCAATAAAGGAATGAACAAAAATAAATTAAAAATATTTAACACCATAAACTCAATAAACTAAATACTTTGAAATTATGTCACAAGTTCAAAATTTGGAAATTCCACACAAATTTTAAAAAATAAAACCAAACCGTAATATATTTTGAAAATTTCACACAACTAAAATAATTGTGACTGAATAATCTTCTACAACAATCAATTAATTGGTAATCCTTAAGTGGAATCACTTATGAATAGGAGGGTTTTTGTTTCCGAATCCATTTGTCAAAAGGGTTTTTTATCGTTAAGCAAAAAGGTGAACATAGTTCAATCTCAAGAGAAATAGGGTTTGATATTATGAAATTGGTAACCCTCTTCAATGCTCAACTCCTCATATAGGCACTTGAGATAATTATAATTATAATTTTCTTTTTCCTCTTTATTTTTCAAAACTTAACTTTTTGAATATCTAGAAAGTCCTTTTTATTAGCATTCCTTTTGGATCCCATTTTTAGTAATAGTTTTTGTTCTTGTTTTTAAAACAATATTTTTAATAATAAGTATAATCTTTTTACGAAAAAGATTATAAAATTATTTTTGAAACAATTTAAAATAAATTATTAAATTATTTCTCTTGCACCACACCGTTAATTTATGGAAAAGTAAATAATAAGTTAAAGATCCCATGAAAGTCCTTTAATCAATATGAGAAAAGCAAGATATTTGAAGACTCCTCAACATCCAATTTATGAGTAAATTGGGTGCAAAAATCTGATGTCTCCTTTTGAGTTGTCTCGAGGAAAAAAAAAAAAAAAAAAAACTAGTTGCTATTTTGGTCTAGATTCCTCCTAAAATTCCAATGCTTACCAAGTATGTAAATTAATAAATTTCCCTTTTCCAAGTAGGTAAATTGATAAATAATAAAATTCAATTTATTGTTTGCCGTCCTCAACCAAATTCACTCATGACACCCTTATTAGAAAATATGGAAATAGTCCCATGGGTTCTTATATGATGACTTGGTGCAAAGAAGACATGATAAGAACATATTCGAGACCCTTAAAGGAAAAAGGTGAACTCGACTGATGGGCACATTTCTGGATTAGCAGCTTGGTATCCAACTTGCGGTTCTTCATGACCCTGTCTAATGAGTGGCCAGTTCTCTGTTCGTTAACTTTATAAACAGAGTGGAAATTTCCTAGACAGCTTTATGTTAGTTTTCTAGACAAAATGGTATAATTAAGGTTGCGAGAACATCACGGCAAGTATCTTTGGTGGCGCTAGAAAGCTTGTAAGAAACATAAGCAAAGTTGAGAAAATGCACGAGTAATGAAGTGCACTATTTGGGGCATCTCATCTCAGGAGATAGACCTGCTGGGGATCTGCAAAATTTACGAGACACACATCATTGGCGAATGCCAGGATGCTGTGAAAGTCAAGAGCTTCATAAAATTATTCACTTATTTTCATAGCTATACTGAAGGACTACGTTGTATATCATTCTGTTTTAACCAAGTCCTACTGTTTCAACCTTGAATACAATTACAGAAATGAATTCAAAATTTCAAATAAAACCTTTAAAAACTTGTATTTTTCTTTTAGTACTGTGATTGTATTGTATTTCTGCTTTTACTAAGCTGAAAAAAAATCTGATGCATCAATTTGGGTTTTACAATAGGGCTGATTGTGATTTACTACTACATGATCAAGAGTAAGATATACATAGTTCTTGACCCTTGTCTCACCTCAGGTTTCTATGTTAGTTTCTATAACCCAGCAATAGATTAATTGCACAATAAATTCATAGAAAGAAATCTGATTTATAACAATTAACACAACTAGATTAAACAACAACTAATAACAGCGGAAGCAAAAAAAAACAAGAAGCCGATCACAAAAGACAATAACACAGATATACCCAGGAAACCTCAGAATGGGGAAAAACCTGCAAATGTTGGATCTTCTATTTAGTCTAACAGCTAACTTTCTCTTCTGCAATACAATACAAGTTTGCTACAGCAATCTTACATATATAGAGCCCAGCTGCTTTACTTAGCATGCAAGAAAAGAAACTTTCCTTGCATTCTTTGGCTTTAAATCACACATAAAATCACTCTTGGATTTATCCTATCCTCACAAACTCGAAAACATTCTATTAAAGAATTAAAAAATCTGCTGTTGCTAAAAATCCAACTTGAGTTGCTTTAAAGCAACTCCACATCCCACCTTTCGAGCTACACAAAAAAATCAACACTCCCTCTTAGCGAGGAAGGTGTTCTGCACAACACCCAACTTATCCCTGAAGAATTCAAACTTACTCTTCATCAAGGCCTTCGTCAGGATATCTGCTATCTGTTCATCTGTAGGAATGTATTCGAGCTTTACTATCCCTTTCTCCACACAATCTCTGATGAAGTGGTACTTGATCTCAATGTGCTTTGACTTATCATGAATGACTGGATTCTCAGAAAGTTTGATACAATTCTGATTATCACAGTAAATGACTGTAGGATCCAACTCTTGATCAAAGAGCCCAGCTAGAAGTTTTCGAAGCCAGATAACCTCACATGTAGCCATACTGGCTGCCATATACTCGGCCTTTGCAGAACTCAGCGCAACTGACTTGTGTTTCCTGCTATACCAAGAGACTGCTCCTGATCCCAAACTGAAACTGCACCCTGAAGTGCTCTTCCGATCAGTTGTATTGCCTGCCCAATCTGCATCGGTAAACCCCTCAAGCTTCACTCCATCCTGCTGAACATACTTCAGCCCATAATCAACTGTGCCTTGGAGATATCTCAAAACATGCTTCGCAGCTATCCAGTGCTTACTGCAAAACAAATGTCTGGCCTGGTGTTGACCAGATACATTAGAGAGCCTATCAACTGTCTGTATAAAGTCGGATCCACTGCCTCTGATCTGGAAGCATCAATCTTCTTCCAGTTGGTCACAAGTGGCGTGGACATGGGCTTACAGTTCTCCATCCTGAATCGCTTCAAGATATCAATTAAGTACTTCCCTTGTCCAAGGAAGATCTCTCCCTCTTTCTGCCACAACTCCAATCCCAGAAAGTAGTGCATCAACCCCAAGTCCTTCATCTCAAATTCTCCTGCGAGATCCTGTTTACAGTGTGCTATGAGCTCCTTTGACCCTGTGAGAAACAAGTCATCAACATACAACACCAATAAGAGAAGTTTTCCTTTCACCTGAACAAAGTACAAGTTCGGATCTGCCTCACTCTTGATGAAGCCCACGCTCTGCAAGTAACTATCAATACATGAATACCACGCCCTAGGAGCCTGCTTGAGTCCATACAGTGCTCTTTTCAACCTGCATACATGAGAATCCCTCTCATGTGCTTCAAATCCTTCTGGTTGCTCTATGTAAATTTCTTCCTCAATCACTCCATTGAGGAAGGTTGTCTTTACATCCATCTGGTGAATCCTCCAACCCATCTGTGCTGCTATAGAAATGATAGCTCTTATGGATGAGTACTTGGCTACTGGAGCGAAAGTCTCGTCATAGTCAACTCCTTCCTTTTGAGAAAACCCCTTAGCCACAAACCGGGCTTTGAACTTTTCCACACTATCATCTGTAGCATGCTTGATCTTAGACAACCATCTCGAGCCCACCACAGACTTATCTTTTGGTCGTGGTACTACCTCCCACACACTATTCTTCATAATGGAAGAATACTCTTCCACCATAGCATCCCTCCATACTTGGTGCTTGGATGCCTCCTGAAAGCTGGAAGGCTCTACTTCAATTAATTCACTCATAAGTGCCACATAATCAGAATAACATCTGGGAGCCTTTCTCTGTTTGACTGAGTCTTGTGGATCTCCAACATATTCTTGGGCCTCTCTCAGTGTCTGCTTAGCCGCCCTGTTTCTCCTCTTCTCAGTAATAGGAATCTGAGGTTGAGGAATTATTTGTTCCTCCTTCTGCTCGACCTGCTCGCTCTGCTCTCCAGCTTGCATAACTGAAGTTTGAGGAATTTGTGCTGCCTCAACCGTAGGTGATTGCTCCTCATTCATCAAGTTGTTAGACTTCTGAAGAGCCCTCTTTTCCTCGAACTTCACATCTCTACGAACCACTGTTTTCCTGAGAGCAGGAATGTAAACCTAATAAGCTTTAGAAGTTTCACTATACCCAACAAGGATACCCTTCTCTACAGTAGGTTCCAACTTGGTTCTCTTCTCAACAGGAATGTGACAATACACAAGGCATCCAAAGATGCGAATGTGCCCCAAATCTGGTTTCTTACCAGTGAACGCCTCTTCTGGAGTCAACTTGCCCAACACTTTGTGAGGGCTCCTATTCTGCAAATACACAGCTGTATTGCAAGCTTCTGCCCATAAGAACCAAGGCAGATCTTGATCATGAAGCATGGCTTTGGCTGCACCAACTATAGCCCTATTTTTCCGTTCGGCAACCCCATTTTGCTGAGGATTGTACAGAACTGTCAACTCTTTCTTGATACCTTCCTAAACACAAAAATCTTTGAAGGCATTCGAGGTATACTCGCCTCCATTATTAGACCTCAGTATCTTGATCTTCCTCCTTGTTTGGTTCTCCACAAGAGCCTTAAACTCTTTGAACCTACTAAAGACTTCATCTTTATTCTTCATGAAATATATCCACGTCTTCCTGGAGAAATCATCAATGAAGGTAACATAATACTCATATCCATTCAAGGATGCTGTTGACATTGGCCCACACACATCTGAATGTACAAGATCCAAAATCCCTTCTGATCTAGTGTCACTGCTTGGAAAGCTAGTCTTGGCATATTTCCCAAGTGCACAATCTTTGCACTCCTCATGCTTTTATGTTCTCATTTCAGGCAGCCCTGTCACTATTTCCTTAAGAATATTAAGTGCTCCATGGTGAAGATGAGCCATCTTCCTGTGCCACAATTCTCCTAGCCCTTTACAGCTACTAACCAACGCATGTGCTGGCTCAAACTGTAATCGAAACAAGCTGCCATGCCTGACTCCAATCACTTTTGCAACCTTGGAATCCTTGGGACAAATATAGACTTTTCCCCTCTCAAAGGTTACGATGTAACCCTTGTCTTCCAAAGTAGAAATTGAAATTAAATTCTTTGTCATGCCAGGGACATACAACACATCCTCCACCAACAAGGGTTTGCCAGACTCCCTCTCAAACTTGACGGTGCCAATACCAGTTGCATGGTACTTGGCATTGTCTCCAAGCTCAATATAGAAATCCAGCTTCTTCTCCTCCAACTTGGTGAAACATTCTCTGACTCCCGTCATGTGGCAAGAAGCCCCACTATCAATATACCATACCCTCTTGGCAACTGAATTTGAGAGACAGGCAATGAGTGAAAACTCATTCTCAAATCGTGATGCAAACTCGTCCACCTCTACTGTAGCAGCAACTTGCTTCTTCTACTTATCTTTATTTTTCTTATTTGGACATTGACTGGCATAATGACCCATCTGATGGCAACAAAAGCATTTTATCTTGCTTAGATCTTTCTTCTTTCCACTCTTGGAAGAAGAACCTTCTGTTTGCCCTTTATTAGACTTTTGCTTACCCTTGCTTGCAAGAGCAAGATTTTCTTCGTCTTGACCCTTCTTCGTCTGATGAGCACCTTCACGGATCTCCTCCTGAACAAAATCATCCCAAAGCCTCGCCCAATCAGGTAGCCGATCTCTGCCGACAACACACTTGACAAACACTTCCCAGTGCTTTGAAAAACCATTCAAGGCTATATGCACCAACTCATCTTCATTAATCGTCTCTCCCACAGCAGCCAGCTCATCCCTGACCTGTGTCAGTTTGGACAAGTAAGAGGTCACACTCTTGCCTTTGGACATCTTGGTATTATGCAATTTGTCCTTGAGCATCATCTTACGACTCTGATAGTTGCTCTGATAAAGTCTTGTGAGCGAATCCCACATCTCTTTGGCAGTGTCTTTCCCCGATAAATGAGGAATTAAATGATCTCTTACTCCATCCAGGATAATCCTCTGAGCCTTGGCCTCTTTGACTTTATGCGAATCTAAGGCAACAGGATCATTTGTTGGCGGTGTCACTTCTGTACTAGCATAGATCCACAGCCTATTCTCCTTGAGAACAGATGTAATCCGAACCTTCCACTGCAAGAAGTTAGATGCACCCTCAAGCCTATCCTCGTATCAAACACTAGTTGCCATAGCCACAGAAGAAACTGGAGACGAAAAATCTGATTTTTTTTTCTTGAAATCTGTGTCACAAATCTTGGCTTCGTATTCAGAGTTTAGAGCTCTGATACCATGTTAGTTTCTATAACCCAGCAACAGATTAATTGCACAATAAATTCACAGAAAGAAATCTGATTTATAACAATTAACACAACTAGATTAAACAACAACTAATAACAACGGAAGCAAAAAAGAACAAGAAACCGATCACAAAAGACAATAACACAGATATACCCAGGAGATCCCAGAATGGGGAAAAACCTGCAAATGTTGGATCTTCTATTCAGCCTAACAGCTAACTTTCTCTTCTGCAATACAATACAAGTTTGCTACAACAATCTTACATATATAGAGCCCAACTGCTTTACTTAGCATGCAAGAAAAGAAACTTTCCTTGCATTCTTTGGCTTTAAATCACACATAAAATCACTTTTGGATTTATCCTATCCTCACAAACTCGAAAACATTCTATTAAAGAATAAAAAAATCTGTTGTTGCTAAAAATCCAACTCGAGTTGCTTTAAAGCAACTCCACATTCTATACCATGTGGAGATTCTCTAGTTCTGATAAAACAAGTTTCATGACGAATATTGTTTTGTCTTGAACTTTTGACTTGCTGATTAATCTATAACAAAGTATAGTGGGTATTCGTTGCTTTTGTCGGCCTAAACTTGATAAATGAGAATATGATAATCCTTGCTGCCTCGCATTTTCCCTGTAAACAAAATATCTAAAACTAAAAATAACACATGTGTTTGCAATGTACAAGGTATAGATTCTCCACTTGCAGATTCAAAATTACGTGTTTTATTTGCAATGATATGTTTAACTTTATATGTACTTGGAGGAATTTAGGCAAGCAATAATTGTCTATATGGGATTTTGTTTTCGTTGTCTGTTACAGAGAGAATTTAGGAGGTGCTTTTGTGGAGACAATGACAGCTTTGGACACATTTGAGAAAAGCATTAAGGATTGTCTTGGAATTTGATGAGAGTTGAACTTTTTTTCCAAATATGATACCTGCCTTCAAGTATGCAAGCTTATATTTGCTCAAAAATTATAGAATGACAATGTATTGATAATATATTGGCTGAAATCCTTCTAACATTATACAAGGTTTATATTGTCTCACGAAGTGGCAGGCATTCCTTATCAGCCATGTTATTCAAATCTTAAAGAAAAATATATCATTTTCAATTTTCTAGCATTTAGAATGCATATTACCTTGCTCAAATACAACATGATATGCTACATGTCTAAACCATAAAAGCTAAATTTACTCGAATGATATGCATCACCAGGTTTGAAATTTCATGTCCCAATGTACACCTTGATCTTTGTTATTCTAGGACATGCCACCATTGCACTTCCTTTTCAAGTTGTTTGATTACCTCTTTTATCTTTAATTGGCTTTATATAATCTTAGATTCTAGTTTGTTTATTCTTCGATAGTTGTTTGGGTGTAAACCCTAATCAAGAGAAGCTAATAAAATTTGGTCCTTTTAACCAAAGGTTAATCTATATATGCAAATGGTTTCCATTATTTTTCATTAACGAAGTTACTAACTAAAATAAAATTGAACAAATATAAGACACATATTTTGCATGAGTATTTTAGGGGTCCTACAATCTTGTAAAACTAAAAAAATAAATCTTTCTTTTGTTTTGTTTTAGTTGTTTGTGAAGTGGATTGACTATTGTGTTTATGGTTGAGTAGTGTGTATTAATTGCTTCAGTTTGTAGTTTCACATGTATATGTGTTTTGGAAATTGAGGAGTCTATTGTAGTAATACAAAGACAAGTAGGTGAGGAATTGGTACCCAATGGGCAAAATGGTTGAATCAAAGTATTATCTTTAAAAGTAAGCATATGAGCTTGCATGGAACCACAAAAGCATATAATCTACTAACACACACATTTTTTTTTAGAATTTCATTAGTAATATGTGTAAAAACATAACCTCTATTATGTGCAAAATAATTATACACTCAATGACACCACAAACTTATGGAATCCAACAACCTATTCTATCTAACCAGTAAATGTTCAACATTTTTTGAAAGAACTTGATATAATCTATTTGTTAGTTTTAAAGATAAAAAATGAAATAAGCAGAATACATAACACAAAGAGCAATAAACACAATAGATACCTTGGGAAAACCCTCGTACTCGAGGGAGAAAAACCCAACAAATAATCTCTTATATATCAGATAACATAAGTGCAAAATATTGCTTACAATCAGGCCTTACACAAGGCTAAGTCTGAAACAAAGAATGGAGACACTTCTCCTTAACAATGGATCTGTTGCTAAGACAACCTGAACAGCTAAGAAATGGCTAACTCCTGCTTCTAATGATGGCAAGCTTCTGCTTTTGATGATGGCGAACTTTTGCTCCTAAGAGATGCGAAAATGAGTGAATGATTGTGATCAAATGATAAGTCTTCACCTTCTTTAAATACAAGTTAGGCAACTTCTTATCAAGGTCGGCTCCCTTAGAGAAATAGAAAAATAATTATATAACATATGAAGGCCGACCAACCTTTAGATAAGGGAAAATAGCTCCCTGATCTATAAAACACCAACACTCGCTCTTAGCTATGGAGGTATTTTCCAGATATCCTCGTCATGGAGTCTCTCGACATGACGCCCACAATGGCTACACCCATTTGTGGAAAACCACATCTCAGTCTCAGAGATGTACAAGAGTTCATCACAGAGTCTCTCAACGTGATGTCGTTATGGAGTCTCTCAACATGATGTCCACCACGGCTACTCCCATGTGTGGAAAGAAACATATGTACAAGTGTTCATCATGGAGTCTCTCAACGTGATATCGTCATGGAGTCTCTCAACACGATGTCCACCATGGCTACTCCCATGTGTGGAAAGAAACACAAGTACAAGGGTTCATCACAGAGTCTCTCAACGTGATGTCGTCATGGAGTCTCTCAACATGACGTCTCATCTTAGTCTCAGAGATGAACAAGGGCTCGCACCTCATATTTCTCCGTCTTAGAGAAATATACACTACAAGGGCTTTCACCTCATATTTCTCCGTCTTAGAGAAATATACACTACAAGGGCTTTCACCTCATATTTCTTCGTCTCAGAGAAATATACACTACAACAAATCTTCATGATGATGTGACTCCCTCTGAAGCTCCAAGTACTTGCATCAACCTCCTGACCTCCTTGTCCAAGATTGCCTGCAATGCTTGCCTTAGAGGAACGATTTCCAACGCACACCTCTAACACTGCTTAGAGTTCAGGACTGTCCTTCTCAACCTTATCCCAAATCACTCTTCTGAATAGGTTTGCGGGGCTACCAATGCCAAATCCAAATTGACTGTCTTTTGCAGTTTTGTTCTCTACAGTTGAAGAGGTCTTCCAAGGACTTTAGCACCTAGCCTTGCAACATTGCAACCTTCACTTCTTCTCAGCGAGTCACAAAACTCCCTCTTGATCCATGCCTCGGAGATTGCAAAGAAATCCTCTCGAAGTGAACTCCCCTCCATTGACTTATCTCAAAACCTTAATCCTTTTCCCGGACATGCTCTCAACTCGAGCCTTGAATCCTCAAAATTTAACTCCCTTTGAATGTCATTTCCTCCTCTTCGAAGTAGCTGATCGCAATGACAATTTGTATAGGTTCTACGTTGTTTTAGTGTCTTCATTTTTCTCAATCTTCTTTGCTGATGCAAATTCTCCATCCAAGGCTGACCCAACCTTGTGCCCTGTGATGAACCTAACTAGCTCCATTCAAACCCAAACTGTTTCTGACTATGTTTTTGTGTTTTAATGTTGTTTTTAGAGAAATTTAGACATAAGCAGAAGGGGCGCCAAGCATATAAATGCACATAGAATTGAAATACAGTAATTTTTTTAGCAATAGATGTACTAGATATTATTTGGCAATACGTACAATGAGATTGCAAACAAATAACATACCTGAAAACCTTCAGAATAATTAAATAAGAAATCTGGCACATGCTAGGTAGAAAAGCTGTAAAACTGATGAAATCAACACCCAAGCTAGGATAGTGACTTCTCCACGCTAGAAACTAGACACAATGCCTGCAAAGGCTAGGCGAGCAATCTGCAAAAGAAACCAGGAGCAAAGGTGAGGCATTTTGCCTCCAGAATTCCCACGCCTCTCCTTGTGAAGCAGGCCTCCCAAGGTGATTTGTACGGCCTTTGAAGAAGATAGGCATATCTTCTGAAAGATGAAGTTAGATGCTGAATGGAGGTGTCCAGATGAATAACCCCCTCTCCTATCACTGATCTGATGAATACTTGCTCAAATAAATCCAGATGAAGCTCAATGGACTCCTGAATGGAAGCCCTCACAGACGCACAAATTTAGCTAGTCTCTCACAGCCTCAAATATGATCAACATTGAAGAAGATCTCGCTCTCTAATGGCAGAAAATGTTGAAACCCTTGTCTCAGAGAATATCACAGAGAAGCCAAATAGCAAAGTCAAATAATCATAAGTGAATGAGTTTGTTTTTCCTTCATTTTGCTTTATAAGCCAAAATGCATGACTTCTGAGAAGTGACGCCCTTTTTGCCATTTAAATATATTAAAACATATTTAAGTCACCTTTTTCAATAGTCTCGACTTAAATACTTTGGGCACCCAACTTTAAGTGATTTAATTAATCACTTTATGAAATATTTTATAAGTGGCGTCACTTTAAAAAGTCAAATTGACTTTATAATAATCCATTAAGTTAAATATTAATATTTAACTTAGCCACTAAAAAATTCATAACTTCCTCCAAACTTAGTATCTTTCCGTGCCGTCAGAAGTTGGCGAACATTGAACTCCAAATGCTCGTACTGAATCCCATACTGAAGCTGAAGGGGTGAGAATGACAATACCCACCAAAAACGTCCACTGACCCTCTAACCAGACCCTGCCAGCCTACAAGGGTCCAAGAGATAGGCTAACTCAACATGCTCCTGAACTGAGCTATAATGGGGACATTACATGCCCTCAAGAGATGTCTCCAGTGAAGAATCATGAGTTATGTGCCACCAACTCAGTCCCAAGGCTGCAAGCTATGTCTCCATGTGTGTTCATTTCTTCAGCCTATGTGACTTCCTCACAGGATGCATCAAGGTCTTCCTCCCTTGAATTCCTTATGCAATCTCTCATCATCTTTTAACTCCTCGGTCCGTCCTAGAAGCATTTTAGAGAGTTTAATAATAGTTCATAGAACTAAACTATCCCAAAGAGAAATACCAATGCTAGAAGGATACATGATTCACTGTTCCAATGTTATTGAATGAATTAATAACTACATAAAATTGATAAACATTATTCAAGGGTACAAGCATAAAATACCTATCTCTTTATTGTTGGCACACCAATGAGCTTGACCTGTAGTTGTGTCTTATCTTCACCACCTTCAGTGTCATTGAATATCTCCAACATTGATGCCTGCATTCAAAAACTCCACCCTTGAGAGGAAAGTGCTAGGTTGGTTTTGAAAATCTGCTCTAACGACCTTGGTATTATTCCTTTATGATCTGGTGCATCTGTCCTAAGGTCTACTGTCCAATGTTGCAAGGCCAAATGACAATGAAAATCTCCTTCCAACACCTTCAGACTCACCAAGAATAGCTCCCAAGATTGTTCAAGAACATCAAACTCACCCAACAACATTCCAATACCCTCGAAAGGTAAGGATATAACAATTATAAGTCTAATAATGATTGATACCAAGTTGTAGGACTTAAAAAAACTTTATTGTAAGTCATGTCAGCGATGAAAACCATCAAAATCCATATCCAATCATGCATATGATACCTCCCCAATGATACGGATCACCACTAGACTAAGCCAACAATCTTCGAACAACCTATATCTACCAAGGAAGGAAAAGGAATAGGTCTGTCAAGTTATCAGTCATTCCCAGGTTTGTACGACACCCCTTAAGGCATCCAAATCCTCCAAGAAAGAACTCCAACAGTTATCAAAGATTTCCCATGCCCAACTCCAAACGTCTGGAATGGAGGTACAACTCCACCTAGAAACCATGCCAGCTACAAACAATGCAACAACCCATCACAAGTGAGACACTCAGCCACAAGGATCACAATGAATAATGAGTTCAAATGATTTCAAACCCCTCATCATAGTATATGACAAACTCCTCTGGAATGCTTAAACAAATTTGATCGAATTTCTTGAACCCGCTCTGATACCATGCTAGTTTTTAAGATTAGAAATGAAATAAGTAGAATACACAACAAAAAGAGCAATAAACACAACAGATACCCTGGGAAAACCCTCCTACTCGAGGGAGAAAAACCCGACAAATAATCTCTTATATATTAGATAACATAAGTGCCGAATACTGCTTACAATCAGGCCTTACACAAGGCTGAGTCTGAAACAAAGAATGGAGACAGTTCTCCTTAACAATGGATCTGCTGCTAAGACAACCTGAATAGCTAAGAAATGGCTAACTCCTGCTTCTAATGATGGCAAGCTTTTGCTTTTGATGATGGCGAACTTCTGCTCCTAAGAGATGTGAAAATGAGTGAATGATTGTGATGATCAAATGACTTTAAATACAAGTTAGGCAATTTCTTATCAAGATCGGCTCGCTTAGAGAAATAGAAAAATAATTATATAACATATGAAGGTCGACCGACCTTTAGATAAGGGAAAATAACTCCCTAAGCTATAAAACACCAACACTATTAACACACACAATTTTTATTTATAGAATTTCATTAGTAATATGTGTAAAAACATAGTCTCTATTACATGTGCAAAATAATTATACACTTAATGACACCACAAACTTATGGAATCCAACAACCTATTTTATCTAACCAATAAATGTTCAACATTTTTTGAAAGAATCTACACTACAATCTATCTCGTTGTTTAAACCTAGCTATATCTATGATGATCTTTTTCATCCTTCTCCTCGACCTTAAATTCAACCCAAACCAAAACAACCTCCACAAAATTGAAAGCATATTTTCTTACATTATAGGATAAGATGTAATCTTGAATCTCAACACATATCACAAATGAAATCTTAATAAAGTAAGAAAATGAAATCGTATACTTTATTAAGATTTCATATATGCTGAAATAGAGTAAATCCTTGAGGTAGGGTAACACCATACAATACTCCTTATGGAAGAAGCCACTCCACACTATATCTCCAAGAGATCCCAAATACAATATCATACTCTACACATATCTTAAAATGATAATCACCTCCTTTATATAGACCTCCTAATAATACAACGAAGGGGTAATCATAATGAAGGCCTACTCAACTCCTGATATAATTAATTACACAAGTTATTCACATAACTGAATATAACTAACTTAAGGGATGTGTGCCACATGTCGGTATCTCCATCCATCTAAATAGATTATAATATCATATCCCTAGGTACATAACATGTCATCCCTCCTTGAGATGTTTCATCCTCAAAACATGAGAGGAAACTAAAAAGTATGATTGTCCAGGCTATGACAAATATGATGCCATGATCAATCATCTAACCATCCATAGTTGACCCTTGTTCCTTTTCTTGATATTTCTTAGATCCCATCCTTGATCCATATTCTTTTGTACCCTTTTCTTCCATTCCTTGTCATAGTAAGTCCTCATTTTCTTCCCTGAGTAGCCATTACTTCTATGATACCATTGATTGGTATAATTGTTTCTTTGATTCCATGTAGGTCCATAGTAATTTCCTTTGTCGATTCCATATACTATCATGTATCCATGATGGTTCCTCCATGATTCTTTCCTCTCAAAACAATGTGGATGCCTATATATTGTACCCTTTTCCATCATTGGAACCTTATTTGATTATTCACCATTTCCTACCACTTGTTTTAGTGATTCCTTAGTAGAATTATTTGTCTCTTCAATTTTCTCAGCATCTTGATCCTCTTGGTTTTTCTCTAATTCATTGTTACAATCTTCATGAGATTCTTGAATTTTCTCTTCCTTGACTTTCCTTTGGACTTCTTTATGTGTAATATCTTGTAATATAATTTTTCTCCTTCTATACCAAAGCTTCATGAACTTCTTTTACTTTTGCACATTGATATTTATTGTTCCCATAGATTCTAACCAAGGATAACCAAGAACAATATCCAACCCATCCACATCCAAAGCATGAAAGTTTGAATGCAAAACATACTTATCCATAAAGAGCTTTAAATCTTCAAAATTTTGAATATCCATATGTAATATTTGATTGTCTTTAATATTCTCTACTTGTACATGTAACTTCTTGGCTAATTCCATGTTGATGAAGTTATGCTTGCTACTAGGGTTTATAGAGACAATAACCTTTTCCTTTTGAATGCACCCATGAAAGTAAAGAATTGAATCTTCCTTCCTTGGAGCTAAAGTGCATGTATTGGTATCATCTCCTTGTTCTTTTAAGTTTTCTCCTTCTCCTTCTCCTTCTCCATCTTCTTTTTCTTCCTCCTCTTTTTCACTTTCTTCCTTTTCTTCTTCCTTTTCTTCCTCCTCTTCTCCCTTTTCTTTGTTTTGCTTCCTATTCTTCATTTTCTTCCTCTTCTTCTTTATTTTCTTCATCCTCTTTTTCTTTTGGAGCCCATCTATCTAAGAAAACTTGTTCTAGTTCATTCAAGGAAGAAATATCCTCATCTGATGATTCATACCATTGTCTAGCTTCAACTCTTAAACAATAATGAAAGTATATTTTCCACACTGTAGATTTTGCATGAGATATTTTATATTTGTACCACCATTCTAATGTATCTCCACTTCCATCAAAAGTAATAATCTCCATTGAAACTAGTGGTTAAGAAAAAATGCTTTCAATAGATAACCATTCTATTAAATTCAATCGACCCAACTTTGATACAACCAATACATGATGAATTCGACCTCAAATTAAAAAATGAAATTAATAGACCCCTAATGAATTTTGATTCCCTTTCCAGAGATGTAAACAATTCAGAAAAATACCTTGATTTGCACCCTAGAAGGTGAATTTATGAAAAATAATAAAATTGCCATAACTCGCAAAATATTGATGATAAAAACTCGATTTTTGGATTGTAGCTTCCTTATATTATCCTTCAACTTTAGTAAAAAAATTGATGAAAAATTTGTAGCCATTTGGAAATTATAAGTGAATCTTCTAAAACTAGGGTTTCATCCACGTTTGCCCAAATTGATGCTTTGATACCACTTGATAAGATCCAAACATATAATAATGGAAATGATATAATGCAAAATATAGATCTCACACAACACTAGAGATGTTTGTGGGCCAATCTAGGTCCTATTTACATGTTAAGTCCACTTAGGTCCTGGGAGGGAATATTTCTAGATAGTGTTAGTTGTCTCTAGATCGTATCTTATCTTTTGTCATTTAATGCTTGTGTCCTAGGTCATTTAATATTTGTTGAGGTAGTTGTCTCATTGTATAGGATTAAGGCACATGTCAAGATCGTGTTTAATCCTATCTCACAACTTGCCTTTATAAGCAAGACAACATATGTACATCATATTCAATTTGGTAATCTTGCATCCATAATTATAGCATGATATTTTTACCATTTCTCTCTTCTGGAAGTTGTTTTGTAGGTGATTTTGGGATGTTGAGGAGTTCACTATAAACTCCTACATGGTATTAGAGTTTTAGTGCCACAAACTTCTTCCCAGATTCGAGGGATCAATCTTGGATTGAAGATTTTGCTAGGTATGATTGGAGGGTTCAAGGACCCCACCATTGAATCTAGGACATCAATAAAAGTCAGGTTTGCTTTTTGTTTTCTCAAATTTCATCCGATCTACAAGGGTTTTGTTGATGCCTAAAATTGCTAGGCAAACAGCCTTATGGGAAACTCAGTTAATGGGGGGACCAATTGTGCTAAACTAAGTAACCTTTAGGTTTTTAAAGAATTCAGCTCCTTCTGTAATTGGGCTTTAGAATGGGAAAAGGGAGCAGATATAAAAAATAAAGTCTAATTCCTAAGGCGATACACCAAGATGTAAGTGTTTAGGCATGGGAAACCTTCCTTTCGGATATGGTTTGAGGGCTTGTTCAACAATCTACTATGTCTGAGAATAATAGAAACATAGATGAAAACCTTAAGCAATTAACCAAATGACATAATATAACTTCCATACACATTTTCTGAATCAAGAAGAGTCTGAGACATGATCCCAAATAAACAATTTTCTATTGAAATCATAAAAAAAATTTAGATAAACTACTCAATACAACAAATGGCCCAGTATAATATCTTATATTAACTAAGAAATAGAGAGGCCAAACAATGGGCACAGTCTGTGAGTCTTAATATAATAAACAAAAACAATACAAAGGTCTGGAGCTTTTCAATATTTTTTTCTATAATTTTCCGAAGCTTTACATAGAGCATTGCACCAGTATATATAGATCCTTCCCACCGCCTCGAAGCCAATGGCCTAAAAGATTCCTCAGGCACGCGTCGTCCTCCCAATGGATGAATTGAAGACAAATCGCAACAGAAAGATCTTCAATTTCCTTGAACAAAGTGCGCTCCCAACAAATGATGAATGTGGTCTTGTAGGTGAAGTTGCAACAACCTCAAAAATACATGTGTCTAACCGCTTGAAGAGTTTGTTAGAACACGTGGCAAAGAAGCGAAGCCTTCTCTTTATTCTTTGCTCTCTTGCGATCAAAGCTCCCGTGAAGGTGACACATGGAGAAGCGGCGAGGGTTGATATCCATCCTTCGCTTTCTTGGGATGCAATCCTCGCAAGGATGACATGTATCACGGTGTCGGCCTAAGCTTCCATTAGTGGGGCTCGCCAAAAGGCATCTGAAGGTTTATGCAATGTGGCACATGGGTGGGGCTCAGAGAGGAAACAATGGGGAGAAAATTTTCAAAGGCTCGTGCTATTGACATGTGGCGAAGCGGATGAAAGCGCGATAAAAAAGGAGCTCAGGGCGTTTTAAGAAATACAACACGTGCGGCCAAGGCTTTTGCAAAGCCGAATACAAAACAACCTAAAGGGAGCTTCATGGATTTTTTAATCCACAGCTTTTGGCGACTATCAGAGGCATTTCACCTGCGGAATGAGGACCCAAAATCCTGGTTCACAAACTAGAGCTTGCTCTATCGGGCAAACATTAGAGATTTGAAAGGGCAGTCTGCAGAGGCAGACAACTGGCCTCAAATGGTGTCGATAAGGTGCGCAGATTCTCTTGCGCCTCATGCAAATCGATGATTTCTTTGAAAGGTAGCGCCATGGAGGTCCCAGTTGCAGATTCAAGCTAGAAAAGAAGTCGCACAACTGGATGAATAATGCCTTCAATGTCTGCTGCCGTTGGAGGTTGGCTAAATGATTTTAAAGCAGATAGATTGTGTTGCTTCTCAATTCTTGATGTGATATGCTCTGCCATGGCCTTCAAATTATCGGAGAGGAACGGAGAAGGCAAAACCAACTGAGTCAAATGCGAAAATTGTACCTACAGATTATTCATCATTAGACTCAGGGATACCAAACAACTCTTGGCTTGGAGGATTGCCACATGGTAATAGATGAATTCTTTTTCCTTCTTGGCAGCTGACCTTCACTCCTCAATCCCTGCCCTTGTCAATTTCGCATCAGTTACCTTGTACAATTTTCCTAGCAATTGCTCGGCCTCGAGAACCCTCTCAGCAATGGACTATAGAATTTTCTCAATCGTCCTGCGCACTTCCCTGCTTAAAATTGTTGCATCCGCCATGAATTGGAGTGCTGGTTGTAGGGACAAACGAGAGTAATTGACCTTCTCCCAATAGGAGACGTATAGTTGTTGAGCCACCAAAAGGGAATTCGATTGAGGAACAGGAAGCTGCAAAGAAATTTTGGAAAGGCTTATCTCAACTTATTTTGACCTGATTTCCTCCATCAACTCATCAACCTTCTTGTCTGATGCATTGAGTCATTCTTGTAGAGCTGTTAGCTCTGTGCCCTTGCTCCTCAGCAACTCTGTGACCTTCTCCCAGTAGGAGACGTATAGCTGTCGAGCCACCAAAAGGGAATTCGAATGAGGAACAAGAAGCTGCAAAGGAATTTTGGAAAGGCTTATCTCAACTTATTTTGAACTGATTTCCTCAATCAACTCATCAACCTTCTTGTCCGATGCATTGAGTCATTCTTGTAGAGCTGTTAGCTCTGTGCCCTTTCTCCTCAGCAGCTCCTCCTTTTGACCTTGAGAACCAGATTCCATTGCCAGTGACACCTTCAACCTTTCGATCTCTTTTTCAAATTGACCCCACTGGTTCTGAAGCTCCTGATCCTTTTCTTGCGTTTCCTTTTCCATTTGAGACAACCACTCTTGAAGCCCTTGGTTCTTCTGTTGTAAATTGGAAACCAGGTCGGGATCTTGGGACTGGAACTTCGCAAGTTCCTCTTGGAGTTTTCGTGCTTATTGAGATAGGCATGAAAACTCGGCGTCTCTGACCTCCTTCTATAGGATATCGACTTGTTCCTTGACATTTTTTAGCTCCTCCTCTCTTTTCTTTAGCTGTCGACTATGCTTCAAAAATTCGGTTGTCACAACTCTCTAGGTCTCCTCCATCAGCTCAACCTTGTCCTGTGATCGGGTTGTGTTCAGTTCGAGCCCTATAGCATGGATCATATAGTCTTCAGGTTGCATCTCCCCTTGAGCTTTGATGAAATTGGGCGTCATAGTCGTGAACGCTATTGATCCCTAGTGCTCATTGTAAAGGGTCTGCACACATGGCTCGACAGGCTTTGCAACATATTTTTCTTTCCTTTTCTGAATTCTTATGGCTCGCACTGCCCTAGTCATGGTATTTTGTGCAAAAAATTATTTTGGTGATCTAATCTGTCCACCGACAAAGGGTTCACCAGGAGGAAGAGAAAAAGGGAATGAGACCATTGAAGACTCAGATGATGTTTTCTTTGGTAGAGTCATTGTTAATGGGGAGGAAGGGGGAACATTATACCAAGTTCTAGTCCCGAGAGCGGTGGAAGGGCTCATAGGAGATAGTGACGGTATCGAGGACTCAGAAGTTACCATTTGTTGAGCAGGTTGAGCAGGGGCCGACACGACATAATCAAAAGGATTTGTAGTAGCGGATGCAAATTGGGCTCGGACAAAAGGTGGCAAAGTCTATGGCGGAGTAAAAGCCACCCGTTCCCCTACAGAGAAGGGAGCTTGGTGGGAACTCCTCATAGACGTGGAAGCAAAAAACTAAAGTCTGACACTCAAGGTGATAGAAGGGGTGGACGTAGTAGGATGAACCAAGGACTGAGATGAGAGAAAGGAAGGAGAGAAATGTACTTGAGCTACCGAAGACTCTGACCTGTGGCTTGTTGTAACAGTCACTTGCGAGCTCTCTCCTTGAGTGGCATCAATATGCTACCTCTTTTGAGGTATAAAATGGTCTAAGTCTAGACCTCTTCAAATTGCTGAGGCATTCTGAATCTCTTAACTGCCCATGTTTTTGGCAGTTTGACCTTCACATGGGATGTAGTTGCTTGTATATTCGGAGAACCTTCGGCGTGTTGTTCCCCAGCTTCATCACATTTAGTTTCTTCTTCCTCCCCTGTTTCCTCAACACTATCATCACTATCATCATGCCCTCTGTTCCAAAGATCATCAAAATTTTCATCCATGTTGGGCTCTTGGAACGGGGCATCGAGATATCCGATCTCTTGACGATAGATCCAAAAGGTGGCAATCTTCTCTTGACTCCAATTTTACCTTTTGGGCAATTCATTAAAAAGGGTGGCTGATATTTTGCACTTGTCGCTGGCCTTGGCCAAAGGGAAATAAAAGGAATGCCATGGTGGCCTCTGATCTTCAGTGGGAATATAGGTCAATTCTACAAGGACCTTCAAGTTATCTGACTGTAGATTGCGATGTTCCTCCCAATAGGGCCAGGGGTTGTGTTTCACTTTAACCTTTATGTTCGCTAAATCATTGTCGGGATTATAATCCCATTTGTCCTGAATCAATACTAGCCCCAGATGAGCAAGATTTTCTAATAGCAGACCATGTGTCTACTTTCTTTGCATTATAACCTTGCCAAAGCTTGAGGGGCATTTGAAGAATCCTTTCTTATTCTTTCCCTCGTAGAACATGTTATCAATAATTGCCAGCTGCCTAAAAACCTCAATAGCCAACACCCTGCCATGACACAAAATGGTAGCCGACAACGCTCCTCAATGAAACCATGCAACCTGACAAATGAAAGATCTTCATCGAGGAACCAATCACAAGGAGGAAGAAAACCTCACATCCATCCCACCTGCTCAACAAAAAAGCAATAACACCCAACCTCTCCATCCACATCAAAATATTGCAATATTGGAAATAGGAAGGACCCAAAAAATGCATAATAATTATAGGTTTCAGAAAGGAGAGGGGTCCACACAAAAGCTGGCCTACAGGATCCACTTTCATCGAAGATAGATAAATTCATGTCTTTGAAAGAAATAGGGGTTTTGGTGTAAAAACATATGAGCAAGAAAAGAAGAGAATCTAAACTTACCCTGCATTTGATATTCCCTAAATTGATCCAACATCTCTAGATAAATGATCTTTGTGAAGTCATACCAAAATAGGGAACGTTTTTTCCTTAACTGGAAATCCAAACCCATTTGAAATTCGTATACCTCCCTGGCACTATCCATGCCGCAAATGAAAGCCACCATAGAAAAGACGTACTGCAAGTCTTGGTGGAAGGCATTGAGCACGAACGAAAACAGTGGTGGGCCCTTATTGTCTTTGTGCCTTTTTGTTTCTATGTTTAAAAACTGTATGGCTTGGTTCCTGGTTCTCTAGAATTTCTCCATGGGATCCACAGTAAACTTCTCATATGCCTTCGCTCCTTGCATAGTAGGGATAAACATCATATCCCTAATAGCAGTAGTGCTAATTACTACCCCTAGGTTCCGGTTGACTATGACGTTGATATTTGGGTCAAAATTTTGCGCGCATTGATATATCAACTCCGAAGAATGGTGCACCAAGGGAACCATATGTTGTGGGAGACCACAAAACCATAACATGTATGCCAGAGAGTCCCTGTTCCCATCCTCCTCGACCTTTTTCATTCTTTCATAGGCCGCTTCCCTAAGATTCTTAGGGTTTATTTTGAGGTCAGGTTTGTAAATATTATCCCACTCCTCTGCTATCTGGATTTTGTTTATGTGGGATTCCTTCTCTAAGGTCTGTGTATGGGGTCGTCTCGGTTTCACTGACATCCCTGGTGTGGCGTAAGAGGCGTTACTAAAAACATTTACCCATGGCGTTGTCTTCATGGCGTCGGATAAGCTTACAACCGGACCCTGTTGTGTTTTCGTGCCAGGATTATGTGTCATACTTCCCAAATGCTTTATTTCTCTCGACCCAACACCATCTTTTCTTGCCTTGCAAAATTACCCTTCTCCAAACCACACCAGTTTTGGATGAGTGGAACCCAAACAATAATGCTAATACAAGGCTTTGCACTGAATGCAAATTCAGATGAATTCTTGCTCTTTGTTTTGGTTCGACTCATTCAAGCATAGTGCATTTTTTATCAACTATTTCTTTGAACCTGGCTACTTCGATTCTTCTCGCATCACACTTGGGGTTTTTCTTAGCAAACTGTGTATTTATTTCTTCCTCATAGTGCTTCTGCTTCGCATGCACGTTTCTTTTTCTGAAACCGAAGTTAGAAACAATGGTTGCCTTTAGCAATAAATTTGGCATGCAATCGTCAACTCATCCGTTCATAGAAAATGAATTCCCATTCTCTTGAAAAGACCAATTCATAATGACAATTTAGCCATTATGCCCTACAACGCCATCTCCTGGGAAATTGAGCCGGGAATAAAAAGAGACATGAAATTTTTTGCATGCTTTTGCACTTAATAACCTTAGCCAAATGATTCAGCTAAAAGGTGT
This sequence comes from Sequoiadendron giganteum, assembly GCA_007115665.2. Taxonomy (NCBI): domain Eukaryota; kingdom Viridiplantae; phylum Streptophyta; class Pinopsida; order Cupressales; family Cupressaceae; genus Sequoiadendron; species Sequoiadendron giganteum. The sequence continues at coordinate 618,086,950 of CM021109.1, read as the reverse complement.
AATAATTACACAAAAAGATTTGGAATGATCCTTGGAAGCTGAGAAATGTTTATAGTTGGACACCTGGTTCTTGATCGTGCAGATTACCACTTGCACCTGCCGCAAGTTTTAGTTGATTAATGATCTCACCTTAATGCGCACACAACAATCCTTTGGGTGGGAATTTTGACTGATCTCGATCAACCTGATGTTGGTGTAAATAAAGTCTTGTACCTAGTTAATTAATTACTATGGGACTTATTTACATGTTAGTTAAGTTTACTTAGGTCATAGGAAGGAATCTTTCTAGAAGGTGTTAGTTGTTATCTTATCTTTTGATAACCACTACATGTGACCTAGGTAAGTGTGATTAGTTGTCTCATGTCATATAATTAAGACACTTTTCATAATCCTATGACATCTTGTATCTCACCTTGGGTATATAACCAAGGGGTCTCTCTCATTGTACAAAAATCACAATCAAATCACAATCAAATCACTTTATATCATTGAATCAATTGATAAGAATACAATTCATTCTTGTCACATTATACTCTTTTTTTTTTTGTGCTTTCCAGTTGGTCTCAAGATCTTGGCAGCCATAGCCAATTCTAACATGGTATCAGAGCGGGTTGGGTGCCATTGGAGAGTCTTTTTCCGAAGAAAGATACCAGATTTGGGGAGGTTCCATTTTGGCTCTTTATTGCAGGTTCAAATTAGAGCTTGTTGGTGCAAATCTAAGCTCACCATTACGTCTAGAAAGTTCGAAAAAGTTGATTTTACCTTTTGTTTCGTCCAAATCAGACATACGAGGCCAAATCTATGAGGGTTTGAAGCTGTAGAGTGGTTGCTAGATCCAGGAGGTAGCTGCATTTTTAGAGTATTTTGGGTCAAATTTGACCCTGCCATCGCATCCAGAAGGGCCAAAAACCCTAAGATCAACTGTCCATTCGTCCAAATCGGAGCAGTTGTTCGGTGAGGCAAAAACAATTTGCCCAAAGAGCCATACGACCCCCTAGGTCGCATCATTATGACAAGGTATGGTTTTGAAAAAATAAAATATTTTATTTCGTCGAAAATTTTTTGAATTTTTTTTTAGAAAAATTAAATTTTCGGATTTGTAAAGTTTTGGAAATATTTATTTGAAAATGTTTTTTTTTTTTAAATCAAAAGCAAGAAAAAAATTCTTCACACTGTAAAAGTATCGCAAGGCGGTACTGTATCCGCCACAGGTACTAGGCCCCTCTGCGGGTGCCACATGGCGCCACTGCGACCCCACACTGCATAAACAACCGGTGCTCACAAAAACTGGCCGTCCAAACAAATCTGGCGGCGACCACATTCAACTAACGACATCTAGCGGAATATTCCGCATATATTCCTAGTACCGGCAATTCCAAAGATTTCGACCATTTGAAGAATATTCCGTGAGCCAAAAGCATATTCCGGTAGAAAGTTTTCTTCAGTGATGGGCAGGTGGACTTCATTTTTAATCGCCAAAAATGCTAACATCATCATCGTAGTGGTGCAATCAGATTTTGGTTTTGGTGCTTGATTTTTTCAGAATTTGCAAATTCTCATAGGTGTTGTTGCTTCGTCCTCATTTTGGGAACTTCGGGAGCTCATATCTTGCTCCTATGGTAACATTTTTGGGTGCAATTTTTTTTGAAAGTGCATGATTTTTTGTGTACTTCTCAGTGGTATGATTAGATTGATCTCATTTTGTACCAAAAATTGTACTTGATTATGTGGCCTATATTGGCATATGTAAGCACTAAGATCAAGTCTAGCTTGTTGTTCTTGGCATCTAGCAACTGTAAACGCACTAAATATAAAGTGCCAAATCAGATATTGCTTGGGGGGTTTCTTGATTGAGTGATTTTCGGGGGTTCTCTTGGTGCATTGCTTTGATTTGTTTGCTTGTGCTTGTACTTCTAAGGTTCCTTTGCTCACATCATATAATTATTCAACATGGCATCAAAATGCATGGAGTATTCTAGTGACTGAAGGTCACTCTCTATATGTTGAAAATAAGGTACCCGAACCTACAGATGCAGATAAAAAGATAAAATGGATGATTGAACATACCAAAACTCTTGGGTGTCTTCGTAGACTAGTTTCTCAAGATTTGTTGTTCCAAATTGAATCATGTTAAAATTCTCATGAAGCTTGGGACAAATTGAAAACATTGTATGGTACTACAGATGAAGTAAGAGGTTATCAAATTGATAATGAACTGATGAGCCTCGATCCTAAGAACTTTGACAACATCCAGGACTACATCACTAAGGTTACTGATCTAAGAGAGCAATGTAAAGCGTGTGGAATTGATAAGAAGGACATTCAGTTAGTCTACAATACAATGAACAAACTTGGTCTTGATTATGCTTCTTTTGTTTCTAGCTTTCATACTCATAGACTGACTATGGGGTCTGCATATACTACACCTTCATTTGCATCATTTTCTGAGATGTTGATACATGAGCAATAAAAGCTTATCTCAATGGGTCTCATCAAGACTTCTAAATCTCAGGAATTGTTGGTTATTCAGGTGAAAGAATCAAAATCAGATAAGAAACCAAAGAAAGCAAAGAATAATCAACATTCAGATCAAGCAAAGAAAAAATTATCTTCTAAAGGGGAATCATCTAAGAAGGAGAGGCCTTTTTCTGCATATTGCAAGAAAGATGGACATGAAGAACACTATTGTTATAAGAAGGATATTGATGAGTTGAAAAATCTTCTCAAAAGGAATCACATTGATTTTCCTTCTAGAATGTCTGAATCATCTTCTTCTCCTTCAATAGTCTAAAAAGGACAAAGGTCAAGCATCTACATCAGGAAATAAAGGACAAGCTCTCTATGCTTTTTTCAGGTCTAGGATTAGGGAGATGACTTCTAGATTCAGGAGGTTCTCATCATATGGCATCTTCGCAGTCTATATTCTCTTCTTTTTAGCCTTGTACTATGTCTCCTATATTAATGGGAAACAATACATACATGAGTGTAATTGGGAAGGGATCTATTAGTTTTGGGGGCAACACATTTTAGGATGTTTTGTGTGTTCCTCATTTGACGAACAATCTTCTTTCCATATAGCAGATTACACATGGTGGAGATGGGAGAATTGTGGAGTTCACACCTGATTCATTCATTATTTGAGACTTGGAGAGTAGAGAGATCATTGCTATTGGGGTGGTTGATCATTCATCTCATCTATATACCTTTGCAGATTTTTCTTTTGATGGTGACATTGTTCCTTCAGTCGTTGATCATATGGACCATGATTCAGAGGAGACATTTGGATTCTTGAACTTTGTAGTTCTCACATTAGATCTAGTTGTTGAGTCATACTTTTAATCTTCTCCACCTACTGTTGTAGTTGATGATGCTTGTGATTCCACAGTTTGGGTTCCTTGTGATTCAATGCAACAGGATATACATTGTCTTCCTGATATGGCTACTTTGGATGGCTTCTTGATAGGTATTTCAGACTTGTTTGTGGAGTCTCATATTGCAGATTTGGGGGATATCATCGATAGCATTCATCTTCTCTTGGATGGAGAAGATCCTTCTTCAGTTGTTGTTCATTCTCTACATGATCATTCTTCATAGATTGGCATGAGTGTGGATACTTTTGGACAACATTTGGAGGAGGCTTCTTTGTCTTCAGAGGGGATATCACTATCTTTGGATCATGTTCTACATTCATCTCTACTATATGTTGGATTGTACTCTTCAACAGTGTGGCCTAGAAGTCCTGTTTGGAGTGTTCCAGCTTTCAGCATCAACATGGAGACACTTGAGCATGCTTTAGAGACATCATCATCCATCATCCATATTCCTGACATCCTACATATATCCATGGTTTTGTTTCATCCTAAGGGGAGGAAGGTTGTTCAACGAGATTAGATCATCTTCAGCATTCAATGTTGAGCTTTTACCATCATTGCAGGAGACTCAACATTGAGGGGGGGTTGTCTTGTCTCTCTTCTACTTCTCTCTTATGGGGGGCTCTTTTTTCTCACATGGGGTTTTGGCCTTCTCATGCATCATTGAGAGCATTTCTTTTTGTATTTCATCTCTCTTTTGGGGAGGAGTTTTGTCCCACTAGGTTTTCTCCTTTTCTTCGTTTGTGAGAGATTGCATTGCATATGTAGATGGGTACCTAACATGGCCTAGTAGTCAGGACCCATCTTTTTGTCATTTGCATAATAATCAGCTACTCCCTAAGTTGCACTTAAGGGGGGGTGTTGGTCTAAATAAAGTCTTGTACCTAGTTAATTCATTACTAGGGGACTTATTTACATGTTAGTTAAGTTTACTTAGGTCATAGGAAGGAATCTTTCTAGAAAGTGTTAGTTGTCATTAGTTGTTATCTTATCTTTTGACAACTACTACATGTGACCTAGGTAAGTGTGATTAGTTGTCTCATGTCATATGATTACGACACTTGTCATAATCCTATGAAATCTTGTATCTCACCTTAGCTATATAACCAAGGGGTCCCTCTCATTGTACAAAAATCACAATCAAATCACTTCATATCATTGAATCAATTGATAAGAATATAGTTCATTCTTGTCATATTATATTCTCTCCTTTGTGCTTTCCATTTGGTCTCAAGATCTTGGCAGCCATAGCCAATTCTAACACCTCATGCCTATCGTACGCAACAAATACAACCCGGTGAGAACTCTGAGCTTGCAACTTTGGTGGGTATTTCGAGTTTACAACTCACTCAATCATTATGCGTATCAGACACATTCTACCCTAGCTACCTCTATAAATAGACCTAGTGATAACCGCAAAATTCATACTTGGTAATTATATTTTTTGATAACAACAATGGATACTCCCATTAGGCTTACTAGCTTTTCTAGGCGATATTTCTAGCCGACGTTTAAAGCGAATGACTAAGAACAAGCATTCACTGGAAATTATTGCATTAAAGTGGGTGTTGGGTAGGGATTGCATAGAGTATGAGGATAGGTACTGAGTTAATACTGACATTTTCTCTCATTTTGTTGCATCTTTGTTTGACATTTAGACACCGAAATGGATGATACTAAGGCTTGTCAAGGAGATCTTCCAAAAGTGCTACCTTGGAGGCCTTGGTGAAGTTGTGAAAAATGTGGTGTATGGCCTTGGTCTCCCCAGAGTAAGTGATCTCCGCCGGCATATTGAAGAGGACGTAGTGGTGCCTTGGGTGTCGTTCTTGAGTGGATTTTTCCTTATGACGATTGGAGAACACCACCAAGGGGTCTCTCGTGCCTACGACTTCCTCCTGAGGTGCTACAACATAGTGATTTTCTACGACGTGGAGTGGTACATCGACTTTAGAAACCCGATGTTTCTTCCTCCAATCGTTATTGTTGTTGTGGATGCTCTTGATGTTGTTGTTGCTCCTAACGCTATTCCCTACGCTACCCCGATGCTGATGCTACCCCTATCGAAGAATGAAGTTCCTCCTGAATGAATGAAACTTTTATTCCTCTATTTTTGTATATATATCTCAAAATTTTATAATATATACTCAAAAAATTTGGCTCAAAAGCTATTTTGGATTGTAAATTTTGGAGTACATAAAACCATAAATAATGAATATATAACTTTTGTTAAGATTTTGTTTCCATTGCTTTCTCTTTCCTTCTGTTGTTTCATGGGTTCCACTTAAAAGCTCGATCATGACACAAAAAGGGAATAATTACATATTCACATATTTACACATGTCAAAGGGTTAATAAATCTAATTGAACAATGTTAAGTGAATTCCATTAATGGGAATTCCCAATGATTCTTTTTCCATATTTTCTAGTTTGAATGCATTGTGTTGCTTACATTCAATGATGCAGAAGGGTTCTTCCAACAAACTATCAAACTTACCATGTTGGCTAGGTTTTGTGGCTCTCTCGTTGAATTTGAGTACCAAATCTCCAAACTTAAGACCTTGGTTAGAGGTCTTCTTGTTGAACCATTTCTTAACCACATGTTGACGGTTGCACATGGCCATTAGAGCATTTTCCCTTTTTTCTTGGACTTCTAACAGTTCAACTAACTGAACCTCCATAGCTCCATTTTTTTCTACCTCTAGAGAATTTAGAAACTATAGTGTAGGAATCTCCATAGAGACATGCAACAATGTCTCCTTCCCATATACTAGCTTGTATGGTGAAGTCTTTAAGACCTACTTGGGGGTTATGCTATCTGCCCATAATGCTACTATGAGATTTGAATGCCATTCTCTTTGATGCTTCGACCCAATCCTTTTGATGAGTCAGACTAAATTTTTATTAGTCGAATCAGCTAGACCATTCCCTTGTGGGTAATAATTCGAAGAGGTTTTTAAGAATATTCCATGCTTGAGTGCGAATTGACATACCTTTGTACCTAGGAAGGCTTTTGCGTTGTCGGAGATGATGGTCTTGGGCAGGCCAAACCTTGTTACTAGCTCTTATAGGAAATTTACAATCTCCACTTTAGTTGAATTATTCAAAGGCTGGCCTCAATCCATCTGGTAAAATAATCTGTGACCGTGAGAATCCATCTATGTCTGACACTGGAAGTGGGATTAATCATTCCAATAAAATCTAGGCCCCATTGTGCAAAGGGATCTTCAACCACTATTGGGTTTAGCAGCATAGTCAAAATTTTCCTTTTTCCTACGAAGAATTGGCATTCCTTGCAGGATTTGACTAAAGCATATGAGTCATTGAACAATGTGGGCCAAAAATATCCCGTGCACATGATTTTAATAACGGTTCACACACCATAGAAGAATACCCTTGAAGTTACTTTTGAAGAGAACTCCTTCAATCATTACATAACCGTTGTTTTGCAATCTATAAAATCTCCTCTTCTGAGAAGGGAGGTTCATCGGATATTTCCCCGCCTGCATAAATCTTGTTCTATTTGCTACCCAAGAGTCTTCAGATTTAGGTTCATTTGTTAGGACAAGCTCGGGTTGATCCTCGTCAGCTATCACTTCTTCATCGCATGCCAAATATTCACACAATCCTCTTCCTCGCACAATCTTGGTGGGCCTAATCTCAATGACATACTCCAGGATCTTGGTTATCTAGTTGCCCATTTTTTCCTCGATTTCTCCTTCCATTATGTACTCGAGCACACTGGAATGCGCTACAAATACGACCACCTTGTTGCAAGATATAAGGTGTTAGAATTTTTTAAGGCCTTTGGCAATGGAAAACGCTTACCTCTAGGCAAAATTGTATTTCGTCTCATAATCCTTTAAGGTTTGGGAGTGGAAAGCTATCGGGTGTTCTCCTTTTCCTTCATCCTTTTGAGTTAGAATAGTAGCGATGCTAGATCGACTACTGAACACATACATTATGAAATCCTTTGATAAGTTCGGGTTTACCAGCATAGGGGATAAAATAGTAGCCTCTTTGACTTTCTCAAAGGCTTCCCTGGCTTCTTTAGTCCATTTGAATAATCACTCCTTTTTTAGCATCAGGGTGATAGGTCTAATTATCCCTGCAAAATCAGAAATGAATTTTCTTACAAAACTTACCTTTCCCAAAAAGGACTGAACTCCCTTTTTGTTCATTGGAAGGAGAAGTTCGTTGATTGCCTTTACCTGATCTAGATCGATAGCAACACCATCTTTGGACACTACATGTCCCGGTAATTTACCTTGAGGTACTTCGAAGATACATTTTTTTGGGTTCAGGGAAATCCCGAACTCCAAGCATTTTTGAAAAACTATTTCAAGATGATCAAAATGGTCATCCTTTGATTTAGAGAATATTATAAGATCATCCAAGTAGATCAAGATGATCTTATTGATCAACTCTCTAAAGGAAATATCCATTGCTCGTTGGAAGGTAGCTGCAACATTTGAGAGGTTGAAGGGCATTTTTGAATAGGTGAACATTCCCCACTTGGTAGTGAATGTCATTTTTTGTTGGTCCTCCTCTTTGACTCAAATTTGATTCTAACCAGAGAAACTGTCTAGTAGAGAAAACATCTCTGAGCTAACCACCGTTTGCAAGATAGACTCCATGGAAGGCAAGGGGTAGTGGTCCTTCAAGGATGCTTTGTTAAGATCCCAGAAGTTAAGACTTAGGCGGATGTCTCCATTCTTCTTTTAGACAGGAATTAGGTTGGACACCCATGTGTTGTGCTTAATCGAGAAGATGATTCGAGAGTGAATCAACTTTGTCAATTCTTGTGCCATTAATGCCTTGATCTTTGGTTTCACTGGCCTTTGCTTCTAGCGGAAGGGTTTTGCTCCTTCCATCAGCTCTATAGTATGTTGGATGATTTATGGATCATGTCCCCTAAGGTCGTCATATGACCAGGCTACTACTCCTCCATATCTTTCACAAAAATTAATGAGTTGTTCTTTATCATGTTGTGGGACATTTTTCTCGACCTTTAGCTTTCTTCCATCTCTGACTTGAAGGTCGACGTAATCGATTTTGTCTACTACAAACCTCCTCTTGTCATTCCTTGCACCATCACAATCAAATAGGTTTTTGAGAGTGACAAGTCCTTTTGGGAGCTTATTGGACCCGAGCTGGATAATTTTCCCTTCATAGGCCTCTGCAATTTTCGGTTGGAGTTGGTCAGCGAACTCTCCTGAATTTTGAATGAATGAGGTGATGTTTTCATCGCTTTTGAACACTTGCCAGCTCTGGTCATTGTTAGCGATTGAGGGTCGAACAATCACTCGCACAGAGTGTATGTTCTCAATCAAATTGGAAGCAGGGTCAAATTGGGATCCAATTGTCACCATGCGATCTGCAGCTGTGTTTTTCTCTCTAAGCATTGCTTGAATGTTGAAAGCTTCAAAACCTTCAATGAGGTCCCAAATCCTATGTCTATAAGACCACATGCAGACATTCTTTGCTATAGAGATACCTCATACTTGATTAACTATTAGCTCAGAATCTTTGAACACCATTATTTGTTTTATGCCCATCTACTTTGCAAGGCTTAAACCTTGCACAAGGCCTTCATATTTAGTTTCATTATTTGAACAAGCGAATTGAAATTGAAAAGACCTGAGATTCTCCTCATTGGATGGAGACATCAAACATATCCTGACACCTACACCGACTTTACATGTCACTCCATCAAAATGGAGCAACGTCCATATCCCTAAGACTTGACCGCCCTCGGCTTTCTTCATGACCCTCAAAATCACTTGATCCTCATCATAGATGACATAGGTCCCCAATCTGGTGGCATGATAATTGCCAAAAGGATCAGTGTCAATAAATTCACTCAAGAGGACTTCCTCTTGATCAATTTGGTCTTCGGTGACCTTCTCATCTTCTAGTAACTCAATACAATACATCTCATCCTTGGTGTTAAAAGTATGAGTAGCCTCAAAGTTGATCATGGCTTCATTTGCTACATGATCTGAATGTAAAGGTTCAGATACTATCTTCATCTTAGCTCCATGCTTGGTTCTGAGGATCAAGACTGACCAATCCAAGAAAAGATATATGCCTATCTTGGAAGTGAACTCCCAGAATAAGCAAAGATCGAACATGGGAGGAGCATTGATGATCACGGTATCTTGTGGAACAATGATGCTAGGGAAAGATAACAGATTCAAGGGTAGGTTCTTGATCACACCCATAGTTTCCACCTTATTCCCATCAAGCTGCATAAACCCTTTATTTAAAGGTTTGTAGCTAAGTCCTAAGGCTTTGGCTATTTGCTTGGGCATGACTGTGGTGCTAGCACCAAATTCAATCATAGAATTGTGCAACAATTTCTTACCCACAATGAGGGTGAAGAATAAGGGTTTCGGTTTAGGCTTGAGATAACGCATCAATGGTCTTTCCTTCAGAGAGTTGCTCAGTTAGCTCTATGCTCGTATCTTCCAATAGGGCCTTTTGCAACAATTATTTCTGCTCTGGAATAGCTAAGATATCCCAAAGAGATACATTAGCAGAGGCTTTCTTCAATTGTTCCACCACATTAAATAGCGGTGAATTCAAAGACTCCTGCTCCTTAGACCTTGTTATAATAATTTCCTTGCGGGGTGAAGATTGTTGTGCAATCACGGAGGTACCAAAAGCTTGGTCGAGAACACTTTTGGGCTGTCGAGTGACCGATTTCCTGGTGAATCTCCTCTTAAAGTGAGTGTTATAATCTAATTGCACTTGCGGGGCCTCGGATGTGGATGCCTCATTTGCAAGCATCGCCTCTTCTTCTTCCTTTCATGAGAAGAGCATGTGGTCGGGAGCTATATTCGTTTCTTGCTCTAGGGACATCCCTTGCATTTGCGCGGTGAGTACCACATTTTCCATTTGTGGAGAGGCATATGCATAACCTCCTAAACCTGATGCAATGCCTTGGCTACGTTGTTCTGCCACTCTTTGTTGTAGATTGCCATGTGGACAATTTTGGGGCATATGCGCTTCGTTGTAGGGGAAGCACCAGGGATTGATATCATCAATGAGATTATTTTTCCCCGCTACCAACTCTCTATTTGAACTTGGTGGGACATTGGGCAGTGGAGTAGGTACCAGAACCATCTGATTACTTGTTTGAGCCTGCAGACTTGTGTGCGAGCCTCCTTGGAACTGGTTCTTCTAGTAGGTTTTTCTTTCGCCTTGGTAATTTTGGTAAGCTGGCTTCTAGGGCATGGACTGATTCTGCTTGATGGTAGTTATTTCATTTGAGATACTCTGCAACAATTCCTTGACATCGCTCATCTCATCCCTTAAAGAGTTAGATGTAAAAGCAACGTTCTGTGGTGCGCTCAGATATGTATACATAGATTGAGGAGGAGCACGCACACTAACTAAAGCTATCTTCAAGGAGGGAGCTGAAAATTCTACAAATATAGGCATTGTGAACCGAGGTGGTAGTTTTCCAACATCAATCAAATTGTTCTCTATTGTAACAACAATGTTATACACATCTGACAAGGTGTTCCCACCAAGGGACTGAATCATCATTGAGATGTTGATGTCGATAGATTTCAGGTAAAACATGAATGCCAAATTAGGAGGCGGGCGGATTGTGGTCTGGATCCTTTGCCAAGTCATATGGAACCTGGCATTGAAGTTGGTCATGGCCTCTTGAGGGGCCCGCTTGATGGTCACCAGCTGCTGGAATAGTGAGGATCGATCTTCGTTGTTCAAAAATTGCTCATAGAAAGGATCTTTGAGTTGGTCCCAGGTACCGATGGTATTGGCTCCCAGAGTGTGGTACCAATCAAGGGCTTTGCCTTTGAAAGAGGTTGCAAGTAGCCTCAGTGCTACTTTTTGATCAGTTACACCATGCACCAGACATATGTCCGCCACATCTTGCAAATGTTCGGATGGTGTCTTCGAACCTTCCCCGATGAATTTTGGTACAACTTTCAACAAAGAGGTTGGGATAGGGTCCCAAATAGCTGGTGCTACTGGTGCTATGAGAGGGATTTTTTCGTCCCATGCCACATAATTTCTATTAGCGATTGGCAACATGGCTGGTGGAGGGGTCAAGATGTTTATCAGATGGGTTATTGTTTCGTATTTTTTTTAGTGGTGGCACTTGTAGGCCAGGGTTATTCACAGTTTGGGATCTAGTAACAAGTCTATGACTCATACACCCACTTTAAGATTCAGATACATTGAATAGGTCCCACCGGGTGTGCCAAAAAAAGAATTGTTGATGCCTAAAATTGCTAGGCAAACAACCTTATGGGAAACTCAGTTAATGGGGGGACCAATTGCGCTAAACTGAGTAACCTCCAAGTTTTTAAAGAAGTTGACTCCTTTTGTAATTAGGGTTTAGAATGTGTAAAGGGAGCAGATATAAAAATAAAGTCTAATTCCTAAGGCGATACGCCAAGATGTAAGTGTTTAGGCACGAGAAACCTTCCTTTCGGATATGGTTTGAGGGTATGTTCAATAATCTGCTTTATCCGAGAATAACATAAACATAGATGAAAACCCTAAGCAATTTAACCAAATGACATAATATAACTTCCATACACATTTACTGAATCAAGAAGAGTTTGAGACATGATCCCAAACAACAAATTTCTATTGAAATCATAAATTTTTTGCAGATAAACTAATTAATACAACAAATGGCACAGTGTAATATCTTATATTAACTAAGAAACAGAGAGGCCGAACAATGGGCACGGTCTGTGAGTCTTAATATAATAAACAAAAACAATACAAAGGCCTAGAGCTTTTCAGTCTTTTTTCTATAATTTTCTGAACCCTTACATAGAGCATTGCAGCAGTATATATAGATCCTTCCCACTGCCTCGAACCCAATGGCTCAGAAGATTCCTTAGGCACGCGTCATCCTCCTAATGGATGAATCGAAGAAAAATCACAACAGAAAGATCTTTAGTTTCCTTGAACAAAGTTCACTCACATCAAATGATGAATGTGGTCTTGTAGGTGAAGCAAGAACAACCTCAAAAAGAAATGTGTCTAACTGCTTGAAGAGTTTGTTAGAACACATGGTGAAGAAGCAGAGCCTTCTCTTCATTCTTCGCTCTCTTGCGATCAAAGCTCCCACAGAGGTGACACATGGAGAACAGGCGGGGGTTTATATCCATCCTTCTCTTCTTGGGATGCAATCCCCGCGAGGATGACATGTGGCACGGTGTCAGCCTGAGCTTCCACTAGTGGGGCCCGCCAAAAGGCGTCCAAAGGTTTATGCAACGTGGCACACGAGCAGGGCTTAGAGAGGAAATAATGGGGAGAAATTTTTCAAAGGCCTGTGTTGCTAACACATGGCGAAGCGGATGAAAGCGCAATCAAAAAGGAGCTCGGGGCGTTTTAAGAAATACTACACGCACAGCCAAGGATTTTGCAAAGCCGAATACAAAACAACCTGAAGGGAACTTTGTGGATATTATAATCCATAGGTTTTAATTTGGGTAAAGGTTGCCAAATCGAGAGGTAGCTAAATTTCATAGCACTTTGGGGCAAAATAGACCCTTCCATCACATTCAAAAGACCCGAGAACCTAAGGATTGATAGTCAATTTGTGAAAATTTAAGCACTTACCCTAGACCGTCAGGATAAAAAATATCCTCCTTTGTCATCTGTATGGACAATCTATCACAATATGGTCACATAGTTTAGTCGCAGAGGGAAAATCCTGTCAGGTCGAGGTAAAAAGAATTGGTCGATGATTTTTTTTGAAAAATTTAAATGTTTTTTTTTATATAATTTTAATTTTAAAAAATCGTAGCTGCGATACGCATACGTACTATTTGTACTGTAGACCTACTGCGTAGGGTATCATCGTGGTATACAAGCCCCTTCGTGGGTGCCACATAGCATCACCACGGTGGGCCACGTAGCCCTTGCAACCCACACCCATCAACCAACCACTCTTACCCCCAACCAAATATTCCAGCCAATACATTGAAATATTTTTTATAAACAACATAATACATCGATCGTCGTCTATTGTAGATTCCATAAAATATTCTACAAATTTCGTCTAGACTTGCGTCAACATGTAACGAACATTCAATCATCAATTTAATTATTTATATTGCTAACATTAGTAGTGTGTCAATAGTGACGTCAATATGCCTTTGGAAATTTGGCCCTCCTCTCCGTTGCAGTTTTTTATTTTGCAAGCAAACTTTGGAGGCTCATAACTTGGTCATACGAACTCCTTTTCTCGAGCAATTTTTTTATTTGGGGTATAATTTCATGCTCTTCATAATGGTGTGATTGGTTTTTTATTTGGGTGCCTATTTTTTTTTCCATAAATTGCATATTCTCATAGGTGTTGTTGAGTCATTCTCATTTTGGGAACTTCTGGGGCTTCGTTCTTGCTCCTATGGTAACATTTTTGGGTGATTTTTTTGAAAGTGAATAATTTTTTGTGTACTTTCAAGTGGGGTGATTAGATTTTTCTCATCTTGTGTAAAAAAATTACTTTGAGCTTGTGGCCAAATTTGGCATCTGTATGCACTAAGATCAAGTCCACTTCGTTGTTTTTGGCAAGTGGTACTTTGGATTGCACTAAGTATAAAGTGCCACAATCATATATTGCTAGGGGTTTTCTTTATTGAGTATTTTTTTTTTGGGGGGGGGCGGCGGTAAGATTGGTTTTTTTCTGCTTGTGTGTTCTTACAATGGGGAAATCTCAAATTGAACTCCTAGCTCCATATAAGTATGCTTCATGGAGAAAATCAATATGGAATTATCTCATGGGGAAGGGTTTTATAGGTTATCTAAAATAAACTATTCCTCAACCTACCAATGCTAAAGAATTGGAAAAATAGGAGATTGATCATGAGAAAACACTTGGATGCATATGTTCATTAGTCTCATTTGATTTACAATTTCATGTTTAATCTCACAAAACACCTAAATATGTTAGGGAGAATTTTGAGAAATTTTATGGTAAAATAAATAAGATTAGAGGATATCATATTCATAATGATTTGATGAATCTTGATCCTAAAATTTTTGACCACATCCAATACTATATCTCCAAGATCAAACAACTAAGAACACGGCTAAAAGATTGCAACATTGATAAAGAGGATTTGCAATTTATTTTGAATGTGTTATCCAAGCTTGGTCTTGAATATTCAATGTTTTTTTTTACTTTCATACCCGTCAACTTTCTATGGGAGCATCATATGTTGATCCTAAGTTTGATGACTTTAAAAATCTCCTAATCCAAGAGGAAGCGAAGTTAATGCAAATGGGTCTAATCAAGTCTTTCAAGTCACAAGCATTGTTGGCTAGTCAATCAAAGGTACAAAAAGAACTAGGGAATCTTGATAAGAAACCAAAGAAGAAAAAGAAAAATCCACATAATGAATCTGAATCCTCTCCCTCAAAAGGGGAATCATCTAAGAAGGAGAGGCCTACATGTGCATATTGCAAGAAAATAGGGCATGATAAACATCAATGTTATTCAAAACAGATCGATGAGTTGAAGCATCTTCTTAAGAAGGCTCAAATAAATTCTTCATCATCAAAGGGTTCATCTTCTTCTTCACTATCAAATTCCAATAAACTTAAGGGGAAAACACTTTTTGTAGTTGCAAATTTTGAGTCAGAGAGGTGGATACTCGATTTGAGAGCTTCGCATTGCATGGCTTCAACAAAGAGTATGTTCACTTCATTTGAGACTTTTTCATCACCACATCCTGATGGCTAACAACACATATATGATTGTTTATGGGAATGGATCTATTGACATGAATGATGGAGCATTTAATGATGTTCTTTATGTGCCTTCATTTTCCACCAATATCATTTCTATCTAGCAGATCACACATGGTGGAGCAGGCAGGAGTGTTGATTTCACACCGGATTTTATCATAATACGAGATTTGTATAGAGGAGATATAGTTGTAGTTGGGGAGGTTGATCACCAATCTTGAGTCTACACCTTCTCACATTTTGCTCCTAATGATTCGACAAATGTTTGTGCATTAAGGCACCTTTTGCGGACACTTTGGAGGAGATTCAATATGGTCATTTGAATCTTGGTATTCTTTCTAAGGATCGAGCGACATGTGTTGATGTTCCATCTCCTTCATATACTATTGTACCTAAGGATGCTTGTGATTCCATAGTTTTGGCTCCTTGTGATTTAGTGCAGTAGGCCATTCATTGTCTTCCAAAGATGACTACTTGGGATGAGTACTTGACAAACATTGTTGGTTTGTTTTGTGAGTCTCACATTTCAGATTTGGGAGACATCATTGATTGCATTCATCTTCTCTTTGATGGAGATGCTCCTTCTTTAGTTGTTGTGAGGGAACACTCTAGCCCTCGTTCAATCTCTACATGATCATCCTTCATAGTTTGACATGAGTGTGGATTCTTTTGGACAACATTTGGAGAAGGTTTCTTTGTCTTCAAAGGAGGTATCTTTGTCTTTGGATTGTGTTCTACAATTGTTTCTAGGAGATTTTGGATTGTCTTCTTTGACAGTGTGGCCTAGAACGCTTGTTTGGAGTGTGACACCTTTTGGTATTGACATGGAGATACTTGAGAATTCTTCAAATACATCACTCATAATCCTTCTTCTCACATATTCCTTTCAAGAATGAGAATACATATTGCATACCATCTTGGTCTTGTTTCTTCCCAAGGGGAGGAATGTTGTTCGACGATCTTGGATCATCTTCAACATTTAATGTCGATCATCTACCATAATTGTAGGAGACTCTACATTTGGGGGGTGCATGGTCTCTCTTCTTATCTCTTATGGGGGGTATTTTTCCTCGCATGGGGTTTTGTCCCTCTCATTTATCATTGATTATTTTTTATTTCATATCTCTTTTGGAGATGAGCCTTATTCCACTGGGTCATCTCCTTTTCTTCGTTGTGAGAGATTGCATTGCATATGTACATGGGTACCTAAAATTACCTTGTAGTTGGGACCAATCTTTGCATAATAAATTTCTCCCTAAGTTGTACTTAAGGGGGGATGTTGGTGTAAATAGGTGTTTTACCTATCTAGGTCCTATTTACATGTTAAGTCCACTTAGGTCCTAGGAGGGAATCTTTCTAGATAGTGTTAGTTGTCACTAGATCTTATCTTTTCTTTTGGAATTTAATGTTTGTGTCCTAGGTCATTTAATATTCTTTGAGGTAGTTTTCTCACTGTACAGGATTAAGACACATGTCAAGATCTCATCTAATCCTATCTCATAACTTTCCTTTATAAGCAAGGCATCATATGTACATCATATTCAATCTAGCAATCTTGCATCCATAATCATAGCATGGTATTTCTACCATTCGTGTCTTGTGGAGTTATTGTTGTCTTATAGGCAATCCTAGGGTGTTGAGGAGTTCATTATAAACTCCTACAACCCATATGACACCAATGTCATAACCAATGGATTTTACAATAAAGTTGTAGATTAATTGGGCTCCTAAACACACACAATCAAAACTACCACACTAAAACTCATAATGCACACTTCAAATCAAAACATATTATCTAGTCCATTATTTAGACTAACCAAAATAAAAGGAAACTATTTTTAAGTGATCTAAATGCTTTTGTAATGAAAATTCTCTTAGCTATCTCTACATTTATTATTATAAGGAAATGAATTTCATATTTGCATAAATCTCTTAGGATAAATTAAGCAATCATCATTAACATCAAATATTCTAAGAATAGGACTTGGAAATAATAAATATCTTGAAATGAAATGTTCAAAATTTTAAATAGTAAATTTTGTTAGTAGTTGTTGTCATTGATGTCAGCAGTTGGTGGATTGTTTGTGGTTGTCATTGATGTCAGTACTTGAGAAGTAGGGGAGATTGTTGGTAGTTGTTTGTTAGTTGTCTTTGTTGTCAAAACTTTGTGAAATTGTTGTAGTGGTTATTGTTTGGCATTGGTTTTCATTGTTGACAACATTTTGTGTGAGCTAGCATTGATGTATGGTGATGTTGTTGAAGTTCGTGATTGGATGTCATACCTTGTTCTATGTCAACAAAAGTTGTTTAGTGCATTGTTGTTGTCAGCAAAGTTGATCTCATAATGATACATTAAGATGAGGATTAGAAGCATTAAAATTAAGGACTAGATGTGTTGTGAAGGGTCCATCAGAGGCCTATCAAATTTACACTTCCTCTTGAGGGTGCAGGTCCAAGACCTGTTGGTTGTCGACACAGGAGAGCAAGAGCAGTGGGTGGTCGAGAGGCTAGATAGAGATAGAGGGTTGCTAGTGAGTAGAAAAAGGTTGCTCAAATTCATTAGGATCAATAGTAGCAGTAAGATTAGTCCCATGAACAACATGATGGGTAGTAGGATCAACAAGTACCCCCTTGGTAGGATGATCAACATTCAGGGCCACCTCCACCACCAGATCAAGGGCATGGAGATCATGCAACTAGGTTAGAACAGGTGACAACAAAGAGGGACTAGGCTTGGGTTGAGCGAGACCAAGCCCTGGTTGATAGAGATGCACCGATCAGTGAGAGAGATACAAAGATAACACAATGATAGGCGGTGAATGCTCAGATAGTGATTCTCACAGCCGAGCGAGACCAAGCTCGCTCTGAGAGAGATTTTTTCATTACAAAGCAAGATAGAGCATAACAAGCACATGCAACTCAAGATTTCTCAGGCCTCCACAATCAATATGGACATATACATGCGAGAGCGATATCTCCTCATCGAGGGGAGGACATCCTATAGGACTTTATATGAGGCCACAGTCCCTAGACCTTAGAGATGGTCGAGGTTTGGTTCGAGGAGCAACACTACCACAAAGCCTAGCATGCTAAGGGTACATCTGTTAACAGGTCGTTGGTGTAGCCACATAGACATATTCTATAACCCCATAGATCCCCAAGACACAATGAGCACACTCATAGGTCCCTTGCCTGTGATGATCAACAGAGACCATCTCCAGATGGAGAGAAACAGGGTTGACAAATTTTGTACATTGTTCTTGATATTGATGTAGAGACTTTAAAGTACTTTTATATGATTCAGACATGATTGTTTATTGATGTATATACATTCATCAGCCTTTTGGACCTCGTATATATGTATATTTATGGTTCATTGATTGTATCACACATGTTCAATTATGATGTACTATGCCATTTCCATTTTTGATGATATATGAGATGAGATGATTCTGATTCGACCAATGATGTGTTATGATGTTGATTTATGTATGCTTATGATGTCCATGCTTATGTGTGATGTTTATGATTATTATTATGATATGGATGCATTGATGATTTTTGAGATGTGATGCATATATGATTATGAGATTATGATGCTTCTAGTGATGATTATTTTTGTATTTTTTGATATTATGATGATATGCATGATGTATGGATGCACAACTAATAACTTTGTGGATGCAGGATGCACATGGTACTAATATTATGATGTTGGATGCACATGGTACTAATATTATGATGCAAGATGCAGGAGATGATGTTAATTAGAAATTTTTAGAGAGAGATTAGAAGAATATAATGATATTGATTAGATTGTTGAAAATCCATTGATTATGAATGTGGTGATGAATGAATGAATGATATTGATATTGATATTTGATGATGGATGTGATGAGCATGATTTTTATTTTTAGGGAGAAACTAATGATTAGCAATCATTAATGTAGCGAATAGACACGATGCACCAGGGTATGAAGAACCAAGGTGGCTTTGTATCTATTGCATGAACTTTAACTCTGTGAATAGATAGGATTATTTATGTTCATACCAGACATAAAGAAACCTTGTTAAGTAATGTGAGAGAATAAAGCCATCGAAGTAGGAAGAATTATACACAAAAGGTATGAAGAACATGATATGCACCAACTGTTGTATTACTCAAGACTATCCCTGGACACACAAGGAAAGTATTTTCCATGGTTGTAAATCAATGGTCAAAAGATAAAAGATCAAAACAGACGAACAAAGCTTGCATATCACTTTCCAATGATGTATGTAGTTTAGGGATGTTATCCATTAATGATTCACATTGTAGGAACAATATATCCATAAGGCCCATGCTAGGATGTTGATGGTTTTGATGTCAATAGATAAGGCAATTGATATTTTGGCATTGTTTCAGTCGGATATTGATCAAGTTTTCACGATTTTTGCTTTGATGTTCTAGATTTCGATAGTTGTTATGTTTGGTTTGATTGCTTTATCAAAGGATGAGGGTGATGATCGCTTTACTATGGATGGATAGTTTATTACGGATAGGTGATGATGGAGAATGGGATTTTTGATATTTTTTGAGTCTTTTTGTGCTTTTGAGGTTGTTTTTGTTGTTTGTTGATATTTTGATTTTTTTGGTATTTTGAAGATATTTAAACTAGGTAGGGGACTTAAGGGGACTAATCTAATGCCTCGAGAGCTCATCGATGATGGCCTTGCTTATGTGACAACGCAAAGGCTACATAGTTCAATTATTGGACTAGGTTATCATATAATGCAAGGATGGCTAATAATGTTTTTTACGTTTTTGATTTTTTATGAATGTTTTTGGATTTTGACAAATGATTTTGATGTTTTCGAATTTTTTTGTTATTTGGATGTTTTTTATTTTCAAGATTTATCTCGATGTTTTTTTTTTAAAATTAGGATTTACACGACTTGAGATAGAACAAGGATCCAATCCATCTACCAGTTTCAAGAAGATGCCCCCAGTTAGGTACATGGTTACATTTATTATGGATAAATGGGATGATTTAGATAGAGCATGGTTATAGTGCAGCAAGGTTAGACACTTTTCAAGTGATCAAACCATGGTTGGACACGCGTTTATTATGAAACAGATGGAATGAAATGGATGAATGTGTGATCATGATAATGGATAGATGGTGGATGTGAGCTTTGATAAATGATGAGGCAAAGCTTATTCAAACATAGCACCTATTTGTCAGGTTTTAACCATGATACCTATCCTAGAAGCACCACAAAAGTGGTTTTCACTTAAAGGATGATTTATTTCTCTTTACTATTTTTCTCTTTTTTGATTTTATTTTTAATTTTTTGCTAGAATATTTTGATGGGTTAGGCGTAGAAATTTTTAAGATGGTTGTTGTTAAGTGGTTCTACCAAAGGTTCTCCTTCAAGGGTTTCCAACTAATAAGTGCTAGAGACATAATTTGCAATGAATACAAAAGGGTCCTAACTAATTCAGTTCAAATTTTGCTTTTTCGTCTTGATTGAGCCAAACTTTTTTATTTTATTCCAGGACTAAGTCGCCCACTTGGAAGCTTTTGTTCTTGATTCCTTTATTGTAACTAGGCTTGCAGTAGTTTTGATAAGCTTGGAGATGGTTTAGAGAAATCAAACGCCTTTTTTCTAACAACTCAAGCTCCTAGAGTCTAGAGTCTAGATACTCAATACTCTTCATTGTCAACTAGGTTCTGCAAAGATACCCTTAGGGAAAGGATCTCAATCTCTACAAGAAAGATAACTTATGTTCTGTATACAAGGGAGAAAGAGGTAGCGCCAATGGGTGTATGAATTCTCATTCAATAGGCCCACAAAGTAGGATTTAGTTGTAGGTTCCAGTCACGACCGACACCATTAACACTCTTCTTAAGGATTTTAAGGATAGTTTTATTTGACGCTTATGCTTGACTATTTCCCTAGGGGTAATACAAGGTAGAAAAGAAATGTTGGATATGGAATTTAGAGCAGAGATCGCAAAAATCTTGATTCTTAAATGGAGTCCTATTATCAGTGACAATGGTTTAGGGTATGTTGTAATGACAAAATAAATAGTTCAAAATGAATTTGGCTATTTTTTTTACTCATGATATAGGTCAGAGGTACGATTTCTATCCTTTTTGTAAACTACTTTGTGGCAATTATGTTAAACTTATGTTTGTTGGATGTAGGGGATATCTTGTCGATAAGGTTGAGTCCCCATTGTGTCAGGGCATGAATAAGGTCACCATGTTGTTGGCATTGATGACACTTCTTTGCAAACTAATTTCCTTCATGTTTCATCTAGAGCCAGTAGTATCCTGTTCTCAATAGCTTTTTAACTAGATTAGGTCAGCTAGAATGCGACCCACAAACACCTTCATACCCCTCTTGTAAGGCATTTAATGCCTCTTTTAGTTTAAGACATCAAAGTAATGTTCCATCAAGGCTACGTCTATATAAAGTATCACCAATTATGGTGAATCCCAAGGTTCGATGGATGAAGAATTTCTTTTGATTGATATTAAGGTTAGAGAGTATGATTTCATGTTGGAGATATGTGTTAATATCGTGATACCAAGGTGATTTAGAACCAACAATGTTGCACATGAGTTTAGACTCCAAGACATTGAATACAAGTATAAGCAATTGTTCCACAAGAAACTCATATTTAGCACTATTTTGCAGCATGTCAAGAAGAGAACTGATGGTACCCATAGCATCGACAGATTTGTTACTTATCCTCAAAATTTTCTCGAAGAGAATTACTAATAAGTATTGCTTAAAACTGTCTGCTATTATTTAATAAGGAAGCAATTTATCATCCTTAGTTTGGTACTCATCATTCACTTATTTGATCACCAGTTGTGAGTCCCCATAGACTTGTAGTTCCTTGATGTACCATTCAACTGCCATCCTTAACCCAATTATCATTGCTTCGTATTTCACTATATTATTGGTACAAGTAAAGGCAATCCTATATGCTTTGGGTATACTATCTCCTTGGGGTGTAACAAAGATAATGCTAGCTCCTGATCCATTTTGGGTGTGAGAACCGTCAAAATATAGTTTCCATTGATTTACTTGAGTTGTCAGTAGGATTCCTTCATCAGGGAATTCTGATATCAAGGGAAGGTGGTTATCAAGAGGTGATTCGACCAACTAGTATGCTATCACTTGTCCCTTAATTTATTTTTTGTCAACATATTCTATGTCAAATTTGGTAAGGATCATGACCCACTTCGTCATCTGTCCTGTTAAAGCTTCCTTAGCCAAGAGATATTTCAAAGGGTCTACCTTAGAGATAAGTTTGATTTGCCAATTAGGGCAGGGGGCCTAGCTCAATTGGCTAAAGCATCTTATTGTAGGAAAGAGGTCATGAGGTCTAGTCTCCCCCCAAACCTGTGGTACCAGAGGGCGTGTCGCACTAGTGCCACCAATCACATGAAAAAAGTTTACCAAGCACACTACAGTTTATAGGGGGACAAATACCCGATTGATTCCTGTACTCTAAAAAAGAAATCGATTTACCAATTAATCATGTAGTGCCTGAGTTTCTATGCTAAACAAGCTCAATCCATAGGTGTATATTCCAGTTCATAGCCGACGAGTGTACGACACTAATCTTTCTTTTCTATTCTCATCATGTTGTGCTAACAAGACACCTAGGGCTACTAATGTTGCTGATATATAAAGGATCAATGGTTTGTCAAGTAGATGAGGCATCAATACAAGAAGTGATGCAAAATAGTCTTTCGTCTACTGGAACACTTGTTGACACTTCTCTTCCCACTTAAAGTCAGGATCCTTATGGAGCAAGTGTGTGAAAGGATGGCATGCATTAGCTAACTGAGCTATGAATCTTCAGATGGACTGTAGTTTACCTTGAAGGCTCTGCAGTTGCTTCAAAGTCTTCGAGGGAGGCATTTCCATGATTGCCTTAACCTTAGCTAGATCCAATTTTATACCTCTATAGGATACAATGTATCCCAAAAGCTTTCCTAATTTGACATTGAAAACACGCTTCTTCAGATTAAGGTGTAGACTATACTCACTTATCAAGTATGTGTTCCAGGATATCCAGGTGACTTTGTCTTGTTATGGATTTTTCTAGAAGATCATATACATAGTCTTCTATAGTGATGTGAAACATACCGTGAAATATAGCAGTCATCACCTTTTGATAGGTGGCTCTCATGTTCTTAAGCCTAAATGACATTACATTCCAACAATACGTTCCCTAGGGACAAACAAATGCAATCTTGTGTTGGTCTTCATGTGCTATCTTGATTTGGTTATATCCTAAAAATTCGTCCATGAGGGAAAACATTTCATGACCCGCTATCAAATCCACTATGATATCAATGTTTGGCAAAGGCAATTCATCCTTCAAACATGTCTTGTTGAGATCTCTAAAATTAGTGTAAATCCTTATGCCCCCAATGGGCTTAGAAATAGGTACAAGATTGGACACCCACTCAAGATAATTAATTGATCTGATGAAACTGACATTTAGAAGTTTTTGTAGCTCAACCTTAACTAAAATTTCTATCTATGGATGCATCTTTCAAATCTTTTGTTTTACTGGTTTTTCTCTAAGAAAGACTGTCAAGTGATGAACCACCAAGGCTGGTTCTAATCCAGAAATATCTACATAGGACCAAGCAAAGTTGATCGTACGACTGCCCAAGAAATTTGTGAAGTTCGTTTTCTCATCAAGGTCCAAAGAAGTTGCATAGAAAGTGATTATAGGTACATATGGTGTTCCCACATTTATCTGCTCAACATCTTCTACAAATATAGCTGATCTCTCTTGGTTTCAAACAATGTCGGGAAGATTGAATCCTCCATCTTCGAGCACCTCAAAGAGGTTTTCACCCTCAAATATGTCCTTTATTTTTTCTTTTCCTCAATCTGATAGTGTCATATTACAATTTTAGCTAAAGGATCTCTTTTTGATTTTCAATTTTATGATTGAAGGACCCAATCTCTCCTCCAAAGTATGTGTCTTCACCAAGTTGAATGTCAAATCATGCCTGAAACGAAGGGAAAAAGGAGATGGAACATTTCCTAAGGAGAGGAATGTGATAAGGGGAGTATGTCAAAGAAAAAGGGGGTATCCACCTAATAAAAAATCCACCTTTCCCATGTTCATTAGGAAGAGGGGTAGTGCCATAAATAATTAGAATTGAATTACAACCCTTAAGGAGAGTCAACCCTAGGTTCTAGACACTATGTTGCCTTGGCTTCCTTATGATAGAAATGACTGAACAATAGTTTTGTGAGAAATAGTAAGGTGTTTTAACAATCAAACCTATGAGATATAACACTTGGAATATGAAGTATTATGATAACACTATCAAAAACAACAATTAACCAACAAATATGAGAAGGTTAGGATGGTGTTTACCTAGCTCCAAAAGTGGGTTTCAGGCTCTATTGAAGGACATATTCGCCCAAGGCTGAATGGGTCTTTGCATCCCCTTCTGAAAAATCAAAATTTGATCTTGTAGCCCTTTGTCTGCACTCTTCTCCTGTACCTACAAACTTTCAGTCCCGATTATGGATCTATAGTAAAAACTAAAAAAATTGGTTTGTTTGTATGGGGTTTTGCCTCGATCAAACCCCAAATTAGGTAATTATAACCTTGATAAAAAGATGAAAATTTGATAAATAATAGTGTGTGCAAGCCCTAACCTTAAGTTCATCTAAGGCGTTAAGAGTTGAAATCCCAAGAAATCCTATTCAAGTGTGAGAATAGGATCCCTAAATGAACATGAGAAATGGCAAAGACTAGGTTAGGGAGAAGTCATTTAAAAACCCTAATAGATCTAAAATCTGGTTATACCTTGCTTTAGGTGGCTAGTAGAATGAATATTGAAGATGGGAACACTTAGGAAAAAAATCATTAGGTTAGGGAGAATGGTTAGGTGCATGTCCCAAAACCTAGAATCCATCATGATCCACCATTGGCATCAATCTTCAAATCATGAATAATGCTTGATCTATCTTGGCAAAATGAGCTTGAAGACCTACAAAAATAAATGAAATGTTGCTCCAATACTTCAACCTTACTTGCTTGAATGTTCTCTCCTCGCTCTTGAGTGCTAATCTTGTCAATTCTCAATCTCTTGTCAACCTTGTTTGAAATGGTGAAAAGACAAGGTTTTATAGGCTTCTTCTCTAGTTTCCCGAATATTAAATCCGGATAGCCAACCTTTGAAACTTGAAATTGGAACATTAAAATGCAACCAAAAAGATATTTTAAATTGGGTTTTGGTACTTAAAGGGGACCCATTCGCCCAAGGGTGAATGGGTCTTGACCTAAATTGCCAAGACTCGTTTATTTCGGGGCCTTTAATTCATTAAATACATTTGTTTAATGTGTGTTTTGGTGTTGTAAAATGATAAAAATATGCCTTGGGATGCATAATAAAGGGAATTAGGGGCCTATTTTGAAGGGTAAAAATGCATAATAGTTAGGTCACTAAAATAGGTCCAAATTAAGTGTGAAATTGTAATTTCACTTAGAAAGGAGTACAATTTTATACACTACATTTCCTTATGATCTTTGTGTGGTATATCATCTCTTAGTCCCATAAAATTAGCGATAGTTTCATCATTTTGGAATATGTCTAGAACCAACACTCATTGTTGGTCCTAGTCAATCAATTGATTTTAAACAAGTTGAAGTTCATGTTCCTCAGATGGTTGGTCAAAGGATAAGGTAGTGATGGTGTTGATAAAATAATTCTCGAATAGGTCGGTGATATACATAGATATTTCCTCAATGGAATCATTGCCATCTGATGTCTTAACCACAAGAGAGGAAAAAACTTCCTCACAAATGACGCTTTTGGTGCTAGGGGTTGCTTTGTTTAACAAACCATATCCTAGTCCTTGATTCTTCTTACGTTTCTCCAAGATAAGAGGCTCTCTCATACCTTTCTCATGTATTCCAAGGCCACCTTTTCCTGTGAATCCCATGCTCTTAACTAGTTAAAAACCCTTATTGTTGTGATCAAAGGGGATAGGTTCTAGCTCATGATCTTCTTCTTCCTTGTACAACCAAGTAGAAACATCTCCTTCTATGACTTCTTTGATCAAATCTCCCCACTTAGAGAAGAATGTGGGTTTGAAGTTAATAGTTGTAGTATGTGCTTCCTTCATTTCTTGCGGCTTTCCATAAGATCTTGGTGATAACAGGAGTTTTCGCACACAAAGGGATTATTTTATGTGATAATCCTCACAACCATTATCTAGCACTTGGATCTTGAGATTAGATTTAGGTGGATTTGTTGAGGATGATGGGGCAGAGGATAATGATGCTAGAGATTTAGGATCAACAATGTCAAATGAGTGAGAAGAGATATCATTGCTAGGCACTTGGAAGATGTTTGCATATTTTTCTTCTAAGTTCTTACAATAATGAAAGGGTTCTAGATCATCATAGATAGAATTTTTTTTATCATGGTAGGGGAACTTCAAGAATTGATGATACCTTGAGGGGATGGCCTGCATTGTGTGAATCCAAGGGCATCCTAAAAGAAAGTTATAGGGTAGCTCAAGATCTAGTACTTGAAATGTTTCATCTATCGTCAATCCCACTTGCATGGGAAGTTTGATAGTACCTTTGGAGTCTCTCTCATTGTCATCATAGATTCTAATTGTAATAATCCTTTTCTTTTCTATAACCCCATAAGAATATCCTAGCTATTTTACCAGTTTTGAGGTACAAGTTTTTAGGCCTGCATCACCATCTATCAATACTCTCTTTATTTTGTGCTTATGGATGCAAACTTCAAGGTATAAAGCTTGGTTATGATAGGTGTGTACTGGAAGATCCCTTTCAAAAAATATGAGGTGGTGAGTAGAAGCAATGTGCCCCACCATGGCTTTAAATTGACCAATGTTTATATCATTAGGCACGAATGAGTCTAGGAGAGCTTTATCTAGAAATTCTTTACGAGTTGGGGATATCTTGAGAAGTTTGAGGATGGAAATATGTGTTGTAGTATTTTTTAGATGATCAAGAAGGTTGTAGCCAACTTGCAGAGGTTTATAAAAATCTCTGGATTACGTTGTGGCTCCTTGGATTGTAATCTTCCCTCATCATGTAGTTACATTACACTCGGGATTTTTACCAACTATAGTCACAATTGTGATATGGTGATTGACTTCAAATGTAGAACCCACTACATTGTTATAAGTATATGCAATTTTATTGTAATCCCTTCCCTTACCTTGGTCATTTCCTTTATTACGATTGGGGATTGGATCCTTTTAGATTCCCAAGTTCTTGTTACCGAAAGTTCTAAGATGATGTTCAATGCCAACCTCTCCCTTATCAATTAGATCTTGTATCAGTTTCTTTAGTTTTATGTAGCTATTTTTTTTACATCCTTGGGTTCTATGGAATTCACAATGGTCATTCTCATTGTACCAAGGGGGTTTGAATTGTGGTTCCTTATAATTTATTTGTTCAGGTAGTTTGATAAGGTTTGATTGTAGCAATTTCTTGAGACCACTTCAATGGGTCCTCCCAATGGAGTCTATTTTTGTCTAGTTTGATTTAAAGTATTGATATTAGGTCTCAGTGTTTCTCTTAAAGGATTTTGATTTTGACCGTTTATTTGATTGCTTGGAGGATTTTTTTTTTTTTTGCTTTGAACATGGGGTTGAGGATTATTAGGTGGAGGTTGTATGGTTTGTACGAATTTTGTATCCATTACTCCATCGTTAGTGATGTTTTTGTTCTTTTCCCACAAGCGAGGTTTACCATTTGAATTAGAAGGTTGGTCTCGATTGTTGTATAGTTTGATAGCTCTTTTTGCAATAAGAGCTCTTTCAATAGTTATGCCCTTTTCAATGATATCATCAAATATGTTCAGACATATTATGGTTAATTAGAAGCTTGAGTCAATGTTCAAATTTCACATGAATATGTCTAAAAAGTTGTTTTCCTGGGACAAGCCATTTACACTTACTTGCTTTATGTCGCCACCATTGCAAGAAAGAATAAAAATACTCTCCTTGGTTTTATTTGATTGTATACAAGTCAGGTATAGTGATATCTTGTTCAATGTTGTACAAGAAGTGATTGATCAATTTTCCCAATAGTTCGTTGAATGTTTTAAGTCCAAGAGGTAAATGAGAAAACAATTATATGGCTTGTCCACCAAGGCTCCTTGGAAATAGTCTCATCATGTAGGAGTCATTGTTACATATGTCCATGCATGCTACAGAGAATTCACATATATGTTCAATGGGGTCTCCTCTTCCTTTGTACTTGTCAGGTTTGGGAATTTCAAAGTTCTTAGGAAGGGAATCATGGGCATGCTTCGATCATAAGGATAGGGACAAATTTCTTCCAATGTGTAGCTTTTCTTGGTTTTCCCAAGTTGTATATCCTATATCTTTTGATTAATGTCTAAATTTGTAATGCTAACTCATTCCCTTGTGTGTATTGTGGATGATTAGGTGGGTTATAGCTTGGTTTTCCAAAGAATGATGATTTGTAAGATGGGTTTGGATTATGCATTGAACCTTGAAGGATGTTTTGTGTATATGAAAAAATGATTTGTCTTTGAGGAGCATTGTATTGATATTATGGAGTAGCATTTGGATCTTACAGATTGATGCATGTATATCGAGGATTAACATTTTGATGTTGAGGACCATAATTTTGTTGTTGTGGAACAAGATTCTGTTGATATTGCGGATTCATGTTTTGTTGTTGTGGAACAAGATTTTGTGGTCGAGGAGTTTGTGTATATGAAGGACCATGTTGATATTTCATTGCATTGGGATCTTGATTTTGAAAGTTTAAACCTTGTTTATATTGAGCATTATGTGAAGGGTCTTGATGAGAAGGTTATTGTTGAACCAAACCTTGGGGAGTGTTATGTTGCACCATGCCTTAAGGAGTGTTATGTTGTTGATACATTGGTTGTTGTTGGGATGGATTGATTTGTGTGTGTTGATATATATGTGGTTTTTGTTGTGATTGTATAGGTGAATTGTGTAGGTCTGGTACAGTATAAATGGGTGAGGCCATGTGTTATGGTTGTGGTGGCATGGTAGTATGCAATAGTGGATTTGGTGGTCTAGGATGAAGATTTGACACATTTTTCATGTTAGATTTTTGACCTTTTGGCAGTGTATTTTGTGCCCAAGAGGTTGCATATAGATTCATTGATGTGTTTGGTCTCCATGTGCTAGTCAAAGAATTATAAGTTACAAGAGGAGTTGTAAAAGGGTTTGTGGATTGTTGTGGCAGGTTTTGTGTTCCCAATATATTAGGATCAAGTTGATTTTGTTGAGCTACCATTGCTTGTTCTATTTGGTATGGTTGTCTATACAATAGGTTTTATACTTGTTCTTCTTGAGAAGGATCACTTGTTTGTGAAAAAAATCTTGGAACCTTAGGTGGTATAGGAGGTTTAAAGACTTGTCTAACCACTGTATCTATATCTCTAGAAATAAGGGTTGTATCCTTAAGATTTTCAACATTATAATCAAAGGGTAACTTGGCGCCATGTTGTTCAAGTCTATGAAAATATGTGTTGGGATCGGAACTAAGCAATTTATGCATTAATTTCAACATTTTGGGGTTTTGTTTCATTTCTAAAATCCTCTTTTGTAAGGTCTTCATCGGAATCCTCTTCTATGTAACCATCTTATCCTCTAGTTGGTTGATTCCTATGTTGAGTGGTATAGTCTTGATGTATACGATGTAGATCTTGTTGTGAAGGATCAACATTTGGTTGTTGTGAAGGATTATCATTTGCATGGAAATAAGGATTTATGTTTGTTGGTTGAAATGAAGGATTTACGTTTTTTGGTTGAGTAGACTACCCCCATGGCATTTCAAATGGAGTTTCAATGTTTTTGGTATGAATATTTGTTGTGTTAATATTTGTAGTGTTTGGAAAATTTGAGTTGCTAGTGTTGGCTGCCATTTTCTTTCTATGTGATCTTATTGTAGTCACAAAAGTCCTAATAGACCTAAGTTATGGAAAGATCTATGATGTGTGATGTTGCTTGGATTTCTTTATTTCAAAGTTGGATTTAAAAGGATGTGTAGATAAATCTTTCGGTCAAAAGAATGATTTTCAAGTTGATATGGGGTTGGATGATGTTCAAGTTGATTTTGGATTCTATGATTAACCTTTGGACAAAAAGGATAAAATGGTTTTTTATGCTATATCT
Organism: Sequoiadendron giganteum; assembly: GCA_007115665.2. Lineage (NCBI taxonomy): Eukaryota > Viridiplantae > Streptophyta > Pinopsida > Cupressales > Cupressaceae > Sequoiadendron > Sequoiadendron giganteum. The sequence continues at coordinate 618,056,624 of CM021109.1, read as the reverse complement.
CAAGTTGTTGATGCATGAGTTGTTGATGTATGATAGTGATGATTTGTAAACCTAGGAGAAAGGTAGTTCTACTAAGTTAACAAGTTCACAAGATATGGGAAGATGATATCGAAAGGTACTAGAAAAGTTGATAGGTTTGATATGCCAATATCCAAAAAGGATGTTTGGTGTTTGATCCAAAAGGATGGTAATGATGGTCTTAAAAGACTGATGTTGATAGATGGTTGTTGGTTTTTAAAGATGCTTTATGTTTGATCCAAAAGAGGTATGTTGATGTTTCCTATGAAAATCAAGTTGAGGGATAGTTATGGTGTTTGAAGGTACAAATGACTATGCAGAAGTGAAGGGTCCACTATGATAGATGTTTTGATGGAAGGACTAGGAATTATGACAAACTCAAGTTCAAAATGTTTGCAAGTTTGAGAGAATTTAGGTTATAGAAAAATATGACAATTTCAACAAATGTGGTTGTTATTTTTGGAAAACATGATAAAGCACTGGTTAAACATGACAAGATGTAGAGAAAACACGACAGGATGCAAATCAAATGCGACAGAATGTAGCCAAAAGCACTATTGTGCAGGGTTCTAATCTAGCAAAGAATATTATGACAAAAGCGACATGTTTAACAGAAGCGACAATGTGCTAAACAAAGGCGGGTAGATGCCAGGAAAACACAGTAATGTGTAAAGAAAATGTGATAGATTGTGCAAACACGATTGATTGCTTTGGAAAATGTAGTTTTTGTTAGTGTATTTGTGTTCCTTGAAGGTTTTGGTGAAATTTAATGTGATGTTCAAGTCTGAGTGTTTGTTTTGAAGGTAAGTGATATCAACAACAAACATAAACAATTAGGATTGACTCCAATAGATTAATAGAACAAAAAAAGTACAACCTATTTAGTAGTAGGTGTATAACTTTAAGTAGGACCACCTCCCATTTAAGGGGTAAATACTCAAAAATATTGGGTACTGAATTGCTTCAAAACCTTTTTATATGAAGGTGGATAGTAGATGTTTGATGACACAGGGTCGTTGACAGATGCCACACACACACCTTATTTCTCTTCTTGAGAGGCTATTGCTAGCAACCCAAAACTATTTTATCTCAACCTAAGAGAGTACACAGTGAGTAGCTTCAGGGTATGATCCACATCCCTTGTACTACTTAAAATTACATTTGAAAGGTCTTAGGCTTCTAGTAAAAATTGGTTCTTAGTGGGTGGATCATTAGTGAACACCGCCAACTACATAGACATCTCCTCGGGGTCCAAAAAATCGTAGTCTCCTAGAAAAATTCTAGTACGCTACATGCACATATCAAATTACAACTTTTGCTCTCATCCAATTTATATAGCGCGCCTAAAAATTTTGCTTGAAGTCGATCCCTTGGGTTCTCTGTAAGGATGTGTCCCAAGGTAGGCCTCCTACTTAAAAAAAGGGAAGACTTGTATGTTGCTATTTCTCTTCACCCAAGATCGCACGAAGCACAAGGGGAGAGGACACGTACTTCCAAGTTCACAATACACTTCAAACAATTAATTTTTAGGCACCAAATTCAAATGTGTTCTAAACTACCAAACACACATAACATATAAGTTCAAATGATAAAACATATTGCATTAAGAACTTGCAAACAATATATAAGTAATTTCAAATGGCTTTGTCTTGGGCCATTCGAAAACCCTACAGGAAAAATGATGTTATAAGTTTAAATTAATTGTCTTCCCCCAAATGAAAAGTTGCACAAATAGATTAGAAAAAGATAGCACAAACAGTCAACATGACATGTTAGGGTTAGGGTTGGGGTAAACTAAAATCATAAATTGATTGTCAAAAACAAAACAAAGACATAAAACATGCAAACATGGCAATTTATACCTACAAACACTTTGTACAAGTGCAGATGTGACTCTGTTGACATACACAACTCTATTGTCTAACAGTCACGAAAAATGTTTAGCAAACGTAGAAGTATTCAACAAATGTGACTCTATTTTTTGACAAACGCGATAAAATTCCTACATAGACAAAAACCACAATCAGAAACCCTCAAAATTAGAAAACAAATGTGGTAGATTGGTCAAACATGGCCATATTTAAACATCAAACGTGGTAGAATGTACAACGAAGGTAGTTGGATGCAGTAAAGGCAACCTTTGTAAAATACAAACATGCTCAAAATCCTACAAATTATCAAAAACTCACACAATTTCATTAGATCAGGGACATGGTTCCCACCAGGCGTTCCAAGAATGTGAGGTGGAAAATGGAATCGATATCAAACAAGGGTTAGAAATCAACAAGACCCAAAACAATAGAAGATAAAATCCCACTTACAAAATGAAATTGAGTGCATACAAGGGTTAGAAATCAACATAAATAATGAAAAAAAATTCAAAACATGAAACAAACCAATGTACAAACCTTGCATTCTATTTTAATGGTGATGGGATGTTGGATTTCTCAATCAAGAAGCTCCCATGATTGCAAAATCACGAAGATTGATGACCCAGATAGTGATAATTGCTCAAATGCTCAATGATAATGCTATGCTCAAGTTCCCAAATGCTCTCAAATGATCTAGGTGATGTAATAATAAAGAAGGGATGCTTGTTTTATAGATTTTCATGTTTGTGATAAGTGGTTGAGATTAATTCTTAAAGAGCCATGAATTTGAGTGAATCAAGGTAGATGAGGGATCAATATCAATTTGAACTCAAAATATCTCCACAATTTTAGGAAATTGGTTGAGGATATTTGAAATGGAGGGTGAAGATTAGATCAAGAAATGGAGGGATAAGAACGAATGAGAGGAATAGGATATTTTGAAAAATAATATTCCAATGGAATATGCCTTTGAGAGGGAAATTGGGATAATTAAATAATTCAAGAATATTTAATTATGGAGGATTATGGTATTCTTTATTAAAAAGGAATATTTCAAATGAATGGGATGGAAATGAGAATTAAATAATAAAGATTATTTAATCATTGGAATTTAGAAGAAAATTAGATTTATGGCTAACTAAATAATTGAAATTATTTAATTAGGGAAGATTAAAGGAAAATTAGTGAAATAGGATGAATTAATCAAATAATTCAATATTGCTTAATTAATAGAGGAAATAGGTGAAAATAATAGAAAATGATGTTAAAAGGGAAATCTTGGCTATTTAGTAAGGAAACCAAAATCATAGCAACTCATTTTAGTAATGGATCCTAGGCAAGGGAATTTAAAACATAAAGATAAATAAACTTTTGACCCTTTGTGAAGAGATAATATGCATTTCCAAGATATCTAATTATGGTGTAATGATTTCTACCTTTTACATGATCCGATTGATTGCAAGGTTGCCTTATTGGCTAACAAGGAAGAGAAGTTCCCCAATGAGGAAGGAAATCTAGAGTATTGTGATGAATACGTTGACCAATTGGATACACTTGAATGTGAATTCATGGATGAAAAAATTGAGTATCCTAATTAGGAGGTTGTTGATCAATTGTTCCAATGTGATCATGGTACATATTCAAAGCAATATGAATTACTTTTTCATGATTTTGATCACTTAGGGGAACTCATGAGGCAAACATACGAAGTGATTAAGCCACTAATTAAAGAATTTTGAATCCTCATAAATACAAAAATAAGGAATGTTTGGAGTGGGTATCAATTAAGAATCAAAAAGTACCTATATGAGATAAGGTCATTGATATGCCGAGTAGGGTTGATGTAGACATTGAATTGGGAAAAGAAAGGGAAAAAAATAGATAAGTGTTGTACCCAAAACGAAATTTTTGCTTCATTAAGGCATTTTGCTTAAAATGGTCTAAACCTTGTAAAAGTGGGGTCAAAACTCAGTTTTTGGGCAAATAAAGTATGGGCTTTTAGTCAATGTGATGCCAGGAAGATAATGGCAAAATTTGAAAATTTTGAAAATTAGGGTTTCTGAAATCTATTTTTAGCCCGAAACCCTAAAAAATAGGAACTTGTCAGAATTGGTTGAAATTAATTTTGATTGGCTTATTTCACATCACAATCACAATGGTGAAGTCAGTTTCAGTTAAAAGACAGTTTAAGGCTGGTGGGTAGTTTTCACCTTTTCAGGAGAAAAGTTAGGATCTTCGAGGTCATTAATGGCAGTCGGCCAGTACCAGGTATCAATATCTAAGCTTGAAACTCAAAGAGGAACGCTCTACGATAAAAGATGTTGGAAATAATGCTTTTTGATGGAGGGGATTTTTCAGAATGGCAAAAGTGCTAAAATATTCTAAGTCTGGGAACTTTTCACTATGTAACGTAGTAGACACTTGCGCAATAAACGTGCAAATCAACTTTATAGTGTTCATACATGTGAAAATGATGAAGTATAGTCATCCACACACCTCAGCAGTTACAACGCTTCGACATGGTCAACCGCAGGGATGGATACAGCGTTTGCAAAGCATAAAATGGTGAAAATCAATGAATTCAAAACAAATCTGCTCCCTTGTAGCCTAGGGGCACCCTTCCATTTGAAGGTCAAGATTTGAGTGTTTTGGATAAAGGATACATTCATTATGTTCGATTTTCAGTCAACTTTCCGATTAGCCATGAAGCAAGATTATCCGAGTTACAAAACTCCGGCAAACGAAGATAGAAGCAGAGGTTGCGAAGAGTGTTCTCATCAAGGAGGCAGTCTAGAGATGCAAATCCGCTCCCTTCTAGCCCAAGGGCGATTTTCTTTTTGAAGGCCCAGATCTAGATGCATGTGTGTTTTGATGGTTTCAGTCTTTGTAGAATTAGTTTGGCTTTTCAACGAGCTATCAAGCGAAAGCGTATCCAATACAGAAATCCAGTTATCAGCGTTAGAAGTGGAAATTGCTGGCAGGATACATGTCAGTAGAAATGAATTCAAAGCAAATCCGCTCCCCTGTAGCCCAGGGGCGATCCAGAATAAGACCTGTTTGATGGATGAATTTGCAATTGAGGTCTTCCTGAGATCTCTTCCAGCTCAGTCCAGCTTTGCAGTGCACCCGTTCACAAGACGATTCGACATTCTGAGTAACTGTGGCAGAGGTCCTACCGAGCACGTAAAACAGAGGATGGTGAAGCATAGCTACACAAAGCTGTACAGCTGTAGGCTAGGGGCGATTCTCCTTTAGGCCTGCTAGATGGGGTTATTTGCAATTACAGTCTTCACAAGACTTGTGTGCAATTACTCAAGCTATCCAACGAGTCTAGCCGACAGCCTCCGGGATTTGGTGAATGCTCGTACGTGCGAGGTCAAGATGATAATGCTGTAAAGAAGAGCTGATTGAAGGCAGTTCAAAAAATGACTAAGTGTAAGAATATTATTTTCTTTGAAAAAGCGATTTTCTTTTAGAGGCCTTAAAAGCAATTTTCTGGCTTCGTCGTCTCCAAGAACATCTCTTGCAAGTTGACCAAACTGTACAGCAAGACAGACGGCACGCGTATCGGAACATTCCAATTCCCGGTATCAAGGGTCAAAGTATGGTGTTCAGATGAAAATCACACTTTTGTCAAAATGGTGTTTGAGCTATCACAGAATAGGGGCGCTCATTCTTTTGGGGTTCTTAATACAATTTTCAGATCCCTCACATACAGTCATTGGATGCAGAGTACTTCTAGTCACGCAATGAATCCATTATTCAGTCAGTGGAGTTCATTATTCACTGTCAGCGGCAGTTTGAAGCATCAAAAGGCAATATGAAGAAATGGCTAAGTTTGGAGTCAAAACATCAATTTAATCAGAGGCGCCTAATTTTCTAAGGTATCAAATGATGATTTTAGCAGTTGTTGCTCCTAGCAAACATTTCATCCTTGTCATACAAGCTTTGCGATGGATATCTCAGCATGGTCGCAGGATCATTCAATCATCCGGAAATCAGAGTTGAACAGGGTCAGTTGTAACTTTGCAGTCAGCTATTAAATAGGAGATTCTCAAAAATCTCATAACTCTTGCAAATGGAAGCCTAAAAGATCAAAATTTGACTTTTTAGAATTAGGGAAGTGTGTTGAACACAACAAGATGCTATTTTTGGAAAAAATGAAAAAAAAATATTTTGCATGCAGAGCATTGAAAAGTGACGAATTTCTTCAAAGACAGATATTGGCGCCATTTTTAGTTTTTTGCATGTTTTAAAATTAAGATATTATTTTTTTAGTCTGAAGACTCAGAGACAGTGGCAGTTCAACTGGAGAGAAGCCAATCGAATTTCTTTTTTCTAAATTAGGGTTGCATTATGCATGCATGATGGTACGAATTGTTTATTTAAACAAGCATGGCGCCTTTCATCATTCACACAGCTTTGAAAGTTCGAATTTCTTCAAAGAGATTGGCGAATTTTCATCAAAGGATCAAGTTCGAAGGTGATAAAATATTCTTTTGCAGGTACAAGTTCAGATTCAGCATCAGATTCAAGGCAGAGTGGCGATTTTGACAGAAGAAGATAATAAATAAATAAAAAATTAAAAAACATCTTTCTTCTTCTCTATATTTCTTCCATCTTCTCGTCTTAAATTCTCTTGCATGTTCGAAGTGTTGGCAGATTTTGGCAAAACAAAATATCTGGGTTGATTCAGAATTGCTTTCTCAGCAAAACCCATGTGCTAGAATTTTCAAGAAAAATTTGTTCCAGAGCATCAGTTCTTGAGGCTTTGATTTTCTGAAGTGAAATTCCTTTGCATGGTGGAGTAGAAGTCGATATTTTTCGAATCTAACGTTGTGGGTTGTCTTAGAAATATCTTCTGGACAAAACCCATATCTCAGATTTTCTCGGGAAAAAATGTCCTCACAGCCCCTCAGATCTCAACTGAAAACCTTTTGCATGCGGGCCTAAATCACATTTTTTCACAATTCTGACATTGTGGGTCATCTTAGAATTTGATTCTACATAAAACCCACGTCTCAGAATTTTCTGTGAAAATTGCCCTCCGACAAGCTATTTTTAGCCTCATTAGGAGAGATTTTTGGTTTTTTGGAGAAGTTGTCAGAATATAGCCATGTTCACAGTCAACAGGCGAGTTTTTCAGGATGTAGTTCATGCAGAACGAATTCAAGACCAAGTCAGTCTTAATTCATGATTTCATCAGAAAAGCTGACATTGATTTGTATCAAGCGCATCGGAAAGGTTGACAAGAGTAGTCACTCAAGTTCACATGGTTTCATGTCTCGTATAGCTGATTGTCTTCCAAGGCCAGTTTAGAGGGTTGATACCGTTGGGTTTCTGTGTATGCAACATGTTCATTTGTATTTCTCACAACCAAAGAGTTCGCAGTTTCATCATGCAACACTCTTCCATAAAGAAAAGCATGAAAAACGTGAGAAGCATCAAGCTGCAGAGGAAACAGTGGCCATCACTTCAGTTACAAAGCCGCCATAGTTACCAGCCAGTGAAGGGCCAGTTTAAGTATACAGAGATTTTCAGTTTTGCTTGAGTTGCTAAGAAGCAGTGAATTGACAGTTGAGACATGTGACGACCTCTAGATGGTGATGCAGTCACTAACCTCATGGAGGGGTTACTTGCTCGAGATCAGGGTCAGTGAACTTCAGTTCAAGGCATCCCACCTTTTCCAAGATAGACATTAGACACAGGAGTTAAACTCGAGGCTTCTTTCCGAGTTAACTGGTTGTTACACATTGCATGCCATGTCTTTCTTGGAAATATCTACATATACTTGGAGATTAGATTAGATTTTTCAGTTGACTGATGATAGCATTCCAGTTGACTTGCTTTCAATAAGGACGTGCATGTTGCACCTTGTCCATTTAGATTAGATGTTTCAGTTAACTGATGATAGTTTCCCAGTTAACTGTATAGTTTCATTCAATTAGGGTTTAGGAATAAGATCTTGCATGCATTGCAAGACTTTAGTTGACTCAAGGTGATTTTAGGGTTGCCTACACCTTGAAGTCTATAAATAAGAGCTTTAAGCTCATTTGTAATTTAACTTTTGCTTGATAGCATACATGCTGCGCCTACCTTGCCTGTAGTATTGCTATTATTGTATATGTTCAAAGAGTAATTGCTGTTATAATAAATTGTTGCGCCTACCTTGCCTTCATGTTATTGTTATGGTGTTTATTCGACCTTAGTTAAATGGGGTTGCTGGTTTGATCGTTATTGCATGCGTGTTGCGTCTATACAATCTACTGTCCCAGTTGCTTACCTTTTGTTTTTGTTGATTATAAGCCTATTCAGAAGAGCAAATAGTTGCGCCTACCTTGCCTTCATGTTGCGAAACTGTACTCAAAGCTTATCGTATGATGTGTGTTATAGTAGACTCATTCAGCCAAGCAAATAGTTGCGCCTACCTTGCCTTCATGTTGTAAAGTTGTACCAGGTTTACCATTCATTTGTTTGTTTTAATAAACTTCTTCCCGGATTAGCAAATAGTTGCGCCTACCTTGCCTTCATGTTGTGAGCCCGCACCTGGAGTTTATCGTACAATACATTCCTGCTCCATTTCCTCATGCTCTGTTTCTTGAGGAAATTGGATAGATATTAAAGAAGTTAGCTTAGTTGTAGTTACATGATCTGCGAAACCAGAAAATACTTAGCTGCAACGTTCTAGGTTTTCTTAACCTTGTGCCTCTACCAGCTGAGAACAAAAAGATAGGACATTAGTTTAGTTTTCTATTTTATGCATTCCAGCACAACGAGGGAGCTTCCCCTCCTAATTTGAAGAGCACTCATTACGTAGTGTGCATAGCTGTCCGTACAAACTTACACTCCAGAGGTGTTAGTTCTTACGCCAACAATAAGGAATGACATCACTAGATTAAAATGGTGGAGAGAAGAAGAAATATAGTAAATGTAATAGATATCCAAAAATGTATATGTGCCTAAAGCTCATGACCATGCTATACCTTCACAATTGCAGTTGTTCCAAAGGGGATGGACTTAAAAACAAATCATGAAAAGCCCAATCTCAACCAATTAAGGAGTTTTAACAATACAAAATTGCATTCACTACTCCTTGGAGCACCTTCATATATGTGAATGTAATTTGGGCTAAAAAATACAAGATCTACTTTCCAAAGGTTAATGGATGTTTCCTTTGCATGTTGTTGGGAGAAAATTATGTGAGATACAGATTACAAAACTTGATGTCAACCACAGTTGTGTGAGATACAATCTATATTCTCATAAAGTGGAGGTGCCCTTCCTACTGCTTATTGAAACTAAGTAAAACTAATTAAGTATTCACAATAATGTACACTACAATTAAGATATGGGGTGTGTCACATTCATAATTCTCTTTTTTTTCAGAGAATATGTTTTACAATGCTTCACAATTTTAAGTTCCTGATTCAATACAACTTCAAACTAAAAACAAAAGCAACAATTCTAGTTGTATTAGAAGCACAAATTATTTTAGATACTCCATGATAGATCCACAAACATCATGAATAAATACAAGCACAAAGTCTTGTATAGAATTCACCAATATTATTCAATCAATATCATAAATTCGAATAAAAGAGTGCAACTCAAAGTTTACACGGATTTACTCAAAGCCCTTTAGATCTCAATCACTAATCATTGCCAACTTCAATCAAATCCAAAACATAATTGATTCCAACTCAAAGTTTGGTATGCAACTCTCTTCTTTATTGATCAAAATATATTCACAAAGATGAACACAAAGTCTCATGTATTTGCTTCTCAAATGGGCAACACTTCTTTGAAAAAGAAAAAAGATCAAGATTACAATAGAATCCTCTCTTATTTATAGATGGGAGAGGAGAGAAAAATTAGGAAAATCATAAAAGTGAATCTAGGAGTAAATCTAGGAAAATTTGACCTAACTAGTTAACTTATTCAAAAATGTTGTCCATCTTTTTAGGATAACATGTTTGTTTACATATGATTACATTTGTCAAAATGTCATGTAAAATGCCAAAGACTATTTACATAAAGCATGAAAAATGCTAAAACTATCTAATGCTGGAGACACAAAAAGTCTTTATGGTTCCTTGCATTGGGCGCAAAAGTCTTCATATTTCTTCATTGTCTCCTGAAAGAATTTCTCATCCGAACCAACCGTATAATCAACAATGGTATGAACTCTTGTGAATGATCTTCTCGTAGATGAGAAATTTTTCTTGCATCTATCCATATTTGACTTGATATTGTCAAGATCAAGCTGTACATCACATATGGTGTTCATTGAAGCCTTTGAAAAAGATTCGACTTCAAATTCTTCTTGAACCATTGATGAAAACTTATTTGAAAAACTGAAACATGGGAAGAAATTTCTAATTGTACTTTAGAGCCTTCTTGCTTGGTGATAGGCAATAACTTGATCAAAACTGCTTCAAAATCTGGGCACAAGAGATCAGATTGTATGCAAGAGTAGGCTTAACAATTTTGATGCAAAGGTAGGAAAAATTGAGGTTTTAGCATGGGGTATTGCACTTTAGATGTAATTACTCAAATTTTCAAGACACTGCATATTGGATGTAAATTTGAGAAATTTCATGGATTTGGGAAGCTTGAATGCGACGATGTCAGAGAATGTAGTGGAAGCGAGCAAACTAGCAAATAGATGTGAGCAATTGAGCGAGAAAAATTAAGTGAAGCGAGTGAAACGAAGCTCGAAATGCATTTTTGGATGATTTTTGAACGTTCAGTGAAAAACTTTTTTTTGCGTAAGGGCGCTGAAAATTAGCGCTCCAAAATCTTGAAAGTTCTATCTTTTATGTAATAGCGCTGAAAATCACCACTCCAACACGCTTTGAAGACTTGGAAAAAAATCATGTCCAATTGCTAAAAATTGTGCTTCAACATTTGGGAGGAAGTTCATCTTCATGTACCAACACTAAAAATCCCCTCTTACATCTTGGAAGATCTACATATTATGCACAAGCGCTAAAAAAACAACGCTCTGACATGTTTTGGAAGGAAATTGTATTTTGTGTAAAAGCGCTAAAAACTAACGCTTCAACATATCACATGTCAAAGCAATAAAAAACAACGCTTTTACATTTTGAAGGACTTGGGTAGTTTCATGTCAAAGTGGTAAAAATAGAGCTTTTACATGTCATATGTAAAAGCGGTGAAAATCAGCACTACTGCATGTGGGAAGGACACTTAAGTGTAAGAGCACTAAAAAACTGAATCTTTACATGTCATATGTAAAATCAGTGAAAAACATATCTTCTACATGTGACTTGAGATTTGAGATGTAGAAGCGCTAAAAAATAGCGCTCCGACATTTCACATGTAAGAGCGAAAAAAATCAGTGCTCCTACATTTCACATGTAAGGGAAAAAAAAATCAGCGCTCCTACATTTCACATGTAAGAGCAAAAAAAATCAGCGCTCCTACATTTCACATGTAAGAGCAAAAAAAATCAGTGCTCCTACATGTGACTTGAGGTTTGAGATGCAAAAGCACTAAAAAACAACACTCCAGCATTCACATGTAAGAGCAAAAAAATTTAGCGCTCCTACATGTGCCTTGAGGTTTGAGATGCACAAGTGCTAAAAAACAGTGCTCCAACATTTCACATGTAAGAGTGAAAAAAATCAGTGCTCCTATATTTCACATGTAAGAGCGAAAAAAATCAGCGCTCCTACATTTCACATGTAAGAGCAAAAAAATTAGCGCTTCTACATGTGACTTGAGGTTTGAGATGTAGAAGTGCTAAAAAATAATGCTCTTACATTTCACATGTAAGAGTGAAAAAAAATAGCGCTCCTACATGTGACTTGAGGTTTGAGATGCAGAAGCGCTAAAAAACAACGCTTTGACATTTCACATGTAAGAGCGAAAAAAAACAGCGCTCCTACATGTGATACGTAAAAGCGCTAAAAAACACCCCGCTCTTGCATGTGCCAGAAAATGACTAAGGCATGAAATATGCAAGAGCGCTAAAAATCAAAGCTCCTGCATGAAATATGTAAAAGCGATGAAAAACAAAGCTCCTACATGAAATATGTAAAAGCGGTGAAAAACAGAGCTCTTGTACGTGCATAAAATTTTCAAACTCCCAAAATTGAATTTTTACAACTTGGTTTAAAATGCGATTTTTGATGAACTAAAAAATTTTAATGCTCAAAATGACTTTTTGAGGATGGGGAACCACACACGAGGACCAATGCAACTTTCCTTGTTTTACATGCTTAGATTACATGGGCTACGAAATAGACAAGTTTCGTAGGGGTTATCCGACGAATTGCGCGCACTGAATTCGAGGATAACAATTGGCTCTAGCTGGGGAGCTTCCTTCAATTGTTCTTTGAGACAAATGAAGGGAGAAGAACTCCAGACGCCAAGTGCCTTTATCCATCCATTGGGCAACAGAGTCGAGCATGACTGACACAAAGAAAATCTACGAAAACAAGACACAAACTTATGCAAATGCACTTATTGAAAAGGTTAAAACCTACCTAATTAAAACTATCCATCAATGAAACCATTCACAGGTTCAACAAAATAGTTGCCTTTCTTCAACAACTTGCAATGTCTTCTATGATCATTAGAAGCTACATGTAAATTAAATTGAGGCACTGCTTCTTGAAAGAGATGAACACGTTTGACTACCTTTGAAAATATATCAGATATACTATTGCTCCGAACTGAATCATTGAATTCAGACTGCTCTTGTGCATCTACAAATAAATCTTTAGTTGCATTCTCAAGTTTATCTTCACACTCAGGTACAATTGAACCTTTGTCTTCCCATTGGCCTCCAACCAAGCAAGATGTCTTATGGTACGTCCCCTCGATTGGTCAAAGATTGAATGCTCCTTATCAGTTGCTACTTGAACAACTGATTCATCAACCATGGCAACCTCATGTTGGTCAAAATGATCTCCTTCATGTGATTCAGATGAAGATATGACTGCACTGTATACTTTAGTATGTTGTTCGCCATCTTTAGACTTGGGAAAATCTGAATTATTAATAAGAAGGTCCTCATTATGCCTTTGGGAAGTTCTTTTATGCAACACATGTTCAAGTTCATGACCTCAAAACACAGATGCATTCTTTTCATCTTGACTGAGACCTTTGTGCATTTCCATCTTTTCAGATCTCAAGATAAGATTGTCTTCATTCACTTGAACTTCAGCAAAATGACTTTCATCTTTCTACTTTTCATCAATGGCTTTCTGGGACTACATAAACCAAAATTGGGAGTCACTAGCTATGTTTGCTTCCTTTTCCCGGAAGAGAATAACGAGATCACTTGGATTGGAGTCAGGATGCTTTGCTACTACTTTTACTAATGGTGCCTCAAGAGCAAGCCTCTTCAGAGGTGAAGATAACTTGTGTTGATTCCCAACAATAAAATTATGAGCAACATTTAAAAGTGACCTCCATGGTATGTCCTTGTGAGGCACAAAAAACACACCTTGAGCTAGCTACTTTTTGAGGACAAGTAGCTCATTTTCCAACCTTTGCACCATATGATCTTTTCTTGTGATGGAAGAAAATAACTCCAAAGAAGTGCTTTCTTCATATTCATTTGATTCAATTCTTATTTGCCCAGCAAGAATGAGATCATCTTCATTTTTTGTTGCCAATGTCTACACAACTGCAAGAGTAGTTGGGGTTGCTCTTCTCAATAGGAAACCAACTTTGGGCACTTGAGAATTTACAAAGAAACATTTCAAATTCTCAGTTGTAGGTTGAGCAGCAGTTGGAATTCTTCATGTCAACTTGTTGAAGTGAGCAATGAACTCATGCATAGGCATGGGAGATTCCTTCTTCAACTATGTGAGTTGAGCCAACAAAGCATGAGAGTCTTCAAGAGGTTTGAACCTTTCTTCAAACTTGGATATGAGAGTTGCCTGGTTTGTGATGGTACGTGGTACTAATGATAAAACCAATCTGCAATGACAGCTTGGAGAGTCTCCACAAACAACCTTATAGATACATCTTCGTGTTCAACACCATGAACTCCACAAGTGATGTAGAAAGAAGCAACATGCTCATCAAGATGTTGTTGTCCATCACCAAAGAACTTGGGAAAGTTCTTCTGTGAGCCTTCAGGAAGAGCATGTAGGGGTAGAGCTAGACTCAATGAACCAAAAGCATTTCCCCAAGGACCTTGAGCAGCCATTTACATGTCCTTGGTGAAAGCTTGAAAAACTTACAAGAAAATAAATTACAACGAAAAAGGACACGGGTATACTTCAAACGAAAGCGTGATGCTCTTGAATGTGTATCGTGTCCCCAACAGAGTCACCACAAAAACTGTTGGGTGAAAATTATGTAATCCCTTTTAACATATTACAAAACTTGATTTTAGCCACAACTATGTGAGATACAATCTCTCCTCTCAGAAAGGGGAGGTGCCCTTCTTACTGCTTATTAAAATTAAGTAAAACTAATTAAGTATTCACAAAAATGTACACTACAATTAAGATATGGGGTGTGTCACATTCATATTTCTCTTTTTTTTCAGAGAATATGTTTTACAATGCTTCACAGTTTTAAGTTCCTGATTCGATACAACTTCAAACTAGAAACAAAAGCAGTAATTCCAATATTCATATCTTGTCAAAGCAAATCTTAGGAATACCAATATGATAATGATAAACGATAAAACAAAAAAACTCACGAAGGCACAAAGTTGTTTCGTAGCTTTCACCAATGAATCCTTGAGATATGTAACCATCGTTGTATTAGAAGCACAAAGTCTTCTAGATACTCCATGATAGATCCACAAACAACATGAACAAATACAAGCACAAATTCTTGTAGATAATTCACCAATAGTATTCAATCAATATCATAAATTCGAATAAAAGAGTGCAACTCAAAGTTTACACAGATTTACTCAAAGCCCTTTAGATATCAATCACTAATCACTACCAACTTCAATCAAATCCAAAACATAATCGATTCCAACTCAAAGTTTGGTATGCAACTCTCTTCTTTATTGATCAAAATATATTCAAAAAGATGCACACAAAGTTTCATTTATTTGCTTCTCAAATGGGAAACACTTCGTTGCAAAAGAAAAAAGATCAAGATTACAATAGAATCCTCTCTTATTTATAGATGGGAAAGGAGAGCAAAATTAGGAAAATCATATAAGAGTGAATCTAGGAAAATTTGACCTAACTAGTTGACTTATTCAAAAATGTTGTCCATCGTTTTAGGAGAACATATTTGCTTACATGTGATTACATTTATCAAAATGACATGTAAAATGTCAAAGACTATTTACATAAAGCATGAAAAACGCCAAAATTATCTAAAATTAGAAACACAAAAAGTCTTTATGGTTCCTTGCATTGGGCACGAAAGTCTTCATATTTCTTCACTGTCTCCTGCAAGAATTTCTCATCCGGACCAACTATATAATCAACAATGGTATGAACTCTTGTGATTGATCTTCTCGCAGATTAGCAAATTTTCTTGCATCTATCCAGATTTGACTTAAGATTGTCAAGAGCAAGCCGTACATCACATATGGCATTCATTGGAGCCTTTGAAAAATCTTCGTCTTCAAATTCTTCTTGAACCATTAATGAAAACTTCTTTGAAAAACTGAAACATGGGAAAAAAATTATAATTGTACTTTAGAGCCTTCTTGCTTGGTGATAGGTAGGAACTTGATCAAAACTGCTTCAGAATCTGGGCACAAGAGATCAAAATGTATGCAAGAGTAGGCTTAACAATTTTGATGCAAAGGTAGGAAAAAATGAGGTTTTAGCATGGGGTATTGCACTTCATATGTAATTACTCAAATTTTCAAGACACTGCATATTGGATGTAAATATGGGCAATTTCATGGATTTGGGAAGCTTGAATGCGATGATGGCGAAGAACAAAGTGGAAGCGAGCAAACTAGCAAATGGATGTGAGCAATGGAGCAAGAAAAATTGAGTGAAGCAGGCAAAACGAAGCTCAAAATGCATTTTTGGATGATTTTTGAACGTTCAGTGAAAAACTATTTTTTGTGTAAGGGCGCTGAAAATCAATGCTCCGACATCTTGAAATTTTGTTTTTTATGTAATAGTGCTGAAAATCACCACTCCAACATGCTTTGAAGACTTGGAAAAAACTCATGTTCGGGCGCTAAAAATCGGCGCTTCAACATTTGGGAGGAAGTTCATCTTCATGTACTAGCACTAAAAATCCCCTCTTACATCTTGGAAGATTTGCATATTATTCACAAGTGCTAAAAAAAAGCGCTCTGACATGTTTTGGAAGGAAATTGTATTTTGTGTAAAAGTGCTAAAAAACAACGCTTCAACATATCACATGTCAAAGCGATAAAAACCAACGCTTTTACATTTTGAAGGACTTGGGTAGTTTCATGTCAAAGTGGTAAAAACTAAAGTTTTTACATGGCATATGTAAAAGTGGTGAAAATCAACATTTCTGCATTTGGGAAGGACACTTGAGTGTAAGAGTGCTAAAAAACTGAGCCTTTACATGTCATATGTAAAAGCGGTGAAAAACAAAGCTTCTACATGTGATTTGAGATTTGAGATGTAGAAGCGCTAAAAAATAGCGCTCCGACATTTCACATGTAAGAGTGAAAAAAATTAGCGCTCCTACATTTCACATGTAAGATCAAAAAAATCGACACTCCTACATGTGACTTGAGGTTTGAGATGCAGAAGCACTAAAAAACAATGCTTCGACATTTCACACGTAAGAGTGAAAAGAAAAATTAGCACTGCTACCTGTGATATGTAAAAGCAATAAAAAAAACCCGCTCTTGCATGTGCCAAAAAATGACTATTGCATGAAATATGCAAGAGCGCTAAAAATCAGAGCTCCTGCATGAAATATGTAAAAGCGGTGAAAAACAAAGCTCCTGCATGAAATATGTAAAAGCGGTGAAAAACAGAGCTCCTGCATGAAATATGTAAAAGCGGTGAAAAACAAAGCTCTTGCATGTGCATAAAATTTTCTAACTCCCAAAATTAATTTTTCACAACTTGGTTTAAAATGCGAATTTTGACGAACTAATAAAGGTTAATGCTCAAAATGACTTTTTGAGGATGGGGAACTACAAATGAGGACTAATGCAACTTGCCTTGTTTTGCATGCTTAGAGTATGTGGGCTACAAAATAGACAAGTTTTGTAGGGGTTATCCCATGAATTGAGCGCATTGAATTCAAGGATAACACGTGTTTAATTGATGAGATGTGGTGGTTTACCAAGATGAACTATCAACATACTCTAAGGATAGGAAATATCATTGCGGGAAAAAATAGAGCTGATCTTTAAAAGGTGCATTGAATATAAGATTTCTATAAATTCAAAGAAGTGCATATTTAGTGTGGAAGAAGCTAAAAATTTGGGAAAATTGTATCAAAGGATGGGGTTAAAATAGATCTAGAAAGAGTAAAAGTGATTTACCTCATCCCTCATCCTAAAATAGTGAAGGACATGCAATCCTTCTTATGGAAAATCGACTTTGTTAGGAGATTCATCCCTAACTTTGTTGAGAAGACAAAATCTATCTCCAAGATATTAAGAACGCGTTAATCAATCACACAAAGTGATTAATTAGTTGAAGCATTTATGAATATCATGGAAGCTCTTAAAGGAGCATCAATCTTGGCAATAATAGACTATTCTAAACCCTCCCAAATCTTCTAATTTTCCTTATTTTATAATATTGTTGTGTTACTCCAAAATAATAGGAATGGATATGAGAATCCTATTGTATTTTTCAAACATTATTTATAGGGCATTGAATTGAAGTATTCAATAATGGAAAAAATACTTACATCCTTGCCAAAGCCATGAAGAATTATAGGCCATATCTAATAGGTACAAAGATTATTGCATATGTGTCACATACAATAGTGAAATACATATTCACTTAGTAGGAAGCCTCAATTAAGAGATGTAAGTGGATCAATAAGGCCCAATAATATGATATTGAGGTACAACCAACACAATTGGTAAGAGGTCAAAACATAGCTAAACTAATCACATATACAAATTTAGAAGTAATTGGGGTCAATAAAATAAATTTTGATTGTGCATATACATGTTATAATTGAAGGATGATCCATGGCATAAAGATATTATCTTTTACTTGGGAAGCATGAGATGTCCCCTTAAGATTAATGATAACAAACAAAAAAACTCTTAACTTGCAATCTCAAAAATATATGTTGGTACAAGACGATTTGATGCGGAGAAATCCCATAGGGTTGGTACTCAAATACTTAAATCAAGAATTATCTAATAAGGTGATGCATGAATGTCAAAAAGAAATTTATGGATGAATTTTCAAGGTGAATACTACTACACATAAGGTCCTCAAGGTAGGATATTGGTAGCCTACCTTATTCAAGTATGTGGCAAGAAGAGTAAGAAAATGTGATACTTGCCAAATATTTTTAGGTAAGTTAAAATATTGTTGGTGACCTTGTTTTGACATATGTGATGGTATAAGATCCTTTAGAGTAGTGGGGAATTGATTTCATAAGATAAATCTAAGAAATATTAGGCAATATATATATAAATGGATTCTTGTAGCCATTTTTTACTTCACCAAATGGGTTGAGGAAATTCCAACTTGTAATGCTACATCAAAGGTGGTAGTTGAATTCTTATTGAACAACCTAATAACTAGGTTTGGTGTACCTACAAGAATCATTATAGATAATGCCATGTGTTTTAGATCCCATGATATTTCAAATTTGTATATTAAGTACGAGATTGGTTTGATTCACTCACCTCCTTATCATCTTCAAGAAAATGTACAAGTTGAGTCAAACAAAAAAAGCCTCATGAAGATCGACATATAAAATTTGGATGTGAGCAAGAAAATGTGGGATGATAAATTGAAATATAAATTTTTGGATGATAGAGTGATCTAGAAGATGACTATTGGTGAGAGCCCTTTTGAACTAGTCTATGAAAAAATTGCAAAGATGTTAGTTAGTTTAGAGCTAAGTGTATATTAGCTACTATAGGATGTTTAAGGAGGAGAGAATGATGCAATCTCTTAGAGAATAATGAAGTTAACAAAGTTGGATGAGAATAGGAGTATTACACATGAGAAAATCTCATCACACAAGTGAATAATGAAACATCTATTTGGCAAGAAAGCATTGAAAAGAAGCTTCCAAGTTGGAGACATGGTCCTCATGTGGAATGCTAGATCAAAGGATAAAGGGAAATATTGGAAGTTTGATCATTTATGACTTGGGTTGTATGCAATTATACATGAGTATGGTCACAATGTGTATCAACTCAATGATTTATTAGGATATTTAATGGAGCTTCTAGTTCATGGTCAACATATTAAGCATTAATTCATATAAGTAATGATGTACTAACTTGTATATATCTCATGTGTGTGTTGTGTCCTTGTACAATCTTGACCCCTATTGGTCATGGTGAAGTGTGTTTTTCCTAGTCTTCTCTTTGTGTCCATTTCTATAGTCTGCTCTCATTGATCTAAATTCTCATTGTGCTTGCAAGTGGAACCAATCCTTAACTAGAGCCAATGTTGCAACTCAATATATGATAGTGCCAATTTTTTCTTGAGTACCAACTCCTTTGTGTGTTTTGATTATATTTTAACCATCACAAATAACTGATCTAAGAGAACTCCAAATGGGTCCTCATTGGTCAAATTTCCACATATGTTATTCTCCTTCATCCCCCATGTACCTATAGTATGTTGGAAGTTGCAAAGATCTAGTAAAATTCTAAGTATGAGGTGTTTTTGGTCATTTTCTAGTGTTTCTACAAATATGTAAACTTTTAGTGGACATTCAAACTTTTTTTGCCACTAGGATATCTAATTTCAGTGTTCACTCCTATCTAATTTTTTTTCAAGGTCTTTCACTTCACGTCTTCCATATTCCACCCCTTTTGTGGGATCTTTATGTGGGTGTAGAGATTTATCTCACCTTTAGTCCTCCCTCCATTCTTGCGTAGAATCCTTGCAAGGATTATCAAGCCTTCCTCCTATCCTTCCCTTTTCTTTCACTTCCTTCTTTTGCAAGATCTTGATGGTGGTCCAAATCTCTCCCTCTATACTATATAGCAATATCCTTTCATTTTCCACAATCTTCCTTCTATCTTTCCTTGAAGAATTTTGAAATGGATCTAAATATTTTCCTCTTCCACTTCATCCACATACCATATGTGGTTCCTCAAGTTTCCCTTGAATATTTCTTCTTTTCTTCCTTGTGGAACTCCCTTGCACCCTTGAATTTATTTCCATCCTATCTTCACTTTCTCCATCTAGTTTCAAATGTTTTTCCCTATCCCCTTCTATCCTTTTTATGTGAAATTTAAGTACACTTTTGAAGTTCCAAAAAGTCCAATTCCTATGTCCACTTTTGCATCAAAATCCCATAAATGTTCCCAACACCTTTTTTAAATCATTTCCTCTTGTGCAAAGTTTAAGTTTACTTTTGGACAACATATTTTTTGACATGGCCATCCAATCCTAGTATGTAGTTCCACAAAATTTTATCACAACTTTTCCATGATACATTTAGCAATTTTTTTAGAGTTTTAAAGTGCATCTAGAGCTCCATTCCAATGTTGAATTTTGCAAGGAAACCCTACATGCCTTGTTATCTCATTCTATTCCACTTTAGATTCTTGAATTTGTTCTTGTTCACCTCACCCACTACCCTACACTTTCTATAATGCCCTTAATGCCTAGTTTGACTCCTACAACTACTAGATTAGTCTTTCTCACCTAGAAAGCATTGTTTATTTGAAGGGAACAAATCCAAATTCAAAATCAATGATGGATGATGAAGAATGCCATGCCGCCATGAATGTGGTGGTTAAAATTTTAAACACGAGTGATCCTTGTGCCAATTCCAGGATACTATTTAAATTAATTTCATGATATTTCAAATTATTCCATATGTAGCATTGATGAAATTTAATTCCTAGTCGAGTTCCCACAAGCAATCCAATCATTGAACAAAGCACTATAAATATCAGTTATTTTGCTAGAACAATTATTTATTATTTTCTCATTTCCACGTGATTGTAATGCTAAATAAATTATAGGGTTCCAAACCTCCTATGTCCAGTTACCATTAGAGTAGCTCATTTTATAAATCATGAAGAGGTAGCTTATCCTTAGTATATATTTATAATTGAATTTCTCCATGGACATTTATAGATCTTCAAGGAAGCTTTTAAGTGATGAAGTGTTATAGTTTATTCATTTCTTAGGGTTTTTTCTTACCACATTTGTTGGTATGAATATAATATAGATTAGATGAATGCCACAACATTCTAAATCATTCTTTTTAATGGTATTTTCATTACTATATGTGTATTTCTAGAGTTTGGAGAGGGATTATTAATCATGTTTAGTTATTGATATTATTCAACGTGTCGTGCCTTTTGGTAAATTCAACTCTATAACCCAATATACGAAATCGATCCTTGACATGTTGACTCTCCATGCACCTTTAAATGAAAAATAACTTTGACCAATAGTTTAGGAGTAGAAATTAGTTTGTATACTCTTCATATTTTGATCTTTTAACTAGGGAAAACATTGTAGTGCACCTAAATAATTTTACCTTAAGATAATCATGTCTTACATACCTTCATCTTGTCTTATTACAATGATGAATTTATCAGCTTAATAGAGGTTATATGTACAATAAGTTAGTCCTTTCTCTAGTGATAAATTTTGAGACCAAATTTACATTGGAAACTACTATAGTTATTTATGGTTTGTCTATTTTTAGTCATGATTAAATTTTCTTAAATATTACCTCAAGGAATACCTTCCTAGGTCTAAGCTAAGCCCAAAGTCAAGGAGAGCTTATCTATTCTTAGTAATTGCTAATCATCACTCTTATTTTATTGATGAGCAAGTCTATCCACCTTTAAGAATGATATATCCTTGGAATTGAAGTGGAAGTATCTCTCTAGAAGTGTGAGCAATAATTTTGGGACCCAACAATTGGGGCACAATTAATTTTTAAAAATAAGGTCAAAATGCTATAATATTTTTATTTTTGAAGTGTATGCAAATAAGACATTTAATTTATTAATAGTGGATTGTCATAAAATATTGTGTGGAAGCACAAATCAATCAATAAATAAAATCAACAAACCACGAAGTAGCAACACAAAACACTAGAGTTATGCGAGGAAACACTTTTGGGAAAAAAAGTCCACCAAAAAAAGAGGGCAAGTATGTATTAATCTTCAATTGACAACATAAAATATTAACACATTTCACTCTACACTTTAACAACATATGTATATCTATAAAAATTGAAATAAAACTACTATATCATACCTCCAATACATAGGTAAATAGATACAAAATCATAAATGATTTGACCAAAATAATTTGCATAACAAAACTATGGTATCATGTGAAAAACCCTACCCCCCACCTTGGAGAGTATCTTTAGAGAATAGTAAACATGATCATTGACTTCACATGGAAATCACATGGGCATAATTGATGCATCCTCAAATAGCACATGGAGTTCCATAAAGATATCTTTGACTCATAACTGCTTGGCGACTCACATCCTCAAGTGTTGTGCTCTATGTTGGAGATGATAACTCATGTGGGTCCTATAAATTATAACAAAATTCTCTACTCCTCAATCATAGTGCTTAGAATTTGAAAATATCATTTAATGGGTCCAAAATCAAATGTAACAATCATTGTAGCGCTCCACCTCCTTATGAAATGCATATGATAACTAATAACAATATTCTAGGAGAATCTAAATTATAAATTATTTCTTCAATTAGACCCTAGGCATCCAATTACATCTTCCAAGATATGTTGGTGAGACATAAAATATATATAGGACTTATAAGGTTAATGACACCTTAATCCTAACAATAAAAATAACAATAACACATAGCACTAGATTTACATGGAGAAATGCTTTTAGGAAAAAACTTGCCACCAAAGAGGTATCCATCTTGTATTAATTTTAAGAACATGATTACACCAATACAATCTACTCAACTATCTTTAGTCTAACAACATTTTGACTACTTAATAATACTTCACCTACTAACACTATGAAACCTTTATCTCATACACTTAGTTGATAGAACAAAAGAAACGAGAAACCATCAATTGGTTTTTGTAAACTAGTCGCCACTAAAGTGATTGTCCACACAATGTTCTACTCTTCCCAATGTAACTCCCATTGTTAACCTTTTACATGGCCTCTTTATTCAACACCATTACAATAATATTCTAGTATCTCTAAATATTCATTTTTAGGCTAAATATCTAGCATCATTAAGGGTTTCCACCTTTTACCTTTTTTTTTCCTCAAGTGTTGTATTGTGAAACTTTGGAGCTCTTTTTCTCACTTTTATGACATTTTTGAGGGTTCTAACAATCTCTCTACCGGTCGTCAATCATTTTAAGGTGTACGTCTTGTTGAGATCTTTATTTAGAAAATAAATTAGAGTTCTAGATCACATGTTATGCCTTCTAAAAAGTATATGGAGAAAATAGCATTAGACATAAGATTGCAAGTGAATAGCACACTAATCCTAACTTGTGTCCTAATCACTTTAAATTTGATTGAAATATGATATAATCAAACTATTTTGATTGATATGCAACCCAATCAAATGAAATTTGATCATAATGTAACCTAATCAAACCAATTTTTATGGAATGTGTCCTAATTAGACCAAATTTAACTAAAATATGTCTTGAGAAGAGCACTTGAATTGAATACAAACAAAATGTGTCTTCATCAGGCCATTTGATTGAAATAGAACCTAATTGTAGTAAATTCAAGTGAAATATGGTGTAATTAGACTAATTTGAATTAAACTTGATTTTATTTGATTGAATTTGATCAAAATATGGCATAATTAGCCTAATTTTATCAAAAGAAGATTTAACAAAATCTAATTTGATAGATGTGACATAATCACATAAATTTGATTAAAATGTGACATGATTTTTTATTGACATGCTACCTAATTAGACCATTCTAAATTTTAAAAAAAGACTATTCTAAATAAAATATGCCTCGATCAAATCAAATTTAATAAAAATCAAACCAATTACGTTGAATCAAAATTAAAATCTAATATAATCTAATTAAAATTTGGTCAATACACTACATAATCAAACCAATTTAACCAAAATGTGATCTAATCAAACTAATTTGAACAAAACACATTATAATTTTTTCCTATTATTAATAGATAGAAAAATTCTCTTAAAATTGAATACCAAATGTTCATCCTCCATAACCATAAGAGGAATCGCGATTCTTTATGTAACACCTTTGACCTTCTGAATGAATGAATGAAAGATTTTAATAACATTCGTGAGACCAAATAGTCTATAGGACCAAGAGCAATAAAAGAATAACATTCCAACACAATCAAGGACACACAAGCTAAGCAAAAGTCTTATAAAAATTGAACACTTTTTTTTATGTTAGATCTTCAATTGTGGATCTTGATTATAAAGCTTGTTGTTTTGACTAGCTTCATCTCTTCAAATAAGGTGGTTAGGTTGCTCATGTTCAAGTTGTCTTCATACTTAATTTAAATGTTACATAGAATTCACACTCCACGATGTAGTGCCATTATGATTCTAGCACTCCCTTGTTATAAAATAGATATGATCTCATTTCTCATTCTTCCTTAATTATTATCCACTTATCATAATTCAAATGATATGATAGTCCTTAACGAAATAATCAATATCTTCACCTTTTTAATTTCTACTTTTATATAAACTTTCTTACCATTATCCAAAATAGAATTAAACTCTTAATTTTATCCATATAACAGTCCTAATTTTTTCTTTAAGATAACCATAATCACTATCCAAACTCGTTTAAACATACCAATTACTAGCAACTAAAAAAAATCCGTAGCGTACAAATTTTACAAAAATCTTTCTCCTCAAACTAAAATGCCTAAAATTTATTAACAACTAAAAATCATGATAATGTTTAGCAATTATAAAATTAAAAACCAAGCGTTGGATGAACAAGCCCCAAAACCATGGGCTATACGTGTTAAATTGAAATACTGGAGAAGCATTTAATTTTTGTTTAATAAAAAAACCAGAGCTAGAATTTTGCAATAGAAAACAATGTTATCTATTTTAACGAGAGCACGAGGTTGGAGAGCTAATGGGTACTCTCAAGGCAGTTGCTGTTCTTTCTGGAACCCAAAATGTCAGTGGTGTCATCCAATTTACACAGCATATCAATGGTATCAATTCAATCCTTATTCAAATTCAATTTCTTCCCCCAAAAAAAAATAAAAATAAAAATCTTGTGCTCGGTATGATAAAACAATCTATATGTATGCATGCAAAAACAGGACCCACAAAGGTGTTTGGAAAAGTAACAGGCCTCAAGCCCGGCCTTCATGGTTTCCATGTTCATGCAATGGGTGATACCACCAATGGTTGCCTCTCCACAGGTATGTGTGATTAATATCCTATCTGCACTCCCATCTGTTAATTGACATAAGATTAAGATAAATAAAAATTCAATTATCTTCTTTGTTTAGGAAGGAGAATGACTTATGATCTAATGCCAAGGTTATAATTATAGGCCCACATTACAACCCATTGAACAAGGAACATGGTGCTCCTCGGGATGAAAACCGCCATGCTGGTGATTTGGGCAATATAATTGCTGGACGGGATGGTAGGTTGTTATTGCTTTCCCCTTCCATTGTTTTTAGTAGTTTACTTTTAAATCTCACCCGGTGTACCATCAAGCTTATGAGTTATAGATAGTGCTAGAGGTTTCTATTCTATCAAAATTCGCTTCAGATTTCCTACAACATTGGTGGTGTTCAGAGTATTGTTCAACCAGAGTAATCATTTTGCCCTGCCACTAGACTATGGCTAGCTGGGCTGTTTAGGTTTTTTAAATTTAAAGAATGGTTTCTTGAACTCACGGGGATGTGTGATAGTGTCAGTTTCATTCTGGGTGTCCATCTTTGATCTTCGTCAACTCATTTCACTGATTGGTCTCTCCTCCAAGTGGATATTTGTTACCTGTATTTGGGTTTTAGCAGCTTTGAATTCATCCCCATCACTTTAACTATATTGATTTAGTGTTAAGCATGTGGTTACTTATCAAAACATGGTATTCTTTTTCGGCTAGTATTTTATAGTTTGTAATTGGATGCACTGCTAAGTACTACTAAGGTGCAGTGACCTACTTTGTTTAACTGTAGACATTGACATATTTTATTTCCTTTTGAATCATGATAGGCTGGAAACCAAATTCCAAAACCGTTCTACATCCAGGAAACTTATGGAAAGTTTTGCTAAAGAGACTTGAAACTCATGGCAGATTTGAAAATAGTTCTCCAGTTTTCAACCAGACTCCAGGAGATTCTGGGATTGGAACCTGGCTTTCCTGAAGTTTCCAATATGATATCTGGGAAAGAAAGAAATTATAACTATATTAATGTCTAGGAATGACCAAGAAAGGTAAAATGGGCAGCAAAGTGCATCAGTTACAATAGCAAAGAACTAGGGCAAAAAAGACCCTATACTTGAAGCAAATTCAATAAAGCATGAAAATTATGAAAAACAGAGAAATGAAAAAATGGGGGTTATCCCAAAAAGGTTGATCCACAAACTAGTACAAGTATAAATAAAAGCGTGAGGGGAAGATCCCTTAAAGTAGTGGAAGTCGATGAAGACCACTCAAATGGGGAATCAAAGGGTACCAGTATTTTGGGATGCATTGGAGGAGCCAACAATATTATCATCAATCACTATAGGAGTACCAATACAGAGTATGAGAATGCTTGTTGGAGAAAGGCTAGGGCTAAGGGAATCAGCTCAACAATCCTAGGAGGTAGTTGATTCCACATAGAACCTTTCCTAACACTCAAAGCTGAAGAGTTTGCTGGTGGTAGAGAAGAAATAAGTAACATAAGCCTGCCCCCAAGATTTGTGCTGTGAAAGAGGGGTGTTAGAGTAACACTCCTAATCCTATAGTGTGTATTGGATTATGAGTAGTCAGTTTGTGGCTACCTTAACTCTTAAATAAGCTATATCATTATTATAATCATAAATAGGTAGTTAGGTCGTCCTAGGGGTTTTAGTTAATTATGTAAGTCGGCTTGGGTGGCAATTGAGGCTAAGTTACCGATTCGCTGGGAAGAGGCTCTGGATACGATTTGATTCGTACCAGATACAAAATTCGGGTACGGTACGCCTTGGGTTCGGTCAGGATACGGAATTCCACCTGTAGATTCTATCTGGATATGTCGGTTGCCTGCAGATTCGACCAGGATACGGCAAAACAAATCCAAGGAGAATCCACGACGAATCCAGGCGTGAAAACGCCCAGTCCGTAGAATAAAGTGACTTTTTAGCATTTTTTAATCATTTTTTTGACCGAATGTTGACTTCTAAATATTTTAATATTCATTCCAACCCTAATTCGTGCCTCCAAAAACACTAAATAGGTAAAAACAATCTCATTTAACAATTTGTGAATGAAAAACAAGTTTTTTTGCCTCCATTGCTGAACTTTCTCTCTTGCTTGCACAAGCTTGAATAGACTTGAAGGCTGATCGTTGGTTGTTCAAAGTTGATTGTTGTGCTATTCCTAAGCACTTGCAAGTGTCCGTTCGTTGCCAAGAAGATCGTAGAGCAAGATTTGTTCAAAAGAGGTAGGTTTCTTTGAAGTTTTTTGATTTTTTTCTTACATTTTTTTTAACAAATGAACTATTTTGTTTTGTTTTTATTGTTTTCATTCTTTTAAGTTTTTTAATTTCAAATTTTAGTACCAAAATTATTTCAATTTGTTGTGCCTTAGGTATTACAATGGCATCCACTTCTAACTCCTCAGGCCAATCTCGTTTCAAAATAAATGCAATCTCTCCCCTTTGGAAATATGTAGAAATGGTTCAACAATGTCCAGGTGGTGGAGTATTTATTTGGATTTGTAGTCATTGCAAAGTTCAATATATGAGCTCATAAAGTTGAGTGAAAGCCTACTTGTGTAAGATCCCTGGTAATGGCATCAAACCTTGTCCAAGACTTCCAGAAGGTGATGGAAAAGGCCTTATAGATGACGTGGTGTTGAAATATATTGCTGAGCAAGAAAAAGCAAAGCAAAAAGTTGGTAGTCTTAAAACAAGCCATCCTTTGAAGAAAGGATCTCGATCCATGAAACCCCCTACACCACCACCTACTTATCTTCCACCTACACAAAGCCATCCATTTATGAACATCCCTCAAGAGCATACCATGCCCTCATCAAATAAAAGATCTAAGGGACCGTTGGAAGCTTCATTTCAGAATGAGGCAAGAAAGATTGCTGATCAAGACATAGCAAGATGTGTCTATGCCAATGGATTGGCATTCAACGTTGTTCGTTCACCATATTGGCAAAAAATGGTGAAATCTATTAATGAGGCTCCAAAGGGGTATAAGGGCCCAAGTTTTGAGAAGGTGCGTTGCACCTTATTGGAGAAAGAGGTGAAACATGTAGTAGACTCTTTGAAGCCCATAAGGGATTCATGGATCGAAACAGAGGTGAACATCGTTTTTGATGGATGGAAAGATGCAAAAAATCGCCCATTGATCAATGTTATTGCCGTGTCCCCTAAAGGGGCAATGTTTTTGAGAGCAGTGGATTGTGAAGGACAAGTGAAAGATTGTCCATTTATTGCTAACATCCTTTGCCAAGCTATTGAAGAAGTGGGCCATCAAAATGTTGTGCAAGTTGTAACTGACAAAGCCAAAAATTGTAGGGCTGCAGGGTTATTGATTGAGGAGAAGTATCCACATTTTTTGGACACCTTGTGCTATCCACTCCCTCAATTTAATGCTACAAAAAATTGGATCCAAAATTGAGTGGATCAAACAGGTGTATGTTGAGGGCGAAGACATCCAAATGTTTGTCACCAACCACCATATGACACAAGGAATATTCAGACAATTCTCAAAATTGGAATTGTTGAAGGTAAGTTAATTCTCAATATTTTTAAATTTTTAATTTTCTTTTAATTTTTAATTTTTAATTTGTAAATACTAAATTTAAATTATATTTTAATTTTAATTTTGATTTCCAAACAGGTTTCTAAGACCCGTTTTGCCTCCAACACAATTGTGTTGAGATGACTTATAAAGGTTCGTGAGGCACTTTGTACCATGGTAATCAGTCCTAATTGGACCATATGGAGGCAATCTAGCAGTGAAAGGGCAAATAGGGTCAAGCAAAGGATCCTAGATGATAGTTGGTGGGATTGTGTTGAGTACCTGGTTAGTTTCACCGAGCCTATATTGCGCATGATCCGTTACACAGACATGGATAGACCTTGTTTGGGAGAAGTATATGATGGTATTGACTCAATGATTGAGGATATGAAAACCATCATCAATGCAAAAGAGGAAGATCCTGAAGAAAAATTCTTCAAAGAGCTACAGGAAATCATGGTTGATAGATGGAACAAAATGACCACTCCATTGCATCTTCTCGCTTTTGCATTGAGTCCCAAATATTATAGTCCTGAGATACTTTCTACTTCATCAAGAGTTGCTCCATATAGGGATGTTGAAGTGGCTCAAGGGTACAAGGCAGCACTTCGTAGAATCTTCAGTGATCGTGACCAACGTGATTGAGTGAGGGCTGAGTTCATGGCTTTTGCATGCTCTGGTAGTGTTGATCAAAATCTTGATGCTCTTCGAGACAAGTACAAGGTGGATGCTCATAGTTGGTGGTACTTTCATGGGCAAGAATACATGCACCTCCAACCTATTGCAATTAAAATTTTATCCCAAGTAAGTTTTATATTTTGTAATTTTAATTTTAATTTATAATTTTATATCAATTAATAATTTTGTTTAGTTAAACTTAAATTAAAAAAATTGTAACTCTTAACTATTTAATTTGGTCTTAATAGGTTGCTAGTTCATCTTCTTCTGAGAGGAATTGGAGCACATACTCCTTCATCCACTCAATAAAACGCAATAGGCTACATTCATAAAAGGCAGAGGACTTGGTGTATGTGCATTCGAACTTGCGCCCCCTTACACACAAGCAAAGTTCCTACAAAGAAGGAGACACAAGGAGGTGGGATATTGAGCCAGAGTAGCTTGACTTGGATGCTTCCACAAGTCACTTAGCTGCACTTGATATTGATGATGAGTATGAGCCTGAAGCAGTTACTGAGTATGAGAGTGGTAGTGTTAGTGCTAGTGGTAGTGCTTGTGCGAGTGCCACTAATGCTATTTGTGGTTATACACAGAATGTAGCATCTAATGATGTTGATGATGTTGCTTTTTTTGATGACCCATATGATTCAGATTGATCAATGATCAATAATAGCTGATTGTAAACACTTGACATTTTATGTTTGAACTTTAATTTATAATTTTATATCATGACATTTGAGTAATCGCTAATATTTTAATATTTGACTTAGTGACTATGAAAGTGGTGATGTATTTTTGCTATGTTATTAGACTATTAATATGGTGGTGTATTCTAAACGCAATTACTACTACAAATATGTATATATTTCTGATTTTTATATGTTTTTTGTATTGCCGTACCCAAACCGTACCCAACCCCAATTTTTTTTGACCGAATCCTGTACCGGATTCGCGTACCCGTACCCGAATCCAAAAACGATTCGGTAACTTAGAATTGAGGCATAATTAGGTATATATGGGAGCTAGTGGGTAGCTATTATCATCATATTGAGTATTGTTTCTTATTAATGTCTATTGGAGGTATCCCCCTCAAAATGGATTAGGAGGTTGCCCCCTCAAAGTGGCATACTATTATCACGTATTTGCACCATATTTACTATTATATTCTTCTATTGTGTAAGTTGTTTCATTACAAGTGGTATTAGCGCATGATCTTGGCATTGTGAAGGCAAGAAACAAGGGAAATTTTTTGGAGATCATTTTGGAAAGTGCTTATCTTTCTCATTTTGGTGATTTTCAAAGGTTTTTTCAAGGACATATTGAGGCTAATATAGTCCAGATTTGGGATAATTTGGAGTAGAACCTCAAAGTGGATTAGGAGGTTGCCCCCTCAAAGTGGCATATTATTATCAAATATTTGCAACATATTTTCTATTTCTTTTTATTGTGCAATTTGTTTCATTACAAGTGGTATCTGTGATGTCCCCATCCTAGTCAGCGCAGCTGGTGACGAGGTTAGCCTATTATTCGATCCTCGTAGGCTGACAGGAGTGTGCAGAGGATCATCTAGGGCAGTTACTCAGTGTCTGGTAGCTCCAGTTTTGCAGTTGTTTCAGGTTGGGCCTTCGCAGAATCTTCCAGAGTGCATTTTCAGGAACTTTCTATTTTTAGAAAGTTAGGTCAGGCGGAAGCTGCTATTTTGGGCAGGGCACCTGGTTCAACTATTCAGCTCAGAGTCGACCCAGTTCAGCAGTTTGATGATCAGACGGAGAAATAAGGAGTATTTAATGATTTATGAAATATTTAATATTTTGACTTATATTAAAGTCACTTTATTGAAATATTTAAATATTTAATTAATTTGGCCTATTATAAAGTATTTTTTTTATACTTTATAATAATGAATTAATATTTGATAAAGTGAATAATTATTATTCACTTAATAAGAAGCCAATTAATTATTAATGATTTCTCCTAAAGTAAAAGGGCGAATTAAATCATATTATTAAATGATTATTTTAAAAGAAGATTAGGTCGAACTTCTCAAAGGAGAATATATAATCTTTCAAGGCAAAATCGAACTATTATGAGATTATTATTCGACTTTTGTCTTTTTGCTCTGAGCATTGGAGTTTGCAAACCCTAGGGTTTCTGGCAGACAGACGTTTCTGGAGAACGAAAACTCTTCAGGAATTAGGCAGACTGAGACTGTGAAATACCAGTTTAAGCTTGCATCTGGGTGACTTCATTCAGGAGTTACAGATTTGATTTATCGACAGATTCATCAGAGATTTACAGAGTTATTCATCAGTTAATAAAGGCGACTTCATCAGAAATCATTCAGCAGAGTTTGGCACATTTTCCAAGGAGCCGTACTTTATCATTTATTGCTGCAGCAGGCCGTACTTTCTGTACCAGCAGGCCGTACATTTCTTATCAGTGAAAGGATGCCTCCATTCTTCAGACTTTGTGGATTGGATCTAGGGCGCCTTGGTCTACTAGGGATTTTGCATTGATTTTTGAGCCTGGAGATTCTTCCATTTATTCTGGCCGTACCATCTTTCATTTGCTGCAGCCGCCATTCAGGGTCTCAATAAAATTTAATGTATTTCATTCTTAATTCAGATTTTTGTATTGTAAAAGCTCTAAAAAAGTAATATAATGGTGCGCCTATGTTCTTTGAGCATATTTGAGCTTATTGTATGAAGTTTCGAATTTATTTGAATTTGTTAGCATTTTTAGAAGAAAATCGCAGCTTTCCCTTTTGTCTGAAAACTCATCAAAACACAAAAAAAAAACCAAAACTTGCAAAAAACAACAAAATCTCAGTTAGGGTTTCGAATTGAGAACCATCAGGGTTCTGACAGTGGTATCAGAGCACAGATTTCCTGCCATCCTGTGCTTTTTTAGTTGCTTTTTCGGATTACAGTGTGCTTTTTGGATGCTTTTTCATGAGCAGAGATACGATTCATTATATTAAAGGTGTAGGGACAGGCAGAGTTGAGGATTGGACAGGTCCACCGATTCCTGAAGGTGAGACAGTGTCAGGTATATTAGGCATTCACAGGTCTAGCCCTTGCAGCAGTGAAAACAGTGTGACTACACTCATGGCAGATCAAGAAATTCCTAGAGATTCCGGGAAAGAGAAAGAAAATGCTGAGATGACTGAGGCAGAATACAGGAGTAGACATGACAACATGATGGAAATGATGTCACAGCTGATAGGTACCATAAGACAATATACTCCGCCTCACCAGCATTACATTCAGATAGGGCAGTCCAGTGGTTCGGGAGGCATAGACCAGCCACAGATGTCTGCACGACCGCAGCTGTCACCGGTTGTTCACGAGCGTAGGCCTGGACAACCTACCTTTGTCAGTAGAGAGGCACCACCGACTCCGGAGACAGAGCAACAAGGTCACCACACAGAGTTTCAGCCACAGCATGGCACTTCAGTGGCAAACGTGACCAGACTGTTTGGAGAGTATTCTACACTGGCTCCTGAGATTAGACAGTCGTTGACATTTCATGAGTTTATGGATGTGCATAAGCCCAGAGGTGGAGGAAGATTTAAGCGCAGAGCTCATCAGTACCAGCAGCCACCACAGGTGAACAAAGATCTTCAGTACGCAGTGAGCAAGATTGTCTTGCCTTATTTTGATGGCTCGGATAAGAATTCAGCGAGATCGTGGGTTCAGAAGTTAGATAATTACCTATCTTTGAGACCTATGCAGGAGGACGAGGCCATTAAATTTGCCACACTACACCTTGATGGATTGGCGCATGATTGGTGGCATCACGGCATGTACACACTAGGTCATCATTGGGTTACTACTTACCAGGATTTCATTGGCAGGCTTATTGAGCGATTTGATACAAAAGATCTAGAACTTTACTTTAGAGAGCTAGCACAGCTCAGACAGACAGGCAGTTTGGATGCTTACATTGGGGAGTTTCAAAAAACAGCAGTCATGGTGACAGGTATTTCGGAGAGGAGACTTGTCATTCTCTTCACCGAGGGATTATATGAGCCGATGAGAGGATGGGTCAAGGCATTTGATCCTCCCACCCTTCAGGAGGCGATGAGGAAGGCACGCAGTATGGAGCATGCAGCACCTCGCAGCAGGTTCTCTTCGGGTTCTACGCCAAACTCAAGGCCAAATAGATCATTTGATAGAGATAGACCATTTGACAGGAAGAGAGATCCACCTGATCCTAAAAGAAATAATGCACCACCGTTTGACAGAGAGACATTGAACGAACTACGCAAGAAGAAGTTATGTTTTTGGTGCAAGGCACCCTATGATGAAAAACATATATGCCCCCTTCGTCCTAAAGCCAAAAGTAATCAAATGGAGTGGTTTTATGAGGGTGAAGAGCAATCTAATCTGTCAGACCAGCAAGCTGATTCAGAACATTCAGATGATGAAAAGTCTGAAAATGATAGTGAACATGATGGTAGAAGGAAATTACAGGAGGCACACTTGACTAGTCTTCAGAGAGATGGCTCTTTTAGGCTACGTGGGCTCCTAGCTGGTCAGAAAGTTATAACACTACTTGACACAGGAGCGACGCACAATTTCATAGATGCACGTTTGGTTGAGAAGCGTGGCATACAGACGGAAGAGTTTGAGGGTATTCGGGTTAAGGTAGCTGATGGATACACCCTCAAGTGTGATAGGAAAATAACTGATCTGCCGATGCAATTGAACAACTATGAGTTCAAGACTGAATTCTATGTTGTTAATATGGGGGATACTGATGTGGTGTTAGGGATGGCATGGCTTCATGAATTGGGTGAGTTCACACTCAATCTACGAGACATGGAGATGAAGTTCAAGGCTAATGGGAGACCTCATGTCATCAAAGCCATTAGAGACAGTAATCTGAGGATGGTATCGTACAGACGGATGGAGAGACTCATTCGTCATGACATGGTTGACTGGGCTGCAGAGTGTATGTTAATGCCAGCACAGCAGGAGCAACAGAAGGGTGAGTATCACCCTGACATATAGATCTTGAGGACTAAACACTCCAAAGTGTTTAGTGACATCCCACCTGGTAGACCTCCAAACAGAGGCACGGAGCATATTATTGAGTTGGAGGAGGGCGCAAAGCCCGTTATGATCACTCCCTACAGACATCCGAAACGACTCAAGGATGAGATAGAGAAGACCATTAATGAGTTGTTAGCTATGGGCCATATCAGACCTAGCAAGTCACCTTTTGCTTCATCGGTTGTATTGGTGAAGAAGAAGGACGGATCACTTCGGATGTGTATTGATTACAGGCAGCTCAACAAAAGGACAATTAAGAACAGGTACCCTATTCCACGCATTGATGAGCTGATAGATGAGTTGCATGGAGCCGTCTTCTTT
This sequence comes from Sequoiadendron giganteum, assembly GCA_007115665.2. Classification (NCBI taxonomy): domain Eukaryota; kingdom Viridiplantae; phylum Streptophyta; class Pinopsida; order Cupressales; family Cupressaceae; genus Sequoiadendron; species Sequoiadendron giganteum. The sequence continues at coordinate 618,021,650 of CM021109.1, read as the reverse complement.
ACGAAGATTGATTTGAGATCAAGGTACCATTAGATTCAGATGAGGGAGCAGGATATTGAGAAAACTGCTTTCAGGTGTCATTGTGGTCACTTCGAGTTCTTGGTTATGCCCTTCGGGTTAACCAATGCACCTGCCACCTTTCAGGCAACTATGAACAGGGTTTTCAGTGCTCAGTTGAGGAGATTTGTGTTAGTCTTCTTCGACGACATTTTGGTTTATAGCAGGTCATGGGATGAGCATCTGGCTCATTTGGATGCAGTCTTGGGTATCTTAGCAGATGAGTCTTTCTATGCTAAGGAATCCAAGTGCGAGCTCGGTATGGAGGAGTTGTTATATCTGGGGCACATCATCAGTGCCAAGGGAGTGAGTATGGACCCCGAAAAGGTCTGAGCTATAGTTGAGTGGCCGGTACCCGAGAACCTTACGCAGCTCAGAGGTTTCATTGGGTTGTGTGCATTTTACAGGAGATTTGTTAGTGGGTTCTCACGACATGCCGCACCCCTTATTGACTTGACGAAGAAGGGGGCTTTTACTTGGTCACCACAGGCGCAGGAGTGCTTTGACAGGTTTAAGGTGATCATGACTTCATGTCTGGTGCTAGCATTGCCTGACTTTACGAAGTCATTTGATCTATTCTGTGATGCTTCAGGAGAGGGCATTGGTGCCGTTTTGATGCAGGAGCGACATCCGATTGCATTTGAGAGCAGGAAACTCAGGGGTCCTGAGAGATTTTACAGTATTTATGACAAGGAGATGTTAGCCATTATGCATGCATTGGCTAAGTTCAGGCAGTACCTGGTAGGCAGCAAATTCAGTGTTCGCACAGATCATAACAGCCTGAAACACTTCCTTGGACAGCGAGACCTGAATGAGAGGCAGCAAAAATGGGTCAGTAAACTGCAGTCGTATGGCTTTGATATCACCTTCATTAAGGGGGAAGCAGAATGTTGTAGCTGACGCCTTGTCTCGCAGACCTCAGTTGAATGCTTTGGCACAGATCACAGAGGATTGAAGGCACCGGATTATTGCTGAGTATGCTAAGAACCCATGGGCTTCTAGCATTGTTGACAGGACAGAGCAGGACGACAAATATACTGTTGTAGATGACTTGATCATTTACAAGGGGCGGATTCTTTTGGTTCCTGACTCCGAGGTGCGGATTACAGTCTTAAGAGCCTTTCACGACCTTCCTATGGCGGGCCATCCCGAGTACTATAAGACATACAAAATGGTTCGGGAACGATTTACTTGGAAAGGGCTGAAAACTAATGTATTACAGTATGTTCGTGAGTGTTTTGTGTGCCAGCAGAACAAACAGGAGCACACTTATCCTGCTGGATTGCTCCAGCCACTTCCGATACCTGACAGGAAGTGGGAGTGTTTATCAATGGACTTTATCACGGGTTTGCCGAAAGCCCAGGGTAAAGATTGCATCTACGTAGTGGTTGATCGGTTGACTAAGTACGCACATTTTTTCCCAATTACTACTACTTTCATAGCATCGCAGACTGCAGAGTTATTTTTCAGAGAGGTATTCCGGCTGCATGGGTTGCCTCAGGCGATAGTCAGCGATAGAGACAGTCGGTTCATGAGCAACTTTTGGCAGGAGTTGTTCAGGCTTTGTGGGACCGAACTGACACCGAGTACCAGCTACCATCCGCAGACAGATGGGCAGACAGAGATTGTCAATAAGTGGGTGGAAGGTTATTTGCGTAATTATATAGCTGGTCAGCAGAGAGCTTGGGTGAGATGGATTTATTTATGCGAGTATTGTTATAACTCGACTCACCATATGACGATATAGATGACACCCTTTATGGCTTTGTATGGGTATGAGGCGCCCAACCTTCTGGATTTGATATTGAGCGATAGCAGAGTGCCGAGTGCAGGGGATATGATGCAGAGTCAACAGGACATTTTGAGGTCTCTTCGAGACAATATCTAGCGGGCACAGAATCAGCAGAAGCAGTATGCTGATCAGAAGAGGGTTGAGCGTACTTTTGAGGTGGGTGATATGGTGTACCTCATGTTGCAGCCGTATCGTCAGTCTACTCTACGGAAGAGTGGGGCAGAGAAACTAAAACCTCGCTACTATGATCCATTTCGTGTTGTCAGATGAGTGGGCGAGGTTGCTTATGAGTTGGATTTGCCAGCTGATAGCAAGGTCCATAATATATCACGTTTCTCACCTGAAAAAGGCATTGGGTCAGCATGTGATACCCTCTCCAGTGTTGCCACCCCTTGATGACGAAGGAAAACTGATACTAGTACTTGAGGCCATCCTCGAGATGAGAGAGAGACACCTTCGGAGGCGTGTGATCAGGGAATATTTGGTCAAGTGGAGAGATTTTCCAGTTGAGGATGCTACATGGGAGTCAGAGGAGATCTTACAGCATCCAGAGTTGAGATTGCTTGAGGACAAGCAATTTCAGGGAGGGCGGACTGTGATGTCCCCATCCTAGTCAGCGCAGGTGGTGACGAGGTTAGCCTATTATTCGATCCTCATAGGCTGACAGGAGTGTGCAGAGGATCATCTGGGGCAGTTACTCAGTGTCTGGTAGCTCCAGTTTTGCAGTTGTTTCAGGTTGGGCCTTCGCAAAATCTTCCAGAGTGCATTTTCAGGAACTTTCTATTTTTAGAAAGTTAGGTCAGGCGGAAGCTGCTATTTTGGGCAGGGCACCTGGTTCAACTATTCAGCTCAGAGTCGACCCAGTTCAGCAGTTTGATGATCAGACAGAGAAATAAGGAGTATTTAATGATTTATGAAATATTTAATATTTTGACTTATATTAAAGTCACTTTATTGAAATATTGAAATATTTAATTAATTTGGCCTATTATAAAGGATTTTTTTTATACTTTATAATAATGAATTAATATTTGATAAAGTGAATAATTATTATTCACTTAATAAGACGCCAATTAATTATTAATGATTTCTCCTAAAGTAAAAGGGCGAATTAAATCATATTATTAAATGATTATTTTAAAAGAAGATTGGGTCGAACTTCTCAAAGGAGAATATATAATCTTTCAAGGCAAAATCGAACTATATGAGATTATTATTCGACTTTTGTCTTTTTGCTCTGAGCATTGGAGTTTGCAAGCCCTAGGGTTTCTGGCAGACAGACGTTTCTGGAGAACGAAAACTCTTCAGGAATTAGGCAGATTGAGACTGTGAAATACCAGTTTAAGCTTGCATCTGGGTGACTTCATTCAGGAGTTACAGATTTGATTTATCGACAGATTCATCAGAGATTTACAGAGTTATTCATCAGTTAATAAAGGCGACTTCATCAGAAATCATTCAGCAGAGTTTGGCACATTTTCCAAGGAGCCGTACTTTATCATTTATTGCTGTAGTAGGCCGTACTTTCTGTACCAGCAGGCCGTACATTTCTTATCAGTGAAAGGACGCCTCCATTCTTCAGACTTTGTGGATTGGATCTAGGGCGCCTTGGTCTACTGGGGATTTTGCATTGATTTTTGAGCCTGGAGATTCTTCCATTTATTCTGGCCGTACCATCTTTCATTTGCTGCAGCCGCCATTCAGGGTCTCAATAAAATTTAATGTATTTCATTCTTAATTCAGATTTTTGTATTGTAAAAGCTCTAAAAAAGTAATATAATGGTGCGCCTATGTTCTTTGAGCATATTTGAGCTTATTGTATGAAGTTTCGAATTTATTTGAATTTGTTAGCATTTTTAGAAGAAAATCGCAGCTTTCCCTTTTGTCTGAAAACTCATCAAAACACAAAAAAAAAACCAAAACTTGCAAAAAACAACAAAATCTCAGTTAGGGTTTCGAATTGAGAACCATCAGGGTTTTGACAGTATCAAAGCATGATCTTGGAATCGTGAAGGCAGGGCAATTTTTTTTTCGATTTTGGGGGTCATTTTGGGAAGTGGATATCTTTATGATTTTGACATTTTTTTTTCTAATTTTAAAGGTTTATTGAAGATCATATTGAAAGTACAATAGTATAAATTTGAAGGAGATTGAAGTAGAATTAAAGGAGTTATTGTGAAATTAGGGTTACATTAGGGTTTCCATCTAATTTGCTACTAAAGTTGAATATATATATATATTTGATCTCTAAAGGGTTTATCAAGAACATAATTCTTCTTCTTGCCTTTTGTAGACTTTTGGGATTCGTGTAGATGTTTGCACTTTTGCAAACTTGCCTCTTGGTTCTAGTTGTTCGATTCTTTGCCATTCCACAAGTTTTTCTTTCCTCATCCTCCCTACCATTGTTTCTTGTGGACTTTCAAACTCTACGATCACCTTTGCAGCTTATGCAAACTTGCCATCTTTTGTACTTTTGCAACTTGCATTCTCGCTTTCTTTGCCGTTCCCATTCTTGTAGAGATTTGGATCCCATGGGAAAGTTTGCACTTTTGGCACACTTGCTTCAATTCTTAGATCCTCCGCATCCCCACATTCTCACATTTCTTTTTTCTATCACAACAAACATCTAGACTTGCATGAACATTTGCACCTTGAGATGCCATGCCCTCTTTCCCCGATTTTTTGCATTGTCACATTACCATTCCCTTCCTCCCTTGTGGACTTCTGGAGATTCCTTGTAAGTTTGCACTTCCTAAAAAGTGCATCCCGAGTCTTGCCTTTTGCCAGTTCTCTCCTTGTAGACTCTTCCCTCCTAACAACTTCCCCCATGCATCCAAGCTCTGAATGCCCACATCCCCATAATTTTGTTATCCACTTTCCTGCACACATCTAGACATTCCTCACAAGTTGCAATGTGCACCCCAAACCCCAATCCCCACTAGTACTCATTCTTGTAGACTTTTCGAGCTCCCATGCACACATGCAAACTTGATTTGTAGTTTTGCATCGAGACTTCATCATTTGAATGGTAAACATCAGCTACTCCCTTGTACAACTTGGGCCATTGTTAGTGACTCAAATTAAATGTAATGGAGTTGTACAACCATCCAAATCCCACCAAAATGCTATTTAACTCTCTAGAAGTGCAGATCTAGAAGAAAGACCATGTGTAGGTGATGAAAATAGGTATGGACAACTTGGATGTGATAAATGAATCCCATCATCTATAGACCTACAAATGATACTAGGCTACTCCTTTGAGCATAGGAAAAATGTTTTAGCTTCCCCAAGTCAAATAATTGTTGGTGTGAATTAGATGTTTTACGTAACTAGCTCACCTAGTAGGTCCCATTCACATATTAAGTTTACTTAGGTCCTAGGAATCTTTCTAGAAGTCTTGTCTTATCGTATGTCATTTATTTCTTGTGTCCTAGGTAATTTAATGTTTGTTGTCTCATGACAGAGGATAAATACACTTGTCATGATCTTGTTTAATCCTATGTCTCACCTTGACTATATAACCAAGAGGTCTCATTTGTGAATCAATCCAATTGTAATTTATCATCTGCATCCTTTGATAGAATAACATTATTCTCTCATAGCTGATCTCTCTTGTAATTTTATAGAAGTTCCTAGATCTTGGGTGGCTACAATCTTCGGCCAAATCTTGCATGGTATAGAGCATTCTATACAAACTCTTACATGATATCAAAGCTTGTGGGTTTGCTTCTTATTAGTCTTAATTGAGAGATCTAGGTTGCACATCTTGGTGGATCTCAAAAAGTTGAGTATGCTCTTCTCTTGCATCGAATGATGACTTGGAGAATCAAAATAACTTAAAAGAAATACTAGATTTGGGGGTTTCATTTTTGTGGCTTTGTATTGCAGGTTCATATTGGAGTTTGTTGGTGCAAATTTGAGCTCACCATTGGGTTCAGTGGGTCCAAGAAAGTCAGTTTTACCTTTTGTTTCATCCAAATCAGACATGTAAAGCAAGATCTATGAAGGATTGAAGAGGGAGGTTTAATGCCAGATCCAACAAGGAGTTGTCATTTCAGAGCATTTTGGGTCAAATTTGACCTTGCTATCACACTCAGAAGGCCCAAAAAATCTTATTTTCATATATAATACTTCATTTTTGGTGACACAATTTTTTTTGCGATTTTTTAATTTTCGAATGACTCTTAAATTTGATGGCCAAACAACCATTATCAAAGACCGTCTTAAATTTGATAGTCAAATGAATATCAAAAGTACTTTCTTAAATTTGATAGTGAAATGACCATCATCTACGATTGTCTTAAATTTAACAGCCAAATGATTGTCAATAGGTCACTCAAATCTACCCCCTCTCCATCAACAATTTTTTTGAATTTGCAATCTGAATTCAAACGGCCATAACTTAGTCATCCGACCTCCTTTTTTCGAGTAATTTTCTTCGATTTGGGGTAGAATTTCATGCTCTTCACATTGGTGCAATCGGTTTTTGATTTTGGTGCGTGGTTTTTCAGAAATTGCAGACTCTTACAAGTGTTGTTGAGTCATTCTTGTTTTGGGAACTTCCAGGGTTTTGTTCTCACTCCTACAGTAACATTTTTTGGTGTAGTTTTTTTCAAAAGTGCATAATTTTTCGTGTACTTTGTAGTGGTGTGATCAGATTGATCCCATTTTGTGTAGAAATTGTACTTTGAGTTTGTGGCCAAATTTGACATATGTAAGCACTAAGATCAAGTCCAATTTGATGTTTTTGGTAAGTGGCACCTGTAATAGCTCTTAGCATAAAGTGTCAGATCATATATTGCTAGGGGGGTCTTAGGATTGAATAATTGTGGGGTAATCTTATGCTTTTGTTGGATTGTGTCTCTTGATTGGTCTGTTGTGTGTCTAAAGTTGAGGAGTTTATCATGGGTATCAAAAGGCATCTAGTTGTAATCAGGTTGAGTAGATGGAAAGTCTTGGCGAGATGGAATCCGAACACATTGTAGATGGCTTAATTGTTTTCACTATCTCTATGAACTATTTGCTAAACCATCATCCAAATGGAAGAGAGTTGTGTGGGACATAAAGAATGAACATATCCTAAGAGTAACAAGGTAGTAGTTGTGATATTGACACACAAATGGCCACTAATGGCATTGAGATCCTTCATGACCTTATGACCAATCTTTTTGGAAATGTATGGAGACTTGAATGAACCTCTATTCCCAGAGGATCTTGTTGTGGATTGTCTTGTTCCACTTGATAAGTTTCAACCAATTGATGATAAAACAATTGTAGTGCTTATTGACTGGGAAAGGTATGGTTGTTTTGATGATACAAAGACTTTTCCTTCTCCTACAAAAACTATTGTTAAGAATTCAGTTTCTATGGCTCCTAATCCAGATTTAGAGGGTTCATCTTCTTCATCTTTGAGTCAACATCTTGAGGCTAAGGACTCTGTAATCTAGCATTGGCAAAAGCATTTGATGTTCACATTCAAGCATCTAGTGTGGACGAATTTGGGGATGATAAGTGTAGTCAAATAGCATGCACTAAGATTTCATCTCCTTCATCTTCTATTGCATTCGATGATGCTTGTGTTGCCACAGTTTTGAATTTTTGTGATTTAGTGCAGCAGGACATACATTGTTTTCTAGATATGGCTACTTGGGATGAGTATTTGACAGACATTTCAGGTTTGTTTTGTGAGTCCTATCTTGCAAACTTGGAGGACACTATTGAGGATATCCATCTCCTCTTTCATGTTACTTCGTATGGAATTGCATTATCTTCTTTAGATGTTGTGGGGGAGCATTTTCACATTCTTGTTCCATCTCTTTCTCATCATTTCTCACAGTTTGGCATTGGTGCGGAGACCTTTGGTCAACATTTGGAGGAGCTTTGGATTATGTTCTACATCCGTTTCTAGGAGGTTTCGGATTGTCATCTTTTGTAGTGTGGCCTAAAACACCTGATTTGATTGTGGCAGCTTTTGGCATCGACATGGAGACACTTGAGCAGAATTTAGAGACATCACACTTCATTTTTTTCCCCTCATCTTCCTTTCAAGAATGGGAAGACATCTTGCATACCATCTTGATTTTGGTTCTTCCTAAGGGGAGGAACGTTGTCCGACAAGATTGGATCATCTTCAACATTCAATGTCGAGTATCTAGCATTCTTGCAAGAGACTCTACATTGAGGGGGTTGTTGCATGGTCTTTGTTTTCTCTCTTATGGGGGGGTCTTTGTGTTCACATGGGGTTTTGTCCTTCTCATTCTTCATTGAGAGCATTTTGTTTTCATCTCTCTTTTGGGGAGGAGTTTTATCCCACTGGTTTTTCTCCTTTTTGTTTGTTTGTGAGAGATTGCATTTGTACATGGGTACCTAACATGGCCTTGTAGACGGGACCTATCTTTGCATCATTTGCATTTTGTCAAAGTTTTGGCTTCTTGTGATTCAATGCAACATGGCATACATTGTCTTCTAGATATGGCTACTTGGGATGAGTATTTGACAAACATTTCAGGTTTGTTTTGTGAGTCCTATCTTGTAGAATTGGAGGACACTATTGAGGATTTCCTTCTCTTTCATGTTACTTTGTATGGAGTTGCATTATCTTCTTTAGATGTTGTGGGGGAGCATTTTCACTCTCTTTTTCCATCTCTTTCTCATCATTTGTCACAGTTTGGTATTGGCGTGGAGACCTTTGGTCAATATTTGGAGGAGTCACATTTGTCTTTGGATTATGTTCTACACCTATTTCTAGGAGGTTCTAGATTGTCATCTTTTGCAATGTGGCCTAGAACACTTGATTTGATTGTGGCAACTTTCGACATCGACATGGAGACACTTGAGCAGAATTTAGGGACATCACATTTCATCTTTCTTCCCTCATCTTCCTTTCAGGAATGGGAAGACATTTTGCATATCATCTTGATTTTGTTTCTTCCTAAGCGGAGGAATGTTGTTCGACAAGATTGGATCATCTTCAACATTCAGTGTCGAGCATCTACCATTCTTGTAGGAGACTCTACATTGAGGGGGTTGTTGTATGGTCTTTGTTCTTCTCTCTTATGGGGGCTCTTTTTCTTTGCATGGGGTTTTGTCCTCATTCTTCATTGAGAGCATTTTGTTTGCATCTTTCTTTTGGGGAGGAGTTTTGTCCCATTGGGTTGTAATGTGTTGTGCGTGAAGGGCTAAACCTCAATGGATGTCCTAACTCGTCGTGTTGGTAGGTGTGTACCTAATAACTAGATGGTGGGGCTCCACGACCACATGTCCACCGTGCTCGTGGCTTCTATGTCTTCACCTTTGAGGTTGGTGGGATGTAAACCTCACCCTTAACACCCTCACTACTAGGCCGGTCTTTTGGTGTAATGGTTGGGCTTCAATGGTATCAGAGCCAAAATCTGGCCAACCTATTGGTGTATGAACTTCTGTTGCAGATTTTCAGTTGTTACATGTCAGTTTTTAGTGGCAAAATCATGGATGAGAGGATGAACTCATTGTTGGAATCAATGGGACAAACTCAGGCCAAGATTGAAAAGAGGATGAAAATCATGGAGTCACGCAGTAAAAAGGATGTGGGAGACAGAGTTTATACTGCAGGTATGGATCTTGAGTACCTACATCAGTCAAAGGAGCTTTTGCTAGATATGTTGGGGGTAGTGGAGGATGGTCTATCTATGATAGATCAATCTGATTTTAAGAAATTGTGTTGGAAAATGGAGCCATCGATGACCTCCTTGATTAAACCAAATTTTATGAGACATCCTGATAGAGAGGTAAGACTTGTTGTTACTCATTGTCTTACTGAAATTATAAGGATCACAGCTCCTAAAGTGCCCTACAATGATGAAAAATTGAGGGAGATACTACATTTGATTATTGGAAGCTTTCATGGGATGGATGATACCAGAAACCCTTCTTTTGGTAAGAGGGTTAAGATTTTAGAAGTTATTAAAGAGAGCATTGAGGAAAAAGAAAAGAAGGAAGAAATTTCGAAAGAAGAATTTCTTCCTTATGATTTCCAGCCTATAGGTGATCCTGAGAAGAGCAAAAATCAGTTGAGGATAAAACAACGTTGCTTCACTTGCTTAGAAGTTTGGACACCTAGTCATACATGTGGGGACCCTAAAGAAGATGAAGCCATGCTCACGAGTTTACTTTAGCAGAATGATGATAAGGACAAAGAAGAATCAATTCATGCAAGGCACATGAGTTTCCATAATAACAATGAGGTTGAAGGGTATGCTGTTATGGAGTTTTCCAAACCAGCAGTGATTGATCAGCCACATGAAGGTATGGATTCTTTTGATGATCCATTATTTGAGCATAGCATTGTCTCACCATCTCTACACAGTAGTTGCAAGGAATCAAATTGTGAGTTGGGTGACCTTGAAGGTGATATTGGTAATACTTATGAAGGCAATTTGTTATGTGATGAGCAAAATGATGTGATGAGCCCAACTGGCTCCAACTGAAATCCCTGTAGTTTTACTTATCTTTTGTGTTTTCTTAGTTTTTTAGAGAATGATTTCTAGACAGAAGAGTAGGGGCGGCAACATATAAATGCACATAAAATTGAAATACAGGAATCTTTGGAGAAATAGATGTAATCGATATTCATTTGCAATACATACAATGAGATTGCAAGCAAATTACATACCCGAATGACTCCAAAATAATTAAATAAGAAATTTAATAGCTTGGCAGGCAAGAATGCTGAAACTGGAAAAAATCACTGCCGAGGCTCAAGATCTGCTTTCTCCCACTCAGAAGCTGGAGAAATGATGCTGACCATGAAGGATGCCAATGATGGAACACAAAATCAGCCTCAAGGAAAGGCGTTTTTGCCTTTGAGTTCACATGCCTCAAGTAAGGAAGCATGCATCCCAAGGAGCAATCACTACCCTCTGAATCTGTGGTACGGCTCTGTCTGGAGCTAGGTAGCTGATGAAGAATGGTGTCCAAGGTAGATAAGCCCTTTCCCTTATTACAAAATTGAAAATACTAAAATGCTGAAATAGATAACTTAGATGAAGCACAACAGAACTTCTGTATGAAGCCCTCACAGCTGCACTAATTCGACTAGTCTTTCACAGTCTCAAAAATGCTCAACATTGGAGAAGATCTCACTCTCCAATGGAAGAAACCCTTGTCTCAGAGAATAGCACAGGAAAACCCAATGGCAAAGTCAAATAATCAATGAATGAGTTTTAATTGCCAAAATTGCCTTATATTCCCAAAAGGCACGAATTCCAAGAAAGTATAGCTTTTCTCTCAAATAAAATACATTAAAAATTATTTAATAACTTTTCAATAGTTTAGCAATTAAATAATTGCCCTTTTAAGTTAAGCGCACTTTATTCTTAAGTGATTTAATTTTAAATCACTTTATGACATATTTAAGTGATATAATATTTATAAAGTCAATTTGACCTTATAATAAAGCGTTAAGTTAAATAATTAACTTAAACCACTTAAATATCCATAACTCCCTCTAAACTCCATATATCTCCGTGCCGTCAGAAGCTGGTGAACACTGAACCATAGATGCCTGTACTGAAACCAATACTGGAGTGAAGGAATGGGCACAACAGTACCCACTAAAACGGCTACTAACCCTCTAACCAGATCCTGTTAGCCTACGAGAGTCTGAGTAATAGGCTAACCACCATCAAATAAGATCACGCCGAAAAGGGGGACATTACAAATGACTTGGACAAATTGGTTCAAAGTCATTTAGCATGGCAAGAGTTAGAAGGTCAATGAAGGTACAACTTGCAGCCATGGGATATAAGTTATGACAAGTAATACACTTGGTTTTCAGCTGGATACATCTCTTGGACCAACACTTGATGAAGAATATCCAACCATGAAGGGAGATGATCTTGAGATCCATGAAGACACCACAAAAAGGTATGATGATAGTTTTGATTTTTTGATTATGAACATCAGTCCATTACCTTCACATAATCATGTGGTGATAGATAAATCATATGAGGATGATAGTGGTAAGAAGCCTTACCTTGTTGATACTCAAGATTTGTTGGCTAATTATGAGGTAATGGGTGTGGATACAAACTACAAAATCTAATTTTGTACATTATTAGCATAGAGAATGCTATAGAGGCAACCGATATGGAGAGGAATGTTCTTGAAGATAAATCAGAAAATTCATTTAATGAAGCTGAATTTGATGATTGGCCCAATGAGTCACGTGAATTGAAGGAACAGGTGAAAGTCACTTAAGATAAGGTTGTTCAAATCTTAACTCTTTTTGATAGCGCACACAAGTTCATTGAGTACCTCCTGTGGACATCTCAACTCGAAGAAAGGCAAAAAGGTTTAATGGTGGGAGCTACTATATTAAATCTGCAGACTATCAAACATGCTTTAGAGGTAATGAAATCAGATTACCTACATTTACTTTCAGATAGAGACCATGCCATCAAGTTTGCAGAGAAGACTTATAGAGCATTCACAGAAAAGGAGAAAGAAGTTGATGAACTTAACCTTGAGTTAAGTTTGGCTCACATGTCTCTCTACAAAGCAGAAAATCAATCACATGTTGCAGCCACATCGAAGGAACAAGAATGTGGTACAACTATGGAGGTTAACAAGATGATTGAAGGAATTAGTGAGCTTGGAATTGATGAAGAATCACTTAGTGACTCCAACAATTCTACTATCACAGAGATTCAACATGATGATAGCACTTGGGACGGGCATCATGAGTGCTATTCAGTTGGGCTGGACAAGCAGATTTTGCATGATGAAACATCTCCCATTTATAATGCAAAATCAACTCTTCATGATCTGAGTTGTGAGACACCACTTGATTCATGCAATGGGAATTGTGAGATATGGAATCCAAGTGATTATTTGGGAATCCCATTGGCACAAGTCGGTGAATTTCACCTTGATTGCATTATGAGGTATGCTCATCATTTTGCTTTCAGCATGAATACTAATGATTTGACCATGTTTCTGATGTCACATAAGAGTGAGATGGATAAAGGATTACATATATCACTTTCGTAAGAGGTGCTTCTGTCTCCAAAAGAAGAATCCAAATTTTGCAGGTCTCCTAGTTTGTTTCTACAAGATGGTTATGATTGGATATAAGAATAGGAAACAGGGACTTGGCACTTTGGTATTCCAGTTGTAATGAGAGTGGCACAACAAAAGTCATCAGATATTGGGAATGGTAGATTCTCAATTTGGCTCTAGGATCTAGGTATTCATATGAGTGGTAGTTTGTTTCACATTATAATAGAGATTAACAAGGTTGCTAGATTCAGGTGTATCAAGTTGATGGAACAGAGATATGGTGGAACATTCTATAGGCTTATTTGGGATCTTGGTATTTGGGTCATGGTATACAGGTACAAATTGCTTGGGGACAAGCAATCTCTAGGAAGGGAGGACTGTAATGTTCCTGATTTTCAACTAGCCACCACGAACTTTAATTTAATTAATTAAATATTAATTTGTCTTGAATTAATAATTTGGACATTTATATTTAATTAATTAATTTATTATTAAAGTAGCTTTATTAAATAGATGGAGAAAGTATTAAATAAAGTTACTTTAATGGAGCAAAATATTTTAATAATATAAAGTAAAGGTGGTGCAGTATAAAAAGGAGTGAAAAGGGATTCATTGTTATCTTTAGGGAAATTATCTTTTGAAGAAATCGGGAATTTTGGAGAGCTTGGCTTTCTGGAGCTTGAAGAGGAAAACCCTCGGGTTCGAAGGATTGGATGAAAACCCAAATCCTTCTACAGGCGGATTCTAATTAGGATTCGCATTTGAGCATCAATGAATGGTTGATCGGTTTGAGAAATTTGTGAAGTTTCATTCGGAAACAAATTTCAGAGTTATACGTTTTAAAGATTTCAAGAAAATATCGGAGGCAATAATTAGTATTATTCACCAGGTTAATTCTACTCGCAGCCGCAAGCCTTATTACAAAGGGAGGCCATATTTATTCTTAAGAATTTGGGAGCTGTATAAAAGAATCGTAGGTTACAAGGTTTCTATACTCCTTATCGATATTATTATCTATAATATTTAATGCGTGTGGAAGCTTAGACAGAATAAACAAAATAATACCATATGTGGTGGGTAAAGATTAAGAGGGGACCAGCTGCTTTAGTCTTTGAAGTGCATCACTTCTCATAAGGAATCGGGCTTTTTAATCCTGCCGCAACACTCTTAAGGAAATCGAGTCATAAGTATAGTGCAGCTGCCAAGGTGTATGAGGGTGAGAATAATATTTGGGCTCATATTGTGCTGACGTGGGAACAAGAACAGACCAAAGGAGGCTAGCATGGAATTTGGTCCTAGCCGCCAACTATTCATTCCTTCCAAGCGCTAAAAAAAAAGAATTGTGGCTTGGTGTATGGTATCGCACCCATTTGGAGGGATATTCATGTGACATGGAGGATACTGAAACAGCCAGCAAGCAGCGAATATCTTTGAAAGGGACGTGAGGCTTCTGGTCTGAGCTGTGCTAATTCATAACAAATATCCGAAGGTCTACAATTCATGTAGGACCAATCTTAGGTCAGCGGTAGTCTTATGTAGTGGTCTTACAGTTCTGATATATTATATATATTCAAATGTGTTCATCTGCAAGATTATATCAGACCTATAATTTGCTATAAGTTCTTTATATGCTATCAATTTGCAATATTTATTATTCTGCGAATTTAAATTTGTGGGAAAGATTTTGTTCTGAACCTATTGCACAAAACATTTATCATTTGTCATCTTCTTGGGAACAATTCGAAACAAGTTTAGTATAATGTACTGGCAAACTGTTTGACAAAATGCCTACATTTTCAAACTTGGGGAAATCATTAAAAAAATTCAATTCATCTTGGGAGGGGGACATTTCAGGTCTGGTGGGGATATTCATTATTGCCATTAGGGCATGGTAATCAAATCCTTGTTCCTATTTCTCTATTTCTCTTTAATTTTCTTGTGTTAAGGCCTCAAGGATCACCATCCTAGGTTCTATAGAGCTTAAAGAAGAAGAGGATTTGCACTAATCCTATGCATTGGCCCAACATTGTCCTCTCCTTGTTGGTGTGTCCTCTATGCCTGAGATATTTTGTTCTCCATGTCTTAGTTTGAGTAATGGTTCTAGACGAGAGGACCTGTAGTTTTGAAAGCCAACAAAATGGTCTCATTAGCAATCTATAAGAAGTGGCTACTTTGGGGCTAAGGGAGTTCATAGGGGAGGTCCAGGGAACCCATATGTAATGGTGGTAAATGTTCTCCGTAATGGATTTGTTGAGCACCTCTTTCCTTGGAAGAAGGTGAGCCCATAAGGAGAATTTGAAAGGAGGAAGCCTGCCCAAAGGAATGCTGATAGACTAGAAGAGAAAATGTATCTTGAACAACTAGCAACACAAACCTCTGGATGGACCTGAAGAGGCAATCTTCTTTGAGGATTGGAGTGCCAAAAACATATTTCTCCCATAGGACAAACCAAAACTGTCCTTGGATGTAAGCTTGTGCATAAATCCAAGTGAGTCTGAAGATAGTTTCGAGACGAAGGGGTTGGACAACAATTTCAGCCTAGACAATGCATCAAGGAACCATATATTTACAGTAGATCATATGCTGAAGCGTAATAGTTTTAACCTTCTCAACTTGATCCCAAGAAAGGTCGTCTAATCTCAAAACCATACATCACTGTGGGCTTAATCATTGCATTGCACATCTTCTAAGGGATATCTTGGAAATGCACCTAGAAGAATTAGTGCTCAAGGATAGAGAGTGAAGTATATCCCTTGCAAAGAGACAAGCCACAAAGAAAGAGGACCATTAAATTGAACTCCTAGATAGCTATAAGAAGTGGTGATCTCCACTAGGCCCCCTTTTAGAAGAAATGAAATTTGGAGAGAGCTCCCTTGGTGTTGTTGAAGACAATGACCGTAGTTTTACTAAGGTTGACCACAAACTAACAAAGATCACAAAACTCGGAAAGTTTATCAATCTGTCTTTGTAAGCCATCAGAAGAATGAGAGAGGAGGACCACATCATCAACAAAGGGAAAAATGGCAATTGCAACATGGTGAAGTAGGCAATTGTCATCCAGATGGGTATGCTTTCTAAGAAAATCCTCAAACTCATCAACGTAGATACCAAAGAGGGTTTGTGAAAGAGAGCAAGCCTTCTTAACTCTAATGGTACTCTAGAGTCTAGACAATGTCAAAGAAGCCACAGGAATCCTGAATTGTCCAACAACTATCTCGTAGAGTCTCATGATAGCTGTAATGAGAGTGTTAGAAACACCAATGCCTTGCAAATTTTCGAAAAGATGTCACGGGATGGAGTTGAAGGCCTTTGTAAAGTCTGCAAAACAATAGAATACTTTAGAAGACTGATGACAAATCCCTTCAATGCTGAAGACTTCAGAGTACTCAATACCGCTTCGTTGAGTGTTTGGAGGTTTCTAGGAATTCAGATACTTTTTATGCCAAGTCCTTGTTTCCTGTTGTTTCCTTAAGAAGTTTATCCTAAAAATTTCACCATTTCTTGACCTAGCCATCCCTATTTCCAACACTTTCATTTCTTAAGTTTCTAACAACCTATATGTAATTCTAGTTTTAAAATAGTTTAATATTTTGTACATAGAGTCTGAACTTCTGTAAGTGTGTGAAAGTTAAGTTTCCTTAACAGCTTGGATTATGCCCAGGAAATTCTAGCATTGCATTTTGTTTAGCATTTTTTTTAGAGTGGCTTGCATTCTCTATTGGGCTAATGATGAGTCTTGTCTTTCAGGTGTGGCTGAGCTGTTAATTGAGGACTGGCAGGTTATTCTTTGAAACTGGAGTTTAGATTCATTCTCTTGAAAGATGAGAGTGATTCATTAAAACCACGTCTTTTTACATACAAAACTGACAATTTGATCATGTATGGACTTCAGATTCCTCTCAAGGGCCCAGATTCGATAGTTGGAAGGGCAGTGGTTGTGCATGCAGACCCAGATGACCTTGGGCGAGGTTTGTTGAAATTTTAACAAATTCATCTTATACAGATTTTTGAAGCAACTGACCCACCCATCAAATTGGCCCAAATCAATGGTGCAGCTTTCTTCCATACCCGCAGGAATGATTTTGCACCACTGTTGTGGGCGATGTTTGAAGGCTAGAGAAGTCTTCTCTTTATAAATTAAAATTTGATATAGTGTGCTCCATGTTAAAGTCTTTAGAGGTCAATTTGACCTACATGAGTTCAAAAATCATATGCATGGCTGTGTCTATAGCATCTATCTTTAGTGATCCACAATGTGTCAGTGTTCAGGGCGTGATTAATCAAATAGTATAAATACACAAAATGACTGAAGTTAATTAGACTAAATAGGTTTCAACTGAGATCTAGAGAGCAACAGGAGACCAATACAAATCATAATATGTAAGGATATATCATATAAATATTTCTATCTAAGGAAATCACAAATTACAACTCTATCTCATTTAGGAAGTGACAAATAAGAATGTACCAGTACCCCTTTTCATGGAGAAATAATAAATGTGTCTTCCTGTGAATTTGGCCAGATCAAAACACTAGTGTCAGTGTAAAACTAACTCAAGTTGACAAAGATAGCCAGTTCCTAGGTTAGAGGGATGATCCCATGGAGCTTTATGAAAAATTCCAGGAGATGGTTGCATGCTCAATCTATAAAGAGTGTTTGCTCACCTCTGCACATCTGCTTCTTAGTTTCACAATTGACTCAGAGAGGCTTTTCTTAGAACAGCTTGAACATGGTAGACCTTGCCATGACAGCTTATGGCAGCAGATGCCTACTCTGTACAAAGTTATTTGTGTGTGTTTCAACACAAATTTGTGTCTCCTCCAAAGTCTTGAAAGGCAGATCTTGGTACAAGAGACTTGGCAAAGTATCTGCATGTTTACTACTTCTTTTATACTATTAGGTAGGTGGATTAATTACGGTAGAATAAGGTTCAACAGAAAGCTCAAAACTAAATCAGAGGTGCAGAATGCCCACCACATGATTTTATTAGATTAAATATTAAATCCAATGTTTATGTTATGAAAAAATTGTACACAGTTGAATCCAGAAACACTATCAATTGCATGATTTAGTTCATGTCATGTCCTTATTTAAATAGGTCTGCCCCAGCCGACCTGAAAAGGTGTTTTTTAACACCAGTATTTAATAATATATTTTTATATATTAAAAATAAATAAATAAATATTAAATTTAAACTAAGTTACTGATTCGTTTTTGGATTCGGGTACGGGTACGCGAATCCGATACGGGATTCGATCAAAAAAAAATTTGGGGTTGGGTGCGGCTTGGGTATGGCAATACAAAAAACATATAAAAATCAGAAATATATACATATTTGCAGTAGTAATTGAGTTTAGAATACACCACCATATTAATAGTCTAATAACATAGCAAAAATACATCACCACTTTCATAGTCACTAAGTCAAATATTAAAATATTAGAGATTACTTGAATGTCATGATATAAAATTATAAATTTAAAGTTCAAACATAAAATGTCGAGTGTTAACAATCAGTTATTATTGATCATTGATCAATTTGAATCATATGGTTCATCAAAAAAAAGCAGCATCATCAGCATCATTAGATGCCACATTTTGTGTAGAACCACAAATAGCATTAGTGGCACTCGCACAAGCACTGCCACTAGCACTGACACTACCACTCTCATACTCAGTAGCTGCTTCAGGCTCATACTCATCATCAATATCAAGTGCAGCTAAGTGACTTGTGGAAGCATCCAAGTCAAGCTGCTCTGGCTCAATATCCCACCTCTTTGTAGGAACTTTGCTTGTGTGTAAGGAGGCGCAAGTTTGAATGCACATACACCAAGTCCTCTGCCTTTTTTGAATGTAGCCTATTGCGTTTTATTGAGCGGATGAAGGAGTATGTGCTCCAATTCCTCTCAGAAGAAGATGAACTAGCAACCTATTAAGACCAAATTAAATAGTTAAGAGTTACAAATTTTTTAATTTAAGTTTAACTAAACAAAATTATTAATTAATATAAAATTATAAATTAAAATTACAAAATATAAAACTTACTTGGGATAAAATTTTAATTGAATTAGGTTGGAGGTGCATGTATTCTTGCCCATGGAAGTACCACCAACTATGAGCATCCACCCTAACCTTGTCTTGAAGAGCATCCATATTCTGATCAACACTATTGGAGCATGCAAAAGCCATGAACTCAGCCCTCACTCGATCACGTTGGTCACAATCACTGAAGATTCTACGAAGTGCTGCCTTGTACCCTTGAGCCACTTCAGCATCCCTATATGGAGCAACTCTTGATAAAGTAGAAAGTATCTTAGGACTATAATATTTGGGACTCAATGCAAAAGCGAGAAGGTGCAATGGAGTGGTCATTTTGTTCCATCTATCAACCATGATTTCCTGTAGCTCTTTGAAGAAGTTTTCTTTAGGATCTTCCTCTTTTGCATTGATGATGGTTTTCATCTTCTCAATCATTGAGTCGATACCATCATATACTTCTCCCAAACAAGGTCTATCCATGTCTGTGTAACGGATCATGCTCAATATAGGCTCAGTGAAACTAACCAGGTACTCAACATGATCCCACCAACTATCATCTAGGATCCTTTGCTTGACCCTATTTGCCCTTTCATTGCTAGATTGCCTCCATATGGCCCAATTAGGGTTGATTACCATGGCACAAAGTGCCTCACGAACCTTTATAAGTCGTCTCAACACAATTGTGTTGGAGGCAAAACGGGTCTCAGCAACCTGTTTGGAAATCAAAATATAATTTAAATTTAGTATTTACAAAATCAAAATTTAAAATTAAAAGAAATTAAAAATTTAAAAATATTGAGAATTAACTTACCTTCAACAATTCCAATTTTGAGAATTGTCTGAATATTCCTTGTGTCATATGGTGGTTGGTGACAAACATTTGGATGTCTTCACCCTCAGCATACACCTGTTTGATCCACTCAATTTTGGATCCAATTTTTTGTAGCATTAGATTGAGGGAGTGGACAGCACAAGGTGTCCAAAAAATGTGTGGATACTTCTCCTCAATTAATAACCCAACAACCCTACAATTTTTGGCATTGTCGGTTACAACTTGCACAACATTTTGATGGCCCACTTCTTCAATAGCTTGGCAAAGGATGTTAGTAATAAATGGACCATCTTTCACCTATTCTTCACAATCCACTGCTCTCAAAAACATTGCCCCTTCAGGGGACACAGTAATAACATTGATCAATGGGCGATTTTTTGCATCTTTCCATCCATTAGAAACGATGGTCACCCCTGTTTCGATCCATGAATCCCTTATGGGCTTCAAAGAGTCTACTACATGTTTCACCTCTTTCTCCAATAAGGTGCAACACACCTTCTCAAAAATTGGGCCCTTATACCCCTTTGGAGCCTCATTAATAGATTTCACCATTTTTTGCCAATATGGTGAATGAACAACGTTAATGCCAATCCATTGGCATAGACACATCTTGCTATGTCTTGATCAAGAATCTCTCTTGCCTCATTCTGAAATGTAGCTTCCAACGGTCCCTTAGATCTTTTATTTGATGAGGGCACAGTTTGCTCTTGAGGGATGTTCATAAATGGATGGCTTTGTGTAGGTGGAAGATAAGTAGGTGGTGGTGTAGGGGGTTTCATGGATCCAGATCCTTTCCTCAAAGGATGGCTTGTTTTAAGTCTACCAGCTTTTTGCTCTGCTTTTTCTTGCTCAGCAATATATTTCAACACTACGTCATCTGGAAGGCCTTTGCCATCATCTTCTTGAGGTCCTGGACAAGGTTTGATGCCATTATTAGGGATCTGACACAAGTGGGCTTTCACTCGACTGTATGAGCTCGTATATCGAACTTTGCAATGACTACAAATCCAAATAAATACTCCACCACCTGGACATTGTTGAACTATTTCTACATATTTCCAAAGGGGAGAGGTTGCATTTATTTTGAAACGAGATTGGCCTTAGGAGTTAGAGCGGATGCCATTGTAATACCTAAGGCACAACAAATTGAAATAATTTTGGTATTGAAATTTGAAACTAAAATACTTAAAAGAATGAGAACAATCAGCAAAACAATAAAAACAAAACAAAATAGTTCATTTGTTAAAAAAAATGTAAGAAAAAAATTAAAAAACTTCAAAGAAACCTACCTCTTTTGAACAAATCTTGCTCTACGATCTTCTTGGCAACGAATGGACACTTGCAAGTGCTTAGGAATAGCACAACAATCAACTTTGAACAACCAACGATCAGCCTTCAAGTCTATTCAAGCTTGTGCAAGCAAGAGAGAAAGTTCAGCAATGGAGGCAAAAAAACTTGTTTTTCATTCACAAATTGTTAAATGAGAGTGTTTTTACCTTTTTAGTGTGTTTGGAGTCAAAGATTAGGGTTGGAATGAATATTTAATTATTTGGAAGTCAACTAGTGGTCAAAAAAATAATTTAAAAATGCCAAAAAATTCGCTTTTTTTGCAGTCTGGGTGTTATCATGTCTGGATTTGTCATGGATTCGCCACAGATTCGTCTGGCCGTATCCTGGTCAAATCCACAGTGGCAAATCGAATCCAGGGCGAATCCGCAAGCCAATTTTTGAATCCTGGTCAAATTCAACCCGAATCTCGAATCCGGTACGAATCGTATCGTATCCAGAGGCTGGGAGTGACGAATCAGTAACTTAGAATTTAAAATATAAATTAAATTTTGCAATTTGAATTTTGGCACCTTGCTGGGGTACACACCTCATAAGGAAGCATACATTTATTTCTTGTTGGGTGCTCAAGAAGGGTAATATGTTCACTCATGGTGACACTATCACAACAAAAACCTTGGTCTGTGCAAGGTGGTTGGATGAAACCCTAACCTCCTTATTCCCAGGTAATTCCTGTGCAGATTTGGATGACTGGAAGCAGATCTGAATGGGCAGTTGATGAGCAGCGTTAGGTCGCTGTTAGGAGTACTTCAGGAGAGGATTTCGGTGCACCTTTTTCATCCCAATTTCCAGGGACAAGGGCAAACTGTGGGGTGAATGAACAAGTGCCCAGATCTGTTGAGGTCAGCGAATTTTGAAGATATCTGATTGTGGGTTCCACACCTCAATCTTGGGTGATTGTTTTGAGGGTAGTGTTGTCTTCCCTAGGTAAGTGAACTGCTGTTCCAGATCAGACCATCAAGGATCCAATTCAAAATTTTGCCATCAGCAGCAAGCTAATCTGTAATTTCATTATATTTCGAAACAATTTATCTTCATTCTCCTTGCAATTCAGAAGCAAACTGTGGTGTTGTTGTGCCATTGCTGGAAACTGAAATTAAATCAATTGTTCTTTGTTTTCTGCAAGTATTGGTGTTCAAGTTATTTCCCTAAGTCAGTTGTGCACATTTAATTGTGAGTTTTGCATATTCAGACCTGTTTACAAGTATCTATGTATGTAAAAACCCTAGGGTATTGCATCTCATAACCCTAGGTTACTACAATGGTATTGGAGCATTGTATCCTCCGAGCCTGTGTGTAATGCAAATTCATGAACTTGAGTGATAGAGAATTAAGATATCAACAAAGGCAGAAGAAGAAGGGGGCAGCCATGGGTGATAGGAATCAAGACAATTCTCAGGAATTCATCAAGGAGAGCAAAGAGTTTCAGACCAATATGAGGGATACTATGGTGTAGATGGTCCAACTTCTAAGAGGTCTGAATCAGTAACTGAGTGCTGGTAGGCCTAGTCAAAATGGTATTGAAGGGAGTAGTTTCAGGGGTGACAAGGTTTCAGCTAACTCGATCCCAAGAACTTTTAGAGCCAGATTCTTGGAAAAGGAGCAACACCTAGGGAAGAAGAGCAACCCATTCAAGGAGATGAAATGACAAGACTTCATGATGAATTCCATGCCGTAAGCACTGCCATACAACAAGACATGTCTTTCATGGAGTACTATGATATGAAGACAAGGAATGGGCACAGGAGAAGGTATGAGGAGCAACCTAGAAAGGACATACACCACCGTTTGGGGAAGATCACCATCCCCACTTTTGATGGGTCTAGAAGTTGTTCAGCAAGAGCTTGGTTGCAGAAATTAGATACTTCTCCTTGAATCCAATGTTTGAAGATGAGGCCATCAAGTTTGCTACCTTGCATCTAGAGGGAGTGGCCCATGAATGGTGGTATCACAACATGGTGACCTACCTTAGAAGAATTCAGCCAAAGATTGATGGAAAGGTTTGATAGGAAGTATCCAGAGATTCACTTTAGAGAGCTAGCGCAGCTGAAGCAAGAGAGCATAGTGGATCAATATGTAGTAGAATTTCAGAGGCTTTCAATGATGATTCTAGATGTGACGAAAAAGAGGCTCATAGTCCTCTTTATAGAAGGCTTATTTGATTCCCTCAAAGGGTTGGTAAGGGCATTTGATTCGAGTTCTTTGCAAGAAGATATTAGGAGAGCTTTAAACTTGGAGGATTCAGTGGCAAAGGATAGATTCTACTCCAAGAAGGCACCCCCATTTCTACAAAAAAGACCTCAAAAGAGCATGCTTCCACAAAAAGCATCACCCCCCAGGCCAACCCAAATCGAAGTGTCCAAGAATGAACTCCATAGGAAAAAAGCTATGTTTCACATGTCGAGAGTCATGGCAACCAAGCCGCAATTGTTTGGAGAACGAGCAAATGCATTATATAGAGGTGGTTTCCGATGAGGAGTCTAAGCAAAAGGAATAGAACCAAAGATTGTGGTGGATGAAGTTGAGCATGAGGACCAAGGGGGAGAGCATCCAGGGGGCACACTTGCAACACTTTCAGGAGCACCTAGATATCACTCTTTCCGCATCAAGGGAGTCTTGCAAGGACAAAGGGTGATAGTCTTGATTGACAGTGGGGCAACCCACAATTTCATTGATGAAGGTTTGGTGGCTAAATTAGGATTGAAGACACAAGGGTTTGAAGGATTTAATGTCACAGTGGCAGATGGGTATACTATCCCATGCAACCAAAGGATTCAACAATTGGAGTTGATTCTAGGAGGACATAAGATGTGGGATGAATTCTACATGATGGGCATTGGTGAGACAGAGTTGGTTTTGGGAGTGCAATGGTTGCACTTGCTTGGAGAAGACACACAAAACTATCAAACCATGGAGTTGAAGTTCAAATCTAATGGGAAGGAGGTCATTCTTTGGGGCTTATTTAATGGGTGTCCCATGGTGGTTTCAGTCAAGAGGATGGAGAGATTTTTTTCGTAGGGACGAAGTGGCTTGGGCAATAGAGTGCTTGATTACCGATACAAAGACTTACCGCATTGATATCCAATCCATCCTAGACAAGCATTTTAAAGTTTTCAATGAAATACCCCTTGGGGTACCACCAGATAGAGGTTTCCAACATGTGATTGAGTTAGAGGAGGGAGCAAAGCCAATCATCACTACGCCTTATCGTCACCTTAAGAGATATAAGGGGGAGATTGAGAAGGCAATAAGGAGCTATTGGACGTGGGGCACATCCAACCGAGTTCCAATCCATTTGCCTCTTATTTTGTGTTGGTCAAGAAGAAAGATGGCACTATGAGGATGTGTATCGATTATAGAGCCCTCAACAAAAAGAATATAAAAAATTGTTACCACATATTGGCTGATTGGAAGGCTTCTATAATTGCTGAATATGCCAAGAACACATTTGTTGCTGATATTTTGGATGGGAAGTTGCAAGATGACAGTTACAAAGTGGTGGAAGAGCTCATCCTCTACAAAGATAGGGTATATCTTGTATTGGGATCGAAGGTGAAGGAAAGAATCTTGAGGGCATGTCATGACACCCCATTGGCTGGTCATCCCGGTTATTATAAGCCATACAAACAAGCAAGGGAATGTTTTTCATGGAAAGGGCTCAAAAATGATGTGTTGAAGCATGTTAGGGAGTGTATGGTGTGCCAATAAAACAAAACTGAGCATCTTTTTCCAGTTGGGTTGTTGCAGCCCCTACCCATCCCAAATCAGAAATGGGAGAGTACCCCCATGGATTTTTTTATGGGCCTTCCAAGGGTGCAAGGTAAGGATTGTATCTATGTGGTTGTTGATAGGCTCACTAAATATGCTCATTTTCATACCATTTCTTCAAAGGATAGGGCTCCACAAGTTGCTGATCTGTTCTTTAGGGAGATTTTTAAACTTCATGGGCTGCCAAGGAACATTTTGAGTGACAGGGACAACAGATTTATCAGTCTGTTTTGGCAAGAGCTTTTTCGATTAATAGGCAAGGAATTGACCCCGAGCACTAGCAATCATTCTCAAACTGATGGGCAAATGGAAATTGTGAACAAATGGGTAGAAGGTTACTTGAGGAACTATGTCACGGGACAGCAAACAACATGAGTCAAATGCCTTCACCTTGGGGAGTATTGTTACAATTCTACCCATCACATGTCAATAGGTATGACCCTCTTTAAAACACTTTATGGCTATGATGCTATTTCTTTCATGGATTTGATTTTTTTAGACAGTAGAGTTCTAGGGGCTAAAGATTTGATCCAACAAAGTTTGGATGCGGTAAAATCATTCAAGGAAAACCTACAACAGGCCCAAAACCAACAAAAGTTGTATGCTGATCACCATTGAACAGAGAGGGTTTTTGAGGTAGGAGACATGGTCTTTTTAAGGTTGCAGCCTTATAGAGAATCCTCACTCAAGGGAAGTGGGGCGAAAAAGATGAAACCATGATTTTATAGGCCCTATGAAATCATAAGATTGGCAAGGTTTCTTATGAGTTGGAACTCCCCGTGAACAACAAAATTCACAACATTTTCCATGTGTCATGCTTGAAGAAGGCCCTGGGACAGCAGGTCACTACCTCCTTGGAGTTGCCTCCATTTGACGATGAAGGGAAGTTGGTTTTGGAGCCCAAAGCTATCATTGAGATGAGGGAAAAGAAGTTAAGGCACAAGGTCATCCCGGAATATAAAATGAAATGGAAAAATCTTCCACTTGAAGACGCTACATGGGAAGGAATGGAGATTTTTGAGCATCCAAGTTTGAGACAACTTGAGAGCAAGCCAAATTGGGAAGGGGGGACTGTCATGTCCCTATTTAAATAGGCAAGGAATTGACCCCGAGCACTAGCAATCATTCTCAAACTGATGGGCAAATGGAAATTGTGAACAAATGGGTAGAAGGTTACTTGAGGAACTATGTCACGGGACAGCAAACAACATGGGTCAAATGCCTTCACCTTGGGGAGTATTGTTACAATTCTACCCATCACATGTCAATAGGTATGACCCTCTTTAAAACACTTTATGGCTATGATGCTATTTCTTTCATGGATTTGATTTTTTTAGACAGTAGAGTTCTAGGGGCTAAAGATTTGATCCAACAAAGTTTGGATGCGGTAAAATCATTCAAGGAAAACCTACAACAGGCCCAAAACCAACAAAAGTTGTATGCTGATCACCATTGAACAGAGAGGGTTTTTGAGGTAGGAGACATGGTCTTTTTAAGGTTGCAGCCTTATAGAGAATCCTCACTCAAGGGAAGTGGGGCGAAAAAGATGAAACCATGATTTTATAGGCCCTATGAAATCATAAGATTGGCAAGGTTTCTTATGAGTTGGAACTCCCCGTGAACAACAAAATTCACAACATTTTCCATGTGTCATGCTTGAAGAAGGCCCTGGGACAGCAGGTCACTACCTCCTTGGAGTTGCCTCCATTTGACGATGAAGGGAAGTTGGTTTTGGAGCCCAAAGCTATCATTGAGATGAGGGAAAAGAAGTTAAGGCACAAGGTCATCCCGGAATATAAAATGAAATGGAAAAATCTTCCACTTGAAGACGCTACATGGGAAGGAATGGAGATTTTTGAGCATCCAAGTTTGAGACAACTTGAGAGCAAGCCAAATTGGGAAGGGGGGACTGTCATGTCCCTATTTAAATAGGTCTGCCCCAACCAACTTGAAAATGTGTTTTTTAACACCAATATTTCATAATATATTTTTATATATTAAACATAAATAAATAAATATTAAATTTAAAATATAAATTAAATTTTGCAATTTTGAATTTTGGCACCTTGCTGGGGTACACGCCTCATAAGGAAGTCTATATTTCTTGCTGGGCGCTCAAGGAGGGTATGCAATTTGGAATATGTTCACTCATGGTGACACTATCAGGATGAAAACCCTGATTTGTGCAAGGTGGTTGGATGAAACCCTAACCTCCTTCCAATTTTGCTCTCATTCTGCAATTCTCCTTATTCCAGGTATTCCTGTGCAAATTTGGACGATTGGAAGCAGATCTGAATGGGCAGTTGATGAGCAGAGTTAGGTTGTTGCTAGGAGTACTTCTGGAGAGGATTTCAGTGCACCTTTTTCATCCCAATTTCTAGGGACAAGGGCAAACTGTGGGGCAAATGAACAAGTGCCCAGATCTATTGAGGTCAGCGAATTTGGAAGATATCTGATTGAGGGTTTCGCGCCTCAATCTTGGGCGATTGTAAGAGGGGACACCTGTCTTCCCTATGTGACTGAACTGCTGTTCCAGATCAGACCATCAAGGATCCGATTCAGAATTTTGCCATCAGCAGCAAGCTAATCTATAATTTCATTATATTTTGAAACAATTTATCTTCATTCTCCTTGCAATTCAGAAATAAACTGTGGTGTTGTTGTGCCATTGCTGGAAATTGAAATTAAATCAATTGTTCTTTGTTTTCTGCAAGTATTGGTGTTCAAGTTATTTCCCTAAGTCACTTTTGCACATTTAATTGTGAGTTTTGCATATTCAGACCTGTTTACAAGTATCTATGTATGTAAAAACCCTAGGCTATTGCATCTCATAACCCTAGGTTACTACAGTTCAACTATTTGATTAAAATCAGTCCATCTTCTCTTATGAAGTTATGCATTTAGATCTTCACATTTGAAATTATTATTTACTTGCAAAATTTGTTTTTAAATAATAGATTGAGTATTAATTAATTTCAATACAGGTCCAAAGAGGGCTTTCCAGCTTCAAAAAAGGTCACATCGGTGTCCAAAGGTCTTGCCAAGGAAAAAGGGCATATTTGGTTGAAATGAGTATCTCAAATGTTTTCATGTTCTTGTCAAGTGCTATCTACTCATTTTCAAGGTGGACTTGGTTTCTTTAAGCTAATATTAGACCATGCACAACAACACCAAAGTTGATTCAAAATTAGCTCAGTCAGATTGACGTTTAATTCATCAAAGAAACCTTATCTAATCTTATGACTGTTATGCAGAATTGTGTGCAGATTTAACACCAGGTATTGATTGGTTGGGTGCATCATTTCACATGGATTCCATTATCTTGCTTCATGGATTATGGTATATCAGCATTTCAATCAGAGTGGAGCAGCAGGTTGTATGGTGATTGCTTGAGGGCAAGCAATCCCGGGAAGGGAGGACTGTAAAGTCCCCATTCTCGGAGTGACATTTTGATGACTTGATTCTAGCCCATCCAAAATTTCCGTGGGCTAGATGGCGAGATAAGGGAATGATATTGGCCATGAGAATCATAAATTTTGGAGAGGAATCATCCTTAACAAAAAAATAAAGCATTATGTTAATCATATTTTATTAATATCTCATGGTCCACTTGCAAGTCAAAGCAAACAAGGAGGTCAATTCTCTCTCCTAGGGCGGTTTGGAAGACTTAAGGGAGAAAGAACCAATATTTAATATTTAAAGAACAAATCAGATCTGCTTCTAGAAGATTCTCCCTCCTATGGCGGTTTAGAAGACTTAAGGGAGAAGCAACCAATATTTAATATTTAAAGATCAAATCTGATCTCTTCTTAGGGCGGCTCAAGGAAGCTTCCAAACTAAAATATTATAATATGCAAAGTCAATCAGATCTTCTCAAGGGTGGTCTAGTACCTTAGGAGAGAAGGTAATGGATATTTTAATATATATGAAGACCAAATCAGATCCTCAAAGAGACAATTTGGGCTAGGGCGGTTTAAGGTGCCTTAGTCTTGAAGTTATTGAATATTTTAATAAAACAAATCAGATTCTCTTCTAAGGGTGGTTTTGGCTTGGAGCTTTATTTAAGAAGGCTTGGAAGGCTGAGAGATATCATGTTGTTGGTATTGTTTTTCTGCTAAGACAATTTGAAGAGAGTTGTCTCTTGATTGAAAGTAATTTTCAGTCAATTCAAGGTGGTGCTCCCTTGAATACAGTGGTATGGTGATGGCCCCATTCCACCATGTAGATGAATCCAAACAGAGTTCATTATAGAGCTTAACCAGATTGCTTTAAGAGAAGTTTCAATTGCAGATTTGGAAGTTTGTTGATGTCACTTTCATCAATTTTTGCTAGAGGAGAGATTTCAAGCAGTTCGTATGGAAAAAAAAGGCATTTTTGGCAATTTTCAGCTTCAGGCATAATCAGATTTTCGTAACAGTAGTCACCAAATTGATTTTATTATCATTTCTAAGGAGTATTTGGCATCTACAACCTCCAGTGGATTGTTACAGTTGCATTTAAGTGATTTTCAGCTGGGCATATCATCCATATTTCAAATAGCTTCATCTTCCATTCATACGGCTAGGGTTTGGACTTGTGTTTAGGCACAATTGGATGTAATTGAAAGTCTGAAATTCAAATCAGGCTTAACTGATTGTACTTTCTAGTCCTCTCTATTTGTAATCGGCTTTCAAGTCAAATAAGAAGATAAGCTATCATTGTTGGGTATGTTCATCTATGTTTAAGGTGTCTTTAGTCTTGAAGTTATTGAATATTTTAATAAAACAAATCAAATTCTCTTCTAAGGGAGTTTTTTGGCTTGGAGCCTTATTTAAGAAGGCTTGGAAGGCTGAGAGATGTCATGTTTTTGGTATTGTTTTTTTGCTAAGATAGTTTGAAGAGAGTTGTCTTTTGACTGAAAGTAATTTTTAGTCAATTCAAGGTGGTGCGCCCTTGAATACAGTGGTATGGTGATGGCCCCATTCCACCATGTGAGATGAATCCAAACAGAGTTCATCATAGAGCTTAACCAGATTGCTTTAAGAGAAGTTTCAATTGCAGATTTGGAAGTTTGTTGGTGTCACTTTCATGATTTCATCAATTTTTGCTAGAGGAGAGATTTCAGGTGGTTCGCATGGCCAAAAAAGGCAATTTTGGCAATTTCCAGCCTCAGGCATAATCAGATTTTCGTAACAACAGTCACCAAATTGATTTCATTATCATTTATGAGGAGTATTTGGCATCTTCAACCTTCAATGGGCTGCTACTGACGTATTTTAGTCATCTCCAGCTAGGCATAGCATCCTACTTCATATAGTATTCATCTTCCCTAGTACGGCTAGGGTTTGGACTTGTGTTTTGGCACAAGTGGATGTAATAGAAGGTCTGAAATTCATATCATTCTTACTGTTTGCACGTTCCAGCTCTCTCTATTTGTAATCAACTTTCAAATCAAATAAGAAGATAAGCTATTTTGCTGGGTATGTTCATCTTTGTTGCGAGTCTTGCTTGATTACCTAAAAACTATGTTCAAGTTCATTTCTTGTTATTTATGCTTGGAACCTCTCAAATCCACATGATATAATAAACCTTTGTTGAAGACATAAGTTAAAAGCAAATCAAAAATTTTCAGACCAGCAAAAGGGAAAAAATTCAATTTGATCCTGTAAGTGTTCTTACAGTGGTATCAAAGCCAAGTTCCTGCCAACTTGTGGGTTACAAATCAGAGTTTGTTTCGGTTCTTTGTCAGGTTACATTCATGGCTAGAATCAAAGATGGCAGATTGCTACCTACTTTCCTTCCTGCTTGACCAATAAAGGAAAAGGTTTCAAATAAGAAAAGTTCAAAGAGCCCAGCTCATAGTTCATAGCAGTATGAAGATTCAGTACCAAGGAAGCCTAAGTATTCTAGAGATTCAACAAGATCAACAAGTACAAGTTCAAGTTCATCCAAGAAGGTTAATGATAGAGTTATGCAAGAGATTATGAAGGGTATGAATGATCTCAAAAAGGTTTATATGCAATCCCAACAACAATTGTCAACAAGTTTAATGTCAGCCATCGTGTCATTTGCACAACAAGAAAAAGAAAAGAAGAATAAAAGAAACTCATTTGATGCATCTACAAGTGAAGTTGTCAAAAGCCTCCATGAGGAATTTGAGAAGCAAGTTGATTCAAAGCATGAGTATGGCATTAACATGGGTAACTCTAATGATTGGGAGAATGGTACACCAATTGTCATTGATCAGCCTATAGGTGAACATAATTCTAGATCAGACATTGAAGAAAAACAAGTTGTAGATGAGTATACTTTCTATTGTGACGATGATTCCTTGCATCATCATGAGATAGCAGCCATTTCACGTGAGGATGATGGCATTGTAGAGTCTTCTAATGTTGGTACTCAAGATTTGATTGTTAAAGATGAATTTGTTTTGGATTCATGCCACAAACATTCTGATTTTATATATCAGACCTTAGAAGAAGACATGGAGATGGAAAATACAAGGGATGAACCTCTTGAGAAAAGGAAGCAAGAAGAACGTGCAAATATGCGTGAACAAGAGAAGAGGTATGATTCAGAAAATCCTATTTGTGTACCCAATTTACATCTTGAGACTCATGAGCTACCTCTAGTTGAGAGTCCACTAAAGGCTCAAGTTATAGAGTTGGGTGGAGTAGTTGAATACACACTTGGTGGATCAGCCACTATTGTTCTACCTAATATGTAGAGGGAGACATAAGTGATTCCGTTTGGGTTGAACATACATCATCCACAATGGAGTAACATTTGTCAAGATTATATGGGGCATTTTGTCGTAGAGAGTTGACTATAGAGACTAAGAGATTGCCTAACAAGAAGATCCTACAATTTGATAATGTTTGGTTTGTCAAAGATACCGCACCATGTAGTTGGGTAAAAGCAAAAATCATATCAGCTAAGGAGAACACAAATGTGTTTCAGCCTACCTGTGTAGATAAGAAAAACAAAATTCAGTCATCATGTGAAGACCATAGCTTGGAGGAAGAAGAATGACATGGTTTTCATGCTGAGCACGAAGATCAGTCGCTTGAGAAGGAGTCTCTATGTACCTTGACATCACATCCATTGGTTGATGATGATGGAACAACTTGTGGATCCCTGACCGTCAAAAAACATGAAGGAGAGATCATAATTCCCAACGTTGTACACACATGTTTACAATAACCTATAATAACCTTGGCTCTCCTAATTTTACACACATGTTTACAATAGAAGAGCATTTGATGAGGATATTTGAGATTCATTACATTGAAGAGCTGTTCATAGAGATTAAGAGGTCGTCGAATGGGAAGATACTCCACTTTGACAATGTGTGGTTCGTCATGAACCTTACACCATGGAGTTGGTGGGAATATAAAAACAGAGCCACCATAGAGATGGAAGCATCTAGTAAGTTTGGGACACCTAAGCCAGCTAAGGAAACATTTTATGTTAAGCTCGCTACTCCTCCTAGACCAGCACTTCTTAAGGAGTCACCCACTATGAAGGGAGAAGCAGGAGAAGACAACCAAGGCACGTTGGAAAGGTATGATCAGCATTCAGATTTGAACAGCAGTATAGCATCCTCATGTGAGTTTGAATCCAATGAAGATTGTGGAGATAATGATCCTAGTCATGCTAAGTGGGAAGATAAGTATGTGATGGGAAATTCATTTTTCCAATATCCCATATCAACAGATGTAGAGATGCATGAGTCTATTGATATGATGCCATTTCACTCTTATCATCATAATCCCTTGTTTGAGTATGTTGATGAACATGATGGTACAGCTGAGATCTTGCGTGAGGAAGGCAAGTCCTATCATTCACGTCCCTTGATGAATCAGCTGAAGGTAAAGGAGGATATGATCATGGCAACCTTATCCCATTTTAATCACTCCTTTCATAATTTAGAAAATCAATCCTTTATAGCAGCTATTCCTAGGGTACAAGATGACAAGGCAAATTGTGTAGGAGTTGAACAAGTTGAGGAAAGGATTGAAGAATCATACAATGAGGTACCTTGCAGCCTTGTGACATGTAGTGATGAAGACTTCTTTGAGCCACTTCCACCCCTAATCACTTGGGAAGAAGAGACAAATCAAGACTTGATGGTGTTTGATGACTACAATGTAAGCATAAAAGAAGATTCCAAAGGTCTGATTTGGGACAGCGATATTCTTCCTCATTCTTATGAGATTGGTACTCTTACACATGGAAGAACTTGTGAAGATGAGTCTACAAGTGTTGGTACACAAAGTGTAAGTGTTGGGCTTGAAATTTTCATGGAGATGCACTTGTGAAGTTTGAAGACATGGCACAAAAATATGACAGGTATACTGATTTTTTATAACAGCTGTCATATTCCTTCACTCCATCATGAGGTAACAAGTTCACATAAGGATGATAGTACCATAGAGTCTTCTATAGATGGCACTCAAGAATTGGGTGTTAAAATGAGTTTTGTGGGATGAATTCAAATAATAAGAATTCTGATATTTTATATCAGACTTGGGAGGATGTGGAAAAGACACAAATTTTGTGCAATATATGGTCACAAAGGGCCAAGGAGGTTAAGTTAGTGGCTGCCCTTGCAAAACCACATCTACTACAAGACAAAGAACAAGTGCACCATTTAGATCAAGCAAGACAACAAAGGGAGGCTTATCTAAGATCTCTTTTTCCAAAGAATGGTGTTAATGAGGGTGAACATGTCATGAACAAACCTCTTATGACAGCCAAACACAATGAGTCAGAAACTTCATATTGTTCACATGTTTGTAGTGATGAGATTGATGAGACATATCATTCGGATGGTTTAGTGAAGACTTCAAGCATGATGGAACAGGATAGGAGAATGCCTACATGTTTTGACACATGGATAGATGAGGATAATTTAGAATTTTCAGTTGATGTTGGTCATTTACTTGATAGTATTGTTGACTATATTGATGACACTCATAGTGGATCAGCCACTCAAGAGTTGTCCTTGGTTTGTAATGAAGACATCCATAACTCATCTTTGGTTATATCACCAATTTCTTATGATATGGCAGCTATCTACTTGTTGATTGGTGACTTAATCTTTTTAGATTCTTCATTGGTTAATGGCTGTCCTACTTGGGTTTCCATTGCACATTCAAATTTGACATGGTTTACATCAGCTATTCGGTTGCTTGGGAATGTGTGGAGGCATATCTATTTGATGTATATTGCATATGAGATGAATTATCTGCTTATACATGGGTATGATGACACCATTGGCATTGGTCTTGATGCTGGTTTGAGTCATCACAACAGCATTTGGTGGCCTTATGGATTGGTTTATATGCATATGAGAATTTAATTTCACATCTTATTGATCTACCATAATGGAAGGGTGTTTCATGGTGACTTCGTGAGAGATTCCAGTTGCATCTCTTACAACAGGTTGGATAGATTGGTTTGGGATCCAGGTATTGATTGGTTAGGTGCATCATTTCACATGGATTCCATTATGTTGCTTCACGGATTATGGTATGTAGTCGACCGAGAGTGTACTTGGTCGGCTGTGAGTCATAAGTAAATAAGACTTTAGTTAGTATTAATAATCCATGTACTTATGTTATGTATGTGTCATGTTAGTTAGTTGTCTCGGGAACAGTTCTTGATGAAGTAATTAGTTATAATGAAGGGACGCGATGGTTGGTACCTCAACTACCGCCGGCGTACTATATGTACTTGAGTCATGTAGTCGGGAAACATTACGGTTCTACTATGCTATGCTATGTTCTATCTGGAGACATTATGATGTAATTGTCGAATATTGAATAAAGCAATACATCTATGTTCTGTGCAATTGCCATGTGATTATTATATGTTGTCAATGCTATTTTATATTTCCGTTTACTCTGTACATCATTGTACCTGTAGTGAGTAAACATTTGGCGTCGTTGCCTAAGCGAATTCGGTAAACACCCAGACAGGTGAATGGCGTTGTGATGGGGCAGCCGACCGAAGGGCCAGTACAAGCAAACAAGGATCGTGAAGATGCTCTGACGGAAGACCTCTGTAGTTTGTGGGAAATCTCGTTAAAGGACCACGTATGGAGGGAGGCTCTCAGGCAAGAGATCCCTCGGGTGGTCATTTGGGATAGACTGCACGTCAACGAAGAGGTCGACCACCTTATTACCAGACTGCCAAGACTGATAGCACGCCACTACATTATCTTACAGGATCTTTGGGCTGAGAGGGATCAGGAACGTCGAAGGCAACAAATATTGCAGCGGTACGAAAAACGAGCCAAGTGGGAAGAGGAGGAACGAGACACTAGCCAAAGACGTACTCCTAGCAACCAACAATGATTGTGTGAACAACCTGTAATGCTCGTATGGCCAAACAAAGACAAGAACCGAATACCAATTGAGCACGAAACTGAGGAGAGGGTTCGATGATCACTTAGACTACAAGAGCAAGAAAACCGGCGACAAAGACTGAGGCAAGTTGAGAAAGAATTTAATGAAGATTTAATTGAAATAAACCAAAGTATAAAAAGAGCACATGAGAATCTTGAAGAAATAGACCAATCAATCAATAGAGCACATCAAAATTTTGTTGAAAGGGACGACGAACCCTTCAGTACTTTGTACATTGGAAGGTACAGAATCACTAAAAATAAAAATGAATTAAGCGGAGAACTTGATAATAGCATTCGACACATTCAAGAGTTGTCCATATCGGACGACGACGAAGGGCTAAGGACTGGAAGATCTGAGCCCAAGACCCCAAGGCGGAGGGGGTACCAAGGGAACCCCGGGAGACTCAAGGTGTCGAGGACGCTGACGGAAGACGTGGGAGTGACTCATACGTGGCTGAGAGTGCAAGTGACACATTGGGACGTAGTGGGGAAACCGGTCTAGTCGGGTCCAATACACAAGGACAGCGGGGAAAGATGTTGACTCCAGCCGAGCGGCAAAAGCTGCTGAAGTTTACGAGGAATGGGTCAGAAGATCTAGTACGACATTGTAAAACATGTGAAATAATCTGGATAGCAAATGGACAGGACGATCCGGATCGCTAGCTGAAAGCATTTCTAGCAACACTAAGAGACAGTGCCATTGATTGGTACTTGGAATTGGACCAAGCATAGAGGGCATCATGGAGATTACTCAAGAAGACCTTTCAGGACGAATTCAAACTCCTGAGGGATGACAGTGAGATTGTAGTAGAAATCTACAGTACGAAGTAGGGAAAGAACGAGAATGTGCGCACATACAATTGGCGACTCAAAGACTTGTTGGGAAAATTGGAGGTTCAGCCGACCGATGGGCTAAAGAAGCGATGGTTCATTGAAGGCTTGCTTCCGTCGCTGAGGAAGAAGATGAAAGTCATGCCTCCGTCGTCGTACGCTGAAGCATACAATTGGACGATGGATATCAAAAGCGAGAACAAGACATCCTCCAGAGGGAAGAAGAATGATGATGAAGAAAGTGTGGGGGAGAGCGAGGATGAATCAAAAACCGTACAAGCTCTCTGTCGTGACCTGTTGAAAATGATGAAAGAATTGAAAGCCGACAAAGAAGGGTCCAAGGAGGCGAACGAACTATGGTGTACCGAATGCAAGATAGAGGGTCATACAAAAGCGAACTGTCTAAAGAAGATGTTTTGCGATATCTACCAAGTTATGGGACATTCTATCAAGGAATGCCCATACAATTTAAAAGCCAAAAGTGCACAAGTTCTTTTTGCTCAGGGTGAACCGTCGACACCGCCAAACACACCATCGAAGCCCCAATACAATAGCAATGCATTCCCTGGAGGTTACCGAAGCAACAAAAGTCCGAGAAACATGATACAGTACGATGCAAAAGGAAGGCCCATGATCC
Source organism: Sequoiadendron giganteum (assembly GCA_007115665.2). Taxonomy (NCBI): domain Eukaryota; kingdom Viridiplantae; phylum Streptophyta; class Pinopsida; order Cupressales; family Cupressaceae; genus Sequoiadendron; species Sequoiadendron giganteum. The sequence continues at coordinate 617,984,913 of CM021109.1, read as the reverse complement.
AATGCAGGAAGTGCAACGAATGGGGCCACTTCGCCAGGGACTGCCAGAACGGTCAAGGTTCGGGAGGAAGATTGTGTAAGTGGTGTGGACCAAGCGACCATGAAGACACTGAATGCCCTAAGTAGAAGGGTATCCATATGTTGGAAGTAGAAGAACAAGAGATACTGGCGATCACCAGAGCACAATCGAAAAAGGCCGCATATGCAGATCCATGTACGGAAAAACAAAGGATGAAGGAAGCAAAAGCCGAAGTAGAATTGGCCATCTCGAAGGAGAACAAAATACCTCTAGAGAAACCAAGAACCTCTTGGCGGTTAGAGGCAGAAAGCAACATCATATGGCAGGTACTGCAGACCACCGTACCAATAAAAGTAACTGACCTTCTCCAGACTCTACCGTAGTTGGGACTGGCAATGACAAACATCCTCGGGGATGTCAAGCAATCGCGAGCGGAGGACCAAAGGCAAGAATTGGTACTTGAACCACCATCGTACAATGAACAAACCATTGATCCCGTACTACTGACAGCAAACATTGGGAAGATGCCAATAGTTGATCAGATGGAGATCGGAGGGAGCATTTTGACAAATACTATTGTCGACGGAGGATTAGGAGTCAACGTACTACCTAAAGACACATGGAAGAGTCTCGGGAAGCCAACGCTTTGGCCACCAACATTCCAACTCGTTGGTGCCGATCAACATGGCATCAAACCGCTGGGAACGTTGATGGCGCAAAAGGTGGTGATCGGAACACAACCATTCCTGTTGAACTTCGTAGTCATTCCATTGCAGAGGAAGGCGTACGATGCATTGCTTGGACGAGAGTGGTTAGTGGCAGCCAAGGCGAATCGTAATTGGAAAAGAAATACACTGTCCATAGAGAATTACGAGAGGAAGCACGTGATCGACTTGAAGAATTAGGTTGTCAATGAAGAACTGGCATCTTCTGAATTAGAATCCGATGGGGGAGAGTTGGACATGGACGAAGGTAGGAAAGCAATGGAAGCTAACGAGGAGGGTGTACTTGAAATTGAGAGTTGCTCGGAAGACGAGACAAGTTCGTTGAATGGCCTATTTCATTGGCAAATGGAGGATTATGAGGTGTTCCAGCGAGAGTGTAACATGCTATAGATCGAAGAAATCTAGGAAGGAGAAGAGAAGGGCATGTCTAGCCAAACACTTCCAGCCGAGTATGGAGAGTACAAAGAAAGAGTATCAAAATCGGACGATACGCCAACCCACAAATCCAAACAAGTACGAGATGGAAAAATTGTGTTGGAGCTAAAAAATGAAAAAAATAAAGTAGAAGAATTAAAAAAAATTAAAAATGAAGAGAGAGAAAAAGGAGACAAAGGAGAGAAAAAAAGAGACAAAGGAGAGAAGAAAAAGGAGACGAAGGAGAGAAAAAGAAGACGGGGGAGAGAGAAAATAAAGACAATGAGAAAGAAGACAGAGGAGAGAGAAAACAAAGACAAAGAATGCAAAAGGAGAAAATTAAAAGAATTGAAGGAAAAGTGTTAAGTGAAGAAGAAAATATTAAAGTGGGAAGTGTTGAAAAATTAAAAATAATAGGGCCAATTAAAGTGAAGAAAATAAAAATTCGCCAAGCCCCAGCCATCAAGGATGTACAGCCATTTAAAGAAATTGGCAAGAAAAATAAAGTTTGGGAAAAAATTAAAAGCATCAAGGTAGTACGACCATTTGGAGAGAGCAAAAGTTTGGCGAAAATCAAAAATTCCCGAGAGGACAAAAAAGAGAAAGTCGTATGGCAACAAGAAAGCACCAGTAGGCAAATTTTGGCGAATAGAAGGGAAGACTGGAAGAAGTGCGATCAAGAAGGAAGGCAAGACAAAGTCACCGTACAACAGAACAAGACACCCCAGAAGGAGGTCGTACAACACAAAATATTGGAGGAAATCGTACGGACCCAAGGAGGCAGGACCACAGAGGGCGTGCAGCCAGGTAGATTCATCGTATGATCTAAGCAAAGTAACATAGTACGGAGGATTGGCATAGTACAACACTTGACTCAGAGTATTGTGCAGCCAACAGTTCACGGAACAAAAACGAGGGAGAGCAACGTACAACCCAAAAAGACAAAGAGAGCAAGTTCGTAGTACGGCCAAAAAGATTCATAGTACGGCTGGCAACAGGCTCCCAAATCGTATGACATCACATAGTACAGCAACCTCAAACCATAAAAGTATGGCGCACACAAGTTTTCACATTTAGTCTTCTTAGCTAGTACGGCAAAGTGAAGAGGGAGAAGAGGTCATACGACAAAGTGAGGAGAAGAGCAAGAAGGCGGTACGCTTCAAAGACTAGGAAAAAGCTGAGGGTGTACTGTAATGTTCCCTTGTTATACTTATCCTAAAATATAAAGCACAAGTTAGAACATATTATTTATTTTATCAACACATCATTTTATTAATGTGAATTACCTTGAAGACCTGCATACATCAGGTATTGTCAATAAAGCACATAATTTCTTGTTCATGATTAGTTCATTTCAAATTGCATATTTTAAGAATAAGACAATTAAATGCATTATCATCTAAGGCATAAATTAACATGCTCATATATGACTTACTACTCTTGATCAGAATAGATCTCTGCCTTGTTTCCTCTTTCCTAACCTCTTTGGATGGTAGATTGACTGTGCAATGGGCGCATGAACAATCTCAAGTTGGACTCCCTCAAGGTGTTCCACTCGTCTTGGGACCATCCCTCAATGGATCGATTTACCAGCCTTTCCCCCCACAAACTCCCTATCCTTGTTGAGTGCCAGTGAAAAGGGAATTGTTTGGCCCGAGTCTATTCTTCAAGGTAAAGTCATAAAAGCTCATTGAGACACAATAATTACTTATAAGGCTCATTGCTGCAAAAATCATGATTGGATAATCGTAAATTATTTATATATATATATACAGCCAACTCTTATTTTATTCTCGTCCTTGTTGCATGTTTTCCCAATATGTTCGATCTGCAGCAAATTCTTCTTTTTCCTATTCGATGCCTTTTGTTTTGGATATGTCTTCTCTTTTATACTTGCTTTACCAATAGTCTCAACCTTTCATTTGCCAATGGGTATGCCCTTTGGCCTCTAACACATTATTTGGTTTGGTGGCTATTCATTAATCGTTGCTTATAATATGGTGATTGCTGCTGTGTTTAAAGACATAGTTAGTATGCCTTCTAATCGATGCTTACCCTTTTTAGATTTATTTATTTATTTGCTAAGGCCTAGTCACCTTAGGAATCGATGCCTAGTTTCTTGTGAACATTAGTTTTATTACTATGATATTTATAACTTAATAATATTAATTTGTATTATAATTATATCCTTGTGAATGGTTCGTTGTTTTTCAAGAGGCTGCTTTAGAAATTGGTATCTTTTATATTTGTTTATTTTATTTTATATTTTATGTATGTTTATTTAGTTATTATAGTTGTGTTTTATATTTGTGTTAAATTATATTTATAATCATAATATTATAATACATTTTCTTTTAAACAATATATAATATATATATATATATATATTTATTTAATTGTATTTCAATATTTGGTTATTTCTATGTTCTATTTTGGGGACATGGCATGTACGGAGGCAAGACAAAACATCTGTACGAGGCACTGGAGGAAGGAGAAAGAGTGCCGTACGAAGAAAGGAGATAGTCGTACGACCCCATGATAGCTTGGCTGTACGAAGGGGGTACGAGCTACTAGCCGTACGAACAAGAGAATTCATTAACGTATGAATGCAAGGTGGAAACTTAGAACAAAGGTTACAGAAGTCCGTACAAGCCAAGCCATTTGTCGTATGATGTGAAGAGAGGAAGGCCATTTGGGTGCAAGAAGAGGTGGTTGTACGTATCAACAAGAAAGTCGTGCATACCAAGCAAATAAAGACCGTACCAAGTATTGAAGCTTGTAAAAGGCAGGTCGTCCCAAGCATCGACCTGGAGAAAGTAAAGTCTAAGAAAAACAATGCAAAATCTATATTTTTCGGCTTCATCAGCACTATTCGGAACCTGTGGAAAAATCATGAAAATCAGGCGCGCGATGCACTATTCAACTACCTCACGAGGGGCGTTGCCCCTCGACCCCGCTGGGGGCGCTGCCCCTAGACCCCGCTGGGGGCGCTGCCCCTAGACCCCCACAAGGGGCGCTGCCCCTTGACCCTGTTGGGGGTGTTGCCCCCAGACCCCCGCAAGGGGCGTTGCCCCTTGACCCTGTTGGGGGTGTTGCCCCCAGACCCCATCAGATTTATTGGAATTGCCAAATTGCAGTACAACCAGCCGTCATAGTACAGTCACAGGAGCAGTTGGCTATCGAGCAGATGAGAGTTGCAGCTCTTGAGGAGAAGTTGGCAGAGAGAGACGGAGTATTGGGTGAGAGTGACAATCAGTTGGCAAAGAAGGATCAACTATTGGTAGAAAAAGATACACAGGTGGTTGATGTGCAACGACTTTCAGCCGAGAGGGAGAGTCAGCCATAGGGAAAAGACGAGGAATTGGCTAGCACCAAGTAGGAACTCGAGTTGGCATTTTTGGTTTTCAGTCGTTTGGAAGACAACTACTTTGTGGGGGGGATGATGTAGTCGGCTGAGAGTGTACTTGGTCGGCTGTGAGTCATAAGTAAATAAGACTTTAGTTAATATTAATAATCCATGTACTTATGTTATGTACATGTCATGTTAGTTAGTTGTCTCGGGAATAGTTCCTGATGAAGTAATTAGTTATAATGAAGGGACACGACGGTTGGTACCTCAACCACTGCCAATGTACTATATGTACTTGAGTCATGTAGTCGGGAAACATTATGGTTCTACTATGCTATGTTCTGTCTGGAGACATTATGATGTAATTGTCGAATACTGAATAAAGCAATACATCTATGTTCTGTGCAATTGCCATGTGATTATTAAATGCTGTCAATGCTATTTTATATTTCCGTTTACTCTGTACATCATTGTACCCGTAGCGATTAAACATGGTATATTGTCATTTCAATCAGAGTGGAGCAACGGGTTGTATGGCGATTGCTTGAGGGCAAGCAATCTCGAGAAGGGAGGACTGTAATGTCCCCATTCTCGGAGTGACATTTTGATGACTTGATTCTAGCCCATCCAGCATTCCCGTGGGTTAGATGGCGAGATAAGGGAATGATATTGACCATGAGAATTATAAATTTTGGAGAGGAATCATCCTTAACAAAAAAATAAAGCATTATGTTGATCATATTTTATTAATATCTCATGGTCCACTTGCAAGTCAAAGCAAACAAGGATGTCAATTCTCTCTCCTTGGGCAGTTTAGAAGACTTAAGGGAGAAGCAACCAATATTTAAAAATTAAAGAACAAATCATATCTGCTTCTAGAAGATTCTCCCTCCTAGGGTGGCTCAAGGAAGCTTCCAAACTAAAATATTATAATATGCAAAGTCAATCAGATCTTCGCAAGGGTGGTCTAGTGCCTTAGGAGAGAAGGTAATGGATATTTTAATATATGTGAAGACCAAATCAGATCCTCATTAAGATGACTTGGGCTAGGGCGGTTTAAGGTGCCTTAGTCTTGAAGTTATTGAATATTTTAATCAAACAAATCAGATTCTCTTCTAAGGGCAGTTTTGGCTTGGAGCCTTATTTAAGAAGGCTTGGAAGGCTGAGAGATATCATGTTTTTGGTACTGTTTTTCTGCTAAGACAGTTTGAAGAGAGTTGTCTCTTGACTGAAAGTAATTTTCAGTCAATTCAAGGTGGTGCTCCCTTGAATACAGTGGTATGGTAATGGCTCCATTCCACCATGTGAGATGAATCCAAACAGAGTTCATCATAGAGCTTAACCAAATTGCTTTAAGAGAAGTTTCAATTGCAGATTTGGAAGTTTGTTGGTGTCACTTTTATCAATTTTTGCTAGAGGAGACATTTCAAGTGGTTCGCATGGCAAAAGAAGGCATTTTTGGCAATTTTCAGCTTCAGGCATAATCAAATTTTCGTAACAGTAGTCACCAAATTGATTTCATTATCATTTCTGAGGAGTATTTGGCATCTTCAACCTTCAGTGAGCTGCTACAGACGTATTTCAGTCATCTCCAGTTGGGCATATCATCCTACTTCATATAGTATTCATCTTCCCTAGTACGGCTAGGGTTTGGACTTGTGTTTTGGCACAAGTGGATGTAATAGAAGGTCTGAAATTCATATCAGACTTACTGTTTGCACGTTCCAGCTCTCTCTATTTGTAATCAGCTTTCAAATCAAATAAGAAGATAAGCTATTTTGCTGGGTATGTTCATCTTTGTTGTGTGTCTTGCTTGATTGCCTAAAAACTATGTTCAAGTTCATTTCTTGTTGTTTATGCTTGGAACCTCTCAAATCCACATGATATAATAAACGCTTGTTTAAGACATAAGTTAAAAGCAAATCACAGATTTTCAGACCAGCAAAAGGGAAAAAATTCAGTTTGAACCTGTAAGGGTTCTTACAAAACATGCGAAATAAGTTATTTCTGTTTTAAATTTTAATGTGTTTTTAGAGCCCCTTATGATTTCTGCTGCAGATTTGATGCATTAATGACAATGATAGCTGCCAATCATAATTGTTTGAGTGCTGGCAGGACAGTTCCTGTGAAGGCTGACATGGTACATATGCTGAAATATAAACTTTTTGATTGAAATATGATATTCTCACCTGTTAACCCCATAAATTAAGTCTTTTTGCTTTCTTTGTGCCATAATAAACATGTAATTTAAAGTGACTCTATGCCCCATGTTACATGTATCTAGAATGGACTTATGATGAAAATTTGACTGCATGCTGGTAAATGCATGATAAACCTTAGAAGCTTTATCTAGGGAAATAACCTTTGAACTTTTGGTATGGAAGAAGTGAAGGAAAATCCATGTCTTTGTCTAATGGCATGAGGGATTATAGAGATCTAAGAAGTATCAGTGAGACCTCTTTTAAGCTAGGATATAAGCTTGAGTATTGTGACAAACCTTTGGACAACTATTCTGAATTTGTTTTTAATCTTCTAAACTCATTTGGATCTCATTCAATATTGGCAATTTATTTTGTGCCAATGGAGTAATCATTGATGTGGTTTGCTGTTTCATAGCAATGTGCTAGTGGGCCCAGCTAGAGTCTGGTTCTTGTGTTTGATGGAATCGCTTGGATTATGAGAGTGGGATGATGATTAAAATTTAAGTATTCTGTGGCCCATAGCAGCAAAAATCTTTTGAGGAAAAAATCTGCAAACTAGAAGTATAAGATTTTCTGAAAAAATTGGATTTAAAAATAACATAAAAAAATGACGAAAATGAGACAAAAACTATTAAAAAAAAATTTAAATAGAGATATAGAGAGCAAATAAAATAGAGAGTTTAGCCCATGAATTTTCTGAGTAAAAAGTTTGTCTAAAATAGTAGAATGCTGCAGTGTAGCATGTAAGCTTTGCTAGTAAATGATTCTTTGGTAAGTTCTGTATGAAGTTGATAAACTTATTGCTAAACTAACAATAAAATATTTCATTGAATGATATGTGAGTAAACCTCTTGTCTTGTTGTATGATGTGAGTGGATTGTAAAATGCTACTAACAACATTGCGTTCCAAATTATTATTTAATATCAAAAAAATGTTTAATCATAGAGACTGCACTGTCTTAACAAACTTTGAAACCTTCCAAAACTTAGTAAGACCTCAAAACAACAACAATAAACATATTTGCATCTTAGAAGAATAAAATAAATAAACATTTTATCATTGAGAAAAAAATTGGTAGGAAATTTCAAAGTTCAAAGAATATATCATACAAATAAAAATCTAATCAATTGATAAAAGAGAAACCATATCTCATTACAGGTAGAGTCAAATGGGCATGAATTATGCATTTTCAAAGATTCAAGATACAAAAGCAAGTCACATTCAAAAGCTTTTCTATTAAACCAAACCTTTAAATTTAGTCAAAGTACTAACTCATATTAAGTAGAAGTAGAAGATAGACACAAAACAAATTTTAGGATAGATATATCATATGCATAATATAAAAACAAGCATACAAAATCACAATGACCAAGATTTTGATGTCACAAAGATTGGACATCTTGGTGCAATTCTGGGTTACATACAAACATCAGGCTGATGTTTTTACGCAGCCAAGAGAATTGTGCAACTTGAGAGAAGGATAAAATATTATGAAGACAAAGATGACCTACACATAACATACCTCTTCATTTCTAATTTTCTAGTAATGAGACTGGGTGAAAAAGTGAAACTATAGCATTGTTATATTTATCAAGCAAAGCAATGATATGACAGAGAGCCTAAGTTAGTATTAAATTCAAGCCATTTAGCCAGGAATATGGATTATTTCTTTCCAGAAAACTGATTTACAAGGCTACTACTGTAGAAAAAGATAGAACATCAAATGTTGTTTGGACTTTGGACCAAATAACCAGCCAATCTTCACAATAACAATTTAGTTGTGCAACAAATCAAGAATGATGAGGACATTTGATGTAGATAAGAAATAGACACAAAATTAAACTATGTGTGATAGGGTATTGACAAAAATCCTAGCATCTGAATATAGATAAAATTAAACCATGATAAAGTAGACACAAAATATGAAGTATGAACATTGAGCTAAAATATAACCTCAGAATATAGACCATTCACCTGTCGTGATAGTAAAATACTCTCTTTGGATGGAAGCCCCACCAAAATAAAATAGATTTAATGTTTTTTATCTTGTTAATTTAAATTGAAAGAACCTTGTGATGTGCACATTGAAAATTTTATCTAACAGATTATTCATCTATTTGTATGTGCTGATTGAATTTTGTGTAAATACTATTTATATGGCGTGAAGTAATAGAATGTATTTGCAGCAGTGTTACAGCAAAAATAGCCTACCTCCAACTCAATTGCACTGCCTTCCAACTCTCTGTAAGTTTGCAACTAGTCACGCCTTATATGCACATCCTGGCGAGCTCTCGTTTGCATTCGTGCCCTAAAAATGGTGCACAACTACATTATTCATAAAATATTTTGTGGGTTTCAAGGGTTTCATGGGTTGGTGGGAGATTGATTAAGGTTTCAATCACGATTTAAATGCAATTTTTACACGATTTGAATGCAAAAAAATCATTGAAATCAATGGTTTTAAAAAAAGATGGGATATTTTGGGGGAAAAAATCGTCCACACGACTGATTCGCAAAAAAATGGGTATAAATATAATCACAATTTTTTGGAGATTTTTGCTTCTACGTTCTGTGGACATTGTTGTTTGGCCTGGTTCCTCGTTCATTGTTTGCATGCACAAACAAGAGTTATTAATGATGTAGAAATATTCTTATTGCTATGATGCTTCTGATGAGTTCCACACAGATCAGCATAATGCTTAATTTGTTATGTAGCTTATAATATGCAGATATTATAGTTTTAGGATTTAACCCATCTTGAAATCCTTCAAGTTTGTAGAAATTTGTCTATGTGCTTTACGCTAGTGTGGGTTATGTTCATGTGAGCATTTAGGGTTAACTAGAATTTTCTATTGCAGGTGGACATGAGTTGAGCAAATCAACAGGAAATGCTGGTGGCAGGATTGCATGTGGTGCGCCATTTGATATATCATACTCTTTTACAAAAGTATTTTAATTTTAATCAAATCTGAAACTCAAAGTGATATTCTCTGCTGTTGTTATGTTATGTAGGGGTGATTGGTTTTCAATCAGCAGTCTAAAATGACAATTTTCAGATTGGCATCGTTGCTGTAAATATTCCTGGCAGCAGTTATATGAATGATACTACAATGAAGATTGACAAACTGATGAGTTCCATTTAATCATAATAAACAAAAAAAGCTCAACAATTACTTGTGCCATCATTTATAATTTATCTATCTCTTGGTTAGCAACATTGCTGTTGTATCGTATTGATGATTATTGTTTAGTGAAGATTGAGAACTTTGATTATCAAATCTGAGTCTTAACAGTAGTGTTTTATAGAACACAAGATAATCGACTTAACGCCTCAAAGGAAACAAACGCTTTCCAACTGGGAAATTGAAGTCACAGATGCTCTGACCTGATGCCTCAACAAGATCTTGGATGTGAATTACCTGAACCATAACTAGGGTGCATGGATTCTAACATTTAGCACTTTATAGTTTATAGTATGATTATTTATTGCATCTTCAAGAAGAATGTTTGGAGGGTTTATGTCAAGTGCTTGGTGTTTTCAATTTTGTGTTTCTACTTGAGGACTGATGGAACATTCATTATTTTAATCAGGTCTGATTTCCCAAAGGGAAGATGAAGTCATTCATAGAAGCATAAATTAGGAAAGAATCAGGGAAATCATGATTAATTGCTAAGCGGTGAAATTCCTTATTTTTCCCCTGTAAAGATCATATTTTTTATGAAATATCGTCAACTGCCAATTTTTACTGGTTTTTTATTATTTCCCCTATTTTTTCCTAAGATGGTCGTGATTTAAGGTAGGGTTTTTACTTGCGATTTTTGGTATGGTTCTTCCACAATTTTCACATTGATTTTTGTTTTCCTTCCTCTAGTTGTGGTGAGAAAATTATTTTGACTTCGTAGGGTGCAGTAGTGGCATGATTTTATTTCATCTATACCCTAGGGTTTGCAGCCAGTGTTTTTTTTCCAGATTGCCACTGCATGAATGAACATGTGTTTTTAACTTTTTATTTGAAGATTGCTGTGACTCGTTGGTAGGTTTTTGTTATTGTAAATTTGGTTTCTCCTTGTGAAATACCTTTATTCATGTCTTCAATCATCGATAGAAAAGCTAACAGTCAAAAAATACCTATGTACTGGATCCACCTACAGATTAGCTGGATTTAGGTTCTGTTGGAACCAGATCCATGATCCAGTCTGATCCGCTTGCAGATATGGGCAAGATGTGGGAGAGTAGGGTTGGGTTCACTTGGTGAATTTGGGCAAGATCTAGGGGAAATCCAGGTGAACCTAGGGGAAATCCAGGTGAACCTAGGGCAAATCCATCTGTTTTTCTATCTTTAATATTTTTTTGCTTTTTAAAAAAAAATTTCCACCTCTGATGTTGCCTTTTATAAAATTATGAAAATGGTGTGTGCCATGAAGGTCTTCATTTGGGCTTGGTGGTGGGGGCTCTGCCTCTCGACCTAGCCTTGTATCAAAATAGGGAATGCATGAGGGGCACTGCCCCCAGACCCCCGAAAGGGGTGCTGCCCCTTGACCCTGTTGGGGGTGCGCTGCCCCCAGATCCCCATGAAGTTGGGGGATATGAAACTAGAGTAAACTAACTTGGATACTTCCACTTTCCAACATGTTACATTTGAGTCTGAAAATGAGTAATAGGGTGACAGCTAACCAACTAGAGCTTTTCTTGAATTTGGAGGGACACAAAAGAATGAAATCACCGAACTCTATTTCCTATTAGATATTTTCATACAGCTCTGCTGCCTAAGAAAAGTGTGGAATTATTGGTTTCCCATTGATAACTTACTTTGAAACATACATTCAAAACGTGTTGTGAGAAATCGGTCTACTCATAGGTTCACTCAAGTGTAGATTTACGGCAAGAAAAGGATATATCAATTTAAATTAGAAGCCAATTATGATTTCAGCTATGCATGTCAAAGCATGTAACTATTATTATTAAATAGGGTGTAGAAATGAAATGTGATAGACTTTTGTCAAGCATTTGATCATGTCATTTCCATTGGAGATGGCTCTTTTAGAATTTGTCAAGCACACATTATTTAAAATTATCCACATCTCTTTGCGAGAATATTGTTTAAGGAAAGATGGTGTGCAAAATTAACGAGTTCTAGGAACCCTGGCTGGTTAATCTAAGATGTCTTGTCTCTTAACTGTGACATCAAAATGGAGTCTCCTTATCAGAAAAGCTTTCAACATGAGAAATGGCTGTTTGAAAAGGTGAGATCTTAATTAAGGGAGATATTTGTAGTTGCATAACCCAATAATATGATGTACAACATCTAGCTAAGCATATGTTTTGCACAATTTTCTTTTAAGACTTGTACAAACTTCATCAAGAAGTTTCTGAAAATCTGACATCTGAGCATGGGTTTTGCACAAGCCTCATTTAGAATGTATGGGTTCTACTTGGACATTTCCTTGAAATTGTATTGTAGGTCACAAGAATCATACGACCTGGATGTTTGAATATCTCTATGAAATTGAAATGCCTTTCAATTTCAAAAACAAGAAGTTTTTATACCTTTTTCTACATTTAAATATATTTTTTAAAAATTTGATTTTTTGAAAAAATCTTATACTTTTGGTTTGCTGATTTTTTTCCCAAAAGATTTTAGCTGCTGATAATATTAGCATGTTTAATACATGGTTGGGATTCAAGCAATGTATTTAAGATTTATCATCCATATCCAAAGCTGGTGCATCAAACAAAACTAAATTGGGCTTCAAGCAATATATATGTTGCAGTTTGATCTATCCAGATAATGCAAATTCTTCTTTCACAATAGAGATACTACTACTTTCCCAGGTAATTTGTGGAGAACATGCAAGAACTCAATCTTATTTTGCAAGAGTTTATACCCCGGCTGATCAGCAAGAGTCTGAATCTCTCATTCAAATAAACCAAGCCTTGACAATTAGGATGCTTTATCTTTTCATACCGAGCCAGAATTATTATTTCAATGCCTTAAATATTACAACATGGTTCAATCTAAAATTACTAGAACTTCAATTGACAATCTTCAAATCTATCGTCAAATACCAGCCCCCTGGACAATGTTTAAAACTCACATTCTTCTCTCAACCAGAGGGAAAACAACTCTGGCCTCCAAATCCCACTAAATCCAAATCCCCAACTGATTTTGAATAGCAAGGAGAAGTCCCAAGCCCAGAAACCTAATGCCCCAGCAAAACCATCTGTGGCCAATGTATCAAAGACCTGTTTAGTTGTGATCAAAACAATGAAATTGCTTGAAGGCAACCTGGTAATTCTGTGTCTGAAAATGGTCAAGAATAAAGCCTTCGCTCCTCTGATAGGAGAATGATTGGAGAATGTGTAGTAAACCTTGCGATCCTTCAAGTTCAGCAGTCTACATTTGAAGCAGAACAGGTCACATGCATTGTTTTCCTACAAATGGGCCTGGAATTTAATGAACTTCTTGTCCAAAATCTGGAAAAGATCCACCCTTATGATCCCATCTGATCAAACTGATTGAAGAAGTTATCACAGAGCTACCAGCCAATGCTCCAAGCCTGTATGGAGATCAATCTCTGGTTCAGCAAGCCAGTCAATGGCATCTGATTGGCAAGTTTGTGTTCCAACCAAGTACCAAGCTTAGTGGTCAGCAACAAATGGGCACACCGACTTCCAAATGAAATGGAACTTTCAATATATTCTCAATTTTCAAAGACAGATCTCAAGGAATCCGTTTTTTGTTTACTGCAATCCTAATTATAAATCTGTTTTTAAGAAATATTTTTTTCCTCCTACTACCTTTGGGAGTCACAGATTGAGGAGATATAGAACATCCAGTGGATGGTATGATAAGGCATCAAACAGGAAGTCTCTAGTGGACTAGACCTATATCTTTCATCACTTGCAATCTTGCTGACTTCATGTCCTATGTGTTCGTAAATATGCCTAACTAGTGGGTATAGCTTTTAGCTTCCCAACTGTTAGATTGTTATAACTTCAGCTGGATAATTTTTTTTGTAATATCACTTTTTCATATTAATATGTTAAATTTTTTCAAGAAAAAGAAAAAAATACTGATTCTTCTATGTGCCCTTTGTCAAATTTCTGCTATGTGAACCTTGATGATACGCAGAGATAGACATAAGGAGAGGGGAAAGGATGGTTATTGGGTGATTGGTTGGTAAGATAGTTCCTAGTCATAGCATATTGTATTTGGGGATGGAAAAGAATTCATTTATTGATAGTTTAAGGCCATTTTGATTTTATTTGTAAGTCTTTAGTATATGTATTGGCTAATCCACGACTCCTTCACCAATTTATCTTCATTCTCCTTGCAATTCAGAAGTAAACTGTGGTGTTGTTGTGCCATTGCTGGAAACTGAAATTAAATCAATTGTTCTTTGTTTTCTGCAAGTATTGGTGTTCAAGTTATTTCCCTAAGTCAGTTCTGCACATTTAATTGTGAGTTTTGCATATTCAGACCTGTTTACAAGTATCTATGTATGTAAAAACCCTAGGTTACTACAATGGTATTGGAGCATTGTATCCTCCGAGCCTGTGCGTAATGCAGATTCATGAACTTGAGTGATAGAGAATTAAGATATCAACAAAGGCAGAAGAAGAAGGGGGCAGCCATGGGTGATAGGAATCAAGACAATTCTCAGGAATTTATCAAGGAGAGAAAAGAGTTTCAGACCAATATGAGGGATACTATGGTGTAGATGGTCCAACTTCTAAGAGGTCTGAATCAGTAACTGAGTGCTGGTAGGCCTAGTCAAAATGGTATTGAAGGGAGTAGTTTCAGGGGTGACAAGGTTTCAGCTAACTCGATCCCAAGAACTTTTAGAGCCAAATTCTTGGAAAAGGAAGGAGCAACACCCAGGGAAGAAGAGCAACCCATTCAAGGAGATGAAATGACAAGACTTCATGATGAATTCCATGCCGTAAGCACTGCCATACAACAAGACATGTCTTTCATGGAGTACTATGATAGGAAGACAAGGAATGGGCACAAGAGAAGGTATGAGGAGCAACCTTGAAAGGACATACACCACCGTTTGGGGAAGATCACCATCCCCACTTTTGATGGGTCTAGAAGTTGTTCAGCAAGAGCTTGGTTGCAGAAATTAGATACTTCTCCTTGAATCCAATGTTTGAAGATGAGGCCACCAAGTTTGCTACCTTGCATCTAGAGGGAGTGGCCCATGAATGGTGGTATCACGACATGGTGACCCAAAGACATGATTTAATCACTACCTTAGAAGAATTCAGCCAAAGATTGATGGAAAGGTTCGATAGGAAGGATCCAGAGATTCACTTTAGAGAGCTAGTGCAGCTGAAGCAAGAGAGCATAGTGGATCGATATGTAGTAGAATTTCAAAGGCTTTCAATGATGATTCCAGATGTGACGAAAAGGAGGCTCATAGTCCTCTTTATAGAAGGCTTATCTAAACCCCTCAAAGGGTTGGTAAGGGCATTTGATTCGAGTTCTTTGCAAGAAGATATCAAAAGACCTCTAAACTTGGAGGATTCAGTGGCAAAGGATAGATTCTACTCCAAGAAGGCACCCCCATTTCTACAAAAAAGACCTCAAAAGAGCATGCTTCCACGAAAAGCATCACCCCCCAAGCCAAACCAAATTGAAGTGTCCAAGAATGAACTCCGTAGGAAAAAAGCTATGTTTCACATGTCGAGAGTCATGGCAACCAAGCCATAGTTGTTTGGAGAATGAGCAAATGCATTATATAGAGGTGGTTTCCAATGAGGAGTCTGAGGCGGAAGGAATAGAACCAAAGATTGTGGTTGATGAAGTTGAGCATGAGGACCAAGGGGGAGAGCATCCAGGGGGTACACTTGCAACACTTTCAGGAGCACCTAGATATCACTCTTTCCGCATCAAGGGAGTCTTGCAAGGACAAAGGGTGACAACCTTGATTGACAGTGAGGCAACCCACAATTTCATTGATGAAGGTTTGGTGGCTAAATTAGGATTGAAGACACAAGGGTTTGAAGGATTTAATGTCACAGTGGCAGATGGGTATACTATCCCATGCAACCAAAGCATTCAACAATTGGAGTTGATTCTAGGAGGACATAAGATGTCGGATGGATTCTACATGATTGGCATTGGTGAGACAGAGTTGGTTTTGGGAGTGCAATGGTTGCACTTGCTTGGAGAAGACTCACAAAACTATCAAACCATGGAGTTGAAGTTCAAATCTAATGGGAAGGAGGTAATTCTTTGGGGCTTATCTAATGGGGGTCCCATGGTGGTTTCAGTCAAGAGGATGGAGAGATTTTTTTCGTAGGGACGAAGTGGCTTGGGCAACAGAGTGCTTAATTACCGATACAAGGCGACCCAAGGATGAGAAGACTTACTGCATTGATATCCAATCCATCCTAGACAAGCATTTAAGGTTTTCAATGAAATACCCCTTGGGGTACCACCAGATAGAGGTTTCCAGCATGTGATTGAGTTAGAGGAGGGAGCAAAGCCAGTCATAACTACGCCTTATTGTCACCCTAGGAGATACAAGGGGGAGATTGAGAAGGCAATAAGGAGCTATTAGACGTGGGGCAAATCCAACCGAGTTCCAATCTGTTTGCCTCTTATTTTGTGTTGGTCAAGAAGAAAGATGGCACTATGAGGATGTGTATCGATTATAGAGCCCTCAACAAAAAGACAATCAAAAATCATTATCACATGCATAGGATCAGTGAGTTGATTGATGAGCTTCATGGTGCTTTCGGGAGGTCCAGTGCTTCACCTCTGTGAGCATCACCTAGATGCAATGAGTGCTAAGTGGACAATTCATTATCATGAGAGATGGGATCTTGTGAACCACTACTCATGAAACATGGGTCAATGAGTTTGACTCAAAAACTACACGGTTGAATCTTGATAGCAATACCATAATTTGACACGTGGAAGAAACCTCCTTCTTATCAATTGATGAGCTAAAAGGGCTCTATAATGAATGGTGTATAAGGCATAACACTTGTTGAAGGTTTTGCAAATGGGGTTGCAAGCTAAGTGGTCTTAACCTTGGGGGAAACTGTATGGTTAAGCGCGCTTGAGCTGGAGCAGTACTGGGATGGGTGACCTCTCTGGACGGTCTAGTGCTTCACCTTTATGAGCATCACCTAGATGCAATGAGTGCTAAGTGGACCATTCATTATCATGGGAGGTGAGTTCTTGTGAACCACTACTCACGAAACATGGGTCAATGAGTTTGACTCAAAAACTACACGGTTGAATCTTGATAGCAATACCATAATTCAATTCTTTTCAAATTTTTGATAAGTCATAGGCGTTGAAAAAGGAAAGCAAGAAAAGTTTAATGTTTAATTTGTATCCAAATCATGCAAGGAAAGAGGAGGGAAGAAAATATTTTTTTTGCCTTTGAAGGCTTTGTAGCAGGAGTTTAGGGATTTCAATTTTCCTTTGTTGTCCTGTTACTCTACATGGCACGAGTTGGAGAGGAAAAGGGCATTGAAAGAGTCTTCCGCCATTCAAAAAATGAAGGATGCATATGGTTGATTTCTCTATGACATGTTTTGGAAGGCACATTGCAGAAAATGGAGATATGGCATGCATTTTGGAAGTTGGAGAGGCTCTAGGAGTTTATTTAAGTCACACCCATGTTGATGGTCTTATGTGTTTGCTTTCACAAATGCCAGGTATGCATTATGTTGCTAGAGATTTAAGCATTAAAATGCATATAGGTTATGTTTTATTAAGTCTTTGTCGTCATAGAAGGGTCTTGAGCAATGTAGATGTTTTAAGGGTCACATGGAAATAGAAAAATCACACACCAAGTTGATTGTCAAAATAGTGAGAGCAAGTAACAATCAAGCCACCAATGAGATATTTCCACTATCAAGAAGAAGAAATACTTTTCAACTTCTTAGGTTCAAAACCACTTTGTTAATCTACAAAAACATATCCCTTTTATGGTTTATTATGACATTCCACCATCTTATCATAGACTTCTACAATATGCTCATGGTAGAGCTACAAAAACAAAGAAGAGAACATGAAGAAAGAGGCCTTGAATGCTTAGATAGAGGTACAAAGAGGGTTACATGAACAACTAGAGGTTCAAAGACACTTGCAGATGAGGATAGAGTCACAGGGAAAGTACTTGCACACAATATTGTAGAAAGAACAAAGAGCACTTGCATCACTATCTTGTCCTTCAAAAGAACTTGAAGTTGCAAGGCCAAAGTAAGCAAACTTAGCAAAAAGGGTTATTGTAAATGTAATCAAATCTAATCAAATTATATCCTAAGTGGAGAATAAGCAAATTCTAGATCTCAATTTTCGTGTATATATTCTAAGTCACAATTCTAATGTTTTTATTTTTGATCTTCTTATTGCAGAATATTTATGTATTTCGATATACTACAATAGAAGATTGAATTCATGTCTTTATATCTTAAGAGGAGACACGCCTCAAGGAGAGACGCGTCTCATGAGAGGACGTGTCCCTTGAGTACGCGGACTCCTCTTAGTCAACCGATAATTATCGGTGGCTAATATCCAAACACCCGCATGCATTTAGCAAACAACGATTAGTGTATATGAAGTTCGATCATCATTTGATTTCGAATTTATTCATGATCAGAAATTCGAATAACTTACTTGCAGATATTATACTTAAAAAGTAGATTTCGATTATATATAAATAATGATGATGCATAAATGCAATCATCATTTATATCTGACCGAAGCTACCTTAAATCAACACTCCCTCTTAGCTAGGGAAGATAACTCAAAACAAGTAAGTAGAGATATCACCTTACACGTGATATTGAAGATATGGTATGTTTCCAAAAATTTGTCAAGTCACATGACATTCTTCATAACACATCTTCATTATGGTATGTGTACTGACATCAAGTCTTATGATGTCTACCATAATAATTCATGGCATATCCACAGATATATATATTTATCCACCATGATTGTCTCATAAGGATCATAATGATCTTCAATTGACATCAAGTCTCATGATATCTATCAAAATGTCCACGAGATACTACCATGACATGTCCACAGATATCAAGTCGCATGATATCTATCATGATAGTTCAACTCATCATTGTAGAGTCATCACTTTACAATGTCAAATACAAGTGTTCATTATCAGAAAGATCGTCACCTTTCAATAATGTACACAGGGGGAGAGAGGGCCCATAAAGTCATGGAGTCACACACATGACAAAAGAGTTTACACATTAAACATCTTTTAAATATATTAGTACAACTAAACAATTTGAATTTCAATCATAATATCAAATTACATTTCAACCATACCAAATTTCTTCCTGAAGTGTTCAACTTTAACTCTGGAGAGAGGCTTGGTGAGAATGTCTGTTGTTTGATCATTTGTACTAATATACTCCAATTGGATCACATTCCTTTCTACCATGTCTCTTACATAATGGTAAGGGATCTCAATATACTTAGATCTATCATGGAATATTGGATTTACTGAAAGTTTAATGCAACTTTGATTATCACAATGGATAATAATAGGATTCAAGGGCTCACCAAAGAGTCCTATAAGCAATTTCTGGAGCCATACTGCTTCTCTTGCCCCCATAGAGGCTGCAATATATTTAGCTTCTGTTGAGTTTTGTGCCACTGAAGACTGTTTTCTGTTGATCCAAGAGATCATAGCCGATCCTAAACTGAAGCAACATCCTGATGTGCTTTTTCAATCGGTTATACTTCCAGCCCAATCTGAATCAGAGTATCCATGTAAATCTAGTTGGTCATTTTTGTAATGAAGACCATATCCAATAGTGCCTTGAAGATATCTCAATATGTGCTTCACAGCAACAAGGTGAATTTCCTTTGGCTCACACATGAACTGGCTTAGAGCATTCACTGCATAGCAAATATCAAGTCTGGTGTTAACCAGGTACATCAATGATCCAATTATCTGTCTATATAGTGTGGGATCTGCAAAATTAGATTTTGCTACTGCTTCTTTTAATTTGTGTAAGTTGGTTTACATAGGTGTAGACATGGGTCTGCAATCCAACATCCCAAATCTCTTTAGAATATCAATAGTATACTTTCCTTGATTTAGTATGATGCCATCTGATTTCTGCCAGACTTCTAAGCCCAGGAAGTAATGTAAAATGCCCAAGTCTTTCATGTCAAATTCTAAAGTTAGATCCTTTTTACCTTGAGCAATGAGGTGATCTTCTCCTGTTATCAGCAGGTCATCAACATATAAAATAATTATTAGCATATCACCTTTAATTACCTTAAAATAAAGATTTGGGTTTGCATCATTCTTGGAAAATCCTAGTCCCAAGAGATAGCTGTCAATTCTTTCATACCAGGCCCTGGGAGCCTGTTTAAGTCCATATAGAGCTTTTTTTAATATGCATACATGTGAGTCAGGTTTATGTATCACAAAACCTTCAGGATGCTCTAGATGGACTTCCTCTTCAATGGTCCCATTCAGGAAGGAAATTTTCACATCCATTTGATGGATCTTCCAGCCTTTCCTTGTTGCAATAGCTATCACTGCTCTCACAGATGCGTACCAGGCAACAGGTGCAAATATTTCTTTATAATCAATGCCTTCCTTTTGTGAAAAACCTCTGGCCACAAAACGTGCCTTGTGTTTTTCTATACTGCCATCAGCAGCATGTTTGATTTTGAAGAGCCATTTGGAAGAGACAACATATTTCTTTTTGGTCTAGGCACTATATCACATACATCATTTTTCAAAATGGATTGATACTCTTCCGTCATTGCATCCTTCCATACTTGATGTTTGAAAGCTTCTATAACACTGGTGGGTTCTGAATTGATGATTTCATTCATTAAGGCAACATAGCTTGAGAATCTTTTGGGTCTCTTACTTTTCCTAAAGGTTTCCTTGGGTGCTGCATGATTCTTAGCTTCTTTAATCATCTTCCTAGCCCAAAGTGGTCTCTTCTAGTTGTTGTCATTTGGATTCTTTTCTGAAGCAGATTGAAATTCACTTATTATTTCTTCAGGATACTCCCTCTGAATCTCAGGAGTAGGTTCCACTTCTAAGACTCTAAGGGAATTATGAATTTCTATCTCACTTGAACTCCTTGCCCTTTTGAATGCAATGTCTTCTTCAAATATGACATCTCTACTTAGTTCAATTTGTTTCTGCCCGGGTATGAATATTTTGTAGGCTTTAGAAGTTTCACTATATCCCACAAATACCCCTTTCTTTGCAGAAGGTTCTAGTTTGAATCTCTTTTCTTTAGGTACATGAATGTAGACCAGGCAACCAAAGATCTTTAAGTGACTAATGTCAGGTTTTATACCAGTAAAAGCTTCTTCAAGAGTCTTGTTATCTAGATGAGAATGTGGACATCTATTTTGGATGTAAACAACAGTTCTAGAGGCTTTTGCCCAGAATGAGGTTTCTATGTTCTGGTCAAATAACATTGCTTTAGCAACTTCTACAATAGTTCTATTTTTTCTTTTAGCAACACCATTTTGTTGAGGGTTGTAAGCTTCTGTAAACTCCCTCTTAATCCCAGCATTCATGCAAAATTCCTTAAAGATTTCAGAAGTGTATTCCTTCCTATTGTCTATCCTTAGAATTTTGATTTTCTTCCCGGAGAAGTTTTCAGTAAGAGCTTTGAACTCCTTAAACCTTTTAAGGATTTCTATTGACTCTTTACACTTAAGAAAATAAATCCAAGTCTTCCTAGAGAAGTCATCTATAAATATTACATAGTATAGGAAGCCCGCCATGGAGGGTACAAACATGGGTCCACATAAGTCAGAGTGAACCAGTTCTAACACGTTTTTGGTTTTACTCATAATATTTTGGAAGGATCCCTTTGTATTCTTTCCTAGGGCACACCCTTTACAAGCTCCTTCATGAGTTTGTTTTAATTTAGGCAATCTTGTTACTAGTTTTTCTATAGAGGGTAGGGCACAAAAATGAATGTGTCCTAATCTTCGATGCCAAATTTCATTTGAATCAGAAGTCTCAAGGGTAAGGGCTTGTTTGAATTCAGTGCACAGTTTGTAAAGATAACCTTGTCTTATACCTATGGTTTGTGCTTTCTTTATAGTGGAGTTCTTTGGCCATGCCAAAACTTTTCCATCCATAAAGGTGACCCTATATCCATTGTCTTCAAGAGCGGAGATGGATATTAGATTCCTCTTTATTATTGGTACAAATAAGACTCCAGTGAGTTGTAGGGAGAGACCAGATTTCAATTTGATGGAGCAAGTTCCAACCCCTTTTATAGGATGTGCAGAATCATCCCAATAGTTACTTCATCAGTTTCTTCAGTCATAGTGTCTAGGTGTTCTCTGAACCCTGTGATGTGCCTTGATGAACCACTATCAATTACCTAGTTGTTGATATTGTTAGATACTTGACTTGATAAGGCTAAATACAAGACAAATTTCTCAGAGTCATGGTCTGTATTTGTTTTTCCTACTTTAGCAAAAGATGCTTCTTGTTTTGTTCTATCAAGGCACTTCATTGCATAGTGCCCATATTGATCACATCTGAAACATTGTATTTGAGAGATGTCTTTCCTCTTCTTGAATGATCCTTTTCCATAGGAATTTATCTTTCTCTTGAATGATCCTTTCCCATAAGAATTCTTCTTACCCCTTTTATTAGATGTTGTGTTGAGCACATGAATACCCTCATCTATGGGTTTATGTTTGTTTTCTTTTGTTAAGAGTCTTGTTTCTTCTTGTAAGCAATCTATTCTTAGCCTATCAAATTTAGGGAGTTTAGATCTTGCAATTATTCCTTGAACAAATGACTCCCATGAGTTTGGTAGGCCTCCTAGAGCTATTAGTGTTAACTCCTTGCTATCAATTTGATATCCAATTGTTGATAGTTGATCCCTTAGTTCAGTGATTCTCATGAAGTATGCATTAATAGATTCTCCTTTGTTTATTTGAACATTGTTAAGTTGCCCTTTTAATGCAAGGGTCCTACTAGTGTTGTTTATTTCAAAGGTGCTCTCAAGGGATTTAAACATTAGATATGCAGTCTCATGTTTTAACAAAATAGGTACTATATGATCCCTAACTGCATCTACTAAAATTTTCATGGCTTTCTCATTGTTCTCAATCCATTGAGTTTTCTCTGGATCATCCTTTGGTTCTCTCTCATTTTCTTTCACAAATGAGTCTAACTTATTTTCTTTTAGAATCATCATGATTCTGAATTTCCATGATGTGAAGTTGTTTGCACCTTCAAGACAGTCTTCAAATCTAATCACACTTGACATTATGAAGAATGTGATGTGTAATTGATTTCTTAAAAATACGATTTTTTCTAAATAATCTGATATCTAGATTTGATTCGGATTTTCTCAACGTGGCTCTGATACCATGTAAATGTAATCAAATCTAATCAAATTATATCCTAAGTGGAGAATAAGCAAATCCTAGATCTCAATTTCTGTGTATATATTCTAAGTCAGATTTCTAATGTTTTTATTTTTGATCTTCATATTGCAGAATATTTATGTATTTCGATACTACAATAGAAGATTGAATTCATGTCTTTATATCTTAAGAGGAGACACGCCTCAAGGAGAGACACGTCTCATGAGAGGACGTGTCCCTTGAGTACGCGGACTCCTCTTAGTCAACTGATAATTATCGGTGGCTAATATCCAAACACCCGCATGCATTTAGCAAACAACGATTAGTGTATATGAAGTTTGATCAGCATTTGATTTCGAATTTATTCATGATCAGAAATTCGAATAACTTACTTGCAGATATTATAGTTAAAAACTAGATTTCGATTATATATAAATGATGATGCATAAATGCAATCATCATTTATATCTAACCGAAGCTACCTTAAATCAACAGTTATCACAAATCACACACTGTAAGGACTCGCATATCTGTAAACAAAAATTAGGAGATTATAGTGGATAGGAATAGTCTTATATTACACATTATTCACTCCTGTGAAGGACAATCACAAAGGGATAGTCCATGGAGAGAAAACACTAGTGAGTCAAAGAAGATCAAGGCATGACAAAGAGGTGTTCTTCTAGCAATTGATGCATGACAGTCTCATCAAGGGTAAGTGTCACAAAATGTGTCATAAACAACAAGATGGATAGTCCTTAAGACAAAGGACAAAGAAGCATGTTAGAGATATGAAAATGCAAAGAATAAGGCATGACAAGAAGAACAGAGAGTAGAGGCAATATTTTTTTAATAGGGAATTTCAAGGAAAGTCATTAAACATGATCCTTTCAAAAACCTATAACGATTAAGGGTGATTATAACATGACAATCAACATAATGGTTATTATGACATATAGCAATCTTCACATATGGCATGGGCATGAGATAGTTCCAAACTTATACATGGTTGAGTCTATTTGTTATAGTAAGAACCTAAAAAAAATCCTTCACTATGGTTAAATCCAAAGCTAATGATAATGGTATCTTACTCAAGCACAATATAGTGATCAGGGTTCTAGTGTGAGAGAACCATTATGATGATAATTCAACATTGCAAGGAAAAATAAAATCATACTTAACTCATGGACTATGAAGAGAAAAAAAGGCTACAGGTTTGTTATAGAGTCAAATATTATAGTGACTAGGTCCTATGAAAAGTTAATACAATGGACAATAGTGAGAGGGTGAAGGCAAGGAGCTTCTGAAGATGATGACATCTAACATTTTCTTAGCACTGAATGGCCCCTATCCTCCCTAGAGCATTAAATCATTTTTAAGGCCTTGTCACATGATCTAAACGAACATAGACCTTGCATTATGGCATGGATGGTAAAAGTCGTCAAACAATCTAGGGCAGTGATCTTCAGGGTTTTTTGTTTCACAATGATTCCAACGAGCTATATTTCATATTCCCTATGATCAAGCCTACCTATGGTTGTTAAATTCCAAGGCATGTATAGAAATTTCTTCAAGTGTTATGCAAATCCATTGAAATCAAAATGAAGAAATCCATGCATAAGGAAAGAGGGGCAGAGTATAGTAGGGCAGTAAGGTGCTAGGATTGATGCTTAGCAATATCAATGACCCATGCATGAAAGTGACTGGTAATAGATAGTTAAAAGAGCACTATTAGTAGAGGTGACGTAAAAATATTTACAAAGGTCTAAACCTTTAATTCCAAATGGAGAGTCAAGAAACTAATTAGGTGAAAAGATGAAAAGAGCAGTCCATACCTACAATCTTCAAGGAAAAAATATCATATTCATAACTATAAAATGATAGCAAACGAAGTAAGTCCACAGTTCAAAAGCATGGCAAAAGCTCGTGAAAAGACTATCACTATGTATGACAGTGAGTAAAAGGGTGATGATAGATGCTAAAGGGTAGATGTTAAAGGGCATCCCATAGTATTGTCACAAAGTGGACAGTCAAGAGAATGATACATAGTGTGAAGAATCCAATGCTGCAATCATTAAATGAAAAGTAGTTAAAAGTTGGCAAGAAGGTAGTCATTATGGAAAGACCATTGGTAATGAATATAATCACTAGCAATATTTTTTGTCTATGGTGCAAGGGAAAAGTAATGGTTCATTGATTACAAATGACAATGGTGATGGTACTATAGATGAGAAAATTTCAAGGGACATTCTTCAAAGTGTAGTGGTGTATATTATTGGAAAAGGCAATGCTACACAACCAAATGTTAAGTATGGTAATCCTTTATGAGAGCATGAAAGGACAACCATAGGTGGCAATGCCAAGATTATTTATGAAAGTAGTGTGAAAGAGTTTAAAGGACACTTCATAGATAATAGTGACAAAACCAAACACAATGAACACACATGAATAACAAAGGACAAAGCACATATAAAGGATTGTAATAAGACACTCATCATGAAACCCTTGACACAATATACAATCAAGACATGAGAGGGTTGTTAGTAAATGATAGTTAATGAAATGATAGCACAATGGTAGCTAGTAAGGGGCAATAAGAGAACTAGCATGAATATCTAAGGAGCCTTCAATGGATAAATCAAGAGGACCGTACCATCCATAGAAGGGCAACATTACTAGAATATGGTATATGATTCCTTCATTGTTGAAAGGTTCAAAAGGAGAGTCATAAAGAAGGCAACATACATCTAGTTGTAAGTATACACACATAGGAGATAGTGCTAAAAGGGTAAAAGTATGAGACAATGTTCCCTGCCATGACAGTCAAAAAATGGTTGGCTCAACCTTGGTGAACACAAGAGACAAAGGATTTATGTGAAAGTTTTAAAGCAAATACATGACAGTGATCAATGTGCAGTGAAATGTATGACAGTGAGCAACATATGAGGGAATGTATAGTCATGAAAAACGATAGAGTAGAGGATTTTTAACATTTTAAACCTATACAAGGGACCAATCATCAATCAGGGGAAACAACCGTTAGATGTATTATCCAATCCATAGAAACAAATGTCTACAAATAAGAGAGGACAATCACTCAAAGGCAGGGAAGTGTTTAGAATGAGTCAAGGCATAGCAAGAGGTAGTCTATAAGACTAAGACCATGAAGTATATGATAGTTACAACAAGATGGCAACAATTGATCCAATGATAGAAAGAGGGTTGGTAGAGGAAAGGTGATGAATAAGAATATGGGGATAAAGAAAGTCTTGATGTTAATGACATAGGTCAAAAAGGCCCTAAAATTTCTCCTATGCCCCCTAAGACAGTTAGCCATTTTCAAACACATCTAACACATGCCCTTTAATCATATTGGTGGGAAATTATGATAGTTGGAGCATTAATGAGCAGTTTGAGGGAATACAAGGGTAATTTCAGATATCTAGGAGAGAGTTGAATCAATGTAAGGTTTTTGCAAGCATCTAGGAGCTCATGGTAGGCACCCAAGAGGAGTATTTTGACCTATTCATAAGGCATACACTTGTCATCCTCTCTTTATGAGACATGTTCCAACTTTCCAATGTACAATTTGAAAAAGCATGCCTAGGTTCATTTGGAAATTAGTTCTTACATTTTTGGCTAAGTGTTGTAGCTATTGTAAGCTCTTCCAGTAGAAGCAGTGTAATATAACTAAAAAAATTCAATTCTTGAGATTGAAAACATGTAATTTCATATTTCAAAGCATTTTAAGACTGATACTACTATGTAAGCACCATTTTATCAATACACAAAGAGCCCAAAGGGCCAAAAAAAGAGCTAGTTCAACCCAGGAAAGAACTAGGAGAGGACAAACCATACACATAAACAGTTGACAGATAGTCGTCAAACCACAAACTAGGACTAGGCAACCCCAGAATCTGAGGGGACTAATCTGACACCCTTAACCCTAGACCGTGAAGTAGTGACAGGTCGAGAGAGTCCTTCCTCAGCACCACAGACCAGGAAGACTCAGAATCCAAGTCCACCGAGAAAGGCGAGAGGAGCATATCCATAGAAGCCACCAAGGGCAAAGAGCCACCACTCAGCAAGGGAGACGACAATGCAAGGGAGGAGACATGAATCGTCAAAGGACCAGCAAAGGCATTTAACGATGTTCGGACAGGCACAGTCATAACAACATCAACAAAACTAGCCAACAGTGGCTCCACGGAAGAAAAATTTAAATAAAGAATTATGTTTTGTTGTGTGCAAACAAGTGATTGATATATTATCTTGTGATTTATATGCAAACCCTCTATTATATGTCTCATATCTCAACACCTACAAGTAGAAGAAACTCATATTTAGTGTAGGTTATAGTTTGTGTTGTTGGTTCAAACAACCATTAAGTGTGAAAACATTTATTTTCCTTTTAAAACTGATAGCAAATTTGAAGTGTCTAGCCCTTTCGGTTTGATGACAGAGGTTAGGTCTGCTCCCTGTCAAATCTACCTTGGAGCCCATCTTCGTCGATTAATTGTTTTCAATTCAGTAATCATCGTGCAAATCCATGTGGTAGAAAGTTATTTGGTACATATGGTAGTACACTTGCTCAATTCCGTGCTTCCAAGATGAGTTCTGATAGGCTATTTAATGCTTTTCTGATTGCGACCGAACTAGATTTGGTGTTCCAGAAAGTTGCAAATTTCAAAATTTTGAGGGCGACCCATTTCCTATTTTGGCCTAAAACATCTTCATTTCTAGTTTCATCAAAATCCGAGGTCAAATGATGCCAAAATTTAGATTGTTGGGAGAGATCTAATAGAAAAACCATGTTTTATTTAATTAATTAGGCCCACTCGCAAAAAAAATCGGTTTCAAGGGTTCTCGTTTGTGCGTAGTGAATTTTTACCATTTGGCCTACAAAAGAAATTAAAATTTGCATATTTCCTAATGTTTTCAAATGCTAATATTTAAAATATTCAAAATGTTCTAACTATAATGCAACATTTAGGGTAAATTTTAAGTAGATTTTCAAATGTTTTTTATAAAGCAAGTTTAATTCTTGCTTCCTATTGAATATGAGAACATTGGTAAAAGTGATAATGTTTGATATTCTCCTCATATCGAGCACACACATTTTGGTTGGTGTTGGTGAAGACAAAAAATGCTATAGTATTTGGTATTGCGTTGGCATATGTCTCCTGTGCAAGTTTTATTAAACTTTTCAAAGTCCATCGCACACTTTATGAGCATCGCATTTTTTGTAATATTGTTGATGAATGAATGAATGAAAGATTTTAATGACGTCCACGAGACTAAATAGTCTATGGGACCAAGACACAACATGCCTAATTTGTCTTCATGCTCTTTTCCAAGTCAGATCTCCTGCTATTAATTTTGACTAGAAGGCTAGTCATCTAATTAATCTTATCTTCCTCAAATAGTTGGTGCATATTGTCCACTTTCAAACTACTTTCATGCTGAGTACAAATATCCACATAAGCAGTGAATTCCATGATGAAGCGCCATTCCATTTCCACAGCCCCCTTATTGCAAAAAATACAAGTTCTTTCTGCCCAAGTTTGAGGCATTGAGGCATTGAGGCATTCCATGATGAAGAAAGTGTGATGGCATTGAGGCATTCCATGGTGAAGAAAGTGTGATGGCATTGAGGCATGTGATGGCTCCAACTACCATCGCATTTTTACAGATCAAAGCATGGGTATGAAGTGTGATATGAAGGCTCTGGGAAAATTGCAATCAAATTCTACCACGTGGAGATGCATTTGAAATGAGATTTCACTGTGAAGTGAGCAAAAAGTAATGTGTTTTCACGTTTTTGGGTTTCGAGAAGATTTTTCCACGCGTTTGCAAGTTGAAAAACATTATTTCAACCTCCAAAAAGTTGCCACAACCATTTTTCATGCCCAGGGAGTAATTTTACCAACATTTTGGGCCTTATTGAAGTACTGGCAAACCGAAAAAACAGCCTACAAATGCATTTCACAACATGTTTTTAGAGTGCCATTATTGGGGCAATTAGATCTTATTTTTAACCTGCAAATGAGTTGTGAACTGCGGGAAGTTGGAGGTTGATCACGTGCAGAGTTTTTGTGCAAAAATTTTGTGCCTTTTATGAGGTGCAAAAGGTAGTCTTTGCTTTCCGAAAGATGCCCAGATTATTATAAAGCTCTGTCTTCAGTGATGGTAAAGTGAAAATGGTAAGTGTGGGTGAAGTGTTATTGCAAGGATTACCCACCAATTGTTTGACAAAATCTCAAACTGAATGCAGAGTGAAATGAAGCATCTAGAATGTTAAAATATGTGATTTAAAATCTTGGTTTGATTGTTAGTGTGAGGATAATCGCATATTAGTGAATGGTTTTCACTTGCAGAGCGGAATGTCAGTTGGTGAAATGGCTTTTGGTCCAGAAGTGAAATTTTTTCACTTGCAAATAAAATGAAATTGGTAAATGTGTTTTTACACATTGGTAAAAGGTTTTCACAGAAATGCAAAACAAATTTGGTGAAAATTATTTCAGCTTAAGTGAAGACAAGTTGAAGTGTGAAGAGGCATTTTCCTAATGCCAATTGTTTGCAGATCAAGGGAGCTCAAGTGTGTCATGTGTCAATAGTGGATTGATTCTAGGTATTCTCCAATTTCTTCTCCTTTCTCTTAATTGAAAAGTTGTTTTCATTGTATGGGGTTCCAAACTTTTTAGGTCTAGGGGATTGTAATTTTGTACAAGGGTTGTCTCTAGGATCAGGATTTCTTAAAATTTTAGAGTTGAGAGTTGTAATGTTTTTCTTAATGGCAAGCAAATCAGTCTGCAATTTTGGATGAACCATTTCATACTGTAATGTCTCCAGAATGTATGCATTATATTTTTAATCAAAGTAATCAAGGATTATAATGGTTTTTGTTGCACATTTGTTGTAATAAGTATTTGGATTGGTGGCTCATGTTCAAAGAACAGGTTAAAGTGTGCTCTTAGTTAAATGTCGAATATATTGTGTTGCATTCAAGATCTATAAGTATGTTATAAATGTCTTAAAGAGACCTCACTATGGTAAGGCAATAATGGTTTAATGGTCATTGGTTTTGTGTTCAGGCTATTACCAAATATGTTATTTTATCTTCTCTATTACATACAAGGCATTGGTCTAGTATGTTTCTTTTGTGCAAACCTTGGAAGGAATCACCATTGAAAAATTTCATGTATCTTTTCTATTTTCATGTTTAACTTATTTATGATCTTTTGTATCTTCACGGAGATTAAAGAATATAGGGGTTATGCTTGGAATGATATAGTTGTAACTCCTTTGTCTATTTGAGATGAAGATTTATCTTGATTTATCTATTCTTAGTGTTGTTTCAAGGTGCAAAGGGATCATGCATGAAATGTAATTAAATGTATAACATCCTTTATACATTCATCTAAGAACCATCTACATGTTAGAAATCTGCAATGTGTTGTTTAGTGCAAGTTTTATTATATGTGCAGATCCTTGAATAGGAACACACTCCTAAGTCTTGGGGAGCTCAAAGTGCAGAAAGCTTATTATAGCCTTGTTTTTTGGACTTTCTTGTCCCTGATGTGATTTTCCTTAGGATTGGGGGTTGCAAGAAAAAACACCAACAAAACCATGGAAACTTAAACCTCCCTATAAAATACCGATGCATTAATATATATAAACATTTGAGTTGTGTAAGAACCAATTGAAATATTGAGCATTTTGTGTTAAAACAATAGTACATTATCACTTTGGTGCATCACCTCCATAGAAGTAGTTTCATTTTTATATATTCTTTACCCCTTTTTGTCAAAAAAAGAAATAGTTAAGTCATTTTCGGTGAAGTCTCAAGGGAACCAACCCTATTTAGAGGTTCATCTTCGTCATAGGTCACCCACAACTTGAAGATGAACCTATGTTTCACTAGGTAGTTGAGTTTTACACTCAGCAAGGGTGTATACATGAGTGACAACAATAAGATAATGTTTGATACTATGATAAATATAAGGGGAAATGTAAGGGTTGGAAGACATAGATCGTGAGAAGGAAAACTTAAATATATTGATAGGAAAAAGGGACAAAAGAGGGATACAAATTAAATTTATGTTCAAATGGGGAAGTATGATACTACAATAGGGATAAAGGAAACATAGGAGTTGCGAGGAAAAGCATACTAGGAAGGAAAATTGCTAAACTTTGACATAGGCATAGTCCCTAGAATTTGAACATAAAACACTCCACACTTAGAGATTTTTAGGATCCTTCAAACTTATAACATATGATAGATACATGGGGATGGAAAATGACAACACTTAAGAAAATTTGACAAATGGAGATGCATTCAAAGATTTTTTAGATTAGTTATATGTGATGGGAAAAATGAGGTCAAAGTGCACAAAGGAGTTGGAATTCAAGCAAAATCTAACACTGCCAAGTTGAGTATTGACATGCTTTGATTGGGGACATGTGTCACTAACACAATGAGAATTTAAAACATTATTTTGGAGCATATCCAAAAGTCAAAAAGGGACAAGGTGAAAGACAAAAAATAAAGAGCACATATGCAAGGAAAAATAATAAGGAATTATGTACAATACAATAATTTACAACCAATGACATGAAGGCACAAAATTTGTGTTGATGTTTTGCAGCGTCTGGATTATACTTCCAGCCTTGCACAACTTACAAGAAGAATGAAAAATTGAATGTAGCCTTTGGCTATTCAATTTTATATGTTTGAGACTTCAAATCATAAGAAGGCCGACCTTATGTAAATAATCAATGATCTTATTTGGGCCAACCTTACTTTGTATTTTGTAATTTAATTATTTGAAGGAAGGCCGACCTCCTTGTTAAGTTACCTCATCTTGTATAAATACAAGGTCATATTTGTCATTGTAAGACATTCATAATAGAGGCAAGTTCACAATTATTAGAGCAGAGCAGATCCGATTTCAAGGAAGAACATATTCATTTGTATCCTGTGCATCAAGGAGAGGTGCGACTCCATTGTATTCCTTATTGGCCATTGTTGGGCCTGAGTTGTAAAGCAGATTTCTGCTCCTGTTCCGACAATATATAAGAGAGATATTTGCTGGGTTTTTCCCCTCATGTTGGAGGGTTTCCCCAGGGTACTTGGTTGTGTTCATTGTCTCATGTGTTGCATTTTATGATTGCTTTCTTTCTGCATGTCTGATCGTTTAAACAACAACATGGTATCAGAGCAGGTTCAAGAAAATCGACCAGATTGTGTGGAACTGAACAATTCTGTGCTTAAGACAGGATATAGTCACCGCATAGCATACCCGAGATCATCAAGGTGTTAATGTGATGTCGACTGCATCCATTGAGTCTTCTGGTGTTAATGTGATGTCGACTACATCCATAGAGGTGTGGAGGTTCGATTCATGCCTGGGAACAATTAGCAAACCCACATGTGAAATATTAATGTGGAATTGGAGGAGGCGTTAAGAGCGGTCGAGCCATGGGTGATGAGCAAAAGTCAGAAATAAATGACCGGCATCATGAGCTGAGACGGGAATATGGAGCTTTTGAAGGGTCGTTATCATCGCATCAGCATAAGGCAAACTATGAAATTCCTTTGGAGGCAATAATGGAAGGAATTGCATATTATAAATCAGATTCAGACTATAATCTCCCAGATATCGGGTATTGATATCATAATTTTGTGTTTAATGCCGAAGCAGCAGCAGACATATGTGTCTAGAGGTCGTTTGAATATTAGCATTGCATATTGGTGTGGAAACAATCAAAGGTCTCGATTGCAGGCATAAGTTGTTACCATCGTGATATTCATCATTATCGGTAGTGTTTGAGTTTATCTGTGTGATTGGCGGATATATAATCATGTACTCAGGAATAAATCCGTTGTTGGTAGTAGTGCCGAGTAGAATAGAGGGCGCTCAAGAGGAATCGTTGTCATGCCAAGTCTAAAGAATTAAAGGCGCTATGGTATATATGTTGTTAGGGTTGCAATAGATAAGCGGCATCCAACTCAAGCTCGAGTTCGGCATTCAGGGAAATAGGGCGACACCAAGGAGCAACCAAGCGCTCAGGTCGAGCCTAGTGGCTCTGGCCGCACAAGCAGCTTTCGTCAGATTATTATTCCACTCAAGCACGCATCTTCAATCTAAGCGACATTCACTAAACTCTTGTCTCGGTGCAAGCACGTCAAAGGAATCCTCACGAGATCTGAACACCCAAACACCATTGCATTCCTCATTCAACCAGAGCTATCGAGAATCATTCGGGCGGTCTCAGGAATCGAGCTGGGTATTAAGGAGAGCTTTCGTCGCACCAACCTGAAGACCATCGCCGATCCTAGACAGATTTGCCAATGATCGAATTCCAAATGCTTCCGATATATTTTTTTTTTATGGTATTTTGTATCGAACTCATCCACTGGTGAATGCAATTCATTCCAGTTATTGTATATCGCTCAGATTAAGTGTTTGATATCTTGCATAATCGATATCAAATATTATTGTGTTCTAGCTGGTCGATTGGAACAAAATCTTGGTGCGGTTTCTTCAGGCATTGGATCATTGATTACATCAGAACTTTCGAGTCTCTGTTCATTCCAGAGAACATGCGTTCAGTTGTTTATTTCTGTATTTGGGAAAAGTTTTTTTTTTTGAATCAAATTCAGGATATGATCACTTTGGTATGATGTATCGGGTGATTTAGTTATCGTGGAAGGGAGCCGTAATCTATTGAGACTCAAACTAAGTGCATTGGGTATTTGGAAAGTCATTTCAATTCAAAAGAGCACTATTTCCCTTGCTGGGCGATTCAGACTTATGCCGTTCTCATTTCAAAGCAGTAGGGGATCTATTGTGGCAAAGTAGGTGAAGAGTGTTCAAAAGAATACAAATGGAGACGTTTTTGATAGCGGTAGCCCCATAGATATTGACATACAGTCGACACATCTTATTGTAGCCATTGCTTCATTATGATATCGAAGTCTTATGGAATGAAGAAATGATCAAGCTTGGAGTCATAGCTTGCAATCATTGGACTACATTGATGGCTGGAGATATCTCTTGAAGTCAATGTACCTTTCAGGTCGTCATTGTGTTCAAACTGTGAAGGGTTTAGGGGGAAGAAGATGATAAGAGATTACTTAGTGATGAAAAGCTTGAGGCATCTTGTGAAGAAGTCATGTCAACCAAAGTAATGATCAAGAGGGAGTAAACACTAGAGGGACTGAGTTGGTGGCTAGAGGGAGTACATCTCCATAAGTCTTCTTTGCAATCTCTGAAGCCAGGATCGAGAGGGAGTCTCAGTATCAGTGTTTCTTTGTTTAATGAGTTCTTCTTTGAGAGAAGTTCGAGGTGAAATCCCTTGATAATGCAATTCTCTGTTGAGAGAGAGTTGAGGTGCAAGCCCTTGATAATGCAATTCTCTGTTGAGAGAGAGTTGAGGTGTAAGCCCTTGATAATGCAATTCTCTGATGAGAGAGAGTTGAGGTGAAAGCCCTTGTTTCCACCCTCTGGGAGAAGCTATGGTGGAAGTCATGTGTGTGACTCCATGACAACATCACGTGAGGGAATCCGTGATGAGTTTATACCATCTATGGGAGTAGCCATAATGGTTAATATCACGTTGAGGTGATATTCTATTTTGTTTTCATTCTAATATGATGTGTCTTGTGCAGATGAAAGTTCATCCCTAGCTGAGAGGGAGTGTTGATGTTATAGCAGCTTAGGGCTGCACTTCCTTTGCAAGAGTTCCAAGTTGGTTGATATCACGATGAGGTGATATCCTATTTGTTTTCACATTGAGATGATGTGTCTTGTGCAGCTGGAAGTATCATCCCTAGCTGAGAGGGAGTGTTGATGTTTTGCAACGTCTGGATTATACTTCCAGCCTTGCACAACTTACAAGAAGAATGAAAAATTGAATGTAGCCTTTGGCTATTCAATTTTATATGCTTGAGACTTCGAATCATAAGAAGGCCGACCTTATGTAAATAATCAATGATCTTATTTGGGCCGACCTTACTTTGTATTTTGTAATTTAATTATTTGAAGGAAGGCCGACCTCCTTGTTAAGTTACCTCATCTTGTATAAATACAAGGTCATATTTGTCATTGTAAGACATTCATAATAGAGGCAAGTTCGCAATTATTAGAGCAGAGCAGATCCGATTTCAAGGAAGAACATATTCATTTGTATCCTGTGCATCAAGGAGAGGTGCGACTCCATTGTATTCCTTATTGGCCATTGTTGGGCCTGAGTTGTAAAGCAGATTTCTGCTCCTGTTCCGACAATATATAAGAGAGATATTTGCTGGGTTTTTCCCCTCATGTTGGAGGGTTTTCCCAGGGTACTTGGTTGTGTTCATTGTCTCATGTGTTGCATTTTATGATTGCTTTCTTTCTGCATGTCTGATCGTTTAAACAACAACAATTTGAAGGTATGGATGCAAATGAAACTTACAAACATGATTGTAGGACGTAACTTGCAAAATGATCCATGGCATAAGGCCACATAAAAACTATAGCAATCACTCGCCTTTGTCAAAAACAAATTGAATGAAGAAGCTAATCTCTCTCAAACCATAGTTGTAATCACCACCTAGTTGAATTAAATGACAACTCTTACCTTTATGTATCGATCCATGAACACTGCATAAGAAGTGAAATCTAATTCCACAATCAACATTACTATGATAGGGCAATCACAAATAATAGGTGAAAGATTTATTCCATAATACATTATGCATGCTCAAATAAGTATTGATCATCCTCATCTAAGACAGGCCATACAATTTGATCCAAAACTGTATGTGGCTATGTAGGTGGGTATAGGACTAGCTTTTTGGTTACATTTCCATTGAAAATGATCGCGTTACCAAACCTGCAACCTATGAAGGCATTTGCAGTAGCCAACCAAGGTCTCCCCAAGATTAGGGGGTAGCCTACAAGGTTTTCTTTAGGTTGTAACATCATAAATCTAATGATCATGTTACCAAACCTGCAACCTATGAAGGCATTTGCAGTAGCCAACCAAGGTCTCCCCAAGATTAGGGGATAGCCTACAAGGTTTTCTTTAGGTTGTAACACCATAAATCTTGCTAGGTATTCCCATGAGTCTAATGTGATAACCAAATCTTCTATAATTCCCTTCGATTTTACTGTAGACCTATCTACTAGTTGTAACACAATAAGTGTAGGTCGGAGCTCCATTAATTGCAATTGCTTCATGGTTTCTTTTGTCAACACGTTGATGGATTCTCCTAGGTCAATTAGGGTATTCTTGATGATAGTTCCATTGATTTTGACATCTACAACAAGGCTCCCAAGGTTTGCATTTAGGGACAACTCTGTTTGCTAACATAACATCTACAAGCTATATTAAAACATGCACAGTCTAAGGGTCCTTCCGTTTTCTGCTTGGTTTCTTGAGGCATAACTCTCACTATCTTGGTATATATTGGCACTTCCTTAATTGCCTATATGAGGGGTATCTTTATGCAAACATCTTTGATTTGTCTTAACATATCAAATTCAACTTCAGACTGATGTTTTTGCATAGTGAGTCTCTTAGGGAATGGGGGTTCTGGACTTATGTTTGTTAGTTTAACCTAATTTTGTCCAAGTTCCTTGGGTTGCTTGTCCATGGTTTCTACTAGGAGTTCCTCATCAATCAGCTATGTGATGTGAGGAGATGAAGGTCCAACTAAGATAGGACTTCTTAATCTTCTTTCTTAGAAATTTAAGTAAGTTATCAAAGTCAAGCTAACTGATTCCAATGTACCAAATTTATCTATTGAATTGCATAGCCTTTATTTAATAGTTTAGTACAAGTATATTTTTCCTCCCATGTAAACTATCCTCGAACCTTTCATCTTCAAAGTACTTTCAAATATTTTCTAAAAGACATATTATTCCATTGGTCTAAGTAGAATAATCTTAGTTAATATTATTAATGAGTTATTTTTATTTGGTTATTGGTTAATTATTATCAATAGTGATGATGGGTATCTAGTTATTTATGCATGCTAAATTTATTAAAATTGTAAAAATTGCTTGGACATTGATTTGGTGATTTAGTAATTGATGAGATCATTATTGCATGAGTTAGTTGAGGTTTTTTATTTGCATTGGTCAATGTTCATTCAAGTCTTCACATAGTCATCAACTATTGCAACTATAGTAATCATTATAACATTGTGATGATGTTATTAACAACATTTGTTGATAATCTAGAAACCATTTTGGGTATCATTTTATAAAATGGTTATGATCATGCAAGTTTGGATAGTCCTTATGTATAGGTGATATTGTTTGATATGATTTTTGACTAATTATTATTTATCAATAGTACATAGTGAATTTGCATAATTTACAAGGGGATGTTTCTTCATAGTAAACAAGAAATACAAAGTATATGGTTAGAAGTTAAGTATTCCAAGAATTGTTTATAAAGTGATCTTTAATTTCAATAAGATGTGGTAGATTAGTTACAGTTAGAGTGGTAAAAATTGGACTTTTACAAGTAACAATTGGTTTGTTGCATTGTTAAGCATTTTGAACTTCATAAGTATTGGATATTTACACCCTCAATGCACCCCAACAACCTTACTGAAATAAGAATATTGAAGATGTGTTCCAGGTAAGTAAGATTATTCAAAAAAAAATTGGTGGTTGTGTTTTGTTTAGTAGTGAAAATGTGGGCATTACACTTGCGGATAAGTAAGATTATTCCAAAAAAAATTGGTGGTTGTGTTTTGTTTAGTAGTGAAAAATGTGGGCATTACACTTATGTATAAGGAAATGCCTCTGGAAAAAAACTAAGCCTCTGCAAAGTTAGGATTTAAAAATAACTATGGGAATCTCCTTACTTTGAGGAAGGCAACCATTGAGTTTAAAATCATTTACTTTATATTTTTTTTAGAAAATTATTATCTTTGAGCTAGATCCACATGAATATTCACTGCATTAGCCTTATGCATGGAATGACTAACATGACAATCAAGCATGACTTGTTTAAAGGAAACGAGAGGTACCCAGAGACTCATGGGTCAGCCATGAAACCGCTGCCTAGGAAAAACAAGGAAAAAAAAGAAGGTAAAAACCGATCCTACAAACATGAAAAATGACACATGCAAGGCTTAAAAGTAACATGCATAAGACAGCTCTGATTGCAAAGCTTCCAATATGACAATATATATAATTAAGGAAGGATGTTTCTCCCTAGCCCTAAAATATGAATTAAACCCTAACCATGTGTTTTTGAATTTTTGAAGGTTTAGAAAAAACAAATTCTTGTTTTTTTCAATTTTTATTTAGTTTTTATGCACTTAGAGTTTGACCCATGATCCTAGGGAGTCTAACAGAAACTCATCAAGACTCACAACCAAGTCTTTAAACCCCAGATTGCCTTTTCTGACTTCGGACTCTACAAGTCTACCAAGTACCAGACAAGTTTGAGAACACTGATTTCTAGCTTATAAAACATCTTCCATAATCCTCCAAGCCAGAAAATTTTGAATACTTTTCCAAACCCACTTATAAGTCTTACGGTTTCATTATGGAAACCTCCACGATAAAAGTTCTTCACATAGAGATATCAAGGAAAGTTTGAAGTTACTACAACTAGTTATTAATATTCTTAATAATTCACTTCGACAAGGTAACATAAGGATATAATAACACATCTGATTTACACAAGTGGATTTACAACACAAACTTCATGGTGATTTCATTCAATGCTTTTAAATCCAACTCATATACCCCAAAACTTAGGACCTTCATTTGGGAATCAATGACGCTTATATAAATAACATATGCAGAGAAAGAATCTATCAAAGCAACTTGCCAGTGCCATTATCCCACCGAATAGGAGGAATAACAACAAAAGGCCACAGCTGAGTTTGGATATGTCAAATCAGCAATCCTGTGCAAATTGTAAGATATACTAGAATGATATGGTAAATAATTTAGTTTTTGCAGAGGTAAAAAACAACAGCATAAAAGATAAGAGTACATTATCAAGGTGCACCTATTGTTGCAAGAAAACCCAAACCCAATATATGTTGGTACAAGTATTTCACAAAACCTAGGGCGCATCTAGGATGTACCCAGATTTCAAGACGCATGTTCTCAAACTAAGAGTAGCTGATTAACACACACTACCCACCAAGTTCCCGTACGGTTAAAACTTAAAATCTTCATAAATTCAAAGAATCTGATCCATATTCACCCATAAAGCAAACTGATTTAATGCCATTCCCTTCCTTCAGTTATGACTCTCGTTCAGGCCACTACACCCATGTTTTCACTGCCGCATGTTTTAGAGAGATTGAACAAGATAAGGAACTTTTTGCTGGATGCACTCATTTGAGTAATTTCACCATCATTTGACTACAGTGAATTGGATCATAAGTTTAAAATTTTGGACAGTCGAAATGTAGTTTTTTTAATTTATGGAAATGAATGTAGAAAAAAGTAAAGTTAAGGTTGTGTTTAAGGTCACAGCCAAGCCAGATGTCAATTTGCTGCATGAAATGAATGTAGAAAAAGGTAAAGTAAAGGTTGTGTTTAAGGTCACAGCCAAGCCAGAAGTCGAGTTGCTGCATGAGATGCCCTTGTGGAAGCCCATGGAAGC
Source organism: Sequoiadendron giganteum (assembly GCA_007115665.2). NCBI lineage: Eukaryota > Viridiplantae > Streptophyta > Pinopsida > Cupressales > Cupressaceae > Sequoiadendron > Sequoiadendron giganteum. Next base: position 617,945,197 of record CM021109.1, on the reverse strand, counting down.
TGAAGGGGGATTTCTTTCCGACTTATTCTTTATAGAAATTTTGTACTGTTGGGATTTGAACACATTACTGAGTTTGGGAGTATACCAAGCCTTGACAATGGACCCACACCGTACCCATTTACCCCTGGGTTTCAACCTCATATTTGTTTCTGATTACAGTTTACACAAGTTTTGTAGCTCTACATTCGGTGGTCCACGCCCATAACAAGCATAGCTCAGCATCCTCAAATCCTGGTAACCTTTGAAATTGGAAAAAATGGTTTATGCTTATAGAAATAAAAATCCAGGCATGACAATCTTATCAGTCCAATGATAAGGAACAACCATCAACAGCAATCATTCAGTATTGTCAAAAGAAGACAACAACAAAGAAAATGAAAACATCCACCCCTAATCTATGTTGTGAAGCTAACAAAATAACAAAAAGCAATTCTCCTGGCTAGAAATACAGTTGGAAATCAGCCTTATATGCAACAGGACTGAATCTTTAACAGGACCAATCTTGGCTCGGAGACAGCTTTTACAAGCTTATAACTATGCTTGCAAAATGCAAAACAATTTCCAATGAAAGGAATTTGAAGCCCCATTTACGGGTCAAATATAGATAAATGCCAGATTCTGGGATTCAGGAAAATCAAAGAGTAGGAAGAAAGGACTAGATGACAGTCTTGTATGCCTTGGACTTAGATGCTTTCTATAATATTTAATCAATCACTGCCATTGTAGCCAAGCAACTAAGACTACTAGAAACAAAGCTTATATTAGTTGAAGAATTGGAAAGAGTACGACAATGCAAATAAGCCAACCAAAAACTATCATCAGAAGGGGTGCATAGAATCAGCCGACTAGGTACTGAACTAAATAACAGTAAAATATTTTTATGTAGACGACATTAAGAACCCTCTAAACGGAATCACTCTCGACATATGACACTACAACTTATTTTGAAACATCATAATGATAATTACAATACTTAATAGCAAATTGCCAAATTGCATTACTGACACTCTACTAATGGAGATGAAACACTTTATTTGCAGAAAAGATCATGAGGGTCAATAAAATTGAACTAACTTTAGTGTTTAGCCATAAAAAATTATCGTTAGTGAAATGGATGCTATTCTTAGTATTAAACATGACTTTGAATTCATGCGAATGCTACCCTAACAAGTTATAGCTCTCTGTGCAAAAGCTTTAGGCTTATTTTGTGTGTGCTCTTAATATTACTCATTACCATCTTTCAATTCCTGTACAAGGCTTACTTGGAAAGAACACTGTCAACATTACCTATCACAAATTCTAGGTCTTCTGCAAAATCTTAATCTTATTTTGCATGTGCTATTTATATTTATGCATTACCATCTATTGCCTCCTATGCAAGGCCTACCTGGAAAGGACATCGCTAAGATTACCTATCACAGATAGATATCTTAACTGAAGATTCACGAAGGTTGAAAAAAACTAGCTTTTAGCGAGATAGTGTCTGTGGATTCTTAAGATATTCTTTGTAGATGAAATTGTTGCTTTTTCTTCGTACAATTTTAGCATACAACTAATAGTAGCATACTACCAGTTTGTGCAAGCAATATTACTGTCTGAAACAGCTTGGTTGAGATATTATAAGCGATTAAACAAAGGCTTGGAACCAAAAGAACTTAGGTGCATAGGTAGAAATTTAAAATGCCACTAGAAGATAAATACTTGGATCCTATAAACATACCTTTTGACACGATGTGGTATGAACTGTTGTAGAGAGATCAAAAGGGCCAAACATTCCAAAGTAGTCTTTGCCACATTGGTAATTGTTCATTATATGTCTACTTTCCAACAAATGCACTTATTCGATTTGCTATGGTCTCACATCCTCTAAACAACATCATATCAGTTACTTCGATTTCTCACGAAGCTAAATGAATCTGGCCTGATGGAGACAACTTGATGTAAACCTCAACCCTAAATGCCAGAATTTTTACCATAGTACTAGAAGGAACCATCTTCTATATCAAATTTAGAGATGCTAGCATGATAAAATCATCAGCTACTTACAAAATAGTCCTTAAAAATGCCCGTCAAAAGCAGAGAGCCAAAATTCATATCAAGCAAGCGTTTAAGAATGATACATGAACTCTTGTCATTTTACTTGTAAATGCAAATCCAATCCAAAATTGTGCCAAAACTGGGTTTACCATTTACATTCCTCTCTCAAGCAAAGGTTGCTTTTATTAACATAGAACACACCACTCCAAAGGAATTGAAATAACAAGGTTCCAATGCAAAGTAATCAACTCAATGCTGTGATCATTTCCTTGTTTGTGAAACAGTAGACAATCACTCCCAAACGGGATCCAGGAAGGGCAGTGTGTCTGTGCACAACCCTAACATTAAACAATTTCTTTGCCTTCTTAAAGAAACGGCCATCCTTCTTCCACCTCCTGAGATGAGCCATGAGCAGGATTGGATAGCCAATTTTCTCATCATTGCCCAAGAGAAACGACTTGAGAGTGAGCAGAAGGGGGTCGAATAAGTTCTCATGATAAACCACATCTGATGCCAAAATCAGGTCAAAATTGTGCCCTACCTCCACAACATCTTCCTCTTCTCCCCACCTGAGGGCCTTGACACACACACTCCCCCCCTGTTTGCTGGCCTGTAGGCAGGGAAAATTTTAGTGGATAGTATCTGCTTATTTCTTCTAAGGAACATTCCAAAATATTGCCCAATTCAAAAAATGATTCCCTCAGTTTCTATTAAACAAATATAATTTCCTTTGAAAATTCTCAAACATTTTGTCTCGAACCTGAAGCAAATTGAATTTAAATTCCCCTTAGTTTCCATACAACAATACAATTTTCTTACAGAATCCACCAATTTTTTGAACTAAAACTTAAGGAAGTTTAGTTTGCAATTCCGTCAATTTCTATTAAACAATAAATACTTAATGAGAATTTACCAACATTTTATAATTTATATACAAGCTTTAATAAAATTGATTTTTTTCCCAGACATAAAATTTTGACATTGCCAAGTTTTCTAAACTTTCAAGGACGTTACAATTCAAAATTTTCTCTACCTGCAGGAATTCCTCATTGACAGATGCATTGAACTCAAGGTTTGGAAGGACGTGAGGAAGGTCAGTGATGGTTACGTAGGCACCCAACAGTGCTGCAGCAATGCCCACCATTCCAGTACCTGCACCCAGTTCAAGAACCTTCAACGCCTGCCTGTCACCCCTCCTCTGTAACAACAGTCGTGCAACATAACCCACTTCACTATAACCTTCTGCTGATGAATTTAGCTCATGCCCATTTATCGATCCAACGTCTTGTCCAATGCAACTGGATATTCTTGTGTTTTCATCAGCAGCAGTTATAATGCCCGGGTGGTGCCAAAACATTTCATCAAGGAACCAACAGAGAGCAGAAGCTGCAGGCCATACCTGAAATGAGATACCCTTTGAAGGCAGCTGTCTTACTACAAATTTCTTGTGGGTTCTGTGCGTTTCATATTCGGCCATAGTTATTTCATCCTCGCTGCCATGGATGTTGATGTTGGCGGTTAATCTATCTATGTCTCCGTCGCCTTCGCCTTCCTCTTCTCCTGCACTTTCGTCTGCCATGTGTTCGTATACGAAGAAGTAGTTGAATCTAGATGGTACATACTTCCTCAACGGGTGTTTGACCTAATTCGACAGAACTGGCAAGTTGCCAAGAATTGAATTTAATATTGCGTAGGATGCTTTCCTAAGTTACCTATTGTGCAAGCCCCACATTACCGTAGTCCTGCACCTTGAATTTAATCCTGAGAGTGTGAAGCTTCCTATTCTAAGCCCTCCACTACTGTAGTTCCAATTTGTACTGTAGATTAGTAGTTTTATAGAATAGAATAGAAGGTTTTAATCTTTATAAAGTTAAAAGTAAATTATGGAATAGAATAGAATAGAATGGAATATTTAAAAGGTCCATGAGATAAAAAATAATTATGTGATAATATACTGTTATTTTTGTTTTGTTAAGTGCTGAAAGCAAATTATGGAATAGAATAGAATGGAAGATTTTAAAGGTTCATGAGATCAAAGAGAATTTGTGTGTTATTTTTGTTTTGTGAAGTGCTGATCTTTTTGGGATTCAATTTGATAATGAATTCTTCTATTCTAATGTCTCTTAATATGGACTGTGGAAATCTAATGTCTCTTAATGAATTCCCCCATTCTCTCAGCCTTCTTTTTGTTAAATAAATTGTAAAAAGAAGTTGCTGCTAAATTACTTTTGTATTTGATTGGGATGTATGTACGCTTTGTAATCTAAAATTTTCTAAAATCTTTATCTGTTTCTACTGTCGCAGTTGTGCAAAAGACACATATTCTCTTCCCAAACTCTTTTGACATTTTAAAGACACATATTCTCTTCCCAAACTCTTTTGACATTTTTATCTACATGTTTCATAGAAAAACATTGCAAGTTAGTCTTCAATTGGACGTGAAATGAGCAATGACAATTATGATTGAACATACATAAGACATATGTGATTTGATTATAATTTTTCATATTATTAAATATTTTATTATTTTGATGGAGAAGACTCACTCCATCAAACACACACACTCACAACTCACAAAAATATATTTCAAATAGATTGCAAATAACACACATGTTTCCTTTTATTGAAATCAACAACAAATTGCATACAATATCAAATCATAAAAATCTGCAACAAACTTGGCCTCTCATGGCCTCTCAAACTCTACAAAAACCTTCTCTCTTTCCTCTCACACTCTCACAACAACTTTCCTTCACCAACCCCTCTCATGGGTTGAGATCTCTCAATTTCCTTGGGAGAAATTTGCCTCAAATCCGCAACAACATTTTATTTTTATTCATTTATCCAATCTGCAACTTCTTTTCAAATTCCCATATGAGGCGTTAAAAGGTCTTTAAAAACCTTTCATTTCTCTTGTTGTATGTGGGGCTTAGAATGCAAACGCCTCCAACCAAATTGATATGTTAAAATATTAATATTAAAACAATTAAAATCCCTTCAATAATACCTTTGAATTTGCATACATAATTATTTTTTTAAATTATTTATGCAACTGCGCAAAGTGCACAGGAAAAGCTGAAAAATGACTTTTTCCATAATTATTTTCCAAAAACTTTGTTTTGTGTGAAAACTTTCCAAGATGTGTATAATCCTTAAGCTTCCCTAGAAGGAATTTGCACCATTATTTACGAATCTTTAGAAATTAAAAATGTCATAAATTCACCAGCATATTGATATCTCTCAAATTGTGAGGAATTTTTCCATGGAACCTTCACCAATGTGAGTGAAACACCTTTAATATTATCCTCCTCAAAGCATTTTTCTTCAGCCTTCACCAATTTTGAAAAATAATATTTTTAAATTTTTTTTACAAACTGTGTATGTGTGGAAACTCCAAATTGCAAATTTGAACAATGATTATGTAAATCTTTAATTGAACTATGGATATTTCTGACTGGTATTTTTTCTTATGTAGACATTTTGGTGGTTATCATGTTTGGGATAAATAAATATTTTTTATTGTTGCCTTCGTGGCTAGAATACCAGTCCTTTTTATTGCCTTTGTGACTGGTCTTATAGTTATACAACTATTCCTTTCAGCTAGGTTCCCTAGCTTCATTCTTGTAATTTAATTTTGCTTTGTTCAATATAAAAAAAATATCTTTATTTCCTTATTAATATTTAAACATACATTCAATTAATATTTCATTTATTTATTTATTTGTTATTTTGTTTTATCCAAATCTTCTTTCTTTTATTTAAATTTATTTTATGATAAACCTTAAATCATTTATTTATCTTCATCTATTCAATATTTTCAAAATATCTTTAAAAATAATTCATAATAATTGTCTCTATAAATAAATATCTATTTTTATTAAAAATGTCATAAAAAAATTTAATACATTTGATCCTTTTTATCTTTATATTTGATTTACTTTTTCATATTCTCTCATTATCTTTCTTCTACGCGATACCCACTTCTTATTTATTTCTTTCATTTTACTTTGACTCATACAAATTGTGGATGAGGCAAAAGCTATAGAGAAATTTTGAAAAACAAATAAATATATTTTTTAAATTAAATGTATATAATTTAAATAAAATTATTTAGTTAAAAAAATTATATAAATAGAGAAATAGGTTTAAATTTGATTTATTAGTTTTATTAAAAAATTATGTGATAGTGTAAAGATTTCTAGATTGAAATTATGTGCAATTTTTTGCATCAACGTTTTGGATCATACTCTATGGTCCATCATCACATGAAATACGGTTAGAGAAAAGAATGAAAAAATGTAGTAACAAACCTGAATAGATAAATAGATGAAGGGCTTGGGAGGGTTGGAGGACACTAAACTCAAAAACTGAAGGAAGCAAAGGATCCAATTGATTCAAAGGAAGGGAGAGGAGAAGTAAAATTTAAAGAAGAAAACAAATGACACAATAACAAAAATAACATAATAAAATGAATAATAATTTAATTGTGTCCTTACATTTTTATATATAGTGACACAGTCTATTATATAATATTATATTATATGTTAAAAAAATGAAAAATAAAAAATTATATATTAATGTTATATAATATTATATATTAATATTCTATAATATTAATATAAGACTTAAAATATCATAGTCTATTATATAATATCATATAATCTTATATAATAATAATATAATAAATATGGCCTAATATAGTTGAATATATGTGTTGGCGTAAGAACTAGCACCGTTGGAGTGTGAGTTTGTATGCACAGCTATGCACACTACGTAATGAGTGCTCTTCAAATTAGGAGGGGAAGCTCCCTTGTTGTGCTGGAATGCATGAAATAGAAAACTAAACTAATGTCCTATCTTTTTGTTCTCAGTTGGTAGAGAAACAAGGTTAAGAAAACCTAGAACATTGCAGCTAAGTATTTTCTGGTTTCGCAGATCGTCTAACTATAACTAAGCTAACTTCTTTAAAATCTATCCAGTTTCCTCAAGAAACAGAGCATGAGGAAATGGAGCGGGAATGTATTACATGATAAACTTTAGGTGCGGGCTCACAACATGAAGGCAAGGGAGGCGCAACTATTTGCTAATCCGGAAAGAAGTTTATTCAAACAAACAAATAAACGGTAAACTTGGTACAACTTCACAACATGAAGGCAAGGTAGGCGCAACTATCTGCTTGGTTGAATGAGTCTACTATAACACACATCAAACAATAAGCTTTACATACAGTTTTGCAACATGAAGGCAAGGTGGGCACAACTATTTGCTCTTCTGAATAGGCTTATGATAAACAAAACAAAAGGTAAGCAACTGGGACAATAGATTGTATAGACGCAATATGCATGCAATAACGATCAAACCAACAACCCCATTTAACTAAGATCGAATAAACACCATGACAATAACATGAAGGCAAGGTAGGCGCAACAATTTATTATAACAACAATCACTCTTTGAATAGATACAATAATAGCAATACTACAGGCAAGGTAGACTCAGCATGTATGCTATCAAGCAAAAGTTAAATTACAAATGAGCTTAAAGCTCTTATTTATAAACTTCAAGGTGTAGGCAACCCTAAAATCACCTTGAGTCAACTAGAGTCTTGCAGTGCATGCAAGATCTTATTCCTAAACCCTAATTGAATGAAACTATACAGTTAACTGGCAAACTATCATCAGTTAACGGAAACATCTAATCTAAATGGACAAGGTGCAACATGCACGTCCTTATTGAAAGCAAGTCAATTGGAATGCTATCATCAGTCAACTGAAAAATCTAATCTATGCTCCAAGTGTGTGTAGATGTTTCCAAGAAAGACATGGCATGCAATGTGCAACAACTAGTTAACTCGGAAAGAAGCCTCAAATTTAACTCTTGTGTCTAATGTCTATCTCGGAAAAGGTGGGACGCCTTGAACTGAAGTTTACTGGCCCTGATCTTTGGCAATCAACCCATCCACGAAGTTGTCGACTGCATCACCCTCTAGGGAATTGAAGCTCTGGAGGAGAATCCCATGTCTATGCAGCATGTCTTCTCCACTAGTTATTTGACACTGGAACTCACCCTTACTCCTGGTCACGTCATCAAACAATGTTGACATGACTGTAAGTTGATTCAACTTGCAGCCAATGGTCTCACCACTGAAAATATTGTGAATAAGTGCTTGGAGCTCTAATTGAACATTAGTAAGCTCAACATAGTCACCACCCACATGTTGATACAAACATGGTAATTGAGACACAAAGTTTCTCACATAGTGGAGTGCATTAGTAACATGCACCCTACTCTCAGCCACCTCAGATGTTGTATTTCCTTTTATCTTCACCTTGAAGATCAATTGTGTTCTCCAAACGTAGACATCTTCTTTATCTTCTACATCTGTGACTGCGTCAAATGACATTCCCAGGTTAGCAATCAGAATCTCATCCCTGGGTCTAATGATGGCCAAATCACGCTTCTCCTCCTGAAGTCGTAGACGAAGCTCGCGTGCATTATACCGCAACTGGTACAAGTCTAAAAGTACAAGGCGGCCTCTAGTAATGAATTCCTCCTCCCACTCATCCAACTGCTTGCCATATGCAACCAAGTGATCAATCTAACCATGTTCTGCTGGTGGTTCTAACATATGTGGAAGCGTGATGATAGCATCGCCTGTCCTATGTACAAGGTTGGAAATGTATTGGCAAAGCTGCTGTATTTCAACCTTGAGAGCTGATTTATCTTCACCATCTTTAACCATCCTATCCCTAGCACTATCTATAGCAACCTGTAGGAGGTCAATATCTGTCTGACGAGTACTTCTACCGAAGTTGACTATGATAACTTTGAAGTCTTGTGTTTCCATCTCGTCCAGACTCTTATCTTCAGGAGGTGCAGCAGTCTCAACAATAATCTCCTTCCCTACATTCCTTTCAACATGGACCTATTTCTTGATCCTCTTTTCAGGCACATCTTGATGGTCATGATCGAAATCTGAATGATCAAGTACATAAGATGGCTATCTTCTTTTTCTTCCCAGTTGACTCTCAAGCCAAGACGAATCCCGACTAATCCCACTGGAATGATTTGTACTGTTCATAGGATCTGATGAAAGAGAATGTGTAGAAGGGGCACTGTGAGGAGGTGAATCCACGTCCAAATCAATGTGAATTGGAACTGGAGGCTGCTCTGGTGTTGGCGACGATAAGTGCATTTCAACCTCAAGCTGTGGTGAACTCTGCATAACTTCTACAACAGGCTCTACATGTGGCATCGCAACAGGTGCTTTTCCCTTTGAATTACTAGGCGCTGGATTCTTCCTAGGCAAGTTACTCCTCTTCTTCTGCTTCGGCTTTGATGAGGAGGGTGGTATATCTCCTTCTGGTGGCGACTCTGCTCTAGGCATGGATGTCTTTCTCAATCTTCTACTTTCTAAGTAAAGCATACTATTCTGTATAACCCTGCTCGATCTTTGCTTCACTGATGTGAACTCTTTGGCATACCAGTTCACTAACGGCAGTAGTTGTCCATCAACTTGCTCTCTGTAAAATTGAGGAAGTGTATCTCCCTCATCTTTTGATAATCCTTCCACATCTTCTGCCAAGAAGACATAAATTTGCGGAAGAGAGAACCTGTTATAGCTACGTCTGCAAACCTCGAAATCATCATCACAATTCACCCAGTAATCTTCCATCGTAGGTTTGTGATAAGAGAGATTACCAAGGCGAGTTGCGTAATGACCCCAAGGATCATATGTGCGTGTATCACTTAGGTACTTGAGTTTGAGATTTTCTAACTCTTGACTTGTAACCTTAGCATCAACTATCATCTTACACCAATACATCCCGAACTGCAAAGGAAACTCAGCAGCTGGTTTACACTTGTTGCGCAAACGTTTGTGAACTTCATACAGCAGCCTCAAGAACTCCATGAATATAGTTCTATCCAAAGGATAACATGGTAACATGGTTGCTTTTCCTGTGTATCCATAAACACGGATATAGGTGTAAGTAGGAAACTGAATATACCAATCTACCCAATTCTTCATCGTTGTTCTGGCAACTGTTGATATGTGAATGTCCAACTCCCGATCCAAATTTCTAACTGTATATGTCAAGAAAGCCTCTTATACATGTTTAAAATAACTTTCAGCCTTTGTGAACTCAAGCTGGTCATAATAACGATAGACTTTTTGTACACTGAGTATGTCTATCATGTTCAACCCGTTAAATTGATTTTGATAAGCAATCAAGTACATCAGGTAAGAACACATGTGAAATTGATGCGCAACTAGGAAACCGGTGATTTGCTCGTGAATAGCATCGCTGATGAAGGATGCCCAGTCATAATGCTCCTGCCCCGAGATGATTCTACCAATGATATAATACATCCAAGGGTGAAACTTGTTTGCATCAGCATGATCTGAGACACAATTAAGCAATGTAATCAGAATACCATATTCATCCTTGCACTCGCCACAACCCAAGTTGTTTGGCAACTTGTTCTTCTTTTTTTTTAGCCACCTTTTTGTCATCTTATTCTGACATTTATCCAAATCAGCATTGAATTCCTGTTCACTCTGACTCATGGAAATAACCAACGCATCTGGATGTTGAGGAATATCCAAACTTCGCTCGATATCAAGGGGTTTGAGACTGCATATGACACGTCCATCTATTGACTGTATCTCTCGTGTAGCGAAATTGTAATGCTTGATGCAAGATATTACAAACTCCATGCAATGCACTGAAATAGGTATGGAAGCAGCCTCGAGTAGACCGGATTGCTGAATATTCTTGATAATTGAATCCTTGATCTTAAGTGGATCCAAAACTACTTCCAGCAATACCTTATGTAGATTTGTATCAACTGTCCCGATGAAGTTATGAGCTATGACCGACTTGGTCTTGAATTCGAGCTGAGTGAACTGCATTCTGAAAAACTCGCCTGTTGACTGTGAACACGGTTGTATTCTGACAACTTTTTTGGAAAGCCAAAAATAGCCTATTGAGGCTAAAAATAGCTTATCGAATGAGAATTTTTACGAAAAAATTTGAGATATGGGTTTTGTCCAGAAAATGATTCCAAGACAACCCAGAGCGTCAGAAATGTAAAAATCTGCCCTTTACTCAGCCATGCAAAAGAATTTCAGTTGAGAAAATTAAAGCTTCAAGAACAGATGTTCTGGAACAAATTTTCCTGAAAAATTCTGGCACATGGGTTTTGCTGAGAAAGCTCTTTTGAATCAACCCAGATACTTTGTTTTGCCAAAATCTACCAACACTTCGAACATGCAAGAGAATTTAAGACAAGAAGATGGAAGAAATCTAGAAGAGAAAAGACGTTTTTTATTATTTTATTTGTTTTTATGCCTTCTTCCTTCAAAATCGCCACTCTGTCTTTGAATTTGATGTTGAATCTGGAATTGAACCTACAAAAGAATTTACTTATCGCCTTCGAGCTTGATTCTCTGATGAAAATTCACTAATCTCTTTGAGGAAATTTGAACTTTCAAAGCTGTGTGAATGAGAAGAGACGCCATGCTTGGTTAAATAGATGAAATTGTACCCTCATGCATGCATGCTAAAACCCTAATTATGAAGAAGGAATTTGATTGGCCCTTTACCAGTTGAACTGCCACTGTCTCTGAGTCTTTAGTCTAAAAATAATATTTTAATTTCAAAACATGCAAAGAGCTAAAAGTGGTGCCAATATTTATCCTTGAAGAAATTCGTCACTTTTAATGCTCTGCATGCAAAAATATTATTTTTATCATTTTGCCAAAAATAGCCTCTTGCTGTGCCCAACACACTTTACTGATTCTAAAAAGTCAAATTTTGACCTTTTAGGCATCCATCTTCAAGAGTTATGAGATTTTTTAAGAATCTCCTATTTTATAGCTAACTACGAAATTACATCTGACCATGTTCAACTTTGATTTCCGGATGATTGAATGATCCTGCAACCGTGCTGAGATATACACTGTGAAGCTTGCATAACAAGGATGAAATGCCTGCTGGGAGCAACAACTGCTAAAATCATCATCCGACACCTTAGAAAATTAGGCGCCTCTGATTAAATTGATGCTTTGACTCCAAACTTAGCCATTTCATCGTATTGCCTTCAAATGCTTTAAACTACTATTGACAGTGAATGATGAGCCCTGCTGACTAGATAGTGGATTCATTGCATGACTAGAAGTACTCTGCATCCAATGACTATATGTAAGGTATCTGGAAATTGTATTAGGAACCCCAAAAGGATGGGCGCCCCTATTCTGTGATAGCTCAAATACCATTTTGACAAAAGTGTGATTTTCATCTGAACACCATACTTTGACCCTTGATACCGGGAACTGGAATGTTCCGATTCGCGTGCCGTTTGTCTCTCTGTATAATTTGGTCAACTTGCAAGAGATGTTCTTGGAGAAGACGAAGCTAAAAACCTACTTCTAAGGCCCTCAAAAGAGAATCGCCTTTTTCAAATAAAATTCTATCCTTATACTTAGTCATTCTTCGAACTGTCTTCAACCACTTCCACTTCACAGTATTGTCACCTTGACCTCGCACGTACGAGCACTCGCCAAATCCCGGAGGTTGTCGGCTGGACTCGTTGAATGGTTAGAGTAATTGCACATAAGTCTTGTGAAGACTGCAATTGCAAATGACCCCATCTGGCAGGCCTAAAGGCTTGTCACCCCTAGCCTACAGATGTGTAGCTTTGTGTAGCTATGCTTCACCATCCTCTGTTTTACATGCTTGGTAAAACCTTTGTCATGATCACTCAGAATGCCCGATCATCTTGTGAACCACTATGTTGCAAAGCTAGACTGAACTGGAAAAGATCTCAGGGAGACCTCAATCACAAACTCATCCATCAAACCAGTCATATTCAGGATCGCCCTTGGGTTACAGGGGAGCGGATTTGCATTTATGTAAACCTCTTCTAACATGTATCATGCCTGCAATTTCCACTTCTGACGCTGATAACTGGAGTTTTGTACTGGATACGCTTCCGCTTGATAGCTCGTTGAAAAGCTAGACTGATTCTACAAAGACTGAATCCAGTAATACACACATGCATCCAGATCTGGGCCTTTAAAAAGAAGGGTGCCCCTAGGCTAAAGGGGAGCGGATCCGTATTTCTAGACTGCCTTCTTGTGGAAAACACTCTTCGTAACCTCTGCTTATGTCTTCATCTGTCGAAGTTTTGTAACTCGGATGATCTTGCTCCATGGCTAGTCGGAAAGCTGGCTGAAAACATAAAACAATGAATGTGTTCTCAATTCAAAACAATGAAATCTTGACCTATAAATGGAAGGGCGCCCCTGGGCTACGGGGGAGCGGATTTGCTCTGAATTCATTGATTTTCACCATTTCATGCTTTGCAAACGCTGCATCTACTATTGAGCCTTGACCACGTCGACGTATTGTGACTACTGAGGTGTGTGTATGACTATACTTCATCATTTTCACAAGTACGAACACTATAAAGTTGATTTGCACATTGATTGCGCAAGTGTCTACTACGTTACATAGTGAAAAGTTCCCAGACTTAGAATATTTTAGCACTTTTTGCCAATTTGAAAATCCCCTCCATCAAAAAACATTATTTTCAACATCTTTCTTCGTAGAGCATTCTTCTTTGAGTTTCAGGCTTAGATATTGATACCTGGTACTGGCCAACTGCCATTGACAACCTCGGAGGTCCTAACTTTTCTCCTGAAAAAGTTGTAACTACCCACCAGCCTTAAACTGACTTTTAACTGAAATTGACTTCACCACTATGATCATGATGTGAAATAAGCCAATCAAAATTAATTTCAGCCAATTCTGGCAAGTTCCTATTTTTTAGGGTTTCGAGCTAAAAATAGATTTCAGAAAACCTAATTTTCAAAATTTTCAAATTTTGCCAGTATCTTCCTGGCATCACACTGACTAAAAGCCCATAATTTATTTGTCCAAAAACTGAGTTTTGACCTCATTTTTACAAGGTTTAGACCATTTTAAGCAAAATGCCTTAATGAAGCAAAAAATTTGGTTTGGGTACAACAATATGTAAAATATTAACAAAGACTGTTAAATTATTATAATCTAATATTAACAATGGTGCAAGCGGAACTACATTTTCAAGATGCACAACATTTTATTAGATAAAAAAAAGCTACAACATTCTAGATTTGAATCCCATCTTCAAATTAACAAAAAAGGTTAAGTATGTCATTGCCATGTCTTCTTTTGATGATGACACCAAAAAATGGTTTTACCCCTCCAAAGAGGTAACCACTCGTATCTATGGGGCTCCAAGAATCCACAAAGTAGGTATCCAAGTTCTTAAACCCATAGTTGATACCATCAATTCCCTCACCTACAAGTTGGCCACCCGTCTAGCTAAAATCATCTCTCCCCTCATTGGAAAATCAAGCTCCTTCATCAAGAACTCTTCCCATTTTGTGGATTCCATCAAAGATAAGAAAATAGATGAAAATGACCTTCTTGTTAGCTTTGTTGTCATCTCCCTCTTCACCAAAGTCCCCATCCTCGACTCAATTGAGCTCATTAGGCAAAATAAAAATTATGAAATTGCATTGGTTGAGTTATGTCTCAGATCCACCTTCTTCTCCTTCCAAGGTGTAGTTTATGAGCAAGTTGATGGACTTGTTATGGGTTTGCCACGTTCTCCTATCGTGGCCAACCTGTATATGAAACATTTTGAAGATATTTTTCCTTTGCTTCTTTTCCTTCAAACCAAATTGATGAAATTCTATATTGATGATACCAACATATATTGGTCTCGTGGATGTATGAAACTTGAAGAATTCCACTCTCACTCAAATAACATATCCTCATGCATCTCTTTTACTAAAGAAATCAAAACTAATAACCAACTTCCCTTCCTCAATGTCATTCTCATCAAGAAAGTAGATGGGTCCTTATCTCATATTGTCTTTTGAAAATCCACCCACACTAACCTTTACTTTCCCTCAGAGGCCTCTCACCATCACCCTAGCCAAAAATATAGATTTCTTAAAACTTTGGCTTCTAGAGCTTTCGTGATCTATGACAATGAACACATTGACAAAGAGTTAGCCCACCTCACCCATTTTTTTGTGTTAAATGGATACAAAAGGAAACACATGAATAGGGAAATTAATCAATTAAAAGCTAGGTTCACCCTCAAACCTAAGGCCCCTCTCCCGCCTTCCCTCCCTTTGGCTACCCTACCCTATGTTGAGGGTGTATCTAACAAAATTGCTAATATCCTCCTCAAAAAGGGTCTCAATTGCACTTTCAAGCCCATCTTCACATTCATAAATTGCATCCCTTCCCCCAAAGACCCTCAAGACTTATTCCTCAACTTGGGTGTCTACAAAGTGATGTGTTCTTGTGGCATCCCTTACATTGGGGAAACAAATCACTATATCAACACTAGAATCAAAGAACATTGTGTTAACATAAGACATGAGTGTGTCTTAAAATCTTCCCTAGCTAAGCACTCCACCAAGACTAAACATCGCATTGCCTTAAAACACCAAAATCCTATTAAAAGAAGACAACTACTTCAAGAGGATACTCAAAGAGGTCATTGAAATCAACAAACACTACTTCAATCTCAACCGAGATGGGGATTAGAATTTAAGCTTCTCATGGAAACCCCTTTTAAATAGCCTTAAAGATATCCCTCCTTGTTGTTCTTGATTTCCCTCCCTCCTTTTGTCGTATGTTCCCCCCTTCCTTCTCCCTTCATCGATCTCATCTCTTGCTCACCCTTCTTATCCATCATTTTTCCTTTTTTACTTCTTCTCTCCTTGCTCTTTCGTTTCTTTTTGTTCCTTTCTTTATCCAATTATATATTATAATATTATATAATTGACTTTGATATTATATAAAAGACTATAATAATATATAAAATACTATTATATATTATATAATAATATTTTATATATTATCAATATAGCTTATTATAGAGTATATAATATTATATTTTTTTCATCCTTGTATATTATTTTTTATAACTTAATAATATATTAGACTATAATAGACTACAATATTATAATGGTCTATAATAATATCTTATAATAATAATATTTTATGGGTAAGTTCAAGAAGTTGGGTCCACATTTAAGGGAAGTGTCATTTTTTAGCTTTAAAACAAGTAGCCATTCATTTTTTAGAATAGATACCCATTTTAAAGTGGGCACTTGTTGCAAAAAGTTTAAAACTCAAAATACATGCTTTTCATTTGGATTTCGACTTAGAGAAGGCATGGTAATCCAACCCTTAGCCATGGACCTACAAGTACAAGGTCATGGCAATGCCAAGAGAAAACACTAACTTTGGTAGTATGGCTGACAATGTTTTTTCTATAATTGTTTTATGAAATTAAAATCCACTATAGATGATAATGTCTATTTTTCAAATATGTATTTTTAATGATTAAATTATTTTTCTTATTTTAATTAATTTATGAGGAAACTGGTCCATAAACTTGAAATGTCAAGTTTTCATATTTTTTATAACTCTTAATTTGTTAATTTTATTGTTAAAAAAATTATATGGCATCAATATAAACAATTCTTTGCACAATGAAAAAAAAGAAAATTCAAAAAATGATAAGTTTAGGTCAACTTATAGTGTTTGTACACATGGGTTTTAAAAACCAATAATTAGGGCCAATAAAAAATTATTAAATAAAAAAATCTTTTTAAAAAAATATTAAAAAATATCCTCATCAATCTTCATTACAATACACATATTTCCTCAAAAGTAATTAGAAAAATACTTTTATTTAGATCAAATTATGGTGCCCTTACACATGCATGGTATGGTCCTAAAAAAGTGACTTTTAAAAAGTGGTTTTTATACATACCTATTAAAAACTATTTTCTATCATCTGGATATTAGAATAAATTACATATTTGAAAACTGGATTCAAAATACTAAATTTCATATTACTGAATGTTTTTGAGATTCAATGTGTAAGTGTTTCAAATTCACAATCAAACTTGACAAATTCTAAAAATCAAGAAAAGTACTTCCACTTTTTGAACATTTTGTGGACCCAACTTCTTGAACTTACCTTACAGACTTCAATATCATTATGTATTATTAAATTTTTAATACATTATTTTCATATATATTTATAATATTATTTGGTATTATATAAGGTTTATTATTATATAATAGACTATATTAATAATATACTACATATTATTATATATTATATAATAATATTTTATAAATTATTAATATATTTTATTATAAAATATATAATATTTTATATTATAATACTCTATTATAATAGACAATAATAATATCATATTTCATTATTAATTTTAATAATTTATAATATTATATAATAATATCATATAATAGACTATGTTATTATAAATTTATTATTTTATATTAATACTATTTAATATTAGACTATAATAATTTAATAGTCTGTTAATATTTTACATTACTATATTAGGCTATATATTATATTATTATATAATATTAACTTTTACTATTATGTATAATATAATATTACATAATATTATATAAAATAAAATATTATATCAATATAGTTTATTTTATAAAATATAGATTTTTATTAAAATTTAATATTATATAATAATTTGTAATTTAAAAAAAAGGCGCGTGAAGGAGCAGGAGCAAGGCAAGTGTGAAATCAAGTAGAGCGGTGATTTGATGGCAGAAGGGAGGAAAAGAAGTTGTGACAGGACGAGGTGAATCAAGGGCCAAGGATGGTGGGCAAGAGATGTGGAAGCAAAAATTTCCCTGGAGCAAATCATAGTCATGCAACAAATGAAAAATGGAAGAAGAACGACATTCGGGAGGATCAGGGGGCTGTCGGGAAATGCACAACAGTAAGAGGATGGCAAGGGAAGCGTAGTTTTGTTCCTCATAACCAATAGAATCAAAGATGGTTAGGGAATTATGGATGGCAAGGCCAGGATAACAATAAAGTTGGAGGGCGAAACCCTAGATGGGATAACTACCACTTGGATCAGGTAGGAGATGGGTGAGGAAGATGGAATTCAGTCCTTGGGCTCCGATGAAGAAAATGGAGATTGAGGAGCCAGAAAGAATTCAATAATAGTAAGGAATCATTTGGAACCAAGCAAAGGAAATCAATGGTGATAAGTGCAAACAAGCTTCGGTCTAAGAAGGAATGGTTAGATTGATTGGGATTGCTGGCGAAATGGCTAGGTGAAGACCTCAAATGGGAGTTTTTGGTTAGTTGGTGGCAAAGTAAATGGGGTACAGATTTACAATTGAAAAGACAAGCAAATAGGTATTTTGCAGTGATTTGCCCTATAGAGGAGATTAGGGTGGAAATTGAGTCAGGAGTATGGTTATTGGATGCATATGGATTCTACATTCAAAGATGGATTATAGGTTTCAATCCTTTCGAGCAAAAAATGGAGGTGTCTCAAGTATGGCTAAAGTTGCCTAACTTGCCATTAGAGTTTTGGTCCCCAAGAATTTTAGAGGAGATTGGAAACAATTTGGGGACTTATATACATGCGTAGAGGAAAGAATGAATTCATATGGTATTGGTTCATATGTGAGACTATGTGTGGAGAACAGACCTAATCAGGAGCGTCGGAATGAAATTGAATTGGTATCGGAATGGGGCGGCTAGTTATAAAAGCTTGTGTCGGATCTGATACCAAGTTCAGAGCTTATCAAGGCACTGGGTCAAAGGGTGTCATATAGACATCCTTCTATGGCTAACTAAGGTTGTGCTCGTGACTCTTTGGAGAAGAAGAGCCCTGTAAACATGAGGGAAGATGGAGCGTCTAGAATCAAGGGTGCGGAAGTGTGTGGAGGGTTGGAATCTTCTCCAGAGGAAGAAAAGGAGGAAGTGGGAACAAATAGTGTTGCCCAAGGGGGGGATTTGAATAAGAAATTGGTTGAGGCAATCAATCTATTAGGGAACTAGTGTAGGCAGGAAGACTTAGATTCCTTGAGAGAAGTAGGGAACGAGCTAGTTGAGTTGGCCAAAGCAGCCAAAAGTGGCTCACTAAGGATGGGAGGAGAGGAAGAGTTTGAACATTGGATGAATTGTCCAATACTGGAAGAGGATGAATGGTCTTTCAAGGAAGGAAGTTGTTGGAAATTAGGGAAAAGGCGAAAAAGTTTCACAAGTTGATCATGTCGAGAATGGAAAATTGGGTATCAACCAAAAGGAGATGCATAAATCATCCCCAGACTGTAGTAATTGTAAGAAGCAGGGCAGAATTCCAAATCAGGAGAAGCTCAAATGGGATGGGGAGGCGAATGTCCAAAAGAAGATCAACGAAATGTTGAAAGTAGGGAAGAGCGAAGCTCTTCCTGAATAGAAATGAAGATCATTACTTGGAATGTTATGGGCTTAAATGCCCCTAACAAGTGGTGCCTAACCAGGCATCAATTAGAAACTTTTCAAGTAGATATAGGATTACTATAGGAAACCAAACTGGGTGAGCAAGAAAGGATAAAGTTCGTCAGGGAATTGAAGCAGTGGCGTGTGTTGGGGATCAATGTGGAGGGCACCTCAGGTGGCCTACTGGTTATTTGGAAACCACAATCGGTGCTAGTGGAGGAGGTGTCAAGTAGTAGGAATTGGATAGCTTGTCGGGTAAGAAGTCTCATCTCAAATTTATGTTTCTTGAGCTTATTAATGTATATGGCCCTAATACCTGTACACAAAAAAGAAAAGTATGTTCATAATTAGATCTAGTTCTTAATAACCTGGGGCAAGATTTTTGCATCATCGGGAGGGACTTTAATGCTATACTGAGATCTAAAGATAAGAAGGGGGTTGTGGTTAAGGTGATGTAGTCTCAAGCAGATTTCATAAACTTTGTTCAAAGAAATGAGTTAATTGAGACTCAAATGGGGAATGGGAATTTCACTTGGACAAACAGGAGGAAAGGGTTTAGTAGTATTGTAGAAAAACTTGGTAGGTTTTACTTCAAAGGGAACATAGGTCGCTTCCCTTACACATTGGAATGTAAGATTATACCAGGATTTGGCTCAGATCATTTTCTAGTTCAGATGGAAATAAACGGTGATAAAGGGACAATTAGATGCCCGTTCAAATTTGAAACAATGTGGTTTAAGGATCTGAATCTTGGGGACCTTGTCAGGAAGTGGTGGACTAAGTGTAAGTCTAGTGGTTCGAAGATGTTTAATGTGGTTACAAAATTAAAAGCAGTTAAGCAAAAGTTAGAGCAGTAGAACAAAGATTATTTTAAGAACATCTTTGAGGAAAGAAGAAAGGTTGAAGAAGTATTGAAGGTGGTCTCAAAGAAGGTGATAGAAAATGACATGGATCTTAAAAGCTTTCAGGAAGAGAAGGACTTGATAGGAAAATTGAATAATTTTTTGGCTAAAGAAGAAATTTTTTGGAGACAAAAGTCCAAAGAAATGTGGCTAAAGGTAGGGGGTAGGAACACAAAGTACTTCCATAATTCCACTAAGGTGCGAAGGGAAGTGAAAAGAATTACATGCATCAAAGGAGCTGACGATAGGATGTTGGAGGGTTCATTCGAATTCAAGAGGGCAACAGTTGAGTTCTCTCAATCACTTTTGAATGATAGGGAGGGATCCAATTTTTTGGCTCAGAGTGAACTGTTGAGAAACATCCCGTGATTGGTGAACGATGCTCAAAATGAACAGTTGAATTCCATATTCTCATAGTAGGAAGTTAAAGACACTAATTCAACACCACCTTGAGAAGGCATCGGGGCCAGATGGCTTCCTAGTTGCCTTCTTTCAAAAATACTGGGACATTGTGGGCCATGAGATCACTGAAGCAATTGAAGACTCCAAGGCTTTGGGTTGTGTGCTCAAGGAAGTAAATAATACCTTCATTGCACTCATCCCAAAAAAGAGAAGCTGAAATATTTGGAATAATATTGTCCAGTATCTTTATGCAATACACTATATAAAATTTTGGCGAAGGCGATTGCAAATCGGCTAAAAAGAATATTGCCACTCATCACTTCAGAGGAGAAAACAAGGTTTGTCTCAAGAAGGTCAATTCTGGATGGAGTTATCATAGCGTACGAAGTCATACACTCAATACAATGTTTGAATAAATCTATGATGTTGATGAAATTGGCTATCAGAAAGGCCTATGACAAGGTAAATTGGCATTTTTTATTCAAAGTCATGGAGGGATTTGGATTTCACAAGACTTGGTTGGACTGGATCTTTGGTTGGATAGCATGTCTGAGATACTCTATGTTGGTGAATGGCTCTCTGGAGGGTTTTTTTAGTGCCTCCCAAGGTCTCTGACAATGTGACCCTCTCTCCCTATTTTTATTCATAATTATGGCAGAAGCACTAGGGAGGTCAATAGAGAATGCAAGGCAGGATGGGTCGGTGATCGGGTTGCAAGTCACTAGTAGCCAGAATGTGGTCACACACCAACAATTTACAGATGACACAATGTTATTTGGTATGGCAACTAAAAGGGAGGCTAATCAGTTTAAAGGTGTTTTGGATAAGTATTCATTGGCCTCAAGATAGGAAATTAGCCTTGCGAAGTTCGAAGTTTTCTTTTTCAATACCAAAATAGAAATAGAAGTACAAATTCTGAGAATAGTAAGATTCAAAAAAGGGAAGCTACCATGTAGGTATCTCAATCTCCCCTTGGCTAAGGGGGTGCAGCACAGTAATATCTGGAATTCTCTAATTGAAAATGTGAAGGACAGAGTGTTGTCATGGAAAAGTCGTTGGCTATCATGGGCGGGAAGACTAACAATGCTCAAATCTATCGTTGTTGCACTTCCAGTATATATGATTTCATGTCTACTGCTATTGGTTGAGGCAAGCAAAGCGATCAATAGGAAGATGAAATACTTCTTTTGGCAAGGCAACTCGAAACAACAAAAGTCCCTGCTAGTAAAATGGCAGAAAGTGTGTGAAAAAAGAAGCCAATGGGGCAAGGATGAACGATCTACTTCTTCATAAGAAAGCCCCGGGCACTAAATTGGTTTGGGCGATTCACACAAAGTGGGACCTCAAGGGGGTCAAATTGCTCAGGGAAAAGTATCTAGACGATGATGGGAATAGCATGTTGTTGGCCAGGCCTTTACCCAGTGGTTCAAGAATCTAGAATTTTATAAGAAGCTCGGGGGATTTAATTCTGGATCATCTCACTTGGGAGATAACAGATGGATGTTTTGCACTGTTTTGGGAGGATTCATGGGAAGGCTTCCCAAAGTGAACAGATATTGAGATCTTGGAACAGGTTATGGAGATAGGGTAAGAAATTATGTTGAGGACACTACTCAGGTGGGTGGTGCATTCTACAAATGGAAAAGCATAAGGTAGCTAGGGTTTGAGGAGGCGATGGTGGAAATCTATTAGCAGGAAATGGGCGTGAGGAGGTTCTACGCAAGACAAGGCAGTGAGGGCATAAGGTGGAGTGTGTCACCAAATGGGGAATATAAGGCAAAGGAAGGCTATGCCATAATGGCTAGGGTTGGGGATTTTGAATCCAAATTGCCATTAAATTTGTGTTGGAACAAACCATGTCTTTTGAAGGTTGGCATTTTCACTTGGGCAACTTCACAAGGTAGAGCTTTAACTGCGGATAAATTTTTAAGCTAGGTTATCAAGGTCCCTCAAGATTCCCATCGTGTAAACAGGTAGAAGAAACAAGGGATCATCTATTTCTAAACTACTCATACACTCATTGTTGTTGGAAGTGGTTGTGTTTCAATCTTCAATGGCAGTCGACATTCCCCAGTAGCTTGTTAGAAATGATAAGAAGTTGGTCAAAACCATACAAGCAGTCTTTGTATGGCGGACTTTGGATTGTGAGTCCATCAATTGTCATATGGGAAGTGTGGAAGGAGAGAAACAGGCACATCTTTGAAGACAAGGAGATGTCAACACAAAGGTTGTTAAACAAAATTGAGGCAAGCATCGTGGAAATAATAAACACACGTGTAGATGAGCAAGACTCAATGAAATTGAATTTCACTTTATGGGATTCCCTAGCAAGGAGACGCTGGTATGGACTAAAAGTTTCATCATTTGTGGGAGTTGGTCGTAGCAAGTAGACAGTAGAAAGGAGCAAGGTGTGTTTGTCACCCCTTGAGGTAGGGTGGGAAAAATTAAACTCCGATGGGGTGGCTAGGGGCAACCCTGGGGCATCAAGTGTCGGGTGCATAATCAGAGACTGTAAAGGCAGGATATTGGGCAGGCTAGCTGCCCTTCTACCAACAGGAACAAACAATGCGGTTGAATTTCAAACCTTGATCCTAGGATTAGAATTATGTAAAGAGCTTGGGCAAAGGAAGGTGGTAATCGAAGGCGATTCCACTTTGGTGATAAATTCTCTCCGTAGTAGGAAGGTGGTGAGCTAGAAGTTGGAGGCGGAATTGGAGGTGGCTTTGAGTATGACGGATGACCTTGAACTGGCAATATTTAATCACATTTATAGAGAAGGGAATAAAGAAGTTTATAAGTTATCTAATATGGGGGTCGATGGCATAACACTCAGGGAAGTGAATATCTGATCCAGGCAACGATAATGGGTGGTAGGGAGAGAAACTCTCCACACCAATCGATGTGGAGAGTTTGCAACTATCTAGATTGGAGGATATAATTTGTGGAAATAGTTGTCTTGGGTAGCAGAAGAACAGGACAGGTATTGTTGTCTAGGTGACACCCACCTCAGACGGAGGCAAGGGAAGCTCATTGGATCGGCTAGAGGTGGGTGGCGGTGATGCATTAATGCCCAATCATATCGATATAATGGCAAGTTGTCAGGCATATTACGAAGAATGCAATTTGGCAATATGACTTGTCCTTCTATGATCACTAGTACAGATTAATATGCTGTGCCTGAAGGCTTGCATCATCCTGTGGTAGTTCCCATGTTAGGCACTCATAACGGTAAATAATGGCATGAATTGGTAGTGGCTTTTGGTGTGATAATTCTCAATATATTGGAGATTGGGTAGAAGCTTTGGGCAGTTATGGATTTAGTATTCTATAGTTTTCTCTGGTCTAATCTGTGTCATGGGGAGCACTCTAAATTTTTATTGCAAATGTCCGCTGAGACCCTGACTACATTTGGGGTCGACACACCTATAATGTTGGATTCCAATGTAAGGCAAATGGCCTTCCACGAGGTCATCACTGATCACCGGCTCAAATTCCTGTTGAAGAATAAATATGATCCCCTCATGTTGGTCACGGTCAAAATGATTTTGAGGAAAGGTTTCCTGAAGAACATGAAGTTGTTTAGGGTGGACATGACTATCACCTCTCATTTTCTGGCAGCATTGCTCAATATTTGAATGACTATGAAGGACGCGGAGGCATTGGTGAAAAGGATTTTTTCAATGGATTACTTGGTTAGGCTAGAGGAGATTCTCTACGTTGCCTCTGCAAAATGGGGGTCCTACGTCCAAAAGACATACCATAGTTCTATATGCCTGGGGAGGTAGTAAAATACTACTCGTTCTTACTGGACCTGAAGGGCATGGCATTGGTCGAGCACAGGCAGATCGCAGTGGTGGGTGCGAATTTGGTGCGAATTTTCTCCAACGGAAGCTCAATCTAAGGCTCTCATTTGGGGAGAAATGGGTGTCAGACTTTAATTCCTTCGCACTAGCCAACAACTTCCTAGGTGAGGTGAGGACTGCTTAATTGTCTGGTTATGAAAAATTTCTCTTTTTTGGGTGGTGTCGGTTCTGGTATAGATACGTTCACCTCATGACAGGGCTGGTAGGTGAAGGCTAATGTTAGCATCAGGTCTGGTATAACTTTGCTCGCCTCAAGTAGAGGGTGGTAGTTGTTTTGGCAGTTTTTGGGTATGTAGGTAATGGGTGGTTGAGGTCTATTAATGGAAGCCATAGGCTGCATTTTGATACCTGCAAGGCAGATGTGTTGTAAAACTTTTTGGATGGTCAATATATTAAAACCTCTTACATTTCAAAAATAATAATTTGTGATATTATATAATAGACTTTGATATTATAAATTGTCAATAATAATATATAAAATATTATCATATATTATATCATAGTATTTTACATAATATTAATATAGTTTATTGTTAATTTATTTTATATTAATATCATAATCTTTTGTATATAATATATAAAAGACTATAATAATATAATAGGCCATTATAATATAATAGACCATAATAATTTTATAGTCTATAATAGCCTATAACAGCCTTTAATAATTTATATATTTATTATACAATATTATATGTTATAATATAATGGAGTCATATAAAAAAGTGAAAATGTGCGAGCTGAACAAAGAATGCAAAAAAAAGAAAATAATGATTTCCAAAAAGAAAGAAAGAAGATATGTAAAGAGAATGGCAATGTGACGAATGTATTCGTGAATGCGAAATCAATTGATGTAATGGAAGAATCAAAAGAGGATATCGAACTATTGCTCAAATCTACAATTATTTATAGGCTTGTAGGGTCATGGTTGAAGGGAGATCAAATACTATAGTGGATGACAACC
This sequence comes from Sequoiadendron giganteum, assembly GCA_007115665.2. NCBI lineage: Eukaryota > Viridiplantae > Streptophyta > Pinopsida > Cupressales > Cupressaceae > Sequoiadendron > Sequoiadendron giganteum. The sequence goes on along the minus strand of CM021109.1, from coordinate 617,919,674 downwards.
AACTGGAAGGCACAACATGTAGTGAAATTCCTCTCGAAAGGCTTCTTTATAACGGTATTTTTGTCAGAAGAAGAGAGGGAGGAAGTTTTGTAAGATGGATTATGGAAGATGGGTGATTACCCCTATATATGCAGAAATGAATCCCAACATTTAATCCTAGGAACTATGATCCCTATGACGCACCAAAATGGATCAAATTGTACAACTTGTCATTGGAATTCTAATCGGAGGAAAAGATAGGAAGATCACTTGGCACCCTAATTGACATAGATGTAGATCTACTAGAAAGGGACTCATATTGTATGTTTGCATACAAATTGAGGCAATCCAAGAAATTTTGAAGGATATCCTTTTGAAATCTCCCCAAGGTAATTGGTTACAGATGGTAGAAATCAAAGAGAAGAATTTTATTTTCTTTATTTGTAGAAAGAGGAATCATGTGACTGATAAATTTCCTAAACCAATTAGAACTCATGATGTGTGGATACACAAAAATTAGGTGGATACTTGGAAAATGGTGCAGAATCGACCAAAGGGGGTACCCTAGCGAATATCTCTCCATCTCAAATGTGAAAGATGAATGTGACTTGATCAACCTATAGTGGGGAATTCCAAAGCGAGGATACATCCTAGAAGGAGGTTGGTGTGAACAAAGAAATTTTAATTACAAAGATTCAAAACATAGAAAGTGGGCACATGAATGTGGTATCGTCCAAAGCCAACCAAGAAAATTATCCCCCTCGAGAGATCTTTGACAAGAGGGCTAGAAAAGTGTGTGAGTTGAATGAAGATGTCATTGGTGTGGGGGACAACACAAAAGAAGAAGAGGTTGAATACTATGAACTTGGGATAGTGGATCCCAGATGCATCTCACATTCCGCATCTCAAATTTTGAATTGTAATATTAGAGTGGACAAGAAGGGGGGTGAAAAAAGTTGGGGGGGGAGGGGGGAAGTGGCCAACTTTTTTTAAAAATTGAAAAGCCATAACACGAGTATGTTATAATGTGCTCATGTTATGGTTTGGTGTGAACGAGCCTAAGGCTCGGTCACATTGAGCCTATAACTCGCTTGTGTTATAATGTGAGCACGTTATGAGTTGTTATAAGAAAAAATAAATAAATTCATTTTGAGACTGTCACATTTCCTCCCTCCGCAGCCTACAAGCCCTTCCAATGCTCACATTGTGGAGACCCCAAATTTGACAGTTTATTCACTGAATATTTGTTATTTCTTTTCCAGAATGTCACCATGTCAATGGGGGGTTCAAAGGAGTAAGATTTTTTTTGTGAATTTGTTGTTAAATAGGTAGAATTAATATGTTTTTGATGTTAATTTCTTTAATTTTTCAATATTTGATAATCCACCTTATTTTCATCCTTAAAATCCTTCTCCTCCTCATGAACAACCACACCAACAAAATCTTGATAAACAACCACAACAACAAACTCCTCCAACAGTTCCTCAACATCCTCCTGGAACTCAACAAAATTTAATGGGGGAAATTGAAAACAACAAAAAATAAATTGAGGAATTAATTGTCAAGTTGAATGATCCTGTAAGTTCAACCTCGGAAAGAACCTGGCTTGAAAATTCACTTCAAGCTATATTAACACATGTAGATTCAATTAGCAAGCAATTAAGTGGTTGGGCGGATAAGAGGCAAGAGTACAAATATTTTTATGTAGATAAACTATCTTACAAACAAGTAAAAATTTATAAAATTACAAAATATGACTTGTGTTCACTATTCACTAACCCGCGTACAAATCAATCTCTTCACCTTACAAGCAAGAGGTTTCATATCCATTGATGCAACCACTAAGGGATAAAGGACAATTTTTGGAAGAGGTGGTGGATGGTTTTTGACCATCCTCCATGCAAAAATAATGAGGTCCCCAATATTTCTTGAGGAAACTCTATTGTGAGTTTGTCCTCAACAAAATCCCCAACTATTTTGATATGTGTGACTTCCAGGGGAGAGCTAGTGGGTTAGCACAAGATAGACCAGGTGCACATCTTGATCCTCAACGACTAGCGAGATAAGCACTCGCTAGACCGGCTTATGAGCACATTGATATCCCTTTCGTTGTGAAGGAGAGTGCTAAGGTGGATACTCTACAGTCTATTAGTTCTCTGACCCAGAGTATCATCGAGTGTGTTAGTCCTGCAGTACAACGTGAGCTAGGGGAGACTTCGAGGGGTGGGGTTCCAACCCATATTTTCCAAGCTTGCGGGTCCACCTATACATATGACCCCAAGATAATCAAGAGGCTGGTGTGCAGGTTACATCTATAGTTGACCAATTAGCGATGACAGATGCCATGTTGAATGAGGCTTTCAGCCTCGATACTTACGTAAATGTTAGCATGTTCATTGAATTTAATTTATTAAATTTCATTTTTGAAATGCAAGATTAACTAATTTAGTTTAATGATTGTAATTAAATTCCAAGGTCATAGTGTTCATACTATTTTCACTGGCCCTCCAGCTCCTTATTACTCCACGACATCTACTGCTGAGGTATGTAACTAGTAAAAAAGAAAAAATTATATGTGAATGGCATTGTTATATGAATGGTATTCTAATATTTGATTTTGGATGTTTAATAGGTTAATATTAGAGATTTCATGGTAACACCTCCCAGTGGCAGTGGAGTTCAAACCTTCACTCGGGTAATAGAATAAATATTTTAACTAATGAATTGTACTTAATAGATTTGTGTGGTTTATATTCATATCGTTGATTGCATTGCATTGCACATCTTTCAAACTCAAAGTATTACTTCACACTGCATAACTAATAACTAGATGTTGATAGATGACAAAATTTTAATTACTAAGTTTTTTAGAAAGTCAACATAAGCAGTGATGCAATTACTTCACATAGCATAAATAACTAGGAGTAGCTGCCAATTGCATTTTCTTGTCATGGCATGTTGCATGAGACCACATTTTAGTGAGGCATTTTTTCAAATAGCTCACTACCTTGTCTATGCTATGGATGCTTGGAAAAAATCTATCAAAGCATAATAGTAAGCAATAGCATAGACAAGGCAATGAGTTGTTTGAAAAAATGCCTCAAAGAAATGTGGTTTCATGGTGATTTCCATCACCATGAGACCACATTTCTTTGAGGCATTTTTTCGAACAGCTCAATGCCTTAAGAATATATAATCCTCTTTAATCAAATCAAATCATTTTAAAGTCTTGAATTTGATCCCCAAATCTAATCCCATCCTTCATCTTCATCCTTAGATCTTATTCTTCCAATCCCCAAGTTCATTTCTAATCCATCATCCTAATTTCCAACCTCATTCAAAATCAATACCAATCTTTCTTCCAATCAATCCTCCATTGTGTCTAACCATCTGATCTATCCTCCATCCAACCTAATCTATTCTAATCCAACTTCATCCATTCCAACCAACCCCAACCATATCGATGATGATGAGGATAGCCTTTTTGACCAACTTGAATATAATCCTAACAATGACAATGAGAGCATTGTGGATCACCTTGAATCCATTTTTAATAGACAGAATGCTCCAATTTTCCACCAATCCCCCATCCAAAGCTCCCATCCAGTCCCATCCATATCATCCCCATCCACCACCACTAATTTTACCCTCACGTACTACTTTCATAATTATAAGGATGTCATGCTTAGTTTTCTGCTTGGCATCGATGTTAAGCTTCCATCCTCCCTAACTTCATCCAATCCCAATCCATATCATCTTGCTAATCCTTCCCCTTCCTTTGACAATGAAAACCAAGCCTTCAATCAAAATTCCCCTCCAAATCCTTTTCAAGGTTGTCATCCTCATCCTCAATTTAGCAATCCATGGAAGCTTCCACCTCTTATTCCACTTGTTCATATCCCACATCCTTGAAATCCACATCACCCCACGATTGCCAAGAAAATTCATCCCATGTCTCTCATAATAACTTCCCCCAAGGACTATTTGCAAAGGTGGTTGTTTCCCCATGTAAAAACAAAGTGGTGCAATCTTCTTATATCGTTCATCCACCTTCATCACCCCCACATCAAGATAAACCCTAATACCCTAAATCTTAAATGAATCCCCTATCAATCCATCTATCCAAGTTGAAGATTCTATAAAACCATCCTCCCTCATCACACCATCCATATCAAATGAACTATGGCCATCTCCTAATCCAAAGAATGCTAACATGGATTCCCCTCCATATAAAGATCAAGGAAGCCCTTCTTCTCCATCATATGGTCCCCTTCCATATCATGATCCCATTTCGAATCAAGAACAACATATCCCTTCCATGTCATCTAATAATATCTTTCCATCTCAAGAGCAAGATATCCCTTCATCCCCCTCTCACAATCCCCTCTCCCCCACTTCATCTAATGACATCCTTTTGTGTCCAGATCAAAGTACCTCTTCCACTCCATTGTATGATCACTCTCAAAATTTGTTCTCAAAGTACACCTTCCACCCCATCTAGTGATCATCTTCCCCTCATGATCAAAACACCCCTCCCTCTTCATTTCATGATCCCCCTTCATCTCATAACCAATACCACACTATACCATCCACTCCATCCCAACATAATAGCTTAAAGAAGGCAATGAACTATTTGAAAAAAATGCCTCAAAGAAATGCAGTCTCATGGTGATGGAATGTCATGAAAAATAATTTTGTCATTGCATTCCATCACCATGATACCGCATTTATTTGAGGCATTTTTTCGAACAGTTCACTCCCTTCTCTATGCTACCACATTTTTCATACATGTCTACCAAAGCATTTTATCGAACAGTTCATTGCCTTGCTACTATGGATAAAAGCCTAAAATAGGTTCTTTCAAATAAGATATGGATAGGGAAAATAGTAAGCATAATAGTAAGAATAATATAGTACAATAAGTACTCAAAATTTTGTTGATTATCTCATACATTATAAGCCATGACTTGCATCACTATTCTAGTATAATTAGAGGGAGATAATGGTTGGGTTTTAATGTATGGTAATGGGAAGCAGTAAGCTTTTATAGGGTATAAAGCAACTATTATATATTTTTTGGGCAATTGGGTTGGTCAAGTTCCTTATATCTCTTCAGCTTTATAGTTGATACAATCTATGTAATTATCTATTATAGTCTATTAATATAATTATAAGCATCCTGCCTTTTGCTAAAAATAAAGGTCATTTTATTTTCATATGATGGAAGCAGAAACACCTCCCGATGTTGATAGGGAAATGGAGCATGGTGTATCTTTCACAATATACAACTCGATGGCTCTCACGGGGGTATGAGGCAGATTAGTAAATTTAAAATTACATTTGATATTATAGTTGTTTATTATTAAAAAATCAAATGATCATTGATTCATAGTTTAATTTCTATTTGGATGGTTTCTATAGGACTAATTTCGCACACCAGACCTTGAGCATGTAGATCTTTCACTTGAGGAGAGAGATTATTTGGCGGCGGTAAGTGATTATTTTGTAATATATCAATTTTTATAATGTATTTTTTATATATTAATGTCTTTACTTGTTATTATAATAGGTGAAGCTTGATCTGGAACAAAATAGGAGGAGCAGCCCTCAAATTCAAAGTAAATGAGTGTCATAAGCATCACCATCCACCCAACCAACAAAGACCACATGTTTGTTTCCTCCACCTGGAGGGTAGTGACTTTTGATTGGTGTCCTTTTTTGTATGCCTATATGTCATTTTTGGACATATTTTGTATTGAATATACTTGAAATTGTATGCCTATATGGCATTCCTGTAAGCCTATACGGCTATTTTGTATATATTTTATACTTATATCGACATATATTGATGTATGCCTACATGGCTATTTGGTTAATACAAATATTTTTTATTGATTGTGTCCATATTTGCATTATGAATCCATGCTTCAATAGATATTTTTAGATGGTTTAATTCAAATATTTAAAATCCAAGTGTTTTCCATGCACTCTTCTTTTCTATAATTGTAAATATATAATAAAGTTTGAACATTATTCTCTTGTAAGATTATTGAACATTAAATCAATCATATGAATATAGTAATTCTTCATGCTTCATGCTTCATGCCTCATGATTTATATCATTGAGGAAGACATCTACCATTCCATATGTATGCTTCATGGTACCATTCACTTGTATGTTCCATGCTTCATGTATTACATAGATAAAGAAAACATCATAAAATTATTGACAAAATAAAATGGAAAGTAACAACTAAGTCTCACAAACAAAAACTCAAGGCATGCAAGTCCTAATAAAGATCATAAGGGCATTGGATTATTTGAGATTAAGAGACCACAAATCAACCTTCCCAATAGTAAATTTCATAGATATTCAACCTATTTCTAAACATGAATTCGAACCCAATAATTAGAAGAATGCAACTTTTAAAAGTTCAAATTGCATACTTACAATAGTCAATAAATAGCTTTCAAAGACGTGCATGACAGAAACAAAACCAACTGAAAGTTCAAGAATTGTCTTTTCCCCAAGCATATATGAAAATTTGCAAATAAATCAATTTAGGTTCTCACGAATAGATGATATGGATTTGGTTGTGACTTTTCAAAGGCAAAAAGTTGTGACCCTTTGAATAGGAAAGACTACGAACCTTTTATAATGAAGCACAGTGACCATGCCTAGCATAGATGTTCCCACCTATATTTGTTGGCACTAATTGTTTGGCCCCACAAAGAACAAAACAAAAAGTAGCCTACCTTGCAACTTTATACTACATGCAATTGACTCATTTTCCATCGACTGAAATCTATTCACCATGGGAAAACAACTTGGAACTATCAAAAAATGATAGAGGTTGTTGTAGAGGGTCCCTGCATGACCCCATAGCCTCAGACGGAATGTTTCCAAATGCCACGGTTTTTGAGTAATCGCTTGTAGAAGTTTTTTGCCCTTTTGCACTTTGGTCTCTTAAGAGACTTCATCGGTAGAATGTGGCTCAAACTGTTTCGCCATGTTTGGGTATGAAAGAGAACCTTTCCTAGCATAAACCCACCCATACGAACATGTTGGAACAATCAATTCATTCGTATGACGAACATAACAAAATTTATGCCACTTTCCAACTTTACACTACATGCAACTGACCCATTTTCCATCAACTGAAATATGTTCACCACGGGGAAAAGACTTGGAGCTATCAAAAATTGAGAGAGGTTATTGTAGAGGGGCCCTACATGATCTTGTATCCTCAAATGGAATTTTTCCAAGTGCCACATTTTTTGAGTAATCGCTCATCAAAAAAATTTGCCCTTTTGCACTTTGGTCTCTTAAGAGACTTCACCAATAGAATGTGGCTCAGATTGTTTTGGCATGTTTGGTTGTGAAAGAGGACCTTTCCTAGCATAAAACCACCCATATAGATGTGTTGGAATAGTCGGTTTGGTAATGACGAAAAAAATTAAAGTTACACCACTTTCCAACTTGTCACTACATGCAATTGACCTGTTTTCCATCAATTGAAATTTGTTCACCATGGGAAAATGACTTGGTGCTATCAAAAACCGAGAGAGGTTATTGTAGAGGGGCCCTACATGATCGTGTAGCCTTAGACAAAGTGTTTCCAAGTACCACAGTTTCTGAGTAATCCTCCATCGACGTGTGTTGCCCTTTTGCACTTTGGTCTCTTAAGAGACTTCGCTGATAGAATGTGGCTTGGATTGTTTCAACATAATTGGGTGCAAAAGAGGATGTTTCCTAGCATAAACCCACCCATACAAATGTTTTGGAATATTTGGTTTGGTCGTATGACAAACAAAATGAAAGTTACACCACTTTCCAACTTTACACTACATGTAACTGACCCGTTTTCCATCAACTGAAATCTATTCATCACGGGAAAATGACTTGGATCTATCAAAAACTAAGATATGTTATTGTAGAGGGGCCCTAAATTATCCCATAGCCTCAGAATAAAATGTTTCCAAGTGCCATGGTTTTCGAGTAATTGCTTGTCAAAGTTTTTTGCCCTTTTGCACATTGGTCTCGTAAGAGACTTCACTGGTAGAATGTTGTTAGGCATGTTTTGGCATGTTTTGGTTTGAAAGAGGACCTTTCTTATTATAAACCTATCCATACGGATGTGTTGAAATAGTCGATTCAGTCGTATGACAAACAGAATGAAAGTTACACTATTTTTCAACTTTACACTACATGCAATTGACCCGTTTTCCATCAATTGAAATTTGTTCACCCCAGGAAAATGACTTGGATCTATCAAAAATTGATAGATTTTATTGTAGAGGGGCCCTACATGATCCCATAGCCTCAAAATAAATGTTTCCAAATGCCACGGTTTCCAAGTAATTGCTCATCGAAGTGTTATGCTCTTTTGCACTTTGGTCTCTTGAGAGAGTTTGTTGGTAGAATGTGGCTCAAACTGTTTCGACATGTTTGGGTGAAAAAGAGGACATTTCCTAGTAGAAACCCACCCATATGGACGTGTTGGAATAGCCGGTTTGGTCGTATGACGAACTGAATGAAAGTTACACCACTTTCCAACTTTACATTACATGCAACTGACCTGTTTTCCATCAACTAAAATATGTTCACCACAAGAAAACAAATTGGATCTATCAAAAACCAAGAGATTTTATTGTATAGGGGCCCTACATGATCCCATAGCCTCGGACATAATTTTTCCAAGTTCCACGATTTTTGAATAATCACTCGTCAAAGTTTTCTTCCCTTTTGCACTTTGGTCTCTTAAGAGACTTCGTTAGTAGATTGTGGCTCAAACTATTACGGTGTTTTTGGGTGCAAAACATGACCTTTCCTAGTATAAACCCACCCATATGGATGTGTTGGAACAGTCAATTTGGTCAAATGATGAACAGAGAAGAATCTACACACGCACCTTCCTCAACTTCTTGAGAGGAGGAAGAATCTCTTCATTGAATACATTATGTATCTCATTCAATTTGGTCTACTTCTTTTTCAAACCACATTTTTTTGAGGAATTTTTTCAAACAACTCAATACCTTGTCTATCCTTTTTACTTACTATTATGCTTTGATATATTTTTTTCATGCATCCATAGTTTGGTCGAAAGCACATGTTTTAGGCTTTTAGCCTTAGTAGCAAGGGGACCTTGGAATGGGGTATGAAATCTATCAAAACATAAAAGGGGGGATTTTCATGAGTGCTATGGTTGCAATTTCCTTAGTAGACACATGTGAAATGTGGATGCATAGACAAGGCACATGAACTATTTGACAAAATTCCTCAATGAGAGATGTCCTTGTGGTCAATATGGATGCATTAATAAGGTAGTAAGCATTGTAAGAAAAATGCCTCAAATAAATGTGGTCTCATGGCAATGAGACCCCATTTCTTTGAGGCATTTTTTCTTACAATTCCCACTACCTTGTCAATGCATCCACATTGACAAGGTATTGAGCTCACTACCTTGCCAACACTACCATATGTACATCACCATGACACCCCATTTCTTTGAGGCATTTTTTCAAACAACTCACTACCTTGTCATTGCTACCTTGTAGGAAAACTAATAAAAGGACAAAATGAGAACAATATAGTCAAAGTTAGTGTTTAGATTTTTAATGTAAAACAATGCATTTACACATTACCAAGTTTAGGATGTTAATTAAAACAGTATAAAATGTAAGAGGAAAGGGCACAAACATACATTTTTTAAGAGATCAATCAAAGTGATTTTTGAAAGGATGTATTGCTAGTGGTCAATAATTGAGTAAAAATATTCATTCTCACAAAGGTATGCCAAAATCAATTGGATGAATGACAAAATGAGGTGATGAATAAAAAATCAATTATTAAAAATTGACTACTTAAACAAGTGGACCAACTTCTATTGAGTTAAATAATGAACTCACAACCAATGAATTAATAGCAAAGTTGTCTATCTATGTGGGGTTAGAAGGAATATTGTTTGAAATATTGAATAGAAGGTAGTGAGTTGTTTGAAAAAAAATCCTCTAATAAATGGGGTCTCATGGTGATGTACATCACCATGAGACCCCATTTATTTGAGGCATTTTCTCTTACAATGCTCACTACCTTGTGAATGCGGTAGAAATGATAAGGTAGTGAGTTGTTTGAAAAAATGTCTCAAAGAAATGGGGTCTCCTGGTGATGTACATTGGAGACCCCATTTCTTCAAGGCATTTTTCAAACAGCTCACTACAAAGCATCATCGTTAGGAGACCCCATTTCTTTGAGGCATTTTTGCAATGACAAGGTAGTGAGTCGTTTGAAAAAATGCCTCAAAGAAATGGGGTCTTCTAGTGATGATGCATTGTAGTGAGTTGTTTGAAAAAATGCCTTAAATAAATGGGGTCTCCTAGCGATGCATTGTAGTGAGTTGTTTGAAAAAATGCCTCAAAGAAATGGGGTCTCCTAGTGATGCACTGTAGTGAGTTGTTTGAAAAATGCCTCAAAGAAATGGGGTCTCCTGGTGATGATGCATTGTAGTGAGTTGTTTGAAAAAATTCCTCAAAGAAATGGGGTCTTCTTGTGATGATGCATTGTAGTGATTTTTTTGAAAAAATTACATCACCAAGAGACCCCATTTGTTTGAGGCATTTTTTTCAAACAACTCGAGACCCCATTTATTTGAGGCATTTTTTTAAACATCTCACTACAATGCATCATCACCAGGAGACCCCATTTCTTTGAATTATTTTTGTACATCACCAGGAGACCCCATTTCTTTGAGGCATTTTTTCAACATCTCACTACCATGCATCATCACCAGGAGACACCATTTCTTTGAGGCATTTTTTCAAACAACTCACTACCTTGTCATTGCTACCGCATTAACAATGTAGTAAGCTTGTCCATAAGATACCATATACAAGGTAGTGAGATTTTTGAAAAAATACCTCAAAGAAATGGGGTCTCTTGGTGACATCACCAGGAGACCCCATTTCTTTGAGGCATTTTCTCAAATAGCTCACTACCTTGTCTACGCTACCATATTGACAATGTAGTGAGCTTGTCAATGCTCACTACCTTGTCTATGCTACCACATTGACAATGTAGTGAGATTTTCAATACTCACTACCTTGTCTATGCTACCATATTGGACCAAAACATATAATCTGCCCAATATTCATATGTAAACTTAGAACCAAAACATATGTTCAAACTTGAAACCAAAACATATGTAAACTTGAAATATAGAAATGAAAGGTCTAACTATCAACTAATCTTGATGTGTATACTTAGAAATGTTGATACAAATTAATAAGAACCAATGTGCATACTTACAAATTAATCCATCAAACCATTTGGGTATTCTCTACTCTTTATTATGTCAAGTATTTCCTCATGGTCAGACTCACAAACCTTCCACAAGGTCTTGTTCAAAGGTCTACCCCCATATTTGATTAAATTAACATTGGATGCCATGACAAGGTTTGAGTAATGAAGAATCTTTCAATATGTGTCGAAGTCCTAAAAAAACCAAACATTAACACTCTTATGTGGGTACCTTCGAAGCCATGTTCTAGTAACAACCATCGAGTCTGTAGGGTATTCAATGTTTTCTCCATCTATAACTTGGACCTCCAATTTCTTCTTGACCTCAGCACAATGACACAAGTAATAATATGTTCCCTCTTCATCGGCTTCATCTATAATAACTTCATAAACATTCCCTAAATTGATATGTGCAACAAATTAAATGAAATTAGTCAACATTACAAAAACACTACAAAGTAAGATAACAATAGAAATTTCAAAAACTGTGCAAGTAGATATGTTACCTGGTTGTACTAGATATGATATATGGTCAAAGCCAACTAATGATTTCATTTTTTTTAGTTCCAATGCCATCGAGGTTCAATACATGTGAAGTGGTCTAAGATAACTTAACCACCATTCGTCAACCCACTCCTTTGACTCGCACTCATTCCAGGCTTGAATTGTACATGAAGAACAAAAGCATGTCATCTTTCATGTATGGATACTCCATGAACTTGCATTTGAGCTAAGGAAAGAGTGTAGATCACTTGATCATGTTAGTGTAAAAAAATCCTCATATGGTGCAATGTTAATATCATCTATCAACCAATAAAATCTAAGAACTAAAAATGTACCTTCATTGTCTAGACCCATCAAAGCATTACACCACTCGATGATTGATTTTGCATCTATCAACTTTGTATTGTCTTTATACTTTAACTCTTCTCTTGATAATTCTCTTTTGATACATGCCCCTGCACCATCATGCTCCCCCTTTCCATGTTTGGCCTCACAAAATTTGCACATATGCTAAACACATGTAATAACATGCATCCTACTCAACCAATAGAACATCTGCGAGTTCTTGAATTGTGATGCATAATTATCCGACCATATTATATGTTGAATGTATGTTATGCCCCTCCTATCCAAATCATTATGGAACAATTGAAAGAAACCTTGCACGAACTTTGTAGAATGTGTGTGATCATCACTAATGTAAAATTGGTACTCCCTCAATACCTTCTTGTTATCCTCGATACTATCAACTGCATGAATGAATGTTATGTGCACAAATATAGAAACTTGTGTGGAGTTGTAATATTGTGATTGCACCTCACATTGTGTTTGTAGAGTGTAGTTCTATGCAAATTCAATGATTGAAACAATGCTACCAAGTGGAAAGGTGTCCTTTCATAACTTAAATTGCAAGTCCAACCATCAAGCTCTATGGGTATGCCTTGCATACTCATACACTATACTGTCACAAAATGTAGACATAAACTGATACACCAGAATCTTTTGAATAACCAAATCACACATTTTGATTCTTTACCATCTTTTGTATTGTAGACCTTTCCAAACTCTACTAGTTCCTTTCCAACCACATGTGTGATTTTCATATGTTCACATATTGGCATACGTTGCAAGCCACCACAATGCTGACATGTGCCATCCAAGCATAATTTCCTGTAGAATATTTGACCTTCCTCTCTTTCACATAAATTTTTTGATAAGAAGCCTCTTGAAGATTTTGGTGGGGCATGTATGTTGCAATCCTATAAAGTATTGTTAGTATGCAAATCTAAACATATAGAATGATAAACATCAAAATGGTTAAAAAATTAAATATGTAATCTACAACAACAAGTAGTGCATGTGTGATTTATCTTGACATAAAAATGTTTTAACATTCAAAAATATCTTTGACAAATTTTAATTTGAGGATACTCCTCTAGAAATTTATGAAAAAATTGTGTTTGAGTCGTATCCAAAAAATGATTTGGATGTGGCTCACAATTTTGACTATAGATTCTCCTTCTTACCACATCCCTTTGATTCAAAGATACCCTTGTATTATTCTTCCAAATTAACAATTAATGATCTTAATGCTTCAACAATTGGTTTATCTTTTCATAGTAGTCTCCCCAAGAAGTCCCATAATTAAGTGGAATCAGTGTCCTCAATTCTTTGGCACCTTTGAGCGGCTCTTGATAAAAAAATTCTATTAATTCTTAATTTTTGAATCATCTTTCTAATGATATGATCTTTCCTTGTTTGATTACTTAATATTTTCAATGTAATGACATGTCAATTGACATTACTATCTTTTGAGCATGAGGTCTTACCCAAACTCTCATATGCATCCACTAGATTGTTCACAATGTTTTTTTTACTTGAAGCGTCTAATGTTCTCAACCCAAGAATCTTCATGATGGACCTATACTTTATATTTGGCATCATTTCAACAAATAGTTGACATCTTGCGGTCTCATTTAACTTTTCAAAGAACACTCTCCAAATCTTCTAATAAAATCCTCATTTAGGGTTCGCCTTTTTTGCTTTTATAAGAATTCACCTTTCATTGTAATCATTCATTCAAGCTATTGGATCAATACAATTTCTTAGGTTGTTGAGAAAATTCATTTTTCTTTTGTTTTCTCTTTGTGATAGGATAATTTATTGCAAGTGATTTTTGGGAGTTGTGGGGTTCAATCATCAAATCCAACATTAGTAACTATAATGCAGCTAGGAAAGTATTAGTCCTTGTTTGGTGTAATCAAAAATTTGTTGATCATGATTATTTTTTCATTTTAAGGAGCGGTGACTCTGTTGAGGAGTATTCAAAAGTTCACTTTAAAAGGTAAAAGAATGAGAAAATATCAGCACTCCAAAGGTCAAGAAATTCATGAGGCTACTTCTTTTGATGCAATAAGGTGACAAGAACAATGGAAGGTAACATTCCAATTATGTCAACTTTACATAACTCAAAAATGTTGAAACAATAGGTACTTTAGGTCAAAGATCTACATCGAAATATTATGATTAGTATACCTTAGATGATTCAACTAGTAATAGTGTCAAAACTTCTAGGAGAACTTTTAGGTGTGATTATGCTAGGCCTAGGAAGGAAAAAACCCTAATATAAGAAATCTAGATACAACTTAGGATTTGCATACAAAGATATAGACATGAGTATACCTTTGCTTCCACCTCTAATAAATCAAAGGGGGAAAACATAATAATTATCCTACTTTATCTTGGGGAGCTGACCAAGAAGTAGAAACTCCATTCCATGATGTTGATCTGACTATTCAATTAAAGAATGAGGATAGAGAAAGGGATTTAGATCAACATGGATTTTTATTGACCATATTAAAGAAAGGAAACATGAAATAGAAGCAAAAATTATATTATGGAAAGCTCAACTCTCTCAGCAAGCTCAATAGATGAATCAACGAAAAATATGGTTCAACCTCAAAAAATTTGCACAAGTTATTCCAAATCGGTAGGTGCCTAATGTGTAGCAACATCCAAAAAATCCCAACACCAAAATGTAGGATAAAATGTTGGGGTCAACCTGAAAAGACAGGCTCAAAGATTTCCTCCAGTGAGAACACCATTGGGATTAGAAAGGTACAAACAACTAGAATTTTATGGTATTCATAATTATCTTAATCTCATTCTAGTAGAAATTAGAGGGAAAGTGTCAAAATTCCAAGGAAAAATGCTATCACTAGTGAGGACCACTTAAGGCATTTCATTGATATAACTGATGAATATGAAATAGAAGATGAGGATGTCATGGTGAAGCTCTTTGTGCAATCACTAGAAGAAAATGTAAAATATTGATACAAAATTCTTTCAAATAGTATCATAGACTCACGGGATGAGTTTATGATGGTTTTTTACTATAGTATGGAGAAAGAGTGGATCCAAAATTTGCAATCAATGAGCTAACTACCATAAGAAAAGGGGTGAATGAAATAGTTCTTGATTTTAACAAGTTTATCATGATAATGAAGAAAGTGACTCCTTAGGTAAGGCCAAATGATTCTATATGTCGTGTTTTATAATATAGAGAATTTGATTCAAAGTTAGGTTGCTACTTATGGGACAAGAACCCTCAAACATTGAGGGGAGCTTATGCCATGGAAATAAACATAGAGAGCAATATAAGGGAATCTATTAAAGATAGCAAAAGGGCTTATGTAAAATTACAAAAGTCAAATACAACAACTCTTGGTAAGCCTTGTTTGAATTATGAAACAAGCACAAAACCATGAGCCACAGGATTAAACAACAAACAAATACACCTTCCACGCAAGAGATCTGCAAAAAAATATATATGCAATATTCCTCAACAAGAAAAAGCTATAGAATTATTAATAAAACGAAGAAAAAAACCTGTCGACGTTAAAAATGGTCGTTGAATTTTTTTAAAAGAATTTTTTTTTTTAAATTTTGCAGGTAAAAAAATATTGAAATATTTTTGTATGTTTACCTCGATTCACATGTTGGAGAGGTTGTACAACCTCCTTGGGAAAAAAATTTATCTCAGAAACTTCTGACATGGATTTTTGGCGATTTGACACACGATCTTAAGGTTTTTGGGCCTTTCGAGCATGATGGTAATGTCTGTTTTGGCTCAAAACGCACCAAAATTGCGACTACCCTTTGAATTCAAAAACAAAGCAACCACTTCAAACCCTCATAGATCTGGCATCAGGAACCCAAATCAGGCAAAACAAAAGGCAATTCTGATTTTCTCAATGGGTCTGAATCCAATGGTGAAGTTATTTTTGTGCCAAAATGCGCATAAAATTGCCCACCTCCAAAATTTGAAAAAAAAGCAAAGGGGATTTAGACCTAAAGCCTACAACCCTTGTTGAAGAAAAAAACCTCATAAATCAAGAAGGGGTTATTTGAATCCATGCTTTGATACCATGTTAGAATTGTGAAACAGGCATAAAACCACGAGCCACAGGATCAAACAACAAACAAAAACACCTTCCACGCAAGAGATCTACAAACAATATATGTAATATTCCTCAACAAGAAAAAGCTACAAAAGCAAGAGACTATCAAAAGATATGAAAGCTCAAGATATAATTATAATGAGGGTTGATTTCTTATAAGAGAAAAACCCTAAATGAGAAAGGGATCAAATCATGATAAGTTTCAACATCACATGAAATGAGACATAATGATCTAATAATAGCTCACTTCGGTTAACTAAATAAATAACTCCTAATTTTAGCTTAAGTGCATGAGAATAAATTAGACTAATAATCAATTAAAGATTAATTAATTATTAGCTAATGCATGATAACTCTAACAAGCCTCTCATTGTGTAAGAAAAAATAGAAAAGTTAATGAGAGATATGGAGGATCTATTATACAAGGTTGCAAAGAATGAGAAAGGTGTGCCTTATAATTATATTGCTACACATTTCAATGAGGTTCAAAGATTGCATAATAAACCCTATAATTATGATTGGTCTAAAAGACTTGAACGAAATGATAGAAAAGTAGTACCAAGGAATTCAAACCAAGGGTACCAAGAGAGACATGCCCCTAATCACATGAATCTTCAAAAAGATACATTTTTTGTGACATATTTTTCTTTCCTTATGATCAATCAAGTGTGTTGTTGCAGCTACACTTGATGAAGAGAAAGGATTCCAAGAGCATGAAGATACACCCAATTATTATGATGATGCCAACGTGGATTAGTTGGATGCCTATGAGGGTGAGGAATTTTTCAAAATAATCATGAAAACTATAGTGTTCCCTATGAGATACCAAATAAATAATTTAATCAACTCGAAGAAAAAATGAGGTGTAAGTATAATAGAGAAAAGCCTTATAGTGAAGACATTAAAGCTCTTATTGAAGTTGTTGTCATGCAAATGCAAAGTGATTACAAGCTAAGGAACATGAAGGTAGGTGCCAAAGGTCAAGTTGAATGTGTGGCTACTCCAAATGTGTTAGCTACATATTAAAATAAAGGAAAACAAAAGGAATACAATGTAGAAAGGATTGCTAACAAATTTGTATGGAAGTCACCACCTAGGAAAAGGATGCATCTAAAAAATTTGCCCCTGCAACAAATGTATGTCCCAAGACAAAAGGTTGTTGATGTTTTAAAGGGAAACATTGATACTTCAAAACAAAGGTCAAGTGATGAAATAACTAATGAAAAATCTAAGGTGACTAAAGAAGTTGAGGGTGCAGTCAATAAAAAGTAAGTTGTTGTTGGTGATCAAGTGATTCCTTTCATTTGTAATGTTGATGTAACAATTTCATCCTCTACTTCTCTACCTAGATACCATCCAATTGACATGGATCAAGCCTTGAGTCAATTAAAAGTTCAAGTGTTGGCCAAGGAATTATTGAGTATCCCTAAGTATAGGGAAAGAGGATTGTTATATATCATTATCTTTACTATTTTTATTAACCAAATGAAACTACAAATGTTTCCAAAGATGGGATAAATTAATTCAACGTACAAGAGGCCCCTAAAATATACTTGGGAATTATCTCTACAAGTAACAAACAAATAGTTGACTCATTTTACACATCTCTACTAATAAATACATGTTTGGTGCATAATTGTATGTTAGGTTCTTAGGGATCCAGCAATGTGATGTCATCAGAAGTTGTGAACCAACTATGCTTGCAAGTTTTAAAACCTTAAGGTAAGTGTTTTCCATGGATTCTCGTGAAGTAAATATAATTGAGATAGTAACTAATGTTGCAATGCAACTTGTTGCATACCCAAATAAAAAATTAATGGATATTATCATAGTTGATTGTCTAGCTAAATGGGGTATGATGTCTAGGAAGCGGACTGCTTCGCTTGGTGTTGTTAGGGTTCAAGAAAATTGGAGCAATAAACATTAACAATTATATGCAGATTAAATAACCTAGAAATAAAAATTAAGAATAAAACAAAGGAGATCAACACAGAATTTAGCGTGGTTCACCCAATATGAGCTACATCCATAGAAACTCATCCATCCAATGATTTTATTATCCAGTGCAAAATAGATTACAATCTCATGAACTCTATGTCGCAACATACATCCCAACCGCTTATAACAAGCCTTTTGGAACCTTCTATAATTAGGGTTTTACAAGGTCATTTTTCATTTGATGTGTTAACGGGAAAACCTTGACGTGTCAACAGGAAAAACCTTGATGTGTCAGAGAAAAAAAACTTTGACGTGTCACCGAAAAAACCTTGACGTCTTAATGAAAACAAAATTGGGGCAATGCCTCAAACCCCATGATACGTTATGAGTGTGTAGTATTTGCATGATTATTCACCACATATCAAAAATCTCCCACTTGGAGACTAATCAGGCTCCACAGCAAACAATCTCCCACTTAGAGACTGATCCTGGATGACATCGTTGCACTTGCAGCTCCCACTGGATTACAAGTCTAGCTGGTTTCTTATATCTGCCATTATCAGTCATCAAGGCCAATGGAAATTGATGAGGAAATCATTTTCTCTCATGTCACTACCCTTGTGAACATATCTATAGGATTCTCACTTGTGTTAATTTTCTCCAGCTTCAACTATCCATCCTCCAAAACTGACCGGATGAAGTGGTATCTGAGTTGTATGTGCTTAGTTTTTGAATGTAGAGATGAGTTCTTAGCAAGATGAATGGCACTTTGGATATCAGTGTACAAAGTTCTATATTCTTGTCGTTGTCCCTATTCCTCCAAAAAATGTTGTAACCAAATCATCTCCTTGCTAGTTTCTGTAGCAGCAACATACTCAGCTTCAGTGGTTGAAAGTGCAACAACCTTTTGCAGCCTTGAAATCCAATTGATTGTGGTACCTCCTATAGTAAAAACATACCCTGTAGTAATCCTCCTACTATCAATATCACCTACCAGATCAGGGTCAACATATCCTTTTAGAGAAAAATCCATTCTTCCAAAACATAGCTTCTTTGAAGTAGTACCTCTCAAATATCGAAGAACCTATTTTACCGCATTCCAATGTTCCATTCCCAGATTCTCATATACCTACTCACAACTCTCATTGCATGTGCAATATCTAGCCTTGTGCATACCATTACATACATCAAGCTACCAACTGTTGATGCATATGGTATCTTAGACATTTTGTCTTCCTCCTCTTGTGTCTTTGGACACATCTCCTTAGTCAACTTAAAATGACTAGGCAAAGGTGTACTAACTGCTTTTGCATCTTGCATGTTAAACCTTTTCAACACCTTCTCTACACATTCATTGTGAGACAAAAATAATTTTTTGTTTGTCCTATCTTGTGTGATCCTCATACCAAGGATTTGTTTTGTTGCACCCAAATCCTTCATAAAAAATAAATTTTCTATTTTTTTCTTAAGCTCATTACTATGCTACATGTTAGACCTAGCAACAAGCATGCCATCAACATAAAGCAACAAGATAATATAGCTGCCATTACCCAATTTCTTAAAATAAACACAATAATCATAACGACATATTTTGTAACCTTGTTCAGCCATAAAACTATCAAATTTCAAATACCATTGTCGAGGTGCTTGCTTCAAGCCATAAAAACTCTTCTTTAACCTACACAAAAATTCCTCCTTACCCTTGACCTCATATCCATGTGGTTGTTGCATGTATATTTCCTCTTCCAAATCCCCATGGAGAAATTTTTTTTTCACATCTAGTTGTTCAAGATGCAAGTCTTTCACAGCCACAAGACTTAGAATAGTTCTAATAGAAGTCATCTTTACAATCGGAGAAAATATTTCATCAAAATCAATACCTTTTTTCTATGCAAAACCTTTTACCAAGAGTTTGGCCTTATATCTTTTCTTGCCTCCATCTTATTCCTTCAACCTCTAAACCCATTTATTTGGCAATGATATTTTACCTGCAAGCAATTGGACTAAGTCCCAAGTCTGATTCTGTAGCAAGGAATCCATTTCCTCTTTCATGCCTAGCTCCCACTGCTTTTTGGTATCTACCTACATTGTTTCTTCATAACCTTCATGTTCACCAGAATCAGTTAATAATATAAAATATAATGATGGAGAAAATATTTTTGGAGGTCTAGTTATCATTGTAGACCATATAACACGTGCAAGAGTCGGAGGGATAACTTGTTGTTGTTGAGTATCAAGTACCACTGGCATTTTATTTTATGAAATCTCATCCAACACCACATATTCCTTTTTGGCATGTTCATGCTTCTTTTCCTGCAGCTAATCCTTATACATGACCTTCTCATTGAATATAACATCTCTTCTCCTAATTATTTTATGATTTTCATAATCCCATAACCAATAACCAAATTCATCTACTCCATATCCAATGAAGGTACATTTTTAGATAGCCTCAAGTTTGGTTCTATTTTCAATATCAACATGGACAAAATCTTCACAACCAAAGGTTTTCATAAATGAATATTTTACCTTTTTACCTGTCCATGTCTCCTCTGGAATGCCACCATCCAAAGGATTTGAAGGTCCCTTGCTTATTAAATAGATAGCGGTATGTACAACATCTTCCCAAAAGTGTAAGGGTAGTCTAGTATGCAATCCCATGCTCCTTGCACGCTCCATAATGGTCCTATTCATCCTCTCAGACACACCATTTTCTTATGGCCTGTTCTAGGAACCATTTTTCGCCTACATATTCCTTTGTATGAATCGTAATTTTCAAATTCTTTGTTGCAATACTCACCTCCATTATTAGATCTGAGACACTTAAACTTTTTTCCTGTCTCATTCTCAACCAAATCTTTCCACTTTTTAAAAGTTTCAAATACTTCTAATTTTTGTTTTAATAAATACACCCATGTTTTCCTAGTTGCATCATCAATAAAAGTAACATAATAGGAAGATCCACCAAGAGAATATACATTAGCTGGTACATCTGAATGCACAAGCTCTAATTTCTCACTCTTCTTCTCTTTCCCAACTTTGAGAAATTGGACTCTTTCGTGTTTTCCATAAACACAATTTTCTCAGAACTCCAAGTCAATCTGTTTCAAGCCTGGTAGCAACTTTATGGAGTGAAGGATCTTCATTCCTTTCTCACTCATGTACCCAAGTCTATGGTGCCACAATTTTGTTTATGTCCCTATAGCAAGTGTTGTAACTATCTCAATAGCAACTATTTTTGTAGCAGCTAAGGTAGAATAAGTATTACTAGTACACAAATACAATGTGCCTACCTTTTCACCTTTAGCTACTATTAATGCACCTTTAGTGACCTTCAAAACTTTGTCTGAAAAGGTAACTATGCAGCCTTCACTACCTAGTTGTCCTGCAAAAATTAAATTCCTTCTCAATTTTGGAACATGTTTTACCTCTTGTAGCAACCATTCATTTCCATTCTGCAACTTGATTTTTATTTTTCCTTTTCCAAAAATCGGACAAGGTTCATCATCACCCAAATATACCTCTCCAAAATCACCTTGAACATAATCTACAAAATATTTTCTATGGGGGCTGGCATGAAATGAAGCCCCTAAATCTATTACCCAGGAATCATTAACATTATCTAAACACAAAATTAAATCATCTTGAAATTTATTACTTGCAACATCAGCTTCCTTAATGTCATCATGTTGTCTGTCTCCTCATTTTCCCTTTCGAGACCAACAATCCTTCTTCAAGTGTCCTAGATTTCCATAGTGCCAGCAATCCATTCTTCCTCTGTATTTAGATCTTCCTTTCTTTGACTTCCCTTGTGACTTCCCACGATTTTTTGGGATTTTTCCTCTCTCCTTTGTTCTTCCCTTGTTCTCTATAGTCAAAGAATTACCCGATTTTGAAGTCTCACATGTGCTTTTTTATCACATTTCCTCACTAAGGATAACACCAACAACAACATCAAGTTTTAATGTATTTGAACCTAAGACAAAGTTACTTACAGCCATTACCAATCTATTCCAACTTTCTAGCAAAGAACATAAAACCAAGAGAGCCCTCACCTCTTCATCAAAATTTACTTTTATAGAAGTTAACTGACTGGTAATCGTATTAAACTCATTTAAATGATTTATCGTGCAAATCCACCTTCCATCATTTTCAAATTAAACAAACGCTTCATGAAAAATACCTGATTTGAGGCTAAGGGTTTTTCATACAATTTAGCCAAAACTTTCATCAGATCCTCTATTGTCTTTTCTTTTGTAATATTGAACGCCACAAATGGTTTCAAGCACAACTGAATGGTTCCCAGTGCCTTTCTATCCAAAATATCCCAATCTTTATCGGACATCGCATCTTTCTTTTCTTTTCCTTGCAATGACCGCCATAGATCCTTTTGATATAAATAATCTTCCATCTGCATCTTCCATAATTGATAATTCTAGTCGTTGAACTTCTCAACCATGAATTTGCCTTCTTCCATTGCTCCCACTCAAATCTAGAGGTCTCCTACCAATCAACCAAAATACACTCGGCTCTAATACCAGTTGTTAGGGTTTAGGCAGATCAGAGCAATAAATATTAACAATTATATACAAATTAAATAACCTAGAAATAATATTGAAGAATAACACAAAGGAGATCAACACATATTTTAACGTGGTTAACCCAATATGGGCTACATCCACATAAACTCAACCATCCAATGATTTTATTATCCAGTGCAAAACATATTAAAATCTCATGAACTCTATGTCGCAACATACATCCTAGCTGCTTATAACAAGCCTTTTGGAACCTTCTAGAATTAGGATTTTACAAGGTCATTTTTCATTTGACGTGTTAACGAGAAAACCTTGATGTGTCAACGAGAAAAACCTTGACATGTTATCGGAAAAACTTTGACGTGTTAACAAAAAAAAAATCGGGCGATGTCCTGAACCCCACAATATGTTACGAGTGTACAATATTTGCATGATCAGTCGCCACATACCAATACGTGGTAGTATTTAGATGGATTTGTATTATGCTACTATACCATTACATGGAAAATAAGTCCAACTGCATTAAAAAAAATGATAAGTATTATAGAGAATCCAAATGAAGTGAAGAGCCAAGTTTTCTATTTTGATGTCGAACCTAACTATTTTGTGGGCTACTATGATGATGAATCCAAGAAGAAGGTTCATCCTAATCTAATTCCCCCACATCAATATCTAAGAATTAATGGAGTTTGGAACATGAATTTTGATGGTGCATGTTCAAGAGAATGGGGATATTAAGTTGTGTATTTTTTTTAGAATTATGAATATTAAGTCCCTAAAGGACAACTATTCACTGCCCAATATGGACCGTTTACTACAATGGATTATAGGGTCAAAGTTTATGTCAATGATGGATGGCTTCTTAGGATACAATCAAGTTATGGTCAAAGACTCTAAGCAACATAAGACAACCTTCATCACACCATGGGGAACCTTTGTATATGTTTGAATACCATCTAGTTTGAAGAATGTTGGAGCCACATTTCAAAGAGCCATGGATATCACAAATAAAATCAAATAAAATCACAGTTGTCTACCAAGAATATTTGATTGGATACTCCAAGGATTGAAATGATCAATACAAACGCTTAGAGTTAATCTTCCAAAGGTATTTAGAGTATGGGATATCCTTGAATCCTAAGAAATTTATTTTCTATGTGGAAGAGGGAAAAATCCTTAGGAGCATTGTGTCTAAGTAAGGGATAAGGATCGATCTAAAATATGTCAAATTCATTTACCTTATCCCTCAACCGAAAATAGGCAAGGCAGTCCAATCGTTCTTTGGGAAAATAATGTTTGTTAGGAGGTTTTTTTTAACTTTTCAGAGAAGACTAAGGTCATTTCCAAGGTTCTAAAGAAGGGGAAATCGTCAAGTTGAGACAAGCAATCAAGTGCTTCCTTCTTAGAGATCAAAGGTGCACTTAAGAAGGCATCAGTTCTGACAATTCTAAATTATTCTAAGCCCTTCCAATTATTTTTATTCACATATTTGTATATTATTGTTATTGTTCTACTACACAAAAATGATGAAGGATATGAATAGCCAATAGTTGTCTTTAGCAAATCCCTATGAGATGTTGAATTAAAATAATTTTCTGATGGAGAAACATGCCTACGCTCTTATTAATACCATGAAGAATTTTAGACCCTAACTTATTGGGTCCAAGATCACAACCTTTGTGCCACATGTTTTTGTTAAGGATATCTTTGTGCAACAGGAGGCATCAAGTAAAAGGTGCAAATGGATCAACAATATCCAAGAATATGACATGGAGGTTCAAACAACCAAACTAGTCAAACATTAGAGCCTAGAAAAATTAATGGCTAAGGAAAATTTGGATGTTGTTGAAGTCAATCAAATAAACTTATATTCCTCTCTTGTTCCATGTCAGTTGAAGGAATGCCCTTGGTATAAGGACATATTTTACTTGAAAAACTTTACTTTTCCTCCTAAGTTGAATGATAAACAAAAGAGAACTTTATATGTGTTTCTAGAAGGACAATTAATGTGGAGAAATCTAAATGGTGTGCTCTTAAGATGTCTAGATGGAGAGTAGTCTATAAGAGCTGTTGAGGAACACCACCAAAGGTTGTGTGTATATTACATGTCTAAAACTAATACTCATAATATTATGAGTGGATTATTGGTGGCCAACATTATTTAGGGATGTGGCCAAGTTTATAAAAGGATGTGATGCTTACCAAATATTTTCTAGCAACTTGAAATTTATGCATACACTAACCTTCACTACCATTTTAGCAGAGGCTCCATTCCAATGGTGGGGTATTTATTTCATAGGGAAAATAAATGAAAATTCTAGCAATGGATACAAATGAATATTGGTAGCCACCAATTACTTCAAAAAATGTGTGGAGGAAATTCCCACAAAGAATGCAACATCAAATATGATAATTGAGTTTTTAATCAATAACATAATTACCAGGTTTGGTGTACCATCAAGAATTGTTGTTAACAATATAATGTGTTTCAGATCCAAAGATTTTGTTGACATGTATTCACAATATGAGATATCTTTAACACATTCATCACCTTATCATCCATAGGGAAATGGATGAATCAAGAAACAAATGCATCATGAACATTACTAGGTTTGGTTTGTTTTTACTCAATAAGATAATCACCAAGTTTGGTGTACCATAAAGAATTGTTGTTAACAATGCAAATATTTCAAATCCAAAGAATTTGTTGACATGTGTTCACAATTTGAGATCTCTTTAACACATTCATCACCTTATCATCCATACGGAAATGGAAAACTTGAATCGAGCAACAAATGCATCATGAACATCATTAGAAAATCTTTAGGTGCAAACAAGAAAATGTGAGATGACAAGTCAAGGTTGTTTGTCTGGGAAGATAGGGAAACCTACAAGAAGGCTATTGAGAAGAGTCCATTTGAATTAGAATATGGTGTTGAATCCAAATTGTTAATCAGACTTGAATTATCAATCTATAAGTTGCGACAACAAATTGAAGGGGAAGAAGAAAGTATTATTTCCCAAATAATACATGAGTTGACCAAATTGGAAGAAAATAAGAGATTTTCCCATGAGGAATTTATTGAGACAACAAAAGGTGAAATACCTATTTGATAAGAGGGTTGTCATGAGGGAGTTTTAGATTGGAGATCTTGTGCTTATGTGGAATTCCAAGTTAGAAGACAAGGGAAAACATGGAATAATTGATATGCCCTATAGGTTGAGCCCTATCAAATTGGTGAAGGGAGTAGTCAAGGAATGTTCTACCTTAGGAGCCTTGATGAAAATTTCATGGAGCTACCGATTCATGGTTAGCACCTCAAGCACTATTTATCCTAAGGGTAAGGTTCTCAAAACCTTTGTAACATATGTTCTTTTGTGTTGTAGATTTGTTTTATTCTTGTACATACGTTTGTCTTTGTGTATTCATGACTCATGTTTGTCATGTTGTGGTGTGAGTCAGTCTCGATCCCTATTTTTCCCTTAGTTTTGGCCTACCCGAAGATCTAGATTCGCATTGTGCCTACAAGAGACACACTTCCCCAACAAGAGCCAATATTGGTACCCCATTTTATTGTGTCTTATTTTGTGTTGTTTCTACTTTGTTGGTCTACTTTAGGCCTTTTTTCCCATTATTAATAATTGATATGAGCAATCCTAAATGGGTAGTCTTGAATAATTTTGTGTTTCTAACTAGTATACCTAGCCCCCATATTCTTTCCTTAGTCAAAAAACCCAAACTACAAAATTAAAATTTTCCCAAGTTTGTGGGGATTTATGTGCCTTCCACCTTGTAAAAGTCCTAAATGGGTATCTCTAGTTCAAATTTGGCGAAATTTGATAAAATTTGATCAAGTTGTGCTAGTGTGGTTTTCTATGCTATTATTGGATTTGCAAGATTGTGATACAAAACCAACTAGTTAACTTCTATTGGACTAGTTCAATTGGATTTTCTCATGTTTGCAGGGAACTTGCTACCATATAACTTTACAGACTCTGAATAGCCTACTAAAACCATGAGTATTTCAAAGTGAACTGGATATAGTTCATAAGGTGTGGTTCAATAGTAGGCCAACTCCCTGCATGTCCGGATGAAGGCCAACTTCTCGCAAAAGCTACAAGAAGCTAGAATAGTAGAGGAAGAGGTGAGAAAAGGGACCGATAGCACAAAAGGCCTAGGCCAAGACATAAACAAGAAAAGGTGATAAGGTGTTGACTTCCAATGTGACTCGACTGAAGTTGATATTTCACATAAGTGGTTTTGTGAGGATAGCGACAGCATCTGGATGTATCCATCAAGGGTCCAAACATTCACAAGAGCCATATCAGGCCTTGTTTTCCATTTAAAAAATGATAGGATCTCCCAAAGGAGCTCGATTCTTATGCCATCTAGATCAAGGTCAATGCCTTGCATCCCATAGAGGGTCAATTTCCCATAAATGACAAAAATGGGAGGATGAAGACAAAGTGATAAAAGGGGGATGTCTATGGGGGTTTTAGGTGTCCTGATATGTCTTATATCTTGACCTTATTTTTTCATATCCTTGTAGGGGTTAGATTTTTGTAAAAGAGGTAGAAATTAAAATATTGGTTCTTAGAAGCGTCATTAAAGTTCATCAACACCTGCAACCACCAAGTCTCAATCCAAGGAAGCTACAAAAGGATATTGGATGCATCTAGCATGGATTGAAGAGGAGAGGTGGTCCCCATACTACATTTATTATTTTCAGCACCTCTTGGATGTATTTTTATTAGTTTTTGTGGGTAATTTCTCTTGTTTTTTACACTCAAACCTTCAAATCATCAATTTAAATGTATGGCAACGGTCACAACAATTTTCTTTTATGATTTGATGATCAGATTATGCTAATAGAGGACACTTGTTGTCTTGGTGTTGGATATGCTCACGACTAGGGTTACTTGTGCAATATGATCTTTTGAAATTTTGCACGCCTTCCTATCGAGGGTATATATGCCTTAGCAATCATATTTTAGGGGATAACTTTTTATAGAGAGGAGCAATTACAAAGTTGGTAGAAGAGAGGTATTCATAGGAAGCGCGAGGGATTTTGATTTCCAGTTCTAGGTATAGCTATTTTTATATTGTAGTGATCTAGGTTTATTCTAAACCTATAATAACAATTGAGTGTTGTCTCTTTGTGTATGGTATGCATTTTTGGATATATGTTGTTTAGTTTTTCAACCAAAAGCTTGTAAAATTCTTGCAAATCATGTGTAAGGTATATTTTCAACATAATAAAGGAAGTGTACGGGCATATTCATGGATTACTAAGTAGACTTGATATTTTCAACCATCTATTATTTTTCTAAATGTCTATTTGAACCTACCTTTCACGTACATTTTGAAACAAAGCCTTTTATAGTGTCTTAATTAAGGCCTTACCTTATTTTTAGTTGTTACATGTTTGATTAAATTCATAGATTGTGTTACCCAATAGATAAAGGCATCGATCTATGACTGGATTTCTCTCCCATCATCTTCAACACATTCAAAATACATCAACTTAAATATCTTTTTTCATTTTTACAAGTTTGTGTGTTCTATTGTCATGTTTGAATATATATAACAACACAAGGGGTTATCATAAAACATAGTCTTAAATGTTTATGTAGTAGATCATCTATTTGGTAAGGTGCTAAGCCTTGTATGTTTGAACTATCACATATGTATATTGTGATACTAGCATTGGGATACATTATGCAATGGGTATAGTTTGTTGTAAAGAAGTGTTCAATCATACTTTTAATCATCAATCCAATGCTTTAGGAAAACCCCCTTGGTCTTGCAAAGCTAAAAGCAAAGAAGGTCTCACCCGCCTTAGGACATGTTTGTGGTGATCTTCTCAAGTTTGACACCCCTAACACTTGGGAGATTATCAAACTTTAGTGATTTGTGATCTACAACTCAGATCACCAACACCACTCATTGTGCTTCCCCTTTGTATGTAAAGAGCTACAATTCTAATTATGGGCCTCTATATAGTTTTAAAAATATATCCCAAAGGGATTAAGGTAATCTATGTCAACCATGCTAAAGGGGAGAAAAGCACTACAAAATAAAACAAGAGAGAAAGGTGTGATCAAGGAAAGGAGAACAATGATTAAAAGGGTGGAGACTTCATGTTGGGTTAACCAAATATACAAATGCTAAATATATTTTGAGAAAATCCCCACACCACACTTATCGCATAGATAGATAGGGGCACTTAGGGTGGGTGTGAGGAGATAATTGTAGATTAGGGCTTTTCCACCCTATGTAAGACATTGAGAGTATGTGTGATAAGAAAGATCTAAATGGTCATGCCTTCTATAGCGCAGATGAGGCTAGATGCCCTCCTCGCCCAAATGGATGCCTATAGAAAGGAGGGGTCCTACCTAGATATGCATTTTCATATTAAGGTAATTCAAGACAAAATTACAAAGTTGTAGATAAAGATCCAAAAAAAGGACTCAAATCTAAGGCTCTAAGACCACACACTAAGAGACCTCAAACATGAATCTTATTAAGACAAGTTGAGTTATCTTTGTGAATGTGTTAAGAAAGGTGTCTCAACCTTAGTCCTAATGTGTAGAATGTAAAAAAATAGTTTTCAAGATATAAATTAGAAAAACTCAATTGTTGGGTTATAGAGGTCATTTCTAACCCCAAAAATAATACAAGTTTGTTTGGTATTATTTCCAATGAGGCGTGGTATGTCAATCTCTTCAAAATTTATGGCCTCTGAAAGTTGGGCCTCCCATTTTGGAATATAAAAACATTTGACACATAAAAGAGTTGTGAGAGGGAATTACACTTGCTGCCCAAATTATGATACATGTTATGACACATCATAAGGCAGATTTGAATGGAGATAATGGAGTGAGAAGAGTAGTGAGTGGATTATGATGCACTTACGTTAGGTGGAAGAAAAATATTATTTCTAACTTGTGGAGTCATCTTGGGTCTAGGTGTTTGATTTCTAACATCAAATAAAAACGACACAAAAGTATATGCCTTAGAAGGCTACTAGAAAGATTATCATATAAATATCCAAATGTCTTCCAAGTTGATACAATATTTTAGCAATGACTTTCTAGTGTTTATGGACTACCAATTGTGTAGGACAACAAATAGAAGCTTTAGGAGGCCATAAATAATGCTAGGATGGAGATTTAAGATCCTTAGAAGGTTACCAACAATTTGCACAATGAATATAAATAAATGTGGTTTTCAAGTGTTTAGGACTTGTCCAAAAATAGGGACAGTGATGTTAGAGCTTTAAAAGACTCTAAAAGATTACAAACTAATTTCTAATATGTTTTGAGATTGTCCCAAGTGTAGGACATTGAATGCATGAATGTTTTGAAGACCTTATAAGGTCTTATCCACAAAGAAAGGGATGGAAATCAAAGTTTTCAATAAAGAGGAAAAGAATAGAATCTCCAAATGGTTGTTGTGAACCTTTAAAAAGGTCTAGGATGGAGAAGAGGAGGTTAGAAGCTAATAAAACACACACAAACAACAAATAAGACAAATTATAACAATAGACTAACACAAATCAAATCTAACAAATTAATAACTATTCTAACAAACAAATATAGAGAATATACTAATAAACAACTATCAAACCAAAAAGAAAACAAGAATCCAACCTATGCATTGTGTGCCCACAAAATTAATGATAATTTGGTGAACTAATGAGAAATGTGAATAATGTCCTCTGGTTACACTCCATTTCACAATTCCCCTACAAGTTTCATCTCTAATCTAAGTATGAGCGAATAATATAGAGAGGTAGAGTGAGGTTCATCAAGGCCTATCACAGCTTCTAAAGAAAAATATGTAGCTTTGAAAAAGCTTCAATGGGGAAAATAGTAGGGAGTTTAGCCTAAAGACTCAAAACTCAACTCAAGACTCGAGTAGAATTAAAATTCAAAAGAGGAATTTTTGAAATAGAGCAAAATGAAACTTCAAAGGTGCAAAGGCTCATGCAAATAAGAGTCACAAGACTTCATAGCGGATAGAAAGCATTACAAATTAGATAAGAAGATGATTTGATTCAAATTCTCATATAAATTTTAGCAAACAAGCAATGTTAAAATTTGCACAATGGTCACTTGACTATCATGCCAAAAATGAAACCACCCTATAAAATTCATTGATTTAATTGTTAAGTTGTAGCTATTTTGCAACTATTGTCAGCTAAAAGTAATGCTTTCACCAAGTGGTTGAAACTAGGCAACTCAGAACAAGAGAGAACCATCTTAACGCAAACTAAGATATGCCAATTTTGACAAAATGTTAAAGATGAGTGGAAGGTGCCTTAGGGTTGGTGAGACTTTGATTTAAGAACTAACTATCATTATTTATTTCTATATTAATTTCTTTTTAGATTATGTCTATCAATACTTATTTTTAATCGATTTATCTTCAAATTTATGTAAATAAATACCTCAATTCTTTATAATATTATATAACAATTAATATTAAATATTTAATCATATTAATATTAAATATTATATTATATTAATAAATGTTAATACATTACTATATATTTTTAAGTATTGAAGAGTTCACTAGATCCATTTAGACTAAACTTATCACTATTGATCTTACATTGCATTAAGATAATAAAGAAATCACACCATCCATGTCCCTCTATTACAAGAACGCTAAATGTAATATATAATGTATATAATAATATATTATTGTAAACTTCTCCGTTAATGGGCCAATAAAAAATAGAAAAAGAATTGTTAGTCTATGAAAATATAAAGCATTTTGTAGCTTTATTTTGATGGGGCTTCGATTACAAGAAGCCTAAAGTATATACTAATATATTATTGTGAAGTTCCCCATTAATGGGGTAATAAAAAATGAGAAAAAGAATTGTTAGTTTATGGAAAAGTTTTATATAAAGGTTTTTGCAGTTTTATTTTGATGAGGCTTCTTGAGTGAATTATATTCAAGCAAGTACAAATTATTTTCTGTTTTTATTTATTAGGTTGCAAAATAAATAGATTAAGATAGGCTAAGATAGAAGCCCTTTTAAAAGGTTTTAACCTTAATTGTAATAAGCTCATTATTAAAGTAGAAGTAGATCATAAATTAAAGATAAATAGATTTGCAAAATGTGATACCTCACATTGAAAATTAAAAGATCCATTTTCTAAGGCTTGCAAAATATGTAAAAGATTTGAGAAAATAGATTTTGCTCTACTAGTAAAACAACAACAAACTAGCAAGCACTTTAGTGAATATTGGGGTTATTAATCACCCCTTCCCAATTATTAGTATTCAAATGGATACTAGGAGTAATCCCACCTAGTTTCTCAACAAAATCCTCCTTAAACTGATCATTAAAGGTTTAAACTTTCAATATTTATTTTTATAAAGTCCAATATAGTCAACATGGCTACATCAATTCCATGAGGATTTTTTGCATCAACTTTTTGGATCACTCCATCTTCCATCACCAAAATGTAAACAAAGAACTTACTTTTGTTTGTATGGCTTCAAGCCATGATCCCTTTTCATCTACCCATTATCTTTTTTCAAGTAAAAAAATGCAATATGATTATGATGATGGATTCAATTATTACTGATTCCATTGTTTTCATTTAAATGTCTTGGGCTTGCTTACATTGTGTTTTTATTATCAAAGAAATAATTTTTTTATATTTCAACAATAAAATTTTACAAAATCCTCTATTTATAAAGATTGTCTACCTAGCCCAGTTTGTAAATTACAATATGGACACACCTTTGACAAACATCTAACACAATTTAAACCATCAAAACAATAATGCAACTCCTAATAAATTAGGTCTAAAAATTTCGCTAGTATAAATCTCAATTCCTTTTAATGTTTCTTTCCAAAAAAGCCTATTCAAAACAATTTAGTACAAGACAGCTCAACGTTATAATTAGTTTATATTATTATCACTAATGTACGTGTATAGAAATTTTACAATTGCACACTTAAAATATCGTTATTACTAGTAAAACTAACATAAATTTAGTATGATAATTAACATTCATCAACGTTGAAAACAGTTTGGTAGTTCTTTGATATGATTTAATTCATTTAAAGAATCTACGCTTTGAAATTAAATTCAATAGTAAAACCATTGACAGCTTTGAAAATTTAATCCTGCTATCATGAACAATAACTACTTTTAGACTTCAAAACCTGAAAAAAAACAAAACAAAAAATAAAATTAAGAAAACCTAAACCTTAATAAAGTAGTTGTCTTAAATTTAATATTGTGGAGGAAGATAACCTTTCATTACATTTAATTTAAGTTAAATAAATGCATCTATCAAAGCATAAACTAACATATTAATTTAAGAGTTGCAATAGTAATCAGTTTAAAATTAAATAGTATTTTACTCAATTTAATTTGACACAAAAAAAAAATTACAATCATACAATTAATCAGAAACAATATTCTTCATGCATTCAAATAAGCAAATAAGCAAATAATTTTAAGATAATATGAATACTTTAAATAATTTTGATATTGCTAGCAGACATACTCTTCATGCATGCAAATAGTTTTAAGCTAATATGGGTACTTTTAAAGAATTTTGATATTGCTAGCAAACATGTTCTATTAAGTTAACCCTCAAAAGGGACCATCCTTACTATTGCACAACTAATCAAGGATGTAATCTTCAAAGTGAAAGTGCTCGAGATAGCCACACTACAAATGCATTAAGATCATGTGATACAAGTGACAGATTTAGGTACTTTCTAATGCATTAAGATCATGTGATACAAGTGACAGATTTAGGTTCTTTCTAGTGCTCCAATTACATGTTCCTAACATCCTTCTCCCTTAAATGGGAATGATTTTCAATGATTTCCATTGTCAAACGAATGCAATTGAATATCTTCAAATACAATTTAACAATGAAATGTGCAAAACATGTGATGACTCTTAATAGCTAGTGAAATGGACAGGAGTCCCACAACTATTTGAATTTTGAAATTTCAATGAGTAATTCTAGAGACAACCAATCCCAGACCAGGACTCCCCAAGAATAACAAGGTAATAAGGTAATAATATCTAGCGAGGAATGAGTATCTACATGTGGCGGGGAGTAAGACGGAGTAGTGTACGAAAGAACAGTAAATAGAGATGAGCAACAACGTGAGCAATAAGCTCGACTTTGTCATTGTATTAATTAAGCCATTCCATCAAAGCCATAAAACTAAATGGAAATTAGCATTTGCTATGCAAATTTCACCATAACACATAGAAATAAACCTCATTACATTCTTAACAAAAAATTAATTGGAGGAAAACAGCCATCGGTGCATAGCCTATAGACTATTGGATTCTAAAAAATCTAGTGGCAAACTGTGGTTTGAAGAGCTATGTTTAAGCCTTTCAAAATGACTTCCGCTTTATTTCTGTCGGTACTCTAACTAGTCATTTATAATTCATAATAGCAAATGAACATACATCTTGATCTTGGATATGATTATGTCTCTACCACATGGGGACACCTCATTACATGGAGATTTAAGCTTGAATTGTGTTTTTTTAACGAATTAGCGTAATTAGCAACTATTCCATCATAGCTTGATGGTGTTGGTGTCAAAGCCCGGGAGGACCGCCCCTATAATCCCCTAACACACCTTTGTTCAACCATATGGAGATTTGAACCTCTATCAGGCCGCTGGCAAACTCTCGGCACCCTCCAAACAGTCTTATCTTCCATCCCCTTATATTGTTCGCTTTTAAGAGGACCTCCGTTTTACCTTTAAGGCACAACCCCTTGGAAAATGATGTACTAAAATATTATTACCTTAGTCATAACAAGTAAATGTGTCAATGTTGCAAACCATTGAAATTGAGAACAAGAATCAACAACAAAATTATAAAATTACAAAGAAAACTATGCCGCTGTTGCAAGCCATAGACAATAATAATTTCGTTTAAGCAATAATGAATAACCGCGTGGCCTCCAATGCCTGCAATGTTCACCTTAAATGGAAAATGCCAATACTGAAATTAAAATTCGTAATAGAAATACAACTAAAACCCAATTCCATAGCAACTGCTCGTATAATATTGAATTACAGTATGTATCCTATATAAGCTTCTTGCATTCACTTGGCAAGAGAAAACCAGCTTTAATGGTGACAAAAACTAAACACATTTCCAAGCCATGAGAGAATCGAGACCATAGATTTCTTACAATACCCCTTTGAAATGCTTCACTGATAAAGGGTAAGATCTACCATGTTGAAAAAAAATGAAGATATTGCAGGAAAACATAACAAACAAACCACAAAAATTACAAAGAAACCTGCTGAAAAACCCACTTAATACATCTAATTACAGTAGAACCTACAGAAAGTTCCACTGATAAACTTGACATCAACCATTTTGAATACAAATGAAGATACTGCAGGAAAACATAAATGTATAAAGAAACCACAAAAATCTCAACATTACAAAAAGACCTGCAGAAAAATCCACTGAATACATCTAATTACAGCAGAACCTGCAGAAAGTTCCACTGATAAAGAGTAACATCTACCATTTTGAATACAAATGAAGATATTGCAGGAAAAACATAAATGTACATAGAAATCACAAAAATCTCAAAATCACTATAAATCCTGCTGAAAATTCCTCTCAATACAGACACCTAATTAATTAAACCTATCCTTTCTAGTGAAGTATAGTTGCTCAGGGTCACTGAATCTATCATATAAAATATAAATGATATTCAACCTCCATGCAGATCATGAAGAATCCCGGCTAGGAGATATTCCCTGTATTCAATGCATTATAATAAGTCAGATAACTGCAACAAAACCAAAAAATATATATCAGAATTACCAAATATCATTTCTTGGTTAATAATATTTTTCAAGTACTTACATTATCTTCAGATCTTGGGCTCATACTGTGTACACTTGGACCTTCACTACCACTCTGTGTCTTCATCTGCATGCATTTGAACAAGTATCATTGTTGATGATATCCTCCAACTGAATCCTAACTGAAATTCATAAAGGAGACCATCACCTTACACACTAGAATTTAACATATTCACATACCGATGGATATCGAGGATCTGAACCAGAACAGGAGCGTGATGCACTAGCACTTCGCTTCTTACTATAATGTTGGCTAAAACTCTGGCTTTGACTTCTGCTTCGGCTTCGTGAAAATGGTCTCTACAATTTTTTTAAGCAAATGATCTCAAATAAGCAGCAACTCAAAAGTAAAGTTCGTGCAAATTATAGACATGAGACAGACTCAGAATGTTCTTGTTAATTTTTTTAAAATATACTAACTTCAAATTTTGTAAACTTAAAAAATCACTGATCACTGCACATAGAAATTGAATTAAAAGAAGTTACAAGTATCTCGTACCATTGGAGACAGTGAATGTGATCTAGACCTGAAAAGGAATCCATGAAAAATTAAGAGAAATGGACTTGGATAAACATAAAAAAAAGATACTAAAATATGACAAGATAATGAAGTGTAGGTCAGAACCATATGTTGATTAAAACTTATACTACCTGGAAAGAGAACGTGAGTGTGATTGCAACCGTGATGGTGATCGTGATACCGAACGCGAACCAGACTTATGCCTAGGAGAGTATGAACCAGATGGAGATTTTGACACTGATCTTGATCGTGAACGTGAATAAGCATATGGGCTTCTGGAGCGACTGCTGATATAATCAAACAAAATCATTCCACAATTAAATAAATTTCAGACAAGATTCATTGTTAAAGCAACGAGACTTCAAAATATCTAAATAATAATTACAAAGTGCCCACACAATGTTTACCTTCCACTGTAGCTCCGTCGATAACCATAACTGCGGCTGCGGCTGCGGCTTCGGCTTCGACTATGACTGGGGCTTCGACTTCTGCTATAACTGCGACCACGATATCCTCGCCTGTAATGATCATAGCTTGGACTTCGGCTATAGCTGCAAAAGCATAATTTGTAAAATGCCTACCTACATTCTTAACATAAATAAGGATGCCACAGTTGTTGCACCTTCAAAGACTCAATGGAAATTGTAAATCCTATAAACTAAATGACAGACTTCAGGCCCCAATTAATTTTTGACAAAGCAGCATAAACCATCTCCAAATTTCACACTTTTCTGATTGCAAGACAGATTGAACTCGAAATGTCAAAGCAATACCTGCGACTCCGACTCCGGGAATAGCTACTTTGATACCCTCTGTCTTCTCTAACCTGCATAAAGTAATAAAACTTAATTTAGAATCAGTCTATAATAGAACTTGATACCATATTACAACCGTAAAAACCTCAGCATATAATATCCAGTTTAACACACCCTTATGTATGAACGAGAGAAAGGATTACGGAATTCTGAATCATCAAGCTTCCTTATCTGTGAAAGAGAACACAAAGAAGAATTAATGTTTATCAACCTTCGATAAACAAAATAAAAGCAAACAAACATTAAAAAGGATATGCAAATTTACTACAAAATTATCATGGATACAAAAATAAAAAATCTGCCATCAGCACAACAAAAGTGGGATCAAGTGTAGAACAAAGCATACCGCATACTTCATATCTTCATAGGTTGTATAGTCCACAACTCCCACAGTGCCTATCAAAGGAAGCATTAAGGTGTAAGTTGAATTCAAAATACCAGAAGTTCATTCGAATAGAGGAAAATATGAACATTAGAAAGAAACAGAAAAACATGAATTTGTTTCTCTACAAAGATGCAAAAATCAGAAACCATAATTATGATCATCATTGATTGTGGTACATTAAACAGATTAAAACATCTGACAAATCAACTCAGCAAAAGTTACCACTTCTTTTGCGATATACTTCAGCAAAGCATACATCACCAGCTCGTCGCATGTGATCCTGTAAGTTTGAATGTCGGCAACAAATAAAACAATTAAGCATCACCCATATTAATTTGTGACTAAAATTATCTTATAGTAGGATTTTGCTGAACCCTGCCATAACAATAAAAGTTAAAACAAAAGGATACCTTCAAATCTTGCCATGATGCAGAAGAAGGTAATCCATAAACAAGAACTGCAGAGGCAAAAGAAACTCAGATCATATCATGTTGGAAATACTAGAAACTGGCTATAGAATCCTATGGAATCCCATCCTACACCAGTTACTTACCTCGGTGTCCAGAGTGCCTGTATGTACTACTTGAACGACTACCAGAATAGTAGCTACCACTGTCATAAATGTCAACCGATGAAGCACGTCCTCCATGAGCAATCTCAACCTGCAATAAAAAAAAAATCATTTCAACAAATCTCACCATAAATTTAAATAGGTTCTGAGTGACTATTGACCATGTGTCAATGACTGGGATCCTCTGGATTCAATTGTATTAACTTCTTATCGTCCAATATTTAAGTGACCATCAGCAGTGTGTTGATATGTGTGAGTCTTCTGGATTCAACTGCATACTTTCCTTCATGTCTAACATTTCAGTCTCTATATTTGAATCACCGTGAAAGAGTATGTTGAAGACGGTACTTAAGCAAAAGAATAGGATAGAAATTCTTATAAACATACATATCACAATACAGTTGGTAAAGGAAGAGATCAAAGGAGATGAAACGATAAGAATGAGCAGAAGAAAACCGTGGGATATTTTCAACAGATTAATAAATTCATTACTTAACTAATTAAATCCAAAGGCTCCCACAAAACATCCATTTAGAAAACCAGAAATAATGAATCAACAAACAAAAATTGAACTATATCTACAACACAGGAAAATGTAAATAAACAAACAAGTACAATTCACTTGCATAATTGTACCCGAAGCCTATGTCCATCAAACTTGTAACCATCACGGCCTCTGATTGCATCCTCAGCATCTCGTGCATCCTCAAACTGCCAAAAGAGAATAGTATTATTTGCTTCAACAAAACACTAATCTAAGCCAAGAACCATATTTACAAATAATACTTCTGACATCCCATGAAACAAACTAACACCTCTCAACTTCCAAGTGAGTTCCATAAGTCCACTTGAAAATACTCAATTCAATAAATATAGCAGTGCAACAAAGATTTCTAACCTTTAAAATATGTGGTGTCAAAATCAAATTGAACATACCTCAACGAAGCAATAACCAGGTGGTCGTGGTGGTAGCTTCAAATCAATGTCTATGATGCGCCCATACTATAACAGAAAAGAAACAATATTAGCAATCAAAATCACACTAGTATAATCCACAATCATTACTTAAATAAGTGAAAATTTTATCTCTCGGAATTCATACTAGAAGAGCAAATTGGCAGAAATCAAGTGCTCAAATTAATACATTTATCAATGATTTCAACTAAAAATTAAAATCAAACTAAAGTTACTTAACACCAACACACCTTGTAAAAGAGGTCCTCAATTTCACCCTTTGTTACATCCCCTGGAAGATTACCAACATAAATTGTGCAGTTTGATCTTCTCATGTTGGCTTAATGGAGATGAATTTTTGAAGGACAATTTCTCTTTGCTAACAGAAGCAGAAAATTTATTATATTTATGCTGCAAAGGACAACAAACATCATCATATTCAAAATTGCATCAACCAAGAAAATAATGTGCAATCCATGGATAATATTCTGCGACTTGGAGCTGACTTGATAAAAGGAGCATGCCATAAGTCAAACCAAGGACAGTTTTGGTCCGAATGAAGCCCCGCGAGCTCCATGGCTCCCATCCTTTGCTCCATGAGCTCCTCCTCTATAAGGGAAAACAAATCAAAGACCAAATGCCATTTGACCCGATTAAACATATTCTTACACACAAAGAAAAAGCCAAAACTTCACAAACATGTGGACTAAACGTGGTACACCAAACAACTTTGTTACAGCTAAATCCTAAATTTTGAGATATTTGACTGGGTTTATTCAAAGTTTATTGAAGCGGAAGATCTCATCTATAATAAAGAATGAAAAAAATTCAAAACGATCCCAAGCCCGTATAGCTATTGACACGACTTAACGAAATCCTTGACAAACCCAACACAAGCAGTTCATACTTTGAATTGATACAAAATTAGAGAAGAAAACAAATTGTCTAAGAAAATGAAAACTAACAAAATACATTACTGGCATACTCTAGATATTTCTATCAAACATTCTAGATTCTTAACCATATGTGAAGGCTTCAACCAAAGCTAGAACTCTAGAAATGATGATGGAAAAAGTTTAGTATCTATAATAATTAAATGAATCACATACAATTAGATCAACAGGACACATCAATAACATTGAATGTTTTCATCATCCAAACATTGAAATTTCTCACCATCAATAGCAAAAGTTCTTGTCATTGAAACCCGCTGTTTTCACAACAAGAGTTAAAAAGGTTTTCAATGCCCCCCAAACTAAAATAAGTGTTCATTGCCAATACCCTTAATATCAAAACTATTTAGTAGAGGGAACAAATAAAATAGTATCAAGATTAGTCTGACAAAGGAAAAGCAGACTGAGACCTCAAGTACACCAGGCAACCAAAATATAATGATCACTGCCAACTAGATGTGGAAGATCAGAAGTAAACCATTTCCCAAGAACATGTATGGAAAGGAATCAAACTACCCTAAAAATAGGAACAAAAAGAATACTGGATTCTATATATTACTACAATCAATTTTTGTTAACATTAAAAATCAATTTTAGTTAAATCTAATTTATGAAATGACTTGTTTGAAGATGTTCTCCAGCAGAAGTGCCACTAATCCCCCAAGGCAAACTATCCCAGAACCACTGATTACAACTAATTGCAAGAGGCATCACCGCAACCCTGCAAATGGCAAAAGCTGGATAACATCTAACAGAATGCTTTGCCCTTGCTAATTGGGTGTTAACCATTGGCATCCAATACCAATGCAAATTAGAATACAATCCTTCATTCTGTTTCGTGGGATATTGTGTGGTTGGGCATTTCAGGTCTTTCCCAAATGTGCTTCTCATGTCACCACATTGTAGATGAATTGGCAGCAATCACACGACATAGATAGTGGAACTCATATTACTACAAAGTATAGTATTATTCATTTAGGCCATACAGGTCAAACTAAATAAATTATTTAGAAGTCAGTGACAAGCAAATTAATTTGTGAAAATTCAGTGGCATCTGTGCCATACAATGAACACCATTAAGCAGTAAAATCAAACTAATCAGAATTGAAAAAACTATGTTTTCAATACAAACACACAAGCAAAGTAATATTAATCCAAGCCTCCAAGGGGTTGTGGCATGAAGGTTGTAATGTCCCCCTTTTTGGCGTGATCTTGTTTGACGTGTGTTAGCCTTTATTGGACCCTTGTGGGCTAGCTGGATTGGTTAGAGGATCAGTGGTACTTTCTGGAGAGCTTGGTCATTCTCGTTTCCTGAGCTCAGTGTTTGGTTCACAGCTGGTGTTTGCAGTTCAGGGGTTGACAGCTTCTGACGGCATGGGAATATATGGAGATTTGAGGAAGTTATGCTTATTTAAGTGATTTAAGTTATTAATTAACTTATCATTATTTTATCAAGTCAAATTGACTTTATCTTTTAATATCACTTAAATATTCATAAAAGGAGTGATTTAAAATTAAATCACTTAATCATTTAAGTGGGCGCCAAATATTAGGTCCTAACTATTGAAAAGGGATTTAATATTATATTAAAAGATTTAAATGATGCAAAGTGCGTATCTTCTTGGAAATGTGTGCCTTCTTGGATATAAGGCATTTTGGCAATGAGAAACCCTATGATTGATTATTTTGACTTTGCCTTGGATATTTTTCCTGTGCCTTCCTCTGTGATCAAGGTTTGAGCAATACTTCCATTGGAGAACGATTCCTCTTCGATGCTGAGTACTTTTGAGATTGTGAGAGATCAATTGAATTAGTACAATGGTGAGAGCTTCATACAGAGGTTCTACATGATTTTAACAAGGTTTTATTTCAGTTTATGCTTGCTGGAATAAGGAAGGGGGTTTCTACACTGGAGGCGTCCTCTTCAACAGTTCCTCAGCATTTCATTTCTGATTCTTCAGCTTCCTTACTTGGGCCGTACATTTACATTGGGTTTTGTGCCTCTTTGGAGAAGGGCGTGTGAAGCCAGAGACTGGGGCGCTTTCCTTTGGGCTCCTGTTTGTGCTTCATCATGGGTGGCTATCACTACTGCTGCTTTGTAGCTGGTTTTTGATTGGGAGAAATCAGATCTGGAGGCTAGGAGTGCTTCTTTGTCAGTTTTTCACCATTTCGGCTAGCAAATTGGAATTATTTCTTATTTAATTATTCTGGAGCATTCCAAGTATGTAATTCGTTTGTAAACTCATTATATGCATTGAAGAATAACATCTATTACATCTATTGCTCAGAATATGTCCATGTTGCACTTTTATAAGCTTTAATATGATGCACACCTTCTCTTCTGTCTACAAACATTCTCTAAAAAACTAAGTAAAACACAAAAAGACTTAAGAAAAAGACAGGGATTTCGTAGAGAGCCAGCAGGGCTCATTACAGTGGTATCAGAGTGAATTAATCCTGCCAACTTGTGGGAAAAATTTAAATATCCATGCAGCCACACCAGAACAAGTTTGACAGGCACTACACACGCAGGGGCCCTGGAATTCCAAGAAATACTTTTGAACCTTTTGAGGCAATTCCATTGAACGAACGAGAGAAGGATTTAGACTTTGATAACATGGCTGACAGGGATGAGGAAGGTCCTTACAGGAATCGTCTTAATGACGAAGACAGAGAGGCCAGAGATGTACTGAGAGGCCTTGTTGCAGGTCAGGAACAGGTGGCGAACATCCTCCAGCAGCTAAGTACCAACGTCCAAAATTTGAGTATTCAGAGAAGGCCTAACCAGGATCTGGATCAGGAAGGTAATGTACATGGAGATAGACAGAGGATAGTTACTCCAGCACGCACCTATGACAAGCCTACTCGGCCAACATTTATCAGAAATGATCCTGTTGAGGAGAATGCAGCCGAGGGAGGTAATGTGAATTTTGCAGATAACATCATGACACAGCATGATGAGTGGGATGCTTTGCCCCAAAGAGTTAAGGATCACCTTAACTTCGACAGGTTTCTAAGCCAAAAAAGAGATCATGGCAGGAACAAGACAGATAGTAGGCCTAACAACAGTTATAATGATCTAAGGCAGGCTACCAACAAACTTACCTTAACTAATTTTGATGGCAGTGGAAAAGTTACAGCTCGAGCTTGGGTGAGCAAACTAGACACTTTTTTGACACTACACCCAATGGCTGAAGAGGATGCCATAAGATTTGCAGCACTTCACTTGGATGGCGTGGCACATGACTGGTGGCACCATGGCATGGTCACACTCCATCATGATAGGATCACTTCTTACCAAGAATTCACTGACAGATTGGTTGAGAGGTTTGATAGGCGTGATCCAGAACTTTACTTCAGAGACCTTGCCCAGTTGAAGCAGCTGGGTAGCTTGGAGTCTTATATTGGTGAGTTTCAGAAGCTCTCGGTCATGGCTACCGGAATCTCAGAGAGGAGACTTGTCATTCTTTTTGTAGAAGGTCTCCATGAGCCAATGAAAGGTTGGATCAAGGCATTCGATCCACCTACCTTGCACGAGGCTATGAGAAAAGCTCGTAGCATGGAACTTACAACCTCACGTGGTAAGTTCACTTCAAATGTAGAAGCATCTTCATCCTATAGTGATAGCAAAGTAGAATCTAAGAATTCAGAAATTGTTGATGATAAAAGGAAGTTTGCAGCTCCTTTGGATAGAGAGACGATCAATGATTTACATAGGAAGAAACTTTGCTTTTATTGCAAGTGTCTGTATGATTTTAATCATGACTGTCCCCTCAAGCCTAAAGGTCAAAATAGGCAAACGGAGTGGTTTTATGAGGATGATGACTTTGCTGATTTAACGGACCAGCAAGCTAGTATGGCGGATGGGAGCATGCATTCTATCTTTCTTGTCAGTGAGGAAAGTGAGAAGATGGAACAGGAAAGTTTTGAGGAAGATTATGATTCTGCTTCTTTTTCCAGGGGGCCAAGGGTGTTTGATTGGAATCAGAACAGTTATGAGGCTCAGTTTGTAAACAATCCTCTTTTTGAGGCAAATGTTTCATTGTCTCATGATAATCCGCTCTTTGAGGTGGATGATGATTCTATTCTTGACCCTAATTTAGGGGTGAGCATTGATCGTAGTATCGGGAATTCTGTCAGTGCATCAGGATTTGAAACAAGGCTCGTTGAGGAGTTACATAATGTGTACATGGTTAGGAGTATTCACAGTGTTACTTTCACTCTTCATGTACATGATCCGTT
This sequence comes from Sequoiadendron giganteum, assembly GCA_007115665.2. Lineage (NCBI taxonomy): Eukaryota > Viridiplantae > Streptophyta > Pinopsida > Cupressales > Cupressaceae > Sequoiadendron > Sequoiadendron giganteum. Next base: position 617,875,617 of record CM021109.1, on the reverse strand, counting down.
TCAAATGCATAGTTACGGTATGCACGTGTTAGACATGTTGGATGATAGCATATCTTGTGGAGTGGTAGGGAGCAGGTGTTGTCAGCAATTTGACTTGCTTTCTTGTGAGTTCCTCTCTCCTGTGACAGATGGTCTTGAGATTGACACAGTACTACATGATGATCCAGTTGATCTGATATGGAAGTTTCAAGGGACATTTGTTGACAGTAGGGACATTACACGACATTATCCTTGGGATCTTGGTAGACTGGTGTATTCGTTGCTATTGAGATTGCTGGAGGACAAGCAATTTCAGGGAGGGCAGATTGTAATGTCCCCCTTTTTGGCGTGATCTTGTTTGACGTGTGTTAGCCTTTATTGGACCCTTGTGGGCTAGCTGGATTGGTTAGAGGGTCAATGGTACTTTCTGGAGAGCTTGGTCGTTCTCGTTTCCTGAGCTCAGTGTTTGGTTCGCAGCTGGTGTTTGCAGTTCAAGGGTTGACAGCTTCTGACGGCACGGGAATATATGGAGATTTGAGGAAGTTATGCTTATTTAAGTGATTTAAGTTATTAATTAACTTATCATTATTTTATGAAGTCAAATTGACTTTATCTTTTAATATCACTTAAATATTCATAAAAGGAGTGATTTAAAATTAAATCACTTAATCATTTAAGTGGGCGCCAAATATTAAGTCCTAACTATTGAAAAGGGATTTAATATTATATTAAAAGATTTAAATGATGCAAAGTGCGTATCTTCTTGGAAATGCGTGTCTTCTTGGATATAAGGCATTTTGGCAATGAGAAACCCTATGATTGATTATTTTGACTTTGCCTTGGATATTTTTCCTGTGCCTTCCTCTATGATCAGGGTTTGAGCAATACTTCCATTGGAGAACGATTCCTCTTTGATGTTGAGTACTTTTGAGACTGTGAGAGATCAATTGAATTAGTACAATGGTGAGAGCTTCATACAAAGGTTCTACATGATTTTAACAGGGTTTTATTTCAGTTTATGCTTGCTGCAATAAGGAAGGGGGTTTCTACACTAGAGGCGTCCTCTTCAACAGTTCCTCAGCATTTCATTTCTGATTCTTCAGCTTCCTTACTTGGGCTGTACATTTACATTGGGTTTTGTGCCTCTTTGGAGAAGGGCGTGTGAAGCCAGAGACTGGGGTGCTTTCCTTTGGGCTCCTATTTGTGCTTCATCATGGGCGGCTATCACTACTGCTGCTTTGTAGCTGGTTTTTGATTGGGAGAAGTCAGATCTGGAGGCTAGGAGTGCTTCTTTGTCAGTTTTTCACCATTCCAACTGGCAAACTGGAATTATTTCTTATTTAATTATTCTAGAGCATTCCGGGTATGTAATTCATTTGTAAACTCATTATATGCATTGAAGAATAACATCTATTACATCTGTTGCTCATAATATGTCCATGTTGCACTTTTATAAGCTTTAATATGATGCGCACCTTCTCTTCTGTCTACAAACATTCTCTAAAAAACTAAGTAAAACACAAAAAGACTTAAGAAAAATACAGGGGTTTCGTAGAGAGCCAGCAAGGCTCATCACAAAGGTTATGTAGAACCCTCAAATCACCTAAGTAGGCCACATATCAACTGCCTACCAGCCTCGAAAAGAGAGCCTTGATTGCTAAACTAAGAACCAACTCACAGAAATTATATGACAGAAACTGGCAGATAGACCTCTCAAAGACACCTTAAGAACAAAGAACAAGTAAGATGTCTAGCCTAAATGAATTAATCATTAGACACAATTTCTCTTAATGAACCTACAATAAAATAATATTCACCACAATGACACATATTTGTAACTCTAATCTAGTATATTGAATCATAAATCAAGACCATTGGAAAAAATTGGTAGGTTTTATCTTAAAAATTAAGAACCCCACTTAGTTAAACAATATCCCCAACAAGTAAATACATTTTGATAGGTCCTACAAAAGAACAATAACACCCACAATAAAATAATATTTGCCACAATTACACATATTTGCAGTGTTCCACGAGGACATACGCCCCACATTTCCAAGACATGAACATTCCCGGGACATCCCCCACCGCCACTCAAGATCCAAGGATGTTTCCAAGACATCCCCCTAGTTTAGTGACAGCTTGGGGACTCCAAGATGTCCAATGGACTATGAGGAATCCCCCAACCACCCCTGGGACATCCAAGCATCCACAATGGCAAGATAATGAAAAAGGCAATATTTTTTTAAAATCAAAAAGTGTTTTCAATTTGCATCCCACAACATTAATTCTAGTGGTCAATGGCTCCACCCAAACCCTAAACACTCACCAAAAAACTTATAAATAAGCATCTAACTTCTAAGCCTCATTTCAAATCACTCATAAGTTCTAGAATTACTAAGGACTTGGTGTCACAAAAAAATGTGATAAAATTGTGAAAATAACATTCACCATTAAGGTTTGTGTAGTTTTGAAGGCCTTAATTTGCACTTGGTGGCATGGGATCTGCCCCTCAACCCTTCCCTGTGTCTTGACAAGGAACATACCTGAGGCACTGCCTCTCAACCCCACACAGGGCACTGGCCCCAAACCCCCGTGAGGTTGCTGCCCTATAACCCTACTGAGGGCTCAATGCCCAAACCTCCAACCACCTTTGCTAATGTTCAATGCAATCATTGCAATGTTTTAAATGTTTACTAGTTTGAACTTTACTCAGTATGCCAAAGTTTCATTTGTAATTCTTATACTTATCCCTTTTGTCTGGGACCTAAATAGCCACTGGGACTAAATAGTTCTGCCTGCAGCCAAAGCTCTCCCACATCCAACTACATTGCAGAATCCATAGGATCAAGAGAAACTAAAGTGTTTGGTTCTGAGGTATTTCGGGTTCTGAAATATATTGAGCTTCTCATTCCTGGACTCTTTAACAGACCCTTCAGGGCTTATAAGAACAATGAGTTCATGTTAATTGCACTGTTTTCATGTTACACTAGTGCGAGTAAGAGTGTGTCATTGAGCAAGTTACAAGGTTGGTTTGCATATGTTAAATACTGCTGTTGTGCACAGTGTTTCCACAGTGCTTTTGGGACAGGGATGGCAGGAAATGCAGGGACAACAGGCGACAGGATGCATTTTTTGAAGAGATTGCAAATTAAAAAATAGAGAAATTTTTAAGATATAGGAAATTTCAATTATTCAAACAATAAGGCATTCACCATATTCATTATATAACCATATTGAAAATTGACATGAGTTGACAAACAAATTAATAAAATTTCATTGTTTTCATTTGAGTTTTCATTGTCCACGTGCATATACATCAAAAAGGCCAAAAGACTACAGATACAAAATGACAATGTAGAAAACCCGAAAAAAATATATTCCACAATTCAGTAACCATGCCCCTCTCTCTCTCTCTCTCTCTCTCTCTCTCTCTCTCTCTCTCTCTTCTAAATTTTGTTTGATGTAAGGTTTTTAATGCTTAGAGTCTTAGACAACTGACATCTACGGTCTTACTGTACTTGAGTTATGCAATATCATTGACATTAAAATCCCTCCAGTACTCCATTACTGATGAGGTGTATCACTTCAGCCACACACAAATTGCAGCTGTAAATGAATGAACTGAAAAATCTGGTATACAATATATACAGAAACAATATAACTGGCTTATGGACCATTTTCTACCACATCTTAGAATTTACTAGTTTCAATTGTCAGCCATGAAGACATCATATTCACAGCTATTATTAGTAGTATTATGTAAATGACAGGAATAACAGTTTAAGCTAAGTGGTTGTGTAAGGAAATAGTTTTAACAAAGGCACTCAACATTTCAGTGTTCCATTCTTTACTAAAGTGCTCAAATTTTAGTACACTGTATAGCATCACCATATTGATCAGAAATCCATTTCAAAACACAGCTTTGTCTCAGCAGATTGAATCAAATAGTATAGGCTTCAGTCATGGAATATATTCATTACTAGCTGTACTCGAATTATAAGCTAGAAAAAAAGGCATAATAATTTCAGAATTTTAATATATAATCATGACTGTCACCTTGAAATGGCTGCCTGCCCCCAAGACAGGTGAGCTGGACATCCACAGACAGCTGAGAACTGTTTCTGAGACATTTCCAGACACAAGGGATATCAAGGATGTCCCAGGGACATTTCCAACACATCCCCAAAACATGACAGATAAGGGGACGGCCAGAAAGCCCCCAGGGACATGTCCCCATGAATTCCCGATGAGAACCCCTTACAAGAATATTATTTTTACACTTACCTTATATTGTTCAAATAAGATGTACTACCCTGGCCAACTCTGCATTCAAACCTGTTAAGTCCACTTTAGAGTTTAGAGAACCCAAGCGTTCACTTTTAGGCCAACTCAAGTTATACAATGTAAAACCTTTGTACTCATCAAGAATTATTCTGTGACCGGCTCTTTGTGAGCCAATCAACTTCACCAGTACTTGACTTAATGGATAATATCATAATTGTAATAAAAGTGTTTTGATTATATGATATATCCCCTCTTTGTGTGCGGTGTATGTTGTGTATGTGTGTTTAACATTTAATGTATGCGCATTCAATTCAGGAGTTGATATGGGCTTGACATACTCATTATGAGCATTTCCCATGTTAAAAAAACTGCAAGACGACTAAAATAAAATTGAAGCAGCCTGAACAGTCACTCAAAATACTCCATAAGACTGCTATGAGCTATTAAAGAAATGGAAGAAAAACTGATTGAACTGTTGTTTCTAGTGGGCATGCCGTACTCCTGTAAAAACTAAAAACTTAATATAGATTTTAAAAAATCTCACAAAAACTATAATGTCTAAATTTCTTTAGTTTATCTACCCAATAATGGGTCAGAATTTGGCTGACCAGGCTGGAGGAGTCACCAAACCTTTTAGGAAAAAATGATTGTTTTTTCATGATTATACTAGCTTTTTTGAAAAGATAAGACAGGCAAAGTTCTTGGAAGGCACTATTTTGGGAGAACAATTAGCATGAGGGATGTTGACTGCAATACGGTGGAGGTAGATAGCTGGCCTTTGAGGAGATTCTGAAATTGATGAGGATATGCAGCATGATTTTTTGATGTGAAGAATATTAGAATGGAGATCATTTCCTTGTTCGAACAGCAAATGGGAGTTGAGTGGTATTTATGGAGATGACAGTCTGGTTTGTCGCCTATTGTGTGCAGATAATTGGCTAGGCAGAGCATTACAGTTGTTTATTGTTGGTCTGATGGAATAGAGCAGTCAAGTGAGACGAAAATGAAACTGGAGGAGAGTTCTGTGATAGGTGATCTTGCTCCAAAAGTTCTGTAAGTGGCTAATTGGCTAGGCAGAGCATTACAGTTGTTTACAGTTGATAATTGGCTAGGCAGAGCATTACAGTTGTTTATTGTTGGTCTGATGGAATAGAGCAGTCAAGTAAGACGAAAATGAAACTGGAGGAGAGTTCTGTGATAGGTGATCTTGCTCCAAAAGTTCTGTAAGTGGCTACAAGGGCAACAAAATTTACAGATAATGTTTTGCGAGAAATTACTAACCCCTGTATGAGAATTTGGGTGCTGCATACATGGGCCTTGGCGAAAGAGATATATGGAGAATCAGCTGTGAATATTAGAAAGGCTATAGCAGACCTTTGATTGGAACCTGGGCAGTCGATTAAGCATAGGAATGTCTTTGATGTGACATGGAGTCTTAGCCCTGCAACCATGCTGTCTACAGCAGCCAGTTCTTTTTTACTGCATGAAGATATTGATGGGATTTGCAAGTAGGAAGGTAAGATTATGCAACAAGTTTTGGAGAATTTGCATTTCGTTATGAATGATCTTGTCAACATTTCCGAGGGGCGACAAAAATTTAGCACCTTGCCTGAATTTGAAGCCCTCTTAGTCAAGTGAGAGAAGACAATGAAACTAGAGAGTGCTATGGTAGAGGATGAAGATGTTTCGTAAATTATCAGAGATAATCATATTAACATAAGAGCATAAATAAATTACAATGAAAAAGATTCGATAATCATGGAGACGTGATTATAGAGTTAACTGAAAGAAAGAGATAATCACGGGGACGTGATTATTGACTTTAATGAAAGAAACAGAAAGCAAACTAACAAAGATAACTAAGAGAGATGAGCATTAGAATAGGTACGGACTATAGTTCTAATACCCTCCCTTAATGCTTAATCTATCAACTAAAAACTAAGTCTACACATATTGTGCTGGTCATCAAAATGCAAAGTGTGCAGAATCCTTCTGTTCCCTCTGCTCAGTCTGCTCCGCTACGTGAGCACTTTGCTAAGATGCTTCCTGGTTGGATTCTCATCAGCCAACCGCTTTCTGCAATACCTCTGTATATGACCAATCTTCCCACAGTAATGGCAAGTAAAAGATTTCTTGGAGCCCTCCTCCGAAATCGCCTCGTCCTTTCTGCTGAGTGCACTTGCCTTTGCCAACATCTTTGGCAGTAAATGCTTGCTCAACAGTGGATGACTCACTGCTGCTCCCAAACTGCTTCTTCCACCGATCTTGTTGCAAAAGCTTGTTGCACATCTCATCAAACTTCAAGTCAACATTGGTGGATGTAATGTTGAGCGTTTCAATGAAGTGCTCGTACGAATGTGGGAAACTTTTCAAAGTGATCACCACCATATCCTCTTCTTCTACCTTACGACCAATGGCTTCCAATTGATCACGAATATTTTTTACTTTCATCAGGTGCTCCTGCAAAGACACTTGGTCATCCATCATAATAGAAAAGAGCATATTCTTCAGAAAGAAAGCCCTTCCCTTGTCTGAGGTCTCATGAAGATCTTTCAAATGCTTTCAGATCTCCGTAGCTGATTTTCCAGAAGGTATTTCTGGTAACATGTCATCGGTGATAGATAATTTAAGAATCATGACTGCCTCTCGATTACTTCCATCATACTTGTCCTGATCCTTCCTAGCAACAATGGGTCGAACTTCTGTACCAAGAACAAGCGCATCCAGACATCGGTATTCAAAGATGGTAAGCATCCTCTGCTTCCACGTGTTGTAATTCTTTCCATTGAACCTCTACGAACTTTCCAACATAATATTGGACAAAGACACCATCCCTCCCGTTTTCCAAAGCACAAAAAATGAGGTATCTTCTGTGATGAGCTAGCAAAATACTGGACAATCACACAACTCTTTATAAATTTTTGAAGAAAAAAATTTAGAAAACTCTTTGCAAATTTTACTTTTCCAGAAAATTGTCAAAATTGGCTTCCAGAAATTTTGTTTCAAACAGCCATGAAAATTACTAGGCACAAATACAGAGCTATAAATTGTTCAGAAAAGACAAATAAGCTGGCACAAATTTCAATGCAGCAAAGAGTAGATAAAGACAAAACTGGTGTCCTCTAGAAAGATGTCTAAAGCAAAAGAAAATCACTTCCAGCTAAAGACAAATTCTTCAAAATCAATGCCTCTTTAAAGCAATACCCACACAATCCCATGCAGAGAGACGCACAACCACCAACTCCAAAAAAAAGATGTGGTTGTTTGAATGCATGCACAATCACAAATTCCAAATCTCGTGCGCGCACACAAAACAATGTCATAGAGAAGGCAGATACAAAGTGATTTCACATAATCACTCCGGCAGTTGTGCGATACCAAAATAACGGCTCTTCACAGAGATACAAAAATTCATCGCTAGCACTATATGAATATTCGTGCGCGCAAGGATGGAATGTCCGTTGCTTTGAAGAGCGTTGCGAGCACACGGAAAGACAAATTACAAATTGCGCCAATGATCACGCACAAACAAAAGAATAGAACTACGCACGACAGAATGAAGGCGGGAGTGGATGGTCATGTGTCCAGGAAAGCTCGTCCCAAATAGAAAATCATGCGTCCAAGGAAGAATCTCGATCACTGATGATGCCAAAGCACCCGATGTGAAGAAGGGTGGACACGCACAGAGAGCAAGTCGTCACTCGAATTGGAGATGACACCTCGGAATGCAAGGAGCCACAAATACGTCTCCACAGACGTTCGACGCACAGAAACAAAGGAAAATAAATCCGTCTCTCAAACGCGATAACTAGATCACGGGAAGCGCTCACACGAGAAGAGATCCCGATCACCCCATACACACAAGCATGAAGCGATGTGAAACGCGAATAGGATGAGACGCGACCATAGAGATGTCTCACATCATGACCCGACTAGCATCAAGTTCAAGCGCTCACGGAAAAAAAATTCACCCGATCGATTGGCTCTGATACCATGTTTCATAAATTATCAGAGATAATCATATTAACATAAGAGCATAAATAGATTACAATGAAAGAGATTCAATAATCGCAGAGACGTGATTATAGAGTTAACTGAAAGAAAGAGATAATCACGGGGACGTGATTATTGACTTTAATGAAAGAAACAGAAAGCAAACTAACAAAGATAACTAAGAGAGATGAGCATTAGAATAGGTACAGACTATAGTTCTAATAGAAGATTGGGAGGATCTTACTCCAAAGTCCTGCAAGTGGCTACAAGGGCAACAAGAGATAGCAGCTTGCCTGAATTTGAAGCTCTCTCTGTCTGCAGAAGAACAGGAGACGAGCTGCTGTGATGAGAATTCTGAGGAATCTCCTGTGATTCTAGAAATTCATCACTAGGCCCTGTGAAATGTATCTTTTTGTTCTGGGATAGGGATGGCCTGTGTAATTTGCCATCTCTACCATACTCTCTAAAGGCTATCCGTATGGAAGATATTGATGGGATTTGCAAGTAGGAAGGTAAGATTATGCAGCACGTTTTGAAGAATTTGCATTTAGGTATGGATGATCTTGTCAACATTTCCAAGGGGCAACAAGAGATAGCGGCTTGCCTTAATTTGAAGCTCGGTCTGCAAAAGTACAGGAGACAAGCTGCTCTGATGAGACTTCTGAGGAATCTCTTGTGATAATAGAAATTCAACACTAAGCCCTGCGAAATGTATCTTTTTGTTCCAAGTTAGGGATGGTCTGCCTAATTTGCCATCTCTACCATACTCGCTGAAGGCTATCGGTATGGAATTGAGCCAATGTAACTTTGCCCTCTCCTTTTGTAAAACTCATAGAATCTGATCTCACTTCTTAGTAATATTAAACAGCAATCCCTAAGGATGTGTCCCTGGGGTTTTCCTGTCATTCCGGGAAAGGGGACAGAACATCATCACCCATTTCCCCTTTTCTCTCAATTTTGGGGGGGCATCTCCTGGCAACATGCCCACATGGGGGATGATAGGGGACATCAAGGAGTCCCCTTCCACTCCCACTGTTCCGGCCACCACATCACTAAGTGCCAAAACCATCAGAGGCAGTTCCCGCTGCTTCAAAAGCTCACTAATAACTATAATGAACAGCACAATTTCCCACCTCTGGCTGCTGTTTTTCTTCATTCCCCTTATCCTGCTCACCCTCTCCTTTTCCCACCAGTTTGTTGTACATGGAAGATATCTTGGTAACGATTCAATGAATCATCACGCTAATCCTGAATCTATTTTTGTTAATGTGTTAATCATTAGGGGTTAACACATTTGTAATATATTTTTCAGTTTAGATAGTTATGACAGGTAAATTATTCTTCTGCCTATAAAATAAGGATGTAAAAGTTTATTCAGAATCTACAATTTATATGCAATAAAATATATTTATATTCTGCCTCTCCTGGGCCTAACAATTTCTCCCATTTAAATCTGCTCTGTGTCAGGGTTTCATATTGTGTCAAGGATTCATATTAACTGATCGTTTGCCTTGTATTTAAGCATGTGAAATACAAGTTCCAACACTCACTGTTTCATGCATCCACATTCTGCGGTCAGGGGAATAATAAATCAAGCTCACTACCTTACAGTTTCTACTGTAAATTGCCTTCTCATTTTGTGTCCATTGCCTTGTCAAGCGCCTTGGATTTGAACAGGGTCCTAATGATGTGTCTTAAGAAGACAGCTTCAATGCGAAATTAGTTTATGCTGTGGATATGAGCAAATCCACGTGATACACATTATGTCTCTCTTATGACAACGTTGATAAATTATAAATCTTAAAGAGTTAGTGCAACCTAGCACCTAGGACAAACCAAGTTTATACATAGACGCATTCCTAATATTTGGTCTAGAGCTTTATATATATACTCTCCGCCTCTCCCAATCCCAGAAACTTAAGCAAAACACTAATGTTCAACAAATGATTCAGTTTGGTATAGGTGAACGTTTTTATTTGGCTCTTTGAGTACTGATCTAGAATGCTGGTACGATATTATTCTTGGGGATCTAGGGCACTTCATGTTACAAAATCCAGTACTCTGATGCCATTTTTTGTGGCTTCTGATTGTCTTCCCAAGATATTATTAGCAAAAAGCAAAATTCTTTAGTTATCAGAGATTTAACCCCAGCCTCCCAATTCGGATATACAATCACTGGACTTTTTGTACAGACTTATGTGACTAACTGAAGCGTAAATTCCACAACATCTAGATTTAACTCTTCGTGCCCGTAAAAACTAATTTTATATAATTAAAAAATTGAAAACCTCAAATTTCATAATATCTAAATTTCTTTTTAGTTTATCAAAAATCTATTTGGAATTTAGTATATTAGAAATTAGATCTGCCTTTTGATTAAACACGGCAAACCATTAGGCATTCACTTAAAATGAAAAGTTAAAGGAATGAAAAACTTTAACCAATTGAAAACCCAAAATCGCATGACATCTAAACATCCTTTGAGTTTATTACAAATATAAAAGGTGTAGCAGAATGAAAACCCTATCCCTAACCCCTCCGTGCCCTTAATTATTTACTTTGCGGTTTTGAGAAGAAGAAGGAAAAAAGTATATTAAAAAAAAATGATTAAATGCAGCTCGAAAAGCTTAGCAAATTGAAAACATGAATTTCCAAATAAGTGCCCCCAATTATTTATTTAAACACGGTTTTGAAAAATTTAAAACCCTAGATATCTGTAAGAAATAGTTTACTAGAAATTTTCCCATCTTAACAACGAATCGCTTAAAAGCGGCAATAAAACCACAACACAACAAATAGGGTTTTACCCTCAAATCCAGAGAGTATTGAGGGAATTAAAGCACAATAAGAAACAAGGGTTTTTCTCTGTCAGATTTTAACTTCAAAAGGGGGAAAATTACACAATAGAGTCTTATACCAAAACAATTGAATCGAACCGAAAAAGAAAGAGTGAACGTACCAATGTGTGATTCGAAACGAATACCAGGCGACGATAAAAACACACAGGGCACTCGTGTTTTATCTCTTCCACCTCGCTTTCAAATATGTATTTTCAGAAAATAAAGTTTGTGGAATCGTGTTAATTATTGAGCAGGTGTTTGTGTACGTTCGGTCTGGATCGAAAGCGATGGCAATAGGCTCGGTACCAGAGCAAAGAATTTGAAGGTTTAACGCCTCGAATCACCACCTCACATTGCAATACCGAGTACCTAATTAAATGGTGATAAATCGTCCTACGTTTAAAACCTTAGCGCATTTAATAATATAATAATAAAAATAAATATTATGCAATTATTAATTGTGGTGTTCTAATATGAGTAAAAATTAATTTATGGGATGGGGATGAGCCTACAGTGCAATGGTTGTTGCAAGGGAGTGTTAAACACTACGTCAGGTATTGAGTCCCACGAAGTGTGGGAGGTGGGATGTATGTTGGTGCCAGGATGTTGGAAGACAGTGGGCAGCGGACAGTGGGCAATGGATGGTGGACGTTGGTTGGGGGACGGAGGTTGAAGAACGAAGGACGAAGGGAGGTCGTGATGTCCAGGATGGCGGTCAGACTATTGCAGTGAAAGGTTGGAGCAATAATCGAGGATGGTGTAGCGATGTTTGGCAGACAGCAGTGTGGGGAGGAAGTCGAAAGGTGCAAGAGAATGGACAGAGGGGTGGAGGCATGGCAGCAAGAGGTTGTAGGTGACAGCAGTGTGAGGAGATGGAGAAGAAGAAGAGGTAGAGGGGTGGAAGAAGAGGAGGAGAGGAAGGAGAGGAGGAAGGGAGTAAGGAGTAAGGAGGCAGAGGGAGTAGGTCCAAAGGCAAAGGTGGAAAGGAGGAGGAGAAATGGAGATATCGGGGATGAGGTCCCTCGTATGTGGCCTCACTGGTTCATAGCTCCAGTCAAAAGTGTTTACCAACCAAAAAATAATAATAATTTATGGGATTATGTAATAAGGGTGGGGTCTAAGGGGGTTCGAGGACCTATTTGGAAGTAGAGGGTCTCATGAAGCAAAAAACTATTTTATAAGATTAACTAGATTTTTTTCCTCATTAGTAGTAGTCCCTACTTTTTAGCTCAAGAATTTAATAAGTTTTTAAATTTTCATGTAAACAATAAGGTTAAACTTCTCTACATATTTCAACGTGGTCCTACTTAAGTACAAAGTATAGGGCAAAGCAAAGATAGGTTTGGTTAGAAATCCTTCCCAGAACATAAGACTGCTAGACTATTGCCATAAGCGAAGAATTGTTAATTTGGATATTTAGATTTTTCCTTATTTCTTAGTTACAATTTTAAACAAGTTTCCATTCTAATATCCATATTGCAGAATGCTAAGATTTTTCCCTATACTTGATAGAATTTTACCATGGGACCCTTCAAAATCATCAATTGTAATACGAAAGTTATGTTAAATTAACTAACAGTTTGTAACAAATTATATCCTCATGTAAATTATCAAACCTTGTGACCCTCCCCATCTAATCCATCAAACTATATCAAAAACCCCTTGTGAACTCTATTTGTCACTAAGGAAGGACCATTAATTTCTATTGTCAATGTGAATTCCACCTTCTAATTAGTATGGTTAAACTCCAAAATATCAGGCATCACTGTCACATTTATGTCTTCATCCATATATGCAAAGGATTGGTACTCACCATTGCCCCAACCTCCAACATTAGTTAAAATCTATGCTTTATTTTCCCTGTCTCTCGTCCCATAAGAGAAATTTGTAGCAAAAGTTGCAAGATTGAGGTCATATGGGGAACTCGTCGCATTATTACAGTTAGGGCTTTTTTTCCCTGTTTGTCAAACACATATAATTCACATAATCTTGGTAGCCCATGTCATAGACAAGACCTGGATTAACTATTGATTGGGGGCTGATGTGGTCGCAACCAATGTCAAGGGAGCTTGATGTTGATGTTGGCATGTTTACAGGCATGATGACCTAGCATGTGTTGTCCTGTTTGGAGGTTGTTATCATCAGAGCTGACTTTATGGCGTGAGGCTCCAATCTAGATGTACCGTCTTAAGCAGTGCTGCTATACACCAAATCTTTAGGGAGTCATTCCTTGCTCCGCAAGAAAGGCTCTATTGAAGGTGGTGACCCTTATTGTAAGCATCCACGGAGCTTTGTTTAGAACTATGGCAACCTTAGGACCACCATTTCCTACAAAAGCAACCACAACCATTTTGTACTACTTTCAATGAGGAGAATACACCTGGATCTTTCAAGTAGCTACTGGTAGACTTCCCCCCATCCATTGAGATTGAGATGATGTCCACTCCATCTATGATGGCTTGCTCCATAGTGCTTATAATATTATAATTTGGAATGTAATTGCTAGCGAAAGAGCTAGAGTTGTACAATACAACCTTACACATCATCACCCGTATATGTGGTGCCATTCCCTTAGCAACACAAAGTCCATAGCCATTAACATCGACATTAGGGGTGTCTTGGCCTACTATGATGGAGGATACATATGTGTCATGCCCTACATAGTCTCATGTTGAGTTGTAATCCTTCTTCAAATTAACATTCCTCCTTGTCATAACCAATACTTCATCACATTAATAAAAATCAAAAAATATTTGTGTTGATAATCGAATAGCTATAGAGCAATCAATGTTAAAATTAAAAGTATGTTGAAAAACAATACAAGTAAGATATTGAGGAGAACATCTTCAACTTAATTAAGTTTAATATTTGTTTTCATATATTTTTGAAAAATTTAATATATAATATAGTATTGGTGTATTAAAGATACCATAATTTTATGGTTCATTTGATAAATTGTAAGGTCTTATAAAATCAATTATGTATGGTTTTTGCATCTATACAAAATTTTCTAGCAAGAGCATTACAATTCATTATTGTTATATATGTTAAGTGGCATTTGATTGGCTTACAAAGAGTTCATTAAGGAAATTTAAAAGGTATGTTCTAAATAGAAATGAATATCCCCTCAATTTTTAACTCTAAATCCAAAGAACATGATTTTACTAAAAGTAATTTAATTTGGAATGATTTAAAGCAATTTGTGAGTTTGTTAATTTAATGGTCTAATATAATAGTCATATCCACCACTAAATCAACAAAATTATGTATGTTTCTCTTCTCATATTACTCAATCATGTTTGTGTTAATTTGTAATATATACACATATTAAATATAATAAATATATTGATGTTTTGATTACAAATGAGGACAAGGATTTATTATAAAATAGTTTGTTATAGAAATAACTATTAAAAAATTGCATTAATTATTTGCATTTATATTGGTAATATATATTAAATTACTTTTAGTATAATAAATCCTTGTCCTCATTTGTAATCAAAAAATCAATATATTTAATATGTGTATATATTACAAATTAACACACACACGATTGAGTAATATGAGAAGAGAAACCGACATAATTTTGTTAATTTAGTGGTGGATCTGACCATTGAATTAACAAACTCACAAATTGCTTTAAATCATTCTAAAAGAGAGAGGATTCATTATTTCTAACATTATTGAGTGCAATGAAACCTTTATCGAAATATAAAGCTCCAATAATGATGAATTAAATGTTACAAAATTAACAAACAACTCACAAATTCCTTTGATCACTTTACTTGTTACAAGGAAACCCTTATTGAAATAGCAAGCTCCAATAAATTTTCTATTGCAAAGCGAGGTAACAAAGTCGACACCATGTTGACAAATGCCCTTACCCTTGGTAGGAAGTGGACCCATTCCATCCACAATAAAACTTGGGCTCTCAGAGCCCCAAGAATTCAGATGAATGGGTAATCTGGAGTTGTGTCCAGTAACGAATCAATGAGACCCATTCCCATTGTTGCTTAAGATCTTTCGTATGGAGCATTGACTCATCGATGTCCTCATGGCTTGCCACATACCCAAACAACACTCACAACACCTCCAAATCCATTGACATTAGCAATGCTCTGAAGCCATGCATAACAATGGTGTACATGTACACCAACTTCTATCCATTTCACTTTGTTGCTTCACATCGACAACATATAAGAGCATCGATTTGTACTAATCATGGTGGGCAAGACATGGGCATTTGAGATTTTTTATCTCCTCAGAGCCTGCACAAACTACCAATATCATGGCAGCTGCTATACATGCTCTAACTATCTCCTTCCCCGTACCTATTTACTCTTCACAGAAAAACATGCACATAGGAATTCATACGTAACAAGAGAATTTCAATTCTTCTATCTTTAAAAAACACTTTACCTTCCTCTTGTTTTTAATAAGGAAAAGGCTTAGATTTTTTAGCCTTACTTTTCTGTGAGACTTTTTTTCAATCACTGGTGTCATGTTCGTAGAATTTAATGCTCTATATGATTGTTTTTTTAATTTTTCAGCCTTACTTTGGGTTTATCACGATCGACTTCCAAGGGTACAAGGCATCAAATTTGATGGTACAAGTCTCACGTCTGCAAACCATTGTTGAGTTGTTGAAAAACAAGTTCCAGCTACCGTTTAATGGTAAATCAACTTTTTTAATGGTAAAAGCCTCTAAAATATTAGGTAAAAACCTCCAAAAATCTCACTTATCACATAAAAGCCGAATAAATATTGATTTGATAACTAGATGGGAACATTCTAGTTTCCATTTGCAACGTTGTTTGTCAATATGATGAAAACTTTCATTTTTCATTTGTATTACTTTGTGATTTAAATATGTATGCAAATATTTCATAATCAAATAATACTTAATTTTTTTTAGGAAAAAATTTAGATTTGTCAAAATTTATTTCATTCCATTAATTAGCACTTATTAATTGTTTAATTTAGTCACATACAACTAGAATTTATAGTGTATCCATGCACAAACACATACTCACTAATATATTAACATACATATAGTTTTCTATTGGCGTAATCCTTGAGCCTCTTCTAGGTGCAAGTGCTAGATTTTATCTACAGTGTCTTTTTATAGATGAAAGTGGCTATAGGATCCACATCCATAACATAATATAAAAAAACAACAATTTCAATTGGTTTTTTTTGAAGAAGGGCCTAATACATCATTCTATCATTTATAAGATTCATTCAACAAGGGACCAAATGCAAAATTATCCCTATCAAGAAGCACTACTAGCCTATACATTCAAATTATATATTAAATTAAGACTAATAGCATAACACAAACTAATCACTTGACTCCCCATCGAACTCATCCACTAGGTTTACATTGTCCAAGACAAAGGATCAATCTACTTCTATCACCAACGAAACACTAGAGATTGCAGGAAGTTGATTGCCCATAGATCATTCTTTCACGTAGCACTGTCATATGAATCAACCACCCTGAATAAGAAAGGAATCCATGGATCGTAATATCCAAGGTTAATCCACGGACTTGTTCCATGGTTAGGGTGAAGGTCAAGGCCCACAATATAAATTTCCATAAAGTTTGAAAAACCCTCGCACCACCATGACCTAAAAAAGACTATTAAAGCCTTCACACGATCCTTTCTTTCCCCAACATCTAGCAACACCACCATGAACATAGATGAAATATCGATGTTCATGCAATAACTATGAGATGAGTTTATGTACACCTCTCCCATAACTATTTTAATGGTGTGGACAATCAGAGGCCTTGGGGTTGAAAACCTTTTTGAGCCTTACTTTTGTAATCTCATCCAAAAATCCCATTTTCCTTTGCTTCACCCATAGGTATATAGTTGTGTTCATTTCAAATGTTTTATGAAATTTATTAAAGAATAACCAATCTCATGCCCATTTGTAATGTAGTTGCATTAATTATCCTGAATGTTTGGTGTACAAAATTTAGTCGATCCCCAACTTTGTATGCCTTGGCACCAAACTCTTATCACCTCATCATCAATATAATTATGTTTTTTCAAGTCCCATCATCTATAAATTCTAAGGGAAATCATGCCACATATTAAACATGTCCATATATAGATCATTACTATTCATATCAATTTCCCAATTTGCAAGAAAATATGCCACGTTATTGTTAACCCTATACACATCTGAAATGCAAAAGTCTTTGAGTTGCATGAACAATTCCCAAATTAGGGAGAAATTTATTTAGTTTCCAATTTGGTGTTTCCATGCAACAAATGGAATTTACAGTGATTAGGGAATCCTCTTCAATATGAACTTTCCTCTTTTTTCTTTTGCAAATTTAGATCCCCAAGAGGGTTGCTTAGAACTCAACTTCATTATTTGTCTCCTTTTGAGATTTTTTTTGCTACTAACATGCCAAAAAATTTATCTTCGTGATCTCTTATGACATAGCTAACCCCAAAACTACCTGGATTCCCTCACAATGCACCATCAAAATTAATTTTGAACTACCAGCATGCATCATTAATGAAATTGGCAACCAAATTAATCCAAGGAGCACCCTTTTATCTACAATTTTAATAAAAAAAAAAAATTTACTTTTTTGAAAGATTTAACTAAAAATAAAACAAATTATTTATTACACACAAGGGGTTTATTAATATAAACTTTTCCAACTACACAAATAGATAACTAAATAAATAATTTATTTTACTTTACAAATTGAGCAAGTAGTAGAAAAAAAAATCTTTTACTATACTTATCATAGAAGTTTTTGTTTCAATTTTAAATTTGTGTTTAACGAAGAAAGAACAAGAAAAGAAAAAATATTTATATTTATATTTATATTTATTATTAAATTTATTTTTTTGATGCGTAAAACGCAAATAAGCTGCATATATTATAGTAAATATCAAAATTTTACAATCGTTTCTGCCCACATAAAGTTGGGCGTATCAGAACCAACATTGCATCCCTTTACAGTCAGACAAAAAGAAGCAGGAAAAAACTATAGTTCATCCCTTACAGTCCACCGCAATCTTCATCTACACTGCTAGTGAAGGCCTCTAAACATGAGCAAAATGAAAAAAATACCAGCCACCCCATCATCGCTCCAACCATTAGTCCTCTTTGTCATCATCTTCATCGTATAATCTCATGGACTCCACCAAATCTGCAAACTCACGACACCACTACAGACCCACTAGGCCCTTCATTCTGGCTGGGCTTAAACATCACACACTAAAAACTTCAATGACGCACACCATTCGAAGTTGTCTCATATACGTATGGAATATGGAACTGACGGGACGAACATTTACCTTTACCGTACCAATTCAATGTGGGTGGGCCCACACACTAAGCTGTTAGCTTAGTGTGTAATGTTTAAGCCCAGCCCGTTCTCCCATGCCACTACACACCTTCCAATTATCTCTAAATCCTTTGGCTGATCTCCAACGATATCTCCAGTGATAAAAAAAAATTAATGTTCACCTCTAAAGTTGTGTTTAAGCCTTGTGCGACCAGAATCCTCTCCTGATGTAATGATGATGAGAAAGCCCTAAGTCGAGGCTTGTCAGATCCCCTAACCTTGGGAACAATGGTGCAACTATAGATGAAGGGCATGACGGTGGAAATTTTGTTCGCCTTCATCATCTCCCTGTCTACAAAATTGCCCATGTGCCCAATTTGGCCATACGACACAAACATTCTACTCTCATGACACATGGGCATATTTATTATTAAATATTAATATTTTGACACATAAATGGTTATCAATTTTTTTGCACATCATTACACTCCACCCCTTTTTGTCATTATAGAATTTTGACGTAATTAAAGTTAAAGGCTTTTATAATAATTAAATTATTTAAATGTATATTAGATATTAAACTGTATTATTTTTATATTGAACAAATCTAATTTACAAAAGAAAGAATAGCAATCCACAAAGGAGTTGTAGAGTGAAAGAGAAATCAACAACATTAATACAAGGAACAACCCCAAGGGCATTGGAACAATAGTCAACAATAAAATCAATTTACTAAGAAGGATTGGACTAAGAAATTATGAGTAAAAACGTCAAAATAAGAAGTAAAATCAGCAACAACAATCCTATAGAGTCACATAGGACCCAAACTATCATCATGTCAATAACCAACAAGTCAATTCATAAATAAACTCTTGAACTATTTGATGCATAAATCATATTATAAAATTGAATAGGCTTTGGAATTGTGTAAAACACCAAATATCACCTTCATAGAGCTATAAAGTTTCAATTTTAATCTCTTCCAAATTCTTACAATACTTTAGATCTTTGTTGGAAACCCTTTTAGCTAAGAACATAGAGAAACAAATTGTGACAACCTGCCAAAATAAAACTTTAGCACTTCTACTTCCTAATGAATATTATGAATGGAAAACACTATCAAACATCTAATTTTCTACATATTAAGCAAAATGGTTTTTCTTCTAGTATAAGCAACTGCATTTTATGAAGACCAATATCTAAACTAGCTTCTTTCTAGCACAACATGTGATAAAACATAGTAGGGAAATGACTAAAGATAACATTCCATTTTTTTTCCCTAAAAAGTTCCAGAATATATTCTTTAAGCCTTCATTACGGTAATAGTAAGGGCATTTAGTTAGTTGAAACTTCAAACATTTCAACCTATCCCCCCACAAGAAGCTTCTAGTGGAGGATTTTCCAAGCCAAAAATTGAGAATTTGTCTCAAATTTAGACCTCCAAATTTGACCACTCAAGTTCTTACACTTATTTTCATGAAATTTATAACTTCATGTTATCTTAAGTCTTGGGTTTAGTTACATATTTAGAAGGAGATTTAAATGTATCTTTTTAAAGAGAAGCAAAAAACTAGTACCTGGTAAGCCACAACTAATCTTTGAATAAATTATATTGTAAAGGAGTACATAGTTTTATAAGCAAATCCACACGAACCAACAATTTTCAAAAATATTACAAACCCCTTAGATTTGTTGTTTAAAATAAATGAACTTTTGGAGCTTTGCTAGTTAGCCCTTCAAGGGTATTGAAATCCCAAATATCACCAAATTGTCACACACCTTTTTTGAATAAATAATGAGCCTAATTTGGAAAATAAACAACCATTGGTTTACCATGATATTGAACAAGCTTGTTCCACCAATTAGAAGAAGTCACAAAACTGAAATCATGTTGCAAGGAATCCTTCCTCTAATTTAAGAATTTGCAGACTTGTGGCCAAGCCTTCCAAATGGATTGTCAAGGAAATGATTCTTTAATACGAAAGAAAGGTGCAAGAAAAAAATTATCTAGCCACCTAACACCTTGCCATTTTTCATTAATAGCAACAAGATTAATATGATGATGAACTAGAATTTTTCAATGTTCTTCTCCTGACAAAACTCTAATTATCCATTTAGCTAATAAATAAGTCCCCTGTGTCTTTGGATCCAAAAGGCCCAATCCACCTTTTTCTTTGGGTTGTATAGAATGTAACTAAGAAGTGGATCTAAAACCAACTTTTTCGTCATAATTAGTCCATAAGAATTGTTAAATGGTTGATTCCTCATATCCTTTCTTAGAGGGCATCCAACATGAAGAGTAACATACATGAGAATCAAGTAATATCCAATTCACCACTTGAATTTTGCTAGCTAATGATAGAAATTTGTTTCCCCAATTACAAAGTTTGTTTTTCAACTTGGTTATGAACCAATTCCACATATCCAAAAGAGTGGCACCCAATCTAAAGGGAAGACTCAAGTACCAGGTAATCTACCCATGTTTGATTTTCTTCCATTCTTTAGTTATTCATTGTGGAATCAGATCAAGTTAGACCATGGGATAATTAGTTTTAGGATGCGCTAACTTTGATCCAAAAATAATGCAATATAAGCTTAGAACCTCCAAAATGTTAATAATTTCTAATTCAGAATTTTGAATGAAGAGTATACTAACATCAACAAAATGTTAATTAAGAATTATTGTATTCGGAGATAGATATACCTTTAATCAAATTTATTTGATTACTTTTTTGTAGCAGATAACTAAGTGCATCAACAACAAGAACATGGAGGAACAGTGATAAAGGAAAACCTTACCTGATAGAGCATTGTAGAGGGAATGGATCAAACAAGGAATTATTAATAAGAAATTGGGCATGAGCATCTTTAAATAACATTTGAACATGATTACACATTTTGAGACCAAAACCCAACCATTGTAGCATCTTGGTGATAAAGCTCAACCACATTTTTTTATATGTTTTATTGAAATCTAACTTAGCCAATAATATATTTTATCCTGATTATTGTGCCCATTCACTATTTTCCCAAACCAAGATTAAGTTATCAAGAATAAATCTTCCACCTAGGAATTCTATTTTTTCAACTCTAACTATTCCTTTATCCACCAATTTGATCATTGTAGACAAGGATTTAGCAATAATTTTATAAGAGATAGTCAAAAAAATAATACGTCATCCAAAGATAGAGTTTGCATTCTTTCCCCTTAGAAGAATCTTGATTAGGAATTTATTAATATTAGACCCTAACAAACCTTGCTTCAAAGCTTCCAAGTATGAGAGATAAAAATCTTCCTTAATACATTGCCACACTATTTGGTAAAATTCAATTGAAATCCCATCGATCTCAAGACTTTTATTAGGGGCCATAAAAAACACATCATGTTCCAAGCCTTCAATAGATAGATTATGGTCTAGAAAATGACTATATTCAAAATCCACCTTCTTTGGTATGTGGTATTTGATAATATCTCCAATCTTAATTATGTATCCTACCAGTGAGGATCCTCTCTAAAAATATTCTCATAAAAGTTCTGTAACATAGATTTAATTTCTTCATAATTCATATGAACCTACCTAGAATCATGTTGGATTACTTCAATACACTCCTTTTTTATGTTTATAATTTAATTAATTAAATAAGTATTCGGAAATCAATTTCCCTCCTCCATCTAATGTAATCTAGCCCTATATATATCAAGTTTACAAAGTTGGGCTTGGATAATAACTATAGAAGTATGAATGTTAATATTATTGGGGTTTGAATTGAGAAATTTTATATTGAGTTATAGCTTCCCTTTAATGGATTTATCTTTACATTTTCACTGCCAAGCCAATATTTTACCAAAAAATCATAAGAAATTGACACATTGAAAAATAGCATCTTGCCACCATTCCCTATATGGAGTTCCAAATTCCAACCAATGCAACAATGTAATAAGGGTTTTTAAGGTACAAAGTATCCACTCTATTTGTTTCCACCCTTGAAATATAACAAATGATAAGAAAGTGATCCAAGAGGGAAGTAGAATAATCTACTTTCACACAATTCCTAGAGGAATCCTAAATTAGTTGCAAGTTAGGAGCTATATAAAACATATCTAGCTTGCTAATTTTCCTATATTCCCTTAACCAAAAAGTAGTCCAAGTGTACCAATTATTCCCATGACCAAAATAATTTTTATGAATTGGATATATAACCCCTACAATATTTCAACAATTTAGTCATTTGCCAAATTCTAGACTACGTAACTTTACATGAATAGACTAGTTATGATATTTATGATGTTCTAACCTATTAAAATCACCTCCTATAACCCAATCAACATGACGGAGGATATTGGACATAAATTCCCATAAATCACTTTTTTTTGTAATCTTAAGATCATATACTAAACAAAAATTAATTAGTTGTCCATCAATAAAAGTCAGGGCTAACACACAATTGTGTGAAGGTTCCTCCCCTTTATCAATTAAAAACTTGTAGACCCATGAATACATACCAATTAAAACCCCCTTCTTCCTTCTCTACATGATGAATTAATTTTTTTTCATCTCTCCATATGTTGGATATAGAAGAAGCAATCAATATACTATAAGTTTGACTTCTTGTAGAGAGATGATATCAGGTTTCCACTTGACTATAGCCTCCTTAACCCAATATTTGCAGTGAGAGAGAGATATCACTCTTACATTCCAAGAAATAATTTTATGGTTGATGATTAAGTGGAGTTGGGAGTATCTTCATCTTGCGGAAAACATCAAAATGGTTAGCAATGGTAATAATTTTCTGAAAAAGTATTTTTCTTTTGCAACAAGAAAAGGAGACCTTGATCCTTGTCTCATAGATGGAGTAGGAGATGTGGATTCTACATCGTTAGTTCTCACATTATGGTAAGATGGTGATGTGGGATAACTATACAAATATGTATGTCCATTTTGAGATTCAATAGACCCTAAATATTCTTTATTTTTCCTTATCATTTTATAGCCATATGTCACAATAACATCTTTATAACACGAGGAGGAACTAATAAGAGACTTATCATTATTATTTTTATTTTTTAACATCTAAAAGAGCTTTGGCTTGTTGATGTGAGTGAGAAGAATTTGTAGGCATAATATAAATTGTATTTGCATTTGTTGTGTACTAGGGGATGCTAACACTTGAGGCTAAATAAAATTATTTTATGATAGAACAACCTCTAAGCAAATGGGCTTCTTGACTGTAAAATAAGTAAGCATTAGATTTGTTTAAATATACTAGTGGATGATAAAGATTAAACCCTAGGGCCATTAATTTTATATTCCTATGTAACTAATTATTAAGGTCCATTTTCACACAAACATTAGGGTGTACCCTTAAGATGAAAAAATTATCCATATTATTTTTACAACATAAAACTCTTATAAGCTATAAAATAATTTCCCTTGAGAAAGGTTTGAAGGCAATATTTTAAAAGGGTAATTCTATCCACATGGGATACTTGGACCTCAAAGGACCTTTAAGGTGGATATCCAAGGTCCAAGCTCACAAGTGACAAACTTGGCCACATATTACCTAGCTATTGTATTGAAGCATTACTTGGGCATGATTAGTTTATTTAAACTTACATCACGCATAGCCATTTCCTAATCATCTCAAGGCTTAAATTTCCCAACCCTTATTTTCCTAGTTTATTTTAATAACCCATTTACAAAAATTAGATTCAAATGGTATTTCTCTTAGAAAAACAAAATGGAAACCTGTGTTGACATTCAATAATGCATTCAACCACATAATCAAGAAGCATAAACTCTAAATTTTTACTTGCTTCCCTGTTGTATGCTTCTTTAATTTCATTTTCATCTCCTTCCCCAATATTATCAAAATGTTTAACTACATTCTCTCTAGCCAAAATAGTACCATTCTCTTCTTTATCTATCTTGGAAACATTCTCCTCATCAAATTATATGTTTCCTTTGGTTGCGAGTCATCCAACATTTTTGTATTATCCCTTACCACTTGTTGTGTCTTAGCTTTTAGCCTCATGACTGTGTCATTCAACTCCTTGACTTGTGTGGCAACTATGACTCACAAACTGGTTTTGGTAAGGTTCCAAATGCTCAAGGTTTTAATTTTTTTTTTATATTTTAGTTTTTAAGGTTTCTAGAAAAGTGACTAGGGTTGGTAAATGTTATCCTCTTCTATAAAGGTTCTTCAAAATAAACATCAATGGCTCTTGTTGTGGAAATTTGAGAGTTGCTAGACTTGGAGGGGTTAATCATGCAAAAGATGGGACTATTAACTCTTTTTTTTTTTCTCTATTGTAATGGTGGTCAACACCAATAATAAAATAGAAGCACAAGCCATTCTTTTGTCCCTTTTAGAATCTTGTGATATAGACTATAAAACATTAGTTGTCAATTGAATTCCTTAAACATTATTTCTCTTTTGAATAAAGCGAGGATACATGAGTCCTCTTAGCAATTGAAAACTTTAGCTAAGGAAATTCTCTATCTTACTCCTAATTTATATTTTATATCCTTTGTTCATATTCCCATGGAATGGAACTTGGTTGTGAATTTCCTAGCCAAATGGGCCACTAAGGATAATTGCAACTAGAATGTGTTTGATTGGGGATCCCTACCTTTTGAAAAATTCACTCAAGCTTTCCAACCTATTCATAATGATGAATATTGAACCTCCTTTCATGTGCCTCGAGTTATTTAATTGTCACTCTACATAGAATTGTTCTTCAAAGGCCCTTTGTCGGTACCATTTCTTAGTTTTCCTTCTTGGGCATACTCAGTTACTCCTCTTTAGTCTGACAGGTAAGGGGATTCATGATTTCCAGGATTATAGGTTCAAATAAGCTCTCTAGACTCGTTTTGGGGTCAAGTAGCTTTATTTATAGCCTTGTCCGTTAGAAAATCCTTGTGCAATAAAATGTAAGGAGATTATTTTAATATAGTTCCACTTTTTGCCAATAAACTATCTATAATTTTAATTAAATATATACTAATATATATAAAATATGCCAAATCTATAATATTGGTATGTTGTTTAATCAACATAGGAACATCTAAATTATATCGATTGGCATCCCTTAGATAGATGCATTTAACATATGTGTCTACAATCAAAGTTAGAACAAATGAGAAAAGCATTAAAAAATAATTTAAAGCACTAATCTAACTAAAGAAAACTTCTATGTGAGCATAAAATATGATGTGCTCAATATTTGTGTTATTCTATGGGTGATCTCAACATCAACAACATAAAGATAACATTTTATGGATGATTAAATTGAAAACTTAAGTTTATATTAAAATTGATTCATTATAAAAATTATGAATGAGAGGATGAAATTGTAGATTTTCAAGAGAATGAATGAACAATATATGAATGAGATCACTTCCACTAATTTTGGAGTTAACGAGGAGAGGTTAGTTTGTTAAGTAATTTATATTTATGAGATCTAGGTCGCCTCGTCAATTACTACAATTGACTATCATAAAAATTTAGGATGATCTATGTGGCTACAAGTTACAAGAACACACACAAATGCTTTCACAACATAATATTTTAGCACTTACACACACTAATATGTATATACACTCTTCCCGACACACCAAACATGAAATCACCCTTAAACATTTAACCAATATTGAATCTTAAATCACCCTAAACTAAATGACACTATGTAGACAAAGTAACGAGCAACATTAAAAGGAATGTTTCTTCTTTTATTAACTAGAAAGTACAATATTTACAACCAAGGATCAATACTATAGAATATACATAATTAGGATTATTACCTTCTAGTGGTCTATTCTACACCCAACCTGGCTTTTCCCCAAATATGATTTGTATCCTTTCTTTATTCATATGAAGAAAAATTCTTCTCTCTTGGTATTGTTTTTTCCTTTATTAAGGAAATTGTTATTTTGATGAGGAAGTTAACTCATGAGGTGATATATAAATTTTATTAATTTATTTAATGGATTTTCTATGACCAAATTGCTATTTTGATGAGGAAATTAATTTATGAGGTGATAATTATCAAGGACATCAATATCAAGTGCATAGATTTTTTTTAGAATTTTTTTGGTAATATACTATTTTCCTCACCAAACATCAAGCTCTCTATTCTTCACATGTGGAAAAATAGAAGATTATGAAAAAAAATCTAAAAAATATCTATGTACTAGATATTGATGTCCTTGATCCAACAAAAAAAATTTGAATTTTGATACATACAAAAAAAGTTATGTTTTAGCCAGTAAATCATGTCTAAATTATAACTGGTTTGACTTTGAAACTTGATTAAGAAAAAAGTATTCAATGAAATGCTATGAAACCAATTCCATGCACTAGATATCGTAGTTACAAATCTAAATTTGAAAAAAATTACAATTTTATCCTTCATATAAAAAATGTTATGTGTTAGCCAATAACGCTACTCTTTAAAAATGGTGTTTCTTGTTAAAAACTAGTTTTCGAAGGAGATGGAAAAAGAAGTGCAATTTGATTCCAAAAAAAATGAAAAAAATATATTTAGAATTTACAGACAAAATTTCACAAATTACTAGTTTACATCATCTTCAAATTCCTCATGGTTTAATCACTATAGGGTCCCGAAAGTGAAGATTTAGTTAAAAAAAATTGATTCAATGTCTAGTTTGGCCAAAAATTGTAAACCAATATTGTGGGATCACCCCATCATAGGGGGAAGGAAGATGATCCTATAAGGAGAGGGATAGAAAGGGAAGTATTGACTGACTTTCCTATAATAAGAGCCAAGGAGGAGGCACCCTCAATGTTTGCATTAGTAAGCTCTTGCGAGGTCAACATCATCGATCTAGCAACGATAGATAACAAAGTCAGAATATCCTCCAGTGATTCAAACATACGCTTATCCAAAGTGAAGTGTTGTGGTTGAACGAAAGGAGGATGAGAAACCAGAGATTCTGACCTTCAGAAGAGGGGTAGTGATAAACTCTGGGGAAGGAGGTGACGCATCCATTACAAGAATGACCCAAGACAAAGTAGAATAAGACACAAAAGACAAAAAAGACTTTTTACGACCATCATGTAGGACAAGGTCATGCTCTAATGTGTGCTTAAGCGGAGGATGTGTAATCCTCACATCAAAAGTGGAAGGAGGAGCTATAGTAGACACAACCTTTATACGAGTCATGCCAACAAGCTCAAGGAAAGGAGGAAGATCTAGTAAAGAGGTGATCAAGGGAGGCTTCGAGGAAGGAGTAGTAAGCACTTGCACCCGCTTAGGGTGAGGTTCATTGGGATCCATTGATGAAGCCGAAAGCAAGCAAATGCAATGGGAACAAAAGCATAAATGAAAGAATAAATAAAGACAAGAGCAAAGATAGAAGCATAAGTAGAAGTAGAATCGGAAGGTTCCTCCTTGGTCTTCTATGAGGCCCCATATTCTTGGGACATTATCATAGGCAATATTTACACTCATGTGCAAGTTAATTACGATGATTATAGGCACCAGGAATAGGAAGTTGAGAAGAGTTTGAGGGATCATGTTTCATCAGAGGAGTGGTCTTCATGGACATTGTCAATGGAAGAACAAGCTCCTAAGGAGGAACAAGGGGAGTAGAGGCAGAGACAAGGGTCTTGACGACAAGCCCTTTTCCTTTATCTTCTTTTAGAGTAGGTGGAGGAATAGGAGGAGACCTCAGAGGCTGAGATGCAGGAACAACGAAAGAAGGACTAACTTTGGATATATGCTTCCCCTTACCATATATGGTGGGTTGGGGAATAGCGAGTAAGATTGAGAATTGGAAGACTTTCGACTAAGACTTCCACAACATGGGTGTCTTTCCTTTTCATATGTTGGGAATAATAGAAGGAACATAAGATGTCATCGAGGGTTGTGAAGTCACAGAAGGGGAAGAAGAAAGTCTATGGGTGAGAGCCTACTTGTCCTTAGCCTTTGAAGAGGAAGATGTGGAAGACAAGGCATGTTGTTGCGCACACATAGAGGCCTTCATAGAAATTGCATGAGAAGAAGGCAATAAAATGGCATTAGAGGCTGCAACTCCTGTCTTGTACCTATAATAGGCCCATAGATTAAATCTCCACGGAGCGGCAAAGCTCTAATAGAAGCAAGCAAAAAATGATCCATAGAGAAGCCCCCACGTGACACAAGTGGTTTATATCAAATATCTTGAATAATATACACTATGTTATCATGGTAAATTTTAGGCATTTTTGGAAAACTAAAGCGAGTGCACTCATGGAGACTAGCCATGGAATGCCTATTCTTACCCTAAATAGGTTGGATTCAAGTATCACAACAAATGAAACATCAACGAATTTAGGCCCAACAAGGATGGATAAAGAAATGGAACCAACGAGAGGCATAAAAAATACATCATGAGTACAAATGGTGCTCTTTGACTCCTCGTACTTCTCCTTATGTAAATTGTTGATAAAGAGGGTTTACTCCGTAATAACATTAACCCTACTAGTAGGGTCAACCATAACACCAGTTTCAATGTTTCTATTGACCTGAGCCAAGACGTATAGTGGAGAAGTTTCCTTGTTAAGATTCATGTCATGTGGTGTAAAGGTTAAGTCAAAAAAAATTTCCACATGACCTAAAGGATGAATAGAAGTGAACGAGACCATGTTCACATACTCACAAGGGCTAGGATCAACAAATGAAGAAACAACTATTATTAAATTAGTAGAATGGGAAGGAAAGGGGTTTGTGTATATATGTAGTTGGCTATTAGGCTTGGCTACAAATTTATTAGAATTTTGTTTCTTACCATCGAGTTGGATGGTACCAATATCTATGTGGTCTCAAATGACATGTCTAAGATGCACAAAACATTCAGTATCATGACTAGGGACCCAATAGTATTGACATTTTTTTTTACATCATACCAGCCCAGATAAGGTTTGGACAATGGTCTTATTTTTGGGAGAGAGATTAAACCATGTTTAAATAATTTCTAAAAAACATTAGCGTAGGACTCAAATAATTTTGTGAAAATTATATTTTGTCCCACATAGTTCTTTTCAATAGGAATGAAAACCACGTTCACTACTACTTTATTTATTTTAGGCTCCCTATAATTAGATATAGTTAATTGATTATCAGGACGGGAGGATGAGGATAGACCCTCATATTGCATCATCGTATGTTGGTATTCTCTCGATGCAACACGCAAATTGGAAAAGGAAGGGTATTTCATTTAGAGAACTTTCTCTCTCAATATCGATAGTAGGTTTATGATGAACACATGTTGAATATTGAAATTTGGAAGGGCGTAGGAGATCTGGGAGAACAAGGATTGGTATCAAGTAATGAAATCAGTTACTTTTCATGAGTTCCTTGCTTATAACAAATGAGATCAATAAAAATGATCTTTGGTTTGGTGCTCGCCTGAAACTGTTGTAAGAAATAATTAACCAATTAGTTGAAAGAGAATATGGAGTTGTTAGAAAGTGAGCAGTACCACTCCAACGCAACATCCTTGAGGGATCGTAGGAATAACTTTGCTAACAAAGCATCCTGATGGAAGAAATTTGTACACATGGTAGTAAAGGATGAGACATGGGTCTATGGATCACCCCTTCCATTGTACTTATCAAACTTAGGAATTTTTATCCCTTGAGAGATGGAAGCATTCAGAATGGTGAGGGCTAGAGGACTACAGTGATAGTATGGTTGCAATGTGGATTGAGAGGTAGAGCTAGTCAGGCTATCCAATTACGATTGCATTTGTCCCATGTTTTGTAACAAAGCATTTAGGATGGGATCGATTTGATGAAGCTTGAATAGTTGAGGTGGTGGAGGCTTGGATTCTAAATACAGGGACCTCATATCCCAAAGGGATGTGATTTATTGGTATGAATATATGTCTTGTACCTAGTAATTTATCTTGCTAGGGACTTAGGGGACTTATTCACATGTGAAGTTTACTTAGGATATAAGGTTCCTTCTAGAAGTCTTAGTTGGCTTTTCTAGAACTTATCTTATCTAGCTTTTAATGCTTGATTCCTATGTAGTTAGGTTGTTAGTTGTAACATATCATAGGAATAAGACACATGTTACAATCATGTTCAATCATATTCCTCACCTTGCCTATATAAGCAAGCTCATTGTACACTTTATAATATACATCATACCTCATCATCATTTTGGTAGTTATTTATATCAAGCAAGCCCATATTCTTGCATACCCTCTTGTAGAAGGTTTTCACTATTTTTGTAGGTGGTCTTGGGTATAGAGCTAATATTTAGCTCTTACATGGTATCAGAGCCAAGCCTTACAAAGCCCTTCTCAAATATGAGGGTCGAGCTATTGCTAGTGAGAGATCTATGTTATTTTTAGTAAGGTTGAGTATGCTCTTCCCTTGCACCATATGGTGAACATGGGAATCAAAAAAACTTGAAAAAAATACCAGATTTGGAGGGTTTCTCTATGTGGGTTTTCATGGTAAGTCACTTTTGGCTTGTGTTAGAGGAAATTTGAGCTTAGATTTGAGTCCAAGGTGGCTAAAAAGGTCAATATCAACTTCTTTTTTTCCTAAATTTGACATTTTATGCCAAAGTTAAAAGGGTTTGAAGAATTACGAGATCTAGAGGTAATAGAGCTTTCAAAGTAGATTTTGCCCAAATTGACCTCATCAGCCTGAGAGACAAAGTTTGATATAAAATATGCCTATATTCGGCATCAAGTATTTGTGAGGCAAAAAAAATACCTAGGTAGTTTGTACGACCCCTCCAAGTACAGGTTATGATTTTAAAATTTGCAGAAAAAATTATTTAAAAAATATTTTTTGCATATTATTTCATCGAGCATTTTTAAATTACAAGGCAAACATTTTATTGCAGGAAATTAATATTTTCATTGAGCAATATTGTTTGTTGGGTTTAAAAAAAAAATCAGTGGAACTTTTATATTTATGGCAAGGGTCGTACTGCACCCTTTGTTGACTTGTCAGTTGACAAACCATGTGTGCAAGGTTGTTGACTTGTCGATTCCCCACCTTACCATGGATCAAACTCTATTGAGAGCCTTAAAGCTCCCACTTCAGTTTTATTGTGACTAATGAGGGCAAATTATGTTCTATTTTATGCTATATTTTGGCCTATTTCATGCACCTTCATAGCCATTCCGGCATTCCATCTCCATTCCATTTTCATATCATTTGACCATTTTATGTTGCATATGATGTAATATATATAAGTCATATTTAATATAGTTTTCAAATTAAAATATGGAAAATAATTATTGGTTGAGTTTACTAATGAGCATTGTGATTTCTAGCCTTGGACAACATAGCTAGTAGCATGCCAATTTCCTGTCACATTTTATGAAGGAACTTCTTGTCACTGTCTATGTAGGAACCTTCTTGCCACACTGGATCAATGCCACGACCACATCTACCAAGGCATCACATATGTTTTACATGGCTGCATACATCAACATTTGATTAGATATTTCAAATGTTGATCTTCACCTCAATATTCAACATTATTAGAAGACAATTCTTCCAGTTGTGTATGCCTCTTCAGCACATGGTCCTCTCTGCCAATCATTTTATTACTGCCATGTCAGAAATACTGGGTCCAAATAAGGGGAACTCGTTATTCATTTATTAGCTAGGAAACCAAAATCTACTTGTTTCTTATTTTTCAGCTATTGTTGTAACAAGAACATTTTTAATCTATGGCTTACAAACAATTACGTGGGCCATTTGGTCATATGCCAAAAGAAGCATATTCTATTTTATTCTATTATTATAGACTTGAACTATAAATATGATATGTAATATCAGCTCAAGGAGAATTCTTGTAAGCAGATTTATGTACACGCTTTTGTATCGACATTATTCTCTTCTGATAAATAAATAAAATCAGTGTTGCATGATCAATCCCGTGTAGCGAAGCTTCTTGTGTTTCACCACCCGACGGACTAAGGAGGGGGCCCACTTCTTGGGACAACTAGTGATTTTTTAGCTTTCATAGTTACAATAATGTGTCTTTATTTTGGTTATTTATTTGACGTTGTTTATGTGTTATTTACAAGTGTGGTTTGCAGTTCATTTAAATTTTGTAATTCTTATAAGTTGTTGTTCCTGACACCAAGAAGTGACAATTCCTATCACCAAAATCAATTTTCATTTTGATTTCTTGTAGGTTTATTTCCATAGATGCATTCATAACCACTCATCTCATGAATTTCACCCCTTTGTGACATATAGTCTTCATACCTCTCACACGTCTACACCCCCGGATTGACACGTATAGACCAAAGTGCAATTTATTATAAAGTATTAAATACTTCTTATGATTTAATCCAGTGTTGGCCTATCAGTGACCATTAGCTATAAACCCTTAGGTGGTGCATGACCTGGCCGTCACCCCTATCTTTGTCGCCTTCCTAGTGGCGGGCTTTTTTTTGCCTAACACAGCCCACGGTCCTATTGAGAACCATCAATGAGCCCTTGAGGGATGATATTTTTGCCCCTCATTAGCTTATAATGTTCTAAAGTATGCCTTTTTCTCCAGAGCATAACTTTTCGCTAGGGTGTCAAAATTTTGCAAACAAGACATCAATAGAAAGTTGGTTCCATGAACTTCACAGTGGTGCAAATCATTTTTCCAAATTTCGTTGTAGGTAAATTTTATTGCCAACTAAAGTTAGATCTCCGATTTGGACCTCTGATCTCATAATGTTTTGCCTGGATCTCCATTTTTCATTCTTTTTGCGGCATTAGAAAGGTATTAAGGAGCTCTATTATTGTGCACATGTACTTTTTCTAGATTCAATCCTAGGTATTATTTATTCAAGATTTGGAATATTTGGCATTGTGACTGATTAATTAGACATCTTGACTCCTGGAGAGGTTCTATCAGTTTGGGAAGGCTTCCTTTGCAATATACATCATGTTTAGGGGTTTCTAATTGCTATTCAAGGTTAATATCTTTGTAATTTTTGAGATCTATCATAGTTCACTATGGGGTTTTCATTTCATCCTTCTCTGATTATGTTGAAAAGGGGAAACTATACACAATGGAGAGATGGCATCATAAAACATCTTTGTGGGCTTCATTTGTTGCCACATTTGTATGATCTCGGTTCCCCTCCAGGTATCCAAAAAATTTCTTCGACTTGCAAAAGGTATGATGTCTTAGCAGTTATTGTAATGCATGTTGATGATGACATTTTGAAAGTTATTAATCATTTTGATTTCCCTTATACTCTTTGGATTAAAATTTGGGAGATATATGGAGATCCTAATACTCGGCCATTCCCAGATGATCATATTTCATAATGTGTCATGCCTCTTCATTTTTCATATAGGATACCCTATGATCATGGTACTATGCGGGAGTTTGAATATTTGGAATAATTTGAATCTTCATATGAGGATAACAAGGGTTCTTCAGATGCTCCTTCTTCTCCATCAAAGATAGTTGTTGTTCCTTCACCTTCAGTGATTCCTTGTGTTGAGTCATTAATTGAGGCTCCCATCATTCCCATTTAGCAGGACCATTCATCTTCTGTTGGTGATTCATAGAGACCTTCCAGTGATTCATTCCAATAGATATCTCATTATCTTCCTGATTGGGATTCCTATTTATCAAAAAATGCATCCTTGTTTGTGGAGTCTTGCATTTTAGTTTTGGAGGACACATTTGAGGGGTTATATCTCCTCTTTGATGACAATCATTGCATAACTATTGTCAATCCATATTTGTCATTGGATCTTATCCAACATCAATTTCAATATAGTCCTGGTTTGTCACCTTCTTCTTTGATTGGGCATGTACCTAATTTGATTGTGGCATCTTTATCTTCAATGGATAAGGAGACACATGATCAACTTTCAGAGACATCATCATACATCTTTATGCTTATTTCTTTCAATTCCTATCTGGAATGGGAAGCATTCCTGCATTTGTACTTGGTTTTATTTCTTCTGAAAGGGAGACAAGTTGTTTGTCGACATTGGATCATGTTTTATCTTCAAGCGCTTACCATTTTTGCAAGTGATTACACATTGTGGGGGGCCTACATAGTCTCTCTATTTCCCTCTTATGGGGGATATTGATTGCAATATATCTATGTGATGGATGGTGTACTTTGGGGTATCATGGAGTCCTCCATCCTTCATCACTTATGTAACATGACCATTGTTATACACAACAAATTTCCTAAGTTTTAACCTCAAGTAAATAGATTAAGCATCTAACCAATAAGAGAAATAAAAAATTTATTTTCGAAACTATAAAGATAGCATGCACATTTGAAATAAATATCTTTCCAAAATTTTCCATTGTATTATATCAAAGTATTACAACTTTCCAAAGTAATGATTACATAGTACATGATAACATAATATCATTTCTCTTTTTATAATCTTTCCATCATAATGGATACAAAATACATAAATAAGGCTTTGTGAAGCTTACTGGCAATAGATGTCTGAATGGTCTAGTTGCCCTCTATCAAATCTTGGTCAGCTTCTGATGAGGAGAAGCAACACTCAAGCACTTTTCCACCAACCTTGGAATAACTATGGTCCATCGCACAAATATCAAACTAATAGATGGCCCTACCCTTGGGCGAAGAGATTGGTTTGGTAACCTCATAATAATTATTGACCTTTTATGAGCTTGGTGTTGTGTCCTACATATCTAGATCTATAACACAATGGCTACAACCTACATATATGGCATTACTCTACCTAGTATGTAAACCTGGATCATAGTGAACTAACAGTGTAAACAGTGGAAACTTTCACTATTTTGGCCAAAGTATTCATCACTCAATACTTCGAGAGGATATCATATACTTCACTCACCTTCCTAGCTCGATTTGTATTGACCATTCATAATATATACATAGGCTATCCCCTTTACTGGATTATCATAACTCCATGAATAACCTATTACCTCTATGTTTAAGTAGCTTATCTACTAAGTAAATCATAGTAACTCTAAGACTCAACTAGTTTAAATATTAGCTATGAAATTTGTATCCTCAATATAGTATTTACTCCCTCTATATCCATCCATTCCTTATTATGAAATATGTACAAACACTTCAAGCAATATAGATCCTTATACTAAGTAATACAAGCGATCTTTCCATTCCACTTAAGATTAAAATAGTCTTTTCCTATAAATATATGTTATAATCATCCAATCAAAACAATTAATGACTCACAATCATTCCAAACATAAAAAGTATAAAACAGTAGAAATCAACATACCTATTTATGCAATGCTCCAATTGATTGTACTAGATTCCTATCTCGGCCCTCTCTCAATTCAGTATGCAATTTCCCAAATAAACCTTCTCATTTTCCACCAAAATATCACTCTCAAATTCTTCTCACAACTCTCAAATCTCACTCAAATTAGAAATTCAGATTATAGCCACTCAGAAAAATCACAGTAAGAATGAAAAAACTATGCATCCCTACTGAGGTTGAGAGAACCTTAATTTGTACATGGGTACCTACAATGGCCTTGTAGTCAAGACCCATCTTTGCATCTTTCTTGTATCATTTGTATAATAATATTCTCCCTAAGTTGCACTTAAGGGGGGGTGTTGGTGTGAATATATGTCTTGTACCTAGTAATTTATCTTATTGGGGACTTATGGGACTTATTCACATGTTAAATTTACTTAAGATATAAGTGTAAAGGAGGGGGACCAACCACACCCAGGCTCCAGGTCACAGAGAGCCGAGAGTGAAAGGTTGCCCTAGACTACCTCAGGTTGGACAAATGTTTTTGGTCAAGGATAGAGAATGAAGAGCACTCTCAGGTGCTTCTATCACTCTACTTATAACCCAAGAGTTTTGATGGTGCTAAACAAGCAGGCTTCTAGAACCCCAACTGTACCTCAAATAGCTCTCTGCTAGAGGACATCAGCACGGGTTAGGGACGATAGTAGGACACATTGGCATCTATCTAGGGCATTGGCATCTGTATGACCAAAAAGTGTAAAAGCATATTACAATCCACAAAAACCTACTAACGGTCTCACAAATAAGGTTTAAAGTACTAATTGAAATAATAACTAATGAAATGAGTAAAATAACTAGAAAGATGATGTAGAAGCAACATAAAGCAAACATGATGAAGATTAACTCATGAGGAGTCCAATTCACAAGCAAGATCCACATGAATGCGTACCTACACACAACCAAGAGAGGAAAAATGATGGGGTTGTATAGGGGTTTGTCGTTGTCAAACCCCCGCTTTGGTGTTTCCACCTCCACGGATAGCCAGATAGAGAGATAGGAAATATGATCAAGCGAGCAATAGAAAAAATACTGAACGATAGAAATAACACTATGCTACATAAACCAAGTGACAATATTATGAAAATGGAGAAATGAAACAATATCACCTTCTCAATCAAGGTGCCCTCTAGCACGTAGAGGAGGATGCAAGCTTGGTAAGGTCTAAGTTGTCGCAACAACGAAGAAGAAATCCCATAGGACACCAAGTCACAACTCCAAGGGTGGCAAGAGTGCATCAAGAAGTGGAGAAGACATGTAGGAGCTCAAAAATTGTGAAGCGAGATCAAACCAGCATGTGAGATTATGAAGAATATGGGATAATAATGAAAGATGGGCATTTGAAGAAGATTTGAGGGAACGAGTCATTCTCAGGTCATCTGGAAGGTGCAAAGGTGTTACACTTCATTGCCAATGGAGAATGTAACGTCTTTGCAGATTCTAGAGGTAGGAATCTGTTAGGGATGGTAGCACACTACGTAGACATCCACTCATTGCGTGCACGTCCCCAACAGATATTCCCCTATCGACACTAAAAACAAGCACCAAGTGGATGGGGTATGGAATGAGAATGTGGAATTACTTGGTCGGATTTGATTTTCTAAGGTTGAGGATGTAAAATGGGAATTTGCGAGAGGGATGTAAATTCACTCCTATACAATAAGATTCCTTTTAGAAGTCTTAGTTGGCTATTCTAGAACTTATCTTATCTAGATTTTAATGTTTGATTCCTAGGTACTTAGGTTGTTAGTTGTCACAAGTCATAGGATTAAGACACATGTCATAATCATGTTCAATCCTATTCCTCACCTTTCCTATATAAGCGAGGTCATTGTAAACTTTGTACTATACTTCATACCTCATCATCATTTTGATGGGTTTTAATATAAAGAAAGCTCATATTTTGCATGCCCTCTTGTAGAAGGTTTTCATTGTTTTTTCAAGTGGCTTTGGGTATAAAGATAATCTACATCTCTTACACGATGCACTTTGACTCCAAGAACATTGGAGGGTACGGTGTTGGTATTATCAACAGTGGTGAAAGAAGGTAGGAAAGGACCAGTGTCTACTATATGCACAAAAACTCCTGGAATTAGAATATACAACTGTGTACCATTAATTTCCAAGTGGACATGGAGTTACCCAAGATAAAATTTTATGAGGGGATATTGGTCTCTACCGAGTTAACTATCCCTTGAAGCAACTCGAGACCTATGTGGTCTCAAATAAGCAAGTCTCTCAAACCACAAATGGTAGGAGAAACTTAAGTGTATGTATCATATTTTCTTAGAAAATATTCAAACTCTTTTAACCTCTCATCCAAAGACGGGACTTGCTCAAAAGGGACCTTGAGAGCATACTCATGATCTATGGGAGAAGAAGATCCAACAGCAGTGCTCAATTGACAATTTTCTTGAAATTTTGTTAATGGATGATCAAAATCAAAAGGAGGAGAATAACCAGGTAAAAGTCTTGTAGTGAACTGATCAAACTCAAGACTGGAACGAGGTGGACTAAACTATCTCCTTGAACCCATATCTAGATTGTAATAATTTATTCTAACTATGTGTCCAAAATTAGTAGACTGGGTTGTGAAACTCATAAAAGTATCACGAAAATTGACACCCCCATTAAATTCGAATGTTCCTTGACTACCTCAAGGAAAAAAGCTCGGGTGACAAAATTGAAAGACAAGGGAGATTGCTTATATTTTATGTTTTGTGATGAATTAAGAGATAAGAGTTTTAAGGACCAAAAGAGAACGCTTCAGAGGTATCGTGAGAGAATAACAGGCTCTTGACCAAGAACGACAACATGGTGCATAAACATCCTCTTAGTGTGTTGTAGTCTCGTACGAATTGAAAACATAATTTGTTAACAAAGATGACAAAGAGCCAACTAACTATTAAGTGACTAAAATCTTAAATAAGTGCTAAACTAACAGAATAATAGAAATAATAGAAAAAGAAATAACATGCATAGATTAAATGAAATGACAAGGTGGAAAATAAAAGAATAACTCACAAGAAGTTCACGTAATGAAGCTTCCTACAATGTAACAACTTTAAAACCTGCACACATAGAAACGAGAAAATTATTGGTATTATTTTAGGGGCTTGCCTTAGTCAAACCCTCACATAGGTGTTCCCACCTTCACAAACAACCAAGTAGATAGATAGACGAAATAAAATAGACAAGTTGAAGGAAATAGATAGATGTGACAAAGATGTAAATAAACAAGATAGAACTACAACATGCTATCAAAATAAATGATAATGTAATGAGAAAGGATGTATTTACCCTCCCTTTAGCAAGCTAGTGAAGTTGAAAGGAGAGTATGTAACACCCGAAACGTGCCAAGAGAACTAAAGTGTTGGTGTAGAGAGCCAAGATGTGAGAGAGCTTGCAAGAAAATGGTGTAGAATGAGAATGAGAGTGAAAGAATGAGCTAGAGAGAATATAATGGATAAAATGAAAGACAAATTGAATAGAATTCAAGAATGAGAGGTTAGAATGGAGAAAAGGCATGTAAATGGGTGTTTTCAGCACGTTTGCAAGTTGTAGGGACATTACAATTTATAGGCATATAGGAAATGCAACTCCTCAATGACTATGCAGGAAGGAATATTTTTGGGGCGTTCACATGGCACACAGATAGCAGCACAACATGTAGTCATCCATGATAAAAATTTCCTTAAACAACCAAAAATGAAAGGGTTAATGTCAAGATTAAGGTTAGGTGAAGGGGACATTGTATTGTCGAATTTAATTAGGCTAAAGGGGAGCTTATGAAATTTGAAATTGCATAGGGAGAAATTGTAACATGCCAATTGTTCTACCAAAAGATTTACTATGTTTCGAACCCCCAAAAGATAAATTGTTGACAATATTAGCCATAAAAAAAATTCTTTACTTATCAAGAATAACATGCACATTTAAAACAAATAACTTTTCAAACTTTCCCATTGCATTTTATTCAAAGTATTACAACTTTCCAAAATGATTTCATATTTCATGATTACATTTCATGTTTACAATTTCTCATAGGAATAGTTACATACAAGCATATAAGTAGCTCTTATGAGCTTACCAACATCAAGTATGTCTGAGAAATCCCCCTACTAAATCTTGGTTGCCAACTAATGAGGAGAAACATCACTCAAGTGATTTTCCACCAACCACAGACTTTAATGCGATCCCCCACACATCTTCCACATATGGTAAATGGCCCTCCCTTTGACAGAGAGATTGGTATGGTAACCTCATAATAACATGACCTTTACTGAGCTTGGTGTTGTGTCCTATATTTCTAGATCTATCACATAGTGGCTACAACCTACCATATGACACTACATGTCTAGTATGTAAATTGGATCACAGTGAACTGACAGTGTAGATAGTGGCAACCTACACTACTTTGGCCAAAGTATTCATCGCCCCTAATTCAGAGTGGACGTCACATGCTTACCCACCTTCCTAGATTGATTTATAATTGACCATTCATATACTATGCTTAGGTTATCCCCTTTCACCATGGATTATTCTTAACCCCAGGAATACTTAATATCTCTTACATGAAATCAAAACACTTTTAACAAGAACTCATGCAAATCCTACATTTCAATTCTGCAAAACATTGCCTTCATAGGTTCTAACACA
This sequence comes from Sequoiadendron giganteum, assembly GCA_007115665.2. Lineage (NCBI taxonomy): Eukaryota > Viridiplantae > Streptophyta > Pinopsida > Cupressales > Cupressaceae > Sequoiadendron > Sequoiadendron giganteum. Next base: position 617,835,243 of record CM021109.1, on the reverse strand, counting down.
ATATAGTATATTATATTACCATAGATACCTATTCCATAATATGGTATACATGGTAAATTCAAAACATGCAAATACATTCCATATCTAAATTCTTCATAAATCTAACACATACAACTAATTTGAAGACATGCATATCAAGATAACAATTCACCATTTTCCAATCAAGCAAAAAAAAGACACTTAATCATTTCAAAGCATTTAAGCATAAATAATAGAAATTAACATGCCTATTTACGCAAGCTCCAACTGAAATATTTGGATTCCTAGCTTGGCTTCTTCCAAAATCAGCTTCAACGCTTAACTCTACCTATTTCTCAATGCTCTTAGCAACCTCTCTCAAAATCACTCAAATCCTCTTCCAAAAATCACTCTAATTCCCTCACAAAATCACTCACACTCATAGTTGCAGAATAACTAAATGAAATAGCAGCAAAATGAAAGCATATGTGTGTCCCAAATGAGGTGAAAGCATTCCTGTTTATAAAAAAATATGAGTATCTGCAACCTACAAATAAGCTATGCAAGGTGACACTTCTCACTTTAAAAGTTTGACTTAGAAATGCAAAAAGAAAGCTGGCAACTTGAATCAATGCAAAGAAAACACACACTTAGTCAAGTGAATGAGTCACACTATTCCAATGAGCAACAAGAATGACAGTTAGAAATGCAAGGTATTTGTTCCCTACGAGTCAACTTGTATAGACAGCCGCATTTTGACCATTTCCATGCATTCTCAAATGCTTCACATTTTGGAATCCAATAGACTTCTAATCAACTCATATTGTTCGTAGCTTAGCACCACATTATGTTATTCACACCACATAATATAGTCATTGTTTTCTTATTTGACTTAGTCGACTTGCTTTCAACACATGAGCATTCACATTTATTTTGCCTTTGACAAAGTCTCGACAACGTTTATTCACATGTTGGAGTTATTAGAGACTATGTGCATCTTACATAGTGCTATCCATATGTATATTCTTTGCACTTTAAATGCTTAACACATTATTCCCTATATATTTATGTGTTGTTTTAAGCGCTAGGTAAAAGCACAAACCTATGTCACACTTTCGGCCTAATAAATAGTTCTGAGCAAACTAATTTCAGCCGGAAATGTTTCAGCAGCATATGTTTCGACCAAAACCATGTGGCGTCTACGTGGCACACATGGTTTCAGCCGAAACAAAAAAAAATTTAAAAAATCTCCTTGCCAACTTTACAATCGGCTTTCAATTTGGCTTATTATATGTGAAGGGGTTTCTATCGGAAGGGTTTCGGTTGAAACCCTTCTGATAGAAACCCTTTCAGTCGGAACTGTCTAGTTGGCATCCTAGTTGGCAGCCAACTCAACATTTTTCAAAAATTTTAAAAACTTTCAACTTTAACTAAGTATTTCTCCTATCAAAATAATTTTTTTGCAAAAAAGAAAAATACCCTTTTGTAGAGCTCAGAGTGAGGAATCCAAATATATAATTTTTTAAATAGTTTTATTATTTTTAATATATGTTATTTTTAAAATAATGCAAGTAGGTTGTTAAAATTAAAAAAGAGGTTGATTAGAAATTAAAAAATTAATAGTAAAAGAGAGTCTTCTTCAGAAGGGTATAATTTATTTTTTGAAAATGATTAAAAAAAATTGAAAATAGTTGACGGCCCCTGAAAACTGTCAAATTCTGACATGTTTGACTTTAAAACGTTATTACAAGAAAAATATACATCAAAATTTGATTGTTTTTTTTTTCATACAATAGATATTGAAGTTACCTATTTAGACAAAAAAAAATAGGGAGAAATGAAGTTTTTTTCAATTTTTTTCTTGGTGGCCTGTGAAGTCACTCTCTTCTGAAATTTTCAGCATTCGAAAAATTGTCTTTAAATTGAAAAAAACATAATGAATTTTTTTTTTAAATTACAAGAATAAACTTCATCAAAATTTCTACATTTCATTTGTTTACACCATTTTGAAATTCAAAACATAAAAACCACTTTTATGTGGTCGAAGTTCATAATTTTTTTTTGTTGCCGGTCGATTCCTTTATAAAGTGTGACATAGGTTTGTGCTTTTACCCCGCTATACTAATGTTTATGTGTTGTGCACTATTCATAGTATAAGCTTTGTTTAAATATTATGTGCTACATTGATAATTCAACGCTATCATGCATTTCAATATGTGTATATAATATTTTATATATATCATATATGTGTATATAATATTTTATATATATCATAATATATATATGTGTGTGTATATATATATATATGTATATATATATTTATACATATATGCCAAAATATATTTATTGAATACTTCATTCGATATTAGAATGCATATATTCACATTATCATTTTCCATAAACCATAATTGTATGCGTATACACACACATATATATGTATATTGGCATACGTGTATGGGTGTTTTCGTCGCATTGATACATACATATATATTAATGTGTATATATGTATATGCATATATTATATATACCATTGCTACCAAAATCAATCACATATATTGATGAACATATCGACTGATATATATATATATATACATGAAGTATATATCACTTTGTCCTTTGGATATTCCCATGCATATGGGTAAACCATTCATGAGCATACATGGGTACATCTACCTACGTGTACTCATGTGTGTATTTACTCATGTGTATGAGTCTATCTCTGATATGTACATGTATGCATATATATACATTTTATGTATATATGTCTCGTTGACTAACAAAGAACACTTAAGGAATAATTCACTCACACAAAAGAGACTTAAACATTTATTCCAACCATGAAAACTCCCCATGAAAATCATAACCTTTTCTAATACAAACATAACCTAAAGGATAACTTACCTTTTAACAAACTATCGACTCGACTTGACCAACTAGTAGTGAGTGTGTGAAAGCTCAGTTTAGGTCTTTATTAAAGGTTACCCAACCAAGTTCTTCTCCTGAGTGATACTTCCCCTCCCTTTCAGAGGCTTGAACATGTGCCTGCATTCAACTCAACACATTTGCAATGGTAGTTAGTCGTTCACAATATAATAATTTGCATCAAATAATTCAGTCATAATTCATTATCAACATTCATTCCTCATATTTTCTTCATTATAAAATATTAAATCAAATTAACATTCATTCAAAATTTTCCCAATACTACACATAAGTAAAGTACAAACACATGTATTTCAATCAAAATTACAAACACACTCATATATTCAAGTATTTTTATCCAACATAGTGATAGTAAATAGGTAAATACACATGGGGTGTAACAATAATTTTTGACATTACAATTATATTTTAAATATTGGTAATCTTTAGGGGTTTATAGGTTAATAATTTACTTGTTTGTGTATAAATTTTAGTAATGGATACAATGTCTTAAGTTGAGTCTATGTATAAATAGGAAGTTTTCAAAGTAATATGAATATAAACATGAATACATATATTTTAGGTTTTTCAGTAATGCTAATGAATAATAGAGAAAACAAAATTGGCATATGGTAAAGGTTATAAGTTTTGTCTTATAGAATTAAGTTTCATGAATTAAAAGTCAGGACAAGTGTGTATTGTTAGACATGTGCAAGGAGAATTTTAAATATTGGCTAATATGAAAGATAAGAAAGCCTAATCATTAGGCTTTGATACCAAATATGATCTCACTATTTCCCAAATAGATAAATTTAAATCCATTTTAACTTATTCAACAAATAAAGATGTTTATTATTTAAAACAATAATAATTAAACTATGCAGTAGCAAATATTATTAGTATTAATATGTAACAATAACTTGATGATCAAAATATTTATAAAATTTATAAGCAATAATTAAATCAATTAAATATTTAAATTAATGAGTGCAAATAAAATTTATTAACACATATTTTTAAATCACAAAGAGATTGTTATTCGACACTCAAAGGAATAGTTATTGGTCTAGGCTCTCCATGGCAAGGAAGCATCCCTAGAGGAAACTAGTTCTTACACATAATCCAACCTGTCTCATGGCAAAAATAATCCTAGGTGTACGTTGTACCCCGATTGAACACACATTGTGTGCCCCTTGTCCAAATGCCTCAATGACAACCAATGAGCCTAACCTCCACTCCTTTTTTCCCTCTCCATTTTTTTCTCATTTTTCTCTTCTCTTCTTGAATGTTATCCATGCCCCTTTCCAAGTCTCACATAAATGATTTATATAATATTTAAGGGGTGGTTTCCAAACCATCACACTTTTTCACAAAGGTTTCCTTTTAATAATTATTTAAATTAATAATCATTCTTCCCATTTTTAAAGAGTGTTTATACATATTCTTTATTAATCTCTCTTTTAGCCAAAGGATCATAATATCCTTTATTTTCTATCACCCTTTTAATTCGAAAGGGTCATTTCATAGTTTTCTCTTCTCTTGGAGAAAAAATCATGTAACACTTTCCAATGTATCCTCACACATATGTGAGAAGACATTTGTCTTTGGCCCCTCTTCCCCATATAGATATCCCCTCCTCAACCCTTGGATTTGGTCAAATAAATCCAAGCCATCTATTTTTCTTTAATACAAGCCCCTCTCCAAAGTGCATCAATATAATGATGACACTTTTCATCCTCTCCTTGCTCCAATTCTCTCATGAATCCTCCACCATTGATATTGAAATCTACTCTCAATTGTCCATCCTCCATCCAAGAAATATATTTAAGAGAGGCTTGTCCCTCTCATTTTACTATTCACTTTCATCCCAAATTCATATCATTAGTTTTTTAAGTAACCTACATTCTTCCATCATTTATCAGATTAATCTAGAGCACATCATGATGGTTGGGAGGTCCATCTCTCAACACTTGGGTTCACTCCTCTTATTGCTCAATATAGGGAGCATTGGAGAGCAAGGTAGAGATTGTTTGTTTACATTTAATCTTTATTGCTCCCCTTTTTTTTAATTGTTTTCAAGAAAAACATAATATTTGATGTGGATCATAAAGGTTGGCAATAAAATAGATTTGAAATAGATCCATGTGATGACAACAACAACTTGGCCAAAGTTAGGATACTAGTAATTAGATTTGGTAAGCTATGGATGGATGAAATATTGTTAGTTGTAACCAAATTTACTTGTAATTATTCTAGCATAGATAGGATAATGCGATGAGATGACAAATTTTTGTGGACTTTCACAAGCTCAATAAAATTAATATCAAGGACACATTCTTATCCTCTTTATTGATGAAATTTTAGATGAGTTGTATTGGGATTATTTCTTCTCCAATCTTGAATTATAATTTATCTAAAATAAAAATTTCTTATGAGATGAAAAATATCCCTGAGACAAATTTCCCCTCATGACTGTCATTATGATTTTTTGTGATGCCATTTGGAATGCACCATACATGTTCTAGGGTTTAATGAACACAAAAAAAATCCATCCTTTGGAATTCATATTTTTCTTCTTTGATGACATTCTTATCTACAATAATAAATTGGAAAAACATCACATTCACTTGGATGAGACCCTAAAAATTCTATAAAAAAATGGTTATTTGCAAAGCATTCCAAACATATATAATCTCAGTTGAAGGTGTTAAGGTTGTTCCCAATAAAAATGAGGTGTAAATTTGGTCCAAACTACAAAATCTTAAAAGTATTTAAGATTTTTTAGGTCTTAGAAGCTAATATTACAAAAAAAAATCAGACTATGTTAAAAGTATAACCCCTCTAATGAAAATTTTAAGAAAAATGTATTCATGTGGTCTTAAGTAGAAAATTATTTTGACCTTTTCGAACATACCATGTGTACCACACTAGAATTCTCCATGTGATATTTCTTAAAACCATTTTTCATATGCCTTAAAGGTTGGGATTGTGGTTGTATTGGTGCAAGGAGGTGATATTCACTAGAAAAGGAACCTGTGGATATAAATTTAGTCAAATTTATCAACAAGAAAGAAATATTAGCTATTATTCATGTTGTAGATCATTGATGGCCATGTCTTTTGGGACAACGTCAAGACAAATCATCATAGCCTCAATTATTCCTCAAGGAATGATGAGCCTCTTTCTCATAACAATGGAAATGGATCACTCAATTATTAAGCCATGATTATGAAATCATTTAGAAAAAGGAGAAGTATATTGTGGTGGTATATGTCTTCTCTATTAAATTTGAATATTGGGGGACATTATGCAATATATCCTACCAAATCTAGATTGGTTGCAAAAATCCCAACAAGAGTCACAATAAGATGCATAGGCTCAACAACTTAGTCATTAGATAGAAACCAATCACACAACTAAACTTAGATATATTTGGGATGGTCAACACATACATTACAATGGGAAAATTATGCTTTATGTAAATTCTACCATTTAAGAAATTATTATAATAATATCTACCCCTTCCAAAGGGAAATCAAGATAATTGAAGACATATGAACAAATAAAATAAACCTTCTTTTTGGATGGCATGAAACATGATATTGAAATTTTATTACAAATGTGATACATGCAAATTATTTCAAAGGATAAACCATCTAAACTTAGGGCACTCTATAACCATTACTAGTTTCTATTAAGGGATTGCCTAAGTTAGGAGGAAAATAAATCTTTTTTGAGATGGTTGATTATCTCTCTAATTATTCCCATTATTTTTCATTGACCCATCCTTATAAAGCCTCTATTATTGTCCAAGTCCCCTTAAATAAATCTTTTACCTCTATGGTATGTCTACTTCTGCTATTTGATATCACAACCCCACCTTCACTATTAAATTTTGGTAGAAATTGTTCAAGTTGCAAGGAATATAATTGAAAACAAGCTTGACATATTACTTCCAAACTAATGGCTATCATAAATAATAAATAAAAAAATGGAGACTTGTTTACTTTTCTTTTGTTTATAATAACATAATCATTGGGCTACATACCAACCCCTCATGGAATGATGGTACACCGCCTCTTATAATTCTTCCACTAAGATGACATTATATGAAGCTATGTATGGCCAACCTCTATCATCTCTCAAATCATAACTTGTATTCTATTATAAGGTTCAAGTTATTGATTCAACTCTTAGCCATCGAGAATATCTCCTCTAAAATATCAAGCACAACTTGGACCTATCTTGATAACCATATAAAACAATAGGCAAATCAAAACCATTATGATTGTACATTCACTAAAGTGGACTTAGTCTCCATGCACCTTCAACCATATAAATAGACATCATTATATCTCACATACAAAATAAAATTTATCACTAAAATTGTATTGACCTTTCTAAATACTACAATAGATTGGTGAAGTCACCTACAAGTTGGATCTCTCTCCACCCTCCAAGATGCATCTTTTTTTCCATGTCTCATATTTGAAGAGGTTTCTTGGATGTCATGTTCACATTTAGTCACTGCTTCTTGAATTAGATGGTAAAGTTTACATCATCCTCAAATTTGAAGCTATTCTCCGTCATTCACATCAATTTTATAATTACTCCACCATACACCTATATTCTGGTTTAGTGGCGATGATTGTAGCTTAAAGACACAACTTTGGAATCTTCCACTAGCTCTAATAGTAGCTTGGACCATAGTCCAAACCTCTAGGACAAGTATTTTTAAAGAGGGAGGGCATGTTAAGACTCTTACATCCTAACCTTTTATTATTATCATGGTCACTATAATAACCATAGTTTAATTATGTGGTTAATATTGCATTATGTGGACTTATCCCACTTGCATCATATGAAGTTGTGATAGTGTAATGCGTTCATATTAAGTATGTGGATTTATCCCATATGGGTTGTAACCCACAAGTCACTTTTTGATGCTTATATATTGGTAATGTAATGAAGAGAAGATTAGTAGGGAAATATATTTTGTATTGGAAATTTTATCTTAAGGAGGTTGTCACCTTGAATATGCTTGGGGTACTTGTTTCATTCTCACAAATATACTCATATTTGTGGCTCTTTTTTAAGAATCTTATATTTTTCACATGTTATTACTTTTTTTATAAATATTTTGTAGGTAAGTTCATGCTATAATCCTCAATTGCAATATAATTTGTAATATATGTTAAAGAGGATTGTGTAACGATGTGAAAATCCTTTCATATTGTTTGTGTTGTGATACGCGAGGTTAATTGTGTGAGGAAGGCACACCCTTATAGATTGTAACTTGGGTGAATGAAGGAGGGTTCCTATAATTGAAGAGATTAAGTGCTAATAAATTTTGTTCAACTTTGATGGCTTCTAGAGTTAGGTAGAAAATGAATGATATAGTTCAAACATGACTTGCTCTTGGATAATTGGCACACAATTTTATATGAAAAATCAAGATAATATTTTTTCTATTTATAAAAAAGGGGGTAATTTTTTTATTGAAGTATCTAGAAGCAATACTTAGAAAGCCAAGAGTCAACAAGGGTTCCCCAAGGGAACCCCAAACAAAACCAATTACATATTCCTATCTTCCAAAATAACCTTTTCCAAATCCACTAACTAATTCAAAGGCAAAAGACCCCAATATCTAACATCCCACCCCTCCTCATGCTCTGAATCCCACTTGGCTATAAGGCAATATGCCGCTCTATTCCACTCCCTAGGAATATGACGAAAGGAGATAAACTCAAAAGAAATACACAAGCTCAAAACCTACTTAACCACCAAATCCAATTGTCATCTAGCTCCCTCTAACCTTTGATCATTTAGCATATCCACAACAATATATGAATAAAATTCATAAATAATCTATCTCCAACCGAGGGAGAACTCTCTTTCCACCACATGAGGAATTGCAAGGGCCTCCATAAGATTATTGGTTTGTTTCCATTTATACACATAAAATAAAAACACCATACCTACTCCACTATCTCTATCAATGCCACCAATCCCTGCATGTCTAGGGTTCCCCCTAGAGGAACCATCGGTATTCACCTTTAGGATACCACTAGGCAAGGTACTCCACTTACCCTCCCATTGAATTTTCTGATTGGTATGATGAGGTCTTCTACCAATAGGGGAACCCAACCCACCAACCTCCAACTTCAAGTTCCTTATGATAGTCACATCACTAGGATCCATAGTATCAAATAAATCACATTTTATAGAAATGGTCTCCTAGACCCTGTTAAGGATCTTTTGCCATAACTAAGCCACCACCATTTGTACAACTTGAAATATCCTTAAATTCCTTTACAACCACATATTCTAGATAATAAAAGTGGGGAAAATAATCCAATAAATCTTAAGAAAAGAGGTATGAGCATGAGGTCTACCCATACTATCCTAGAAATCAACTAAAGAAGAGGAATACACACAAGCATGGTTCCAAGCCTCCCACTATAAGTTCCAAATATCCCAACAAAAAAGCACTGGAAGAACGAATTAGGGGAATCTTCTTCACTAATCTTACAAAAAACATAGATAGAAAGGCCTTGAAAGCCTCTCTTCTACAAATTATCGCAGGTAAGGCATCTATTCTAGACCATCAGCCATAAGAAGAAATTACATTTAGGTTAGGAAAATTTGTTCTAAACCTTCTTCCAACAAGGCACCTTGACCCTCCCATAGACCTGTCTATCCAACTCTAAGTAGCCCGAGGCAATTGAATTTTTTTCCTTTCAAATCAAGGCCACAAGCCAAAATATCCCTCCTAGAAAGGAAATTACACAATCCATTAGCCAAAATCCTAGCAAGCTCTTGACAAGCCTCCTTAATGCCACCTGACAACCATTCCTATGGAACCTTCTAGCGTATCACCTCCATTTGACCCAAATCTTGAACCGTTTTAAAATCCTCCACCTTACTCCAACTAGCAACAAGAAAATTGATACAAAGAGGCTATAAATGAGGAAACATATTCAGGATGGGGGGATGCCCATCCCATGAATCATTCCAAAAGAGGACATCAAATCCCCTATTGCAAATGCAATAGAGACTCTTCTTGATAATATTTTCCCCTCTTTTGAGAGTATCCCAGATCATGGACCCCTTCCTTGAAAGGCAATATCGAGGAACATCCACAAAAATCACCCCTAGAAGATACTTAAGAGTGAGAATTCTAGCCCAATCTTGATCTTGGAAAGTGCACCAATGCCAACATAACTTAGCAGCTAAGACCCGACCATTCAAACCCATTGGCTTGAGCCCAAGACCACCATCCTACTACAGCCTGCACACAAAATCCCACTTCACAAGGCTCCATTTTGAAGAAAAACAATTACCTGCCCAAAGAAATTGATGGGCAAGGGCATCAAACTCCTTAACAAAGCATGGGGGAACGACTTGCACAAAGCATTTGTAAATAGGAAGGGCTTGGACAACTAACTTCAAAAGAGTCACATGTCCTACCAGAGAAAGCCACTAACAATTCCAATTACTAACCCTCCAACGAAACTTATCCAAAACATCTTGCCAAAGATCTCGACGATGAGACCCCACCGAGATGGGAACCCGAAGATAAGATAATGGGAGAGAGCCAATCTAAAATCAGAGAATCCGAGCAATCCTGCTTTGAATAAGATGAGGAGTATTAAAGAAGAATATTGAAGACTTTCCCTCATTGATCTTTTGACCAAAAGCAACCAAGATGTCCAAAGTCTTCCTTAAATTCACTGCTTCCTAAATCTTGGCCATACCCATCAAAATTGTATCATCCACAAACTATAAGTGAGAATGAGGAGACACCCTACCACCCCAAATCCAACCTTGAATCAATCCTTGATTAACCTGAGATTTAATAGACCTTTCCAGCCCCTCAACCATAATAATTAATAGGTAAGGAGAAATAGGATCCCGTTAGCAAAGACCCTTGGAAGAACCAAACAACTTTGAAGGATCTCCATTAAAAGGATATAAAAGGAAGTAGAAGTAACACAACTCATGACCCAATCAATCCACGCTTTGCCAAATTCAAAGGCTTGGAGAATTTTTTGCAAGAAGGCCCATCTAACCCTATCATAAGCCTTAGCCATATCAAGTTTGATGAACATGGCTTTCTCCTTGGAAGTCACTGTGGAGTGAATAGCCTCAGTAGAAATCACAACCCCATTCAAAATTCGCCTCCCATCAACAAAACTAACTTGTTCTTTAGAAATCAAAGAGTGTACCCAAGGTTTGTCTCTCAACAATCAATGTAGTAATATTTTTGTAAACCACATTATAGAGAGAAATAGGTCTAAAGTGATCCAGATAATTGGCTCCTTTCCTCTTGGGAATAAGAACCAAAAATGTAGAATTCAAAGCACATAAAATTTTCTTATTGTTGTGCAACTCCTAAACCACCTCGAGGAGGTCCAAATTGATAATTCCCCAAAAATCTTGGAATAATTCAATAAGAAAGTTGTTTGAACTTGGGGCTTTACCTTTTTCATTTGGAACATAACCCCTTCCAATTATGATAGTTAGATAGGGTGAATGAGATCCAAATTCATCTAATTAGAAACTAAGGGGGAATGCAATCCAAAATAAGGTTCTCCTCACCACAAGCTGAGAGAGTCCTCGATAAATAGCTCTGAAAAGAAGCAGGGAGCCTCCCTAGAAATATCACTCCTAGAAGCAAGTTTCACCCCTTTCGGCGACACCAGCGAGGGAATAATATTTCCAATCCTTCCAGATTTAATAAAGTTATGGAAAAAGGTAGTATTTTGATCCCCTTCCTGAAGCCAATCCACTTGAGAATTTTTCTTCTAGAAGATCTCCTCATGCAACTCCCATTCCTCAAGCTTCTTAACAATTGTAGCCTCCTTCCTAAGCAAAACATTTTTAAGACCATGATCCTGGATCTAGCGAGTGCTAGTGTCTAAGCTATCTTGAGTCGATAATTTGTTGAAGTGAAGGTTGCCAAATAATTGCATGCTCCACTTCTTGATTCTATACTTCGCATATTGTAATCTCTTGGAAAAGGAGTACATAGACCTACCGTGATCAAGCTTCCCTAGAAGCCACCAACCACTCATAAGATCATGAAGACAGGGATCCTGCAACCACGTTAGTTGGAACTTAAAGGGTGGGTTCTTAGAAGCTATAAATGAAACAGTAGAAAGCTTAATCGACCAATGATCAAACCATTTCTAATTCAAAATCTTAGAGTTGGCGGTCCACCTATCTCCAACCCAAAAGCAAGAGACGAGAGATTTATCAAGCCTCTTAGAGAAAGCATTATCACCACACCTCCTATTATTCCAAGTGAAAATCCCATTACTTGGCTTCACATCAACTAAATTTAGGAGCTCTATATTATCCCTTAGAAGGTTAGTTGATGAATCAAGCTTGACATTCCTGCCAAGTTTTTCCTCAAGGAAAACAACTGCATTAAAGTCCCTAGCTATGACCCACAAGAGAAAGGGAGCCAAAGACCGAATATATCTAACATGAAACCACAACTGCGCTTTACCAATAAGATAGAAGGAGCGTAAACATTAGTAAAGAGGAAAGTTTCACCTGTATCTGAACTAGAAGCAATCACAAACATAAAAGAGTGACTCAAACTCCACCAGAGGGGAACAATATTCCTTGGATCCCAAAAACAAGCCACACCACCAAAATTGCCATGAGCCCCAATACACTAACATGAACCATGAGACCAGATGTAGGGGGCTCTATTTAACATGGAGTCCACAGATAACTTAGTTTCCTGAAGAAAGACAATACCATGACAATGAACACTAATCATCTCATGAATAACCTTTTGTTGAGGGATGTTATTCATACCCCTCATATTCCATGAAATAACAATCATTTTTTAGAGTGAAAAAAAGTGGGATTCAATGGTCTTCACTAACCCCGACTCCACTAGATTCTCACCAATTAGTTTAACCTTCTCAAGGTTCTTCTTGCGACTTGCCTTAGAAGCCTTCTCTGGAGGCCCCTTCTTAAGAGGCTTCAGTTGCAAATCCAAAACCTACATGGCCTCGTTATTCTTGCTAGCGTCCAAAGCCCCCCTTACCTGAAAAGGAACCGAGCTTACCAAGGTTGCCACCCCTTGCAAGGCCAAAGGCCCACTTGGTTTAGGTTTGACTAAAATCTAAGATGGCACATCCATAGCCATATGCTCAACCTACGCTTCCCAAATAGGCAAGTTCAAAAGGCCATTCCCTTTATCCCTTAACAAATCCACTCCCAAATATCCAACACTAATTGACAACTCAACTAGAATTCCCTCCTCTTGATCCAAGTCCTTTAAAGCATCAAACTGATTAAAAAACCCATCATATTTCATGTCCTTTAGGGTTATCTTCAAATCTCTCCCTCTATTATGAGGCTTGATCAAGATGAATCCCTCCTTGTTCACCACATCAACAACCATAGGAGCCTTCCCTTTATCATTCTTAGGATCCGAGCTGGGATTCGAGCTAGCCGCCTCAACTGTCCGATTGAATTGAGGAAAATCCCTTTGCAAGTGCCCATACTCATGACATAAATGATATCTAAATGGAAGTTTCATAGTCTAGTTGTTGAACCCATGAATCAGATCCAAGGCATAATCCCATAGAGTCTAGAAGAGAGTTATTTAAATCTATTTCAACATAAACACGAGCATAAGTAATTACCTTTTGTTGAAAGTTTGTTGAGCTGAGACAACTAACTCACCAAGAAGTAGAGCAGTCATATGCAGGATGTCACTCCTCAAAAACTCCAGTGCGAGTTGTGGAAGAATCTAGACGGGAACCCGCATAGGAAGCTCCTCAGTCGAATTGAAACCCACATGCCAGGGTTTCATGAAAAGTCCAACTTGATTGAAAAAATAAGGTTGCCCTTCAAAAGCCCTATTTTGATCTGCCATGCATGTAAACAAAGCAATAAAATAATTGTTGACAACCAAATTTATCTCCATATCACCCTAGAGATTCCAAACCTTTAGGGTCTAGGATTCCAAAACTGGCAATGAGAGAGATCCCTATGAATTTAAAAATCAACGCATGATTGCTCAAGTAAGTGACATCCTTTGCAACAAAATCCAATTGGATCATCAAAATAGGACGCTCAAGGAATCTCTCCAAATAGCCATTCACTTTTTTAATCTTGGGAAAGCCTCTTGAAGAGGAAGAATCATCATCAGTCAAAATACTACTATGGAGCCCCATAACCTTTGCATGCAGAGAGAAGGATGGATCTGATTGATCCATACCCCTCTGAGATAACCAAAAACCACAAAAAACAAACTACACAAATAGTCATCACACCCACCAAACCCCAATACGCAACCACACAAAAATGAGAACAAATTTCTCACATAGCAAAAAGAGCCCCCACACCACCCTACATTGATCCCACCCTCGGCTTGACACTCCAAAATGCCCCCCCCCCTCCACTCCTACCCTTCGCATGAAACCAAAATCTAGATAATGTTATCAAGAAGTGTAAGGACCATTTAACAACCACCAAAATAAAATGAAAGGTGTAATCTTTAACATGTTCATTGGAATTGTGCTTGGATTGTATTGATTGTGTAAGATTAACCATAGGGAAAGTGTTGAATTGAAATTGATGTAACAAAATGCTCATGTTAGGTCTAAAAAACAATGTATTGAATCATGGGCTAAGATATGAAACTAATCCAAGGTATAATATATTAAAGTGTCAGGAAATAACATAATCATTACTTATCATTGCATGCATGAGTTAAGCACAATGTATAAAGTTTTTATAGATGGTGAGAGGGATCCTTTCTACCATTGTACATGTCAACATATAACATCTCAAGGCCTATAGGAGAATAATGAGTGAGGATGTTAGAAGAGAGTAAATTTTGTAACAATTGTTGAGCATAGTTGGGGGAGAAAGTTAAATTATCCAATTATAATTCAAGCTCCTTGAGTTTGTAATCCATGCAAGGTATGCTATGTAAAGGGTGTTGTACATGTTGCATAATAAAATAATTATTTTGATCGTGTCAAATAAATATTTATTTGTGGTACATCTCAGGGATGCATTTAGACACATTAAATATTTATTTGGGTCCACTTGTAAAGTTCTATGTGACATTGGTTGGATATTTTATGTGTGGGTTGCACATCATAAAATATTTAATATCAATAAACTTAGTACTAAAAAGTAAATGTTGGGGTCAATTCTTTTATGCACTCATGATTTTGGGAATATGGTTTTACCTTTACCACTTGGTTGTTTTGTGTGAGATTGAATCCATAAAAGTAACCCCATGTTTAGTGGTTGTGGTTGACTAGTTGGTTATTTGGTTTGGTTGTCATTGTATTGAGGTCTCTTGTTAAGTGCATATGTGAAGCATGGCATGGGATGTGTGGTTGCGTTCTTGGAAACATAGAGGATGTATTGTAGGAGCTTGATGTTTTAGAAGTATTCACATAGAATATAAGTATATTGTAATGTTTCATTGTTGAATAATACATTGAGTGTGGATGTTTTTGGAGGTTAGGTTTTTCCCTCTTAAAAGTTTTCATAGGGTATATCATGTGTCATCTTGTGGTATGTATTTGATCTTTC
This sequence comes from Sequoiadendron giganteum, assembly GCA_007115665.2. Lineage (NCBI taxonomy): Eukaryota > Viridiplantae > Streptophyta > Pinopsida > Cupressales > Cupressaceae > Sequoiadendron > Sequoiadendron giganteum. The sequence continues at coordinate 617,819,781 of CM021109.1, read as the reverse complement.
CATTGTGGTTATTTTGTAAGCTTGCATACATTCTTTTATCTCATGGGTTTACATGAGAAATGGCTTGATCAACTTGATATTGTTCCTAACAAGTGGTATTAGAGCCATGATTGTGGTTGAGGGAGATGAGAGATCTCTATTTTTTCATTTAACCATTATTCGAGTAGATATGATATAAATTTGAAGCCATAGATATGTTGGAGATATTTTATAAATTTCAGGGTATGCGATATGTTGTGTAGGTTGTGAGAATACATGTTTGGGGTTTGTAGATTTGTAGTTTTTTTGTAGATCTAGTGTTTGAAAATAATTTGGAAAAAGGTTTTTTCTAGGTATTCACCGTGAGGGTTTTGTGAGGAAGATTTATAGATGAAACATTGAGACAAAAAAAACCTCAGCATTAGATTCAAGAAGTTCAAGAAACAAAGCTTGACATAAAACTTGACATATTTTGGCCACCAGGTTCTAAAGAAAAACATTTTCCCACTTATTTAGTTATATGGTTCTAGCATCTGCATTTAAAAAAAATCAAAATTAGATTTTAAAAATAAAATAAAATTCAAGGTAGGAGGTTTGCAAATGCCCATACTTCATGGTACCACCTACAACAAGTGTGGCATATCTCACTGACAACAACGATATTGCAAATTGACAATCGCCAAGAGCCAACAACTACAACCTATCCCCATGGGTTATTCAAAATAATTTTAAAAATTTAAAAATTAAATTATACTTTATAAGATAGTTTGATCCCACACCACAACTTAGCTTGCATGTCCCATTGCCACTATAGAACCATCACAAACCCACCAACTATCTTTGTAACTTTTTAAAAAAGGTTATTTATTTGGAGGGCATAAATTTCACTTGTGATATTGAATTTTTGACTTGTTATAGTTGTTGAAAATCTCTCTTTGAACACTACACAACGGTACATGTTTGGTTTTTTGTTATAATTTGGTGCCATGAAGTTGAGTTTGCTTCATAATGGTTAACAAGTCATATATTTCACACATGAAATCAAATTTTTGATTTTGAATAGGTGATGGAGAGAATTTACAACATATTGCATAGTGGTTCAAGAGGTTTTTCAATTTGATATACAAAGTGATGGTTGTACTCGTTTGAGCACCTGTAGGAGCTTGAGATTTAGGGAATGATTCTATGAGAATCCAAATAAAATGGAAGGAAACAAATCATGGGAGTGCATGATTTTATAAGAATAATATGATGGCATAGTAGGTTATTATATTTTGTGCTTCCTAATATAGCTTTATATGTGTTCTCAAAGTTTGGACTTTGATGGAGATATGTACACATGCTTTCTTCTAGATTGAGGACATGGTTGACATGCATATGAATTCGGCTCTTATTTTAGTGAGAGTTGATTAAAATTACAGTGATGGTGATGACTATGGTGTCATGGATGTTCATGTACATTTTACCATTGGCACAATATGATCATGGATATGGTTGACAAGTTGTGGTATTTATTTATTTGTGATTACAAGTGGTGTTATGGTTTAATATTAGGAGGTTGTTCTTATCTCCTTGATGCTTTTTTGGTTCCTTGGCTATGGTTACTCAATTATGGATTGTGTTTGGAAATGAGATATGTTGGTGATCTAGTGTTTGAGTCTTGAGTTCTATAGGTTATCTTCATGGTTATATTGGTTTGTAGGTTATTGATGAGATGGTGAGTTAGCATGTTGCATTAGTTTAGGATCTGAAATTTATGAAATTTTGTGGATTTTCCATCAACTTGGTTGGAGTGAGATGACTCAATTGTGGACTATCTATATCTACAAGTATTTTTTTTATTATTGTATATTTTGTTAGCTGAACTTGTATGTGGTCATTTGTGCATTGGTATGTCGCATTGGGATGAGATGATAGATGGTTAAAGTGACTGGATAGTTAGTTATTAGGAATTATAACATGTTTTTTTTATCATGATGTCATGGATAACTTTGTTACAAAATTTAGTGGGAGATTTTGATAGTGATGTTTTTGATGGTAGTTTTATCTTTTTGGCTTAGAGATCTTGATTCAACTTAATTCTTTGGAGTTGTTGGCATTGTAGTTGAGTGTGTGTGCCATGGGTGATCTTCATTTAGGATATGGTTATCACAATTCCATGGATATATTGGTACCATAGCTTAGTGGGAGCTTTGGTAGTGATGTGGATTCATCACATGGTGATGTATTGTCTTCTATAGTGGTTGTTGATGTCATGGAGCCTTGGATTTTGTTGCAATAATGAGATTTCTTTAACATCTCAAGTTTTGTTGATAGGAGATGGCTATTTTCATTTGATTGGAGATTTTGACATATTTTTTAGCCATGAAGGACCCTTGAAGTCTTTGGTTGAGGTATTGGCTTATTGGTGCAGGAGCACCTAGTTGAGTTCATGCCTTCATGAGGCCATTTTGTTATTTTGGTTTGAGTTTTGGGTTTTGGTCGTGTAATAAGGTCTATGATACCTTTTAGGTGTGTTTGATTTCATTAATAGGTGGTTAGGTGGTTTTTTGAGTCATTTTGCAATTTTGGTAAAAGTTGTTAAGTTTGTCATAAAGTTGTCAATGCATATTTTACATTTTTTGTCTTGTAATGGAAGATGAACAGTTGTAAGGTGAAAAATTGGTTGTGAATCATTGGGGGAGGTTGGAAAAACTTAAAAAAGGCATTGTATGGTCGAACAAAGGTTCGGTGGTGGAAATTGGCATCAAGAAATTAATAAAGATAACTATTTTATGTAATTCTAAACATTTGTTTGTTGTTTTTGAGCATTGTACAGTCCTGTACATACAAATATTGGTGTTTAATCAATTGTGGATGTTATATTTTTGAATCTAATTTCATTTTGTGGTGGTTTCAAGTGATTTCATTGGGAAATAAGCAAGATATGGCCATTTTCCTCCAAACGGTCCAGAAACCCTAAGTAGGGTAGCCTTGAGCAAACAAAATGCAATAACTCCCATTCCAACTGGTGAAAAATACTCAAACTCAGTAGAATGGCTGTAAATAGGTTGTGTTCAATGTATACAAGGTTGTAGGATCAGGGAATGGAGTTTTATGTGATTTGGATGATGCTCTACCCGTGTTTCTTCATGTTTTTAACCATTGAAAGAGCCATAGGAGTTGGAAATTGTAATAAAGCCATTGGAGGAGGGTTGGTAAGGGTTGTAATAGTATAAAAAATTCCATCATATTTTGAGAGTTCAAACCATTTTTAAAAGTCTAGAATGTATAGAACCAATAAACCCCTATTCATGCAAGCCTAAGTAGGCCTCTTCTCAAAATGGGACATTCAATTTTAAGGCCCTATGTTACAAAAAAACCACACCTAATTTCCACATATGTTGAATAAATTCCAAATGAGTATCTAAATTTTTTTTTATATTTTGGATATGAGGCCTGGTTTGCAAGTTATCACCATTTTATCAGTTTTGGAAATCTACTAGAATTGGGTGACCTTAGTAGGGAAACCATAGAAGTCAGTTAGATCTCTGTTATTGGAATACATGGAGGGTTTTTACATGTCATGTGAACATATTAAATGGTTTCTCAAAGGTTTGGTAAGAGTCTTGAGTGTTGGTTACCAAATTTGAAGGTTTTAGCCTTGTGTGGGCTTAAGGGCATTGAAGCAGATATGAAGTTTGAAGGAATAAGAACCCTTAATCTTAAAACATGATGTTTAATAATTGATGCCTACCCCTTCTCTACATCACTTATGACTTATCAATTTTGATAGGTGATCCTTGGTTGAGAGGATAGTTTCTATTTTTCCATGGTGGCCTCTTGAATGTATAATACAGTAGTGGCATGATACATGTGCTCTTGGGAGAAGGACAAGTTCATTGGATAATATGATATTATTTTGAGGACACGTTGGATCATGATTTTATAACATGTTATTGGATTTTTAAAATATACAATGGGATATTTGACAATGGTCTGGATAGTTCTCTTGCTATTGAGTAAATTGTTCACATGCTTGAGAGCTTCATCAAAGTGTGATGTTGCATTTGGAGCTTAGTATGGATTGATTGGTTGTGGTTCTCATGGATACATGGAGATTTGGGCGAGGCTAGAATTCTCTTTAATTTAGAGAAATTTCTTGAGATTATTACTCTTTGGAGGTTTTAGCGAGAAGTTTGAAGATCCTTCTGTAGCATCATAAATTGTCACCCATGACAATTTCACGCTATGTTTTGCTTCCTGCTAAGTGCACGGACATAATTGAACACCTAATTTACCAAATTATGCATTCCATGGCCCAATTTAAAATAGTTTAAAAAAATTTACAAGCATGAAAAAAATTATGTCATTTGATACTTTGCCCTCGACTCTTTAAACTTCTAAAAATAAGGTTGGGACATTGGTGCCTAGGGTGCCTATGTCCCCCTATTTTGGGTCCAAATTCAAACATGTCAGTGTCGACATGTTATTATTTGAATATCAAATATCTAAAGTTGGCCATCGAGATATAATTTTTGGGAAATTAGAATAATAGCATATAAATACCTAGTTATTGCATCATTTCAACATTAAGTGAAATCTATCCAACATCAAGAGCAAGAATTATTACAAGAGCATTATTCAACAAGTCAAGAGAAACTATTAGAGGATTTATTGCAACAATTCAAGATCCAACATCATATCAAAATGTATGTGAGTTTGTTCATGTTTATATTTCCATATTGTTTGTGAAGGCTAATCCTTGTAGGTCTTCAAACAATTCAAGCATTCAAGCAAATCAAGCAAGAAAGATAAAGACCTTGAGGTGATGTGTATGAATTTAGTCCTTTAGGGATGCCATTGAAGGGTGGTGAGTTGCAACACTTTGTGTTTTCATTATTCCTTCCTATCATTTATCTATTTATCGTTGACATTGCCATTATGGAAGTAAACATTAACACGGGGTTTGACTAAGACAAGCCCTTAAATGGAACAACCTTTCTTCTCTCTTTGAATGTGCAGGTTTCAAATCTAAAGAAGATTGAAGGTTAATTATTCATTGTTGCAATTGAAACCCTACACTTTGACAAATCACAAAAACTCAGTTACAAAATTATTAGATAGTGATCCGATAGTGTGACAAGTGGGAAACGAAAGCTCTGATCCAGCACCAGAGGACTGTTAAAATAGATTTGAATTAGCCCTACAAGGAAAATGGTGTCTTAGGAACTCGTGTCCTCCATTTTTGGCCTCAAATTTATACCACAAATCCACAGTGTCCTACTCAGTCCAGGTCCAGTGTCAAATTTTTTTGTTATAGTTTCTTAGTTGTCAAAATCTTGAATTTTTAAATCAGGGCATGTAGTTTAATTAGGTTCATAAAATCAATTCAACTCTATTCAATTTCCAAGGCTCTAAAGAATTAGATCCAGGTCTGACACCTTCACCTAGATATGGATTCAATTCCATGATGAACGTATAAAGGAGATTGTTATTGGAGAGACCCATTATGGATTGGAGTATCTTAGAGGAGAAATATCATTCCCCATTCTTGGTCTACTCAATAAATAATAATTTGAGAGGTAATGCTTATCTTATTTTTATAGGCATTTTGTTTTATGCTTTTTCTTCTCATGGATATGGATCTTGAGTTATGCTTATTAGTTATAGAGAGTTCATTTGAGGATTGTTTGACATGATTATCTTTTTATGCATATGAGTTTGATTTATGATATCATTTATGAGGGAGTTTAGGAGATGTTGTTGTGCTTATTCTTGGTTATATAATAGATTTGAGTTTTTTCTTCATTTTTTAGAGAGGCTTACATCCAAGATTGGTTATGTGAGATAATTATATTTTGTTTGATTTATAAGATTAAATGGTTGGGTGTTTTTAGGGATTTTCAATTGGGGTTGTGAAAGAGATTTTACTTGACACATTATAACACTTTGAGGTGTTGATAGGAGATGCTACTCAAGGATGAGATGAATTATTACTTGAGATGGTGGTCACATTGGATGTTATTGGGGGTATCTTGAAGGATCAAAAGAGCATGTTGGAGATTCATGTGGTTTCATGGATGGCTATGATGATTTATTTCATTGATTGATCCTTATGCAATGTATATAACAAGTGGGAGAATGCTAGGAAAAAAGGGTTTATAAAACTTGCACAATAAAATAATTATTTTAATTATGTAAAAAATATATTTTTATGGTGCATCATAGGAGATGTGTTTAGCCATATTAAATATCTATTTGGGTCCACTTGTAAAGTTATATGTGATATTGGTTGGATATTTTATGTGTGGGTTGTACATGGGAAAATATTTAATATTGGGAAGCTTAGTACCAAAAATTAAACATTGGGGTCAATGGATTTGTGCACTCATGGTTTTACCTTTACCACTTAGTTGTTTTGTGTGATCTTGAATCTATAGAAGTAAACACATGTTTAATGGTTGGGTTGGTTGGTTGGCTAGTTGGATTTTTGTCTTGGTTTTCATTATACTGAGATCTCTTTATTGAGTGTATATGTGAAGCATGGCATGGGATGAGTGGTTACATGCTTGGACAAGGAGGATGCATGGGTAAAAGTACAAACTTGTGTCACACTTTTATAAAGGAATTGACCAAAACAAACAAAAAAAATCAACTTCAATCCCATAAAAGTGGTCTTTATGTTTTGAATTTCAAAATGATGCAAACTAATGAAATGTAGAACTCTTGATGAAGTTTATGCTTGTAATTTTTCAAATTAAAAAAAAAATGTTTTGAGATTTTATTTATAAATTCAAGAGCAAAATTTGAATTGTTGAAAATTTCAAAAATAAGTGACATTGAGTTGACGTCACAAAAAAAAGTTTTTATTTTTCCTTGATTTTTTTCCAAATAGATAACTTTTTTCGTTAGATTGTAGGAATCCAAATAGATAACTTCAATATCCAGTGCATGGTTTTTTTATTTTATTTTATTTTTATGTATATTTTCCTCATAATAACATTTTAAAGTCAAACTTACTAGACTTTGTTAGTTTTCATTTTTGTCAAATTTTTATCATTTTCAAAAAATAATTTATACTCTTTTAGAGAGGATTCTCTCATTTAGTGCACCATATATTTTAAAAAATATTTTAATATGTTTTAATATTTTATTTTAAATTTTTAATCAGCCTCGTGTTTTATTATAACAACCTACTTGCATTATTTATTGAAAAAACATATTACAACTGATCAAAATATAAAAAAAAAAAATTTGGATTCTTGACTCCGAGATCTACAAAAGGGTATTTTTAGTTTTTTGAATAAAAACATTCTAATTGAAGACATATTATGTTCAAGTGGAAATTTTTAGAAAATTCCAAAGAAAGATGAGGTGGTTGTCAACAAGGATGCCATATAGATGGTTTCGACTAAAATATTTTTGATTAAAAGGCTTTTGGTTGAAAATGTTTTGACTAAAACTTTACATGTAAATTGAGGCGTATTTGAAACTTACAAAGGAATTTTTTTATTGTATAGTTTTGCTTGAAACACTTTCGCTTGAAACTGTATGTGCCACATATAGGCCACATAGTTTCAAACGAAACTATTTCACTTGAAACCATTTAGAGCAAAACTATTTCGCTCAAAAATATTTAGCTGGCCGAAAGTGTGACACATGTTTGTGATTTTACTTGCATTGGAGGAGCTTAATGTTTAGGAAGTATTCATGAATACTATGTAAGTGTATTGTAATGTTTCATTGTTGGATAATTTATTGAGTGTGGATGCTTTTGGAGGTTGGGATTTTCCCTCTCGAGGGTTTTCACAGGGCATATCTTGTGTAATCTCATGGTTATTATGTAAGATTGTATGTATGCTTCTCTCACGGGGTAACGTGAGAAATGTTTTGATTAACCTGATAATTTGGCCAACAAGGTATGCTTTGAGAAAGCGAAGATGAAGGGGAGGTAATATGTTTAATGGAGGATGTGAAAAGGGAAGATGAGAGTATGTGTATTCAAGATATTAGGAGGTAGATTCACGTTTGTGAGAGGAGTATGCGACACCTGAGGAGAAACAAATCATGTAGATTGATGTAGGAAGAAGCTAGATTCATATTTATGAGAGGAGTATGTGACACATGAAGAGAAACACAAGTATCATATGAGATATATAAAGGAGTTAGATTCATTTTTACGAGAGGAGTATGTGAAACATGAGGAGAAACAAATGGAGGATGACTTTGGAGGAAGAGTTGTTGTGCATAGAAGAGTCATGAGGAAAACCAACTATGTCTGAGTCATTGTGATCATGTTGTAGTTCATATGATGTTACATCTAGGAAGTGGTTTACAATGTCATCATGATTAATATTGTGTTTAGGATTATCTTAAATAGAAAAATTAGGGAGTTCAAGACATGGGTATAAATAAGACATGTCATGATAATCATTAAAGGGAAAGGAAGGTCCATGATAGAGATATTCATCATATGAAACATATGCCTCATCTATACTTTAGGAGGACTCGTCAAAGGCATCAAAAGATAAAAAATCTAGAGAGGTCCATTAGAATTCAAGAGAAAAGTTATCATAGGTGGTGGAATAGGATAAAGTAGTATTACAATTCTTAGATAGCTCAAGAGTGTATAGGGATGAGTATTGTCATAAGCTATAAAAGAAGGGCCATCAATAGAAAATCTATGACAAACATGGTGAGAGTGTTTATAATAGAGGGGAATGCATCCATGGTTTTAGATATCGTAAAGAACACAGACAAAGATGGAACCCCTAGAGAAAAAGACATCTAGAGAACATAAACAAAAAGGAAGACGTTAAAGGAGTGCTTTTGGCTATTTTTTGTTTATATTTTTAGATATAAAGAAGAGTCGTGTAAGAGTGGTAAGATAATAATAGATTCCTATGTCTAATTTAATTAATATGTATTCATTTTGTCTTGGGATATGAAGGTAATGGAATATTTTTGAAATGTAATTTGTATTCTAATTTAAGTAAAGAACAAAAAACAAATAATATTAATAGGAATTAGGTGTGAAGGAGAAGGGAAATAAAAGCATAAAATAATCCAACATTTGATAAATATTTTGATGGTTGGTGCAAATCATGACAAGGTATTGTGGTTTTTGTCAATTTTGTCTACCATATTTGCATTACTTGAATGAACTTGCTCACAATTTTATCCTATGTGGAGTGGTTGAATCCATTCAACCTCAAAATTATCTGCATGAACTAGTGTCCTTGTAGGTTTGCCTTCTACTACTATAGTTTGCACATGGTACATGTAACAAGAGCTCTATAAGGGTGTGTATAGATGGAGGAAATGTGTGACTGAAGAGTCAAGTTCACCAAAATGAAAGATACAATAAGATTTACTTTTTATTTTTATTTTAAAATCTAATAAAATGATTGCATTTTAAAATGTTTAAGATTCTAAAAAGATTTAAACTAAACAAGTTAAGGTTGAAAATTCAACAATAAAAAATTTCAAATTAGATAGAGAGGGTTTAAATATTCTTAGTGGGGTCATATTATTATTATTGGAGACTGACTAGTAATTGGAGTTGGAATGCTAGTACACGATAATATCTTTTTCGTGTGTTCATATTTTTTGTGCTAATGCCTAGCTAGCATGTTGGTGTTTGTTATATTTGGGATGAAACCTTTTTCAATTCCTGACATAACCTCACACCATACTATCTAGGAAAAACTGAGTACTTAAGATTTGCCTCATTAAACCTCCAAGATGATTCAATAATTAAATGATAAAGTAAATTTAGATGTATTGAAACAAACACTAAATATAAAATGTAGACTACAATGACAATATGCTAAAATATATGTCATGTTTACTCTTTATATATACATTCTATGTTCAAACATGTATGCCCTAAATTTGTATAGAATATATATAGATACAATGCTTATTACATTGAGAGGTGTTCTATAGTCATGTTTACTCTTTATATATACATTCTATGTTCAAACATGTATGCCCTAAGTTTTTATAGAATATATATACAATGCTTATTACATTGAGAGGTGTTCTATAGTCACATTGATGGAAAGAGCTTGTGTCAAAAAAACTATGCATGAATTAATTTGACGTCCTCCTTGTTGGCAGTTAACGTCCTCCTTGCTAATTGTTGCCATGCAAGTGATTAATGTTGGTAATTATACAAATATCATGCAAGTTTACTGGTGTTACAATCATGCAACAACTAGCATTAGTAATTGACAAGAATGGAAGAGTAAGCGATTGGAATTCTTTTGCCAAGTTACAAATGATGAAATAAAGAAGAGTAAAGAATGTCTAATCAACATTTCACAATTTTTGAAGCAAATTTGATCGACTCACTTGCAGATTGAAGCAAAACAACAAAACATAAGGGATCTTATTCATTGTAGAATAAAACACAATCTCATTCATTGCAAACCAAAACCCTATTCAAAAGATATCTATTTATGTAGTATTGATGAAGATTTTATTTATATTAATTTGTACAAACATAGATCTTGGACAAATGTTGTTTCTACCATGATTGTGATATATATATATATATATATATATGTGTATGTGTATGTGTGTGTGTGATAAACTGTTAAAAAAATAGACAATAGATGTCTTGAGAAAAATATCTTTCGACATTATATATATATATATATATATTAAATTAATTAAATATATATATACTAGTTTTAGTGCCAATGGTTCCATTTCATTACATTCGATTTTACAAGGAAGCCCTAAATTGTGGCTTAAGGCTTTTTTATTGAAAAAAGCAAAATAATAATATACAAGAGTAAGCTACCAAAGGTAGCTAAAAAGAATAAACGAGCAATTGAAGAACCAACCATAAAGGCAACAAAAGAACTTAATAAAAGGACAAAATTACAAGAACCGAGTAACAATTACAAAGAGCCAACAATACAACCCTTAAGACTACAACATGAAGCTAATACTTGAGCTGAAACACTTTGCAATGGTTTGAATTAGAGCTGTTTTGAAGCTAATTCACTTGATCTTGGATTTGTTGAAGTTGGACCAAGACCATCACATTTATCTTTGTTAATTCTTTAAGTTGTAAACATAGGAAATCAACTTGAAAAACTATGTCAAAGTATAGTATTAGAGGCCTAGTTTCTTGAAAATAATTGTTTGAAAACACAATAGTACACCTGGCCTTCTAAATATGTCTTAAGATAACATGTTTGATAGAATTAACAATCACATCATCATGCAAACCCAACCCCAAAAGAGCTTCTTTCCAAGTCAGCTTATGATGAAAAATAGTAGGAATTCTTTTAAAGAAAGTATTCCATTGATTTTTAACAAAAGGACAATCCCAAAAAATATGCTTAATGTTTTCGATACAAAAATAAAATGAACAAGTGACTAGCTGAATCATAATGCATCTTAAGCTATTTCCAACTTGTAGTTTACGGTGAAAAAATTTCTAGGCCAACAATTGAGTTTCAACGTCAGTTTTGGATTTCCATATTTATGCACTCATTTTGGTCCACTTCTTGGCACTAAATCTGCATTTCCTTTATGATTGAGGTGAGGAATGATCTTCCAATGAGGCAAAGAAAGAAGATAATTTTTCTTAAGTGGGAGATAATTGAAATGCGAATAAGACAACCATCTCCAATCTTAAAAAAAATACATTCCTTGGAAGTACAAATTTTCATAGATAGCTCAAGAGGAACTAATGATTGCACAAATACCAAAAATTCTTTGTACTTGACGTTGAACCCATACTGATCTTTGATTTTCAGCCATGAACCCCATTCAAATGTATTAAAATCCCATAAGTCTTTAAATTGACGAATACTTTCCTTGAACAAATAGTAAGCATGTTTAGGAAAGCACATAGCAAGCCGCTGATCATGATAATTAATAAGCTTATTCCACCAGATGGAAGAAGATACAAAGCTGAAGCCATGTTGCAGTGAAGAGCCATTCCATTGAAGAAATTGACAAACCTGTTGCTAAACAAACCAAATTTACTGTAGAGGAAAGGAGGCCTTGACTTTGAAGAATGGAGACATGATAATTTTATCAAACCAATTAACTGACTGCCATTTTTTATTTGTAACAGCATGAAATATTCAATTACGAACAAGAATCTTCCATGGTTCCTCCCCAAATGCTGCTCTAATAATTCATTTCGCAGCCAAGCACAATTCTTAAGTTTTGGGATCAATAATGCCTATTCCACCCTTGTGTTTTGGTTGGATGCAATGAGACCACGAAGAAGCAATAAAATCAAAATTGCCATCCCATTTAGACCAAAGAAATTTCCTAATTAATTTGTTAACTCTTCATATTTTCTCTTAGAAAACATCCAACATAACGAAAAGTAAACATGGCTTAAGGCTTTTGAGGTGGGCGGGGATGTAATTTAGGTGTTGGTTTAGAAATAATCCACACTTAAAAAGTGACAAAGAACGGGGGTGTGTTTTGGGTGTTTGGTTTAGAAATAATCCACACTTTAAAAGTGATAAAAGCAATTGATACATTTGCCACATAAATTTGAGTATTCTGCAACATAGGTTCCTAGCTACCGGCAAAATACTGGCTTCAAATCTATGAAAATATGGCATACAGAAGGAGCCTGTTTAATTTCAGTAGCTTATGAAATTTCATTGACATGGGATTTCTGTCAAAAGTTTTATCTCCCTTTGATTGTCACTTAAAAAGGTTGTAACCAATCAAGTATTTGAAGCAGTTTACCAGAAAGATTGGACATGGTTGACAACAGCATGCTTTTGCATTTCTTACCTCGATCAGTGCAGCTCAGTATGAGCAAAAACAACACCAATGAGAATTCCATCAAAAGGAGTTTGAACCCAAGTGCAAGTGATTCTAAGAAGAAGAAGAGGAGGAAGGATGAGGAAGATGCCCATGCCATTGAAGAGGATTATCCTTACAAGAAAATGAAGAAAAGTAAGAGTAATGATTATGATGAAGTTTCCCAAGAACTTGATAAGCGTTCAGCAAGTTTTTACCAGTTGGAGGATCTCATAGCTGGATTTCTCAGCAGCAGAGGACTTTCAAATACATTATCATCATTTCTCTCAGAAACCCAACATGTATGTATAGCAAAACAGATTCTTACTTTCCTTCTCACTTGTATAGATGAATTTAACTTCTATATTTTGTTTAATTTTTTTTCTGCTGGATTTGTTTGGTTTTCTGAATTTCCCAAAAACCGCATTTGACGGCCCGTTATGCACTTTTAGAAATGCCTAAGTAAATTTTTCTTCTTTATCGTGGGGTGGGCTGGCGACGGGAATCATTTTCATTTTAATCCTGGGAAACACTCAAAATTATTAGGGTGAGGGGGATTTGAATCTTTCCACTGTGCCCATTACTAGTACACTAAAACGGCATTCTCTGTTTTAATATCGGAATTTACCACTTTATCATGGAGGGCTTTTAGCCTGCCAAGATTCGAACCTTGGTCATCTAGGTGAGAAGCTCAACTTCTTACATTTTCTCGTGGTTATATTTCAAATTTAATTCGTTGGTAACATTTTTCATATTTATTTTTGAAAATGAAAACCCCGGCCCTGTTCCTGCACCTACATTCGTCGTCTTCTGGTAACGGCGCCATTAACAGACAATGACTGTAGCAAGAGAACAAGACTTCCTCGTGGGCCTTCCATGGCATATTGCTGAAACGTTCAACATGCACATTTTCTGATTACTTCAGTGGTTTGGGCAGAGGGTTCTTAGTTTTCAAATAGATAGGGCAAGAGTTTGTTTGGCTCCGCACTTTCGGTATGCCCTGTGTGTGCCGTGGTGCGAGTTTGCTTTCCATCTGAATGTTGTTAGGGCACGTACACAATGTGTAATTCAGAATGCCTGCCACTGTCAAATTCTGGGAAAACGGCAGCATCAAAGATGAGTCATAGAATTGATTTCTTAAATTTTATTTTGAGCTAGTTGGTGTAGTGATGGAATGCTGATCCACCTTATTAGGATATAGTTTGAGTTTCTATGTGAGCAACTATTCAGCAGAGATACACGCTTCTTGCCAGAGGTCATGGTGGTCAAGGGATAACCTAAATCACAGGACAAATTGTCTCTTTGATTGATAAAAGCTCAATAGTCTCTCCTGTGTAATCACAGGAGGGATTGGCTTGCTACAAAGTAGTTTTTTGGCAGCGTGCCATTGATTAGACCTTACACACTGCATCAGTCACATTGCGTCATTTTCCTCTCCATTCACTATAAAATTCAACTCTAGTCATTAGGTTTTGCGCTTGCAGTGATGTGTGCATTTCTTTTTTCAGATAATTAAACCCTTTTGAATGCATAATAGGGTAGTTAACTCTATAACACACACATGTGCATAACATTTGATTTTGAATACAATTACTATGCAATTGTGAAGTGCATGTCTGTCAAGATTTGAACTTAGGTCACTGTGGCAATGATGGGCCCAACTTGGGTCATTGTGGCAATAAACAGGTTACAATAACTTCTATGCTTTCTGAACAAAAACCGGCATGATGCCTTAATGTTTCCCTGGTGCTATGCATTCACAAAACTTGAGCCAAGCTGAACTGAATATGAACATTTTTAAGGGTGCTATCTACAGGCTTGCATGATATAGACAGGTACTCAAAATATTCTGTTTGTATTTTCACCTATATTAATCCTAAAAATCAGTTTTTCTTTTTCAAAGTGTAATGCAAGTATTGTCTGCTTTTCAGGAATTCACAGGGAAGGCACAAAAGGTAAAGCTGGAAGATATGTACCATTATCACTGCAACAAAATATGGTGAGTTTGTCGTTACTTCTTTTGTTAGAATCTTTGTAAGTAATGTTTCTTTCACTTGCTACATTTTCCCTCTTTGAAGTTAATGGATCAAATGGGTTGAGGAAGATCACTTCTCTTCCTTGGTGTTTGTTTTTTTCTCAAGGGATATGCAGGCTAGGAAAAAATGAGATCATTGCCTGTGGCTCCCATTAAGGGATTCTCAAACTGGAACTCGAGGATATAAGTATTCTACTTTAATGAAAGGGAAAGAATTTTAGATCCAAATGTGAATCCTTCCCTATATATGTATGAGATTACCTTTCCGAAGTAAAATACTTTGATAAGAAGATTCAATTGTGAACAATTAGGACCTTCTTCACGCCTTCTTGAGCAAAGATGTCTATCAAAGACATGACATTTGCACAGTTCATTAAGATTAATCAAAGATTCTGGTAGAAAACTGTGTGAGAGCTTTTAAAAAGATGTCTGTTGGGATTCGATTTGTTTTTTCCTTAAAAAATGTGTAGCCAACCGTATAATTTTCTGTTTATTTAGTCAGATATTCTAGGTTTACCTACTGGAAACTAAGTTCAGTCTTTGAATTGGGTTTTTGTACTTTTTCTCAACATTTTTAATAGACAAAAATTGTCATGTACACAGACACCTTAAGGAAGCCCAGGCTAGTAAACAACAAAAAAGGGAATCTTCCGCCATGGATAGTTTTCTCTTTTAGAAAATTATGCACGAGGGTTAAAAAATTCAAACCATTTAACACAGCACATACAGATTGCACTACAATTACAGGAAATTAAGCACATGATGTATCAAGATTATGGGATTCCTTCATTAATTCATCCACAGAAGACACTAAGTTTGCTAGAAAATATAGCTTGAATTATAAGGAAACTGTCCAGCTGTTTGTAAGATCAACCTACCAGGTGGAGGTACTTTGGAACCCAGTCCCTCATGCCAGGACTATGACATAGTAAGGACAAAAGAATGCAATTATTATTAAAAGGAGAAACTACAAGGATAGCCAATAAAAATTACTTTGTTACCACAAAATAAGAACTCAATTGGCTTCCCTTTGTCTGAGTAGCAACCTCCCCAGCCTGCTAGTGAAGGTCTCTAGGTCATCATTACGCCTGCAATTTTAGAGGTCCTCCTAAACAACCTCATCATTGGTGAAAGTATTTTGATACGATCAAACCTCTCATAGAAGTTAAAATACTTATACTGAATTTCACCAGACAATCATTGGCACCTCAGCTTTACTGAGGCAACAACCTTGGCCTAGCAACCATCCTTCGTGCCTCAGAGTCTCCCTTGCCAAGGGTGACCCTAACTAGAGTTAGCACATATGCTCGAGTCAAGCTCCTCCGTACCCAGAACTCCAGCTTTTCCTGATATCTGCAACTTTATTGCAGACACTTTATCTGTCTCAATTGTATAAATACACAGGCAAAAAGAACCATGTTCTAAATTATGCCTGAAACATATGCAATATACATTCAAAGAACCACTCCATGTGCACTGCATAGAAAACGTTTCTCCAATCAATAACTATTAAACAATCAAAACCCTTGGTAACCATAGTAGCAATAACTGGGAAAAACTGGCGGTTGACTACAATTACCCAGCACTCGGCAGTCTTCTAGTGCTGGGTATGACCAGTACACCTGGTGCATTAAAAAACAGGTTAATGCCAGGTCAAACCTCAAAAAAATGCACACAGTTGAAATAACTGTGATTTAAACGTGGGTAATTGAAAAAAGTGCAGTTTTTTCCCGGGTTTTTAAATTTGGCATGAAAATAACAATTGCAGTTTTTCTTTCTGTGTTTGTATGAGTATTTTACCGCTTTTTTAATTTGCTTTTTTTTTTTCTCTATTTTAAACCTGTGTAATTGAATCCCATTTGTACTTTCAGTTTGCCATGCTGTTGCTTTTTAAATACAATGCTACCATGTGGGTAACATAGTATGATGACTTTTCAAACCGCAGTGAGGAGTGTATTTCATGAATAGCTCTTACCAGCTGTCTTATAGAGCAAAATGATGCTTAGATTCCAGTCTCCTAGGGTTATAAGTTTGTAACTCTTACTGTAAAAATAATTTTCTTATCTAGATTCTAATAGCTCACAAAGGTTTCCTCTAGCTATCAAAGACAGGTCTATATGAATACAGACTGAATGTTGGCCTGTGCCCCCTATAATTATCATTAGTTTTCTATAATTTACATTAACTTCTGATAACCAGTGAAAGATATGCATTAAAAGAAAATGGCATTATAGATATAAATTTGTAATTGCTGAAAAAGCAGAATACTGGTGAGTACAATGGGCTAGCTTTAATCAGGAATTGAGGACACCTGGACAACAGAAGTAAGCTGTTTAACTTCTGATAACCAGTGAAAGGTATGCTTTAAAAGAAAATGACATTGTAGATATGCATTTATAATCGCTGAAAAAACAGAATATTGGTGAGGGCAACATGCTTAGCTTTAATCAGGCATTGTGGACAGCAGAAGTAAGCTGTGCGATAATCAGGCATTGAGGTATTGTAGATATGCTTTTGTAATTGCTGAAAAATCAGAGTATTGGTGAGGGCAACAAATAACTTTAATCAGGCATTGAGGACAGCAGAAGTAAGCTGTGGAATAATCTCTACATCTGAGTTTGTACTCAATTTTTTTTTTGATAATATAATTTTAGTCAATTATCAAATAATTTTTTTCAATAGACTAAAGTGAAAACAGGCATAAACTTGGCAAAGATCTCAATAGATAAGAATTCAGATTACATATCCTATGTTTCAACCATTATCTGGCTCAAAAGGCATTCCTTCAACTGGATCCTGCTACTTTGAAGGACTTGGAAAGCTATTGTATCCCAAAGCTTTAACCAGGAGTATTGCTCGCTGTCATCCATGCTGCTCCTCAAATTTTAAAGGAATCTGGCAAATATCCAAGCTAGCTATCTGGCATCAACTCACTGTGTCCTTCTTGGAACATATACTGCAGTTTGATATATCTCCTACTTTTGAAGGCCAGACATTCCAGAACTAGTACTCTTGCCATTTTTTGTATGTTTTGTCTGTATCTTCCCATCTCAGCATTAGGCATTGATATTTTTACAGTATTCTGCTTTCCAGATTGTATCTTGCATTTATTCATGAAGTTCCAATCCTGCAGGAACAGAATAAAAAAAAATACAATGATGGTTTTGTTGATTTTTAAACTTCTTTTACATGAAAGAACAAAATCTGCTTTCAAACCAGCAGTCAGAGTTCCTATCTTCTTTAGTGCATCTGGTTCATTCCTATGGAGCTACAATTGTGTGTATCTCATCTTGGGTTTCTCCTTGTCTGTTCGTGTCCATGTTTTTCCTCACTCTTCCTTGTTAGAGTAATCATGCATTAGCTAATATTTAATTACTCTTTAATTGATTATTAGTCTAATTTATTCTCATGCACTTAAGCTAAACTTAGGAGTTTTTTATTCAATTAACTAAGTGCTTTTCTGTTAACTGAAGTGAGCAGCTTTTAGGGTTTTGCTCCTATATAGCACTCAACCCTCATTGTAATTCTTGCTCGAGCTTTCATATCTTTTGATAGTCTCTTGCTTTTGTAGCTTTTTCTTCTTGAGGAATATTGCATATATTGTTTACAGATCTCTTGCATGGAAGGTGTCTTTGTTTGTTGTTTGATTCTGTGGCTCGTGGTTTTGTGGTGTTTTTCACAATTTTAACATGGTATCAGAGCGTGTAAACATAAAAATAAGTACATACAATGGAAACCCCTAATGTCCAAAAAAGGACTACATGCTGAAAATACAATTCTCTGACAGAAAATGAGGAAACTGGTAGCACCATGACGAAGTACACGAAAAAACATGCACTTTAAAAAAAATGACACCCAAAAAGGAGTTTGGATGCAGAAGATATGGCCTGTTGAAGTCTCCAAAATGAGAACTGAACAACAACAACACTGAGAAAACTGAATTTTGGAAAAAAATTAGAAGTCAAAATTGGAAAATACTTGCATCACTGCAAAAAGCTTGAAATTCTACCCTGTTTCAAAAAAAATTGCACTGAAAAAGAGTATTGTATGGTCGAGATATGGCCTCTAGAATATTAGGTGCAAAACTAAAAAACCCAACGGAGAGGGGATGAGTAGGGCAAAAGAGCATCTCTGTCAAATTTAGCAAAAAATGACCAAAAATAGAGGTCCACCAATTTTAGAGGTGCTGGTAAAAAAAAATCTCCAGGTAGGTTGCATGTGATTTTATTTTGCAAAAAATATATAGTGCAAAAAATTGCATGTTTTTATTTTTAAAGAAAAAAATAGCAAAAAAAAGATATATATATTTTTAAAAAAACAAATATAAAAGCATGTTTTTATTTTAAGTTAAAAAAATATAAAAAACTATTATATTTTTTTAATAAAATTTTTTTGCGTGCTGACAGTTAGTAGACATGACTCTTCTGATTTGATTTATGAAAAATTCGCTCATTGTATGGAAAAACTAATGGATACCTAGAAAATATGCTAGTGCTGCCAACAAAACTCAGAAAACGTTTTTGAATCCAAAAAGTAGAACATGCGATTTGGTAAAAAAACAAAAACTTCACCTGCAGGGAAAGTAGCTGCATTGGTCTATTTTGACAGTTGTTTTTGCAAGATTTGTTCTTTATCTGTAAAATCTAGTAGATACCCAAATGGTATTTTGTGATTTTGAATAAAACCTAGAAATTATTTTTCTCCAAAATACATGAAGCAAAATGCACCAAAAAATCGCCCACCTCCAAAAATTGCAAAAAAAAACAAAGGGAATTCCAAATCTGAAGCCTGTAACCCTTGTTGAAAAAAAGACTCATAAATCGAGAAGGGGTTTTCTGAATCAAGGTTCTGATACCATAGCAACAAAAATCTTTTGGGGAAAAAATCGTCAAAAACAAAAGTTCAAGATTTTTTGAAAAAATCGAGAAAAAATTAGGAAAAAATCGGGAAAAAATTTGGATTTTTTAAAAGATGTAAAAAATTGTAGAATAAGAGAAAAACTATATTTTTTAATTGAAAGGCATTTCCATAGCAATAGAGATATAGAGAGCAAATAAAATAGAGCGTTTTGTTATAATTAGGAAGATCTAGGAGATAAGAGATCAAGCACAGACAGAAATGTGAAACAATAATGATTATTGATTATTGAATTGATACAATGAAGGATTGAATATCCTTATGTAGACTCAGGCGAACTCAACATGAGATTCCTGAATGGTGGAGTTTTGACTGAGAGAGGAGTGAGATAAGAGAATGCATGAATCAGTTAAGTCACTTAACTGATTGAAATGCATGATTAATGCAATAACACTTGCAATCAGAACTAGATGACCTTTTCCTAAGTTTGCATTAAGCACTAGAGTAAATATTGATTAATTTACTCCAACACCCCCCTAAATGAAAATTGAAGCAAAAACTGATGAAGGAAAAAAATGCAATGATGGATGCAGAATGGGTCCTGGCATAAGGCTTGATGAGGTACCCATGAATAACATGAAAGTTTCTCACAAATGGAGTAAAGGAGAAAACCTCGTGGGAACAAAACTCGTCTCCAAACGAGAAACAAAAAGAAAGTACAAATGGAATTTCTCAAGAGACTCTCTCAAGAACATATGCAGATATACAATCAGATACCCCCCCATAAGAGAGAGTGGAGACTCCAAAGCCCCCCAAAATGAGAGAACCCTTGTGCCGATGATCAAACCAATGTGTCTCCCCTGAGGAATAAACCAATCCAACGGTTGATGATGAGGAAATCCTTGGATGTGAGGTGAAAATGGAAGTCCTGGATGATGCTCAATGGAGAACTGAACTGAAACATGAGTGTCTGAATGACAAGATGTTGAATCAAATGTATCAACATCAGACAACTCAAGATGATCTTGAAATGGAATCTCCAAAGAAGATGGGATAATAGATGTGCTGAATCTGTCATCTGAGAGGAAATGAACATCCTATGATATGTCCTCAACAACTACACTAGATGGCTCAATGAATGGAGCTACAATGTTAGTCAAAGCTGAAGACGGATCTTGCTGAACATATGTGTTCTCAACAGGAGGTAGAGGTGTAGAAGTTTCAACACTGGTCTCATGAACAGATGGAAGAACACATAAGCTCAAGTGACCAAACTTCACCTTAGACACAACATGCTCTCTTGAAGAAAGAGAGCGATAGTCAGACAGTGGAGATGGAGGACCAAAGTGTGTGAATGCATACAATCGGGAAGAATGATCAACTGTCCCTGTTGCAACAATGTTGCCAATCTGACTGTCTCTGATGTGCATTGAATCAGGTGTGAACTCAACTGTCTTCTCTTTCCCACTATGAGCAATCTAATAAATGGAGAGAAGGTTAGTGGACAAAGATGGTACACATAGTACATCATTGAATGTACTGTCCTCAATGTTGATAAAACCTTTCCCACATACACTCATATAAGTGTTATTACCCATTAATATGTGTGGTGAGGACGTAGCCTCAAAAGATGAGAACATGTCCCGAGAAGATGCCATATGGTGTGAAGCACCTGAATCCAGTAGCCATCTAGAAGAATGTGAACTGGTGGTTGCACATAATGCATGACCCTTTTGTTTGGTCTGTCCATCTGTCTGGAATGATGGTGAAGAAGAAGACCTGCCTGATTTAGATGAAGAAGGAAGATGGAAATTGTTCTTCATAAGAAGAGTTGTCAAATCTGAAACCTGTTTTGCATATCCATCTGTCTTCTTCTCATAGCATTTAGACTCATCATGTCCCTGCTTATTACAGTAAGCACATATGGGTCTTTATTTCTTCGATGATTCCCCCTTAGAAGAAGGTGAATCAGAGGTGTTCTGTGAACTGGAATCCTTCCCATGCTCTATGGTCTTTGGTTTCTGTTTCTTACCTTTGCTAGTAGAGGCCTTCATGTCTTTCGGATTTTGAGAAACAAGAAGGGTAGATGCTTTTGAAGATTTCAGTGTACCCATATGGATTAACTTTGACTGTTCTCGCATGAGTGATGTGGCAAAGTCATTAAGAGAGGGCATTGTGAATTTGGAGCCCATAGCATCTCTAGTAGCATAAAATGTAGAAACAAAAATAGAATTATTAGAACCAAGCTTGGCAAGTAGAGAAAGAATCAACTGTTCATCTTTCTTCTCAATACCACGTTGCTTTAACTGAAGCCTTAAAGACTTAAGTTTTGTGAAGAGGTCTTGGATACTGTCAAAATCAAAAGGATTAAGACATATCAGCTCATTCTCTAACTGATAACTCCTAAGTGTGTCTTGCTTACCAAAGAGGAGCTCAAGATGGGCCCAAACTTCCTGTGGAGTGTTACAAGATTGAATGTGAAACAAGAGATCAGGAGAGATAGACATGCAAAGAGTACCAAAAGACTCATCACATCTGTTGAACCATTTCCTCTTTTCTGCAACAGCACTTGGTTCAAGCTCTGTACCCATGGTGACTCAATACAACCCCAACTTCTTTAGAGTGATCTCCATCTGGGTTTTCCACTCGAGAAGGTTTGAGGGAGTGAGAAGAGTTACATGACTTTTATCCATGATTCTGGAAAAAAATACAGACTTGAGAGAAGAAATTATAGTAAAATGCCAAAAATACAGAACAATATGTCTTTGAGAGCAAACAAAACCACAACAAATTGTTTTAAAAAAAAAAAACGCAGAAGTGATTGAGGGGCGGCTGAGGTCGCTAGATCTCTAAACAAGGCGTAGGTAGATCTAAAGCGCCTATATGAAATGCCTCTAACAAACAGATCGAGCCTCTAAAAATAGAAACTGTGGCCTCCAAACAACAGATCAAACGCAACTCAAAGCATCCCACAGATAGGTGGATAGGTCGCAACCTACAAAGAACAAGTTCGTAGCTTACAACAAAGAATCGTGACCTACTAATTTGTCAAAGCAGAGGAGACCCACGGGTTTTTGAGGTGATGCATGCACTCCACAAGGGCACGAATGGCATCCAAATGATGCGCGCCTGTTGCTATGAGCTGCAACGCTTAGCAAATATGCCTGTGGCCTGAAGAGATCAGCACGGGCCTGCAAATGAGAAATGATTTTCCCAAAGTCCGCAGCTTCTTTCCTCCACACTATCTCCAACTCCTGCCTGTCGCCAAACAAAGGTTGCTGCTCCTAATTCGACCTATGTCCAAATTGCTGTGGCATGAATGGAAGCAATATGGGTGCGTTTAGAGTTCCTATGTTTAGCATATGGGCCGCCTGGGGGTTGAGAGACCATTGGAAGGAGCTGTCAAGATGCTGAAGATGGCACTGCTCATGGATTTTCAGCTCCGCGTGGATTTCTCGTGGCTGCTTCGCATGTGTGACTTGCACACACAGTCTGCCTTCAAAGAAATGGTATTTTAAACAAACCACGGCCTTCCCTTCTGATAAAAGGCCTCTCTGTAGAATTGAATCAGCTTGCTGACCCTTAAATAAGGTGAATCGACCTGCCTAACAAATGGAGAATTTAAAAAACGCCCAAACAGGGATTTAGGAAGACAATTCCATGAACAAACTTAGAAATTAACACGGATCTTTCCCTTGATATTCACACAGATAATGCCTCTGTTAGCACAAAGACTCCAGATCGATGTCGGCTTGGTGCGTGGGGAATGCGTGCAGGAGATCTGAATTGAATGGACATGTAGGTTGACTAGTCCCAACAGTGCTTCTCATGCAAAAATTTCCTCAAAAAAAGCGAACAAGGATCTTCACATCTGGTGCTTAGATACCATATTATAATTAGGAAGATCTAGGAGATAAGAGATCAAGCACATAGAGAAATATGTGAAACAATAATGATTATTGATTATTGAATTGATATAATGAAGGATTGAATATCCTTATGTAGACTCAGGCGAACTCAACATGAGATCCCTAAATGGTGGAGTTCTGACTGAGAGAGGAGTGAGATAATAGAATGCATGAATCAGTTAAGTTACTTAACTGATTGAAATGCATGATTAATGCAATAACACTCGCTATTAGAACTCGATGACCTTTTCCTAAGTTTGCATTAAGCACTAGAGTAAATATTGATTAATTTACTCCAACAAGTTTAACCAATGAATCATAGAAAATAGATTTTGTTGTTTATATTCATATCGCTGATTACATTGCGTTCCACATCTCTCAAAGCATTAGTTCACAATGCATAACTGATAGATGACAAAATTTCAATTACAATATAGTTTGTACAAAGTCAACTTATAAACTGAGTACAAAGTTTCAAAAAATCAAAAGTAGCCAATGACTCTTGCTAGTTGCTACTATAAATAGAGCTATGCTAGAGGGATGCAGGTCCTGATGATGAAGCTCCTGGGGCTTTGCCTCTCCTAAGTCGTTTAGTCAAATGAGTATCAAAGTTGGACTTCGCTAGGATCTTAAAATCCTCAGCCTCAAGAAATTCATCACTAGCAATCCACTCATTGTCTAGATCAATCTCATCAAGGTCAATTGGCTCAGCATCCTCAATGGTACCTAGTTTTGCCCATGGACAAGTTAGTCTTCGGATTACAAGTGAAAAACATTATGAATACAATTACAAATTTACAACTACGGTTGCAAGTATACTAAAAGTCTAACCTTGAGCTTTTTATAGCTTCAAGCGGAGGTTGTGGTGAACAAACACCGAGTCATTCATCTGTTGTTGTGTTAAGAAATTGTGTTTCTTCGAATGTATGTGTTCAAAAACACTCCAAGTACGCTCACAAGCGGATGAATTGCATTGCTGGCTCAGAATGCGTTTCGCTAACCACCTAAGATTTTTGGTTTCATGACCAAAAAATCCCACCATAGTGCTGAAAAACACATTGCATGGAGATGATGTAATGTAAGAATATCTTAAATTTTTACACATTTTATGATTTTTTCCACAAAATAGAGAGATTGTCAAAATTTTATAGACTCTACATGGTTGCACGGTTTGCCTGCCTTCTATGGTAGCCTTAGATGAGAAAAAACCTGTTGCTTGCTTGTACATGGCTAACTCTCCCATAGCTGTCATTAACTGTCTGTGGTAGCAAACATTTTTTCCATGCATATGAACAAGCCCTGTGCAAAAGATAGTATCTTGCAACATGGAGAGGAGAATGCATCTGTCAATCCCATCTTCTATCAATTATGTTCCATAATGGCATATACTTGTCCCTGTCATTTTCCATCCTACTCCTCATCACCTCCTTGGCCCTATCCATGGCCTCATACAAATATCCCATGGGGGATTTATCCCCATCAACTAGTCTTAAGACTTTCACTAGAGGCTCTGAAAATTGTACAACTTCTATTGCATCCCCAAAACTAACAGAATTAATGTACTCTGACATTGCTATGCCATTTGCTTGATTTGAGAAGCTAGACTCTATCCACTCGCTTGAAACAAACATTCGTTTCAAATTCATTTTTTGTTCGCATAGAGTTTGTAGTGCAAGGAAGTGTGTTGCAAATCTTGTCACCCCTGGTCAAACTAACTCCTTGCCCTCTATGAAAGTGTGCATCATACACAAAACCCTTGTGTGATTATAGATAAATTTGGTAATCGAGTGAGCCTTGTGCAATACCTCCTTAACCCACTTAAGTTTACCAATGTCCTCTAGGGTTAGATCAATGCGATGTGTGGCACATGGAGTAAAAAATATGGAGGGGTATTTGTTTGTCAGGGGTCTCCTAGCAGCAACACAAGCAACAACATTATCTGTAATAAATTGAACCACAATTTGTGGTCCTATTTCTTTGACCATTGAGTCATACATGTTGAACAATGTAGCTGCAGATTTGATTTTGTCTAATGCATCCACAAATTTAAAAAAAAAGTGCCGATATCACAAGACAAGAGGAAGTTGACGAGTGTTTGATTCCTCCTATCTGTCCATCCATTTGACATTATGTTGCAACCAGTCTTTGCCCAAATCAGTCGATGATCATCAACATCATCAACATCCTGTACTGCATCATCAAACAAAGGAAGCCTCAATGACTCAGAAGATGGGGCTTTGAACTCAGGACTTGCAGATGCAATAGCATCCACCATACCTTGCCAGTATGGAGACCTGGCAACATGGAATGGCAAACTAGAGTAGTACCAAAAATTTGCTATTGCCTTCTTTGTTTGTTCATGGACACTCTTCTTCCATCTTGTACTCTCCAAAGTGGTCTTGATCCTGGTGTAGTACGAGGTGGGAAGAAAGAAGTTATGTTTCCTCCACCTGTATTTGGACCATGTGTTGTAGAAGGTGTCGACCTAGATTCCCCGGAAAACACATGTGCACCATCTTCTCCATCCAAGCGATTCCCCCTAATTTCTGTAGAATTGGAGTCTATTTCATTCCCAGTTCTTGCCTTTTTAGCCTTACCCTCAGAAATCCCTTCAAGAGCTTGTTTTGCCTAATATGTGAGTTTTGTAGGGAATTGTTGGTGTGTGTTTTGAGTACGCCACCGAACACAGAATAAAAATGCCCAAGGGACACTCCTATCCTCTCTTGAAAAGTGATTGTAAATACCTAGAAGATAATACAATAACTCCAATGTTTCTTTTGGTCAGGTCATGACGTGTGGATAAGGCTAGTGGGCATTGTGATTACTGGTAATCACAAGGGGACTTACGTGATAATTTGTTTGCAGATTGAGGACTTAGACAGTTTTATCTTTGAAGGCTCTTTTTGATGGGTATTTCGGATTTTCAAAAGAAAGGGCAAAAAGATAAGGGTTTAGAAATCTAAACTACGCCTAAGAACTCAAGAGACGACAACAACTAGATAAAATAGGGTAACCACACTTTGTTTCGCCTCCTTCGGACAACTACGCAAAGCGGGTGCAATCTTCAACGAAAGTGATAATAATTTTCATGTTTGAATTGACCAAAACAAACAGAAGTTAAGCATCCACAATTTAATGGCTTACACTAACTTTGCACATCGAATGCAAATCATCCATTCGACAAAAGTATGAGCTAAATTTTATCTACCACCACTATCGAATCTATCATTCACTTAACATACATGTAAATGAAATACTACTTTAATTCTACTTTAAGTGTTGAAGGAGAAATATTAAAACCTTGCACACTACTTGAAAATAAAAGTGTTTCTTAGCAAATCATGCACAAGAGCTTTTATAAACGAAAATAGTTTCGTCGCAACAATCTTATACAACTCACTTCACAAATTGTAAATGAGAGTAAACAAGTTTATATAGAGTTTACAAAATTGATTAAACGGCTCAGATTAAAAATGAGCCAATGGCCAAGATCAAAACAAATAAACCCTAATTAGGGTTTCCCAAAATGACTTCAGTAAACAGAGAGTTGACAGGGTGATGTGGCGCTTGGAGCTATTTTCAAGGAATTACATCCCGATCCTCCTGCGTTGCCGTGTGTTCGATGAATCTGGACACGATCAAGGCAACTTCATCCATGGTGACTTGAGGAAGCATTCCGATCTTGAATTCCAGTCCGTCCACACTCTCGGCGCATCTGGCAAAGGTATCCTCCCACTCTGGCTTGGTCTTTTCAAAAGACTCTCGGATGCTTAAGAAGTTCGCCAATTTGGCCCAGTCCTGCTTCAAAATGGGTCCTGTGATGGCAAAGATGCCTTCTTGGACCTTCCCTTTCAAAACCTCTAACTGCAGGTCATTCTCTCGTAGAGCCTCCTTATCCAGGATATCGGCAATCATGTTGAGAATTTTGGCCTGAACTTCTTTGACTTGCTCCTCCAGCTTGAGACTGTCAACTTTTACTCTGTCTAAGACTTCACCTCGTGCCGTTAGTGCCCAATACCAAGTATGGAAGTCATAAGCCGCACTAGCTGCAATGATATCTCCGTCTATCAATTCTTGCTTAGGAATCCCTTTCAGAATCCTAAGGCAAGGAATTATCCTATCCTGCACATCTGGAAGGCTCTCCCATACTTCCGCCAAAGCGGCTAGTCTAGAAAGCAGTGAAGTGGCCTGACCGTAAACTAAAGTCAACCTCTCCACAAATGCCTCAGCTTCAGTACCTTTGGCTACTATCCATTCCTTGGCCTCTCGAACTGTAACCCTGTTTTCTTCCATCTCCTTGGTTGCCTCCTGCGAAGAGTTTTGGAGAAGAGGAGCTGTCGTGTTATCCTGATCAAGTGGCTTGACCAAATGTTGGATATATTCTTTTAAGCGCTCAATTTCTAACTGGTACTCTTTCCTCTTGGCTACCTCTTTTGCCAACCTTGACTTGATAGTGGACACAGAATTGTCCAAGTCTTCAATTTCTTGGCCCTTCGTGGTTGGACCCAAGTCAATGGTTATGATGGCATAATCTTGTGGAGCCATGTCCTCCTGTAGCCTGTCCACTGTAGGCACTGCAATCTGCACTGTTCTGTTACCGGCTTCATCTCTCTCTATGCTCGAGAATTTCTTTGCTGGCTTCTTGACTGCAGTCTGCGTAAGTCTGGCCAAGAAGTCCGTAGTGTCATCCTCTTCTGGCTCTTCTACTGGCGCCTGTACTTTCAACCTCTCCCTTGTCCAATCCGGGATCGTCGGCTGCTCCATGCCTTCATCTTCCGGCCTATCTTCCCTGTCAGGAACGTCCAGAATTCCCCTAAGAGCTGAAATCATTCCTTCCTGGAAATCCTCATTTTGGGTGTCCACATTTTCATCATCGGACTCCAATATCTCTGTGCCAGTGGGAGATGGTGGCGCATCTTCATCTGGCTGAGGCTCCATATTGTTTTCCGGAATCGGGGAAGGATCCCTAATGTCAGCCAGTGAAGCATCTACAGTAGCCAGCATCTCTTCAATATTCCTAGATGCGGCCAAGTGTGAAGGCTTTACCTTAGCTTGCTTCTGAACTGGCTCCTTGCCTGCAGCTATCTCCTTCCTTTTCCTGGAAGTGGTGGTCTCTATCATCTCTACGCCCTGGGATGCATCTGCATTGGAAGAATAGGATTCCGCCTCACTCAACATGTCATAAGTCAAGGTTATCCTTTTTTGTCTCAGCTCCTGAATCTGTTGATCAACCCACCACTGTATATACTTGATGACAAGTCTCATCAAAGTATTCAAATCGGCGTGCTCGGGTTCTGACCACCTGACCACCGGCAAAGGCAAGCTCTCATCAAGGTGCGGCTGTACCTGTTGTCCATCTTCTTCCAACTGATCCGGCACTCGACAAAGTTGCGTTGCTCTGATCAGGCTGACAGGCAGTCTAGACCACATCTTTCGCCTAACCTCAAACTCGTCTGTAGCATCTGCCCAAAAATCTTCCAGTTCAACCCTATGCTTATACCTCCTTCCATCCACCGTCTTGATGTGATGATGCGGGTCGAAGTGGCTCCTAGATGGATAGGTAGCAAAGGGGTAATGCTGTATCTCGAGCCTGGCACTATTTGCTGCCTGCGATGATGGACAAGACTCTAGCATGTTCCCTATAAAGAAGGGAAAGGTTACTGCCGCCTTTTGCTTTGTCCTTTGGAGGCCTTGAAATTCCTCTAGCTACCTTAGCACTTCTAACAGGACCATCTTGTTAGTCGGGAAGATGGGCAAACGATATGGGCTCCCGGTGAATCCCTGGATTCTGATGTAAGTATATCGGGGATACTGGATAAACCAAGATCCATATTTGCCAATCAGCTTCTTGGCCTTAGGAGTCAGTTGTTAATGCGTCCCTCCCTGGAGTATCCTTGTGATATACATAAGGAAGGCGTCATGAGCTCGCCTGAAGTGAGCTTTCTCTCTCAACTGCAGCTGTGGATAATAGTCATATGCCTTCAACTCGTTGGATCCACTGCCAACCGTGCCTTTGCATATCAAGCTTGCGTACTTGTAAGTCCTAGCCAACATATAGATGACATAAGAACTCATATAAAACGTTTTAGTTTTCTCCAAGTTGACAAGCTGCTCGTGGAGGTTGTTGCTTATCATTTGTGACCAGTTAAACATCTTCACGCCCTCTGTGATGTCCTCAATAAAATAGTACATCCACGGCTTGAACGGCGCCCCCAAAGGACTGCCTGCTACTCTGTTTAGCAAGATAATGATGTCTCCATAGTCCTCCTTGAAGTCTGTACGCATCAACTTCTTGGGCATTTTCTTGACCGACGGCCTAGGCTTGTCCAGCCATGACTTGTTGATGTTGGCGGCACAAAGGTCAGGCTGTTCATCATATAATCTCTGGGCGTCTTCCTTAGTTTTGTAAGTGGTCTTAGGATATGCAGGAATGCCAAAGGCCTCTTGTATGGCCAACTCTCCCAGATGTGCCAATATTCTCCCATCAGGTGCCACAATTTGTCTCAACTCAGCATTATAATGAAGCGCACACTCCACCATTAATTCAGCACATTCAAGTGCAGGCGGAAATCCGACAGCTTGAAAGATTCTATTTCTCACCATTCTCCTGGTGGTAGGCGTTGGCAAAGGTCCATTGTGCCTGTATATTCTCTTCTTGAATTCCTCGAGGTCAATGTGACCAAGGTTGGTGTCTGAGATGTTTTTCCATTTTGATTTTATTCTGGTTTCCGGCTGCAATCCTTTGCTTGCGAACTTCATCTGTGCTTGCCTGGACGTCTCTCCTCGATCAATCGTCAACCTGCAAGTACAAAATACTTAACATTAATACAAGACCTTTTAAAATTAATTTAATCCGGGGTGTTTGTTGGAGAAAATCGCACTTTCAGCTTATTAAATTTAAAATTTCTGTCAAAAAGCAACCTGAAAGTGAACAAATTCGCCCATCTATGAATGAAACTCGTGCCGGAAAGAAAGTAGAAGATAGAAACGAGGTATAAACACATTGTCGATTAATTTCCAAACCTCAGAGATCGTATTCTGGCTGCAAACGAATTTAAAAAATTCTGAAAATCTGCCAGAGGAAGTGCGCCAAAGCTGGGAAGTACGATTTTCAGCAAAGAAATAACTTATTTCTTCCTAAATATCACGCCTGTCAACAAGAAATTGCTTCCTTGATTCTCACAGCAATGTTACTTTCAAGAACTTCTCCTTCGCAAACGATTCCCTAAGATTCGAGAGAGATAGCTTTTTCTCAGTCGAAATTGTGAAGAAATGAGTTGCTGAAACTCATTTTATGGCTGAGAAGTGCGATTTTCCTCAAGGAATTGCTTTCTTTCTCTGATTTTCTTCCAATTTTAGAAACGTTTTTCTTCTCAGATTGGCAAGTTTCTAATTTCACTTTCAGTCGTTGAGGCAAGTTTCCAATTTTCATCTTTGTGCCACCTCTGTTTGAGATTTTCGAATTTCTTGAAAAATTGCCTAAGTGTTGGAGAAAATATCAAAAGATATTAAATTAATTGTTTAAAATTAATTTTCCAACATACTTTAAATCTTCGAATCATGGCAATATTAAATTTATCTAAGGCAGAATAATTTAATCCTCCAAATAATCTCCAGACTTTGAATTTTAACTAAAATTTCCCAAGTGTTTGGAAAATAATTAAAAATAAAAATATTAAATTCCAACCCGTTTAAAATTGATACATGGCTAAGTTTGTTTGTCCGCGGCCAAATATTTTATCTTCCAATTGTCTGCCTAGCCAAAATGTGCTCAATAATTCGTCTGCCAAATTTCAACTCTCCAGGCGGACTTTTGACCCCTCTAGACATTTTTACTTAGCCAAACAATTCATTTTCTATCTTTTTGGGTTGGGCGACCTTGGAGATTTCTCTGCCACTTTGTCATTTTTTACCCGTGCCTTAGAAATTTTTCCCAAGCTGAGAGGGGGGGACTTCACACTTGCTCTGCCAAGCATTCTCCATTTTATGCCAAAGAATTTCATTCCGTTGTGTCGAGGAGTGATTCTCGAGCCGGCCAAACCTCTTCTTCCTCTGGACATTTCTCCTTTTTTTATGCCTTAGAAAAATTTATCTTTCAAAGTTGGATGGATTTCTCATAATTCCTTGCCAATGGTGTATTTTATCCTCCATTTGTCTAAGGCGGACTTCACACTTTTTTTGCCATGGCGAGTTTTATTCTTGCCTTGTCCAATGGCGGACTTCACTTGTAATTGGCCATTTAATTCAATACATAGCGAATTTTCCTTGTAATTTCACCCCTTTCCAAACATCTTGGAGCGAACCCCTTCATATTTCCACCCTTCTCCAAACTTCTTGGGGTCGACTTCACATGCCTCTTGCCATTTTATGCTTGGGCGGACTTCATACTCTTCATGCCGTTGACCTTTTGGGCGGACTTTGACCATTTTGTGCCATGGGTGGACTTGGCTTCACCTTTGCCATGGGCGGACTTGGCTTGTCTTGCGCCATCCACCTCTTTCCTTGGGCGGACTTTATGCTTCCCATGCCAAGGGCGGACTTGGCTCTTCTTGTGCCATGGCGGACTTGGAGATCTCCATGCCATGGTGGACTTCAGACTTGGCTTGCCAATGGCTAAGGTAGGGCGGACTTCACACTTTGTCTGCCATTCCTTCCTTGTGGGCGCCTTCTTCAGACTTAGCCATTTTTCCAAACCTTTTTCCATTTTTACCTTGATTCTTTTGATGTCTGGAGGTGTATTGAATTCTTGCTTGATAGGATCCAAAAATAGAAACTTTCCAAAAATAGAAACTTTCTAAAAATAGAAAAAGCAAAAAGCATCCCTAAAAAATAGGAACTCCAGAATGGCCTAAAAATGCCGAAAATCAAAAAAGCAAAAAAGCAAAAAAGCAAAATCCCTAAAAAATAGGAAGCGTCAGAATTGACCGAAAGCAATGGCTTTCCTCGTCTACTGGGTCCTCTGAGCATTTCCATGACGTTTAAGCATTCAAACAGGTTCAAAATCTCAACTTGGCCGGACTGACTCTCAAAAAGTTATTCAAATTGAACTCTAAAAGACGTTGCGCGGAGGGCGGAACCAAAACTTGGGGGTCCCCATTTGCGATGGGGCGATGTGTGAAAAAGGTCACAACAGGAATCTGTACAAATAACGGTCTTATTTTTTGGCTCCTTTGCCAAATGCCATTTGAAACGATAAATGCCACTGTTGATGTCATGCAAACACCAATTGCATTTAACCTTTGTTGAACCCGGTATTGCCTTGCAATGTGTCCACACAAAGTCTTTTACATGTGACATTATGATCAAATCTAAAAAAGCATCGTAATTCAGTATTAAGGCATGAATAATTAATTGGGAAAAAGTATCAAATACTCCAAAACCTACATGGACCTCCCATTTCACTAAGCAATCATAATCTCCCTTAAGAGCTAAGCAGACCCTCTTGAATGTTGAAACAAGCAAATGATCTGACTCTTAATAAGGATAACATTTTGATTTATACTGTCATACTGCCATTGAGAGACAATGTAACTTTAAAGCAAATGATCAATTGAGAGATAATGTAACTTTAAGCATGGAAATAAAATTGGAATTATTTACAACTTGGAGATTAATTTATTCCATCTCAGACTTCAGTTCTTCAAACACAGAAAATCAGTAATGTAGACATAAAAAATTTCCATGATTCAACTGATAATGCAGACGTATACTTCAGAATGATATGGACATCTTTTGTATGAATAATAAATTGTAGTTGACAACTAAAACCAATTTTTACCCAAGATATGCTTAATCACTATAGACCTATGGATGTGAAGAAATGTGATTGATAACAAATCTGATGGCCTCAATTTTGTCAGTTCCCTTTTCAGGGTTTTCAAAAGTAAACACTTCCTCAAGGATCATTACAATTTCAACAATACCTAAGCTGTCTAATATCAGGTTCTTTTAAATGTTAGCAGATCAAATAACCTGCAATAGTTACAAATTTAAAGGACTTTTGATCACCTGATTATTTTGGGCCTTCGTGTCTTTAACCCAATGATCCGACAATCACAAGCACTTATCCACAACTATCAAAAGGAATTCAAGAGTTACACGCAATCACTCAACTGTCACAGGCATTTATTGGTTCTTTGCTACTTATCCCTCTTTTGAAAATTAGTATTAAACAATATTCATTCAAAGTAATCCTACATGGTCAAGATTTAGCAATTTTCTGAGTAAATACCCAGTCAAATCAAGCATACAAAATGGCCATACCTTTCAAACTAATTAGCTAAGAAGACAACTGCCTTAGCTAAACTTGAGAAGTAGTTTGTAAGTAGTATTTTTATATCCAGTAAGTATTATTTTTATATTGAAATAAGTCTACAAGTAGTATATTCCCAGAAAGAGGAAACAAAATATTCTAAAATACATGTGAAAGTGAAAGCTCCAAAAGAGCATACTTACATAAAACAAAAAATAAACTAAGTTAATAAGTTCTAGCTCCACACAAAAACTTAAAATTCAACCGAGAAAAAAAAATCCAGAGCGCTCATAGTATGAAGCAACGAATTTCTGTAGCTGTCTCACGCATTCACAGTATGAAGCGACGAATTTCTGTAGGTGTCTCTATCTGCTGTCGTGTCTCTATTTGCCGCCACATCGCTGAAAATGGCGTGAGTTGCAGTGAGGAGTCGGTTTGAATGGCGGCCAATAAATAGACTTTTCGTGGGTTTTTAAGGGTTTTTTTGGCACCTCTTTTTTTTTTTTTCCAGTTTTAATTGTGATTTTTGCAATGTTTTAAACCTGATAAATTGCCAAAAAATCGTTGACCTTTTCGTTGATTTTTTGGGGAAAAAATTGAGACCATGTGCGATTTTTCGGAAAATGTGATTAATCGCGATTTTTTGACATTTTCTGTTTCTATGTTTGATACCATGTTAACAGAAAAACACTTAGTTAATTGAATAAAGAACTCCTAAGTTTAGCTTAATTGCATGAGAATAAATTAGACTAATAATCAATTAAAGAGTAATTAATTATTAGCTAATGCATGATTACTCTAACACCCCCTCTTCAGATGAACTTAGGGAGCAAATTTTTTCTTTTCACCATAACTTGGGCGTATGATGTCGGTTTTTGACAAAAAAGATATCGTCGAAAAGTTGGTTCCGCCAACTTTCCAGTGGTGTGGGTCTCATCACCTGTTTTTGCTGTTGGTGCATTCTACAACCTGTTGAAGTCAGAGGTGCTGTTTTCAGTCCCGAGCTTGTAACTTTTGACCAGTTTCTCCGTTTTTTGCGATTCCAACGACGTTGGAACTGTCTTTCAGAGCTCTTCAATTCCATCCATGCACTTTTTCCAGATTGTTCTCTAGGTACATTTAATTTAGGTTTTTGTGTTTTGGCACTCTGGTGAATTACTTGTATGTCTTAGCTCCTGAAAACTTTTTGTTTACATGAGATGACTTGTTTTTGGTTGTTCTATATGTATTTCCAATATTCTGTCCTATTTGGGTATTGTAGACATATTTTTCATGCACATTCTCTTTTGTAGACGCACTGAGCTAAAGTGTCATTTTGGTGTATATTTTTTGGGGATTTTGCACATCCTGTTGTGCCTTTTGTAATTGCACTATGATATAAAGTGTCATGGGGGGTTGATGTTTGCCTTTGGTTTTTCATCACACCTTTGTCAAGTGAGTGTCCCTTCTACGACAACAGTGAATCCTAGTGATTCTTGCCTCATGCGTGTGTGCATTAGTTTGCATACCCTTTTATTTGCAGGTTGTTTCTCATACATGCACTTCTTGGTTTCACATAGTTTCAGTGTACCTGTCTTGGCTCTCCCTTTTTAGCATTATGGGGGCACTGGGGGGGGATTTCTACTGTTGGTGTTAATGCCTTCTTGGTTTTGCGGTGTGGAGTGATCTATTTATCTAGTTTTTGTTCCTATGTACTTTCAGATGCAACATACATCAGCGGCTGGTTACATGCATTTCAGTGAGATGGATCATTTACCATATGGACAGTCTTGCATTCCTATTTCTGAAGGTTCTTCATTTCAGCACTATATCAGTTATCATTCGACAATAGTCTACAACTTCTTTGTGCTTCAATGATGTTCTACATGTTCTTCTTTTTCAGGACATCGTTTTGGTTGGAGGTTCTCAATCCTTCACACCTTGATTTGGAGGCTTTTTTAGTCCTTCAGTCGCCCTTCTCTCTTTTGGAGAGGAGTTTTCTCCCGATGTGGTTATCTCACTTTTTCCAGTTTTGAGAGGTCTTTTGTTTGTACATGGGTACCTCACTAGGCCTTGTTTGTCGAGACCCATCATGCATTCTTTTTAAGGTTTTTAGCTACTCCCTAAGTTCATCTTAAGGGGGGCTGTTAGAGTAATCATGCATTAGCTAATAAATAATTACTCTTTAATTGATTATTAGTCTAATTTATTCTCATGCACTTAAGCTAAATGTAGGAGTTATTTATTCAATTAGCTAAGTGCTTTTCTGTTAACTGAAGTGAGCAGCTTTTAGGGTTTTGCCCCTATATAGCACTCAACCCTCATTGTAATTCTCGCTCGAGCTTTCATATCTTTTGATAGTCTCTTGCTTCTGTAGCTTTTTCTTCTTGAGGAATATTGCATATATTGTTTGCAGATCTCTTGCGTGGAAGGTGTCTTTGTTCGTTGTTTGATCTTGTGGCTCGTGGTTTTGTGGTGTTTTTCACAATTCTAACATTCCTAACATTTCTCTATTTTCAATTTTCTCTAATCCTTGCTTGATTAAACAAGTTTAAAAGGTTTCTTCACCTTTCAAATATAATTGGGTTTGTGCTGCTTTTCCCTCCAGTTTTGTTACTCTAAAAATATTAATGCCTCAGATGTCCTGCTTACTTTGAATTATCAGAACAGTTACGTAGAAACAGGAAATCAGTGCAGGCACATTTGATGCCAACTTCCTACCCCAGGCAAATCATAATGAAGGGCATCGATAACTAGAAATGGAGAAAAAATCGACACATACAGAGTTGATGTTCTTCATTTATGACATGGCCAACAGTTGTATTCTCCATATTAATACTTGGATTGGCCAAGAAATCGCCACTTAAATTCAACTTCTCATTTAAGGGGGAAAATGTCTCTTTTAAGTAAATTAGTAAATATGCCTTATAGTAAAGTTGTTCTGTTTTCTTTTGGTGTGACCTGCTGTTGTGGTTCTTTGAATATTTTTTTTTTTGGTAAAATAAATCAGGGATTTCCCAGGCCCAAATATCAAATGGATTCAACCTCCCTCATTAATTAATGGGGTTTGAGAGACCTTGTAGCTTATGCCAACGAAACATAGTTTGAAAGCCTGAGATTGTCCAGCTGGACGGGCACCAAAAAAGTAAACAAAACTGATGGTCACAGTCCCAGCAAACAAAGTTCAGTTGGATACTTCTAATGGCTAGATACTCTAATGAAAATACAAAAACCATAGTTTCAGATCAGACAGAATGATTAAACCTTACCTGGGAGATTTGCTGGGTCATAAGACATGCCGTGAGCTGTCAAATTGGTGTCCATATGCATGAGCTCCATATTTGCTTGGCCTGGGTCCCAGGTGTGCCCTCAATGGTGGATAAACTTTCAGTCTTACCTGTTGCTTTGGAATGCTCGAGCCCTCTTGTTTGTCCCAAACTTGGCCATTATGTTCTAATATTCTGCAACTCTGCCTGCTTCTTTGGGACCTGCTCTTGCTAGGTCTTTTTCCCCATCATTTAATTTATCCCTGCGAACATCTATGATTCGCAATATTTTATTTCTGCCTTACAGGAACTACCTCTATGGCATTTTTTTCCTAAGAAGGTGATACCTGTTGGGGCTTCTGGAAAGGAAACAGGGGATTTCATTTGGGACATGGTAGCATATTGGGAGGTGAGGCTTTGGAGGATTACTCACAATATGATGGGCAAGTCTCTTTCTTTCAACCTGCAGGCTACCTACATAAGCATGCATTTCTTATGCTGTGGCCTTGAAAGCTGCAAATCCTTGCACTCTCGCCATGGTAACAACTGTTATTTTAAAATCCTCTCTGTCCATAATAGAGGATGTTGCACGTTGTAATGTTTGGTGTTTTCAATAATTTATTAACAAGCCCCCTTTCACTATTTGATTTTCAGAACAGTTGCATAAAAACAGACTATCTTTACAGGCTAATATTAATCTGGGAGATATCCTCCATAACAAGACTAAGTGATCAGATAAGGCCAGGTCAAATCAGCCCATGCTCAGATGCTGCTAACCTCATTCCTTAGGTGAAATCATAATATAGAGGCAATGATATTTGAAAAAGGAGAAAGTGATGCAATCAAGGATAGGGGACCCTATGAAAGGTAGCCTTCTTCTTGCAACTAGACCACACAACCCCACCCCCACTAGGCTCAACTCAATGGCAATAGAACCCTTGTACAATCTGATTTTAACCACATCCAACTACACCCTTCAATGAAATAAAATTCTTTGTTTTTGTATGCAACTTCATCACATCAAAATGTAAATTTGTAATGCTGATTTTAAGACACCCAAGACACCCACTTGCTGACGTAAACCTCATTTTAAACACACCTTATACATACAAATTTGCTATTGGAAATCAGAAGATAAAATCATGACACCTAACCATACACTTATTGATTTTGAGAAAAAACAACGTATACAAACTTGCTGATTTTTATTACCTTCAATTTGGAAGCATTACTCTTGTTTTCTCTCATCAAAACACATCCCATAAACACTCTCAATATTTCAAGCTTACATGCAGCCATTTAACACTACATTTGCTTATATCTTTCCTCATAGAATGCACCCAACACTAAACTGTCATGTCCCCGAAATAACAAAACCATAAAGATCAAGTGTTAAAATACAAATCAATTAATAAATAAAATAAATAGCAATATTAATATTAAATATAAAATAAATGTGTATCATATCAATATATAAATATATAAAATGAAATAACAAATATAATAATAATATATAGGCAAATTATTGTTATTACATTCTAGTATTAAATAACTTAGTATAAAAACATAATAATAAATAAATATTATAATCATTACACATCAAAGATTGTAATACATTAGAATAAAATAATAATAAGATATTAGCAAATTGTTTTATTATTATACTTTAATGTTAAAATATGTTCAATAAAATAATAAAATAATAAAATAAATAGAAATTTGAAATATCATAATTATAGTAATAATATATTATTTTAAAAATAGATATTATTGTGATAATAAAGGCAGCAATTAAATCTAACAAAGGGATGTATTTTATGAAAAGTCACCTCTTTCACCAAACAATACATTCCCCCCATGAGTCACCTACCTTGAATGGTATAAATAGAAGGAATGAAAATAAGGAAGGGGGAAAAAACATGGAGAAATA
This sequence comes from Sequoiadendron giganteum, assembly GCA_007115665.2. Taxonomy (NCBI): domain Eukaryota; kingdom Viridiplantae; phylum Streptophyta; class Pinopsida; order Cupressales; family Cupressaceae; genus Sequoiadendron; species Sequoiadendron giganteum. The sequence continues at coordinate 617,780,801 of CM021109.1, read as the reverse complement.
GGATTTGCAATTTAGAACAGCAGCAACAATTATTGTTACGCATTGGAATATAGAGCCATTTAATATATATATTATTTAATAGGCATGCAAGTATATATGCATAGATATAGATAAATTTTATAATGAATAATATGCAATGAATAAAGAATATATATGAATAAGGAAAGAATAATTATATAAATATATATATATGAATTGTCCTCATCCTATGATCAATTTAGTACAAGGTTGAAGGAAGTGAGTAATGAAACATGGAGAGATATAGCAACTCAGGTGATGTACTCACTTAGCAATAATATTTAGCATATTTTGAATATAAGAAACATATATTGCTAATTTGATTATCGGTGTAATGCTTTCTTTAGTATTATCATGATGATAATGATGTTGATGTTAACTTAAAGAATTAGTAATAAATGCAAATGTATTTGATTGCTAAAAGATTGTCTTCTTTGTGTTTGTAAGCCTACTAGGGTGGAAGGGCCTGAGACAGGTGGTGCCTAAAAACCCCACTTAACAATCCGCTGCGGCCATGGAGGGGTGGGGGTCCCACTTAACAATCCGCTACGGCCATGGAGGGGTGGTAGGCCTGGAACCACTTATAAGCTCCGCTGGCTTCCCCCAGTAGGTTGAGTGTCTTCCGAGGTGATGGCACAGGTAGAGAAAGGAGACCGTACAAGTGTTTCCTCTAAGCACGCCACTTCGAGACGTTCATGTTGCTCGGGGCCAAGAGGTGGGTTGTCCTAATAGGATGCTTGTGCTCTTGGGCTTAGATGGATAGCTTTGGGCGGCTCTACCCATGCCACTCCTCATGTCTTTATTATTGATTTGTGATTATATTTATATTTGGATATCTAGATATTAATGCTAACAGATATATGTACATGTGGAAAAATTAAATGCAGACTTCAATCCAAGATTATTTAGTCAAAGAGAAAATTCATTTGAAAAAGAAGAAACCCTAAACCTGATCAATGAGCGAATTCTAGGGCAAAGTCGGGTAAGGGACATTACATAAACTGAGTCCCACAGTATGAAATTCAACGCTCTATGCAATCCTGGGGAAATTTTGACAGAGTTTCCTCACATAAAACTCACTCTCTAGCACTACAAAAAAAAAACTCTCATTTCCCAATGTGCAACACGAAATCCCTGTAAAAACAACCTCATAAAATGCATCCCAACACTAAACTCAGTCCCACAATATGAAATTCAACACTCTATGCAATCCAGGGGAAATTTTGACAGATTTTCCCCTTATTTAACTCACTCTTTTAACACTACAAAAACAGACAATTCGTAATCTCCAACGTGCAGCACCAAATCCCTGTATAAGCATCCTCAATGTTGATTATTCCCAAGTCCTAGTTGATTGTTACTCCCTAGTTTTCTCATATGAGCTCCCGATGACTTGCAAGCAAAGAACTCTCCATCTCCTTCCTGCACCCTGTACTTTTTCCAATCTCAACAAGGAGTTTTTATGCACTTCTTGAAGTGTGACGCCAAAATTAGAAGCTTCATGAAATGAGGAAAAATCAACTCCAAATGTAACTCCTTTGTGAGGTGGCAAGATTCTCCAAGGGAGTCGAGCAATAATAATGAAATTTATAAAATATAGTTTTTCCCAAATATAAAGGCCATCTTCAAGAGAACTAAGCAATGAAGAGGGGAATATCAAATGTAACCCCCATACTTATAACCCCCTTACATGCATTATAATTTATCAATAGGGTCCAAGCAAGAATCTAGGAAGTTAAGTTGTAACTCCCTCCTCCTAATCAAATGCAATTAAGACAAGGAATGCAAGGTTCTCCTCAAATTTTAAATCCTCCACAAATGAGTGCTCCATTAAAGGATATTGGCATGCGAATGAAAGTCAAACATGCAAATTACTTAAGTAATATGCAAGTGGCTCCCCATCCCTAGTGCCTTTGTGAGAAATTGTGATTCTTCAACTTTCACAAGAGTCAAACAAGTGTACAAAAGTGGGACCTTCCAAAGATTCCAACCCAAAGGGAACATCCAAATGAGAAGGAAAACATTTGAATTCAAATAATATGAAGTGTAGAGGTTGCCTTTTGCACTTGGAGGCATAGGGTTAGACCACAAAAACTCCAAAATACAACAATTTTTTATTTGGTTGATGCTGATAGCTGGACCTCTGAGATGCTCTTGCATCAGAAAGGATTGAAATTAGCAAAAAAATTGAAACATGCACTTAACATTGATGGTCTCCGTTTATTTTATCTTCCTTTCTCAGGCCTTCCACACCCTGCATTCATCTATGTGTTGTCCTCAGTATACCATATTAACAGTTATATTCTTTATAGTAGCCCATACATTGGCGAAGAAACTGGCCACTTTTTCTACAACCAAGCAAGAGAAAAGAACATATTTAGGAGATCATAGCTTCAAATAATTTGCCTCGCCTGCTAAGTTAATTGGTTTTGATTAGGTGCTCCATGTGGTTTTGATACATTCAAAGTTATTGTCAAGTCTCCTTTAACTATTAGACTTCAAATCCCAAATTCAGCGGGTATTTTGAGCTCTTAAATTAAATCCTCTTCCTTTGCAACATTAATGTTACACTGGCTTCACTGTGTAAAACTTCTGTGTGGCTGACTTCCTTGTTCCTCTAAGATGCCTACACTACAGTTTCTGTTTTAAATATATATTTTAGAAGCCCTCCAGAGTGGTATCCTTTTATTTAAGTTTCAGTTATCTAAGATGGATTATACTTCTCTTGTTGCTCTTTTCCACTTGGAATATGTATTATGTTCATTATGATTTTACCACTCTTCCGCTTTACATTCAAGATTTTGATATATAATATTCAATGTGTCAAGATTTGCATTATCATTTTTCTTTTTCTCATTAAAATTGGGTTGCCATTCGGACCCTCATGAAGAAAAATCAAAATCAAGTAAATTGTTGATTGGGAACACCGAATTAATATCATAATGACAAAACATATTATCTGTTCGTATTCAACATTTCTTGTGTTCATTACATAGAGCTCTTATAATACTTAATAGTTTTTTTTTGTATTGTGTTTATATATTTTATATGAAGAAAAACATAATAATTCTAGATTGCTGACAAATCTCTGAATTTGTCTACACAATCTGGGCACAATTGAAGTTTGGGTGGCTGAGGTAGTGGGAATCAAAGGCATAGGGTGCAAAGATGATGTAGATTGCCCTAGTGAGCAAGACACAGATGTTTGAGGTGCCATTGTCTTTGAAGCAAAGTATAAAGCAAGTGATGCTAAGCAGGTGGTTTCAGTAGTCATCCGCAACTGTTTTCCAATAGGCTTCTTTTACCCATGAGGCAGCCTTAATATTTTTCTTGGTGATCCCTAATCCATAAACTGAGATTGTTATACCATACTCTAGTCTTTAACATGCATATTTATGAAGGAAATGAAGTGTTGTAAACTTGGCAATCAATTAACTTAACTCACAATGTAAAAAGAGAGCAATCACCACTTACAATTAAAATTCAAGAAGATAAAAAAGATTTACCCTAGAGAAACCAACATGTGGGAGAAAACTCCAGAAAATGCGAGCTACAACTTGTTTACAATCAACAACCTCAACGTTAATTACAGTCCTAGGCCCTTGGGCACACAACCTGCCCAAATCTCAATGAATTCAATCCCTAGAACCTCTAACACAACTCTTTCACATGTCTGATTAGCCAATCACCATCTTTTCACTAGGAACTGTAAACTCCTGTGGGTTTCAACTCATTTCACATAATGAACTACTTTAATTTCCTCTCAATTGATGTTTATTTCATTTACAATAGCATATGTATGCTTCACAAGCTCACATAGAATTCCAAAAGATGCCAGGAGTAAAAAACAAAATAATTTGGAATGCCATGGCACATTTTCTTGTCATAAAGAGAAACTGCCTCTTTCTTACAAGGGACAGGTTTGGAATTGCCACTTTTCATTAGGGGCCACTTTCAAACCACCACTTTCTGATAATTTTTGCCTTTCAACTTCGAGAAGCTATAACTTTTGCATACGTACTTGAAACAAGGTGCATATTTGTTTAAGAGGATTCCAAATATGCAAGGATACTCAGATTTTGGTGCCACGAAAGGCCTATTTTCAAACCTGCAACACAAGTGTCCTCTCAGTTGTGATCACTTTGCCATGGAATCTAAAACAATATTGGATCCATTTATGAATTATACCTCCTCAGTAGAGAGGCTTTTGATCCCCAAAAGCTATAGAGATTAAAAATGAGAGTTATGCTCCTCTTGAAACAGAAGATGGTTGCTACCTCACCTTGCACCACTGCAACCAAGATCTAGAAAATCTCCATCTCCAAAAACACGAATGAGTTGCTAGTGCCATAGAGCTTGAACTTGAAGAAGCAATCATGTCAACATTCTTTTTCTCCCAAGCAAGAGGAATGCTCTAGGTTCTTCCACTCAAACATTCATGTTGCTCCAAGATCCAAGACCTCTTGATGTCTTGCCTTTGTAAGTAGTATTTGTATAAGCACTCACATCACAATGGTCACAGTACTTAGCAAGATTTGCCTTTGTGCTTCTAACACTTTCCTTTTTTGTATTGGCTATAGCTCCTCTTGCCTTTGAGGATGGCGGAGCATAATGACCACATGTGCACATGCTACTTTAACCTCCATAGATTTATCCCCTTAATGACATTGTGGGTTAAGTTGTTTCTCAAACAATTTCCTAAATTGACCCCAAGATTTAATAGGAGTTTGTTTTCCTAAAGCCATAAAATATAAGAGTCTTTTGAACCAACTCAATTATACTTTGCTATTCTCAATCTAGTATAGGCAATTTTTACTTCCAAATAAGAGAATGCATATTAAATATACCTCCACTTCTGCAAACCAATGCTTTAGCCTTTCTGCTTTTCCTTTGAACAGTGGAATCTCAATTCTTGCTTTGACCTCCCATTGAGTTGTTCTTGGTAGATTTGTTTCACCATGAAAAATTTCCTTTACTATGGAGTGGGCTGGCCCTTTGGTCCTGGTACTCCAATGGGCTTGACTTCTCCACGAGAGCCTCTATTAGGCTCTGTGTAGTCTCCACTGATTGAGATGCTCTTGCAACATCAGTTTTTAGCTTGAGGAACCTTGCTTCTTTGTCAAGCTATTCTGTATCTCTCTCCATGCTTCATAGTTATCTTTTTCAAATTCAGAACTCATTGTTTCTTTAATAAGGCATTTAACTTCTCCACTTGCTCTTGTTGTGTAGCTGCAAATTCATTCACAACTACTCCACAAGGAAAGAACCACTTTGATACCACTCAATCTATAAATTGTGTAAGATTTGGCTATGGAGATAGCCACCCAAGATCAAGAAATCCTAAAGGAAAGCACAAAGAAGCCCAATATGATAGGATAATTCTATTCTATTTAAAGGATGCAAAGATATGAGATGATTGATTTCTCATATGAGAGCTACAAGTGGTTATATATAGGATACACCACCAAGAAATGTGAATGCATAATCAATGTGAGATAAAGGAGATGTAGTCACATATGTGTAGTACATTTCCACCAAACAAGGAAAGTACATGTCACATGATGCTAGTACATTCTACCCAAGTAGATACCTACATAAGCAAGTTTATCCTATCCTAGGTGCATAAAATGCAATAAAGTAATACACTAAATGCAAGAAAATAAAATAATGCTCCAACACTCTCCCATAAGCATAACTTGGATGGATGTGTCTTGGCAAAAGTGTAGCCATGTTAGGTACCCATGTACAAAATGATCCCTTTGAAAACAAGAGAAGAAGAAAACCTAAAAAACTTCCCCCAAGAGATGATGAAGAGAGCAAGGCTAGGTGACTCCACTCAAAAGAACAAAGAAGGATAAAACCCTATGCAAAGAAAAAATCCCCCCTAGAATGGAGAGAAGAGAGACCATGTAGCCCTCCTGCACCCGCTCCCACCCCCTCCCCCCTCAATGTGTAATCTCTTGCGGCAATAGTGGAAGCTTGATTTTGAATGTTGAAGATGGTCTAGGATTGGCAAACAACATTTCTCCCCTAAGAAAGAAAGAAAACTAAAGGTGTTTGCAAAGATTTTCTCATTATGAGGGAAGAAAACTTAGAATGTATGTCTTTTTAAGATACTTAGATGTTGCCATGTTGGTGCTGAAAGATGTTATAGACAAATCAGGATTCCTTGGCTTGACTAAAGAAAGTGACAATGCAAAACCATGTGGAAATGAATGTAGAATAGGAACCAAAGATGTGGATGATGTCTCCAAAAACTGTTCAATACTCTCCAAGCCACTGCTAATTGTGACAAATGCTAATAAGATGAATTAGGTATCATTTAAGATTCAAGTATAGTAACCATGGATGTATGGTGTTCACCATAGCTGAGAGAACTGAATCGATGAGAATTTGATACTTTTACAAAAGGTGTCAACATGAACGATGATTGAGTTGGATTTGTGGACTCGTGAATATTTGCAAAATATGTCGTTATAGAAGCATATGTAAGTAGAGAAAGAACAAGAGGGTTCAAATTTGCCCTCATGAAATCTGAAGAAGGTGATGCAACTCCATGCGAGATTTCTTAAAAAGAAGACGAATGCCCTTGTTACTGTCATCAAGATTTTATATTTGGGATTCTACAAACAAATGATGTATGTCTTGTAAGAAATCGTCTCAATGATCAAGAAGGCATGAACAATCCTACTTCCACTAGAAGCTCCTTCTATAGTAATGTTGAACTCTATAGAAGCAATAGGTGATAACGGAGATGAAATCTTAGTGCATGTCATCAGATTACACTTTTCATTCCATGAGATATTGTTCACACAAGATGCCTAAGTACAAGTAGTTATAGAATCTACAAGTGTTGGAGTAGAAGAATCCTTAGCCTTAGGATGTTGAATTGGAGATGTAGGAGGTGAAACCTTTGTATTTGCATTAGGAGTCAAGGAAGCTAAAGAATCAATTGGTGTATTTGTAGGAGTAAAAGTCTCTATGTCATCATGACGTTCAAGACAATCCCAACAATCTGGCATCATAATTGTCTCACTAACATATGGGGATTATCATAATCATTTGGGGGAACAAGACAATCCAAAGCAAGATCATCTGGGAATGGAGGATCAATTGGATCTCCTTGCATCTCCCAAATTTTGGTCCAAAGAGTGTGAGGGCACTCAGTGCTTGATATGACAAGCTGTGTGTTAATGTCAACATTGATAAATCCACATACATGATAAATATTGTCTTCCCATATAAATTGCTGTGGAAAAGTACTCGGTTTAGGAACAAGTCCATAGAGATAGGGCAAGAGGTTAAGCCATTTAAATGCTTGAGAATATCTTCTTGCCAAGATGCATAGTTCCTTTTTTCCAAGTCAATAATAGAAGGATGAATTGAAATCCCCGTAAATAATAGTGATATTCTTCCCAAATTAGTCAAGCAATAGACTAGTCAAGATACCAGCTAGCAAAAACAAATGTAAAATCACAAGAGCACCCCCCACCCTCTCCAAATGACTCAATCAAAGAAACCCCCAACAATAGTTGATTGTGGCACTTTATGTTTAGTGCGATTACAATTGCCACTTGGTGAAAACACAAAGTGGAATTGATTTCAATGCTTTACAATTGCTAGAAATAGGCTACAATGTTGAAAGATAGTTTTGGATCGTAATGATAACAAACCAACAACACCATTGCAAAGTACACGAAAAATGATAAATATTGTCTTCCCATATAAATTGCTGTGGAAAAGTACTCGGTTTAGGAACAAGTCCATAGAGATTGGGCAAGAGGTTAAGCCATTTAAATGCTTGAGAATATCTTCTTGCCAAGATGCATAGTTCTTTTTTTCAAGTCAATAATAGAAGGATGAATTGAAATCCCCGTAAATAATAGTGATATTCTTCTCAAATTAGTCAAGCCATAGACTAGTCAAGATACCAGCTAGCAAAAACAAATGTAAAATCACAAGAGCACCCCCCACCCTCTCCAAATTACTCAATCAAAGAAACCCCCAACAATAGTTGATTGTGGCACTTTATTTTTAGTGCGATTACAATTGCCACATGGTGAAAACACAAAGTGTTATTGATTTCAATGCTTTACAATTGCTAGAAATAGGCTACAATGTTGAAAGATAGTTTTGGATCATAATGATAACAAACCAACAGCACCATTGCAAAGTACACGAAAAATTATGCATTTTCAAAAGAAATTGCACTTTCAAAATGAGCTCGTATGGTGTCAGATGGAGAAAAAGAAGATCCCAAAATGTGAACTGTGCAACTACACTTGTAACAAATTGCAAATTCTAGAAAGGCTCTGTAGAAAAATCAAATTTCCATCTATACCATTGTGAAGCATGCAAAAAATATTCCAAATAAAATAAATTGTGTTGAAAAAGGAGTTGATATGCCCAAATTATTGGCCTTTGAAAATTAGGTACATAAACTAAAAGCCCAATGGTGAAGGGGGTTGAGTTGGGGGTAGACATCAGCATGACATCACTATTGGATTTGGCAAAACTACCACCAAAGTTGGAGGAACTTGCCAAATGTAGATCTCTACCAAATTTAGTTATCCATTGTTGAATTTGGAGAACAACTAGATGAATATAGAGAGCTGCTAAGTTTGGCAGAATCACCAAAAACTCTGCCAATAATGGAGGGTGTAGTCAAATTGTTTTCCAAATATGGAGGATTTAGGGTCAAGTTGGTTTGCACATATGCCATGCAGGTTGCCAAAGGTCGAGTTTGTAGATTGCAAAGAGGGGTTGGAATGCTTATGCCCCACTATGGGGTCTGTGGAAGCCCTCTGACTGGTTGCTTCAAAGGTTGTTGGTCTGGGGTGGTTGGTGGGTTTTCCCACTACCCATAGTGTAAACAGATTTGGGGGGTTCACTTTTATGACATCTCTTAGATTTTTTTTTAAATTTAAATTCGAAAAATTAAAGGAAAAATAATTTATATACTTGCAAACTAGATTTGTGCAAAGATGATGCAAGTTGAATCTCCAAAGATGCCAAGGAATATTTTGCAAAGGGGGTAGGATTTTTCTCAGAGGGCTCAAGACAAAGTGCTTTGATTTCGATGATTGATAGTTGATCTATGGGTGATTGAGCTTTCTACATGCAACACCATGACTCAAAATACTCCAAAATGATAGTTATTGACTAGATTTGACAAGCACCTCCCAAATGAAAATACTTGCAAATTTGGCCTCCAATGTCTAATTGGAATGCAACAAAAGTCAAAATCTACTACCTCAGATGCCCTAGACTTGATGTTGAGCTTTAGTTTGCTCCATCAAACATCAAAATACACTTGCAATATAAAGCCACAAAAAAGATATCCATGTAGAATTTGGTATTTCTATCACACTTTTTTGATTATCGAAATCATCCAAGGATGCAAGAGAAGAGTATACTCAATGTTTCAAGGAAAAACAATTTTCCAAGAAATTTACTAAAAACATTCAATTGCTTTATACCACATAAGATTTGGCTATGGAGATAGCCATCCAATATCAAAAAAGCTTAAAGGAAAGCACAAAGAAGACTAATCTGATAGAATAATTTTATTCTATTCAATGGATGCAAATAGATGAGATAATTGATGCTGCATTGTTAGGAAAATTATTAGGTTGATTAAATCGTTTCCTACATAGCCCCATGAGAGAAAAACATGCATGCAAGCTTACAAAATAATTATAATGCAAAGTTCAAAGACATACTACAAGATTACACAAGATATACCCTAAAAAAACCCTCAAGAGGGAAAAACCTAGCCTCTTAAAGCATTTATACTCAATGTATCATTCAACAATGAAACATTACAATACACTTATAGAGGCTAAATGAATAGTTTTGAAACATCAAGCTCCTCCAATGCATCCTCCATATGTCCAAGCATGTAACCACACATCCCATGCCATGCTTCACATATGCGCTCAACAAGAAAGCCCAATACAAATGACAACCCACTCAACTTAGCCAACAAGCCAACCCAAACCACTAAACATGTGTTTGCTTTTATAGATCCAAGCTCACACAAAACAAACAAGTGGTATAGGTAAAACCATGTGCTTCAAAACCATGAGTGCAAAAAACCATTGACCCCAACATTTATGTTTTGGTATCAAGTTTTCCCAATATCAAATACTTTTTTCATCTGCAACCAACATATAAAATATCTAACTAATATCACATACAACTTTACAAGTTGACCCAAATAAATATTTAATGTAGCTAAACACATCTTTTAAGATGTGCCGCAAATAAATATTTATTTTACATAATTAAAATAATTCTTTCTTGTGTAAGGTGTACAACACTCCTTTCCTAATGCTCATATGAGAGCCATAAGTGGGTAAAATGATACACCACCAAGAGATGTGAATGCACAACCTATGTGGGATAATGGAGATGAAATCACATTATGTAGTACAACTGCACCAAACAAAGAAAGTACAAGTCACATGATGCAAGTACAACTTACCCAAGCTTATACCTTCCTAAGAAAGCTCATCCTATCATAGATGCATAAAATGCAATAAGTAATAAACTAAATGCAAGAAAATAAAATAATGCACCAACAAATTAAAATGGTTATGCCACAAACTAGTTTTCAACATACATTTTTAAGAAGGAAATGAAGAGTTGTAAATTTGCCAATCAATTAACTTAACTTGTGATGTATAAATGAGAGCAAATACTATGCACAATTAAGAAGACACATGATTTATCTTGGATAATCCCATGTGTGGGAGAAATTCTAGCAAAATGTGAGTTACAACTCACTAAAAATCCACAACTTTAATGGTAATTACAGTCCTATGCCCCCTGGGCACACAACCAGTGTAAATCTCAACGAATTCAATCTCTAAGACTTAACACAGCTCTTTCAAAGTCCGATTAGCTTAGAAGCATCGATTGTTCACTAGGAACTATGAACTTCTATGGATTTCAACTGAATTCCCTTCATGAAGCATAGACATGATAGGTTCGGTCATCTCCAATACATAATTCACACGATCCCACCAATTGTCATCCAAGATCAATGCCTTGACCTTTTGGGCCCTCTCTAAATTTGATTGCTTCCGTATACCCCATTGGTTGCTAATAACCATTTGACTCAATGCCTCTTTCACCTTCACAAGTAGTCTCAGAACAATTGTGTGAGATGCAAATCGGGTCTCAGCAACCTAAGAACATGTAAATAACTAAATTAGTCTAAATAAGTTAAAAAAAAAAATTATTCAATTATGTAAAACATGACATAAATGAAACTAAATAAATAATAAATTAAATTTACCTTCAACAATTCCAATCTTGAAAAAATTCTGAAAATTGCTTGTGACATATGGTGGTTTGTCACAAACATCTGGATCTCCTCGGCCTCCTGGTATATTTCTTTCACCCACTCTATTTGGTTTCCAATTGCTTGCATCACCAAATTGAGGGAGTGTACGGTGCAAGGTGTCCAAAAGATGTGCTCATATCTAGCCTCTACCAAAGCACCTGCAGCCCTGCAAACTTTTGCATTGTCCGTAATTACTTGGACAACATTTTCATCACCCACCATCTCTATGGAGTCAATGAGAATCCTGGAAATGAACTCTGCATCTTTCACTTCCCCTTCACAGTCAACTGCCTTCAAAAACATTGCCCCCTTGGGGGACACTGCAATAACATTGATCAATGGACGGTTTTTGCAATCTTTCCATCCATCGGAAACAATAGATACACCTGTTTCAATCCAAGAATCTCTAATTGGTTTTAGTTGGGCCTCTAAAGATTTTTTCTCTCTTTGCAATAAGGTGGTACGCACCTTTTCAAACCCAGGACTTGTGAAACCAGGAGGTGCACTATTTATTGCTGACACCATGTCCCGCCAATATGGTGATCTCACCAAGTTGAATGGAAGACCATTGGCATAGAGGCAACGTGCAATTTTTTCTTCAGCAATATCTCTTGCCTCCATTTTAAATGCCCTCTCCAATGGACCTCTCTTGCGGGTGGTGATTTGTTGTTCATCTTCATCTTCCTCTTCCGTAGAGGGCATAGGCAAGAAGGGATGTCTGGAGGCCCTAACTGCTTGAGAGGGTAATGTTGGTGTTTTTTTCTTTCCGGAAGAATAACTACTTTCTTTTCCTTTTGCAATTGATTTGTCAGCATCTTCTTGTTCTTTTATAAATTTTGCTATTTGTATAGAAGACAACCCCTTCTTATTTGGGCCCACACACATATTAATCCCTTTGCCACTAGGGCCCATAAAATGAAGTTTCACTCGGTAATAGGAGCTATTATATTGTGCATTGCATAAATTACACTTCCAAACAAAACCCCCACCTCCAGGAATTTGTGAAATTCTTGTGGTATGTGCCCATAAAGGAGATCCTTTCTCAATTTTGAACTTTTGACTTCCCTCCCCACCCACTGAACTTTGACTACTGGCCATTGTTGCAATCTATAAAAAAAATGAAAAAAAAATAAATAAATTTGAAAAAATTCTTCACAAACTTGAAAAAATCCATCAAAAACTAAGAAACTTGAAAAAATAGTTCAAAAGATCAAAGAATAGGGTTTAAATGCATACCTTAAACACTTAAATCTCCTTTGTAGAAGCTATTTGGCACTCCACAATCGATCTCCTTCGAATACAATCACCTCCCTTCAAAATGCCAAGATGTAGAGAAAATATGGTGAGAGCAAAATGAGAAGTAGAAATGAAATGTTTTAGTGTTGAAAGGCCTCATATTGGGCTGGATTAGGGTTAGGAAACAAAATTAAATTAAAAAAAATGCTTTTTGTTTATGTTTGGGCGAACTTTATTAAAATTGGGCCGTGGGTTCTTGAAGGTACGCCCGGGTACGTGCCTGGTACCTTTGGGTCCACGCACCAAACAGCTGGGTGCGCCCTGGGTACGCACAGGGCCTGTGGGTTCTCCCGGGTTCGTGCTAGCGCGAACCCGAGAGAACCCACAGGCCTGGGCATGCACCCTGTGCATACCCGCAGGCGAACCCGAACCGGGTTCGAGGCCTCCAGGTACGAATCCGGTAACTTAGCTATTAATCAATACAAATGATGGTTTCCTAGGGTGTTTGATTACTTAAATTTTCATCTTTGACTGCAGCATATCTATGTTTCATATTAGGCAATTCCAATTTTGCAAAAATTGTTCCATGTATTTTATTTTCCCTTCATACCATTTTTGAAGTCTGCATTATTAAGGTGTTGTAGCACATTCATACGAATCTAGATAAGTAGTTCATTGCCACACCCTAAATGGATTGAAGATAATTGCTCATAGATGCCTTCATACTGCACAACAAAGCAATTGATTTGATTTTCTTTGAGGATAACCATTTCTCTGTAGATTACATCCTTGATTATGTTTAACATTCTTGTCTGGTGCATTTACAATTAGGTGAGCCAACATCACCTACAGAAAAAGCAAGGTTCAAATTGCTAAACAGTAGCCTTTGCCTCGCTATCCAAAGGTATCAGAGCATTGATCTGTAAAAGGGTTGTCCAGCCAGTTCTGATTGACGATTTCTTCAGAAATGTTCACCCTGGTGACTGTGCAGTGAGGAACCTTGTTGTCTTCCTTACAATTACAAGCCCTCCCATTGTTAGTTTTTATGATCAGATATATAAAACTGAAAGCAATCAGAAAATGCAGCATTTAAGACAAAGAACACAGCAAGATACCCTGGGAAAACCCTCCAACTTGAGGGAGAAAAACCCAGCAAATATATCTCTTATATATTGATGTAATAGGAGCAGAAATCTGCTTACAATTCAGGCACAACTCAATGCCGATTTTGATACAATGAATAATCGCACCTCTCCTAGATGCAGATACACATGAATATGTTTCTCCTTGAAATCGATCTGCTGCTACAGGATGATGATCTGCTGCTACGTATGAACTTCTAGGAATGCGAATTATGATGAATGAACTTGATTGGATGAAATACAAATGAGCAACTCATCTATATACACAAGGGAGAGATCGTGTCCTTCCAAGGAATGCGTCTTTCATGATGGGGTGCGATTATCCATGAGAAGTCGGCCCATTAATAATAATAATAATAATTATTTCACAATAATAAAATATTAAATAAGTGACGTGTCTCTTCATAAGAAAATCGCTTTGCAATTTAAATAGCCGTTAGGCTATTATTTAAATTGCCTTCATCACGGGCTGGGAGTAGAAGCCCGACGCTGCTTCTAACATCAACACTCCCTCTCAGCTAGGGAGGAGAGTTCCAGTTGTATAAGACATATCACCTCATCATGATGTCAACCACAATGGCTACACCCATGTGTGGAAAAGAGCATATCACCTCATCGTGATATCAACCATCATGGCTACTCCCATGAATGGTAAGTGTGCACAAGTGCCCATCACTTATCGTGATGTTGTCATCTCAACATGACATTCACCATAGATACTCCCAGAGGGTGAATAAACACAAGTACAAGAAAATCATCACGGACTCTCTCACGTGATGTTGTCATGGAGTCACACACATGACATCCACCTTGGCTACTCCCAGAGGGTGGAAACAAGGGCTTGCACCTCAAATCTCTCCCACAAAGAGAAATGCATTAAAGAAAATCATAGAAGATCACTGAAGCTGAGTCTCCCTCTCAGCTAGCGCTTTTTTCTCCACAATACCAAGCTTGTCTCGGAAGTACACAAACTTTACTCTGGAGAGAGGCTTGGTGAGAATGTCTGCCGTTTACTCATCAGTGCTAATGTATCTCAACTGAATTGCTTTCCTCAATACCATATCTCTGATATAGTGATATTTGATCTCAACATGTTTGGTTTTGTCATGAAACACTGGATTGACAGAAAGCTTCACACAACTTTGATTATCACAATGATTGATAGTTGGCTCCAATGATTGTCCAAACAATCCTGCAAGGAGCTTTCGAAGCCACACTGCTTCTCGAGCTGCCACACATGCTACAATATACTCTGCCTCTGCGGTGCTCAGTGCCATTGAAGACTGCTTCCTGCTACACCAGGAGATCATTGCAGACCCCAAAATGAAACAACATCCAGAGGTGCTCTTCCGATCAACAACACAACCTGCCCAATTAGAATCTGTATAACCATGCAGCTTCAAGTCCACACCAGAAGAATATCTCAAGCCATAACCAACTGTGCCATGCAAGTATCTCAGGATATGCTTCGCTGCAACTAGATGTATTTGCCTTGGTTCACACATGAACTGACTAAGTGCACTCACTACATAGCAAATATCTGGTCTAGTATTGACTAGATACATCAACAATCCAATCAATTGCCTATACATAGTAGGATCTACCAAATCTGAACTAGCTGCATCCTCCTTTAACTTTTGAAAGTTGGTTTCCGTAGGTGTAGACATAGATTTGCAATCCATCATGCCAAATCTCTTCAAGATGTCTATTGTATACTTCCCTTGACTTAGAATGATCTCATTAGGCCTCTGCCACACTTCTAAACCAAGGAAGTAATGCATGTACTTAAGATCCTTCATTTCAAATTCAGAAGCCAACTCTTTCTTGCATTTGATAATGAGGTGTTCTTCTCCAGTAAGAAATAGATCATCAACATAGAGAACCAAGATCAAGGCCTCACCATTAATTACCTTGAAATATAGATTAGAATTTGCATCATTCTTGGAGAAGCCCAAACTCAGCAGGTATCGATCAATCCTTTCATACCAAGCACGAGGAGCCTGCTTAAGACCATATAATGCCTTCTTCAATCTGCAAACATGAGACTCTTTCCCATGAACCTCAAATCCATCAGGTTTCTCAATGTATACCTCTTCTTCAATTACACCATTTAGAAATGTTGTCTTCACGTCCATCTGGTGTAACTTCCATCCTTTAGCTGTTGCAATGGCAATGATAGTTCTGATGGAGGTATAACGAGCAACTGGAGCAAATGTTTCTTCATAGTCTATTCCCTCTTTTTGAGAGAATTCCCTAGCCACAATTCTAGCCTTGTACTTCTCAATGCTTCCATCAACCGCATGCTTGATCTTGAAAAGCCACTTAGAAGATACAACAGATTTGCCTTCAGGTCTAGGTACAATGTCCCAAACATCATTCTTGAGGATAGATTGATATTCTTCAGCCATAGCATCTCTCCATACTTGCTGACTTGTAGCTTCCTCAACACTGGAAGGCTCAGACTCAATCATTTGACTTATCAATGCAACATAGTTTGAGAACTTTTGAGGTCTTTTACTTTCTCTGAAAGTTCCTCTAGGGGCTGCAAACTTCTCTGCCTCCTGCATTGTCTTCCTTGCCCATAGAGGTCTCTTCCGACCAATAACAATGTCTGTAGGCCCATCAGTAGGTTCCAACGGCTCAACTGGATCATCATCTTCTTTAGAATCAGTGGCCTCTCTCTGAATCTCAGGATGTTCAACTTCCATATCCTGAGGAGACTCTTGGTCTTCATTGTCTATCTCCATGTGATAGCCTTTAGCTCTCTTGAATGCAACATCTTCTTCAAATGTAACATCTCTGCTGATCTCTATTAGTTTCTGACCTGGAATGTAAATCCTGTAGGCTTTTGAAGTCTCATTGTAGCCCACAAATATTCCCTTCTTGCCAAATGGTTCCAATTTTGTCCTTTTATCTTTAGGGACATGAATATACATAGGACAGCCAAATATTCTCAAATGACTGACTTCAGGCTTTACACCTGTGAAAGCTTCTTCAGGAGTCATGTCCTCCAAGATGCGATGAGGGCTTCGATTTAGAACATACACAACTGTCCTAGAAGCTTTGGCCCAAAGGAAGATTTGCAGATCCTGATCATGAATCATGGCCTTAGCTGCTTCTACAATAGATCCGTTCTTCCTTTCTGCTACACCGTTTTGTTGTGGATTGTAAGGAACACAAAACTCCCTCTTAATTTCTGCTTCAATACAAAAGTTACGAAAGCTTCCAGAGATGTATTCTCCTCCGTTGTCAGATCTCAAGACTTTGATCCTTTTCCCGGACAAGTTTTCTACTTGAGCTTTGAATTCCTTGAATCTCTCAAGTACTTCCTCAAATTCTTTAGTCTTTAAGAAATAAATCCAAGTCTTTCTAGAGTAGTCATCAATAAAAATTACTTAATACAAGAAACCACTCAAAGAAGTAACAAACATTGGACCACACAAATCAGAATGAACAAGATCTAGAATGCATTTAGATCTACTTTCACTACTATGAAAGGGTCTTTTAGTATTCTTACCCAATGCGCATCCTCAGCAAGTACCTTCATGCTCCTGGCTGAGTTTAGGAATGCCGGTGACCATCTTCTCCATGGTTGGAAGCGCTCGAAAGTGAATGTGAGCAAGTCTTCTATGCCAAAGCTCACACAAACTTGAAGCATCGTGCAACAAGGCTTGTAAAGGACGAGTGGAGAGCCTGTAGAGATATTCTTGTCGAACACCAATCACATTGTCTGACTTGATGTTAGAGTTCTTTGGCCATGCAAGAACTTTTCCTTCAGAGAATGCTACTTGATATCCCTTATCTTCTAAGGCTGAAATAGAGACAAGGTTCCTCTTGATGCTTGGTACAAATAGTACATCACTCAACTGCAAGGAGATGCCTAAATCTAAGTGAATAGTGGAGGTCCCAACGCCTTTCACAGAATAACATGCATCATCTCCAATTATGACTTGAACACTTGTATCTTTCATCACCAAATCTGAAAGATGTTCTCTAAACCCAATGATGTGACGAGAGGCGCCACTATTAATCAACCCAAGTGTTGCTATCTGTTGGAACATTGCTTGACAAGGCAGAATAGAATAGAAATTCCCTTGAATCCTTTTGAGGAGAGATCTCATCCACATCCACAAATGAAGCATGCTGTTTTGGTCTAGTAGGGCAATCCTTTGCATAGTGACCAAACTTGTCACATCTGAAACACTGTAGATGGGAGAGATCCTTCTTCTTCTTAAATGGAGAACCATCAGATCTCCTAGTCCTCTTGAAGTAGCTTTTCTTTCCTTCTCTTCCTTTCTTCTTTGAAGATTGAGTGGTAAGAATATGAATCTCCTCATTGGTAGAACTTTGACCAATGCCTCTTGCAGCCAACCTTGATTCTTCTTGAATACAATTTGCTCTCAATCGATCAAACTTAGGAAGTTTTGATCTCGCACTGATTCCTTGAATGTATGACTCCCAAGATGTAGGAAGACCATTGAGAGCCAACATAGTCAAATCCTTGTTATCAACAATATGCCCAATGGTAGAGAGCTGGTCTCTCAACTCGGTGATTTTCATGAAGTATGAGATGACGGATTCTCCTTTCGCCATCTTGATATGATGAAGTTGCTGCTTTAATGCAAGAGCTCGACTTGTGTTGTTGATCTCATACATCTCCTCCAAGGTCTTGAACATATTTCTTGCTATTTTCAACTTGGAGATGATTGGCACAATGTGATCTTTCACGGAATCAACTAACATCTTTTTCGCCTTAGTGCCATTTCTCTTCCATTGAGGCTTCTCATTCTCTTTGGTTGGTTTGGGAACTTCGTCCTCCACGAACTCAGCTAACTCATTTTCCTCCAAAGCGAGCATCACTCTAAACTTCCAAGATGTGAAGTTTGATGCGCCCTCAAGTCTATCTTCGATCTTGAGCCCATTCACCATCTTGACGATAAGATAGATGTGATCTAAAAAATGAGAACAATAATGGAGGATAACGCTGCTTATATAAATCTGATCAGATCTTTCCTTAGACCGCTCTGATACCATGTTAGTTTTTATGATCAGATATATAAAACTGAAAGCAATCAGAAAATGCAGCACTTAAGACAAAGAACACAGCAAGATACCCTGGGAAAACCCTGCAATTTGAGGGAGAAAAACCCAACAAATATCTCTTATATATTGATGTAATAGGAGCAGAAATCTGCTTACAATTCAGACACAACTCAATGCTGATTTTGATACAATGAATAATCGCACCTCTCCTAGATGTAGATACACATGAATATGTTTCTCCTTGAAATCGATCTGCTGCTACAGGATGATGATCTGCTGCTACGTATGAACTTCTTCTAGGAATGCGAATTATGATGAATGAACTTGATTGGATGAAATGCAAATGAGCAACTCATCTATATACACAAGGGAGAGATCGCGTCCCTTCACAAGTATCAAGTCGGCCTCCAAGGAATGCGTCTTTCATGATGGGGTGCGATTATCCATGAGAAGTTGGCCCATTAAAAATAATAATAATAATAAAATATTAATTAAGTGACATGTCTCTTCATAAGAAAATTGCTTTGCAATTTAAATAGCCGTTAGGCTATTATTTAAATTGCCTTCATCGCGGGCTGGGAGTAGAAGCCCGACGCTGCTTCTAACATCAACACCCACTTCTCATTCTGCCTCCTTTGCAATCACCACAAGCACCTCTAGATTCCATTTCTTAACCAACAAAAATAAGAACAGAAAGACAAAATCTTACAAACACACGCACAAACAAGTACAATAGTCCACTTCCTCATTTAGCACACACAACAACCAGATGATAGAAGCCAAACATCACTAAGGATTATGAACACAAAAATGTGTAATGCCCTCGCCTAAGGCAGACCATCTTATTAAGACAGCCAATCCACCAAAGCAGCTGATCCTCTAATAAAGGGTGCATCTATCCTTAACACCTGTGACTCCCTTCTAACAAAAAAAAAAGAATAATTAACTAAAAAGTCAAGGGGTACCCAAAGGGTTATGACCATTGAAGAGAAAGTGTATATAAGAAGATAAATCAAGGGGAAGAAAGGAATCAATTCAGCAGAGATAATTATTTATTTTTCCTTCATGGAATGTGAATCAATGATTCAGCGATCTTGAGGACAAAACCACTCATAGACCAGAAATTCACCCTTAATTTCTTCATCAAGTTAGTGGACAAAAACCCCTAACTTTAGTAAGAATATTTCAAGACATTTGTACAAATAAATAGCTGCAAATTGCAAGAAGATTACAGCAGTTATTAAAAAGTAAGTTTGTATTTTTCAGAATTATATTATTAAATTTTAAATCTGAAATATATATAAAAATTATGGTTTAAGGATAAATTAATATTTGTAATTAATTATGCAAGCTTTATTGTGAGTGGGATATTTATTTAAAGCAAAAATAAGGAAATTCTAGAATGGAACATTACAAAATGCCTCAATCTTCTCAGTGAAGCACACAGATCAGCACAAAGATAATAGTGAGGTAAGCAGAAAGTGAAATGATGCCAAGCTTTGTAATTTAGACCACCTATCACATCCATGTGATCAGATATTAATGCCCTTGATTCTCATGCAGTGGGATGACTTATGTCTCACTATCATAACTAATTAACTAGTTTTAAAAATCAATCAAACATTCCACACTTATCGTTACAATGATGTGGTTCTCTGGGGTGCCTTGGGGAGGAGAGTTGGTGTCAATGTTGTTACATGCATATGAAATTTTCTTGGTTTTCCTGAACACATTATATTGATATTCTATATTTGGGATAACACTAGCCATTCCTTCTGCTTCATGAAGAATAAGTTTGATCCTCCAATGCTGGCAATGTCCCGACTTCATGGCATTGATTATAACTTGAGAGTCATTCTCTACCATTAGGTCATACATTTCTCTCACAACAGATTAACAAAGGTCCACCACAAGTTCCCAAATCTTGAGTTTGTTATTTGGTGAAATGCTCTAAGCCTTTGGCATACTCCAGCATTAGGAAATGATTTTAGAGTAAACATTTCATTTTTATACGAATTGATTCTTTTGTCATTAATTTTGGTCAGGTACTAATAGGAATCTTCATTCATGGAGTCCATTCTAGTTTGGTTGTATTTGAAGATTGAGTCCATGAATTTCTTTTTTCTGATTTATATTATATTTTATAGTTTTTATGAGTAGTTTTAATTTACTTTTGTGTTTTTATAATTGGTGATATTAATGTTTTGGGGTTGAATAATTTTTTGCAGTGTAAGCCCCAGAAAAGAGAATTCAGCGGAAGGAAAGGTGAACAGGGAGATTACTTTTGGTAAAGCAAATGTGGATGCACATATGAGTGAGGAAAACTGCAAGAAAAAGGATAACAAGGGGAAATCTTGGAAGAATTGTAATGTACATGTGACCACCCCTTCTATCAAAACTCAAAATGGCTTCAGCAAAGGTATATATTTGATCATGTAAGCGATGCTTGTTTTGAACTGAAAGTCAGACAGCAGTAATTATTCATCAAATTCTGCTAGTAAGTATTTTGACGGGACAAATGTTTACTGTTAAAGCAGCAAAGGCACATGCTTCAGAAATAGATTTTCAGAGAAGCAAGAAGAGCAAAAATTCTGTCTCTCAAGTTGTGAATAATTTAGGTGGACTTGAAGATGGGATGATTACGGAAAAAGTCAATAAAAAATTGGAGCCAGTGACTAGAACTCATAAAAGCAGTGTCAAACTTTCAAATGCTTCAAATAAAATGGAACAGGTATTTGACTTTGCTGAACCCTTTTACAAATCAAAAAAATCCAAGGGGATGAAGAATGAGGAGGCGGCATCAGATGAAATGAATGTGGCTGATCATGACAAACAGAATGGCGGAAAGAAGAGCAAGAAAGTGACAATACTTGAGGAGGAAGTACAACCAATGAAATGCCATGCTTCACACACAGAACCAAAAAAGGGAAAAACTGCAGACTTGAGGCAAGATTTAGAGAACACAACAAATATTGAAGTATCCAAGAAGGAGAAGAAGAAAAAGAAGAATAAAAAATCACATTATACAAGTCCAGGAGATGATGGAGAACCTGGTGATACAGGTGTGGAAATAACAATGGCTCTCAGGAAATCAGGTGCAACAGATTCAAATAATGCAAAAAGAGAATCAAAGGTGGAAAGTGTGCCGGATCTCTTAGTAGAACCTAGCACATACCCAAATTTTGAAGTTTCAAAGAAGAGGAGGAAGAAATCACCTCAAATGGCACAGGCAGACAATAAAAAGAAAAATAAGAAAGTAAAGAAGGCACTGGAAGAATTACAAGTAACATTCTCACATACGATAAATAGTGGAATAAAAGGAGACAAGGAGAGCTTATCTGAGGACACTGACAACACACAAAGCATTAGTCTAGCACATAAGACTTTTGAAATGAAGAGATCTTTAATAAGCGAATCATTAGCATTGGAAAAAAGCTCCACAGATACCATGTCTCAGAACAGAGGTATGCCAGGGAAGGAGGATGATGCTGTAGAGACTAAAAATCACATCTCACCAAAAACAAAGCAGGATAAACAGAAAAAGTTGGAAATGGTAAGATCAGAAAACCATAATTCTTGGGTTAGTTCATCTATTTATAAAGTTCTTAAACAAATGTTATCTGTACAGTTGTGAAAATTGGATTGATAAAAATTCCCAAATCCTGTCTTACATTACTAGAAGATTTTTAAAATCATATCTTACAGTACAAGATTTTTTTATAATAAGTTATAGTGGAGTTATCAAAATAATGTCCACGAGCAATAAATCCAAGTCTTAAAGCGATCACTATAAAATTAGAGTAATTTGAACAGCCTAGCAACATATAAAGCTAGCAATTGGGATTATAATGGTCGAAAGAGATTGTCCACATGTTATCTGCATCTTTACAATCCAAAATTTCAAGCCTTGTTGAAGAAATTATAGTGGTTCTCCAAACATTTAATTACACTATGATCCCATAATCTAAATGCTCAAAAATTAGTCGTGCACTAGTCATTTAAAAAAATATCAAGTTAGCTTTTTAAATAGAAAAAATAAAAAAGAAAGAAAATGATGTTTTTTACAAAATGCTTTAATGTTTAACCTCAGAGACTTCTGGGACTGTGAAAAAATTACAATAATGTTTAATATGAAATATTTTCCCATTTTTTTGTTTGATCATTCAAGTGAGGGATGGCTCCCCTCCCATTATGTTATATAATAAACTCAAAAATGATTACATAGAGAATCCTTCCTACAATAGAAGTGAGTAGTTCAGCAAGATTTGAACAGATAGACCATCCTGTTAGTGTTTTGTAGCTGTGGGAGATATTTTCTCTTAAATAAAATTAATTCAAGGCAGTTCAGCCTTCTCATTATAAATAAATGTTGTATTTTTTTAGGTCGGCCCTAGAAAGGAGGTCGCCTAGTTTGCTATTTAAAGGGGATAGAGTCCTCTCATTTCATCATCAATTTCATTCCATTCCAATTCGAATTTCTTCAGCGGCAAGTTCACTATCAAGAGGAACAGATTTGCTTCAAGGAGAAGTGGTATAATTTTGTGTATTCAGGGAAATCTTACTATCTTCAAGTGCAGATTCATTGTATGAGATTCGGCCTTTCTAGGGCCTGATTCTGAGTGCTATTTCTGCACTTATTTATTCTGATTTATAAGAGAATATCTTCCTGGGGTTTTCTCCCTCGAGTAGGAGGGTTTTCCCAGGGTAAATTCGGTGTTCATTGTTCTCTGTGTTGTATTTTTGCTTATTTGCATTTCTGATCTGAAAACTAACACATCCAAAAAAGACCTATTACAATTTCACATATATGCTATTATCATATAGCTGCAACTACTTCATCAGGCATGCAAAATAAAATTGCCCCAATCAAAGACCAAAAACTAGTAGAAGAGATACAAAACGGAAATGATAGAGAAACTAGAACAAACCATTGTAGTTAGGACCATATGAGCCATCTTCATTTTTCACAAGAGCCACCATCTTCACTAGAAATTTGATCACCTTTTTTGCTTTGGTAACCTTGAAGCGTTCCTGATGCAGGTAGGACTTTTCTAGTTGGAGTAGTTCTAGAATGTTCAAAGCAGGGCGATAAACATTTTTTTCCTTTGTTCACTGAAAGAAACTTCTAAATGGCTGCAACCTCCTGAACAAGGGCATTGAAGCTTTTCTCCATGCATATGACAGTGTTTTTTTTTATTCAAGGGGTAAACACTTTTGACCTAGAGCTATGAACCAGTGAGGTCACAAACGGGGGACCTCACCCCCAATACAACCACTCAACAATACCACCCCAACAGGGTTTGAACCTTGGTGGCAAGAACAACAACGCCACCTTTAAACCATCACACCATGCCAATATTGGCATGCATATGACAGTGTTGATTGACACTAGCCCTCGAAATTTATAGCCAGTCACTGGGAGAGAGGAAAGATTTTCTATTTCTGTGTTGTCTACTACAACATTCAAACCAGACTCAAATTTCTCCCAAATAAAGTATCTCCCCATGGCTTTGGTGATCTCCTTATTTCTTGTCAATTGAAGGACATCACCCACAAACATTGATGAAACCTCAGAATTAACCCTCTGTCTTGAAGCTCCCTTGATAAAATCTCTACCTAAAATCTCCATAATAGCTTCAAGAACCTCATCCTCTTGAAAGAAGATTTTCTTCAAGCTAGCCACCTTTATTTCACCATTGTAAGCCATCTGTTGCACAGAAGCACCCAATTGTAGCCATGGCTGCATGACACACTGCAAGTAGTGTTGATGTTATAGCAGCTTAGGGCTGCACTTCCTTCGCACAAATCACAAGAAGAAGCACATGAATTAAATGAGTAGCCTTTGGCTATTTAATTCATGATTACAATATTTAGTAAATGCAAAAGGCTGACCCTTTATGGTTCGCATGCCTAAGTCATTACTTGGGCCGACCTTATTATAATTGATATTTATTATGGTTCTTTTATGTGGGCCGACCTATCTTGAAGAGGCGCCACACTTGTATAAATACAAGGTCTTATTTGTCATTGTAATCATCCAATCCACCAAGCAAGTTCGCATTTCCTTAAGAGCAGAATTCGCACTTCATAGCAGCAGATCCGATTTCAAGGAAGAACATATTCATTTGTATCTTGTGCATCTAGGAGAGGTGCGACCTCATTGTATTCATTGTTGGCCATTGCTGGGCCTGAGTTGTAAGCAGATTTCTGCCATTGTTCTACATTATATAAGAGATTCATTTGCTGGGTTTTTCTCCCTCAAGAGGAGGGTTTTCCCAGGGTATCTTGTTGTGTTCATTGTCTTATGTGTTGCAAATATGATGAGTTCTTTCAGTTAATTATCTGATCTCTAAAACACTAACATGGTATCAGAGTGGGTGTGAAAAAGATCGTGATCAGATTTTAGTTTGCAACACTCACTTTATTCTTTTTCAGTCTATCTTCTAAATTTCTCAAGATGGTGAATGGTCTGAAAATCGAGGATAGACTCGAAGGAATTTCGAACTACACATCATGGAGGTTCAGGATCATGCTCACATTGGAAGAGAATGATTTGGCTGAGTTTGTAAAATCAAAAGTTCCCGAACCTGAGGAGGAAGAAGAGAAGTTGCAGTGGAGGAAGAAAGATACTAGGGCAAAGAAAGTGTTGGTTGATTCCGTCAAAGATCATATTGTTCCGATTGTCTTCAAGTTGGATACTGCAAGGGAGATGTTCAAAACATTGGAAGAGATGTACGAAATCAACAACACCAGTCGTGCCCTAACCTTGAAGCAACAACTACTTCACATTAAGATGGCGGAAGAAGAGTTTGTCATCACCTACTTCATGAAGATTTCCGAATTGAGAGATCAACTCTCTACCATTGGTCATATTGTTGATGACAAGGATTTGACCATGATTGCTCTCAATGGTCTTCCGCTTTCATGGGAGTCGTTTATTCAAGGAATCAGTGCAAGATCTAAACTTCCCAAGTTTGATCGATTGAGGATTGACTGCATTCAAGAGGAGTCGAGACTAACGGCAAGGGGCATTGGTCAAAGTTCAAAGAATGAAGATTTACATGTTCTCGCCTCTCATTCATCGAAGAAAGGAAAAGGTTGGAAGAATAAAAGGAATCAAGATAATGGGTCAGATGGTGCTCCTGCATTCAAGAAGAAGTGGGACCTCTCTCGTGTTCAATGCTTTAAATGTGACAAATTTGGTCACTATGCGAAGGATTGTCCTACCAGGCCTAATTAGCATGCTTCATTTGCGGATGTGATTGAGATCTCTCCCCAAAATGATTCTAGTGAATTTCTACTCTAGTTATGGGCCTATGTTCAAGCTGTGAAGGTTGTGTACTAAGCGCAAGAGCAACATATCATACGGTGTCCACCCTTCAGAATATTTAAGAGATAAGTATTCTTTGTTTTTGATTGTATTTACTATTCTAGGCTAAAATTCAATTTGTTGAGTTATGCAAATCTGACATTATTTACTTAGGATTATGTGTGACTAGTAAATAGTGATCACTGTGATAAGATTCTTTAGATTTATTCATTGCAAGTAGGATCATGCTAATTTGTGAAGATTGTCTTTTGTTTTGCTGAGATTAGCTCTTCTGTGAAATTAAAAGAAAGACATGTCATGATTGATGAATTAATTATCTATTACTCAGGAGATTTTGAAATCCATGAGATAAGTATTGCATGGTTGAATAATGTTCATGAATTGTTTTTGTAATTATTAATTCATGCTATAACATTGAGATAACCTGAGCATCAAGCAATCTGCATCTGGAAAGATTGGATATCGAAGTCATACCGAATGAAGAAATGATCAAGCTTGGAGTCATAGCTTGCAATCATTGGACTATATTGATGGTTGGAGATATCTCTCGAAGTCAAAGTACCTTTCAGGTCGTCATTGTGTTCAAACTGTGAAGGGTATGGATTGATCTGAGCTCAAGTTCAACGTATCACACTATGTCCAGCATTTGGACCTATCAGAATAGTTAAAAAGATAAGTATTCTTTGGTTTCTCAGTTATATCATTTATTCTTTGGATCTTGTAATTAAGAGAGATAGTAGACTCTCTTGAATTGTGTTGTGTTCACTAGCATAAGATCTTATTTTCTCTCATGATATAACTTGTACGATTCTAATCTTGATATTTCTTTGGATAATTATGGACTATTAGTAATCTCTATCTAAAATGCTTCCTGGACAGGTTTAAGGGGAAGAAGATGATAAGAGATTACTTAGTGATGAAAAGCTTAAGGCATCTTGTGAAGAAGTCATGTCAACCAAAGAAATGATCAAGAGGGAGTAAACACTAGAGGGACTGAGTTGGTGGCTAGAGGGAGTACATCTCCAGAAGTCTTCTTTGCAATCTCTGAAGCCAGGATCGAGAGGGAGTCTCAGTATCAGTGTTCCTTTGTTTAATGAGTTCTTCTTTGAGAGAAGTTCGAGGTGAAATCCCTTGATAATGCAATTCTCTATTGAGAGAGAGTTGAGGTGCAAGCCCTTGATAATGCAATTCTCTATTGAGAGAGATTTGAGGTGAAAGCCCTTGTTTCCACCCTCTGGGAGAGCCATGGTGGATGTCATGTGTGTGACTCCATGACAACATCATGTGAGGGAATCCGTGATGACTTTTATGCATTTCTCCTTGAGAATTGAGGTGAAAGCCCTTGTTTCCACCCTCTGGGAGAGCCATGGTGGATGTCATGTGTGTGACTCCATGACAGCATCACGTGAGGGAATCCGTGATGATTTATTTGTGCTTGTGTATCACCCTCTGGGAGAGCCATGGTGAAAGTCACATTGAGGTGACAACATCACATTAAGTGATGAGCACTTGTTCATACCATCTATGGAGGTAGCCATAATGGTTGATATCACGATGAGGTGATATTCTATTTTGTTTTCATTCTGATATGATGTGTCTTGTGCAGGTGGAAGTTCATCCCTAGCTGAGAGGGAGTGTTGATGTTATAGCAGCTTAGGGCTGCACTTCCTTCGCACAAATCACAAGAAGAAGCACATGAATTAAATGAGTAGCCTTCGGCTATTTAATTCATGATTACAATATTTAGTAAATGCAAAAGGCTGACCCTTTATGGTTCGCATGCCTTAGTCATTACTTGGGCCGACCTTATTATAATTGATATTTATTATGGTTCTTTTATGTGGGCCGACCTATCTTGAAGAGGCGCCACACTTGTATAAATACAAGGTCTTATTTGTCATTGTAATCATCCAATCCACCAAGCAAGTTCGCATTTCCTTAAGAGCAGAATTCACACTTCATAGCAGCAGATCCGATTTCAAGGAAGAACATATTCATTTGTATCTTGTGCATCTAGGTGAGGTGCGACCTCATTGTATTCATTGTTGGCCATTGCTGGGCCTGAGTTGTAAGCAGATTTCTGCCATTGTTCTACATTATATAAGAGATTCATTTGCTGGGTTTTTCTCCCTCAAGAGGAGGGTTTTCCCAGGGCATCTTGTTGTGTTCATTGTCTTATGTGTTGCAAATATGATGAGTTCTTTCAGTTAATTATCTGATCTCTAAAACACTAACAAGTAGGAGAGAGGAGGAACTTTGTATGCATATTAATGAGGTCTCTTGTCATTTCATAGCCAAGATAAAACGAGCAGAAATGTGTAGGGGTACTTCCCACACCGAATAATAATTGTCAAATCATTGTCATCACCCTAAAGGAATTAATTAAGGTTTGCAATGAAATCATTTTGCATTATGTCTTGGAGATCCGGCCACTATGTGAGGCTATCATCCACAATTAATATCTCCTCTTGATCTATAAGCTGATTCGAAAGAAAGTCTACCACCATATTTCCTTTTCGGTAGCAATGTTTGACATGGTAGGAAGGAATACTATCCAAATTTCTGAAAGCCTCCTTAAAAATATTCATGATCTTCCAAATTGATGAGTGACAATTTCAAATGTAAAAGGTGATGACTAATGAGTCACCCTCAATAATAATATTATCAAGGTTACATGATTTTACCATTTGTAGACCGAGTAGTAAAGCTTTGGCTTCGGCCTCATTAGTGGTTCTAGACTTTATTTTTTTTGCAGCCACTTTGAGTAAACAACCTAAAGAATTTCAAATGACACACCTAGCACCAAACGACCTTGGATTGCCTCGGGATGTTTCGTCAAAATTTAATTTCCAAGAGCCTTTAGGGGGAGGAACCTAGTTAATCTTCAAGCGATCGATTGGTGACACAAGGTGATTCAAAAACCCATGAACGGGAGAAACATTTGCTTATTGTTATTTATCTATGGATATGATATTATAATGTATTTAGGTGGATGGAGACGCCACCATATGGCACACATTCCTTAAGTTAGTTATATTGAGTTAGATGGACAACTTTCATTTGGATTACCCCTCCATTATGTTATTAGGAGGAGGTTTATATAAAGGAGGTGATAATTATTGTAAGTAGATGTGCTGGGTATAATATTGTATTTGGGATCTCTTGGAGATATATAGTGTAGTGGCTTCTTCCATAAGGAGTATTGTACAATGTTACCCTACCCCAAGGTTTTTTGGTCTTGCACGTTCTCTATTCTAAAACTCACTGATGTAGGAATAAGCGGCCACTGCATCAAAAAAGGGGCTCATAACAAAAACACACACTCATAATTTGCTTTGCTTTGCACAAAAACCTTTCCCAACAACAAACACACCATTTCCAACATTTTGCCATTGAGGAGAGAAGATTGAAAGGGATCTTTTGGCGAATTTCAAAGCCAAATACCTAATTTCTCCCTTAAGTGATAAAACTGTGAAATGGTGTGCAACAAGAAGTTTTATGTGGTTTCAAACCCCCACAAGGGGCACTGCTCCTCAAACCCATTGAGATCTCCACTAGTTATTGGGATCTCTTCTCATATAAGAAATTTGATTAGAATGAGGGGATTTGGGAGTGGAGAGTGGAATTGACAACTTAGAGTCTAAGATAATTATCTTTATCACTATCATAATATCATTAATTCTCCCCACGTTTTCACTAGACTAGGATAGCGGAAGATGTTAAATGTTGTAATATGCAATTTATGAATTATGATGATGGTTTTCAAAGACAATCATCATAAATTCATAATAGTTGCCAAGTAACTATTGTATCAAGATTTCGAATGATGATGCGATTTTGTATTCAATTTGTATTCAAATGAATCAAATTTAATAGAAAACGCTTTTGTTCTCATTTATGGACTCATTGGATACATCTTGTCAATGAATTTTGCAAAAAAATTGGGTTTCTAAACTAATTTAAGCAATTTTTTAAGTTGCTGAGTATTTTGCCGAGTTTTTGCTGAGTCAATTTTTTTGGGGCTGGTGAGTTTTTGCTGAGTCTGAGTTTTCCAACTATGTATAGAGGCATCCACATCATTGTGAGAGACAAAATAATGGAGTGAATCATCATGGAGGCATGATAATGCATGGAATCAACAAGCCAGTCACTATGGATATACATTAAATCAAAGGAACAACAACAACAATTAGTGGCATCATTGAAGCAATGGCTATTGATGGCAGAAAAGGAGGACATACTATGATGAAGAATGGAATCAGATAGTTGTAGCAAAATGTGGATTAAGGATGGGATTTGGATACCATCAAGCTAAAACCATTGCGAAGATCAAATATGGATGGTTGGATGATTGGTCATGGAGTTATATTTGTAATAATTTGCAATAGTCATACTATTTGACTTCCTCTCATGTTTTGGGGATGAAACATGTCAAGGAGGGATGGCATGTTATGTACCTAGGGATATGATATTATAATGTATTTAGGTGGATGGAGATGCCAACATGTGGCACACATCCCTTAAGTTAGTTATATTGGATTATGTGGACAACTTGTGTAATTAATTATATTAGGTGATGACTAGACCTTAATTGGGATTACTCCTCCATTATGTTATTAGGAAGAGTTCTAAATAAAGGAGGTGGTTATCATTGTAAGGAGATGTCTTAAGTATGATATTGTGTTTGGAATCTTTTGTAGATATAGCATGGAGTGGCTTCTTCCATAAGGAGTATTGTATAGTGTTACCATATCTCAAGGGTTTATTCAATTTCTGCATATATTGGATATTAGGGCATTTTGGTCGACAAATATCTGTTATGTTATGTGTGTTCTCTATTCTACATTACATTATTGCAATTATTATGTGTGTATCATATCACAACATTTTGGCTTTACTTAGTTGACTGTGTATCCCATTGCCTTGTTTTGGACATGATGTTGCTTGTCCTGCGTTTCTTTTCCTGAGATACATCCATATACTCGCACACCCTCACATGCTGATTTGAATGTGTGCAGTTCATAATTTGTATGTAAAATATTCTGCAATTCATAGCGAATGGAGTCTCACATATATAGTTGCTTGTTTTCAGCATTATTTCGTGTTGACACAAGTCAGTCATTAGTGATTTCTGTGTTTTACTAGAAGTATTTTTGGTTCGTGAATATCTTATTTGAGTACCAATTCTTGCAGAGGACAGCAAATGCCTTTCGGAGAGTGAGTAAATGAGCTTAGTGTTTTTCTGAAATTGAAAGTTTGTGGGGTTTTGATTAAATAAGCTTGGGATATCACTCTCAGGGCCTCAATTAAATTCAACAATGAATGCAACTCTATAACTGGTTAAAGATTTCTTTTTTCAATTGTATAGTCTACAGCTTGTAGACTTGTAATCCTTTCAATTCATCTCAATTTTCAGATATATACAAATTTGGTGCTTTTTATTGTTCTAAAACTCTGCGCATATTTGTAGCATTTCCATTGACTGCTGGTTTAACAGACGATCTTATAGCTGATATCCAGTATTTGATTATACAACTTTGGCAGGTGAAGTTAGTGGAACCCATGCATGGAGATAATTCCTATTGGGCCAAGGTAAATGCTGTGTATTTTCAATAAGGAACGAGATCATGACTATATCAGGGATTTGTATAAATAACATGACTTATTACACATTGGCATTGAATGGGCCTGCAGGATGGTGCAGAAAATGGTTATGGTGCAAAGGCGCAAAAAGTTCTTGGGCAAGTTAATGGAAAGTAAGTTTATTTTTATTTCAATAAGCTTTTCAATCTCAAGAGAGTCACCAACATAAATAATTGTACCGAAACAAAATGTGAATATGATTAGGGGATTTCGGCATGAGAAAACTAAGAAGAAGCGAGGGAGTTACACACGGGGCACGATTGATTTGCAGTCTAATTCAATAAAATTTAGATACTCGGATGCTGATGAATAACAGTACCTCAAAGTGATTGATTTTCGATGGCTCACAATTTTTGATTCAGTTGTATAATTTTCCTTTTTTTGTTATTGTATTTCCAAATTTATTTGCATTAACCTTTTCAATTAGATATGAACAAGAGATGGAAGGAATGATCGATTGAACTTGTATATAATAGTCGAGGCATTTAAAAGTTAGAACATCAATTTTCCATTTAGAACCTGTTCGATTTTTTTTGAAGTAACCTGTATTGGAATGTTTTATATATGTTTTAAATTTGTAAGGAACCTGTTTTACATTATCAGGGCTCTACTATTGCAACAAGTGGTTGGTCTACTTTGAGCGTAGGTGGCGTAGTGGTTGTGGAGGCTGTTGCTTTCATTTAAAAGTTATTTAAAAACCAACCAAGGGGGATTGTCAAGGTCCAGTAAGCATTATTATCCCGTCTCTAATATAAAATATAAAGATTTATAAGCAATAATATATATTAAATATTTATGTTAAGGTTTCTAAAAAAACTGTATTTATTAATTTGATTTTTTAAAAGTAAGATTTTTTGAATCTAATTACGTAGATTTTAGCATCAACATTTTGGATTGTGTTTTGTAAGTCATTATTAGAAAGATAAATTGTAAAACTTGCTCCTTAAAAGATAGAAAGGTGAGGGAGAGGAAAAGAAAAATGATATAAACAGAATCAAAATCTAATAAGGTTAAACTAATAATAATGAAAGAGATTCAAGCAAAAACTACCATTCAATTGTATAAGCAAACAATAATCCTATAAAATAGAAAACATGAAGAAAAGTCATAAAATAATTAAATAAAACATAAGATAATAAATAATATATGATTTCCAAATAGAATGGAGCGAGCAAAATGGGATGCTCATGTTATTATTTATTCTCTAGGATACTTGAGATATTGTGTAAAAATACATTGAATTGGAAGGTTACATTAATAATGTCAAAATTGGAAGGTATAGGCCATCTTCTCAATTTGGTAGTAATGACACAAACATTAATGCCCTCATGGAAAGGATAAATTTGGGATAGTGGTCAATTTGATTACTACAATAGAATCTATGACACATTAGAGAGGTGTAAGATTTGTAAGAAGTGTAAAATGAGTGGCTTGACCATGGTTGTTGAGGCATTAGATTTTTGGTTTGGGTCGTGGTTTTGATTCATAGTTTTGGATATCACTTGGTGGTTTGTAGTTTTCAAATGTATTATATATTGAAGGTATGAGATATAGGATTGTAAGGTTCTTTTGTAGTTAATCATATGTTGTCAGTTTACTATTATAGGGATAAGTGACTGTATAAGCACACATTCTTTGATTGTGATAAATATAATTTTGGATCTTTTTGGTGGCAAACATATTTGTCATTGTGATGTATCATTGAATTTAGTGTGATCCACCCAATGCAGTGAATACAGTTTGCAACAGTTAGAGAAATTCCTATTGGATTGGTGATTTTCCTATGTTAGAGAGGAGCAACTCTCTCATATGATAACTTATTTGGGAAAGGATTACGAAAAAGAAAAAGAAGGGAAGAAATTTTTAGTCAAAATCATACGAAACACTACACAAAATTCCTTAAATAGAAGGTGGAGGAATAAAAGGGAAAAGAAAATACACACAACTAATGGAGACACAAAGTCCTCCAGCTTATGCATACAACATTAGCAAGAGATATAGAGAATATATGGCGGTTTACTTTTTCAACATATCAATAAAATGCGAGGAATCAATCACACATTAAGATATCTAAATAATCTACAATAAATGAAAAACATAAAGACACAAAATTCTAAAATGTTATTCTTACTCCTTTAAATCAGAGCACAAGGTCTCCATTCCATTTTCTATGGAGCCAAACATATAAGAAAATTAAGAAGAAATAGTCGCAAGTCAAAATACGAAAAACTTTAAATTGATGAAGAATGGTTAACATAGTTTAAAAAATTCTTCAAAGTTCTTCCAAAAATAGAACACAGTCTCCTTACAATTCCTGTACAATGGTTGTGTTGAGAGTAGAAAAACCTAGAAAGAAGAAAATAACTTTTTACAATGATCCGACTTTAAATAAATAGGAGAAAATATAATTATCTTTCCTATAAAATTAGGATAGTGGTTGCTCATCATGCAATTGAGAATGCAATTGCCAAGGTAGGGTCCTTTGAAAGTGCCAACAAATGAGTAGTAAGCTGAAACTTTTGAGAAGGAACCATAAGAGACAACCCCCCTTGCATTATAGCACTTGTTTCCACAAACAATAGATCTGCACATTTTACTTTCTCTTCAGTGATCAAAAGAAGTCAAAAAGATATATATTTTTATA
This sequence comes from Sequoiadendron giganteum, assembly GCA_007115665.2. Taxonomy (NCBI): domain Eukaryota; kingdom Viridiplantae; phylum Streptophyta; class Pinopsida; order Cupressales; family Cupressaceae; genus Sequoiadendron; species Sequoiadendron giganteum. The sequence goes on along the minus strand of CM021109.1, from coordinate 617,746,395 downwards.
GTAATGGAATGCTCCTTTAGCACTAGAAGGTGCAACAGTGTGTCTCATAGATCCCCCAAAACTGGCACCCAGATGAGAAAGGAATGAATCACATGCGATTGTGTAATTTTGTACATTCTCAAGCAATCTGAAAACAAGTTCCATTATTCCGTTCATTTCAACACCTTAGTTGCCTCCCTCTTGTGGGTTTCTTCACACTCCTCACCTTGAGAAGTCTCAATTTCACTTTTCAAATCTCCCATCCTCTTGTCAAGCTCTTCAGAGGGTGCAAGTTTGACCTTTCTTCCTTTACAATGTTTGAAAGCAAAAAGTTCATAAATATCCATTTATTCTAAAAGCACATCAATTGCATGATGATCTTCTCTAAAAATAATTTTTTCTTTCCTTGAATCACACTTTGGAATTTATCTTTAGCTTCTTCCTTAGTCATCTCTATTCTTTGGAGCAAGGTTATACTTTGATTAATACCAATTATTTGTTTAGGAAGTTGAACAAAAATAAAATCATATATTGGGATAATACAATAATAGACCTAAGTTGTCAAATCAATGAATTTCCATGTCAATTTTGGGTACGATATATTTTAGAATGGGGTACTACACAAAATACATGTGGAATCGAATTACGTTTAGGATTTTGATGGTCAAAATATTATTAATACTCTTTGGTCAAATTTAGATAAATCCATTGTTGACATGACATTCTCAAGAAGATTTCCACATGATTTGGGCATAGTTTTTATAGTTTTTTCCACTTTTTTGAATGAGTGAAAATCCTAACCCATTGTTTACACATCAAGGAGGGGTAAATTTTTTATTAAAACAAGAAAAAGTTACAAAGCAAGGGCATTAAATAGCCCTATCAAGCTCCACCAAGTGATCCAATTGTTGAGACAAATCCGGGGGTAGTTGACCTCGATCCACCAAATTCCAATCATGAATATGATCAAAAGCCCATTTAGCCAAACAATCAACAACACCATTCCATTCTCTAGGAATATGAGTGAAAGTAATATACTCCAGAGAAGCACACAGAGTGAAAATATGTTCAACAATCAAAGCCAACTTCTAGCTCACATCATCTAAATGCCGCCTATTCAGCAAGTTCACCACAACCTGGGAGTCAAACTCACATATGATCCTTCACCATCCCAATTGACTGCCCCGCTCCACAACCAATAAAATGGCCTGAGCCTCCATTAAATTATTAGTATGAAGACCCTTATAAACAGAGAAGATAAACTAAACATCTCCAGAGCTATCTCGACCAACACCACCAATTCCAACATGACCCGGATTTCCACGAGAAGAGCCATCCGAGTTGATTTTTAGGACTCCTTGAGGAGGAGAGGACCATCTTCCCTCCCTATTCACCTTTGGGGTAGGATGTCTACATCTGTTGCACATGAGCTACTGTTGCGGAGGAGGAAGACGAAGACGATTACAACAACCAACATCATGAGGGTCCACCGACACAGTCAGATCACACTTAGCCGCAATAGTTTCCCTCAAAGAATGCAGAATTTTCCACCATAGGTAAGGGGCCATCAACAACGCATCTTGAAAGATCTGCCTATTCCTCTCCAACCACATGTTCCAGATAATAAAGGATGGGCCAAGAGCCCAAGCAACTTGAAGAAAGGAGGTAGAAACAAGGGCTTTGCCCCACTGTTCCACAAACTTTGCCAACAAGGAAACATGCCAGCAGGTTGTATTCCACACCCTCCACCAGAAATGCCAAATCTCCCTAGCATAGGAGCATTGGAAGAAGAGATGGGAGACACTCTCTTCCCAACCACGACATAGAACACACATAGAAGGGCCTTGGAAACCATGCTTACATAAATTATCCCAAGTAATGTGTATTGTTTTTGTTTTTACCCTTAAATAGAAAACATTGAGATAATACAATAGTATATATAAGTTGTCAAATCAGTAAATTTCCTTATCAATTTTGGGTATGGTACAATCTTAGAATAGAGTACTACACAAAATACATGTGAAATTGAACTAAGTTCAAGATTATGAAGGTGGAAATGTTTTTAATACTCTTTGGCCAAATTTGAAGAATCCATTGTTGATGTGACATTTTCAAAAAGATTTCAATTGATTTGAGCGTAGTTTTTGTAGTTTTTTACACTTTTTTGGATATGGGTGAAAAGCCTAACTCGTTGTTTGAAAAAGTGTACCACTTTTGTTTTTTCTCGTAGAATATAACATGATGGATAGTAGAGTGAAAGTCTTTCAATGACATGGTTAAATAACTGCTAAGTATACTCCTTGAGCGACATATCTTCCAATGTTTGAAGCAGATTGTTGTTGAGGCTTTGAGATCAATGCCTTTTTGAGGTTGACTTGATTTTGTATATTACTGCCGTTCCTTTCATCACCCTCAACTAGGTGAGAATCCCTAATTTTTATTTTTATTTTTTATTGTCACTTTCCTTTTTCATTGTTTCAATTTATCTCTTTAAAGCTTAAGCTATACCTTTATATTAATTTTATAGTTTTAAGTTTTCATATTGTATAATTTATAATTACTAGCAATCGCACCTTGGTGTGCAATGGGTACGCGTATGGAAAGTTAATTAGGGGGAAAATGTTTTAATTTTTTTTTTGCATACATTTGTGCAATACATAAGATCAAATTGGTTGGTCATTTAAGAAATGATTTTGTTGATATATTATTATTAATATTTTTATTACTATTTTTATAATATTATATTATTACTATTAATTTAGTTTCTATTATATATTTTTTATTATTTTTATACATTTACTATTATATTATTATTATTTTATTAATATATCAAGTTTGCATTATGTTACATTATTATTATATTAATAAATGATTGGATTAGGTATTATATATTGTTAGTATTATATTATTATTGTTATATATTTTTATAATATAATAATATTATTATATTATGAATTTTTTTTATATATTTACTATTATAGTGCTATATTTGTATTAATACATTACATTATTATTAATATTAATAATATATTATTAATATTAATAATATATTATTAATATTAATAATATATTATTAATATTTAAATTATTATATTATTCATAATATTGTATTATTACTTTGATATTACTATTATATTATTCTACAATTATAATATTCTATTATTCTTATTATTATAATATTATTATTCTTATTATATGATTTTGAAATATTATACTTAGTAAATTATATTTATCCTTAATATTATATTATTAATAAAATATGATTAATTGTAGTATTAAATTATTAAATTATTGTTTTATTATTATACTAATGTTTTTGAAAAGTTAAGCAGCATTACAGGGTGTCGTACCCTTTACAAAGGGCCCAAGGGACCAAAGATAAAATCATAGTTCAAAACATATTTTGAACTATAGATACAACCAGAAACAACTGACAGACAGCTGTGGAAAACTAAAGAAATTAAGCAACGCCTGACATAGAGGGGTCAACGCTGGCTCCACAAGCTCGAGTCCGAGAAGCAGAAACAAATTTCTTCTTCCAAAGAACGACCGACCAGGGAGGCTTGGAAACAAGAAGCGAAGAGAACGGGGAGAGGAGCGACTCCACCTCAGCCACCATGAGACCACCAACCAACGAGGGAGTCGACAGAGAAGCAACCAAGGACAGATCGACCAACAGACAAGTAGAGGCTTCCACTAGAGGGCAGACAGGGACTGACAGAGCAGTGACAACAGAGGCAACAAGCACAACAGTGTCAGCAGACTGGACCAAAGGTGGATCCACAACAACAACAAAGAGGTTCGGGAGAGAAGCAGCATCATGAAGGTCGACCTCCTTAGAAGGCACCTCTGAAGAAGAACCCACCGTAAGGTGATCCAAAAGAGCATCTTTCCACCAAGTTACAACACCCTTGCGACGGGTTTGAGGGCAAGCATAGGCCAAATGACCCACCGAAAAGCACCTCCTACATCGAAAGGGGAGACCCTCATAATCTAAGAGTTGCTTCCAAGGTCTGTCCTCCACCAACAAAACAACATCCCCATGGAGAGGTTTGGAGATGTCTAGATCAACTAATGTTATTATGTTATATTATATTAATTTTCTTATATATTTATTATTATTATATTATTATTATATTATATTATATTATATTATATTTTTAGTATATTATACTATATTATATTATTATATTATATTATATTATATTGTTATTATATTATATTATGTTATATTATATTATTATTATATTATATTTTTATTATATTATACTATATTATAGGTACATTTTGACAGTTAAATTAAATGCATTCCTATTTTCATGTCACAAGATCCTACCTAATTAGAAACTAAAATCAAGGAGATGAACATATCAAATATAAATTTTGTTAATTATAATATTTTAATTTTGTTAATTTTTTTAATATTCATTCCGTTATAACCAAATTTCTATGTTTTTCACAGTTAATCATCATCGACGGCTGTGCACGGTTCAACCGTATTCCCTCCCCTCTCGAGCAGTGCACATCGTTGATTGACAAACTCAACCCCCTATTCTCAAATAGGACACGCCTTCGGTGTAATAATATATTATTCATTAACATAATGTTATACACAATTTGATTTATATTAAGTGTAATAGACTAATAGTTTAATTTATATTTTGTTATTTTATAATAATAAATGTAAATGTTTAATAATAAATATTATATATTGTTAATAATTAAATAATTAGTTATTAATATTATATTGTTAATTGTTATATAATAGTTTAATTTATATTTATAATTATGATATTAATTCATTTAATTATATATATGAAATTGTTAATATTAAATTAAAAAATAATTAATACTATTATTACACTAATTTTTTAATAATAAATTAAATATTAAATAATAAATATGGATTTTTAAAATGAAAAATAGTATATAAATTTAAATATTTGATACTTATTGCTTATTAATTATTTCTCAAATTTATGGTAGATAGTTTAATGGTAGGCAATACTAGTTCTAATGGTCAACTCACCTTCAAAACTAACCTAAATTCACCTTTATGGAAACATGTACAAGTGATCAAATAAATTTTAGGCGGTCGATTAGTTGTTTGGATATATAATGTCTATAATGCGAAGAATACTAGCTCGTGTAGATGAGCGAAATCCCATTTCTATGTTATTTTTCAGCAAGGGAAGCAAAGCATGGCCAAAAAGGATCGCAAAGGTGTGCCACCTCATTAAATAGAAAAACATATAAGAGAGCAAGAAAAAGTAGATGCAAGAGTTGCTCATAGTTTAGAGTATCATTTAAGTAGAGGAAAGGGATCATGAAGGCTCTTCACTTCTCCACCTCACTATCTTCCTTGATGTAGTAGAGAGCCACCCCATATTTGGGTAGGAATGAAGAAGAGCCTTCTAACATGAAGAGAACGAGGGCATTAGAGAGAGCATTTCAGAATGATGCTAGAGAAATTGTAGATCAAATTGTTGCAATATGTATCTACACAAACAATTTATCCTCGAATATTGTTTAGTCACCATATTGGTAGGATATGTTGATAAAAGTAAACGAGGCTCCACATGGGTACATAGGCTAGGTTATGAGAAGGTGTACTCCACCTTACTAACAAAGGAGCTAAAACATATAGATATTTCATTGGCTTCCATTAGGAATTCATTGAAACAAATAGGGGTGTCCATTGTTTCTAATGGGTGGAAGGATGCAAGAAATTGATCATTAATAATTAATGTGATTGTAGTGTTTCCTAAAGAGACAATATTTTTGAAGCTATGGATTGTGAGGGGTAGGTGAATGATGCATAATTTATTGCTTACATCTTCATATAGTGGATTTAGGAAGTGGCTCCTCAAAATGTAGTCCAAGTAGTAGTGGACAACATAGAATAATAAAGTGGTAGGTATGTTGGTTGAGACACAATTTTCATTTATATTTTGGACACCTTGTGCTGTCTAAACTCATGTTACAAAAGTTGGGTAGAAAAATAAATTTGCTCAAACAAATCTATGCTAAATTTGAAGAGATTCAAAGTTTCATCACAAACCACCACATGTCACAAGCAATTTTTAGATCATTTTCAAAATTGGTGTTGCTGAAGGTAATTGAAACACTTCAGTTTTAAATTTTACATTTCACTTTAATATTACTAAATTATTAATTTATTTTTGAAATTTTATTAAGCTTGAGACCTTATATGCATCCAACACAATTGTCTTGAGATGACTTGTGATAATGCAAAAGCTATTTTCTACCATGGTTGTTAGCCTTGAAGTTAGTCCCTATGGAGGCAACCTAATAGTGAGAGAGAAACAAATGTAAAGTAGATGATCCTAGATGAGATTTGGTGGGATTGAGTGGAACATCTTCTTAGTTTCAATGAGCACATCATGAGTATGATCTCTTTTACTGGCATGGATAAGTCATGTTTGAGAGAGGTATATGATGACATTAATTCAATGATTGAGAAGGTGAAATTCATCATTAATGAATACAAATTTTATTTAACATTAGAGTATAAGGTGCAAGAGCTATTTTTTGGTATGGTCATTAGGCAAAGTTGGTCCCTATATAGTCAAATCAATAATGATAGAGAAAAAAATGTAAAGTAGATGATTCTCGATGACATTTGGTGGGATTGAGTGGAATTCCTTCTTAGTTTCAACGAGCACATCATGAGTATGATATATTTTGTTGACATAGATAATACATGTTTGGGAGAGGTATATGATGATATTAACTCAATGATTGAGAAGATGAAATCCATCATTAATGAATACACAATTTAATTTATAACATAACAATATACACCATATTAAATATTCAGTGTAATTTGGACTAATAGTTTAATTCAATTTTGTTATTTTGAAATTAATATGTAAATGCTTGAGGTTGACTTGATTTTGCATGTTGTTGCCACTTCTTTCGTTTGCCCTTAATTATATAAGAAAACCTAAATTTTTTATCCTTCTGAGATTCACTTTTACTTTTCATTGTTTCAATGTATCTCTTTCAAACTTAAGCTATACATTTATCATTTATTTTTGATAGTTTTAAGTTTTTATATTAGATATAGAGGAATCACCAAAATATGAGTTACAATTCTTTTACATAACAAGTCTATTACTGTTTACCAATAGTATAACATCTTCCTTCCAGTTTGAATAGATTTCTACCTTTAACCATGGCTCACCATTTTTATTTACACCAAAATTACAAAAGAATATAGTATATACTTAGGATTATTTACATCAGATGCACAAAATGAGACCAAACTATACTAAGTATATACTGTATTGCAGCCAAAAGCTTTTTGGGGGGTCCATCTTTACTAGCCATTGATTCTTCTATTCCTTGTTGTAGATTTCATATTGACAAGGGCCTCTGTTACTTCCTACTCTACCACTGTGGTTCCTTCTTTTATGGATTTGCTGCTTTGTGCCCCTCCCTCTTTGTTTTTTGCTCCTTTAAGTTCTTTCTAAAACTCATGTAGTGCCTGTAGGAAGATCTCAACCCCTGGGTGACCATCTTGCCTAGTATGTCCATACCTAGCCTCTTGTATGTCAATTCCTACTTTTCTTTTCTCCAAGAATTTCTAGAAGTTATCTTTTGATATCTCAACGATTATGTACACTTGCATAGCAACATTGTACACTATGAGTCTCTTGCAAGACTCAGTAAGCACTCTCCTGCACCCTTTAAATTTTTCTTCATTCCAAGATTTCCAGATAACCCATAAGATTTCAATGGATAGAAACAACCAAAATAGAGAACAATCCTTATTCATTTTATTTTCTATTTCAAGCAAGATTTTCACAGGATTGGGTTCATCATTAGTCACCCAAATATTCTGATCTATATTTCTTTAGCATATATGCAATAAAAATAAGTATGTTTGATAGATTCCAGTACCCTGCATAAATTACATATATCAATGTCATTGTGCTCAATTTTAAAAGGAAGCTTTTTTAGTATCAACAAACATCTAAATTCCTCCCGCTTTTGGCTTTTGGTTGCCATCATAAAACATTTTCCGATGCTGTTTTGAATAATTGTGCCTAGATTCCTCTTGCTCTGGCTAGGGTTTGGCCTTTGCCCTGCGCTCGTGCTTCCCCTGTTGTGGTTTGTGGACCAAATATTGCTGAAAAGAGGATTTTTATGTGCATCAGGGTGTGGTCTGCATGTTTAATGGCTTGTGGCCTTCCCTTCCTGATCTCCATGAGTGGGTTTCTGTTTCTTGGAAGCCTATTGTTTTTGGGCAGATTGACTTCCATCCCAGTGTTAGAGGTTTTTTCTTTGCAACCTTTGCTTCCTCCGAGGAGCGAGACAAAGTGCTGGACAGGGGGTGGATGTGGGGTATTCATTTGCTGTTCATTTGGCCTTGGTCTCACTATTTCAATGCTCTCACAGAGCCACTGAATATCAGACTAGTTTGGGTTCGACTGCAAACCTTCCTCTCCAGTTTTGGGAGGATTCTTGTTTTGAAGCTATTGGCAACACCATTGGTTGCTTTTTGAATGTGGAATCTACATCTCGGGATCTTGGGCATACTACAGTGGCTCATATTTTAATTGATTTGGACATCTCCAAACCTTTCCATGGTGACGTGGTCTTGATGGTGGAGGACAAACCTTGGAAGCAACTTTTGGACTATGAGGGGCTCCCTTTTCGGTGCAAGAGATGTTTCTCTGTTGGTCATTTGGCCTTTGACTGCCCCCTTGCTCGTCGTAAGGGCACTGCTACCTAGTGGAAGGATTCTCTCTTAGATCATCTCATGGTGGGTTCTCCCTCTTTGGTTGGTCCCTCCAAGGAGGACGACCTTTCCTTGAATAATTCTTCTTTGGAGGCTGCTCCTTAGGTTCCTCCTTCGGCTATCTCTTCCGTGGAACCATTGTTGGCCCGTACTAGTGTCATTATGCTGGCAAAGTCTGCCTGTCCCTCAATGAATGCTTCTACTGATCCTTCGAATGCTCCTGACTCCTCTTTTGTGCTATCGATTTCACTACATGGTGACTCTTTTTCCATGGTGGTTGTTGAGGAACCGCTCCTCTCGCCTCACTCGATGGACTTTGTTTTCGAGCCTTCCTGGTCTGTTGTGCAGAGAAAAAAGAAGGGACTCCCCAAACCGCGACCTCAATTTTTGGGAGTCAGATCTGTCCCCTTAGATTCTGGGGTTGTCTAGTCCTCCTCCTTCGTTGACATGTTGTCTGTCAGCTATTCATGTCCTGGTTCTGTTCTGTGTGTGGCCTGTTCTGCCGAGCCCTAGTGGCTCTTGCTTGTAAGGGATCACCTCCCTTTTGACTAGCTTCTCTTTCTAGTTCATGTCCTGTTTTGAACTAGCTTCTTTTTGGCCCTATGGGATCTCCGTGTAAAGGGTACAACACCCTGTAAATACTGCTTAATTTATAAAAAACAACCATCTAAAGCATGCTTTCTTGGGTTCCAGTTCTTTTGACCAATTCTTCTTGAAAATTTTTACCCATTGATTCTTGTTTAGATTAGTACCCCATATTTTATTGAAATGACTAGTAATATCTGTTTGTTCAGTAAGAGATCAATAAATTATTTTAGCATTTACTTTCACTAAGGAGATGTCGTCCTGCCACTGGAATTCTTGGTATTGTTGGCTGTTAGTTATATGTTCTCTAGTTGCTTGGAGGGAGATTAAATTCTGAACTTAGTTTAGTCCAACCTTTCAAGTTACCATTCTTTAGGATATTGAAACACTTGATCCCTTTTTGAGCCCAACTTTTGGCTGAGCAACCTTGAATTAATGCTAAGGGCCTGTCTTTGTGTTCCAAGTTCCACCATATAGATCTGTGTGCCATAATGGTGTTATTACCATTCTTGATGAAGTGGCAGTTAGTTATGTTCTTCTTAACAACCTCCCATGCCTTCTAGATGGTTTTGAATACATTGGAACCTACAGGGGCTATAGGGCAGACACTACTAAGGATATCACACAAAGGAAGAAGTTTCCATGATTTAGCCTGTTTTGGACTTGAATTCATTATATTTTGTCTAATTAGGACCTTCCAAGGTTCCTCCCCCTCCAATGCTCCAATTATCCATTTGGAGGCCAAAGCTATTCCTTGTAGCCTCAAATCCTTAAGGCCTAATCCACCCCTTGTTTTTGCAATGGAGCACCATTCGCATTTTACAACATGCCTCTTTCTGTTTCCTTTTCCATCAGACCACAAGAATTTTTTTAGCTTTTTCTGAATTTCATTAATTTGATAACAACTAAAAAACCAAATTGATGCAAAATAGATGTTGTATGATGATAGAATCTATTGGCAAACCTGTATTCTACCAACCAAGGACAAGTATTGCTTATTCCACTTGTCAATTTTCTTCTCGATCTTCTCCTTGATCGAAAGCCACATTTATTTTAGATTGGGATCTATGGAAAAAGGAATTCCAAGGTATCTTAGTAGTTTTTGAGGTCCCCCCATTGAAGATTGAATTTCATTAACCATTCGGGGGGTGTCATTTTGCCCCAACATGCAATATTTGACAAGTGCAATTTTTGCACTCGATGCTTGACAAAAGGTATTGAGCTTATCTATAAGATTGTTCATATTTTCTTCCACTAGTCTAATGAAGATTGTAGTGTTGTCTGAAAATTGTATGTTAATGAGATCCTTATTGTTAGGTATAGTAATTCCTTTGACCACATGGGATAAGCTATTATCCTTTAACATATAGTGCAATGCATTAGAGGCAATAACAAAGAGTGCCAGGGAAAGGAGGCATCCCTGCCTTATAGAACTCTCCAGGGTGAATTCCTCTATGAGGTTTCCATTCACATCAACTTGTGCCACTGCATCTGTGAATAGTGTTTTAACCATACCACAGAAGGAGTTGGGGAATCCAAAAGCTTCCAATACCATCATTACAAAGGACCATTCAATTATGTTGTATGCCTTTTCAAAGTCAAGAAGGAGCATTGCAACCCCTTGTTTGGTTTACTTTTCCCATTCCATTGCCTCCCAACTGGTGATAAGATTTTCCAGAATATATCTTCCCTTTATGAAACCTATTTGAGTGTTGTTTATGAAGGATGACAAGATGTTTGTCAAATTGCTTCCTATAATTTTTTCAAAAATTTTATAGGAGACATTTAGGAGGGTAATTGGCCTCCAATTTTTGACTAGAGTCCAATCCCCATCCCCAGGGAGTAGTTTGATGATTCCCTTGTTAATATTTTTTCCTAGTGAGCCTCTTTCCAAGAACTCATTATAGACTAAGTAGAAATATTCATAGACCTAGTCAATGGAGGTCTTGTAGAATTCAACAAGGAGTCCATTCACACCAGGAGTTTTATCAGTTTTGAGAGATAGGATGGAATTTTTTATCTCCTCTTTTGATATTCCTTTTCCAAGTTCATTAGCCTCCCCCTCCTTGATTTTCTTTGGAATAATTTGTTTTATGTGATCCTTGGCTTTGTAGTTAATATCCTTAACCCCTTCCGAGGTAAACAAGTCTTTATAAAATTTGAAGAATTGCTTCCTTATGTCCTCCCGATTGGTAAAAGCTATGCCATCAACTTAGATTTGATCAATCTACCCTCTCATTTACCTTTCCTTATTGTACCTAAAGAAGAATCTGGACCCCTTATCCCCATTTTCCAGCCAATTCATCTTGGCCCTTACCCTTAAGCCCTTAACTTTGATTCCCTGCAACCTTCTCAATGCATTCTTGGCCAAGTTTAGATTGCTGGTCAAATTTTCATCTTTTGGTCTCTCTTGAAGGCCGACCTCATCTTTAAGCAAATTTTCATGAAGGAGACCTTCCTCCCGCCTCCTAACCATGGCTTTCTTCTTCCCTATTGTTTGAAAGAGAGTCTTCTAGGCTCTCACATTCAATTCCCAACTGTTAATGGCACTCAAACCTTTATGCATCCATTTAATAATTTCCCTTAGAGACTAAATAAAATTCTTGCAATCACCATCATTAAGCAACTTGGTGTTAAGCATGAATCCCTCACTAGAATCTTTTACTTTTGCTTACCAACCTTAAGACAATTTTTTTGCCTTAATGGGGTGGTGGTCTGAAAGGGTATACAATATCACTTCCACTTTATACCCTTCCTTCACTGACACAATAGAGAAGAAGACCTTATTCATGTAGACTCTATTCAACCTACAATAAATCCTTCTCCCCCCTTTTGGGCATTGCACCAGGTGAACCAAATACTAGTGCACTTTCTTTTTTGGCCTTCAATGGGATCCTTAATTTTTAGCTTAGCCTTCATCCTTTGTCAGAAGTACCTTTTGTTACCCTTCCAATCCATGCCCACACCACCCCATTTATCCTCACTTCTTTCCACTAGGTTAAAGTCACCCCCCAAAATCCAAGGGATGTCTTGCAGGCTACGAAGCCAATTCCACACAAAAATCCTATCCCTGTATTCATTTGGGGCATAGATAGAATGTGGGGGATACGGATTCGGTTCTGTCATCAAGATTAGCATCTAAGACAACAGTGCCTTAGTGATTTCAATTCAAAATCACAACAAAGACACAAACAACTATGCCATAAAGTAGAAGTAGGCACAAATGATCCCCCATTGATCCTACTGAGGAAAGTAAGTGCAAAACAATTAACATATTCAACACAAGCAGATAACCATGAAAGACAAAGCAATATTGACACACAAATATACGTGGGGAAAACCCTTTCGGGTAAAAACCCCACCCTCCAAAACATTCAACTCACTTGTATTATTTAGTAACAAAAAACCAGTTACAATACAAACACAGAGCTATACTTTTCAGGATATTACATCTTATCCATCTGGAGAATGAATATAGGCTACACAAACCAGAATCTCACACAGTTACAATGTACTCAAGACATACTGTGTACGTTTCCTTTAGCTCCTCTCAAATGGCTGTCATAGCCAGCCTCACGGCCAACCCAACCACTAGGCCTCCACAGGTTCACATGTTCGTAGAACAGAGAGACAAAGTGTTCACAGTCATGACCGTTCGAACACTCACTCTGTCTTTCTCTCTCAATAGCTCATCCACCTTCTACGTGCACATGAGATTACTTAATCTCTTTTCATGTGCCAACATGACCTGTCCGTCCAAACAGTCAAAACCGTCCTCAGGAAAAACATTGATAGATCTGCCCATGTCATCCTCCTTGCATCGAGCCACCCAGGCACGCATTTGATCTGCACCGATCTCCTTTTCCTCGAGCCACTGAGGCAATAACTCCTTGCCTTAAATGGGTTCATGTTCGCCACCCAGATTCAACAACAATAACTGCTTTTGGCTTTTAGCCAATCAACCTGTTGAGTCGAGCCACGTGTCCACCATCCATTCGTTGGTCACTCTGACAGTCAAGTCCAACTTGGTTGACCGAGCTCCTAGCCCATCTGAGCTCATACTGCATTACCACCGAGCTCGTCACCACCAGCCGCGGTAAAGCGGTGAGCTCGACTAAGCTCACCCTTCACTTCACCACACTACCGTTACCCGGTCAGGCCCATCTCATGGTATGGCAGTAACCGCCTTGTAGATCGTCAATGGTCAAACCCCATCACTGCGGCTTAAGGAACAAGCCTTCGCGGTAAGGCGGTAGGCACTAACACTGACCGTCGTAGCTCCACCGTGCTACTGCACCCAGACCGCCAGACCTCCGTGGTAAGGAGGTGATACCATCAGCCCAAAACACTAATGGTCAACCGTGCTACCGTGGGGGCCATTAGGCCACCTCGCGGTAGGGCGGTGACTGCTAGGCAAACCGTCAACGGTCATATCGTGGCACCGCGGTGAGATAATTCACTGTGCACGGTATGGCGATAACTGCCAACTTCGATTACTAGCCAACCTGTCACCGTCAATCGCACCACTGCAGCTTAACCGAACACCGCTCGCGGTACATCGGTAAACATCTTCTTCCAGATCGCCACCACTGCGCCGCTCACCGCGATACCTCGCCACCAAATGGACCACCTAGCAGTAAGGCGATATGCCAACACTCTATCAGCTCGCCGCTCACCTCACTGCCTTGCCACCATCGAGCCACCTCCGCGATAAGGAGGTAACTGTCAACCAAGCCGTCGCCACTTCACCGCGCCATCACCAGTCAGGAACAAGACCACCGCGGTAAGGCGGTAACACCGCCCAACCGCCAGACAAAGAAAGGTGACCTGCGGTAAAGTGGTAAACCACACAATCGCACCACCAAGGCAACCCTGCAGCGGTATGGCAGTAAATGCCCGAAACAAAGAGAAAATGCCTAAGTCTTCAAATGGGTCGACCAAAAAGTTGAGGCAAATTCCAACATAGAACAGATACCAAAGCAAGATTCCCCCCTCTTGAGGATGACCCACACTGCCCTATTGCATGGAGACATTGCAAAATTAGACACAAATTTCCCCCACTCCTTGGCCAACAAGATGGCAACACCACCTTTTCCTTTCTCATTCCTAGTGACAAATTGTGAAGCCTCCCCCTAGATGAATTTTAGGTTTGTTTCCAATGTAAACCCTACAACTTTCACCTCTTGGAGAAGGAATGCATCTTTTTCTTTTCTTTGTGCCAGGAATTTCCTTACAACATGCTTCTTGTTCGAGGATTCTAGCCCCCTTACATTCCATGAGTAGCGATTAATTTCCATCAAGATTGATCTTTGGGGGGGGGCTCTTTGTCACACTTAAAGTTGTTAAAGAATTTAGGAAGTGTTTTCTCTATTTCTACCTTTTTAGCAGAGGGCACATGGATAATTCCACCATTCTTTTTTCTCTTTTCTTTCACCATATGGAGACTACCCGTAGCCATGGGTATGACAACCCCCATATCTTTCTTCTTCCTATATTTCCTAGTTTTTGTCATGATTATTTCCATGGGGACCTCCTCCCCTTATGTGATATCCTTAGCAGAATACTCCCCTACATCCTCTGCAAACTCTAGAATAGAATGTGATACCAAACCATTTGAAGTTGCCACTTCATCAAGAATGTTAATAGACACCGTTGTTTGCTCTGAGTCAAAGTACTCATTTATTTCTTGTTTAGGTTTGTCCCCATGAACTTTGATTTCATCTACTCTTTCATTACCATTCATCAAATAAAAAGTAGAGGGGGAACTAGGTGCTGTTAGGTCCCCCTATTATCATTAGGGTTGGACATTACTCTATTGGCCTAACCCTCTACCATCACACTCTCAACAAGAAGAGTGTTGGAGCAGGTGTTTTTCCCTTTAAACTCACTTACCAACCTTTTGACATGGGAAGGTGCTTCTGTTTTGCTTATGTTTAAGTCTATTTTAGCATTTTATTGATTAATAGCAACAATGCTAGGCCCTTTTTATTTTTTGAAGGTTATGAAGTTAAAGGTGTACACTTCATTTTTTGGTTTCTTATTGGTCTGATTTAATCTTCCCTCCATATCTTTTTATTTAATGTTTTGTCTGATTTTTTCCATTTCCAATTGTTGTGCATTCCTTTTCCCAGGGTTTGAGCATTCCTCTGGGTAGGGCACATTGTTACCACCCAATTGCTCATTGTTGTTCTCTAGACACAAACCCTCAATACCAAAGGCCGTACTTGGTAGATATTTTTCTACTTCTTGCATTAGGGTTTTCAATTGATTAGTATTTCTTACTGAATCTTCATTAGATTTACTTAGTGTGTTTGTCACAACCACTTCTTGATATACATTATTGATATTTACATCTTCAACAATTCTAGACTTTGGGGAAGCTTTATTCATGTTCGCATATGAGGAGGGACATATATTGTTGACATCCTCTGAGTTTTCCTCCTCTGCCTTTTCCTCCATGCAATTCACTTAGGATGAGGTTGAATTTTTTTCCCCCATGGTCGGGACATGACCATTATTTTTCCTTTTTATTAGAGGGTAGTTTCTTCTGATATGCCCTTCTTTCTGGCATGGATAACATGTATTAATCTCCCCTAGGGTTTCAAGGGCACATGTAAATGTACCATTTTAAAACTTAATTTCCAACACTTCAGGGATATCAATTCTTGGGTATAGTGATACCAGAGCCCTTGCATCTGAATGAGGCAGAGCGACTTTGGTCTCGTCTAACCTAATTATGCTTCCATATGGCTCCAAAAGGAGGGATGAATTTCCACAGTCTTGGCGGCACATGTATAATCACTGTCCACCTTGGGATCGATAGAGCCAATACCTCCTCGTTTAAGGCTTTTGGTAGCCATGCCAAGGCATGAAACATAGATTTACTGACATGCCAAAATTGCTTGTTAATTTCTTGTGATTTAGGGTTTTTAAAGAAAACCACAAACAACCCACTTTGCTCCATTCTACAATAATAAAAATGAAACCCTAGTTTTTTCCCCAAATATTGTGAAGCCATTCATCCATATATTTCCTCACTAGGACCTTAGCAATGTCCACACCTGCAAAGAAAATTGTAGTTTTTTGCAGTCTATTATCCTCAATTGAGATTGCATTATCTAATACCTCATTCAGAATTAAGAATTTTTTTTTAGGGGAGGATGAAGGGTGCTTACCTTGTCCTTCTCACACTTACCCTCGACATTCTCAATGCCCTCAACCAAGAACTTGGCACCCTGTTGCAAGCAATTCTTGTCACCCGCAACAATGTCCCTAAAAGATTTTGATTGCACACTGTCTAGATTTTCCTTCTCATGCCCATTTATTGGACCTTCCAGAGGGTTCATATCCCCCTCCATGATTAATGTTACACTTCTAGATTACCACACATGCAACAAAGATCGATACACAAATGAAAAAACAACCAAACCCACATACAAGGTACATGGAAGCAAGTAAAATAAAGGCAAGTGATGGGTAATGAGGGGTCATACTGCCAACCAGGCAAGACCAAACATGGAGGAGGGTCGAGCCTTCTCCATGGCTTCATGGTAGGTCCCTTCAAAATCGAATGTAGATTCCTTTGGACACGCTGCCCTTAGACCAGTCTTCTCACCCATTATTCCCTCCAGTTTTAAGTTTTAATATTGTATAATTTAGTAATTATAGTACATTGTTTATTAACATACCAATATACACAATTAATTTATAATGTTTAATAATAAATATTAAATCATAGTGTAATAGACTAATAGTTTAATTTATATTTTGTTATTTTATAATTAATAAATATAAATATTTAATAATATATTATATATGTTTTTTTTAGGTAAAAGTGGAAAATCCACTTAGTATTTCTATTGATATGGAAAAGAGATTACAAAAGGCAAGGGTGCAGAGGATTGATAGAGCCACTCAAGCAAAAAATGTTTGCATGAAGTATTACATATAGCCCCTGAGCCCAAAACAACATTTACATGGATATATAATATATTATATATGTTGCTAATAGTTTAATAATTTATTATTAATACTATATTATCTTTGATTAGGTAATCAGGGTTTTGAAAGGGCCCAAAACCTTGTACAAAGAGAAGGATAGAGCATGAAGCGCAACTAGACACCAAAGAATAGCAAAGAGACAACAAAAGACAAAGCAAAACTAAAATTTACAAACAACCAACCAAACTAGAATTAGGGTGGTTTAAAAAATTGTCCCAAAGTTGTTTGCTTTATCACATTACAAGGATCTTCTCCCCAAATCACTTTTTCTTCTGACAAGGAGAAAACATATGACCACTAATAGATCCATCTTCTAGCCCTAGAGCTTTAAAAGAGGCATCCATCATCAAATAGTCTATAGGGTATTTCCCCTTATTAATACTATATTGTTAATCGAGTTATATATATCTATATATATATAGTTTAATAAATTAATATTATAATAATAAATTTAAAATAAACTATTATATAAAATAGTTTAATTTATATATTATTATAATATTAATTTATTAAACTACAGATAAAATAATTAATATTATAAATATCAAATTAAAAATGATTAATACTATAATTATATTATTTTTAATAAAATATAAAAATATAAAAATAATAAATATGAATTTTTAAATATAAAGATAGTATATAAATTTAAATATTTGACTTATTGTTTAATAATTATTTTTTAAATTTATTGTAGAGTATAATATTAATCGATACTAATTCCATTGGTACTCACATTAAAAAAACCCAAATTCACTTTTATGGAGACATGTATAAATGACACAACACATTCTAGATGGTGAAATATTTGTTTGGATATATATGTCTACAATGTGAAGTACAAAAGCTCACACAATTGAGTGAAAGGCCATTTCTGTGCTATTTCCAACATGGGAATCAAAGCATGCCAAAAAAGGGTGGTAAAGGTGTTGCACCTCATCAAATAAAAAAATAAATTAGAGAACAAGAGAAAGTAGATGCAAGGGTTGCTCACAGTGTAGACTATCCTTTGAGAGGGAGGGGATTACAAAGCCCCCTTGCTTCTCCATCTCATTGTCTTCCTCGATGTAGTAGAGAGCCATCCATTTTTAAGTGTGAACGAAGAAGAGCTCGCTAATGTGAAGGGAATGGGAACATTAGAAAGCATTTTAGAATGACACGAGAGATTGTAGATAAAATTAGTGCAATATGTCTATGCAAACAATTTGTCCTTCAATATTGTTCGATCACCATATTGGTAGGATATGTTGAGAAAATTAAATGAGGCTCCACATGGGTACATAGGGCTAGGCTATGAAAAAGTGCATTGCACCTTACTAACGAAGGAGGTAAAACTTATGGACATTTCATTGGCTCCCATTAGAAATTCACGGAAACAATAGGAGTGTCTATAGTTTCCAATGGATGTGAGAAATTAAATGTTAGTAATCAATGCGATTGCAGTATCCCCGAGAGGGGCAATATTTTGAAGCTATGGATTGTGAGGGTAGGTGAAGGATGCACAATTTATTTCTTATATCCTTTATAATGGATTTAGGAAGTGGGTCCTCAAAATGTTGTACAAGTAGTAGTGGAAAACACCAATAATTATAGAAGGATGTGAGAAATTAAATGTTAGTAATCAATGCGATTGCATTGTCCCCTAGAGGGGCAATATTTTGAAGCTATGGATTGTGAGGGGTAGGTGAAGGATGCACAATTTATTTCTTATATCATTTACAATGGATTTATGAAGTGGGTCCTCAAAATGTTGTCTAAATAATAGTGGAAAACACCAATAATTATAAAAGGATGCGAGAAATTAATATTTTGAAGCTATGGATGATGAGGGTAGGGGAAGGATGCATAATTTATTTTTTATATTCTTTACAATGAATTTAGGAAGTAGGTCCTCAAAATATTGTCCAAGTAGTAGTGGAAAACACCAATAATTATAGGATTATAGGTATGTTGGTTGAGACATGATTTTCATATATATTTTGGACACTTTGTGTTTTCTATTCATTCAACCTCATACTATAAAAGTTGGGTAGGAAAATAAATTTGATCAAACAAATCTATGCTAAGTTTGAAGATATCCAAATGTTCATCACAAACTACCATATGTTGTTGGCCACTTTTAGATCATTTTTAGAATTGGAGTTGTTGAAGTAATAGAAACACTTCATTGTTAAATTTCATTTCACTTTAATAATACTAAATTATAAATGCTTTATTCTTTTTTTTTTTAAATTTTAATTTTTAATTTTTGAATAGATTGTTGAGACATTATCTACATCCAACACAATTGTCTTGAGATGACTCGTGAAGGTGCAAAAGCTATTTTCTAGCACAATCATTAGCAAAAATTGGTCCTTATGGAGGCAATCCAATAGTGAGAGAAATATATGTAAAGTAGATGAACCTAGATGATATTTTGTGGGATTGAGTGGAATATTTTCTTAGTTTCAATGAGCACATCATGAGTATGATTCGTTTTATTGACATGGATAAGCCATGTTTGGGAGAGGTATATGACGACATTGACTCAATGATTGAGAAGATGAAATTCATTTGTAATGAATACAATTTAATTAATATTAGAGGATACATAATTTAATTTTTAAAATTTAATAATAAATATTAAGTATACAATGTAATAGACTAATAGTTTAATTTATATTTTGTTATTTATAATTAATAAATGTAAATGTTTGAGATTGAATTGATTTTGTACATTTTCACCACTCCTTTTGTTTGTCCTCGCCTTGTTATAAATCCATTTTTTTTTTATATTCACTTTCAATTTTCATCATTACAATATATCTCTTTAGAGTTGCTATACATTTATCATTCATTTTTAATAGTTTCAAGTTTTAATATTGTATAATTTAGTAATTATAATATATTATTTATTAACATAGTAATATACACAATTTAATTTATAACATTTAATAATAAATAATAAATATAGACTAATAGTTTAATTTATATTTTGTTATTTTACAATTAATAATTTTAAATGTCTAATAATATATTATATGTTGCCAATAGTTTAATAATTAATTATTCATGCTATATTGTTAATCAAGTTATAATATATTATATATAATAGTTAAATATATATTTATTATTATAATATTAATTTATTAAACCATATATGACAATTATTTTTATAGATATTAAATTAAAGCTAATTAATAGTATAATTAGATAATGTTTTAAATAATAAATTAAATATTAAATAATAAATATAAATTTAAAAATTTAAAAATAGTATATGAATTTGAAATATTTGACATTAATTATTTATAATCATTTTTTGAATTTTTTGTAGAGGGTTTAATGGTAACCAATACTAGTTCCATTTGTCAACTCACCTTCGTAACCTACCCAAATTCACCTTTATGGAGGCATGTACAAATGCCAACAAATTCTAGGATGTGAAATATTTATTTGGATATACAATGTCTATAATGTGAGGTATACTAGCTCATACAATTGAATGGAAGCCTATTTATGTGCTATTTACAATATGAAAATCGAAGCATGCCCAAAAAATAATGGTAAATGTGTGCCACCTTGTTACAACCCGCCTTTGATTTCCAAAATTATATTTTACTTTATGGTGAATACAATGATGAAATATGAGACTATGAAATCTAGAAAGATAAATGCTATAATGGATTTTTGCAATGTGTTGTTTCTGTATTTAAATGAATTACTGATGAATATGTAACAATATGTGATGTTTTTGCATTTAAATGAATTACTGATGAATATGCAATGATATGTGATGTTCTTGCATTTAAATAAATTTTTGATGAATATGTAACGATATGATTATGATGCAATTGGTTACGACTAACTACTCGATTGTTTCTTGAGTGGAATTGTAGGATTGTCTTCTCATGCCCTCTAAAGGGAGAGGGAGAGTATCGCCAGGGAGAAGGATAAGGTTTAATGGTTTTATAGTAATGCCATTTGAGTTCAATTCCATTGCATAGGTCAAGTTGTTGAATACCTTTCAATCTGAGTGAGTTCTTGGTCATTAGTTTGGGAAAGTTAACTTGGTCGTTTTATGTTCTTATTATCTTCATGTTTGTTCTTGCAATAATATCGCAATAAGTTATAGGTCATATTGCCTTTTTGATTTATCAACTTGATAAATATATCAAATTAAATTAGTTATTAATGAAATTATATTAAATCAATGTGAATATATATTATATATAAACATATATATAAGAAATAGGGATAACTTTAGTGGCGAATCTTCGCCAATTGATGAATTCTAGGAAACGGGCAAATCGAATGGCAAATTCTAGGTATCTAGCAAGGTGTTCAAATCACTTGGATTTCATGAACTATCGGTCCAATGCATGTCCATTCACTAGCGGTTTTTTTTTATGAGGCATGTTTAGGCAATAAATTCGCCATAACAGACTATGCGTTTCCAATGGACCGATCAATATTTTCGCCTGGAATCTCGGGGAGCATGTCATAAAACACCAACATATTCGCCAATACTATTAAAACAACATTATATGAGGACCCATTTCGCCAATTAAAACTTACAAATAGTTGCTTGTGAAGACCCATTTCGCCAATTAAAATTTATAAATAGTTGCTTATGAGGACCTATTTTGCCTTGAAAATTACAAGGTATCGTTGTATAAGCACGCAGGATTCGCCAAATTTTTAACATACCATTTAAAAATCTCGCGAGATTCGCCAACTATGGATTGATATAAATACAATTGAAATTGTTATTTATTCTTACACATTTTGTTGGGTTCTGAGGTTCTACTTATCGATTCAGAAGTAAGCGAAACCCGAAAACGTAGACTCAAAGGTGAGTGATAATTTCTTCATACTATTATTAGTTATTAGTTATAATAATAATATTTCTTTATCTATTTTCCATTCTTGCTTTAGTCTTAAACATGATTTTGAGTAGGGAATGAGATCTATATTCTCTGTCGGTCTGTCCTTCTTAAACAAGAAGACATTTTTTTTCTAGCTTTTATTTGAAGTGAGATATCAATATGTCGAGCAACAACTACAAGGGTAAGACTCTTGAGGGTAATGAAGAGACTAGGAGGCCATCAAAATTCCCAAAACGTGGAGGTACCATACAATCTTACTTTGGAATTGGCAAAGCTTCTAATCCATCAAATCAAGGTGGACCTACACCATCAACTCTTCCACCAAATATTATTGAAGATGGCAATGACAATACCTCACCGCCACAGGGAGGTCAAGTTGAGGTTTTCATTGTGTTAAATCAAAATGTATCAAATGAGGATGGCAATACCACAAAAGATGCTCCAAGGGATACCTTGGATAGCCAAAATGAGATAATTGACTTGGATGAGGATGATGTTGGTAGCAAGAAAAGAAAAGGAAAAGAAAAATTGGGGCGCGAGTGGGAAATGACAAGAAATTTTCAAATTGGTTGGTTGTCAAAGTACCCATTCCTTGAAGCAGTGGGGGTATTAAACGAAAACGATATTGAAAGGGAAACAAAGGTCAAATATAAGATTTGTAGTTGGAAATGTGGAAGAGACAAGATGATGCAGCTAAAGCTTGAGACTATAGAAAAGCATATCGACAAAGTTTACGAAAAACAAATCATAGATGGAAAGGAACAATCAGTCGTACAATGAAAATCAAAGGAAGAATGTATTCATGTTAAGTATGCCACATATTATGGAGAGCATAACCATAGAATGTTGAAGATTAAAAAATGTGACGGTACACTTGAGGTTCATTTTGGAAAAGCCATGGCAGCAACAAATCTGTCAAAAACTGTTTAGATGAGTGTTGTTTTTCATATTTTGTCCAAGGGGCGTCCTATGACAGACTACCCAGAATATTTTGATTTATTATCTTATTTGAGTGTTCCCCACTTTCCCTTATCACATTGGTCAGTAAACGCTGGATGGGAATGGGCGAATTGTCTTGCTGCAGTGGAAAAGCATGATTTAAAGGAGAAATTAAAAGAATCAAATTTCATTCCATTATCTTTAGATGAAGTTACTGCGGTAGACAATACTTCTTGGGTTTGTATGCATTTGTATACTGTAGAACAACATGTTCGCCAAGCTCATCTTCTTTGTGTTCGTAAAATGAAGGACAGTTCAACATCGCAAAATCAATTTGAACTAGTCAATAAATCTTTGAATGAAATTGCAGGTATGGATGAGTTAACAATTGCCAAAAAGTTGGCGTGTGTAGGAGCTGATGGAGCTACAGTGATGCAAGGTCAAAGGAGCGGTCTTTTCACAAAGTTACAAACTACTTGTGCACTATACATGCTTGGCATTCACTGCATGGTCCACAAAATGAACTTAGCATTCAAAATTGTAAGCAAGTTTCCTACAGTATCAAAATTTGAAAATCTAGTTCGCGAGATCCACACATACTTCTGCCGAAGTCCCAAAAGTTTCCTTGAATTTCAATATTTTGCTGAGAGAATAACACCTGGAAACAATCTTCTCAAGGATGTCGATACCAGATGAATCTCCCTAGATGGACCAGGGCAATGAGTTCTTTCAGAATATCAATCCTTGATTGGAGTGATGTACGAGCATCGCAACACAATAGACAAAGCTCCTGACCTCTTACATAGGTTAAGCGATATAGAGACACTCTTGACTTTAGCTAGTCTTCTCCCCATGCTGGATGAGATGAACAATCTTGTGAAGAAAGCCCAAGACAAAACTATGTATATTTATGAATATGCCAATCTAAGTAAACTTACATGCTTGGCCCTCGATCATCTATATCTAGATCTAACACAAGAAGGCACAAATTATTTGATGTGGCAGAAAATTACTGATTTGAATAATCCTGATAATTATTTATAGTTTAATGCAAGCGGGAACTTATGTATGTGTACGTGGATATGAAATACTAATGTACCATTGTAAGACAACCAGGCGCTCTAGAAAATAAGTACTTGTTAACGAGGAAGATTTTAACGGCATTGTTAAATATGTTAGTGATAATTTGAAAGAAATTGCAAAATCTCTTTCCTCAGAGATTCATGAAAGATTCCCTCGACATGAAATACTTGAAGCCATGGGTATTGTGTATCCTCAATTTTGGGTAAATCGAGATAACCCAAAATATTTTCATGATTAAGTAAAAATCTTGATTGAACAATTTTCGAAAAAGGTTACATACAATGAGCAGACAATAGAAGGAATTTTAAATGAAAATAAGCTTAGAAAGCAATGTGGGAGTTCTGCAACAACTATGAGGGACCAGTATAAGTCCATGGGCAAGGAGAAGGCCTTTGAACTGGGATCAATAAAAAAGGTTTGGACAAGCTTTAGTCAGAGTGAAATATTGCGTGGTTCGATGTCAGAATATTTCAAACTTGCTGATTTATGTCAAACAATGATATTGAGGTCGGTGGAGGATGAGAGAGTTTTTAGTACATTGGGGTTTTTGAAATCAAAGTTAAGAAACAAACTGGACAAGAATTTGGAAAATTGCTTGAGGATGAAAGGAACTGCGTATAATGTCAAAATTTTTCCTTTTGAAAGGGCACTCGCAATCTAGAGGTCCACATGTGAAAGAAGAGGGATCGAGTTGTGCAACACAGGCTCTCCAATTCCAACAGCCACTGGTACTGGTGGTAGTACTAGTGGCAGTGGCAGTGGGACTGGGCTTGGGACAAATGACAATGATATTGAAATTGACACAAATCAAACATTGAATGTTGAATTTGAGACACAGGCCAAAGAAAGTGCAGAGTAGTCTCAGAATCAAGATGACTCTTTTACTTTATCTGAAGATGAGCATCGGTTTGAGGACCCTGACTCCATTTGGGAAATGTAAGAGAATTAGCAGGTTTTAGGTATTTTTACTGCACTTCATGAATCAGTTTCCATTGTTCCAAAGTCCAAACTGTAGTTGATGATATTTTATATTGTATTCAATAAACATTGAAATTGTGAATCATTGCACTTCATGATATCTTATTTTATATTGCACTCAAGCACTGCATGAATCATATTCCAAACTGTAGTTGATGATTTTTTATATTGTATTCAAATAAATTGTGAATCATTGCACTTCAAGTTCAGGATATTTTATTTTATATTGTACTCCAAGTCTCCATAATATTTTATATTATATTGCACTTCATGAATGATATGCCAAAGTCAAACTGTAGTTGATGATATTTTATAAATTATATAAAATTCAATACCATCGGCCTAACAATGCTTCATTAGTGGAACCCCCATCACAGTCCCGCTGATGGCCCGATGAAAATAGCTCACAACCTAGTATCGGTGTAACAATACTCTATCGGGCTAACTCCTAAGGTGCTCTCTCGATATACCGATAGAGTTGTCAACAAAAGTAACCATGCATTATAATTTATGACCATGGGCATGAATTATCTTATTTTATCAATAATCACAAAAATATACCACACTTTGATTTTATGAACAATGCAAATTGTAGAAATTTGTGTGACAAGATCCATATTATAGCCTACATTCACATTGCATCCATAAATATTAAATAAATTTAAAATTTCGTAGTGATGTAGTCCTTCTCCCATTCCTAACAAAATTCAATACCATCGGCCTAACAATGCTTCATCCATGGAACCCCCATCACAATCTCGTCAATGGCTCAATAAAAATAGCTCACAACCAAGTATCGGTGTAACAATAATCTATTGGGCTGACTCCTAATATGCTCTCCCGATATACCGATAGAGTCGTGAAAAAAGTAACCATGAACTATAATTTATGACCATGGGCATGAATTATCTTATTTTATCAAGAATCACAAAAATATAACACACTTTGATTTTATGAACAATGCAAATTGCAGAAATTTGTGTGACAAGATCAATATTATAGCCTACATTCACATTTCATCCATAAATATTAAACAAAATTTGAAATTTCATAGTGACGTAGTCCTTCCCCCATTCCTAACAAAATTCAATACCATCGGTTTAACAATGCTTCATCGACAGAACCCCCATCACAATCCCACCGATGGACTGATAAAAATAGCTCACAACCTAGTATCGGTGTAGCAATACTCTATCGGGTTGACTCCTAAGGTGCTCTCCCAATATACCGATAGAGTCAAGTTGTCAACAAAAGTAACCATGAATTATAACCATGGACCATGGGCATGAATTATCGAATGCATAAAGTATATCGGGGGAACTATGGTGCATCGGGGAAACATTATCTGGCATCCCACTGATAGAATGAAGGATAGGTGTCCATCGGTGGAGAGGGTGGCTATTGGTGAAAGACTGATGTGACATCCTGGGGCATCGTGCAACCATGCTGCAGTGCATTTATGAACCAGAATTGAAGTGAATTATATCACAAGTTGATCGCATAGTTGTTACAAAATCCTGGAAGATTTCGCTTAGGGCAGAAGCAGAAAGGCAAAAACTTGGAGTTCTGACGCAACAAAGACCGGTGGACTGTGGAGGCAACTCGACGAGACTCACGTAAGTAATTCACTTTTAGACCCAGCTGAGAAGCTATTTTACTCAAAAGCTTAAGATTTAAATAATGGAAGAGAGTACAGACAAACCCAAAGCTAAAAAATAGAAAATCGAAAAGCCTAAGAGACTCCTAAATGAAGACCTAATAGATCAATGTCCTGGGTTGGGGCCGAGACCCAAGAGGAGTGCTCAAATGAATCCTTCCATGGATTGATTATGGGACAAGCAAAAGGGCTTAGGGGATATTTGGACACCGCAATGAGGGTACGACCTCTTCATGTACCATTACAAAAAACAATTTAGGTTTCAACCAGTCTGCAATCCATGGAGGTTGAACCTGGGAAGACTTGTGGTGCCCAATGTGTTTAGAAACGCAGAGCTAATTAAAGCTCTTGCTATCAAATATGACCCTAAGAAAATAACTATTCAATCACATGGCGGGGGTGACAAGCTTGTTATTTCTAGGGATCTCATTTCTAATGTATTTCAGTTAGAGTGTTCACTGAATTTATCATTCACGATCAAATATCTCTTGACAGAGTATCGCCACATGGATACCAGCTATAAGAGATGGAAATTACCTTTGCATAGGCCCAAGGATGAAGGAGGCCAACTCAAGAGGTTCTCTAGCAGTGAAAACCCTCCTTTCCATGAAGATTTGTTTGAAGAGTATTTTCGATACACCTATTATTTAGCTGGTCAGGTTTTGGGAGTAGAGGTTCTGCCTCTCATGTTGATTGCCCCAATGGTCTTAGCTGTAGACATATAGAGCAAGGATGCTAGGTCATTTGATTATGCTAGCTACTTGGCCAATGCCCTACATTGAGGGCTTGAAAATATTAAAAATAATAGCGATAATATTAATTTTGAACACTATTCTTTGCTTATGCATTTGCTATTGTACGAGGGACAAGTCAGAGGGGTTTGGAGTGAAGAATTAAGGATAAAAGATACAGATGAAAATGGAGATTTTAAACCTGTACAAATGTGGACTTCATTGTGGGACAACCGATTTGGTAGGTCTCATTACCTTTATTTTGAAGAATTTTTTGTAAAACCATTGATGAAGTTGCTAGGGTATCCGTGCAATTATAACCTATCCCCAGAAGTACAAAGATTTCTAAGACCAAAGGAAAATGACCAGAGAAATAAAGTGAATCATAACTGGGGAGACTGGTATGCTTTCCCTGATTGTACAGTGATAATGGTTTATGGGTTCGAAGGGGCTCCACACTTGATGCCACGAGTAGTTCCTGAACGAATTTCTTTTTTAGAAATTGTGAGGCAATTGGTAAAATATGATTCCAAACACCTCAAAGGACATAGCAAACAATCAATTATGCCCAACACCTTATGTTTTGGATACTTTACAGTGGTTTCCAATGAAGGATA
Source organism: Sequoiadendron giganteum (assembly GCA_007115665.2). Taxonomy (NCBI): domain Eukaryota; kingdom Viridiplantae; phylum Streptophyta; class Pinopsida; order Cupressales; family Cupressaceae; genus Sequoiadendron; species Sequoiadendron giganteum. The sequence goes on along the minus strand of CM021109.1, from coordinate 617,718,190 downwards.
TGGAGAAATTGATGGTAAATTAGCACAGTACAACCTACCTCTAGGTGATGTACGGAAACAATTTCATGCAGAAGGGTTTATTCACAAGGCGAGATTATCGCAGGGGCTATTAGGGTATGAACATTTGTTCTCAATCAAAGATGTCATAAGAAACCATGATGAGGCTTCCACCAAGGAAAGAATGGCCGCCTATAAAAAGATTATGCTTGCAGAGGACTGGAAGAGGAAAAATGTCCCATCTTATTCAAAGGCATTTGGTGAGATACAAGATCCTTTAACAAGAATTGAGAAACTCATCGCTCATGTCAATGAACTGGTAAAGGATGATCCCCCAGTTGTTTTTGATGCACCTCATGCAATATTTAGGAGTACAAGTTGAAGACATAGAGCCCTTGGATTACATACCTTCACAACCTACTCCTAAGGTATGCTTTTTTGTAGATACTAATATAAGTGAAGAAGAGTAGGGTGATGAAGAGGGTGAGAAGGTCAAACAAATCAGTGCTCCTGTGATTGTACAGTACGAGCCCCCTCAAGAGCAGAATATTGTAAGATTTGAGGCATTAAATGGACTATCTGATGATGTGAGGGTCAGGGCTGGACAACAGTTTATTTTTGATTGTGATTTTGTCAAATCTTTTGAATTTAAATCATTTGTTTATGAATATAAAGGTAGAAAAATGAGACAACAAATACATGATATCACTCCTGAACATGAGGCAACCGCTCTGGAGGAATTGAAAAGGGAGGTAGAAAAGGAAATGGAGTCCATCACTCCTGAAAGAGGTAGGGAATTGCTTCAAGAAGCTGGAGTGTTGCTCCTGCCAGGGTGGGATATTAGCTCTTCAATTGTATTTGACAGCTTTAGAAAAAGAGGGGATACGACAATGAACTTAACGGAAGAAGCAAGTGACAAAATGTATTAAGGATCTGGATACAACCTAGACGAAGCCACCTTGCTTATTTGGTCACTGTATCCCCATGATAAAAGACCTGCTATAATTAGTGATCCAAACCAAGTGTTTGGTCATCTCTTGGTTCAACGAGTAGTGGATACCAACCCTATGGAGACAACATAATTGAACATAAATGTGGCAAAATTTACCAAAGCACAGATCGAAAAACTGATTAAGGAAAATGAAAAACTAAAGAAGGAGCTAGCAAATTAGAGAGAAAAAACATCTTCCTCCTCCACATCAGAGTTGTACTCCCCATGGCTTGAAAAAGATAAGAGAGTGCTTGATGCATTGGCTGATGCAGCCTACTGGAAGAATTGCCATTTGAAATCCCAGGGGAAATGCAAAGAATTGGAGAAAGAAGTGAAAACCATCAAATGTAACACTGTATCTGAAATGATGAAAGAAAGGTTCAATAAAATGATGAAATGTGCTATTGAATATTGGGAAGTATTCAAACAGACACGCATTGCATTGGTGGAGAATGAACGATTGCAGCCTAGAATGATGGAGGAAAAAAAGGAGCTCATAGATAAGAATGTCATGAAAGGACAAATATTGCTGACAGATAACAAGTTGGTAGAATCAATTAATGGATATCATAATAGGCTTAGGGAATATTTCAACTGCTTTGATTTAGTCCCACTCCCGACACTTCATTTTGGCATTGGAAATCTGCGAGAATATGATGATTGGAAGGAAGAGCTTGCTGGGCTTCTAATTGTTGCGTTGCAAGAAATAAATGACGAGGTTATGGTTTTGCAAAACACTCATAAGCAACTCAAAAAAATAATGTCTATGGAATATGATATGAAAGAGGCGATCTCTAACGTGGACACCTATGCTAAACAAGAGTACATCCATCACCTCTCTGCAGTCCATCTGTTTATTAGCCAAATTGTAGATGTGTCAGAATCAGATCCAACAAGACAACCATCAGATTCAGAGGAAGAATGTTAGTCGACAGCATGATGAGCACCCTATCATGGAGTAGAAGCCTTGAACAGATCTTAGATGGTCAGTGGTCACGGGCTTCACCTTGGAGATTAACGGATCAGTGCATTCACTTGCGGCATTGTTTTATTTATACTTTGAGTTATGTTTAATTGTCAAACATCATGAATTTTTGCAAGGGGTTTGTAGCTTGTTGCCTCTCATATATAAGAGAGATCAAGACCCCAATAGGAGATCAATGGATCATCACATCATTTTTAATTAGACTTTAGAGTAGAAAATAGTAAGAAGATAGATAATAGATTGCACCAATTCGCCCATCCATCTCATATCATAAACTATTTTTATAATGCATATCATTTGAACTTTGAAGATCAATACAATGGAGAAGGTTACACCTATTTACTGATTTTCTTTCGAGTGTTCAACTGTTGTGGATTCATATGCTTATAATTTATTAACTTATTTGGCTGTCTCCAAAGTGGCTATTTATGTTATTCAAATTGAGTGTGTGGAAGTACGATTAATTTGTCGGTACATTGAATTTGAATTCTTCAGGAATAGGGGCTGTGACCATGGGGTTTTATATTTATTTATGGACATGATCATTGATCAAGTAGTAATGTGGGCCACAAAATGGATCTTGTCACATAAATCTCTGCAATTTGTGCTAATCATAAAATCAAATGTAGTTTATTTTTGCAGTATGTGGGATGTGGGTGAGGTGTAAGTTGGTGGATACTGATCAGGATTTTTAGTCAAAACATAACAAAAGGTAACAATTCAACATCCATAACTTAGAAGCTCTATCAAGAAGTTAATATAATGAGCTAATAGTTCAACATCCATAACTTGGAAGCTCTACCAAGAAGTAAATATAATGAGCTAACAGTTCATCACTAGTTCAAATGATAAAATAAATAATACAGAATCTAGATAATTGAACATGATCACATTACTGAAGTCTGAATTTGATCTTTTTAATTGAATTTCAAATGAAGGAGTACATATTGGCATTGGCAATGCAAAATATTGCCAATGCCCAAAGACAAGTCTGCACAGAGCTGAGTTGGAACTTCGAAACTCATATTATCAAAGATTGAAAATAATAAATCAAGTCACTGTATCACCTTTTCTAGCAACTTCCATTCTTTAGGTGGTGGAATTTCTATTTTCTCTAATTGATGTTGTTTGACTTGAAGTTTTGTTAACATTTCATGATTGTAATTGGAAATGGAACCTGTCTTGAATTCTTCAGTCAATTTTGAATTCAAGGTTATCAGTGTTTTGATGGAATCCAAATAGTTCACATCTAGGTTTTGAGGAAACTGGTCCAAATCAATCTTCCTTGCACCTTCCATCTTCTTTCTGAAACCATCCTTTCCAATGAATCGCTCATTTGTGTCAAAATCCTCTGGAAAACCAAGCTCTGTGAAGTTCCTTACCTTTTCATCCACCACCTTCATCTTGTCTGCAACCAAATGCAAATATTCCTTTGTTCCACACATTTTCGAACACTTTTCAATGATAGATGACAACTTCATTGAGGTTTCAATCCGACTAGCAATCCCTTTTGATTTCAGATCATTGTCACTGGCTTTGTAGATTGTTTGTAGAACTTGATTTGCATATTTATCTAATTCCAACACCTTTTTGTTGTCCACTAAATATTTGTTGAGCTTCTTATAATGTTGTCTGATAGCATCAATCAATTGAAACATTTCACACAAATGATCAAACCTCTACATTATTTCATCCCAGATATTTTGTTTCATATGCCTCAATGTATCTCTACAAAATCCAGATAACTTATTTTGAGAAGACTTAATTTCTTCTTTTGCTTCCGTCAGCTCTATCTCCAATCTTTCATTTGTTTTTCTCTGTTTCTCCAATTTTTGTTCCCATTGTGCATTTCCATTCGCAATGCTTAGTCTTAATTTTTCTGAAGTGGATTTTCCCTCATCATATTTCTTGTTCCTCTCATCTAGCCTTCGCTTCAGGTCATTCACTTCTCTCTCATTTGATTTATCCTTTTTGCTTGTTGATGTAGAGGCATATTTTATTATTCTTTTTTCTAATTCATTGCTCTTGTTATCTACTTCTTTCCTCTTTGCTTTATCACTTGCTAGGTCTGCCTGTAACTTTTCTATTTGGGTCTGCAACCTTTTCTTCTCTCTATCTTGCTTTAACAATGATGTGTACACCAATTCATTGTTCTTTTTTGATACATTCATTTTGTCAATATTTTTCAGGCCAGAAAAATCCAATTGAAAATTGGTTACTTGGTATTTAGATTGATCCATCTGATTTGTTGGTTTGTTTTGAACTGTGAGAACATCAATTGTGTACTCCATGATTTCTTTATTTGTGTCAAATTTAGGTAAAACCATGGTTGTTGCAGTCTTTGAAGTTATAGCAGACACACTCTCCATCAGTTGCTTCTTTTCTTTTTTATTCAAGTTTGATTTATTTTTAAACTCTTCAATGAAGTCATAACTTGGGGAGGCAGGAACAATGAAATGTTTGAATGGCGAAGGAGTAGGAGTACTTTCAGTTGCTAATGATGTCGCACCCACACTAACTGGAATTGTGGGAGTGTCTAGAAATAACTCCTTCGTGGTACTGGTGGATCCACTGATAGTGTGACTTGGACCTGTCAAAATCTTTTGCCTCTTTTGATTGCCTTGATCACCTGGTGTTTCTGTGGTATCTTTTATTTTTTTCCTCTTAGTATTGTGTGTAATTTGTCGTTGTAGCACATGTTGACCACTACTAGTACTACTACCCATACCATCGCCACTAATGGCACTCCCAGTTGCACTAAGCTGTCCACCAAGGGCATGTCCTAGTTGTGATTGTATCTGACCATGAGGATGAGGATTAGAAGCTCTAACAAATTGAGTTTGACTTGTATTCCCTTGGTCTAATTTTTCACCTCCACGCCCAAGGCCAAATTTATCACCTGTTTTTCTATGCTCAACACCTGGTATTGTCCAAGGGCCTTGTCCTTTGGACCCCAAAGGACCACCTTCATAACCAATTTTTTCAAGTATGGCTGCTCCTGAAGTATATGTTGAAGCATATTCTTTTTTTGCGGCCTCACTTAAACCAGGTTTGTAATTGGCATGGCTTTGTTCTTCTTCTTCCCTATCAATATCATCATTAGATTCATCATCAGATTCATCACTTCCTTTGCTTCCACATTGATCAGGATGCTCTATATGCCATAATTTGCTAAACTCTTTATCTTCTTCATTAGCTCCATACTCTGCAAGAGCTCTTGGATCACCCAGGTCCTTCCTCATAGACCAAAAGGCAGTAATTTTTGATCGTGACCAATTTTTATCTATAACTTCCTTCTCTAGAGAACCTGGAATTTTTACTCTACTAGATGGTTTATCACTTTTTTCATAAAAATTGTTGTATATCCTAATTGTCTTTCGATGCAATGCCATAATTTCTGCTGACAATTGTTCAAAATAAATACTATTCTTAGCAACACTTTTCTCCATTGCTATTTTGAACTCATCCCAAGAATCCTTGTTTCTCAAGTTTTCAAGAAAGGGTTTACTTTGATGTTGAATTATATTTGCAACATTCCTATTGGCCACAATCATTGATTTAAGGATGTCACATGGATCATACTGCCAGTGAAAGATAGCATCAAAGTCAAAAAATTTCAAAAGATTATGTGCCACACTAAATGCTTTTCTCTCGAATGTGAACCCTCCACATGAAAAAGGTAAAGAAGGAAACAAGGTCTTCTTTTGCTGACTGAGAAAGTGTATTTCATTAGCACTCTGCACCTACCTTACATATTCCAAAGCAAAAACCCTTTCTGTCACATGTATTGGAAGTTTGTATGGCTGTACTCCCGATCCATAAAATCTTAGCACAGTATATTCTTCCATTAAATACCAATCAACCAATTGTATTTCTTTTCCTAGTTGCATGCAGTTTCTACATGACATAGGCAATCTAGGCATTGGAGTATTTGTAATTACTTGATGCAATGGAGCCAAAAAGTAGTCTACAAAATGACTGTAGTTCGTTAGAGAATCATGCATCCTTATCTTAGTGGTCCATTCATATACTAGAGCCATTTTATTTTTCTCTGCATTACTATAGGGCTGAATCTGAAGTTTGCTGGTCTGAAACATTCCTCTAAGTTTGAATAGAAAAATATAGCACAAGTAGGTTGTGAACCTAAATGTCTTCGTGGAACCTGCTTTAATCATTAAAAATTGTTTATGCATGGATTCTACAATGTGCTGAGTATAATTATATTTGACATTTTCATCAACATAATGAATATTATATACCATTTCAAGGAGGCTTGCACCCACTTCCAAATTGCTATCTAGACCGAGGCAAAATGTTAGCATGGAAATAGTATCCTGAACCCATGGTTTGAAAATATCCAAATTATAAGGAGGCTTATGATCACCTTTCAATTTGTTTCTATCCTTAACTATTTTATTTAAGAAATTATTTTTCAGCCTTTCTTCCACTGCTTCATAATCACTAGCAAGCTTTTCTAGGTCAATGTGGTGGTTTCCAAATTCTTTGGTTGTAAACCCCAACACTTTTCCAAGTTCTTCTACATTAATGGATAACAATTATTCTTGGTTATCTTTATTAACAATTGCTCTTTTCTTATAATCATAATTTTCGGCACAAACCATGATAAATTATGGGCAAGGGAAAACTTCATGTAACATCATGCGCCCTAATCCAGTTACCCACGGTGCACTGATACTATCAACTTGCGTTTGCTTTGCAACCTTATTCTGAGATGAAAATCTAAGTTCTGAGGTACGCCTACCATAGATTTCAGGATCATAAATATCATGGTACCCATCGGTGAAACCTGGGGTTTTAAGCAATTATGCATAATGTATTTTTTTATCGGACATTGCTCTAGTGGTACTGGTGGTAGACATGCTTATACAAATGTGAAGTTGTGAAATTTGAATTCCCTAATAAGTAATACCTATTAGTCCTCCTTAATTTTAATGAAGTCTTGAGTCTCTAAACCCAAACTTCAAACTTTGACAAAATAAGATTTTAAGAAATGTCAAACGATGAAACGTAGCTGCAGGAATTCTTTCACTTACCCAGATTCTGAGTCCCGACTCTTGAAAACTGGAATGGCGTTGTTGGAAGTGGAACTGTGGAATCCAAAACAGGGTGGTGCACTGCAATGAGCAATCTGAAGAGTGAAGACTTTAAAAATCACTGTACAATTTCAAAGTGCAAAGTGTTTTAAATGCTTTTTTTCTCGTAATTGGAATGTTAAAGTGAATGACACGTCTTAGGAGTTAGGTCTACAAGACTACAAGTTGAAAATTATTAACCGTTGATCTTTCTAAATCTAACGGTTATAGAGTGATTCTAGAGGTTTAAGTTGGGAAGCCCATCGCTCTGTGCATTTCATTACAGAATGCAACTACAACTATACATCAAATGTTCATCCAATAGTTGAAAATTGAGTAATTTATGAAATTAACTTTAAAGTTTAAAAATAAACATTCATCACTTGACAGTTGACACTTAGTAGTACAAAGTGCTTTAAATGCTTTGTTTCTTGAAATTGGAAAATTAAAGTGAATGACACGTCTTAGGTCTACAAGTTGCAAATACTTAACCGTTGATCTTTTTAAATCTAACGGTTATAGGGTGTGATTCCGGAGGTTTAAGTTGGGAAGCCCATCGCTCTGTGCATTTCATTATGGAATGCAACTACAACCATACATCAAATGTTCATCCAATGGTTGAAACTTGAGTAATTTATGATATTAACTTTAAAGTTTAAAAATAAACATTAATCACTTGACAGTTGACACTTAGCAGTACAAAGTGCTTTAAATGCTTTGTTTCTCGAATTTGGAACATTAAAGTGAATGACACGTCTTAGGTCTACAAGTTGCAAATTCTTAACCATTGATCTTTCAAAATCTAACGGTTATAGGGTGATTTCAGAGGTTTAAGTTGGGAAGCCCATCGCTCTGTGCATGTCATTACAAAATGCAACTACAACCATACATCAAATGTTCATCCAACGGTTGAAACTTGAGTAATTTATGATATTAACTTAAAAAAACAAACATTAATCACTTGACCGTTGATAGTGACACTTAGCAGTACAAAGTGCTTTAAATGCTTTGTTTCTCGAAATTGGAACATTAAAGTGAATGACACATCTTAAGGCTACAAGTTGAAAATTCTTAATCTTAACCGTTGATCTTTTTAAATCTAATGGTTATAGGGTGATTCCAGAGGTTTGAGTTCGGAAGCCCATCGCTCTGTGCATTTCATTACGGAATGCAACTACAACCATACATCAAATGTTCATCCAATGGTTGAAACTTGAGTAATTTATGATATTAACTTTAAAGTTTAAAAATAAACATTAATCAGTTGACAGTTGACAGTTGACACTTAGCAGTACAAAGTGTTTTAAGTGCTTTGTTTCTCAAAATTGGAACATTAAAGTGAATGACACATCTTAGGTCTACAAGTTGCAAATTCTTAATCTTAACCGTTGATCTTTCTAAATCTAACAATTATAGGGTGATTCTGGAGGTTTAAGTTGGGAAGCCCATCGCTTTGTTCATTTCATTACGGAATGTAACTACAACCATACATCAAATGTTCATCCAACGGTTGAAACTTGAGTAATTTATGATATTAACTTAAAAAAATAAACATGACACGTGTTTTAAAGTCAATACCATAGGCATTGACCTAACAATGCTTTATAGGTGGAACCCCCATCACAGCCTCGCCGATGGCCCAAAGGCGAAGACTCATAACCCATAAAGTGTGCTCCCCGATATACCGATAGAGTAAAAAAAAAGTAAGCACATCGCTGTAACACATAAACATCGGTGGAACAAATGATTGCATTCCCCTGATGGACCGATATAACCATGAATTATCAAGTGCATATTGCATAAAGTATATTACTTAATTTTTCAAAAGAAAAAAACTGATTTGAATATATTAAATTATTAATAGACACTGAAGTTCCGAACTCAGAAAATAACTCTTTACTCTTAAGCGTAAATGAATAACGAAGATTTAAGGAATCAAGAATAACACAACACAACCATTTATTTTATTGCAACTGAATTTCAATGTCACATTATTACATATCTTTTTACAGATGAGTAGCATTGTAGCTCCTGTTTTGTATAAATAACATATGTCAGTGTGTCACTTTAATACTTTACATAGACAAAATTTAATAATTTATTCCAAGTTGTTGCTCGTTACAATGGATTAAAAATTGATTCCAATTTCCAAGCTTCTACTGTTGAAAACTTACTACAAATGTAACTCTAAAAATAAATGCATGATTCCAAGCTTTTGTTGGTGACAACGTAATACAAATGTGGCTCTGAAAATAAATTCAGGATTCCAAGTTTCTACTGGTGGTTTTTCCAACCATTTTGGGGAAAGGGGGTTCTAATCAGTCCTGGGGAAATGGGAGCCGTGAAGATACAAAATGTATTTATCCCCTTTGAGAACCAGAGCCATGCTGGGGAAATGGGAGTTGTTAGAATACAAGAGGAGAAGCAAATTTGCTCCCATCTTTTGCACGCAACTTCCATGCATCGGTATAACAGTTACCTCCATCAGAGCTCCTCATCCTGGTTCAAAACCCATCTAAGAAGTCAGGTTAACCAAATCAACTTCTTTCCAATTCCACCCATTCTGAACTTGAAGGAAATTCGTCTTTTACTGATTACTCTGTAACTACATAACTGTACGTAGGAGAATTTACAGTATCCCCAATACTGCATCATCTTCTTCGTGAATCCTTATCAACCCTAGAAAATAAAAACCCTTATGGCACTATCTACTATTCACTGAATCACTATCCCTATTTATGGGCCACCAATGCCGCTACCAACCTGTATAATTAAAATGTTTAATTTGATTGATGTCTGGCTTCATGCCAACTTGAACTGTACCTCAAGTTGACAAGCTATCAAAATTACTCAAAGTTCAAACGATATGAAATCATTACAAATCTTGTTTCATTAAAGCTATGAGTTGTCCAAGAAATTGCTTCGGATGTTCATATCACATATGGCATTAATCGCCGCCACTGCTTGCACTAACAGTACAAGAACCACACTTTCTTCAAAAAGATTGAGAATTTCAATTAAATGAAATGTATAATGTCGAGGCATTGAAAAGACAGAATGAGAGATGAGTGATGAGCCTTGATCTCACCACATGTCCGCATCTAACGATTATAGTGTTATTCCAGAAGTTTCAAATCACAAGTCTAGTGCTTTAGAGATTTATATCGGAAATGCAACTACAGTCGTCCATCGAACATTCATCGAACAAACCCTATGATTTTTCGTTGGCATATCTATTTATTTCGCCATTGGATTTTTTTATTATTTTGAGATTCTTTTTAATTCGCCAATGAAAAATATTTTATTCGATTAAAAAAATTTGCAATTCGCCAAGATTTTCCACGAACTTCCAGGGATTATAAAAGATTCGCCAATTGGGATTATATTTTTCCCGAAAAAATGAATAAAATCGCCAATAAAATTAATATTTTTCATCGGGAAGTATACAGGATTTGCCAAGATTTTACACCTGCGCCGAGGGGGGGGGTTTCTTCAAGTTTTCCCTTGATAAGAAATTATATATATATATATATATATCTGTGTGTGTGTGTGTATTCACCCATATCATTTGAGGAATAGGTCGAGCCTCTATATGAGGCATTATTTATCTATTTTTAAGCACATTGTAATTTTTTTTTGTGGGGTGCCATAAATCCATGACAATTAATTCTCATATTAAACACAATTTCCAAGTGTGGAATGAACCATGGGGCATGGTAATTAAAGTTGTTAGTGTATTTAGCTTCAAACAGTTATTTCAAAAAACATTGAGCGGTGGCTTTTGGAGTGCCGTGAAAGTCATTATAAGTGCAATTTGTAATTGCTTCAAAATCCACTATGTGGCAATGGTATTTAAATAGTGTAACCAGCTTCATATCTACAAAAATATTACCCCATTCATCGTGGCAAGTGCAGTTTTGATCTTGCCTTTGGTAATCGCCTACAACTAAATTTAAAATGGATTTCACCAATTGCTTGGTTAGGCAAGATGAGTCGGCCAAGGTAGTTACTTCCTTGATTGCTTAACTGATTTGGAAATCAGTTATCTTTGCATTATCAAAATTAAAATATAGGGTGATACACCAAGTTTGGGGGGCGGGAAGAAAGTTAGTTATAAATTTTTGAAAAGCTTGAGGAGTCAAGCTGTTGGTGTGAATAAATTATGTCTTGTACCTAGTTATTTCACTTACTAGGGACTTAGGGGACATATTCACATGTTAAGTTTACTTAGGTCCTAAGATTCTTTCTAGAAGGTGTTAGTTGTCATTAGTTGTTATCTTATATTTTGACTTGTAACACATGTGACCTAGGTAAGTGTGATAAGTTGTCTCATGTCATATGATTAAGACACTTTTCATAATCCTATGACATCTTAGGTCTCACCTTGGCTATATAACCAAGGGTCTCTCTCACCAACTCCATTGATTCTTTTTGCATTCATTGATAGGAATACAATTTATTCTTGTCATATTGATCTTCTAAGTATTTTGTGCTTTCCATAGGCCTTTAGATCTTCGGTGGCTATCTCCATAGCCAAACCTTACATGGTATCAGAGCTAGTTGAGTGCATTTGGTTAGTCTTTTAGGAGATCTTGAGTGCAGATCTTATATTTTCTTGAAGCATTGAGTATGCTCTTCTCTTGCATCTTTGGATGATCTGGAGAATCAAAAAGGTGTGAGAAAAAATAGATTTTGGGGGGGTTCCTTTTTTGGCTTTGTATTGCAGGTGTATTTTCGGAGCTTGTTGCATCAGATCTGAGCTCACCATTGCATCCAGAGTGTCTGAGAAAGTTAGATTTTCCTTTTGTTTCATCCCAGTTGGATATTGGAGGCCAAATCTACAAGGGTTTGATGATTGTTGATTGCCATATCCAAAAGGTAGCCATATTTTTGGACCATTTTGGGTCAAAATCAACCCTGCCATTGGGCTCAGAAGGCCCAAAAACTTTAAGATCAACTATCAAATCATCAATTTTGGACAAGTTGCTCTCGGAGGCAAATTTTTTTTAGTAGGCAGGCCATACGACCCTACCTGTGTAGGTACAATTTTTTATTAAAATTTTTATTTTTATTTTTCTACGAATTTGTTAATTAAATTTCAAAAGGAAAAAAATTTTAAAAAATAAAAATACATTTTTTTAATCTTGCGGTATGCAGGGTACCCGATAGGGTACTTGCGTGGCAAGCCCTGTCAGGCCCTGCGGCCCGCTGGTATGCCGACATGGTAGGCCATGGCATACAACCACCTACCATGGATGTGATAGGCGGTGGCGCCACTAACCGCCCCTGTTGCAACCTTTTAATTTTTTTTTAAAGTTTTTTAAATTAAAACTTTTTAATAAGTTTTTTTAAAACTAAAAGTTTTTCAATTTTTTTAAACAATAAACTTTTTATTAAGTTTTTAATAAAACTTTTCATTAAAGTTTTTCTTTAATATTTTTATTAAAGATCTTTAATAATAAAAAAACTTATGTTTTTCTTTATTTATTTATTTTTTGGGCAAATTGCTACCAGAGAGGGTAGCACTCGTCATTTCTTCAAAATAAAATTACATTTGTTCCACGTTTACAATGGCATTACAAGAGAACTAACAGACCTGCACTCAACACAAACCTCCTACTTACTTTAAACATTACAAACCACCCAACTAATTTGAATCCAAGGTATTATACTTCACCAAATCTGGCCAGATTTTGATATCATTCGAGATGATCCTTTCTTCTGCCTGGTCAACTCCAAATTTTGACAGGTAATCCACTAAACCATTTGTTTCTCTGAAGATATGGGTAAGTTTGTAATCCTTAATTTTGCTTAGAAACACATTTATATTGTCAACCCACTACTTGAGCTTCCAACTGGGAGCATTTTTTGTCCCTACTGCTCTTACCACGACCTGTGAGTCCCCTTCAAAGTCCACGCCGTCCCAACCTTTTGATACACAATATTTGACACCTTCAAAGAGAGCAGCACATTCTGCCTCATTATTTGATCTGTCCGGAATTTTAATTGAGGCACCAACAATTATCTGTCCACAATCATTCCTTACTACGAAACCAGCCCCTGAGGGCTCGGGGTTACCTTTCACAGCCCTGTTAAAATTCAATTTTAATCTCCCCTTTGGTGGAAGAACCAATTTTGATTGAGTTCTACCAACTTTGTTATTGAGGAGGTGACCGTCCGGGGGATTAACTAGTTTCCAGGATAAGGCCATTTTATTGTCCCAAGCCGAGAAGTACTTAAACCTCTGATTCTTAAGTCTCCCGTTTAGATGTTCACTGATGCCTACTTCAATTTTGAACAAGAGCCCTTCCAAATTCATTGCTTTACCTTTGAAAATTCTTGCATTTCGCTCCTTCCACACATGCCATATGACCATAGCCAAGATTTCACACCATAAACCACCATAGGCTGCCCCTTTATATAGATTCGACCAAGACTCAAAAAGGAGCTTTAAATCATTTGGAAGAGGGCCATGCCATTCTGTCTTGGCACAAAAATGTAACCAACACAATTGGGCAAACTCACATCGGAGAAGCAGGTGTTGCACATCTTCTGAATTTTGTTTGCAAAGGACACACCAATGGGGGCCACATAGGCCATGACTTTACAACCTGTCCCCTGTAAGAATTCTCTCATGCAGTGCAATCCAAGCAAAGGCACCAGCCTTTGGAAGAACAAACTTGCCCCAACACAACCGTTTGGGCCATGTCAACCCGGTAGCTTCGTTTTTGATTAACTTCTAGCCTGTGCTCACGGAGTAAGAACCAGTAATCGAGGCACACCATAAAATTGTATCTGGGGAATCTATTAAGAAGATTCTTCTCTTGGACAACTCGGCTACCAGCGCCAACTTTGTTTGTTTTTGTAGATCAAAGCTTTTCCACTCCCAGACTTGACACCCATTTATATTTTTCAATGTAATATAGTTACATACATGTTCGCCATAAGCCTCTTTTGTTGGTTCAATGGCTGTAGCCAAAATTGGCAATGAGTTAAGAGAGGGATATCCATTCCATGATTCATCCCAGAAGGAAACACTCCTCCCATCACCAATACGCCAAGATAGATGATTACAAATTACGTCTCTGCAACTTAATATGAAGTTCCAAATGGCTGAACCTTTCTGAGGGTTGGCCACAGTTAGGATTCTCTCAGGCTCCATAGAGTCCAAATACTTTGCCCTTAGTAACTTGCTCCATAAAGCATCATGGTTTTTGAAGATCCCCTAGGAAAGCTTTGCTCCCAGAGCACGGTTTTGTAATTTGAGATTCTTAACTCCAGTGCCACCTTGATCCTTTGCCTTCATCACTGTTTCCTATGCCAACAATGGGATCCGCTTCTTTTCATGAGAGCCTTCCCACAACATTTTTCTTTGGATACCTGCTAGTCTTCTCAAGGCTTTATTCGGAGCTTCAAGAGATGAAAGCAAAAATATTGGTATTGAAGCTAACACAGCCTTCACCATCGTAATCCTACTTGCAAATGAAAGCCAACGACCCTTCCATAACTCAGACTTGGCACTGCATTTATTTATTGTATCTTCCCATAAACCAAATTTTGAGGCTCCTGCAAATAAAGGAACACCCAAAGACTTGGACGACAGCTTCCCCACATTGAACTCCAAAAGATTTTTGATTCTATGTTGAAGGATTTTTGCAGTGTTAAAGAAAAACACATTGGATTTTTCTGTATTAACTTGTTGACCAGCTTGTAAACATAATTTATCAATTATGTTCTTCATTTCCTGGGCTTCCTCAATTGTCGCACAACCAAATAAGATGGTATCATCAACGAAAAGCTAATGGGAGATAGCTGGTAGTTGTCTTGATATACCGATACCTTTCCATTTTCCTTTACTCCTGCTTTGCATTATATGATTGCTTAAAGCCTCTACCATAATCACATACAAAAAGGGTGAAATTGGATCCCCTTGACGTAGACCTTTGGCTCCACAAAAAAACCCCCAGGGTGAACCATTGATGACCACCGAATACCTTGGTGTGGATATACAGCTAAACACCCAACTCAACCATGCTTCATCAAATCCCAATTTCTTCATAACTTCCATGAGGAAGCGCCATTGCACCCTGTCATAAGCCTTACTCATGTCGACCTTTACTATCATACCTTTGCCATTTGAGTGTTTTAGCGAATGTATTACTTCATGTGCTACAATTATACCATCTACTATATTCCTGCCAGGCACAAACCCACTTTGCTCTTGTGAAATTATTTGTGGAATTATTTGTTTCAGACGATTTGCCATGACTTTGGAGATTATTTTGTATATTGTATTACACAGTGCGATGGGCCTATAATCAACAAAGGACTCACAATTCACTTTTTTGGGAATTAAGGCTATATTTGTGTTATTTAGATCTTTGAGAATAGTCTTCTTTTTCCTTGACTCCTCCACCACTTCATGTAACTCTGTGCCCATAAAAATCCAACATGATTGATAGAAAAAAGCATTATAGCCATCGGGCCCAGGGGCTTTGTTCGACTTCATTTGGAATAATGCAGCCTCCACTTCCTCCTTGGATACTTTGTCAGTAAGGAAGATATTATTTGCCACCGAGACCTTTTGTTCCACATCTGCTATGATGTCCATGTCTAAAATCTCTACTTCATCCGCTCCGCCTAAAAGGGAAGAAAAGTATTTGATCCCAGCTTTTTGTATGTCTATCTCTTTTGTTAAATACCCCCCATCACTTGCCATTATTTGGTGAATCCTGTTCCAACTATGCTTTACTTTCATTGAATTATGGAAATACTTAGTATTCAGATCACCCTCCTCCAACCAGGTCTCCCTCGATTTCGTCCTCCAATAACATTCTTCTCTTGATAGAACCTCATTGTATTCCACCATAAGTGATTTTTCTTTTTCGTACTCCACATTTGTCATCCCCTGTATTAGGACCACTTCACCAAGTACCGCCAACTCTTCTTCAATGTGGCTTTTTTCTTCAAAAATGTTTTTAAAACTGTTTTTGTTCCATTCTTTCAATTTTTCCTTCAATCTTTGAAGCTTTTTTTGAAATTTAAACATTTTTGATCCCATAATCTTCATGGGTTCCAACCACCATTGCTTTAATAAATCTGGTAATTCGGGAGCCCTCATCCACATTTTCTCGAATCTAAATTGACCTTTTGGTGGATTTGAATCTTCAATTCGCAGCGTTATTGGATAATGATAAGAGATCGCTATTGGGCAGATTGTCGCCTTCGGCAATATATTACCTTGTAACCAATCCTCAGACACCAAAAATCTATCTAATCTCTCTGCAATATTAGTAAAGTCCTTTCTTCTATTATTCCAAGTGTAAATACCATTCAAAGTTTTGATATCTACTAAATTATTTTCTTCTATAAATTTCATGAAATCTTTTTGTGCTTGGAGGATTTTCCGAGAACCACCCATTTTTTATTTTAAGTCCACTATAGCATTAAAATCCCCCCCGATTACCATTTTCAGATTACCTATTGCATTTGATAACATATCCCATAACACTTTCTTTTCTTTCGATTTTATTGGACCATAAACATTATGTATTTCATACTTTGTGTTTGATTGAAGATTGATTACCTCAAGTTGCATCCAGTTTGGATTTGAATTTGTGATTGAGACCTTTACTCTCCCTGCCCGCCACAAGATGCCTAAACCACCTGATGCACCAACTGCATCTTCGAACAAGCCTTCCCACACTTTGCAATAACTGATGAAGGAAAGAGATTCCTCACCTACAAGTTTTGTTTCCTGGAGTAGGATGAGATCCGGACTTTGGCACTCCAACTGGCGTTTAACCAGTCGCCTCTTGTTAGGGGCATTAATGCCCCTAACGTTCCATGATAGAACCTTCATCTCCCTCCAAGGGAGGCACCTCCATTGGATCTCGTCATATACGATCTAATAGATGGTTTCTCACCCTTCAGGGCCTCTTCTTCTCTTTTTTTTGTTGTTGGATTTCCTCCCCACTTTTGAAACATAGACGTTCTTCACAGTTTGTCGTATTTTCCTTATTTCAGTTATGTCCAAATCGTCTAAATTTTCTTTCTTAGACATTTGTTCCGATCCGTCTTGATCATCACTTACATGCCATTCCAGCAATCTTATTGGAGATTTTTCCCCGCTTCCAGCAATCTCCCCTTCTTCCCTATGAAAGTCTATTTTTGGGTCCAATGTTTCAATTGGCTCCGTCATGATGATTTGCCAGTTTTCAACATGTGACGAGGCTTGCACACCAGTCTGCTCCATTTCGCTCAATTGTTCAATCTCTTCCAACGACCGACGCTCCTCCTGCTTTTCCTTTTTCTGTTTTTCTCTCCAAACCTCCTTGATATTTGGAGGAAACCTTCTACAATTCTCTGCGTTATGATTTCTTCTCTTACATCTTGCGCAATAAAACTTGGGCAACTCAATCTCAATGTTTTGTAACCACGACCTTGTTCCTGATTTTAGCCTGATTGTGTGAGGGATTTCTTTAATTGAGAGAAAGAATACTCTTGCGAATATTAGAGATTCGCCCTGCCTTAAATCAACCTCCAGAGTTTGACCCATCACATTTCCAATTCTTGAGATACAATTCCCCGACCAGTACTCAAAGGGAAGGTTGTACAAGCGTATCCATGTTGGACCGTTACAAGGATTGTAATTCAAAGGATTAAAATTTCTTTCCCACTTTTGGAGGAAGAGAAATGTTGATCCATACTTCCAGACTGGCGACTCCATGACTTCATTTCTTTCCTGTTCATTCCTGAAAATTGCTACAAAGAAGCCCTTGGGCATGAAATTCAATACCGGATCCATTTTCCAATTTTTCAGTTACCCATTCTCCTATCTGTCTTCTTGTGAGACATTTTCCCAAGAACCTGCTTATAACGGCTTTCTGTACAAGATGCATTGCATCGTTTTCTACAATATCAGTGACATCCACCGCCATTACTTCTACAGTTTCCTTCACTGCCTTTGCGATACAATCCTTATCTAACTCTGATGCTTGATCATTCCTCTCTACACCTTCACAAATTACAGAAACCCCACCCTGCTCCTCCATCGTTATAATTAAAAAAAAAATACAAAAAAAAAACATATGTTTTTCTTTATTATTTTTAATAAAGTTTTTTAAATAATTTTTTTTTTGTCTTTATTAATATTTTAATAAAAAAATTTAAAATTCAAAATTCAAAATCTTTATTTTCAATAAAAATTTTAATTAAAAAATTAAATAATTTTCTTTATTATTTTAATAATAAAGTTTTTAATAATGTTTTTAAATTAAACTTTTAATTAAGTTTTTTTAAAAACAAATTTCAAATCAATAAGCAAACTTGGGAAACTTTTATACTTGCCTACCAATCGAGCCTTGTCTTGCACCATTCACTCCTCTAACCAGCAGTCAAATGGGGCCAATTGCTCCTACCGACATCCAACAGGAGGGCATCCTTGACCGTCATCTGCTTCGGGACAACTTTTGGTTGGCTTCTTCATCAACATTTCCAGATTTGCATCATAATTGTTGTAGTTTTCCTCTTCATTTTAGTGTACTCTGTCATATTTCATGCTTCTTTGGATTGATCTATGTATCTAGTGTTAGTTCCTATATACATAGTGAATGCAACGGCTGGTTAACCATGCATTTTGGTATGATGGAATAGATACAATATATACACTCCTATTATGGAAGCAATCTACTTGTGTTTAGAAGTTAGGTTCTTCATCCAGAGACTTGGTACCTTTCCAAGTTGTGATAGGGATATACCAATCTGTTAAGAGAGTGTCTAGTTGATACTCGTGCAGTTGTCTCCTTGGTTCTGACCTTATTCCTGTTGCAATGTGGATTTATCTACAATTCTTCATCGAAAAATTCAGCAGTTACTCATGAGTTGACAATTTAGCTTAGTCACCATGTATGTTGACATCTTTTGCAGCTATACTTGATTCTTTCTATCAGTGCTTGTCATAGTTTGGCATTCTTTTGGAGTAGCATTTGGAGGACTCATCATCATCATCATCCTTGGTCCACTCTAAATCAGTCTTCACATTGTTCTACATTGTCTCCTTCTTCAGTTAAGATTGGGGACTCTTGACATTGTGACATTTGAGCGAGAATCACCATTGAGGGGGGGTTGCATGGTCTCTTTTCCTTCTCTCTTATGGGGGGAACTTTTTCCTCACATGAGGTTTTGTCCTTCTTATCTTTTTGAGAGAATTTTTCTTGTTTTCCTCTCTTTTAGGGAGGAGTTTTGTCCCACTGGGTTTTCTCCTTTTCTGCGTTTGTGAGAGATTTCTTTTGTACATGGGTACCTAACATGGCCTAGTCCCTGAGACCCATCTTTGCATCTTAGTGTCAGTTGAATAATAATATTCCCTCCTAAGTTGCACTTAAGGGGGGGTGTTGGTGTGAATAAATGTATTGTACCTAGTTATTTCACTTACTAGGGACTTAAGAAACATATTCACATGTTAAGTTTACTTAGGTCCTTAGATTCTTTCTAGAAGGTGTTAGTTGTCATTAGTTGTTATCTTATCTTTTGACTTGTAACACATGTGACCTAGGTAAGTGTGATAAGTTGTCTCATGTCATATGATTAAGACACTTGTCATAATCTTATGACATCTTAGGTCTCACCTTGGCTATATAACCAAGGGTCTCTCTCACTAACTCCATTGATTCTTTTTGCATTCATTGATTGAAACACAATTTATTCTTGTCATATTGATCTTTTGAGTATTTTGTGCTTTCCATATGCCTTTAGATCTTGTGTGGCTATCTCCATAGCCAAATCTTACATGAGCATATGTAAGAATCATCTCGTTTTGGTTATTCATTCTTTTGAAAAGGATCAATATCTTCTCCTCTTATGGAAGAAAGAGCAAAGTAGTGTGAATCATTTTCATTTTTCTATAAGCTGAAAAACTAGAACAAGTCGTGGGAAAAGAGAGTAAAGGTTGCATAGGGAATAGCTTGGTAGTGAGCTAGTATAGCTATGTCGAGTAGTCAAGAGTTGCTTTTGTCACTGCATTTAGAAGTTACTTCAGAAAATTGGGGTCTTTGGAGTTGTGTGTTTGGTTGTTTGATAGCATATTCAAATCAAGCATAACAAGTTGAGCATGCAAGCTTTGTATTCATATTCTTCTTATCTTTTAGCAAGAAATAGAAAACATTGAGGGTTCATTGGAAATGGTTAATATTCTTTAAAATAGTAAGGAAATTCTTGTTATTATACTCTTTATTATGCAAGAAGTGGCTATGTAAAGAGTTGGAATGCGCCTTTTATATTATGAGTCTTTCTCTATTTTGAATGAAAGTAGTTTCACTTCTTTCCATTGGTAAAATTTTGGGTGAAATGTAATTAATTTATAAATTGAGTCATTTTAAGGAAACTTTGTTGAAAAAAAGTTGAATCCCATTTTTTTGGTTGTTAATGAAACAAAGCTTATATGGCAGAGAACCAAAGAATTGGTAGAAAATTCTAAAGCACAATAAAGCACTAGTTCTTGAGGAAAGATGCCTAATCGGTGTAATATGTAGTTATTCTTTGTATTCTATTTCCGACTTCTTGTTGAAAGACTTTGTTATTTAAAATGAAATCTTTGAAAAGCTAGACCTCATAAGCTATCTAGAAAGACTAAACCCTAAAATGAGTTATGATCTTTTAAGGAAAAACACCCAAGCGGGGTATTTTGTATATGATGTCTTTATATTATATTATGACCAGATAGGTCAAATTATCATTTCATTGTCAAGTTTATCAAATGTCTAATTTTGAGAGTAGTTACTCTCATGACTTTGGTGAGCTTCGAACTTGTGGAAGTTGCCAAGACCCAGATAGTTACGTAGTGTAACTCGGATATTCAAAGATAGTAATGATTAATCAACTCAGATGGGATTTGACATAGGGAGTCAGTGTGTGTTAATTAAGAGCTTTCTATATGTCTAACCATCAATCGAACAACAACTTCAAGTCTGAGGTACTCAACCTACCAAGTCGAAACATGACTTAGTGAAGTCATCACTTTGTGATAGAGAATTTTATATGAGAAGGCTAACCTTATGGATGTGTTAGGACTTGAATTAGAGGTAGCAACCTAGACCCAATATTTTATAGAAACGTAACAAGGGAATTCAACGTCCAAGATATTTATTCAAACCAGTCATATTACCAATCTTAGTGAGTAAACACTTCTATATGTGAATCTATTGAAATATGGGACCAGTTTCTCTACATTTTTTTATCCTTAGTAAACAAGACTACAATGTTTACCAAGAAAGACTTAAACCTAGTGAAAGGTTATATTCTTAATGGAGATCTAACCAGTGCTATGGGGATTTTGTATATGTATTCTTGATACTATATTATGACTAGGAGGTCAAGATGCTATCGTTATGTGTCAAGAATGCTTAAAGTTTATATCATGAGAGTAGTTGCTCTTAAGGGATTTGGTAAGACTTGAACAAGTGATTGTAGCCAAGACCCAGGTAGTTACGTGAAAGTAACTCGGGTGTTCAAGTCATAATTTATTAGCAACCTAGACGAGTTATTTACTTGGTGAATCTCCACATTATGAGTAAGGAATCTATAATTAATCTAAACACTGAAAATCCAAGAATATAATAAGAAGGAATCTTCAGTTTAAGATTAATATTTATTTATTATATATGTTGAGCATTTTGTTAGTACTTTCATCTTGTGACTAAGTGAAACTAGTCGATGACAATAAGTCAACAATAAAAACTATTGTTCATAGAGTGGGAGATCGGATACTCTGATGGTTAATATTAGGACTTGAATAAGTGGTAGTTGCCAAGTCCCAAGAAGTTACGAGAACGTAACTTGGGTATTCAAGGTTAGAAAAATATACTAGTCAAGTTGTTTACCGACTTAGTAAGGACTTGAACAAGTGGTAGTTGCCAAGGCCCAAGTTGTTACATGAACACAACATGGCTTTTCAAAGTCAGGGAACCTTAACCAATCTAGATGAATTATGACTTTAATGAAGTTATCACTTTTTAAATGAAAACTTATATGATAAGTTAACCATTGGTCAAACAGTAGGTTTGGGCTAATATAAGGTCAAATAAGGTTTTCCAAGTTGAGTAGGGTGGGTGAATGAATGAATCCACTTGTAAGTAGCGGTTAAATTCATTTCAAATACTTTGGCCAAAGTGAGTGCAATAGTCTCTATTTGCACTTGTCAGTTCACTGTGTTCCAAATACTTAACTAATCAAAGATGTCATTCATAGTTGGAAGGTATCCATAGTTTGATGGTATTGGTTAAGTAGGGCACAACACCAGAGCTTAGATGGTAAAACTAGAGGGTTCTTAACTATACCCTTCGTTGAAGGGTAGGGCCACTTCCAGTTAGGAAGGTGTGCGGGGGACCACTGGTCTACAATTGAAGGTAAAATACTTGGGTGATGCTCTCCCTCTTGCAGATGACATGCCGAGTCTTGGAAGACAAAAGTATCCAGATATGGGATCTCTAACCTTGTACCTTAAAAGTTAATGCTATATATCTTCTTTAATGGAAATCATTCATGTTGAAATGTAAAAGGAAAAATATTGTTTATTCTTTTTAGTTCGAAAAGCAAGATAAGTTGTTATGAAATGCTTATATATTCAGTTATGCAGTTGCGTTTTTCAGTTATTGAAAGAATTTTTTTGATATCCTATTTCTCTGATGATCTTAATTTATTACTACATGGAAAATAAAATCAAATAAATTCTTTATAGAAGGAGGTGGTTGTTACATATGGTAAATAATTAAAGACAACCATCCTAATTTTTCTATCAACCAATAATCTAACAACTTGGTTTAACACTTACTGACACAAAGCTCAGACTGACTCGACAAGGTTTCTCTAGCCTATGCGAGTGAGTGTGTGCGTCTACTCAAATAGGTTTACCAATGGTTCCCATACCAATATCCTCTCCCTCTGGAGGGTTTGAACCTTTCCTACATCCAACTTAGTGCAACATGTATGTAGTTAGCCAATAACATGTAAATCATAATCATCTAATATCAAAAGCATCATTAAAGCATTTAAAGAGTAATTCATCATAATACATATTCAAACATTTCATTCATCCATTGAACATATAAAGTCATAATCTTGTCTTAAAAATATATTTACTCATAAAGGTAAAAGTAATTTGGTAACTTAGAAATGGGGTGTAGCATTTTTTAACCCACATACTCTCTAGAATCTCAAATGAAACTGGCTTTAGCTTATAAGACATGGCAAAAAGAAGACACAACAACATGTTAGTATATACAACAAGTTGGGGCAAGGGGCCTAGCTCGATTGGCTAAAAGCATCCTGTTGTAGGCAAGAGGTCACAAGGTCTAGTCTCCCCCCAAACCCGTGGTACCGGAGGGCATGTCACGCTAGTGCCATTGGTCATGTAAAAAAAGTTTACTAGACGCACTGCAGTTTATAAGGAGACAGATACCCGACCGATTCCTGCAGTCTATATATATATACAACAACTTCACATAAAATGTTGCGATTTAATTCACATGTTTGAATGGAATTCCTATGCCAAAGATTATTTAGACTATACCAAAAGTTTGGTGCGCCTAAATTATAATCTTAGTTTGGAATTTATGCTAGTCAATTGTCTAACCCAGTAGCATCATATTGTTAAAGGTAGATTCCATGGTTTCTTTCTGGCCAGCAAGGGTCACAACAGTGATGGATATCACAATTTAATACTAGATCAATTCTCATATATAATTAGAGAATTTGCAAGAAAAGTGCAGCAAGGAATTGAACGACTTTTAATATCAGCTTATAAAACTATACCATTTTTTCAAGAATTTAAACGAGTTATGCCTACTTGGAAATGAATTCCTGGATTGAGATTTTGGAGAAGAAGAAAAATTCCAGAATCAGACCTCCTCCTCAGCCGTTTCCCCTATACTTGGTCGTTTCAATCTTGATTTCTAAAATCATTATTATTTTTCCTTTGCTAAGTTCTCTTATTTACGGTTTTAGCTTTCTCATGCAATACAAGTTCAACTCCAATCCATTATTTAGAACTAGACTTTCCTTTTTTTCATGATTTATCATGTAATTATTTTAATTTTAAGCTTATGTTATTTAAATATAATAAACTTATTTAATTTCATTTTTTATTTTTTATTTAAAACTTATTCAATTAAATCTATTTTCTTCTTTTGATAATAATCATGTAATGAATTTAAAACTATTTATATATTTTAATAACAAGTTATATATTTATATATTAATAATAATATAATATATATTTATATATAAATAATAATATATTTATTGTATTATTATTATATATATACATTATGCAATTTAAAATAAAATCTTTTATTTTTCTAATCAATTAATTTAATTTTCAAAATAAATAAATCATAATACATACTTTTTTCTTTTTTCGAATAGTTTTATTTTCACAAGCATAATAGTCATAAACTAGTCATTAATTAAATCATAACACACAAATGACATATTTAGAGAACATAATACAATCACAATCATACAATGCAAAATGAATGCAACTACGCGATTGTGTGTGCGTATCAAGTTTCCATCACGCTAATCATTACCAAGCGGCTAGGATACTTCTACCTCAACCATGCTCTCACCTTCGACACGTTCTTGCACTCCTTCACACTCAGATTTACGTCAATAGGTTAGTCCATAAAACTATAGCCAAAGCACGTGCACATAACATCTCATCTCCATTTAAATTTCAATTTCATGCATTTAAAATGACATCTAATTTAAAAACATATTTATCTATAATAAAATAATCATAAGATAATCAACCAATAGTCTCAACTAGTTTCGTTTATTTATTAATTAAGTTTATGCAAGCAAAACGAGATGTGACAAAAAATCCCTTGATCTCCACAATTAGATCGTGGATAAAACCCTTATCCAACATTAAGAAATTCCACTTAGGAGTTGCATTTGAGCTTTTTGGTTTTTTATTTAGGTGTCTCTTATCAATGCTTTTTTGTTTGAATTAGGTAGATCTCTCTTAGTGCTTAGGGATTGTAATTTTGAGACAGTTTCTACAAAACCCTTTTGTTGTGAATTTGTTATACTTTTGATAATAATAAATTGCTAATATTGTTTTGGCAGTTTGAATTGATTTTAAGTGTGATCTTCCATTATAATAAGAGGAATAAATAGTTATTGCAAATATTTTTTCATTTGCAAGGGTTTACAATTCATTTCTATATATTCCATTAAGCTTATTATCTATTAAGATAGACCTAATTCAAAATAAGATCTAATAATCAATATCTCGTGGATATAAATATCAAATTTAAATATTGAACATCCCTAATCGATGATAATGCATCCAAAAAGATGTATAAAGGAAATGATAAAGTTTGATGTTCAACAATGACAAGGAATAGGTAGCTAGGTAGAAGTAAGTTTGTAACTTTGACTCTTGTAAAGTAAGTGAAAATATTGAATTGAGATTTGGGAATCAAGGATGATCCTTATGAGGTACCCAAGTAAGGGGGAGGCCAAAAATTCAACACTAAAAGGAAAATTACAATAAATGGTTGGGGTTTTAGGGGAAAAGGAATTCTAGGAAGGTAAACTCCAAAACTCCAACAAAATACATTCCTTAGAAAATTTCAAACTTGGTGGGCTCATGGGGAAAGAAGAGGGAGAACTAATATCCAGATGTTGACCAAGTGAGATGCTAAAAAAGGGAAATACGTCTTCAGTCCACAAACACAAGTTAATTGAAAGGGACATTACAAGTCTACCTTTCCCAAAATTTTCTTGCTCTCAAGAAATCTAAATTTAAGTCTCCATATCCTCTTGACTAAAACTATCTATAAATACTAGTGTCCCAAATCATTCTTGGAGAATCTTGAAACACCGACCCTTTATGTGTTTCCAATAGTGACTAAATTACTTAGAAGTTTTCTACTTTCCAAGCATCATAAATTGGGCCATCAACTACCACCCACAAATAAAAAAAATATAATGCATAATTCACATGGAAGGAACGTGGGATGGAATCACACCCCCAAAATTCTAAGATGAATCCAAAAAAGAAATAAAAGAAATCAAACCATTAACCTTCCAAGGTCATGTTAGCATGAGGAGGGGGATCATGATCAAGTGGAGGGCCCCATACAATTAAGAGGTCTTGTCTATTAGAAAATTTCCAATCTTCATATTTGTCTTGCTGAGTAATAGCACACACAAGTGAAATGACAAGGTTCAAGCAAGGAAAATTTATACTATTTGGCTAGTTAGCATGACCATGTTGAGAAGAAAAAAAATGTCCTTGTGGTGGAGGGATCCATCCACATCGACGAGGATATGGAGATCCCTAAGAACCATGGTGGCATTGTATGAAGCTATGGTTGTGAAATGTTGATGTACACATTGTAGAGGACACACCCTCATAGTAGAGAAGCATCACTACTAACACAGGAAGAAGGAACATGAACAACTCTAAAAGTGGGTTTTGGCCCAATGTCAATTAAAGTCTTCAAATAACCTCCAAAGCCACTTTGTTGGTTTGGATTCATATATGAAATATAACATTATAACAAATATAGTTATCTTTAGTATACATGAAAAAATGCTTGCCCACATTGGAGCCAACAAAGAAAGAAAAATTTCTATCTTCCCAAATTGAGAAAAATATCTTGACTTGAAAATCATTCCAAATCTTTATGTATTTAGCTAGTATCTTGGGTCAATTGCCCAAAAGTACCATATGCCAAGAAAAGGATTCAAGGTGGAAAATCTTGAAGAAATTATACATCTAATGTCACGAAACTTGAGCTCAAGTAAAAAACAAGAAGAGATGCTTGATTATTTCCAAATAACCACATAAAGGACAATGGAGAGATGCCACTCCTAAATGAACCAATCGAGACCCATTGGGAGCCCTTGGTAAAGAAGACACTAAGAAAAATGAGCCATCTTGGGTTCCACTAAAGTGAACCAACTTTTTTGAAGTTTGTGTCACCATTGAGAGGTAGAGGATTGAAGATTCGATCTCACATCAAGCTTGAGAACTATATTGTAGAAACCTAAAAATTTCTTGAGGATATCACACACTGAGATTTCACATATTAAAACCATTTATCTCCTAATTCACCTATTTATATCTATTTAATTAAATAATGTCTATTGTTTAATTAAATTCACTATTTTCTCCTATTAGTCAAATAATTAATTTTATTTGATTAATTCACCATCTTCACACTAATTTTCCTCTTTTGATTAAATAATGCAAATTATTTAATTAAAGGTCATAAATCCCACTTTGATTAAATAATTCCTAATTTTTTAATTAAAGTCTTTATTTCCCCCACTTGCACATTTAAATAATTTTTAAATTGTTTAATTGGTTAATTTCCTCTAATCATTCAAAAAATATTCTCATGGAATGTTTCCCTTTCAAATTCAAATTTCTCCCTCCACATGGAAATATCTCCCACATGCTTCCTAAAATCAAGGAATTTGTTATTGTCTCAAGAAATTTGGACCTTTGATTAAAATCCTTGATCCATGTCATTATGCATTATCAACCCTTGATTTGATCCTTGATCCTTTTCTTCATCTCTCATCCAATTTCATCCTTTGATTAGCTAATTCAATCTCAACCATTGGTTCATTCCAAAAGTCTATAAATACTCCTCATTTTACATGAGAATTGATACTCACAAGCATTTGAGCAACTTTACTCTACCCAATTTCATACTTGAGCTATTAATCATTTATGAATGAACCTCACCATTACCATCAATTCATCAAGCTTTTACATCAAATCAACTATGGATAAGGCAATTTGAGAAATCCACACCATACCTTCACTCAATTGCACTCAATCCACAATGGGATTGCATTGGTTTGCATCTTAGATAGTTTCATTTAGCTTCATTTCATGTTTAATTTCTAAATATAATGACTCTTTCTTATGTTTTAGGTTAAATCTCATTGAATATGGCTTTTAATTGATCATTTCATCTTGTTATTGTTTCAATTCTTTAGTATTTGATCAATAAAATTGACCATGTTACATATTAGCATGCCCGATGGGACCCACATCCCTATCTAATGAATTTTGTTTGATTTTTTTTTGGACATTACAGGTTCCAGAAGTAGATCAATGCCTTTGTAGGTGACAGGGTGAGACTTTTGCAAATCCCAACCCTTTGCAACTCAAAGGGCGATGCCTTTACATTACATCAACACCTTTGTTTCTAACATTTTTTATTTTGCTATGAAAGACAACACAACACATTTACAAATAGAGATGCCTCTGCAAATTCCAAACTCCTTTTCAAAAGTACAAATCGATGCCTTTGACAAAGAAACACTTCTGTCTGATAGAGCGACACCTTTGCACAAGCAAAGCAATGCCTTTGCAGGTATAACATTAAGCTTAATTTTTAGGGTTCATCTGATTTCAAATTGGTTTTTCATCTAACCCTAACACTTTAACATTTGTTATTTTTTGTTTCTTGAGGCTAATTCTTTGCAGGAAACTTGGCTTGGAAGAGTTGGAACATAATTAGTGATTTTGATCACTAGAGCTTTAATCTAGGACACATTTTTATAATTTAGTGCACTAAAACGAATTTATTTTTACTTTGGTGTAATAAAATAAACAACACAAGTTAAATATTTCCTTTGGGTTTAAAAATAAAAATACAACTTGCATGCCTTGGATTTGGTGCTTAAAATAAACCACACATTTGATCTTTGGTGCACGTTTAAAATGAACATGAGTGCTTTGTATTCTATTATTGATAGGTTTTAGGTGTGTATCTTCTCCCCTCACGCCTTGGGAAAACTTGGATGAAGAGAAACATCTTTCACTTGCATTTTGTTTTTCATTTTAGTTGAAGGAGTTGTTTATCTATCCTCTCCCCTTGCGCTTTGTGCGATCTTGGGTGACGAGAACATAGCAACACAAATCCTTCCTTTTGTTGGTAGGAGGCCTACCTTGGGATACATATTTTTTGAGAACCCAAGGGATCAACCTCAAGCAACATTTTTTGGCGTGCTATAAAAATTGGATGAGAGAAAAAGCTATAGTTCAATCCACGTATGTAGCGTACTAGACTTTCACTAGGAATCTAGGGTAATTTCAAATTCCAAGGAGATTTCTATGTAGCTAGAAGTGTTCATAGAGTTCCACCCACTAAGAACCAGTCTGTTTTAGAAGCTTATAAGACCTATTGAATTCTCTTTATAGTGGTGCATTATGGCGCTATCGACACAAGAAGTTACTCACCATGTCTGGTCCTTGGGTAAGGTGATAAGGTGTCTTGTTTGGATCCAATCCTTTCAAAGCGAGAAGTGTTAAGGTGGTACATGACCTTAGAATATCCTATTTACCCACTCCTTGGATTTGGATTAACACACAAGTGTGGTGATCCTACTATAGCTGGATAATCCTTGTAATACCACTAAATAGGTTGTACTTCATGGCATGTTTTCATGTGGAGACTTTGTGACACTCTTTAGTGTGACCTTGTGGAAGAAAGACACACGAAAAGAACCCAATCACCCCATCGAGTCAATTTACATGTTGTATACTGTGTTTTTACAAAATAAAAACATCAAACAACTAGGTCAATTCACATTTTAAAAATCCTCTAACAGATTGATTCCTTTTTCCAGATAGTGTGACACCTTTATCCAGACAATGTGATGCCTTTTTGATGCTTTAGTTTGCATATCAATTCATTTACACCTCTCGATGCTTTGTTAGAGAAAATAGACATCTATAGAGAAACACCTTTGTTCAAATAGTCTAAAGCTTTTGTTGAACATTGACACCTTTGTAGATAATAAAAAACTTTTATAGTAAACAATCAAACAATTGATTTCAAATAAAATAAACAAAATCTTGGTTTACTATCATTTTAGGGCTTGTGACTATTTGGATCATTCAAAAATAAAACCTTTGGTCATTATCACTTTGAGCTAATGAAATTGTAATTGTTCTTTATCATCTTGAGCTTGTCAAATTTTTTTAAGTTTCTCATTAGGATCAAACATCAAACTACCAACATCAAACCATAAAAACATCTCACTTTAAACAATAACTTGATATTTTGACACAAATCGTTTAGATTTACATTTTTCACCCTATCAACTAGTTTAGCTTCATGCTTGGAAACAAATCTATTTTCAAGTATTTAATTGAATTAGTAAACATCATTTTGAATAAAATTACTTTGGAGTCAAAATTATACTTCTAAAGTTTGCAAGTTCATCATCATCAACATCAAACACATCCAAAAATTGAGTCTAAAACTTTGTCAAAAATTGAAAGTCTCATTCCCTCCATTCATTCACAAAATCATTCAACATTGATCCTAAAAACCTATCAAAGTGATATTATTTGAGACAACCAAAATATTCAACTTCATTTGCATCTAACATCTCCTAGGGTTGACACATTCCTTCACCATCAAACGTTAATCCTAGATCATTTAGAGGTCTTGAAAATTTTGATCTTGAAATCAATAAAAAACATGAAAATGCTAATGAATTATCCAAACTCACTTTCATATAATTCATACATAGGGTTATCCTATCCTACTAGCTTCAACGACATAAAAACAATGGGTATCCCTAGTCAAAACTTTGGAACACCTTGTCACATGATAGATGTCAATCAATGTCAAAACTTACCAATCTATCAACCATGTAATCAAAGCACGAGTCTTCATCAAAAAAAGATTATTTCACCAAGTTAATACATGTCAAACATGAACATACAAACAAAAACATATCAAATGTGAACATGTCAAATCCACACATGGTTGATACAGGAGCATCCGGGTCCACATGCAATCCTGCGTCAACCAAAAATATTATTTTGGAAGTTCGATAAGGTTTCATGAAAAGCATTTTTACAGGCATAATTTGGACTCTATTTTGAATTTGATGGTGAAAGTTTTGAAATTAAGAAGTTTTTAGTTTTGGAGATTTGATCTTTTCTAACTTTAACTGAAAAATTGGTGAAACACTAAAATTTCAAGTTCCATGAGGGTTTGTGCAAAATGACTTGGTGGAGGTTTTCAGAGTATTAAATCACACATGTCTACAAGATTTCAGAAGAATTCAAGCTCTTGACACAAATTTATAACAAGAGTAAGTTTTCCAGTTTCATTGGTTGATCAGAAAATTATATTGAATTCATGTCAATTTCTTCATTGGTTGTTTGCTATACTAACACAAATGATTGGTGTTCGTAGGAAGTCAATATATATCTATTTTAGAGACAAATGACTTGTTGTTACACAATATATAATTAGAAAGGATTGCCTTTAATAAGCATGCATATTAGAACAAGCCAAGAGGGAAAACATTATTAGAACATCACCTATTATCTCAACAACCAATAAAATGAAATTGAATAGCTCAACATCGGTGCCAGAATGAAGGTGAATCATTCTTTGTTGATGTTTTCAGGATAGGAAGTGACAAGACAAAGGGTGAGAAGCAATGCTAGCATATGAAAAGATAGAAGGTGCTAATAGAAGGGTTGAGCTAGCGCCTGAAAGGAAGGAGGGGGGGCATGGCTGGAAGGAATAGGGGACTGTGTGGGAATATTGAGTTACAAGCATCACCCCCTCTTGCTCTTTCCATTCATAGAAGAATTGGAGGGCGTGACATCAGGAAAATACACTAGGAAATTAATCTTGATGCTCAAACAAGAGACTCTATACTGGTTGCAACATATTGAAACTAGGGAATTGCATTAATGAGACAAGAGTTAGAAGGATAGAGGGAACTCACAAGGAGATCAGGAAGGAAATAAAGATGCATGACCATGGGAAAAATGAATTGGAAAAACAAGGAAAAGTCTTGGGAAGTATAAGAAGCTTGCATATCTTGCATGAAAAATGAAATAAGGGGGCTACATTGTTTTTGAAGAGCTCATAAAGGCTAAAGGAGATTGCGTATCTAAAGAATTCATCAAGTTTGGACAGGGTGATAGTCATAGAAGATATGTAGAAGCTACATAAAAGATCAAGGTTCAAATATAAACAGCAGATTCCACACCCAGTATGAAGGCCGTATGTGGGGAGTAACAAGGAGGGGTCGGGTTGGTTGGAAGTGGATAATCATAAGAGTGTGAAAGGAGGCGACCATCATGTAGGAAGGAGAATATAAGTCATGACATTGTTTAGAAGATAATAAAAGGGGTGAGAATGCAGGAGAGATCGAGAACCAGAGGCTGATTGGGAGAAGATTCAAGCATAGAGAGAGGGGTCATGAAGATGAGTCGAGGCCAATGGACAGGGAAATTGCAGATTGTGTGTATGATGAGAAAACAAAGAAAGAATTATAAGTCATTTTTGTGAAATTTGAATATATAAATGTAATTGATTTGTTTTCAAATTTAAATGTAATTGTGAATCATTTGAAATCGATAAATGGAGTTGTTGATTTAAGAGTTAATCGACCATGGAGCCTTTTGTAATCTGTATTTTGTAAATTAAGAAAGAGATGAGATGGGTTTTGTTTCTTGTCTTCATCAAATGGTATCAGAGCGAGAGGTTCTAAGTGTGAGGACATAGCGCTGACTTTAAGGTAGTTCACACCAAGACCTACAGGTGGAGAGGGAAGTGAGCAGAGGTTTTGGGTGCATAAGCAGACCGTCAAAAGTGAGGCAGTTTGTGATGAAACCTATGGATTGAGGAAGATTAGCTCAAAAGTATCATTGTGAATGTGTTGAAGTCCTGAGCAGTAGAGGGCTGGAAAGTGCAAGGAATTGTGGTAGTGACAGATTACAATAGATAAAGTAGAATCTTTGTGCTTGGGTCGAGGTATGATTGCAACGTGGAGGTTACAAAGGTTGAGTGCAGTGAAGACATGCTAGAGGAGAGCATGGAGAGAAGAAGAGGATGTATTTGGTGGAGGAGGTCAAACTATTTAGTGGAGGAGTTTGGGCTATCAGTGATGGCGTTCTTTGGAGATTGTTTGTAGTCTTCAAGGGTGATTCTATCACTTAAATCCACCTTTGTGAGCCCATTCTCACAAATTTCATACTCGACATGTCTGATGCATGAGTATCTGGGTCCATAGGCAATCCTATGTCGACCAAAAAATATTGTTTTGGAAGTTTAGTAAGGTTTCTGTAGTGTAGAAAAATGTACACCTTTACATTTTCACACTATGTTTGGGTCCCTTAATTAATTGGACTTAATCAAGCCTCTAATTGGCCTAATTATGCATTTAAAAGCCTAATTAATCTCATTTTTTGAAAGGGAAACTTGTATTAAACAATTGAAAACATTAATTAAATTGCCTTGGAAATTGAGTGTCCTAGATTTAGGTCTTAAGACCCATTCACCCAAGGGTTTGGTGAGTTGCAACAAGCTAGTGTTCATTCATCATTCCTTGCATTCACGTTTCATTTCATTTCAAGGTTTAATTACCAAAATAGGGTTTGACCAAGGCAAACTCCCATTCACCAAAAACAAACAATTTTTTCCTCTCTTTGTGTTTGTAGATTTGTAGGTGAAGAAGGATTGAAGATTGATCAAAAGTGAAAATTTGCAAAGTTGTCAAGATACGAAATATTGCTTGCAAAATTTAATTTTGGCTTTCCAACAGTAAGATCTGGAGGAATCAGGAGTGTTGATCTAGGAGCAAAGGACTATGAAATATGATTTTGGATCCCTATAGCAAAACCCATTCACCATAGGGTGAATTTGTCTAAGGAGGACACTCAACAATAAATTTTGGTGATTGGTACACATCAACTTACCCTTCTCATATCTGTCAGAAGTCTATTGTTTCTGATTGTTTTATGCTTTAAATTGATGATCCATGTTTCACATTGCATAATTGAGTTCATTTACTAGTTTTAGTTTTTCTCCCCAAAGTGATGTTTAGGCAGATTCTACCCCTTCTTGTCATAAGGAAATTTGCAAGATCTCCAATGGTTGAATCACCTAGGGTTGAAAGTCAATCCTACCTTTGGGATCTCATTTCCTAATGAAAAAAGAAAGATAGGTGCATATCCCCATTTCAATAATAGGAAACCCATAAGCACCCATTTTTTATCATTTTATTTTGGTGAACTCAACATTCTTGAACTATAATTTTTTTGATTTGGAGTTCATTCAAACCCTAGATCTAGGGTTTGCAATAGTTGGCATTGCATTGCATTAATTTTAATTTCATTTAGGGATGTTAAAATTGCATTAGTTTTCATCTCATTTAGGGTTTTAAATTTATACTTTGCATTGTTCAAAATTTGAAAAATTCAAAAGATTGCATGCATATTACATTGATTTTGCATAGTACTTGCATATTAGTGTATTTTTAGTCATTTACATTCATAAATTTGATCAAAATTGCATCTCAAAAAGTTTCACTTTTTTCCTCATTTGTCACTAATTTCATTTGCATTAGGACACCTAAATCTTGAAAACTCAATCACTAAAACCACAATCTACAATCTGAAATTGAGAATTCAAACTTTGATTTTTCAGAACCCTGACCTAGGACCCATTCACCCTAGGGTGAATCAGTCCTTGTACAGGTGCTATTTCAAATTTTTGGGTATTATTTTGTCTCTGTTTGCTTCATTATGTTCTGTTGTTAAATCTATGTTTCAGTTTTAGAAATTAGAAAATTACGTACTCTATTGCATTAAGTTCAATTGGTCAAATTAAGTGCATTGTTTGAAATCAAAATTGGCATTAAAAACTTATCATTTTCAGTATCTTGCATTCAAAAATTCAAAAATCTTCATATATCAAATCTGAAACTTTACATTAAATTTCATCATGGAAATATGTATGGGTAATATATGGAGGACCTTAAGATCTTTGGTAGATGTTTCAAGTTGTGTGTTTGATAATAACCCTAATGAAATTGAGCTTACTCATGAACCGTCACCTCCTAATGAATGTCCTCATGAGCTAGATATCTTAGGTCAAAATAAAGATAACATGCAACAATTCATACAAGACTCCCTATGCAATCTTGACAAAAATGCATCCTTTTATCCATCCATGCAAACACCACCTATAATTCCATCACTTGATATGCTCAACCTCTTACATCCTGAAATTGAAGCACAAAACAAGCCTCAACCATCAATCATTAATGAACTTGTTAACAAGGACAATAATGATACTCTTCTATCTTATGCTCATCGAGTTACTGATACACCCATTAACTTATAAGAGAGTTATGGTCAAGGATTTAAGATCTTAAACAAACAAGGATGTGACATAACCAATGAGCATGTAATCCAAAAATTGTTAGAGAAAATACCATCCGAGAATACCAAGGGGTTAGGATATCAAGATCTTTCCCCCCTCCCACATCTCCTAAGGGAAAATGTGTTCTCTTTCACAAGATCATTTCAAGACCAATTAATACCTCACAAGGACAACATGGTCACCTTAGATTCTCCTCCCCCACCTCCACCTCAACAAGTTTTCCAAACAAGAAAGAAACCTAATCCCTCTAAGCTCAAGGATTACCATTCTTACACACTACAATAGAGATTGAACGAAAAATAAATCAACTTCTTAGTCCAGAATTGATTTACTTGCCACCTATCAAATAAAACAAAAAAAGAAAGAGTACAAACATGAATTATTGTGCATTTCATAGAACTCTTAGGCATCTTACTAATGAGTTTCATCTTTTACAATGGTTGATCCATGAAAATGATGTTATTAATGTAATTAACTAAAATGCATGCACTTTTCTCCCTGCCATGTGATAGTTGTAGCATCATAGCATACTCACTATCGCATGTTTACATTGACTGCAAATCATGTTCTATATTGTAAGGAGCACATTCTCATCACTCAACTCGGCTCATCCTTGTCGTACACTTAGTGGGGGCAAGGATTTAGATAGCCTTGTCCTAGTTTGGAACTTGTTGTCCCTTTGGCTAGTTTTATGCCCTCTGCATATGTTGAAAAATATTGGGATGCAAATGACTTGCTATAGGTTGACTCGCATGTGCCATACTAGTCTTCTCTTTGTGTTATTTGTGATTACATGTGTGTAATGTGATCCCCCATACAGTGTTGCTTGGCATGTCTTCATATGTTTGTGAGCCTACTTTGGATGACACTTGTCACTCCATTGGTGCAAGGATACAAAGGAAGAAAATCCGTTGTGGAATTCTTCTATTTGTATCTTCATTCTTCTATCTATCGTAACCATTTATCTTTTGTCTTGTGTTTTCCTTTTGGTGATGATGTAGGGCATTGGGACATTTAGGTCTCTTCCATGTTGACCCAAAAGCTTTTCTTTGTTTTCTCTCTCAATGTGTCATTCTTAGTTTGTGCTTGTTGTTCCATGAGTTATTTGGGGAATGATGACGATTTCAAACTCAATGATATCACTATAGCAAAGACATAACATTGACCCCAAGTACATGGATCCCTTATGTGTTATCTTAGGATTGCATATGGGGGGCAACCTTCTTTCCATGACATAGCTCTATCTTGGAAACATATGTTTTACATAGGGATTTTTGAATAAAGATCTCATGTATTGACATTTATTATGTTCTACTTTAAAGTAATTTCTCATAGGATGGTGTTTAGCAATTTCTTTAAAGTGGGGGCATACACATCCTCAAAGTGTGGTCTTCTTACTTCATATGATGTGTCTTCTTGGTGGTGACATTGGGCTTGATGTTCCTCAAGAGTGTGACCTTTCTTGGCATATGACATTCCTCTTAGTGGTGATGCTATGACTTGCATTCCCTAAGTTGTGAATCTTTTATCCTAGACTAATCCTCTCTTGGTGATGTTAAGCACGATGTTCCCTAAGGTGAAGCCTTTCATGAACTAAGAAAAAACCCTTTAAATATCCTATCCTATTGTATTTAAAATGGCCACCAAGCATAACACAACTTGCTTTCCAGTGGAGCCTTTATGTTTTTCATGGCCACTAAGCATAACACAACTTGCTTGCTAGTGAAGCCTTGTTTTTCATGAGTGCCTATCATAATGCAGCTTGCTAGCCTTGTGACCATTTCTATGGCACCTTATCAAAGTTATCAGGAGGTATAACTTTGGTATGGTTGATACATGGGAGCCTGTAGATATGGCATGACTTTCCCATCAACCAACCTTTTGGGGCTCACCTAGTGGACAATGAATTTCACTAGCCCATGCAAGTATATTTTGTTTGCATAGTGGACATCAGGTTTCCACTTGTGAACATTTCTTTTTTGGAAAAACAACTAAGGCTTGATCCATACCTATTGGACAAACAATTGATGCTTGATCCATCTACCCTTTCTCTTTTCAATTTTGGAATTGTATGCTTCTGTATCTTGTTTTGCTGATGTATATCATTCATATGTGTATTGCTTTGTACTTATGTTGGTTTTCCATGGGATCTTGATCCTGAGGGCTTACACAACCTCCTTGATCTTTTTCATCCTATCTCACTAACATATGTACACTTGGACCCCTTTTGACATTTATTTGTCTACTTTGATGTGAGTTAGAGTGTAGGGCTCATCTTCTCACTAAAGTGGGGGTAAATGT
This sequence comes from Sequoiadendron giganteum, assembly GCA_007115665.2. NCBI lineage: Eukaryota > Viridiplantae > Streptophyta > Pinopsida > Cupressales > Cupressaceae > Sequoiadendron > Sequoiadendron giganteum. The sequence continues at coordinate 617,680,588 of CM021109.1, read as the reverse complement.
AGTGTAGAAAAATGTACACCTTTACATTTTTACACTATGTTTTGGTCCTTTAATTAATTAGAATTAATTAATCCTCTAATTGGCCCAATTATGCATTTAAAAACCTAATTAATCCCATTTTCCAAAAGGGAGACTTGTATTAAACAATTGCAAACATTAATTAAATTGCCTTGGAAATTGAGTGTCCTAGATTTAAGTCCTAGGACCCATTCGCCAAAGGGAAAATAGCTCCTCCTTAAGTTGAGAATCTCAATTTTAAATGTTTTTGGCGATATTTTTATGATTCAAACTTCATTTGTAATTGTTGGCCTTTGATGTTTAATTGTCGAGAAATACAAAAAATTACCTATGAATACTAGGTCTTTTTATCAATTTTGGTCTAAGAAAGATTATCCAAATTTCACAAGAAAAAAAAATATTGTTAAAAGTGTTCAAGAGAAATTTATCAGTTCTCTACATGAGCATTCGAGATCTCAAGCATCATATCAAAGTTATTTGCATCTATGCATGTTTTTGGAGCCAACATTGTGATGTAAGTTTCAAGCATTCAAGCATCAAGATCAACATCCAATCAAACCATTTATGCAAGATTAAGACCTTGGAGAGATGTGTTAGAATTTAGTCCTCTAAGGATCTTCATTCAATGGTTTGGTAAGTTGCAACAAGCTACTGCCCATCCATCATTCCTTCCATTCATGTTTCATTTCATTTCAAGGTTTAATTACCAAAATGGGGTTTGATCAAGGAAAGCCCCCATTCACTAAAAACAAATAATTTTTCGCTCTCTTTATATTTGTAGATTTGTAGGTACACATCAACTTACCCTTCTCGGATCTATTGGATGTCTATTGTTTTTTATTGTTTTATACTTTAAATTGATGATCCAAGTTTCACATTACATAATTGAGTTCATTTATTATTTTTAGTTTTTCTCCCCAAAGTGTTGCTCAAGCAGATTCTACCCCGTCTTTTCATAAGAAAATTTACAAGATCTCCAATAGGGTTGATTCACCTAGGGTTGAAAGTCAATCCTAACTTTGGGATCTCATTTCCTAATGAAAGAAGAAAGATAGTTGCATACCCCTATTGAAATAATAGGAAACCCATAAGCACCCATTTTTCATCATTTTAGTTTCATGAAAAGCATTTTTACAGGCATAATTTAAACTCTATTTTGATTTTGATGGTGAAAGTTTTGAAATCAAGAAGTTATTATTTTGGAGATTTGATCATTTTTCAACTTCATCTAGCAAATTGGTGCAACATTAAAATTTCAAGTTCCATGAGGTTTTATGCAAAATGACTTGGTGGAGGTTTTCAGAGTATTGAATTACACATGTCTACAAGTTTTCAAAAGAATTTGAGCTCTTCAACCAAAATTATAACAAGAGTTGGTTTTCTAGTTTCATTGGTTGATTGACAAATTGTATTGAATTCATGTCAATTTATTCATCGACTGTTTGTTATGCTAACACAGATGATTAGTGTGTGTTCGTAGGAAGTTAATATTTATTTATTTTAGAGATAAATGACTTGCTATTACACAATGTATAATTAGAAAGTATTTCCTTTAATAGGCGTACATATTAGAACAAGCCAAGAGGGAAAATATTATTAGAACATTACCTATTATTCAACAACCAATAAAATGAAATTGAATAGTTCAACATGGGTTCCAAAAAAAGAGTAAAACATTCTTTGTTGATGTTTCCGAGAGAGGAAGTGATAGGTAAAAGGGGGAAAAGAAACACTGGCATAGGAAAAGATATAAGGCACCAATAGAAGGGTCGAGGTAGCTTCTGAAAGGAAGGAGGGGGATGTGGTTGGAAGGAATAGGGGGGTCACGTGGGAATATTGAGTAAGCATCACACGCACTTGCTCATTCCATGCAGGGAAGAATTGGAGGGCGCGACATCAGGCAAGTGCAGCAGGAAATTACTCTCGATGCCCAAACATGAGACTCTATACTGGTTGCAACATATTGAAACCGAGGAATTGCATTAATGAGACAAGATTTAGAAGGATAGAGGGATCCCACAAGGAGATTAGGAAGGAAAGAAAGATGCACGACCACAAGAAAAATACGTTGGACAAGCAACAAAAAGTCTTGGGCAGTATATTAAGCTTGCATATCTTGCATGCGAAATGAAATAAGGGGGCTGCATTGTTTTTGAGGAGATCAGAAAGGTTAAAGGAGATTGTGCAGAAAGAATTCACTGAGTTGGGACGAGGCGATAGTCATAGAAGATATGTAGAAGCTGCATAAAAGATCAAGGTTCAAATATGAACAACAGATTCCACAGCCAATATGAAGGCCGTATGTGGGGAGTAACAAGGAGGGGTCGGGTTGGTTGGAAGTGGATAAGCGGAAGAGTGTGGAAGGAGGCGACTAGCATGTAGGAAGGAGAATATAAGTCGCGACATGGTTCATAAGATAATAAAAGGGGTGAGAATGTAGGAGAGGTCGAGAACCAGAGGCTGATTGGGAGAAGATTCAACCATGGAGATGAGTCAAGGCCAATGGATAGGGAAATTACAGGTTGTGTGTACGGTGAGAAAATAGAGGAAGAATTGTAAAAGTTATTTTCATAAAATCTGAATAAATAAATGTAATTGTGAATTATTTGAAATCAACAAATGAAGTTGTCAATTTAAGAGTTAATCGACCATGGAGTCTTTTATAATCTGTATTTTGCAAATTGAGAGAGAGGTGAGATGGGTTTTGTTTCTTCTCTTCATCAGTGGTGAACTATGGGATGGATCCATTCACTCCTCAAAACATCGTTCAACAAGCATCTCAATATCCACATCCACAAAACCTTCAAAATCCTCAATACATTTCCTCACATCATCAATAAACTCCATCTCAATACCCATATCAACATCAACAATCACCACAAGCCTTACAAGCCAACACCATCACCAAATGTAAATACACTCCTTTAGGGGAGCCAATTGAGTTGGTGTTAAACAAGTTAGTTAATGCTAAACTTATTACTCTTCCAAAGACATTAGGTGATTATGAACCTCAAATCAAATTCTCATGGTACGATGGCAAGGTTTATTGTGAGTATCATTGAAAAAATGGTCATGACACACCAAATTGCATAAAACTCAAGAACCTCATACAAAACATCATTGATCAAGGAGCAATAATTGTTGAGAACAACATTCAAGACTCGTCCACAAAAAATTACATTGACGATGCCTCTACTACACACAATATCAACATACATCAAGAATCTTTTTCAAAACATGATCAAGATAATCTACCAATGTCGAGTAATGATCCATTTAAATATATTTTAACATTATTTGACCCCATGGTGGCATGTATTGATTCAAATAATCACATTGGCGATGTTTCTACATCACATAATGAGAAGGTTGACATACAGATCAAGACTCTTTTCCAAAGCATGATCAACATCCTCCACCAGTGTCTAGCAATGGTTCATTCCAAGATATATTAACATCATTCGACCTCATGGTTGTAAATATTGAAGAGATCCTTAATACAACATTGGATTCAAATTCAATTGAGGATCGAGAGACCATTAAACCGATATCCATACCCAATGAAGAATATCTAAACCAAGAGCTATCACCCATAGGTCCACATTTTGAAGACATTCAAGAGCCCTTTGAAATCAATCCATTCTTTTAAATTGATCCATGTCAAGAACTCAATCCAAAGCATATCAAAGGTAACTCTGAAATCAGTCAAGATCAAGAATTCATATCACCAAAATACTAGAATGAATCGATGAGTATCGCCCAAGACATCCAAATTTCTCCAAAAGAAGACCAAATCCATATACCAAGCACACATGCATCTATCCATGAGATGCTTCCTTTTGATGAAAATGTAGATGATCTCCCAAAATAGGAGTCTCATATTATCGGCATCATTACCAATGATCAAGGGTTTCCTACTCTTAACTTCCTAACAAATGATCAAAGCAAAGTAGAATCAACATAATTTCATAGTGATCATGAAGAAGATCCTTACATTGATTGTGAATCATCAACATCTCTTAAAGAAGCATCAAAATTTGGCACATCCCAAATTGCAATCAAAGACATTGACTATGAAGATATCCAACATTATCAAGGAAAATGCTTTGGTTTACAAGATCATGGTATCTTGGAATCAATACAAATAGTTAACACTCCTGAATAACAAAGTATTGAAGAATCTAATCATGACATTGATACTCCCATAATACTGGGGCAAATTTATCTAATGTAATATCAATACAGGGAGCACAGAGAGTCCTTATGATAAAACCACTACCAATACTACAACCATCCATATCATGAATCATCGACCCCACGTCTTTCCACCCACTAATTGGGACCAACACAAAGAGAAAGAGCTATATCAAATAAAAAATAAAATCATTAAAGCCAAAGAATTGACAAGTCAAAATGGATGCAAAAGAAAAATAAAGAAAATTATTCCTATCAAACTCCATTAGTTAAAGAAACTATGGGGAAAAATCAAAAAGGGAATTTCATCCATCAAAAATGTCTATCGATGCAAAAGAGAGCTTCAAGAGCGACATACAAAGTATATCAAGAAGTTGGTCCTAATAAAATCTCCATATCCACCTTTCATTTTTTTTTTATCATCGCAAGTTTGGAGAATCAAGATTCCAAACTGTCGAACAATCCATCTGCATCTCATATTCCTCATCACATTCCACCATCAAATTCAAAATCAATGATATCCAAATCCTGCATTGATCATGTCTTGGAAATAACACTTTATCATAAGGACTCTAAGGGCACTCTATCGCGATGTGCGTGTAGATCAAAAATAGATATTAGACATAAAATAAAATGAAGAATCAAAACAAGCAACCACTAAACATGCTATTCTCAATTCAATCTAATCTACCTATGAAGTACAAACAACATAATGAAATCAAAATAAATGCAACATTACCTTCACCGTGTTGATACGATTTACCTCCATAGTATTCCTTTGTCTTGCTTTGCTCTCAGATTTATGTGCATACTTCTTTGCTTCAATCTCAAAAGTGTGTGATGACTACAATGACACAAAACACTAAAATTAGTGGTTAGCCTCAAAATGAGAAAGAAGGTTGATTTTATAGAGGATTGGATAGAAAATCAATGATCAAGATTGAAAGGAAAAATGAATAGATGAGATTATGAGAAAGAATGAGAAAGTTACCATTTTAATTGAAGAAAAGATAATATTGAATTATCTAATTAAAATGGTGGATAATGGTGCACATGAAGTTTCTAATTTCATGCTTTGTTAATTGACAATTTTTCTAAGATGAAGGAAAGTTGAAGATTTAGAAAAGATTTGGATTCTAAAATGAAGACAAGTTGATTGAAGAGAAAAAGATGGAAAGATTGAAGAAATAAGGTAAGTTTAATAAATAAATAAAATTTATTTATTTGCACCCACATGATTAATTAAATAAATAAAAATATTCTAAATAGAAAAACTTAGGAATTATTTAGTTAAATAAATATATGATTTATTTAATTATGAAGAATATTAGATGTTTCCAATTTGAAGACTTAGTTGACTGATGATGGAAGAAAGGGTTGACTGAAGAGATGAACAAGGATACTCCTATATGTTTGTAGAGTCAAATTCCATACATTAGATACAACGTCATCCTAGTTTTCAATACCTTGGTACATCATGTCTATTTGCTATATCAAAAATAAGGATTGCTATGATAAAACTAAACCTAATCTGAAGAGAAAAAGCAATATCATCTATCCCATCTCATCACATATCCAATAAAATATCGAATAATCATAGGTTTGTTTGAATATTGAATCAATCTCAATACAATGCTAATCTATTCTATCATCTCCATTGTAATCATTCTTCTACTTCTATCATCTTTATTCTCATTCTCATTCTTCTATCCATACCAACATTTCTATCCAAGTATCAAATATCTGTGTGATATACATCAAAATATACATGAGGCTACCCATGGCTGATGAATGTTTATACATCATAAAATTTGTCTACATCAAACATTTGAGCTTTCTAAGATTTATCTTTTGTCCTCTATGCATTCGAACCACTCTCTAATCTTATCACGATCTCAACCTGAAAGTTAGTTTTTCCGTTCAATCTCTCAAGGGGGCAACACACCAATATTCCTTCATCCATTGGGGCATAGTGGGGCATTAGGAAAAGTTAGAAATTTTTTAAATTTTTTGATCTAACCAGTATCAATTCTTCAAAGCAATGCAACTTGTACCTCACTTCAAAGAGAGGTAAAACATAGACACCTAAAAATGTCCTGAGCATATCACACATCAAGATTTCGTGTATTAACACCATTTCTCTCCTAATTCACCTATTTTCATCTATTTAAATCAAATAATGTCAATTGTTTAATTAAATTCATTATTTTCTCCTATTAGTCGAATAATTAATTTTATTTGATTAATTCACCATCTTCACACTAATTTTCCTCTATTTTGATTAAATAATGCAAATTATTTAATTAAAGGTCAAAATCTCACTTTGATTAAATAATTTTTAATTGTTTAATTAAAGTCTTTAATTTCCCCCACTTGCACAATTAAATAATTTCTAAATTATTTAATTAGTTAATTTCCTCCAATCATTCAAAGAATATTCTCATGGAATATTCTTTTTAAATTCAATTTTCTCTCAGATCCACATGAACATATCTCCCACATACTTTCTAACATCAAGAGATTTGTTATTGTCTCAAGCAATTTGGACCTTTGATTAAAATCCTCGATCCATGTCATTATGCATTATCAACCCTTGATTTGATCCTTGATCCATGTCTTCATCTCTCATCCAATCTCATCCATTGATTAACTAATTCAATCTCAACCATTGATTCATTCCAAAAGTCTATAAATACTCCTCATTTTACATGAGAATTGATATTCGCAAGCATTTGAGCAACCTTACTCTACCCAATTTCATACTTGAGCTATTAATCATTTTTGAATCAACCTCACCTTTACCATTAGTTCATCAAGCTTTTGCATCATATCAACTATGGATAAGGCAATTTGAGCAATCCACACCATACCTTCACTCAATCACACTCAATCCACAATGGGATTGCATTGGTTTGCATCTTAAATAGTTTCATTTAACTCCATTTCATGTTTAATTGCTTTAGAATGAATCTTTCTTATTTTGTAGATTAAATCTAATTGAACATGGCCTTTAATTGATCATTTCATCTTGTTATTGTTTCAATTCTTTAGTATTCAATCAATTAGATTAACCATGTTACATATACAAAATTGAGTAGAAAGCCATATCATTTTCAAGGCTAGTGACTCCTTAAAGGAGTCTCTAGAAACCATTTACAATCTTTCCACTATGGCTTGTACAATAGATTCCAACCTTGTGAACCATTTCATAGGGAACCAAATGCAATATAATTTGTAAATATTTTGGATCTTGATTATCAAGCTTGAATTTAGCTCTTAAATTTGGCCAAGAAACCTAGGTCTTAGTAATTCTAGAGAAAATATAAGAGATTGTACACACCCCACATTTGTAAAGGCTTAAGGCATGAACCTAGGGAACTTTGGCAAGGGGTCTATCTTGGCAAATGATCACAATGGACATTATGTTGACAAAGTGGGGCATTAAATTGGGGAATCTTGAATTACATTTGTTAGCTTGGGAATGCAATTAGCTTATGGAAGTGTTAGAATTTGGGCCCTTCTTTGTGCTATAAATTGAGGTGTTTGGCCATAAGAAGACTCCCATTTTCTAATATATTTTTCTTTAGTGTTTGATTATTGATTTGAGGAAAAATTCCCTTGAATCTAAAAACCAAAGGACAAAGCCCCTTTGATTCCTTTCAATAGTCTCATCCAACAATTACATTTGTGTTGAAGATATTCCCTTTCCTTTTTGGTGAGTGGTTTGTGGACTATCATAGCTGTATACAACAAACATTCAGTCAAACTTGGAGAATTGTTCGCAAATTATCACATATTGGTGTAGGTTTGTGTGTGGTAGTATGTTACTATCTAATTATGCAATACAATTTATTTTGTCAGTTAAAAATTACAATACTTCAATGCAATGAGTTGCTTATATATGTTTTAAAGATGTGTGGTAAGTTACTTATACATTTTTTGATAAAGGTTATCAAATATTCTTGCCCATGACTACTATGTATTATACTCAATAAGTTGATTTGGTCATATTTTATAGTGTTCTAGTGGAAGTGGATATCTATTGAAATGTCAACAACCTAGACTGTGTGGAACAAGTGGCCTATAGTGCCTATATAATCACCCTAAGGGCCTAATAAATGTGATTTTGTGTTTGAATTCCATATAGAATGAAATATATTGGCAAACCAATTTCAAAAACCCGTGAGATTATGAAACCTCCCCAAGGGATACATTTTTCTTTAGATGTTTATTCACATTGTTTGTAAAATGTATAAATTTTGTTAGTGGAAATCCTAGGGGGGAATCAATTAGTAAATCCCCAAATGAATTCCTCGAAGTTTCAAACTTTATTTGAATGTTAACAATGATACAAGTATGGCAAAAAAAAAATCTAGCTCTTTGGGGGCTTCATTGCCTTGCCTTTATACTTAATGAATTATTTGGTTATTTCGAGTTGAGGAAACTATTTATTTTGCTTTTCATGTTGAGTCTTAGAATTCTCTTTGTGGGAAGTTAATCAGTTTAACTATCACCTTGAGTTCAAATCTTCTTTTCAATTCAGTTAAGCTTAAGTTAAACCCCAATATAATTTCTATCTATTGGCCTCCCATAATAAATCCTAATCATTAATCCATTAGAATCATTCCCTAATTGATATATATGAGATTATGAAACCTCCCCAAGGGATACATTTTTCTTTAGATATTTATTCATGTTTGTAAAATGTATAAATTTTGTTAGTGGAAATCCTAGGGGGAATCAATTAGTAAAGCCCTAGATGAATCCCTTGAAGTTCCAAACTTCATTTGAATGTTGAAAAGTATGGCCAAAGTTTAATCTAGCTCTTTGTAGGCTTCAAGACCTTGCCTTTATGCTTAATGAATTATTTGGTTAATTTGAGGTGAGCAAACTATTTGTTTTGTTTTTTATGTCGAGTCTTAAAATTCTCTTTGTGAAAAGTTAATCATATTAACTGTCACCTTGAATTCAAATCTTGCTTTCAATTTCATTAAGTTCGAATTAAACCCTTGATCTTCATTGATCCATTAGAGTCATTCCCAATTGGCATGTCCATAGAAAAAGAGACATGGTTCACTAGAAGGTTGAACTTTGTAATTTTCGAAACCAAAACCAGTTAAAATGGGTTGTTAAGTTAACATCCATAAAAGATAAAGGTCTTCGAGAAATTCTCCCCAACTACTCCAAGAAGTCCTAGTGGGTCGAACCAATTGAATCATGCCACATGTTCATGTTCACACCTTTGAAACTTGGAACCAAAATCTAATTTTCATATTTAAGTAATCTCACGTCCATCGGATCCCCTAGGAGTGTTTACTTGTGAATTTTGGAACCAGAAGCTCAAAAAAATGAATTCGAAGGAATTCTTGCATCCATAGGAGCAAATTACCTTTAAAAAGAATAAACCAACCCTCTTGAGTAGACCAAGAAGCTATGACAAAACAAATTGGATCACGCCTGTATCCTCTTTGGAAGGCTCAAAGACTTTGAACACTTTGGAGCTCCCAAAATCTATTTCTTTTGAGCTGTCCTTGAATATGGATTAGCTAGAGTAACCCTCAGAACGACATGTGTCCAATTTGAAGTACGAATTAGAGAAAACATTATGTAGCTAGGTGTAAGTCCCAAAGTTTGCCAAAGAGATTAAATCCCCAGACCTAAATTCAATAAAGGGAATGAGTTTCACGTCCACAAGATTCTCCAGAGCTGAAATGGAATTAAACCCGGTTGAATTTCTTTTGGGGTCGGTAAACCGTGCCATGAAGCTAAAATCAAAACCATTGTACTTAACCTTGATTCAACCATGGATACCTTTAGTTGTCAATTAGAAAGAAAAAAAGACTGATCTGAATTTGCAGTAGCCCATTTGAGGTGTTGCAACACTGTATATGATGAAGTGATGAAGCCCCCTTATGTGGACAAGGGGGTCTCACACCTGCTGGCTAGAATCTGACCTATAGATTATCTTTACCTTTACGTTTATAATGAGTTATTCAGATCTCTTCTTTAATGGATGATTTGAATGGTCTATACACGAAGAAAGTCCCACCTTCTTTACATTGAACTGTTATAAACTGGGATTAGTAATTTATGACAAGACAATGCAAAAAATTCTAGCACTCAAGAACATAATTTTTTTCAAACAAAGTTATAACAAACCAGTTTCAGTTTTTAAAAGTTTTTAAGCAGTGCAGTCACTTAGAGGAGTTCAGGTTCTTGAATAAACAACTCGAATAATATAAGATCTTTTCCCAGCATTCAATCAGTGGTCTCCTACTGCAAAACATCATTAATAATGCATCTATCACCACAAAACTATCAACAAGACTCAAGATTGAATGCATGCAAGCACAGCCTATTTACTACATTCCAGACTTTGAATCTTCACAAATTCAAATAATTTGAGTTGAAAACTTGAAGGCTAGGAATAGGAAGTATCTAACTTAAGAGCATTTACGTGAGCAAGGTTTTCTATGGATTTAAGTCACATGATTCAAAATAGGAGTAACTTGGAAAACCAAACAGTGAGAATCAACAAAAAAGTAGTTTGACAGAGATTTGTCCACTTTTCCACTACTCAAATTAGACAGTCTTGCCCATAATTGGCGCTTGGCCTGGGTGCCATTTTTTCATTTAGAAAGTCACAATTTTTTTATTTAATTGATCAACCCAATATTTTACCCTATTTTGGGTAAACTTTTGAAAAAAAATCATGAGTTTTTGGTACAAATAATTTAGAGTTTCTGGGTTTTTTTCCTGATTTCTGCGGCAAAATTTTCCCTATTAGATGAAAAAACCTTGTTTTGATTTGCCGATTTATTCCTGAGAAAGATGTTTGCTACCATGGTCTTGCCAACTTTTAAGACATACAGCCAGGCCAATTCAAGTTAGGGAGATTTGGCCAGATGCACCATCTTCTTATGGATTTTAAAAATTTAGTGATTACATATAAACTCTAGTATGCTAATTTGGTTATAAGCATCAAATTACTTGAAATTCATAGTTGAAGAAGACCAATGCAGGCAGATTTAACCAAGAAGTCAACTATCTGAAAGGAACAAAATTGGAAAGTAATCACCATCTATGCTCATAACAACCAATGGTAGAGATAAACTCGAGGCAAACAGGTACCATTTTAAATAGAATTCTTACTATTAACACGATTGTTATCAAGAGCATTGATGCAGGTGCTTATATAGGTACCAAGCTTGGCAAAAACCATAACTCTAAGGAAGGCCAAGACCAATGACATTAAGAGAAGCAGCAGTTCAATATGACCAGAAAAGCAGGTAAGGAAAAGATTTATTTTGATTCAGTCATCTGATCATAGATGGATAGGTTGTAGGAAAAAGTAACCAGAAATGAACTTATGGGAAATAAATTCCCTCAGGATCCTCTCTTCTATGAAACAATCTAAAGTGGAGGTGTAACCAAAAAGAAAAAAATACTTCAACTTTGATTGCCACTTAAGAAATTTCACCATTGCATAAAATATTAAAAAGTAAATGGTGCATACAGAACATCTATCTTAACTACTGACTAAAATATAAATAAATGGTAAAGACATATGCCATAAATAGATGTGCAATCAAACTTTATTTCATATTGACATGGGTTTAATATAGCCATGTCATTGAACAACCAATAAACTAATCCAAGATAGAATACAAGCAGAAAAAATAAATTATTAATAATAGCAAAGTTTTAATAGGAAACAAATAAAGCTCGTATGCATATTGTACAAATTATGGAGGTATTTACAAGAGAGTCTGTAGCATTATTTCAACCTGAAAGGTCTGCATTTGACAACCCTAATGAAAATGATGTAAAAAATGAACATGAAGAGCCATTAATTCATTGACAAATCATTTTACCGCTGAAAATCTTTGAAATAATTGAAACCAATTTCACCTGCAATCCACAAGTTAAATCATAAAAACTCAATCAGAACAAAATCATACCTAGTTACAGAGGTGAAATGCCTAATGTGCGCAAACAGCAGTGCAACAGTGTGTTCTGATACATGGAAGACCTAAATAATGAAAGAAAAATACATGATTTGAGGACAGATATGAAACATACTGCATGTTTCTTGTGTGAATTGCTTGGTTGCTTATATAAATCTTCATCTATAGGGGTAGCAGCATCCATTTGTGAGGGAGTCTTATTGGCAGATCCTTCTCCTTTCTTTTCATTTCTTGCATCATTGAATATTGATGTGAATGCAATCCCAGCTTCGGGATCGTTTGAATTCCAATCACCAAATTTAGGCAAAGCTTTCTTTCTGTGGTTCTGCCAAATTTCCAGTAAAAAGGATCTTAATCCTAACTGCTTAACATATTTTCCAATAAAATCAATATTTCATCTAGTGTAAACCATGTGACAAGCATACCTTGTTTGATGATGGTTTTTCATTCCCGGGCCTAATGTATGATGGACTGGGTGTTTTGCTCACTCCAAATTCTCTCCGGGCATTGCTGGGCCTAATGTATGATGGACTGGGTGGTCTGCCCGCTCCAAATTCTCTGTGGGCATTGCTGGGCCTACGGTATGATGGACTGGGCGTTCTGCTCCCTCCAGGCTCTTTCTGGGTCCAGGCAGAAGGGTCCATTTCTGTCCTACTCCTAAATCCTCTCTGATAATTTTCTTTCCTAATTCCCGATTTTACCTGATACACTTCACTCTCTTTAGGTCCCAAAGGGGCATTTTTGGGTGGCCTTATTGCGGCTGGCACTCTATGTTGGGCTACTAAATTTTGTGAAGCCGTTGGAGTGTGTACTGCAGCTAGGTGCATCAGAACCTGTCCACTGTCAGTTGCTCTCATTTGCCCTGATGCACCAGTAAAGGATTTTGGTGCTTTGATTGGAATCGCTTCTGTTTGTCTTGCAGTATTATTTGCAGCTCTCTGAACAACCCTTGTTTTTCCTCCATTTCTAATATCAGCATTACCATCGGCTATATTTGAGCTTCTGGGAATGCCAGACCCTCTTTCGGAATGAGACTGAACATGCCCATTCCCATTGCCTTCCCGTTTCTGCTTACCAGCTCTTGCAATCTCGAAGTATTCGGTGATAATTACATTATTGTTTGCAACATCCCAATTGCCAAAGCCTGGAATATGGGTTTTATGGATCTGCAGTCAGAAAACCCAAGAATGGTCAATGACATCAAAATTTGAAGTAATTAGGTCCACTTGAATCATGCACACTTCAAAGATATTGATTTAAGTGCAGACTCTAATTAGGTCCACTTGAATCATGCACATCCCCATTTGTTCCATCCATTTTTTGGTAGAAATAAATACACTATATAGGTATAAATGGAAGTGAAATGAAAAAAATCAGAAGCAAATGTGGGTTTTGTGAGACTGCTATGGGACATTTAGAATCATCAATTCCATTAAAATTCTAAATTTCTACTTTGAAACAAATTGTGAACATTAGAAAGTTTTCAAAAATGGCCACCAAATTCAGAATTATTGAGTCAAGTGCAAACTCAAATTAGCTCTCCTTTGCTTGAACCGTGCACAACCCTATTCACTCCATCCATGATTTCTATATAAATGAACATGGCTTATAGTATGTGCGATTTCAAGAAAAGATGAGAAAAATTGGGTTTTCTGCTCTATCATGAGAACATTTAGAATCATCATTTCCATTAAGGTTATGAATTTCAATCAATCCATCACATTAATAAGATCATAAGAGGTAGCAAAAAGGACATTTAACAAACATTGAGTTAAGTGCAGACCCAAATCAGCAAACTAATATATTTGAGCCATGTACACCGACCGTCACTCCGCCCATGATATTTTCAAGAAATGAATACAATTATGTTCCATGGTGATGGGTAAGGTGATGACCGAAAATGTGGAGACACATTTTAGGACAGCAAGGGATGGAAAGTCTTTTGGGGGGTGGGGGGAAGGGATGGCAATTAAAAAAATAGGGAAAATTGTGACTGTGTCTAGAGACATGTCCCAGGATGATTGAGGTGGATGTCCCCGGACAGCCGATTGCCGTCTCCGGAAATTCAGGTTACTGGGGACGACGTTCCCAACACATCCCCATGCCCCAAAATGTGACGGGTTGGGGATAGCCAGAAAACCCCTGGGGACGCTGTGTATCCCTGGAATACATTCTATAAAGATAGTAAATATAGCATCATAAAGATTGTAAAAGGAGCAAAAAGGAACACCCACTTAAGACATTAATGAATCAATTGCAAGCCTAAACTGGGAAATCCTTTTAGTTCAAACAATAAGAAACATAGCCTGATAAGAGAACTGATACGTCTTTTAACTTACATACAGACCATATGATTTCAGAGAATACTCAACTGATATAAAAAGGTAAATGTATTGCAGGCTAATTCAGAGATAGAACACGGGTTTTTCTATTATTCATGCACGAAAAATTTCAGTGAATTTCGTACTGTATACATTTTATACGAAAACTGCACAATTTTGGCACAAAATCGACCAATTGCCCTAAATAGCCGATCCAATACATGTATATCTTGACAAATTTCACACAACTCTGTATATTTTAAAAGAAAACTGAGCTAAATTGTCTGATTGGCAAATTAGAAATTTTAAATTATATGAAACACGAACCAATTGCCATGTATTAGCGTATCAAAAATACCCTGGTCTTAAATTAGATCTGCTTGAACTATACACACTTACATTCACCCATTCTAGTTTGTCAAAACGAACAAATTATACAGCCCCATACAACAATTGCAGTAACAACAGATGACATCCACTTCAAAACTATTGAATTAACTACAAACCCAAATCAGTTCTGTTTCAATAATGCACAGCCACATTCACCCCCACACTTAATATCTGTAACAATGAAAACACTGCATAGCCAAATAAGAAGCATCCAAGTCCAATAAAAGAAATATGAGAAGAAGATACTTACAGGCCTAGCCATTAAAATTGGATGGTAACAGGCCCTCTTGCCTTCCTGATTTGTGCAGCTTCAGCCCATTTATCAAAGATTTATAACCAAAGTCAATAGAAAAATAGTTAAAACAGGTTGAAAAGAAGGGCCTACACAACTTCCATGCATTGAAGAGCTACACCAGAGACCTACAAATAATGACGGTCCTTAAAAACATATCAAAGTCGATGGTTGTACTATGACACATCGAAGTCCTTCATGTAAAGTCTGTCTGAGTATTTGGTTTCTTTTGCAAAAGGCCGACAACTTTTGCAAGTATATAAAGGTCTTGTAGACTTGGACTTTGAATGCGACATTTTTGAGCCATGAAGTGCCTTCAAGGCAATGATCCATATTTGAATTCGAAGGCTTTGTCTTTTAATTATTAATATTAATAACAGTAAGGAAAGCTAAGTTCTTTGTTAGTTTTGTCCTTTTAGTTCACAATCTGTGTTATTTTAGTTGTTTCAAGACAATGTATTATGGTAATCTTTTTATATTTTATATTGGTTTTATTTATTTATTTTTTGGGAGGATTGTATATCATTTAAGGGAAAGTTTTGTTATTTGATATGGGAGTATTTGTTTTACGTTGATATTTTTTGATTGAGAGTCGGAGATTGAGGGGTATCTATTAGGTTGAAAATTCGTCAATTGATAGCCAACAACTAAGGGGTAGGTTGATATTTTTCGATTGAGAGCCAAAGATTGAGGGTTATCTATTAGGTTGAAAATTCGTCAATTGATAGCCAACAACCGAGGGGTGTCTATTCTGTCAAAGTTACTTGAGGCATGATTTTGGTCTCATCCCTTACGATGTTCTTAGTGGACTCATTTAAAACAATTCAACTTCACCAACAAACCAAAAGCTCATAGACGTGTTTATATTTATAATGTAAAAAATTCATTTAATATATTAGAATATTAAGTATTTATTGATACGAATAGACAACATTTATTTATTGATAGTTCATTTTAATCTACATAATAATTTTGACAAGTTAGACATGGAAGATAAGATGGGAAATGTTTTAAAGATAGCCACTAAACTATGTTTTCTAGCTTCTTTATTTATTAGTAAAGTTTTTTTGATATGTAATGTTTATAATTATATTTATCTTACAATTTTTAATTAATTTGAGGTTAATTTAAGTAAATAAAATCATGTTTATTATTATGTTGTTTTATAAAGGTTTATTGAATGTAATTTTGAAATAATTTTAAAAATATGTTTTTAATAGTTATTAATACAAATTCATTTGCAATAAATATGAATGGTTCATTTAATATTTATTGTATCTACATGATGTTCATAGTGATGTAATACTCATTTTTTTGGGGTCACCCATCTTAATACTATTCCAATTTAATTTTGTTTAATTATAAAGTTCCCTCAATATCAATTTCTATTTAGCTTGCTACACCATTTGTTAAATGGACTTAATCTTAATAGAACTCCATGATCAAGTGTGCTTGAATCAAAGTAGTATTTAGATAGGCGACTTCCTAAGAAACCTTGATGTTTGACCCCTATAAACAACACCTCATACTCGTAAAATATAAGTTAATGAATTTAACTCAAAAATTACACAAATAAATCCTCATAAAACATCATAATTTGACACATTACTAAAAATACCGCTAATTATCTATATATACAATGTGAAATATTAATCATTTTTATTTTATTTTTATTTTTATTAAATTTAATTTATATATTTTTTATAAATTGGTATTCACATTAATAACATATTATTTTATATCTATTATTATAATTATAAAGAAAGGGAACACTCCTAGCATATATACTATAAACATTTATTTTCCTTTATTATTTTTTGAAGGCCGCCACTAACATTTCATTGATGTAAAGATATATATAAATTATTATTATTTTTAAAAGAAATATATATATTATTATATTGTTTATTTTGAAACGTATCAATATCTATATTAATTGAAGAATATATATAATGAATATTTTATTAATATAAAAACATTTATATAATATAATTATTAAAATTTATATTTACTAATATCACTTCTAAAAAACTTTAAAATATTTTATAAAATTTTCTCACCTACCAAATTCATTTTAAGGTTCAATATTAATTATTAATTTTTTTTTTTCAAAGTTCAATGAATTTTATGGATTGACTTTCTTCCATTGCAAGCTTCAAAAGATGTTGACCTAACAAGAGTCTTCTCCGTGGCCGTCCATGTCACGAGAAAGACATTAGATTTGCAATACTTTTAGGTAGGAAAGGGAGGCCGCTTGTGGACTGATATTTAAGGTCATCCACCTGTCAGTTATGTCCTCTAGCGGCCTTAAGGACAAAATTTTTGCGTGATTGGTGGGAGTTTGAAGTTTTACTAGATTTTGTCAAACTTAGCGTTGATAATTGAACATGTGTAGATGACCACGGCATGAGGGGATTAAGGAGGAAGATTGTTTTCTTTGATTTTTTATATGTTTTCTTTGAAGGAGGAAGATTTTTTAAATTAAGAGATGTATTAATATTTGGAGATAAAAGAGATTTATTTGATAGGTAAGGTCATAGGTCATGATATTATTATTACGATTCAAGTGTGTAGTCTATGAGTCAAACTCGTTGATCCATATTTTACAAGTGGTGGTTTACATGAACCCATCTCTCATGAGAATGAATGGTTCACTTAGCACTTATTGCATTTAGGTGACGCTCATAAGGGTGAAGCATCACAAGAGATCACTCGTCAAAATACTACTCCAACTCAAGCGTGCTTATATTCCTTTTTTGTATTGGCTTATAGATTTTTCTTAATTAATGTTTTTTCTTGATATCCTCATGAGTTCTTTGTGTTTTTCATATCTATTTTCATTCAATATTGTTGTAATGGTGAAATTGCATATTTTTGTCAATTCTCATTTAGTTTTGTATTTATTTTGAAAAAATGGTTTGATGTAATTATATATTGACAAGTGGTGTAATATTATGTAAAGTTGAGTTCATTGTCAGATCCTTCACTTATTCTTATTTACACACATTTGCACATATTTGATTTTGTTTCATCTTTTCTTAATATAGTTTTCCATACACTTTACATTTATTGTATTCTTTATATCATAAAATTTTGGAATCTAAAAATAGCATAAAGGACTAATTTGATCATAACTTTTGAATCATCTTATATGCATTGGAAGTAGCCTAATGAAATCTAAATAAGGTTGCTCTTTGAATTTAGTAAATCAATCCTACACATGCAAAATCAATTCAACCCTTGCAAATCTAGCCTTTGAAACTTTAAAATTCAAATTTTGGTCAACTCTGCCCAATTCATTATAATTTGGAGTCAACTAAACACATGCTTGTATGATTTTTTATTATGTGTGTTCATTAAATCAACAAATCATCATTCAAATATTAATTGCATTTACAAAAGAAGCATGTTAGGAACACTTACATTAGTGCATTAAAACAACCTAAAGTCTATATAATCATCCTAGAAGCATTTGTATGCTCAGAGCTTATTGTCTTGAATCATTTATACAACTATAAATTTGGTCTCCTTTGAAGATTGACCTTGGTGAACACTCATCTTGGTGATCTATCAACCCTCTAAAGATATTTTTAAATATTGTATACACTCAAATTTGATCTAGAGGAATTAATTAAATACAAGTTATTTAATTAATGATCTTTAATTCTTCTACTTATAAATAAATTGAAAAAATTATTTATATAGTTCATTTTCTCTAATTCTTCCTATCTTAAATCATTTTCTTCACATCTTAATTAAATAAACCAATTTAATTAGTTTGTTTTATTTAATTAACCACCTCTCATTAAATTTGAATTTAATCACATTTCTACTAACTTCTTTTCACCTTCCACCTCATCATGTGTCTCATGAAATTAAATATCTCTAATATTTAATTTGGTATTTATCCCTCAACAAATTTTAACCAATTTGGGACACTTGGCCTTAATTTCCATTTGATTCCTCTTCACACTTGGCGTTTGTTCTTCTAAAGGGAACACACTCCCCTTTTCTCTCTAACCTCTTCATCTTCAACCGTTCATTCTCCAGATCGAATCTAGACCATTGATTTCTACCACCTAAGCTCATGCCTTGGAAAATATATAAGTAGAGCCTCATTTACAACAAAGCATATAGAGAGTTGAGCATAATTACACTCTGCAGAATTTTCATTAGCATTATCATCTTAGCATTGTCATCTTAGCATTAGTATTTTAGCATTGTAGAATCAAGTAGTTTTATCATGACATTTGCATTAACAACATCATAATTACAACATTTTCATCATATCATTTCCATTAGCAACATCATTAATCTTTGCATATCATCTACAACTAGTTTAGCAATCATGTGGTGTAGGAGATATCTCTTGCATTTCCAACATCTCTCATTCTTCGGGTTGTCATTTGGAAAGTCATGTGCACAAACAATTTGAGAGCAAAATGACTTAAAGAATCCTTGGAGATAGAGGACAACAAGACGCCATTAGGGAATTGTTTGTTTCAATTTGATTGTAGTCATTTGAATTCCTTGATATAATGTTTCATTGGTGTGTTGTATAGCTTTTAATTGTGTATTCACGATACATTTTATATAGCACGCAAATACCACTAGTCACTAAAATAGAACAAACATAAAAAAATTTACAGATTTGATCCTCCCTAGAATTAATAGACTATCCCGAATTTGAAATAAAATTATTGATAAATTATTTTTCTTCAAAATTAAAATTAAATATTTAATTTTTCAATTTTTTTAATTATTATCCAATTATCACTTCCACAACTTCCAATTAATTAATCTAAATTTATTACATCTATAATTTAATAATAAAGGATATGATAATCTTCATTTTCTTTAATCACTATTATTTTTATTTTCATCCTATGTTTTTTCTTTAAGTATAAGATTTCTAGATAATTTCATAAAATTTATACTTATTAAAAATAAATAATTTGAAGTTATTCATAAATAATTTTGTTGTTCAAAAAATTAATACAAATTTAACTTGGTTGTGGGGGCCCTCTCACTAAAAGATTTGTTTGATGTTAGATAAGTGTTAAGACATCGACCGTTGAGATTATTATATAGCCTTATGATTGCTTTGTTTTCTTGTTTTTTATTCTTTTCCACTTCGCAAAAAGGAAGAAATATGATTGGAATATGTTCATGCTTTAAAACTTCTTGATGATGA
This sequence comes from Sequoiadendron giganteum, assembly GCA_007115665.2. NCBI lineage: Eukaryota > Viridiplantae > Streptophyta > Pinopsida > Cupressales > Cupressaceae > Sequoiadendron > Sequoiadendron giganteum. The sequence continues at coordinate 617,660,212 of CM021109.1, read as the reverse complement.
CAATCTTTTTTTTTTCAATTCTTCCTTGCTTCTCTTGGTTTGTTAAACCCAATAAATTATGAGATATCGATGTAATCATTATTATCTTTCTTATGTTATGACTGTATCACAATTTATGTGGTGCATATACATGTTCAAATATTAAATAATTGTATATTTTATTTTGTTTGTGTCTCTTTGTACAAACCTTATTATTCTTATGTGTGCATTTTATTTTTTTTAAATCACTTAGGGGTAAATATGTTTTATTAGAATTAAAAGAAAGCGCAATATTCAGGTTATAGTTCCTACGAATATAAATAGTTTGCTTCAAAGTATAAGGGGTTTAATTAGATGGTCAGTCTTGTCCACTAAACAATCTTTTGATGGTATTTATTTGGATGCTATAATTTTTTACAATAAAAATAAATATATTGAAGTTTAAATATATTTAAATTAATCCTTCGAAAATTTCCCCAATTTCATCCTATATACACCTTTTAAAGGTGGTGCTAATTCAATGTTGATGGAATGTCATAGTGTTAACAAGAAAATTAGTATCTACCAGTTTTTAATAGTTTTAAGATAAAAAAAACTCTCTTCAAAATGGATGAGGTTGAGCTTATTAAAAATCGAAACTAAAATAGATCAAACACACCAAAAAACAATATATTATATTCACAATTTATACAAGGTTTGCTTGTGGGTTGGATTTTAACAAACTTAAAAATAAAGAAAATAAATTGAAATGAAAATACAAATTAAATAAATAGAAATCAAAATTTGATTTTGTTGGAGTAAAAGGTATATTTCACTTAATTAGTTTAATTAAGTCACCTTTTATTCCTCTTAAGATAAACTTAGTTTGCATTTTGTAGGCATTTAATAATTATTCTAATTATTAAATGCATTTCTTTAGGGTTTCTTGATCTCCTTTTATAAGGATTGATCTCATTATATATGACCACTCTCTGATTAATGAAACTTAAGCTTTCAGACCACCCTTTGCTTTTTTGTCTCCATCTCTTCCTTTCTGTGACAGTTTATTTGCATGCAGGTGATCTTCGGGGTATGCAAATTTGGATTTCTCAACTTCTACATGGTATCAAAGCTCCAGACCTGCTGCTCTCCTATTCGTGATTTGAAGAATTTTTTGGAGCTTCAAGGGTTTAGAGTTTGCCTTTTTTGATTCAGGGTGTACTTTTTTATTTGGTGTAGTTTGAGCTCAAATTGACCTCACGATTGCGCTCAGGAGGCTATTTCCAAGTTTTTTGATATATAATTTTCCAGTTTCGGTGCAGTTGGCTTAGGAGGCAAAAACATTTTGCTTCAAGGTCATTCAAAGCTTAGGGCACACATTACGATGCAATTTTTTTAAAAAAATCAAAAATCAAAAAACATAGTTACCAACTATGTTGATAGTTCATTTGGGTGAACCGTCAACCGGCCACCACTCCACCGCCTGGCGGCCACCCCAAGTGGCGGGCTCAGGAGGAGCTGCTAGGCCACCGCCTGTCCCAACCCCTATGGGCTTAAGCGCAAGGACCTCGGTCCCGTGGGCGACCAGCACCCGGAGTTAGCCCCGTCAACCGCCTTCAGCACTCGGCCAGGTCACATGAGTGACTAGAACCTTCAGCACAGCCCCCAGTCGTTCAGCCCCCTGGTCTCCATATGACCAGGGGCTTTGAGGGCTATTGGAGGCTTATTGAGCCCTTTTGAGCAACCTTTACAAAATCAGGCATAAAATGGTCATTCGGGCTCCGTTTTTCGAAAACAGGATATCGCTAAAAAATTGATTTGAAGCCAGATCCAGTGGTGCAGGTCCTTTTTTTTCTTATTTTGCCATTTTGCTACCGTTTTTGCCAGTCAAAGTCAGAATTTGTGTTTTGCACTTCAGAGGGTGTAAATTTTGCGTCTAAACTCCATTTTTTCGCAAACGAATAGGCGTTGCAAAGCTGGTTCAGTTCTCTACCCAATGATCAAACTTATTTTCCCATATTTTTCCCCAGGTAAATTTTATACAACTTTTTGTGTTTTCACAATTTTCTTAATTACTTGGACGTTTTGGCACTTGGGAACCTCCTATTTGCACCATTAGGCTCTATTTCATTTGGTCTACATGTAGTAAGGTTAGTTTTCTCATTTTTTTTATTTGAAGAGTTATCATGGGTTTTTCTACTCACCCTTCAATTGTAATTTTGGAACGGGGTAATTATGAGTCATGGGAAAAGAACATACTTACACATTGTAGGTGGCTTAACATTTTTCCTTATTTATACGATCTCATACCTGAACCAGCCACTTCAGAGGGAAAATTAGCATGGGATATCATTAGAGATCACATAGTAGGACTTATACTGTCTAGTGTTAATAATGACACTGTGTGGGCTATATCAGACATTTTGTGTCCCCACCCACTTTGGACGCGCCTTTGGGAGATCTATGGAGACCCCAATCTCTCTCCATTCCCAGAGGATCCTGCTTCAGATTGTCTCTTACCCATTTATTGGAGAGAGAATACACCCTTTGATCATGATACTTTAGAGGAGCTTGAGTATTTAGACATCCTTGCATGTTTCAATGGATCAAAGGCTTGTCTCACAGTTCCTACTCTTCAGATTGAGATTACACATTTATCATCTATTGTTCCTGATGAAATCAGTATCGCCACATTGGCCCATATGGATTTAGTTCAGCATCATGACCATCTTGGTCATTCATTATCTGCTACATCATGGGATTCTTATCTTGCAGACACATTCTTGTTTGTTGAGTCTCACACTGAAGATCTTGAGGATTATTTTGAGGACATACATCTCCTCTACCTTGACAGTCAGGCTATCACTGTGTGCCCACCATTATCCATAGATTCAGAGGTTGCATTTTAAGAGTCTTCACATCAATTTGGATTCTACATCATATGTTTCAGTTCAAACAAAGAGATTCTTTGGCATCCTATCATGGCACACATCTTGAGACAGATCGGTTCATCACTCTTCACAGGTTTTCTTCGACATCGTCCTTTGGATCCATTTCTTCCCAAGGGGAGGAATACCATTTGTCTCTTTAGGATCTCTTTTTAGATTCTACATCAGGCATCTACCATTGCGACAGGAGTTTCTTCATTGTGGGGGGGCCTTCTTGTCTCTTTCTATCTCTCCTATGGAGACCATTATATATGTACTTATATGATAGAAGCTATCTATGAGGGGTTTCATGTAATCCACCTCCTATCCTTCTTTCATTAGTGCATTTCATTATTTTCTTTTCTCTATTTTTTGGGGGGAGTTTTGTTCCCATGAGGTTTTCTCCCTTTTTCTCCACTTTACAGAGATTTCATTGTACTTGGGTACCTGATCATGCCTAGTTGTTGGGACCCTTGTTTTCTTTCTAGCTTGTAGTTGCATTGCTTTCATGCACTTTTTTTGTAGCTACTCCCTAAGTTCATCTTAAGGGGGGTGTTAGATTAAAAGGTTTATTTCACTTAATTAGTTTAATTAAGTCACCTTTTATTCCTCTTAAGATAAACTTAGTTTGCATTTTGTAGGCATTTAATAATTATTAAATACATTCCTTTAGATTTTATTTAGGGTTTCTTGATCTCCTTTTATAAGGATTGATCTCATTGTATATGACCACTCTCTGATTAATGAAACTTAAGCTTTCAGAGCACCCTTTGCTTTTTTATCTCCATCTCTTCCTTTCTATGACAGGTTATTTTCATGCGGGTGATCTTTGGGGTCTGTGAAGTTGGCTTTCTCAACTTCTACAGATTTTTCTACAAAGGAAAAACAAAAAAGGATAATAGCCTTTCAACACATGCACATTTATAGGGAAATATTTAGAAAAATGAGTTTAACACCAACATAAGAAGATGTAAAATCAAATTTGATTTGGACATCAAATTTTTGATTCATTTTGTTTGTCTTCATCCAAAAAGCATAGTCTTATTATTCTCTACAAGTTAAGAAAAAATGATCAAAAGTCTTTGTACAATGCTCAAATTTATAATATAAAGGTTAAGTGGTTTTTCAACTTCCCTTCATAACCGTTCACCTTCTAATTATAAGCTTTACGAATGTTTAAAATAAATAATACATTAATTCCTAACTCGAATGCATTTTTTTGGAATAATTAAAATATTTGGTGTAAACTATACAAAATACAACATTATAAGTTAAAATTATGATTTAGTCTATAATTAACTATAATTTGATTATCATATTACTTCATCAATCATCTTCAATAATAACGGTTTCTTTCTTATTGTTGCAAATTTTCTTTTGATAATCTTCAAATTTGTTGATTGCTTCTTGAACATTACTTCCACATCCAAACCTTTAGAATCCCTATAATGTATATTTCTAGACACGTGGATGCTCAAAAATTGGAAGGACACAGTCTAGCAATTGATTAGTTATTTTTTAAATTATTTGCACAAAGCTTTTAACTTAATAAGTGTATCTAAATTTTTTTCATTGAGTCAAGATGACTCTTTTTTTATCATCTTTACAGATTACTCCTTTAAGTTACCCATGGAATTCATAGATCTTTAATCATCATAAAAATCATGAGATTTTTTTTGTGAAATCATGTATGTCACACAAGACATCATGGTCTATAGTATCCACCTTCTTGAATTTTTTCTTTCCTAACTCAAATGCCTCTATCTTGAAAATAATAGCTTCATGTCATTCCAAATCCAAACCTAGATTTGGTGTACCAAAATCCCTTCTACAAAAAGGATGTTGAAATTGATGTTGGCCATCTCCTTAGTCTAAGGTAACTCCCATTTTAATCTTACAACTATGTATTATGTATTTATTGTATATATCAGCTAAAAAAATAAATTTATCATTAATTTGGTGGTATAAGGTAAAAGCTACATCAATGAACTTCAACCCAACATCATCAACTCATATGTCTAGGATTTGGTTCCCTTCATGATACAACCAAATTCTCTAGTTGGAGACATATCCTTATAAAAAATATTCTCAAATGTGGGTGCAAGAATTAGCACAAAGGATTGGATGGAACCCATTACATATTGTATGTATATCATTAGTTGATCCACCTTTATATTAAGATGTTATTTTTTCACTTTATCTTTGTCCATATTTTGTATCATTATGTTGATGGTAGTATTTACATTCTCCTAGCACCCTCTCTTAGTATTTCCCAAGGTCTACATTAGAGATCTAATAGTTTTATGTTTATATTTCCCCTTCTACTTTGTCACATAGAGGGGTAGCAATCTTAGTGAATTATATTCCTTGTGTATCCATAATAATGGAAGATCTTATTTTGGCTCTCTTAGGTGAAGGTTGGCTCATGAAGAGTGTTTCCAACTTAGAGAAGTATTCAACCATTAGTTCAATTACCCTTCAAGTTACAATGTTTGATTATTATATTGGAGCATATAAAGTGGAAGCATATAGTTATGTTGTAATTTCAATGTCATTATGCTCCCTTTGAGGATTCTTCTCTTAAGGTAGAGGGGGATATCTTTGCAATATTGGTACTTTTCTAGAGGTGGAGGTTTCTTAAGATGACATGGAGGAGGATATGGGGGATTCTAAAGAGGATTTGAGGGGATGGATGAGGAGATGAAAGAGGCGCCAAGCTGGGGGACAAGATTTATGACCTTGTGGTGGTACTTATGAAGAGAAGTATATTGTTCTTTGGGAGATAAGTTTCTCTTAGGAGGAGGGGGAGTAAAATTTCATGGGGATAAAGAAGTGTCAATCAAATTTTGTGTGTATTCACCTCCCTAAGTACTACCAAAGAAGTTGATAATGATTTTAAGCATAGTCTTCTTCCTCATTGGTGCAGGGGCATCAGGAGTCTCCTAAGCTTAATTTTTTCATTTTTTGGTTTTTAGGTTGATGGTGTATTTTAGTGTCCAATAAGGTCATTTATGAACATTTTCAATCATATTAATCCACTTTTTAAGTTTTTTGGGCCGTTGGTTTAAAAGTTGCTAAGGTTGCTAAAAATTGTCAAAAAGTTGCTAATAGTTGTCATGCAACTTTAGCAAGGTGGAAAAAAAGCAAAGAGTTGTTACAAAACAAAAATGAAACATTAAAAACAATTTAAAAATGATTTTAATATGTATTTACATGCCCTCCAAGGTTGGGTAGAGGTTTTTCAAGTTGATTTTTGTAATTTGGATGAAATGAAAGAAAACTTTTCTTGAGTTTCTCACATTGCAGTAATTGTCTGTCTCTTTTTACGGACTGTACATTCCATCGATTGATCTAAAACCAATTGTATTGTGTTTCTATGTGAATCTATTTTATTCTGATTTTTATGGCATCAAATTTTATCAAGTGTTTTAAAATTTATTGCATTTTTTCTAAAACTTGTTTTTTCATTGATTTTCCAACATTGCTGTCATTTTTTGTCACTTGGTACGACCTGTACGACTCATGTATTGATCTTAAATTGATTGGATAGTTTATATATGTGAATCTACTTTATTTTGGTTTTTGCAGCACTAGATTTCATTGGGTATTTTGAAAGTTATTGCATTTTTATTTATTTTTCTGAAAACAACCTAAAACGCTACCTAGGGTTACAATCAGCAATAAGAATGCTATATATTTTATTTCCACCATGATAAAATGATACAAACTCATGAAAAATTCTTTTTTGAGGTGATTATCATTCTTGCAAGGTTGGGAGCCCTCACATGCACGCGTGTGGGAGAAAACTATGACAGTTTGCTACCTTTTTGCATCTTTTTACAGTCTAAAATCCTAGATCATGTTTGTGGAGTTAAAGTTCTTGCATTATCTCATGATTTTGGATTTGTTGAAGGTGTGACAATTTTTTGAGAGGTCATGTGGGCCTAGATCAAGAGTCTTGAAGGTCCTTTGAAGGATTGCATGAAGTTATTTATGACTGTCCCAAGAGAACAAAATATGTAGTCTAGGTTGAGCACTACAAATGTTGCAAGTCTCATGAATGGTTGCATTGTGTTTCATCACATTTAAGTTGTTCACGATTCATTTAGGTCCTTATACAATTTTTTTTGCATATGCTTTGTCTCAATTTGTGTTGAATCAAAGTCTCTAAGTGAGTTCATTGCTAGGGTCTATGATGGTACACTTATGAGCAACAATGGAGTACATGCAAGATCACCTTGCCTTTTTGGGTGTGTTTTCATGAAGAATTTCCTAACTTTGCATCAAATTGGTATCAAAGACCAAAGATCTTGGCAAAGAAAGTTTTGGAAGTTTGTGTATTGTTGTTGGTAGGTTGAAGTGAAGAACCTAGATGCCAAAAGACTAGATAGAGAGGCAAAATAAAGAAAACCTAGGTGAGGTATCACAAGAAGAATCCAAGAAAAGAAAAGAGATAACAAGATGCAAAAGCAAGATAAGAAAGAAGGCCTCAAAAAGAAGGACAAGGTGAAAGACAATAGGGTAAGCCTAGTTGCAGAGTTTGATATAAGAATGGACGAGTTTGAAAAACGCGTTTAGCTTGTATTACAACAATGTCTTGAGAAAGCATATCAAGAAAATGTTTGGCATTGGCCAATGAGAAAGGAGGTGAAGTGGCCTCGTAAGAAAATGATGGAATGGAGATGGAAGCATCAGGAAGCTAGCAGATTGAGAAGGTGGTTGAAAGTACTTGGCAAGCCATCCAAGGAAAGAGATGTGGAGGCAAGTAAGTCTCATTGTTTTAAAATTAATGAAATCTTTGAGTGTGTAAATGCAAGCATAATAGTAAATGAAGAAGAAATCCTAAGTGAAGAAGATGGAATATTGAGTCCTCGTAAGGAAGGTGAGATACTTGGTGAATGCATAATGCATTCTTTTTTTTATAGTGAAAGGTTGATGAATAAAGAATGTTTTTTATGACATGCATGATGAATTGGATGCTTTATTATTGGAAGAAATGGATATGAATGATAATTTTTTTGCAACAATAGGACAAACTAAAAATTTCAATGATGAATGTAGCCCTAAAGTCACTACAAAAAAATAGGTAATTAGCGCCTAAAATAGCATCAGATTTTAGTGCATTTGATTTCATGAATTGGGCACTTTTGTTGGTGCAAAACTCGGCGCAAACTGGTATGCTCACTTCAGCGCCAGATTTAGTACCGGATTTAGCATCGGATTTAGCGCTAGGTTTAGTGCCAGGTTTAGCGTTGACTTTTGTTGCTTCCAGTTTGGCTTCCAATTTTTCTTATGTTTTTGCTTCTTGTGTTGCTTCCACGTTTGCTTCCAGTTTTGCTTTCGATTTTACTTCCAAGTTTGCTTCCAATTTTGCTTTCAGTTTTGCTTTGGGTTTTGCTTCCAAGTTTTCTTCCGATTTTTTCCAATTTTGCTTCCAATTTTGCTTCAAATTTTACTTCCAATTTTTCTTTCGATATAACATCGCTTCTTGCATCTAGCTTTGCTTCCATTTTTGTGTCTTTTGTTGCTTATATTATTGCATCTTTTGTTGCTTCTAAATGGTGCAGGATCACCTCATAGTTCATCTAGGAAGGTTGTCTAGAGGGTTTTTAATTGGCAATTTGTTTAGGCCAAATGTAGCATTCTCTTTCTAATTCTTGAGTTTGTGCCTTAGAGGCATTTGAGAACATGTAATTTGTTAGTGAAGGTCATGTTGACCATTTGTTATATTGATGTTTGGCTATAAGGATGGTTTAAGACCTTTGTAGACCTTTCTAGGTGTTAGTTTCTTTCAAATGTTGCAAATAAGGCCTATTGGAAATCACACAAGTGGCCATGGAGTAGTTAGGATCGAGATTAACTAATTTAGAAACCTATATATGGTGTGCCTCGACTTGAAAGGAAGGTTGGAAGCTTTTGTATTGGTAAAAATTCATGATTACCAGTGAGGACAATGATAAAGTTGTATAAATTTCTATGTTTTGCTTTGAATTTGTGTGGTCAAGAGCGATCATGGCACTGTGAGTTGTGATAGAATGTAGTGTAGTGGTATTTGAAGCTTTGTGTGGTAGTGTTTAGTTAGTGTGTTCAGTTTTCAGGCGTTGCTTGTAATTAAGTTGTTTCTTTTTAGTTGTTGACCTAACAGTCAGTCTGTAAAGAATGGAGGTTTAGTTACATTCCAACTGTACTTTGCGTACGGGCCCTTGGGAACTGTGACTAGGCTCCATGTCTGTAAATAGGATAGGGTTAGGAGTGGTTAGGAGTCAAGGAATCATGGAGAAAGTCTTCTCCTAGGCGAGCTTGACAGTGCCCGGCTAGGAAAGACAAGAAGTGCAAAGCACTTGGTTTGTAGGGGTGACCTTTCCCTGTCAAGTCACGGTGTGGAGAGGGAAAATAGATGCCTTGCAAAGACTTGGCATGAAGGAGGAGGCTTCACCAGTCCATTTGAAGGGAGAATAAACTAACAGTTTGTTGTGTGGTCAGGAAATGGCTTAAAAAAGGCCTAAATTGCTAAATGGAGGGTTATGGCTGTGTACGAAAAGTTGAGGATTAAGGCCTCTGGAATCTTTGAGGGATAGACACAAGGACCAGGAATCCCAAGAGAAGAACCTATGTTCTTTGGAGAACTTTAGAGTTCTAACATGTTTCCTCGGAGTTGGAGACCTAATTGGGGCTCTTGGGCTAGTAGCCTTTTTAACCCTAAATGAGGGTTTGGTGAAAGCGATGGCCAAAGGAAGTAAGGTGGACTCCCTAGAACTATATTGGAATGGTGTGAACCTGTTGGAAACATCCCCACACCCCTGCAAAGATCAAATTGAGTATTGAGATTAGGTTATCCTTTAGGGAAGATTAAGGGCTAAGGAAGAGTTAGAGGCATTGCACCAAGATTGACTTGGTAGGTTGAATTGTGATAGTAGTGGGGTTGGAAAGGTGAGCCAGGAGAACCTAAACAAGCATTATAGGTTAAGGTGGTGGAGTGTGACACCATAAGGATCTTCCAAGTGAGACCCAGAGCATGGAATGGTGATTGTTCCATCCAACCCTACCCTATCAGATTGGTATCAGAGAAAGTTAAAGATTTGGGATAGAATCTTGTATGTCAGACCTTGAATCTAGTGGTTCCACAACCATGGTGACAAACATTGAGTTGGCAAAGAAGGTTGAAGATTAGGAGGAAGATAATAGGAGGTTGAGAGAAAGATTAGCTCAACTTGAGCAAGCATTGAGCAAAGTGCAGATCAAGGCCGATGAGGTCAGTGATAGATTGGAGGGCAGGGTACCAAAGAGTGAAGAGGTTGTAGAGGAAGACAAGACCCCTGAACCTGACCCTGTTCTACAAGAGGAGCCTTTCTTGAAGGCATTGAAAGCTTTGAGTGGGAAAGCACTTGAAGGCATACCACTATTCAGTGGCAAATTGGAAGCTGATCTAGTCATGGATTCCTTGATAAAATCAATTTGGTCCTCAAATACATACTTGTCACAAGTTTCAAAGGAATCTATCAAGAGAATCTAACCATGACTATATGTAACAATCTAAAACATTCATAATCAGAGACAAGTGCTTGACAAATTCTACTACACATTGATGCATTCTTCATGTTGAAATGATTGTTTAGAGCTATGATAACCACATTCATGTCTTGAAGGAATCTCATTGTCTAAGGAAGAAGTCAAAGTGCCTTGGGGCAGCAATAGCATTCAACATCGACCATATGGTGTTTACATTTAAATAATTGAAAATGGTCAAGTTCATTGAAATGCACCTTGTGATTGGAAAGAAACAAACCATAACTCCCTATAAAATAGGAAATTGGCAAAGAAAGAGAAAACAATACCTTGCAAACTAATTACAAATTAGTAGCATGAGAAGCTTCTTAGAGGCTTACACAAGTGATCTTGCAAAAAATTGTGTTTGTGTCTTTGAAAACCTTTGAAGCCCACCATGCTCTGCATCGATCATCTCCAATATATTGATGTGAAAAAACTCAAATATGTTTAATCATTAAATCTTTTAATATTCAAACAAATTTAGAAAACAAAATACATATATTTTATAATAAAAAATCACTATTATCTATTAAAGTCATAAGTGTTAAGTTCATGCTTTTACCTCTGTACCACTGGATGATTGTGAGAGAGGTGTGGTAGCAGAGTATACTGCCATACCGTGGGAGATTTCTTACTGCCTAGCGGTAGTGCGGTGTATACCACGAGAGGCTTTTGACTGTCTAGCGGTAGCACAGTATATCGCCACCCCACGAAAGCCTTCTAGTAGTGGGGTTGTGGTGTATACCGCTCTACCGCATATGTTTCTCACCTTCCCAGCGGTATAGCGGTGTAAGCTTTTGATCATTACTTGAAGAGTGTCAATGAGACAATCTTATTTATCTTATTGATATCTCAATGTCTCATCGACATTAGATCTTATGTTCCTCTAATGTTGGTTGTCGGTGTCGATGAGACAAGTTAATATCTCCTACCAAGATTTCTTACTACCTAGCGGTAGTGCGGTGTATACTGCCATACCGTGAGAGGCTTCTGACTGTCTGGCGGTAGCGCGGTATACCGCCACCCCACAGAAGCCTTCTAATAGCAGGGTTGTGGTGTATACCGCTCTATTGCATATGTTTCTCACCTTGTTGGTGGTATAGCGGTGTATGCTTTTGATCATTACTTGAAGAGTGTTGATGAGACAATCTTATTTATCTCACTGATATCTCAATGTTTCATCGACATTAGATATTATTTTCCTCTGATGTTGGTTGCCAGTGTCGATGAGACAAGTTAATATCTCTTACTGATATGTCACTTTCTAAATCCAGTGCTAAATTCGATGCTAAATTCAGCACTAAATCTGGTGCTAAATTAGGTGCTAAATCTGGCACTAAACCTGGCACTAAATTTGGCGTCACTAAATCCAGCACTAAATCCGATGCTAAATCCAGCACTAAACCCGACGCTAAATCTGGTGCTAAAGCCAATGCTAATTAGCGCCTAATTTAGTGCCTACTTGTCCTGATTGACACAAAAAAATGCCAAAAATGGCACTAGCCCGATAAATAGCGCTGAATTTTTCAAAAAATTGGAGAAAATTACATTAACACAGTAGGTGGAAGCAAAAAAGGCAGCTAATCACATGGATTTGTTGTAGTGAGTGCATCAAGAAGTATTCAGTCCATATACAGAGATTGATCACATCCTTTGGAAGGAGATGGCAAGTTTGGGAAAAGAGGAACACTACTTTTTTTATGAATGTCAAGGGCAATTAACAACTAAGATGGAAGTGTTAGAAGATGATATTTATCAAAGGAGACCCCTAGAGGACAAGTTCAGTCCTAAGCCAACAATAGCACACATGGAGGATCTCTTGGGTGTTGAAGTGGAGTGTATGGTGCACAAAGACAAGGAAGAGACCTCAAGGTCTCAATATTTTATTTCTAATATTTCATTGGACTATGTATGTGCAGGTTTATTAGAAAAGGAGATAAAAAACAATGAGAAGCAGGCTCTTGAAAGAGATCAGGTCCAGAGGAGGATGCTAAAAGAGGAATACCTTGCAAGGAACAAAGAAGAGAAGGAGCTGAGAAGACAACCTAGAGAAAACAAGTGGAATACACAAAGACAAAACTAAGAAGACATCAAGGCAATAGTGCAGAAGAATTGGAAGACTAGGAAGAAAAAGAAAACCTACACTCAAGTGGACTTGAGTTTTTTTCCTCCTCTTAGGTGTATGATACAGGGGCATCAAGAGCCTCATAAGCTTAATTTTGTCATTTTTGGGTTTTTAGGTTGATGGTGTATTTTTAGTGTCCAATAAGGTCATTTATGACCATTTGCAATCATATTAATCCACTTTTGAAGTGTTTTGATTCATTGGTTTAAAAGTTGCTAAGGTTGCTAAAAATTGTCAAAAAGTTGCTAATAGTTGTAATGCAACTTTAACAAGGTGGCAAAAGAGAAAAGATTTGTTACAAACCAAGAAGGAAATGTTACAAACAATTGAAAAATGATTGAAATATGTATGTACACACTCTCCAAGTTTGGGTAGAGGTTGTTCAAGTTAATTTTTGTACTTTGGATGAAATGAAAGAAATGTTTTCCTAAGTTTCTCATGTTATAGTCATTTTTTTGTCTCTTTGCACGGACTATACAGTCCATGGATTGATTTGAAACCAATTATATCGTGTTGCTATGTGAATCTTCTTTATTTTACTTTTTTTGGCATCAAATTTCATGAAGTATGTTAAAATTTATTGCATTTTTCCTAAAATTGGTTTTTTTCTATGATTTTCTAACGTTGAAATCATTTTCTATTACTTGGTACGGCTTGTACGGCTCTATTATCAACAGGATTGCACTCGTGATGCAAATTTCTAAAGCTCTATAATCCTGTGAAACATTGGAATATCCTCAAGTTGTGGGTGTCCTATGATGAGGACAGACCTCCAAGCTATGGGTTGGCTCCCCTTTAAATCTCCTAGAATCTAAAAAAATTGTGTGGGAAAAGAAAGAAGGATTAATCTATGAAACTATATGAAACTTTGATTATGAATTGCTTCTAGGAGGTGATGTATCAGAAAATACTGATTGCAGATTGACTCACAACTAAAACTCTCAAAAGTACCGGTAACACAACTCAACTCGAACATCTCAACCACATAAATGCTTCACTAAAAGGCTTTGCTTATTTTCACCGTACTAAGGAAAACTGGGTTTTCACAAATTAAGAGAAAATACAAACTTTAAAAGCACAATTAATGACCTGTGACAAACTGCATTTGTGTACATGTATTGGTAAACGAGGTAGAAATTTAAAGGTTTCTAGTTTGAAACACAATAAACTTGCATCAAATCACTTAAGAGATATAAAACACCTGAAGTTGTGAAGGAAATTATGTTTTTTTCTAAGTATTTTGAAGGAAAACTCTGCAAAAATGAAACTAAAATAACTTGTAAAGCTATTGTATATTAATCAACTGAAAACGAAAGCTAAGTTACAAGTCTTTCCAATATCTTTGTTGTGTAAAAGAGTAATGGAAGAAAGAACTGAAAAAAAGATTGTCTTTTTCTCAATATATACAAAATATGGCATCAAAGGCGCCAAGAGGTGGAACAAACAACTAATTGAGAGTGAAAAATATCTCGAAAATATCTTCTCACGAGAAAAGAAGAAAAGCCTCAAAAAGAGGGCCCACAATTGAAGTAAACTAAACTTTGAATGTTGCAAACCCCTCCCTTGGTTGTGCATGATCAAAAGCCCTCCAAAACTGATGTGAAACTAAAGGTAAGTCTCAAAAATCTCCATAAATAATGGTCATACTTCAGATGAGTCCTACTGACTTCAGCCTTACTTTGCTTGTATCTCTTGCATGATTTTAGGAAAAAGGGAACTGTTTGATTAAATATTAAAGATCATCAATGTGATTATTTTAATATTTATTATGTGATAGTCCTCCTTTACATTACATGGTAAATATTAAGGTAATAAACTATTACCTTTAATATTTAATTACATTGTTTGTTTCATCTAATATTATGCAAAGCGTACAAGTAATCTATCCTTAAATCATGCAAATCATACATGTAATATGTTAAGGTTTTCAAAATTAGCATATACCACTATCTTTACGACTCCCTAACTCCATCAATAACTCACAATATCTCAATGGTCATTAGGTCTTTGACTCAAAGTCATAGACCATGAGTGTTTTTCAAATATGAAATGTTTTGCTTTTAAAAAAAATTCTAAAAACACTCCAACAAAAATATTAGGGCATCAAGCAAAGGTAAACTCAAACCCTAACCTTTGGTCATTTTTTACTTATGCATTTTTTGGACAAACCTGCTATGCCACCATGGTTGAAGTAGGGTTTGGATTGGAGATTTCCCAGAGTCTACTACAAGATATGGAGTTTGATATGGAGCCTTTCATGCATAAAAAATGCTCGAACTGTGTGGTAAGTTGCCCATTTTGAATATCTTGCTTCATTTCAGTGAATAATATGCTCGATTTGAGCTCAAAAACTACAAAATGACTAATTGTTTTTATTTCCTCCATGCATATTTTGTTTCTGAAGCTCCTTTATTCATGAGAGCTCTCTATATTTTTCTTGTTCTTGCCTTCCTTTCTTTTTTTTTGCTCATAAGAAATGTATTTTTTTGTATGGCATGGGCTCACTGGTTTTGCAAACTTCTCAAAAGAAAATGAAATATTTTCCTTTTTCTGAGTGTTTACTTGGTGCAGAAACTTGAGTCCTCTAACCACGGTCAATAAAACTATGAGTATTCCTCCTTAAGCAATGATTGCTAGAAACATGTAGACGAGTGTCTTGGTTGATTTCTTCGTGAATGAAATATTAGCTAGGGTTATAAAACCCATGACCTCCTCATGTTGTATGTATCTTTCTCCCTTCAGGTCGAGGTTTCCATTTGACTTTTTGTGCAAGTCAATTAAGATTCCTTGTGTACCTTCTACTCCATGAAATGAGACAAGACCATCTGTAACAGAAGTAAAAGTATTGATATTTGATATTTCACACCCTCTAATAGAATGGGCCTTACTATCATTGCTATGGTTAGAAAGTTTGCATTCATTCCAAGAGTGAATACTCTATCACAAGATTGAAAACCATGTCCCTCCAACTGCATCAGTCGTTTTTTGGAGCAAGAATAGCGTATTGTGAATAAAGAAGTTTTACCATGCACTTGTACCATGGGTCTCTTTGTGATAAGCCCATCCAAAACTCCACCTCTAAAAACATTCATCCTCATCACTTATCAAAGGCCTTGATTGTAGTGTGAACTTTAGCTTTTTTCATCATTGACTTTGCATCTTTGATGATGACAGTCATAACCACTATCATCACATAAAATTGTGTATGAATAATTCATTCCCTCATAACTATTGTTATATACTCTTCCCCATACCTTTCACTACTTGGTTCACATTCAGAATAGAACAATGTCATTGCTAGGTTTTGTTTCCATTGATTCAACATTTACCTTTTGAAAAAAACTATCAAATTGAATTTGTTTGTCTATACTTTGACCTGTGCCATAAATTACTACCTATTATCAATTCATTCCTAGCTTAATTTTATCCACTACCTCATAGGCATAAGAAAGCAACTTTGTATCTTCATCCCCTCATTATGTACCCTCTCATGGCAGCAACTTAGCTCATATGTTGCTCTGTTTGTAGAAAATTTTGCATCTGAGGTCCAAGAAGACTTGAAAAATGAATTACAATGTCTATCCATGCCTTAATAAAACCTTTGGTTGTCTTTTTACGATCAAATTCTTAATTTTATTATTTTATTGGTGCTATTTGAATGCCTTTCTCCTTGAAAATTCCCTCAAACCCTTGGTTTTATGAAGCCTTTGTCCTTTCATGGTTGTGAAACTCCATAAAGGATAGATTATCTCGAAGGCTGCCCCTATTTGATTGAAATCAATGGTACTTCAATATTTTGTCACTTTTTGAATAGCTTGCTCTTATTGAATCTTCTTGAAACATCTTTAATCCATTATTTATCCTACTGTCATCAATGCCTATGTTATGATATTTAAGCTCTCTGTAAAAGGAATTTCATTTCCTTGTGCTAATCACTGCACCATCCATTATGTTTCAACTCAGCATGGCTACATTGATGATGAATATCATTGTGTGGATTGTATCTTAATTGATTGCTTTCCTTCAGCTACTATGGTGAATGCTCATTGTATGTAAATGATTGTTATGGCTTACTGATATGTAATGACGAAAATACACCTTCTCTCCCCTCTTAAATTAAAAGGGTAGAATTTTGGTCTCAACCCTTGTGGGAGCCCATTTCCTCCACATGTGATATTAAACAATATAAACCATGTAATGATAATGAACCTATACCTGCACAGTGAGAAAACAAGTTAGATAAAATAGTGAAATTCAATGTTATTTTGATGATTTTCTTTGGATATCTTGAATACAATTGTTCATGTTGATTTTCTTGATCAATTATAAAGTAGCAAGTATCTTCTTGATTAGTGATGCATGAGATTTGTATGGAACCCCGAGCTTTAACATTTCTTTTCCATCCTTGTAAATTTCTCTCTTGGAGCAATAACTGGACAACTCAACGATGTTGGCACAACCTCCAACAACATGATTCATCATTTTCCAAGCAATGACGGGTCCCATGTCTTATTTTATGCATTTATTTTCCTATATTTACTTGCTATTTTATATCTTTCAAATATAGTTACTCCCACGGCTTGTGTGGGATTTTTAGCATTTCTTTTGGTCTTGTTGTATAAAACAACATTGTAAACATTTTCACTTCTAAATGAATGAAATATAGAATTATCATGCAACTTTTGATTTCTTTTTGTTGAACCACACTGCATAAAAACAATGGAACTCTTTTCTTTTAGTATTTGTAGCACTAGATTTCATTGGGTATTTTGAGAGTTATTGCATTTAAAAAAAAATAGCGTAAAACCCTACCTAGGGTTACAGTCAACAATAAGAATGACATATCTTTTCCACCATGATAAAATGATACAAACTCATGCAAAAATAAAAATTGAGGTGATTATCATTCTTGCAAGTTTGGGATCCCTTACATGCACACGTCTAGGAGAAAACTATGACAGTTTGTTTCCTTTTGTATCTTTTTGTAGTCTAAGATCCTAGATCGTGTTTGTGGAGTTAAAGTTCTTACATTATCTCATGAGTTTGTATTTTTTGAAGGTGTGACAAGTTGTTGAGAGTTCATGTAGGCCTAGATCAAGGGTCTTGAAGGTCCTTTGAAGGATTGCATGAAGTTGTTTATGACTATCCCAAGAGAACATAATATGCAGTCTAGGTTGAGCACTACAAATATTGCAAGTCTCATGAATGGTTGCATTGTGTTTCATCATATTTAAGTTGCTCATGATTCCTTTAGTTCCTTAGACAATTTTTCCTTACAATTTTTCCTTACATGTGTATTGTCTCAAGTGGTGTTGAATCAAAGTCTCTAAGTGAGTTCGTTGTTAGGGTCTATGATGGTGCTTTTAGGAGTAGCAATGGAGTACATGCAAGATCACCTTGCCTTTTTGGGTGTGTTTTCATGAAGACTTTCCTTCCTCTGCATCACTCACTAGTTTCTCTACATCCGCAAAATCTTCTTATCCTAAGGCATCAATATTTATTTTTTTCTTAATAGTTTCTTATGTACTTGGAAAAGTAGGAGTGGTAGAATATTTTTAACAAGCTTACTTCCACTTACTTTAGATCTACATTGATTGGCCTTATGCCCAAATCCATTGCATGTATAATAGTATACATTGAAAGATTGAAACATCATACCATTGTTATAACCATCCATCATTTGATTTATGCATTTACTAGCTCTATGACCAAATCGTTTGCATGTAAAACACTTACTAGAAATTGATTGAGCATTATGATTCATTCTACTTCAATATTCTATAGCCTTATGTCCAAAATTATTGTAGGAATAACAATAACCATTAAAAGATAGGTACCTTTTCACATTTGGTTGTTTGATTTGTGGTCTTTTGAAATCACTCTTTTGGTTTCAGACCTTTTTGAAGTTCTTCTTTTTATTCTTATTTTCAACCTTTTTTGGAGTTTGATCTTGTTCTGCCCTCATCACACATGCCTCATTCGAAACAGGGACCCTCTCTTTCTTTCGCCTTTCCAAGTCATTTTGTCACTTCCTCGTTTTGCATGCCCCTATTTTGGTGTCCTAGATGGTCAACGTGCCTCTAAAGTTTCATCTTAGGTTGAGCATGGTTCCCCCCTCCCCTCAAAATTTTCGAAGTCCTAGGTCCTTCGAGATTTTCTTTAGCACTTTTCCTTTTGTAGGCAGTTGTGGGACCTCTCGGGCCCGGCTCGCCAGGTTTCCCTTGTCGGATTTCCTTGTCGCATTTTCTCTTTCAAACGGCCTTCATCTTGTGACCTTCCGGTGTCTGGGACCCGGCTCCTTGTTTTCCATTTCACAACTTGTGTTGAAACCGACCATCCCTCGCACCCTCCGGGCTCGGTCCGTCGGAGTTCCCTACCCGGGATTCCTTTATGGATTCTCTGTTTCTAACAGACGTCGGCCAGTGACTTTCCAAAACTCGGCCCCAAGACCCCTCTTGGTTGTTGCCCTCACTTGGCATATTTCAGATGGCCATGAGCTCGCGCCCTTCCAACCTCCGAGTTCCAAACCTCTCGCCATTTTCCCGAAATTCAAACCTACCAAACTTTGAGTCTGTCGTATTTGCATTAATTGCACTTGGTATAAATAATCCTCCCGACATGTCATTTTCACATGTTAGGAAGATCGAAAGAGTGCAGAGACCTCTCAACCCTCACCACCTTCACGCCTAGTGCATCCCTTCGTTGTTCCTTGCGGATTCAATAGCTATACTCATCGATTTCACGAGGTGAGTTTGTCGTTCGACCTCCTGTTGCATTTTTTGTGATTTTATGCTTAAGTAGTGAGTGAGAAGGGGTAAAATGGTATGAATTTGATAATGGAGGGACAGTGCCACAAAACCAACATGATGAAACGTTAATAAAATTCCTAAGAACACCTGAAAATTGAACGTGGAACTCCATCTTCCCGACGTTGTTCTTCGAGTTGGGCGACAGCGCCCCCCGAGTCAGAGTGCCCCCTTTGCCAAACAAAACATAACTCTACAACAGTGAATTTCCCTTCGGGTTCCAGACCTCGGAACTCCGCCTCTGGAATGCCTCTCCCTTTTTTTTTGTTTCAAACGACGTTTCCGTCTCATCCGTCTGAGCTTCAGAGCCCGCCCTACTATGTGTCATCAGGCTGCCACGTAAAATTGACACATGTTAGTGCCCTTCGGGCCCCAGTTTGTGGACTCCGTCTGCGGACCATTGTTGCTATTTTTTCATTTCTAATAGCCTTGGGAGGACCGCCTCCCAGCCCCCGGACACCGAACTATCTGGTGTTGCACGAACAAAACAAGTTAAAATCAAATAAATGCCAATTCTTTACCGTCACTGGGCCCCAACCGTCGGACTTCCATCATTGGGACTCCATCCCATTTCGATCATCCAAAATAGAAAACTTGGACCATCCTGTCAACCTCCAAACCCCGATACCCAGATCGTTGTCAACGTTCAATGAAGGAAATACAAGGAAAAACTCGAACTTGGGTCTGGTCTGTCGGGTCGCTCCTACCAAACTTCCGTCTGCGGCCCGCAATTTCTCAAAACCATCCTCCAACAACTTTCTGACCTTCACGATCTGAGTAACTAAATGACTTGAGGAGTTACAAAGCTGACCAACCTTCTTTCAGCCTCGCGGGTATCAGACTCCATAACATCGTTTCTCCAAAGTCATTCCAAATGGCTAACACCAGACGACTTTCCCTCCTCATGGCTCTGGGTGCTCTAATGATGATCCAAATGCCTTCCAATTTGGAAATGAACATTGACCCACGTGCTCAAATTTGACCCTCTCCCACATGCACATTTCAAATCATCTAAATCTAAGGTCAAGAGAAACCATTCGGGTTGCCCTGCCTTGTTCGCCCCTCAAAACAACATTCTGACCAGGGAAGTCTAGCCTCTAGGGCCCGAACCATCCAAACTCCCTCCAAGTGAACTACTGATGGTAAATTTGACTAAGTTTTAGATTTTTGAATCATAAATTATTCGATCTAATGATTTTTTGTAGGGATTTGGCTAACCATTTGTGTCGTCATGATTGATTATGCTCACCCTGCCTCTATGTGCAGGATATATGGAATCGAGTGCAGAAATCTTGAGGGCAGTTGCAGAAAAAGAAAAGGGAAAGAAAACTACAAAGGCTCCTCAGGGAAAATAAGATAAAGATCAAATGAGATATCAGTTCCAAGAGGCACCATTGCAATCCAGAATCATCACCAAGTGGAAGGATATCTCTGACACCAACATCAAACACATGGATATTGATTATTTCATACAGAGGGTCAGGGTCAACCCAAAGATAGAAACTACAAGACTAATCAAAAGCAACGAGATAGCTAAAGCTGCAGGTTTCCCTCCCTCTTTGGTTGCCCCCGAACTAGTGATGGCTGGTAGGGAGGCATATCAGCTGGAAACAAGAACTATTGTTGACAGGGATGCAAACGTGTTGGCCGACATGTCAGCCTCAGGAATAACGAAGACCTTCCATATCCTTGTCTTCAGGGAGATAGAATTACCAACTATCAAGGAGTGCAATGAAATGTGGAATGAAGACCCCATGAAATGTAAAAAGCTCATCAATCAATATTGGCTTAAGGAGAAGAGGGGCAGTGCTACAAAAGTTCCTCGGGAGCTCTTTCACAGATATTTCTTCGAGGACTATCATGATTTAGTCACCCTGCTAAGCAGAGTAATGGGCCTCCCTACTATGGCCTATTTTCAAGAGTGGATGGTCTACTTCATTGAGCAGATTCTCTGCGGAGAGGATACTACATTTTATTGGGGAAGTATAATCAGTGATTGCTTCCATGAACAATTCATGAATGTTAAAAAGACCTCCAAGTTCTATATGACTTCCTATCTGGTATATTCATTGGCTGAATGGAGGCACTACAATGGTTTATTTAGAGCTCCAAATGAAGAACCTGGTAGGGAGCTCAAGGCTTATGACAAATACCCCCAGCTACAATTCAAAAATTTCAAGAAAGACTATTGCAAGGTGAACGATGCATTCATTGGTTACATCATTTGACTGCTCGAAGGTGATTTTGAGAGAAGAGTCTCCCATAGTGCTCGCGCTTTTCTCAAATAGTATGCTTTTATTTTTATCCAATATCATAAGTTCACATATATTTGTGCCCAAGGGTTCTCAAAAAGACCGAACAAGATTTCCCAGTATCCTAATGATCGGATAATATTGTTAGAAATTTCTCGGCAGCTGCAACACATTCACACCCTTCGAAGCAACAAGCATCTAGTGGAGATCCCTTATCCCTTCACACTCGGCCAGGGGATGTACGAGCTTTATACTTCCCAATGTGCCCAAAATTCAGAGAAGGATTTGGTTGAATATCATTTCAAGTCCAACACGGCCTGACCACGGA
Organism: Sequoiadendron giganteum; assembly: GCA_007115665.2. Taxonomy (NCBI): domain Eukaryota; kingdom Viridiplantae; phylum Streptophyta; class Pinopsida; order Cupressales; family Cupressaceae; genus Sequoiadendron; species Sequoiadendron giganteum. The sequence continues at coordinate 617,638,268 of CM021109.1, read as the reverse complement.
TGGATCCATATGGCCACATCAGAAAATCCATTGGACAAGAGTATGCCCATCTTCATAATGTTGAATATTTTTGGGCCAATTGCAAAGATGACTTTGGGGTGCGAATAAGGAACTATATGCGGATGACCACACACTTTGTAAAGAAGGTGAACTTGTTCCCAGTTCCAGATCAAATGGAAGAAGAGGAGAGCACTGTGATTGACCCCAAATACAATGCCATTGCAAATCTTCCACTACCATTGATTGATTGGGTCACGATTGTTTTCTACAAATCCATAAAATCATAGCCGATCCCAAACTGAAGTAGCATCCTGATGTGCTTTTTCGATTAGTTACACTTCCAGCCCAATCTGAATCAGAGTACCCATGTAGATCTAGTGGATCATTCTTGTAAAGAAGACCATATCCAATAGTGCCTTGAAGATATCTAAAAATATGTTTTACAACCATCAAGTGAATTTCCTTGGGTTCACACATGAACTGGCTGAGAACATTTACAGCATAGCAAATATCAGGTCTGGTGTTAACCAGATACATCAAGGATCCAATCATCTGTCTGTAAAGGGTCGAATCTACACATTTGGATTCTGCTACTGCTTCTTTCAATTTGTGAATGTTGGTTTCCATAGGTGTAGACATCGGTCTACAGTCCAACATTCCAAATCTCTTCAGAATGTCAATAGTATACTTTCCTTGATTTAATATAATACCTTCTGATTTCTGCCATACTTCCAAACCGAGGAAGTAGTGAAGAATACCCAAGTCTTTCATGTCAAATTCAGAGATTAGATCTTGTTTCCCTTGAGCAATAAGGTGATCTTCTCCTGTTATCAGTAGGTCATCAACATATAAAATAATTATAAGCATATCACCTTTGATTACCTTGAAGTAGAGATTGGAGTCAGCATCATTCTTGGAAAATCCTAATCCCAAGAGATAGCTGTCAATTCTTTCATACCAGACCCTGGGAGCCTGTTTAAGTCCATAAAGAGCTTTCTTGAGCCTGCACACATGTGAGTTAGATTATGTATCACAAAACCTTCAGGCTGTTCCAGATAGACTTCCTCTTCAATGTTTCCATTCAGGAAGGCAGTTTTCACATCCATTTGATGGATCTACCATCCTTTAGCTGCTACAATGGCTAATACTGCTCTCCTTGATTTAATACAATGGCTAATACTGCAAGAGGTTGATGACCTCGACATTCTCACCAAGCCCGTTGAGGCTCGAACGAAATAATGGATTGATCGGCAAGTTGCCCGATTGAAGCAACAAGGGGTCGTCTTGATATATAAGAGGCTCAAAAGTGAGCCAAGTGGATCTGATGGTGGGACAATGGCTACATCAATAGGAGAAACATCAAATTCCCCTCCATCCACTCGTTCAAGGAAGAGAAAAGAGACTGAGGAGCAGCAGTCTAATCCAAAGGTGTATGCTAGAAAGGCCTCAGAAGGTGGACCTTCCAAGAAACATAAGAAATCAGGCAGCATCACCGAGATGCCCATAATTCAAGAAGATCTACTCCATGAGGGAGAAGATATGGATATTGATCAATTGCAATCTCCATCTATCTCATATGTTGTTGCAACCACTATTTCTATCGCCGCCACCCGGCTTATCCCACGGAGTAGTTGCTACCTCTCCGCCTATGGTGGACATCATTGTCCACCTTGTCTCTACCTCTCCCATGGTGCAGTTCATATCAGTTGATTCGTCCTCCACCACCATGTCTCCAATTTCCTCATTATCCATGTCTCTAGCATTTTCTCTTTCAATTGCCACTTTGGCAACTGCAATGCCTGCCCTTACCCTTCCGGAGTCCTTCGTAAAATATATGCAAAATGTACCATCTGATCTCTCGGGGATGTTTTTGAACCCAACGGTGTAGGCTACCATTGCCTAGGTGATAACCAATCTCCCAATTCCTCCTCCTCTTATTGAGCCACCCATAAAGGAGGCCACCATGCAAATTTTTGAGTTGGACCGACAACAACAAATGGAGGCTGAAGAGCTTAGAGGAGGAGGCAAACGACTACCATGAGCACCTCATAAATGAGTATAGAATAATTGACGAAGTCGCCTATGAGTCCTCTGGTGATGATGGCCAGGGTCTGGATACAAATATTATTGAAGAAACATTTGATCCTGAGCTCGATGCAGAGTTGGCCAAGTAGCTCAAGGAAATTGAAGATAAGAAGGTTGAAAACCAACCTATAGTTGAAGAAAGGGTTGCCACCACAAAAATAGAGGGCAATAACTCTCCAATAGAGGAACGTGACTACGACCCTAGGCATGATGAAGAGATGCTCCCTTGTGATGAACAAAAGGAAAAGGAAGAAGATAATCCTGTAGAAGAGGCTGAAATTAATGAGAATCCAGAGATTGAGCAGCTCGAGGAGCATGGGCATGATGAAGAAAAAGAAGAAAAGTATGTTGAAGGGGAAGACACCCCCAAGGAACGCCTGCTCATCAAATTCCCCATCAAACACATGGTGTTCATTCAGGACTCCGATGAAGACAAGGAAGATATGAGGACAGAGCAAGAGGCTTTGAATAATAAAGAGATTGAAATCAGAGAAGATGAAAAGGAAGGTGACCAGGATTCACCTAAGGAAAATTCCTCAATGCTCGATTAGTTGGAAAAGCAACTAGAGAATAAGGCTCTTGCTCCTAAGGACCCAAAAACAAGATTGGAGGCTATATTGGCCCGAGCCCAAATTAGCACTAAGAAGGAGAAGAAACCCAAAATCAGATCAAAGGTAACGATGGAAGCCTCTGGATCCAGAATGGTGTAGGTGGCTACACCAGTGGTGGGAGAACAGGGAATAAGTTACAACATATCCACCATCAACTTGGGAGTGGCCACCAGGGAACAAATCACCTCTAGGAATCCGTCAACACGGTGGTGCATCTAATTCAACAAGATAAAATCTCGAAGGAAGAGCTCAAGGCACAAGTGGTTGATCTAATAGCTTACATCTAGCAGTAGTCATCGATAGAAGAATAGCCTACCACATCCTCAACCTTGCCACAATTGCTATCCAAGGAATAGATAGACAAACTGGAGAGAAGAAAGAACTTGGATAAGACCACAGAGAGTTGGTTCTAGTAGGTTGTGGACACTGGAAACATGGGCATCAATCGTGTTGTTTAGACAACAAACAAGTTCTTGGATGAATGAAAGTCTCTTGAGGGTACAAGGAAAATTTTCAATGACTTCCCAAGGAAGTATGAGTCTGCCTACACAAAAATTGAGGCTATCCTCAAGCTACCAAGCGATATTTGGGAAAAGGAGTTTGCATTTAGGGAGGATGATCACTGGCTGATGGATGTTTGGAAGCGAGATTTTGAGAACCGAAAAGAATTGTTGGAGCAGGTGCTTGAAAAGGTAAATCCAGATATTGATTGGGCCAAGGAGGTTTGGGTGGATTGCAGCCAGTGTTTGAAGCTAATAACAGGGTACGATGTGCTTGTTGTACAAGTTAATCTAGAGAAGATAAAGCCTCATTTCCAAAAGAGGATGGAAGATGGGATGTCGGGTGAGGTAACTAATGATTTCATGAGTTTTATTGCCCGAGCCTTCATCCAGTCTGAGTTGTTCAAGGACCACGCTGCCAAGTATGATGAAGATTGGGAAAATCTCATTGATAATTCCAAAGAATGGAGTTACCAAGTGTTGCGATCTAACATCATAAAGGTTGATAAACTCCAACTGGTGATCATAAAATTCATGGAGTATGCTACTTTGAAGAAGTAGGAGGGAAACCCTATTATTGATGAAGAGTTTCTAATAGAATAGCTACAGAAAAAGAGCAATCAACAAGAAGACAAAATGCTACAGTGTTGCCACTAAAAGACAAAATAGGGAAGAGACGAAATTGTATTTTAAAATGTAATATATTGTGGGGGTAGGTAGAACCCTAGTTTACAGTGAATCTTGGCCACACAAATGTAAATTAATCTTGGCCACATGTTTTTCTTTTGGGACACTATAAATAGGGGGCCTCCTCTCATTTTCAAGAGAGAGTTGAGTTGTTGTAATGACAAGTTGCAGAAATTTTAATAGAAATACATTGACTTTGGTGGATTTCTAAGTTTCTTTGCATGTTTCATGATTCTTCACTCATAGTTAAATGATTTAGTTAGATTTACTTTGTTGTTCCATTTCCTTTCAGTTAGCTTTGGTAGATTTAGTAATTTTTGTTCCATGGTTGTGAAGATTTATGTTGTGTAGATGCCTTCCTAGTCCATACTTTTGGCTATTTGTTGTTGGTAGATGGTTGTGTAAAGTTAGTCTGGACTTAAATTTAAAGTTGCCTTTAAACTTTTATCTTTGTTCATGAATTTACATGGTGAATGAATGGTAAAATATCTACAGTCCTTAGAAGATAGCACAGATTTCGTGACACTGTGAAATTTCAGGTTAAGTGAAACTTTGTTTTAAGGAAGTTGTTTACAGTAGAGACCTCCATGATCACCGTTCATTCATAGTTGCAGGTCCAAGAACTTCTTCTCTTCTCTGCCCTTTTTCATTTTTTAATAAGTAACCTATGCTAAGGTTCATTGCACATTGTAAAGCCAAATCTTAAATCAGAAATGGAGTTCAAGACTGTTGTTTGAACCTATTGCAAACATACAAAAACTTTCCATCTTAAAAACTCCATTTGCAGATCCAACTTCCTTCCAGCCTAACTTTCATAAGTTTTCCCTATGATTACCAACAAAATCACATCAAACATCAACTGAATGAACCCATGCAAGTCATGACGTGACACCTAAGAGACCTTGGGGTAATTTTCTGCAATTTGATTGTGGAAGATTGTCTTTCAAGAGAGGTGATGCACCTATGCATTACCTGTGTTGAGAAAGTGTGCCAAAACACCCATCAACATATTTATCTTTGAGCTTTCACCTTTCTCAAATCCTAATCCTTCTTTGTCTTTAGATCCCTTCTAATTTGCAATCATCTCATCAAGCATTGGAATACTCTTCTTGTTTTTCTCTTCTTAAGTCTTTTCTTTCTCCAAATTTGATCTCAAGGTTACAACTTCTTATTCAAGATTTGAGCATTCTTCATATTTGTCTTTTAGTTTAGCATCCAAGTAGTCTTCAACTCTTTTACTTTCTTTAATCTGTAATTTCAGGCTAGGAATGATCTCATTTGATTGTTTGAGCTCTTTGATCCTACTATTGGGAATAGGATGCAATTTAATTGAAATCCTAAACATATTTCATGTATATCCTAAGTCCTTGGAAAGTGCTCCCCAACACTAGGATTAGAAAGACATTAAATTTGAATGAAATGAACATGTAAATTGACATTTTTAATTATTCCTAAATAATAGGAACATGTGAGGGCATCCAATATGAGTTCCTAAACATTAGGAGCACATGGGGAGCTCACATGGAAGGTGGAACCCACCTTGTTTAAGTTAATTGTTTGTAAGATTAATATCACTTCAATAATGCATGTCTAGGTTCTACAAAATAGGGATTGATAATTACGAGAGTGGAGTGGCACTATCAGTTCAATATCAATTTAGTTCATTTTAGTTTAGTTATGGTTCAATTATCTTCAGTTGCATGTAGTTACTTTGAGTTGCATGCTAGTTGACTTGAGTTGCATGCAGTTATTTTGAGTTGCATGCTAGTTGACATGAGTTGCATGTTAGTTGACTTGAGTTGTATGACTAATAACTTCAGTTGCATGACAGATAATAGGTTGATACTTTCAGTTAAGTGGGGATGATCAAGCATGTACATTGTTTGCATAAATTGATGGAGAGATATGTTTCAGTTAACTCAGATTGACTTGGACCCACCTTGGGCGCCCAAGTTGGCATCTTTCAGTTAACACCTTTTGCATGAGAAGATATTTTCAAGGCTTTGTTAAGTGGGACCCATTCTTCGGTGCCAACTTTGAGGTGAAGCTTCCAAGATATCTTCATGACCAGAGTTCAATTAAGTGTTCAATTTGGGGTGCCAACTTTGAGGAAGACTTTGGTTTGACTTCTGTTTAGGAAGTGGAACTCTACTTGCCAAATCTAGGCATAGGTTTTTGAGAGAAGCTTTATGCTTTGTAATTGTCAACTCTTAGGATTTTACAAAGCTCGTAATTACCTATTTCTTGCAACAAGTTAAAGAGATTTTTATATGAGTTTATTGCAGGTTGTGAAGAAGCATTGTTGAGGAGAAAGGAAGCATATCAATCAAGGATTGATACAGTGTTATTGTAATCTTATTCTAAGGTTAAATAATACAAGCAATATCAGTTCTAGTGAAGTTTTTTCCTGAAAGGGTTTCTCCACGTAAATGCTATGTCACTTCTATATTTTGTCTACATTCTTCTACAATCTTTTGTCTAGTTTTATAAATGATAAAATTGATCTAAAGAGAATATCATTTACAAAGAATTGATCTAAATAGGTTAATCATGCACATATAATTATGACAAAGAATACTTAGTTAGATCTACAATCACATAGGTTTACAAGATTTAAGCTACAATATTACCTTCATTTTTCAACACCTACATGTAGCTTTCTTGAGTTTATCTCTCAATATCTTAATGCATTCATTTGCATTACTAAGATCCCTTTTCAAATCTTTGTTCTCATATTCTGCTTTATTCAAATCATCCTAGGCAGATTTGAGTTCTCCTTCCATGTCAACAATGCAATATTTTTTTAGTAAATCCTACCAAGGAATTTCTTCTGGAGGGGTAGGATATCTCCTAGTAGCCATGTGTTCAACTCTAATATTTTCCTTAGTGATCAAGCCAATTGAAGGAACCAAGATCTGATACCAATTATTGAAGACCTGGAATATTGAGAGCAGGAGGTGAATTGATATTCTCTAAAACCATTTAAACATTTAACATTCATTTGAAATGTCATAGTCAATTTGCAATAAGGAAAGAAACCATGAAAGAAATCATCAAAGCACATAACACATGAACACCATATTTTTACGTGGAAAACCCAAAAAGGGAAAAACCATGTTGAGGATTAGCTCACAATATATTATAACTGGTCATTTAACATATTACAGAATGGCTCGCTACCTTTTGGACTCATTGTTTGAAGAATAAGAGAAATAGAAAAGTGGGGTGGCTCACTACCAAGATTTGAACTCCTAATAATGCATCTACAATATGCAAGAGATACAGTTCCACTGGAGCTCAATATACTAAATCAACACACTTCATATTGCATTGCTTCCACACTCTTATCTGCTTTACATTTGCATCACATTATATTTGAATACTTCACATTACATTACACTATCTTCATACTACATCAAAAATGATCTTACATTTATACCCATTACATCCACAAACACCTACAACATCAATTAGGTCAGCCTAATTAGATGTGGTGTACATAACATAACTTGTCCGCTCAAGATTCAAACAAACACAATTTGTGCCTTAATTCAAAACTTGTAATGCATCAAAATAGGTTGGAAAGGACCTATGATAGCTCCCAAGTCTGATCAATACTTCCTTTAACTTCGAACTACCCCAAACATATTAGGTTGGCACCGCAAGTGAAGTGACACCAAAATACATCAACTGTTCATCCACAAACTAACACTCAGACCTCCAAGACACTCGCCACTTGGATCATGGATGCTACTAACACCTGTAAACACTCCCTCAAATCTACATAACCAAATATTCTTCCACGATGGAATGCAGACAAATCCTAAGATGTACTTTGTATTGGTAACACTATCACTCGAAGACCCAATACACTATCATCATTATCTTCAATACCAAAGGACATAAAGACATGAAACTTTGGATTTAGATTCCTTTGACATACACCAAAATTACCTTCAAACTGCAAACCAAAAATCTTCAAGGCAGAGCAATGCAGACCCAAAAATTGATACTTTATGTACCGAAAATTGAACTCGGGAACTCAGCCGAATATTCAACATAATTTTTTTTTATTAGAGAAAAAATCTTGCATCTACATATTGGATTTTCATCACCTCAATCACATATGCTTCACCAACCGGCTATACATCAATCTTCACATCAAACCACAATGTTGACATCAATGACAACATTGTATATGGTCATGCTTATGTTGCCAACAAACATACCAATGACAATCTCCTCAAACTTCCAACAAGATTTTGGTGTTTTTGGATTAGAATTTATTTTCTTTCTAGCTTGTTCCTTTTGGGAAAGATGTGTATTATATTTAAGTTTGATGAAGGTATTTTATATAAAAATATTCCAAATATTTTTTTAATTATTTTTTTATTAGCCCTAATTGCTATTTTTGAAAATCCCTCATGTGTGGAAAACATAATTTGAGCTAAGATAATCATAAAATAGTTTTTTCATTATGTAAAAAATGATGTCTAGATTGATGACATAATTTAATTTTTTTAGCTTTAAAAAATAAAAGTTATTCAAAAAAAACTAATACTTGACATTTCAAGTTTATGGACCAATATCCTCATAAATTAACTAATAAATAGAAAAATATGTCCAACCATAAAAAAAATACATATTTGAAAATTAGACATCAACATCGATAATGGATTTTAATTTTGTCAAGAAATCTGAAAAAAAAAAAAAAAAGTTGTTATCCATATTACTAAAGTCATTTTTCTCTTGTTGTTTTCATGGAAATTTACTTGCAAGTCCAAGGCTGAGGATTGAATTTTCAAGCATTAAACAAAATGAAAATCACAAGTTTCAAATTTCAAATTTTATGAAACATGTATGCTCCATAACGCGTACTCATTCTAAAAAGGAGCGAGTACTCATTTCATACAAGTATAAATTTAGGTTTGGGATTTTGATTCTAAATGGGTACCCATTTTTTATGAAATGAGTATCCCTCATTTAAAGCGCCCAGAAACCAAAAAGTGCATGGATGGCCATGAAGAGCTTTGAAAGACTATTCCAATGTCGTTGGAATTATGAAAAACGAAGAAACTGGTCAAAAGTTATGAGCTCGGTGACTGAAAACACCACCTCTAACTTCAACGGGTTGTAGAATGCACCAAAAGAAAAAATAGGTGATGATACCCACACCATTGGGAAGTTGGTGAAACCAGATTTTTGACAATATCTCGTTTTCCAAAAAAAGATATTGTACACTCAAGTTATGGCCAAATGAAAAAAAACCCCTTTAGGGCACAAAGAAGGGGCCAAGGGTGGCCAAGGTGGCATCTATATCGTTGACGTCAGCAAAATATTTGTAGAATATTCCCTTTTGCTAAAAAGATCCCATCGCCAGGAAAAATATTATGTCAGCATAATCCCTGTACATGGATAGAATATTTTCTAGAGATTCCCTATAGCCGAAAAAAATTAAACATGCCAGAAAATAGGAATCCAGGCCAAAAAAGTGGGCGATCATTGGGAAGATTTTTATAGGCGCCGAAAAATTTTAATCGGTCGTCAGTATTTTAAAACCACCCTTGTCGATTGTTATTTTGATGGGTGCTTGCAAAGGGAGCCGTTGGCAATGGCTTAAAAGTCATCGGCTAGTCAACGTGTGGTGCATAGCCTGTAGTGGTAGGTATTGCGAGTACCCCCCATTTAAAGTGCTCAACAACCAAAAAATCTCTACCTCTTTTAAAAAATCAATCTTCTTTTTTTTTTAACTTTTTGCAAAAAAATTTAAAACTAGAAATTTAAAAAAAAAACTGACCACTTTTTTAATTCACCCTTTTTTTATGTGTGCACAAGAATCCATACAAGGGTTATATGGGCCCCTCTACAAAAAAATTTACCTTCGAAGATCCCGATGCTAAAATAGGGAAAATTTATAGTCAAAATTCGTCAAATCAACTTCATGAATCCAATGACGACGTCCTTTTCGTTCCAAAATGCATCGAAAATGCAACTACCTTCCAGATCTAGCAAAAAATCAACTGCTTCAAACCCTCACAGATCTGAACTCAAAAGTCCAAATCAGGCCAAACAAAAGCCAAATTTGACATTCTCAATAGCTCTGAATCTAATGGAAGACTCTATTTTGGCTCCAAATGCACCAAAATTTTGCCCACCTCCAAAATTTGCAAAAAAAGTAAAGGGGATTCTAGATCTAAAGCCTATAACCTTTGTTGAAGAAAAAAATCTCATAAATCGAGAATGGGTTCGTTGAATCAAGGCTCTAATACCATGTTAGAATCGTGAAAAACATGAGCCACGTGATCAAAAAATGAACAAAGACACTGTCACCTATTGATTTTGTCAATTATTTAAATGCAATTATAAATCATGAGATTGTTAATTATTATGTTAAATGATTATTTAAATTGAAGTGAAATTGAAATTGGAAGTGGAATTTAAATTTAAATTGAAATTGAAATGCATTTTTATGAAATTTGGGGTTTGTCATTGCTAATGAGAAATCGAGTGCAAGTGAACGCAGGAACAGGTGAACTTGAGTGAAGGCAAGAACATCGATCAAGTAGAGTATTTTTAGCCATTAGACGTTTATGAGGATGATGGAATCTAACACATATACTTAGTTATTATTTAACGCATTTTCGTGATGATTATACTTGCTAAATGCAAATTAAGTTTACTTGATTTCTCAAAAATATGTGAAACAGTATATGTTTGCTTTGAATGACGATTTGATTATTTTGTGAGAAAATTGATCTTATTTAAATAATTAAATTCCTTATGTCAATATTTTGTTATTACTTAAAAATAATGATGCTTTTATTTCAAATTAATAGAATAGATTTTTAATTGTGAAAATTTATTAAAATATAAATTAGTGTTATTAATATTGGAAAGATTTGTTGAAAAATTAAACAAATATCTAAAACTAAGTTATTGAAAACATATTGGAAAAACAAGCATACGTTCAAATTGGAAATTGAATTCAAATCAGCAGTTTACAAATAGAAGAAAATATCTTTCAATCAAAAATTGAATGCAATCAAAAAAATGGAACTTGGAGTTTGAAAATTTAAACTAGAGATCAAAGCTAAGAAGAGAATCTTTCTTTGGGAATAACTCCAACATATTTGCATGAAAAAGATCAGTGAGAGAGGAAATTCGAAAAGGGGGAGAGGATTGAAAATTCTTTTTTTGGAATTGGGGGCAAAACACGAAATGGTTTTTATGTTTATTAGATTCATGATGGTTTTTCCCAGACACAAGAAAGAGATAGTTATGTATTTTTTTTATTATGGAGATTGATTATGTATTATATGTATTCCCCATGAGGCGTGGCCAGAGAAAGTAGAGTTTTTAAAGCTAAAAAAAATATGACAAAGACCCACTCTCCTCCATGCACGGCTGAAAGGAGAGCATAAAGTCTGTTTTGTATATTTTTTTTATTAACCTTCCACATCCCTTTATTACCAACGCATCCAACAAGAGGGAGTCTTAACAATGGATGGCTCTTTTCCTTGAAGCGCACCTATGGAGAAAGAGGTGTGGTAGGAAGAGGAGGTGTGCAAGAATAAACAAATAGAAGTCTCCATTTTGGATTGAAGTTTTCCCCCATTCTCCCCGTGTGGCTAAGGAACAGGGCTCCTCTTTCTCTTCATACGCGGCCTGAGAAGAAGTCTGGAGACTTATGAAAGAATAGACCAAACTCTTCCATGCGTAGGAAAAGATAGGAAGTAAGGTGCGCCGGGAAGACTTTGGGAGCAACAAAATATAGGAAGTAAAGCACGTTAGCCAGCAGGGGGAAAGAACAATAAGAAATGAAGCCTACCTCCCTTCATTTCACGAAAGCCAACAGGTGAAGAGGTGAGGAGAAGGTGTGAACAGAAAGAGAAGGAGGAAGAGGCACCAGGTAGAGGTGCCCATGAAGAAGGAATAGGCAGCCAGTGGGAAATAAGAGAATAGTTAGTAAGGAAGTAGAACAATAGGGAAGAAATAGAAGAACAGAGGATAGATGCAATTGGAGAACAGTCAGAGCAACTATAGGAAATTGATAGAAGAAGCACACAAATAACCATTTCCAGAATTACCAGGTAGAAATTGAAAACCAATTCACAAATTTAATAATGAGTTCAAAATTCTTCTCCAATTCTTGTATTTAGTTTTGAATTGGAAAGAGAATCTCTGTTTTATTTAATTTAGGAAAAGATTCAAAACAGAAAACGTTTATTTCATTTTGATTTAGAAGAACTTTAAAAATCCAAACAAATAGATAGTTTTAATTCTCAAAAGAAGGAAACAAAAAAGATTTTGATAAAATGCTTGTTGAATATTAAAAGTGATTTCAAAATAGAAGTTAAAATCAGTGAAATTTTACAAATAAAACTCAAAATATTCGAAACAGAAGTGAAAACGATTTATTTTAAATTATGGTCTTAAAAAAATAATTATTTATTTTCTGAAAGTATGAAAAACAAAAAATAAATCATTTAAATTAAAAATATGATTTTCTTGAAAACAAAACGAATTAGGATTATTTCAAGTGGAAACAAATTAAATGAGTAAATAGAACGAAAGAACGTGTGCTCATTTATGCATGTTTAAATATGTATTTAATTTACATACTTGAGATACACCTTCTTTTTGGTTATTTAATTTATTCGATTTAAATATTAGTTTAATGTTAATTATGGTTTAAAACGATGAAAATACAACATTTAAATTGTTTTTGCTTGAAACGATATTATCATTAAATTGTTTTTGAAAGATTGTATTTATTTTGGAATAGAACCATGTATGCTTGATAATGGAATGCACATGACCTATGTTGGGAAAGATAATTTATTTATGTTGAATGGAACCTTGCATGCTTGATAAATGAATGTGCATGTCATGTGTTTGGAAAGTTACCTTGTGGGACGGGTGTCAAATATGGGTTATTAGAGAGTGTAGTTTTGCTTTTCCAAAACTGCTTTTATTTGTCGTGCATGAAATTTTACTTGGCCAAGTAACTTAAGGACCATTGAAATAGATGGAATGAATGAACTCTCTACCATATCCTAGTATCGAACTTGCTTGTTTCTTAAATGAATTAGAAAAATGAAAATGCTTGTGGTTTTACTAGTTATACTAGACACGCACTAGATTCCATCATGCTTGTCGACTTATTTTTGCTAAGCGATTCGTGCAAGGTCGGGTATTCTTTGAATGACTAAGGAATTTCGGGGAAGCATAAGCTTCGAGGTTGGGTGGAAAAATCGCCTGATTCTTGTTCTCGATAAACTGGATTGAAGATCAAATAATGTTTTCTTCATTTATGTATTATTGTATTCTTTAAATTAAGTAATGTAGAGCTTAAGGCGACAGAATGCTTAAGTCTCGAATTGTAAACTTATATTACAACTCCTTTTGTATTATTATTATCAATGTCATGTAAGATGACACGTGTATGAATTCAAACTGGAAATATTATTGAATCTATTTATTGACTTTAAGTCGTTGTTTTGGAATCGATTGGATTTTATGGTGTCTATCGAATGAAGTGTCGACTTTCTTTTGAATATAAATGAATTTATTTAAAGTATTGTTGATGTTTTGAAATTAAGAGTTTCACTCTTTACAGACACCTTCTACACAAGAGATCTACAAAAAATATATGCAATATTCCTCAACAAGAAAAAACTACAGAAAAACCTCAAGAAACTTGAAGGAAAACAAGAGCCCTCAAAGGTTGAGAGTTTGAGAGTACAAAAGAGTAAATCTCAAAGTGATAATACAATGAGGGTTGAGTGCTATATAGGAGCAACACTAAATGGTAAAGGGATCAGATCATGACAAGCGACAACATCACATGCAATGAGAGAGAATGATCTAATAATAAGTCACTTCAATTAACATAGAAAGAACTCAGTTAACTAAATAAAGAACTCCTAAGCTTAGCTTAAGTGCATGAGAATAAATTAGACTAATAATCAATTAAATTAATTATAACTAATGCATGATTACTCTAACATTAGCTTCACTTACATTGCCCAATCTACAATTAGACCAGGTAAACCGTTCATTAGAATTACTAGTAAATTTTTCATGGATAGGATCAACCACTCCAAGAGAATTTTTGCAATATAGCCAATTTTTAAACTCCTCATTATTGATTTTAAAGGGGAAAATAAGAAATCCAATTAGTTTCATGTTTTCCCCTTTAAACTCAATAATGAGGAGCTTAACAATTGGCTATATTATAGAAACTCTCTTGGAGTGGTTGATCATATCCATGAAAAATTTACTAGTCATGCTAATAATTGGTTTACTTGGTTTAATTGAAAATTGGGCAATGATAGAAAACTTAGTAGACTAGACAAACTATATGTATTGTATAATCTACAATTGGTTCATATGGTTTATGGTGATTTCATTCGGGTGGATTATTCTAGTACTCTCGAATCACTTTCTTATTTTTTGCACTATTATTGTTAATCAAATAAGGACAATGGCTTCTCAACTTCCTTATAAACTTTGTGTTTCCCATATAAATAATTGTGATTGTATGGCCTCCTTAGTGGTTATTTGGAATTCATTTCCAAATCCTAAAGAAGAGGAATCATTGATTGAATGGTTGTGTTGTAATTTCTCAATGTACTTCTTTTCATTGTGTTCTACCATATGAAAATCACCACCAATCATCCAATCGACATTGGGAAGAGAATTATCCATCCACTCCCAAAGGTTAGATCATTTTTTCAAATATTTTGAAGTGTAAATAGAACAAAAACCAATAGGTTGTTCGTTGATAATTGAAAGGGCCAAAACACAATTGTGTGAAGGTTCCTCTTCTTTATAAATGAAAAACTTAGAAATCCAAGGTTCAATACCAATAACATCTCCACCTTTTCCGTCTCTTTTTGATGTATATAGAAAGAAAGATTCTCTCCATACATTTAATAAGGTTGCTTCTAGTTTGCAATTGCCAATTTTGACTTCTTGTAAAAAATAATATAAGGTTTCCATTTCAAAACTCTATTTGACCTTGCATTTGCGATGAGGGAGTGTGATATGCCTCACATTCTAGGAAGGAAAATTCCAATTCATGATGCAAAGGGTGAATCAATACCATATTCTTATAGAAATGCACTAAAATTGTTGACAAGATTAATTGGTTGGTTGTTAATCAATCCGTCTGAAGGTGATCTAGATCTTTGATGAGACAAGGCTGGAGGAGGAATATAAAAAAATTCATGATGGGGAGGATGGTTAAGAGTGTGTGAAGAATAATATTCTCTAGGGGTTGATTGAATGAATGTAGAGAAGAACCAAATGGTGCTTTCCTTCTTTCAAGTATCAATTGCTAGTCATTTGTCATAACATCCTTATAAGTTGGGGACTATGATGGTGTTGCATCAAATTCAAAATCACATGTAGGATGGGGTGTATTTGTAGCTTGGGTGAGGGAGAAAATTTAGGAGAGTGGGAGATATTGCAAGGATGAATAGGATGAGGGGAAGAATGAATAGCTTAGTTAAATGTAGTCATTTTTTTCAAATCTAGATTTATAAAAGGATAATCTTGAATCAAATGACCTTGTTTTAAAAAAAAACATGCATTAGGTTTGTTCAAATAAACTATATGTTGATCTATTTCAAACCCTAGCCCTATCGATTTGATACTCTCTAGTAGTGGTTTGTTTAAATACATCTCAACACACTTTAGGGTGAACCCCAAGGCTGACAAATTTTTTAGTACTTTATTTGCACCAAATGACCCTATCTAGTTGTGCTACATTATTTTTCAAGTATGAACTAAATTCAAGGTTTAGATAAGGATACTCTATCCATATTGGATATTGAGAATGGGATGGGCCTTCAAGATGTAAAGCAAATTGTCAAGCTTGCAGGTAGCAAACTTTCCTAGAAATCACCCAAGTTCTAAATTGTAGTATAGATTGAGCATGGTCAATGTCACTAAACATACAAGAAACATAACCCTTTCCAAGACATCTAAGGCTCTCAATATCCCAACATCGAGTTTCCCAATTAATATAAGCCAATTTTTTAAAAATCAGCTTCAAATGAGATTCCTCTAAGAAAAAAAGGGATAATTATTTGAGCTTGAAATTCAAAAATAACATCCATCACGTCATCAATAAGTAATAATTCCAAGGTTTTACCTAGTTCCTTACTAGTTGTTTCTTCTATCATTGTGTTGTATTTTCTATCTTCAAAGGCAGTCTCTTCTTTGTCATTCTTTTCTTCATTTGGTGCCACTAAATCCCTATTCTCTTCGTCTAAAATTATTCTCTCCATTTCCACTGGCTCCTTTCCATTATTTATATCTTTAATCTTCTATAACTTGGTTGTTAATTTTAGCCTCATCATAGAGATATTCAACAATTAGAATTTTTGAAAATCCCAAAATGTGCAGTTATCATTCAAACCTCATTTTAATTAAATTTGTGTTACTACTTTAATTACATATATGGTTTAACTTGGCTTTAAATGTACTCTCTTAAAGTACTTATTTTCATTGATGCATATCTTAACTTGGCTTTAAATCCTATGTTAATGAGAATTTTATAGTGCCCATTGGAATATTATGATAGAATAATAACACTATAATATTATGATGGAATATTTTGAAATGGCCTTCCTGCTCTCTGCATGAAACCTTTTTCCCTCTATTTCTTCCTCATCGTGGATGCATGGTCACATCTCATCAATAGGACTACCTATTCACAATTTTGCTCCTATTCCTAGTAATAATGCTACTGCAATGCCCACATTCAGATTTCTAGCAACAAGATTGGATTTAAAATCAACAATGCTTATTTTCTTGCTACCAAAATATTTTCCCTAGTCAACTTGAGTTCGTCATTTTTGGCAACATGTCTACTTATCATGTCTGCATTGCCTACTATGGGGATCGCATCTTTTTATTATCATGAGGTTCCTATTTCTAAGTTTATTACTTTAGGGTTGAGTCACTAACCCTATGTGACTATTGTTGGTACTGTGATAGTTTCCCACCTCCTTCAGATAAACTATGGCCCATCCCCTATGCATAATCTTCCCCAAAGGTTTTTTGTGGACAAGATGTACTTGAAAATAAAGAGTTTTACTTTTGTAGGGTCTTGATGTGCAAATTTAATATTTTTTTGTCTTCCCTTTCTGATTTACACAAGTAAGTCTTAGATTCATGGAAGCTTCTTAGTGAGGGAAAGATCAACATCTTCCTCATGTCAAGGGTTTCTTCATTACATCTTTTTATTCTTCAAAGAATAAGGATCTAGTGTGTGATGGCAACTTATGGATGTGGAGAGAACACTCTCTCTTGGTTCAGCCTTGGAATATCTCCTCCAACCCTCTTTCTGAACCTCTCAATGTTAAACCTATGTGGGTTTGATTTTTGAATCTTCCTCTCTACTTCTAGAAAGATTCCTACTAAGGCAATTGGCAATGCTATTAGTCATTTCTTAAAGGCTAACTCTACTACTTCCTACATGATTCAGTCCACATTTTTTCATATTCTAATGAAATTAGTATCACCAAGCCTTTTCATAAGGATATTGTTTTGATTGTGGGGGATAGGTTTTGGACTCAACTGGTTGAATATGAGCGTATATCCTTCAAATAAAGATGATTTTACATCAGCCACTCAAATTCAAATCGTCCACTCTCATTGAAGGGTGTAGTGACATGCTAGTTAAATTCATGTGAAGATCACCTAACTACTCAATGTTGGAAATCAAGTTATAACTTGTAGCAACATGAACTTAATATGTGGTTGAAAATCTGAAATAATATTTACAAGATTACCGTAAAATGGTTAAGTGATTGACAATTGCAACAATTAAAGAAAAATTTGTAATACCACAAGTCATTGACACAAGTGACACAAGATATATGTAGATAAACCTTGTGAGAAAAAACTCCACACTCAAAGAGATCCAATGTTTGTATTAATCTTCAAGGAATTACATCAATACAACAATCCTCTCTATAATCTGGTAGCACTTCGTCATCCTAACAACCTACAAAGAACTCATACTAAACCACCATCCAAGGGCTCCAATATATAGAATTTTGTGGGAGAGAATACCATAAATGGTATCCAAAATAACAGGCAAAACCACCTAGAAAAACCCATTGCCCCCTTAGTGAACAACCAATAAACATGGAATAAAATATTAAATCATCGCATGGCCTTCACATGGTTGTCTAACCCACATCCAATAAGGAATATTCAAACCCGAGTGCTCCATAACTCTCTAATGGATCCAACGGCTACATGCAAGCTCATGCATCACCATGCACACTTGGGCGCCCAACTGTAAGAAAATTTATAGTGCGAAAAATAGAGAAAAACAATAAGCACAATAAAATTAACACAGTATTTACATGGAAAACTTGGTAAATTGTATGAGGAAAAAACCATGGGCAAATATCTTTCGTATTCAATAAATTCACAATTACAACAATCTTCTGAAAAAGTTTGAGAAAACATGACTTCAATAGAGTATAAGAAACTCTAGTTGTAGAGTTTCGGTTGAACACAACTATCCAAAAATAGTAAGTATGACTCGTACAACTACATGTCGAACATTTGGCAAAATGGCCAAAAATAGAGTAAAAAATGGTCAAAAAAAATTTGGCTTCGTTGGAAACGCCTTCATCACTATTGGAATAACAATAAAATTGACTTCATATTCCAAGAGCATGCAAATAGCATGCAAGGACATACACACTCAAGTGGTCCCAACCCAAAAATTTGGACGTCCAAGAGGAATATTCTCCCAGGATGCTTAGTAACCACCACCGTAATGGGTCCATCTCTTCGAATGCAATTACAATTTGTCATAGGAAAATAATTGATAAATATTTTATCCCTCATGTCCTCTAGAACACTTTCCAAAGAATGTGGAGACACATAAATAAACTTAGGATAGCAATTTTAATGTCACCTATCCTAACATTCTCCCACTTGACATAATTCATTGCAATTACATCCAAGAGATACAAATAAAACATATAATCAAGTACAATGATCAAGGCCCAAGGCCTTCCTACACCAAGAGAACTTATTTGTGGTCACTGGCTTCGTGAGATAATTTGCATAAAATGATGCTAAACATCAACATGCTTAGTACAAGTATGATATATTGGATTTTTAGCTAAACATATGGCACTTTGACTATAACATCCAATCCTCACAGTCCTGCAATCAAAACCAATGATATTGCCAAGTCTTTGTAACCAAATTGACTCCTTAGAAGCATGTGTAGCTACCATATACTCTAATTTTTTGGTGGATAATGCAACTATAGGTTTCCTCTTACTCATCCAACTCACTGCAACTCCAAAACAAAAACATAACCACTAGTGGACCTTCGACTATCCAAGTCGTCTACCCAATCTGCACCAACAAACCCTGTATTTCCAATGACTTATATACATCATCAGTACCATGATGAACCAAATAGTAATTTGAAGGACCACATAAATATCTAAACACCCTCTTAACAAAATTCCAAAGCTCTCTACCAAGGTTAGACATAAACCTACTCAAAACTCCCACTACTTGGGCTATATCTGGTCTAGTGCAAACCATTGCATACATTAAACTATTGACGAAACTAGCATAAGGAAAATTATACATCTCTTCAATATCATCATCATAATTAGGACACATGTCCAAACTCAACTTAGTACCAACCAAAAATGGAATATTTATTGGTTTACAGTCATGCATATTAAACCTCTACCAAATAGTATCAACATACTTACTCTGACTTAACCAAATCTTTTTGTGAACCTGATCTCTACTGATCTACAACCCAAGAATATATTTTTCAGCCCCCAAATCCTTCATATCAAATGTGCTAGAAATCTAAGTCTTATGCTCCTTAATCATCACCTTGTTGTTACCCATAAACAACATGTCATCAACATACAAGACAATGATTAGAATCTGATCATCAATAACCTTAATATAAACACAATGATCATCTTCACTTCTAACAAAACCCAAATTCAATGCAAAGGCTTCAAACTTTTGGTACCACATACTAAGTGACTATTTAAAACCATATAAAGATCTATTTAACCTACAAACCAAGTGTTCTTTTCCTTTCACAACAAAACCATCAGACTGTCACATATAAATCTTTTCCTCAAGATCCCTATGCAAGAAATTAGTTTTAACATTCATTTGCTCTATTTCAAAATCATAAGCAACAACAATATAATAGAAATCTAATAGAAGTTAACTTAGCAACAAGAGAGAAAATTTCATCGAAACCAACTCCCTCTCTCTGGGAGTAGCCCTTTTCCACCAATCTGGCCTTGTATCGCTCTAACCGACCATCAGCTCCAAATTTCTTTTAAAATACCCACTTGCAGCCAACGGGCTTCCTTCCTTTGGGAAAACTCACAAGATCTCAGGTATCACAACTATCTAGAGTCATCATCTCCTCCTGAATGGCCTACATCGAAGACTCACTTTCTTCTGAAGAAAGAACCTCCCTGTAGGATCTAGGTTCATCATCAATACTCAACAAAGAAAATACATAACATAAATTGGATAGGTTATACATGTCAAGTGGATTACATTGCCTTGTGGACCTTCTTGAGGTAGGAGTATGTTGAACACCCAAAATATTGAGAGGGGATTGAATTGATATTCTCTTAAACCAATCAATATTTAAATATCCAATTACCAAAATCATATTCAACTGCAATAAAGATAGAAATCATGAAACATCCACAACATCACATAACACATGAACACCAGGAATTTTACGTGGAAAACCCAAAATGGGAAAAACCACGGTGAGGCTTGGCTCATAATATATTATAACTAGTTATAGTATATTACAGAAGTGCTCACTGCAGGTGGACTCACTATCGAAGTGAAAAAATATAGAAGAGAGATGGTGGATCATAGCTTATTTTTGACATTTTACAATCTGCATCTTACATATGCATGAATACAGTCCCAATGAAGCTCAATAAACAATATTTATCTGATTCTAATTCAACACATTTCTTCGCTCTTCATTCACAAAATTTTGATCTTCAACTTAACATTCACAACTTAGCTTCTCAATGCTCTGATCAAATTGCATCACACATAATACTTGTCACATGCATTACATCAAAACATTGAAAATAATCCAACATATATATCCACATCAAGTATAACATCAATTAGGTCAACCTAATTAGATGTAACAATCAAAATGTAACTTGTCAGCTTAAAACATTTCATCCACACAACACGCCATAATTTAAAACACAAAATATCTTAAGATAGGTCGGCATGGACCTGTAATAGATCCCACATAAGATAGCAACACTTATTCATCCTTCGCATACCTTCAAACATATTAGGTCGGCTTCACATAAGACCTAAATTCAAGAACCTTCAATTGCATATCCACATCCCAACATGTGGTCCTCAAAACTCGATGCCATCTAGAATTGATGCTCAAATGGAATCTAGAAACCTATCCTCAAAACCACAAGGCCAAAAACTCATATGTGGAGAAGTGTGGATTCTCCCACACAAACACACTGTAAAGAAAAATGACTTTAATATGCCAAGCCAAACTCTATTATTCATATCTCTCAATCCATTTGTCCAAACATGATGAAATCTTGGAATTAGATACATCTAACATCCATCAAAATAATGTTATAAGTACAGGGCAAAATATTCATTTACAGAGTGGTGCAGACCCAAAAACTAATGCATTGTAACACTAAACTTGCATAATTGACACTTAGTCAAACTTCTATGCAATTGATCTTTCCAGACCAAATCAACTTGCACAAATGTCTTGCTTAACATCTCAAAAACCTTTTAGGATTAATCAAAATGATCTACAACAATGATGACATCAATGACAACACTATATCATGTTGTTATGTACCTTCCATGCTCATGTTTCTAATCAACATCATCAATGACAAACTTCCAACAATCTCTCCCTTTGTCATTGATGGAAACATGCCAAAAACTCCAAAATACTATCCCCATTTGACATCAAGGGCAAAGGGTGCCCATACAAACTATTCGGAATCTTACCATAACTCCCCCTAAATAATGTAGTCAAATATACAATTGGAAAATAATGGATTGAATCCCTCTAAGTCATGTACTGGTGCAAAAGCCAAAAAGGTACTGAAATTTTTCTTTATATTGTCCACATATTTACAAATAATATGAACATAAATGCATAAAAAAGAATGAGTCAACCAGAGGTGGTTGACGCATGCAACTTCTTTAAATGATCTTCCCAAGATTGCCTTCCATCTTCCCATTCATGCTTAGCCTCCACAAGCAACATGTTTTGTATTTCAAATTCTAATAAAAGTTATTCTCCTTCTTTTGGATTAGCAAGTACTAGATTCATCTTCTTTGCTTTATCAGAATTGAGAAGAGCTTTTGAAACAAGTATGAATTTGGGATTGACTAGATCCCTTACCTCTCCAAATTGTGAGATGATATGTTCTTTTTGTGCTTGCAGTTGGAAGAACTTCTTGTAGATATTTAATTGTGTTCCTTGTTATTTTGATGAGGTCAGCAGTCGGGTCATATGCATTAGAGGCAACATTGATTTGGGACTCAATAGATTGCATCTTCTTTATCCTCTATGTGGCTCTGAGCCACTTCATGTCGTACTGATACAAATCCTTTGCCTCATCTACACATCCTTATGCATCCCTTAACAACTCTAAAATTTTCTTGTGTGCAATGGCACATCTCTCAGTTATTCCTAGCATTTTCTTATCATTCATTATTTTCTTCACTTCTTTCTCAACTTCTTCCTTCAATCTGGATGCATAAGTCTTAAATAAATCAATCAATAGTTCAAATTTTTCCATACCAAATAGTGTGGTCTCAACATTTACTCCTTCAACCACTAGAAGCAATCCTATCTTTTGTACAATCTCCTCTGATTTATCATTTCTTTCCTTCTGAATTTTCTCAAGGTCATATTTGTCTTTACCCATAAAGGTAGTAACCCTTTGTTTGGTCCTCAGCTCCTTGCTAAATACAGCAACCAATGTGGCTCTTTCATCCTCGGATAATGGAGAACTCACTTTCTCCAAAGCCTCTTCTTTTAATCTTTCATGCTCTTTTACAACTTCTCTCTTCAACAAAATGTTCCACAAATCTTTAGGTACATGCTTCTTTATGTTTTGCATGTCCGCCTCAAGGAAAAAATTGTACCATGTTGTTATGTACCTTCCATGCTCATGTTTTCAATCGGCATCATCAATGACAAACTTCCAGCAATCTCCCCAAAATTCCAACAGAGTAAGGGGCTCTTGTTGTTCTTCTTCTTCTACATGCTCATCCTACACATCATCTGAACTCTCTAAACCCTCTTCTTCTTCTCCATCCTCTAAACCATTTGATTGTTCTTCCACATGTGCATCTTCCTTCTTCTCAATATTTATCTTCAAGTGTACAATTTGTGTCTTATCTTTCTCCTTTGGTTTTTCTTCACCCAAGTAAGCTCTAAACTCCCTAAAAAATCACATCTCTAGAGAAAACCATTTTACGAGTTAGTGGATTCCAAAGCTTATAACCTTTTACATTCTCACCGTAACCAACAAAGATGCATTTCTATGCTTTTGGATCCAACTTAAAATGCTTCTCTTGAGGCACATGAACAAAAGCATCACAACCAAAAACCCTTAACCATGAAACAAAAGGATTTCTACCTATCCATACTTCATAAGGAGTTTTATCAACAAGAGTTGAACAAGGAGATCTATTAACCAAATAACATGAATTACTTATAGATTTTGGCCAAAATCATCTATCTAGCTTAGCACCACTCAACATGCTCCTAGCTCTTTCTATTAAGGTTCGATTCATTCTTTTTGCTACCCCATGTTGTTGAGGTGCATAAGGAGTAGTCTTTTACTGAACAATATCTACATGATTACAGAGCTCTTCAAATTTCATAGAACAATATTCACCCCCATTGTTAGATATCAACACCCTTATCTTATAATCCATTTGCTTCTCAACAAAGGCTTTAAATTCCTTAAACTTAGTGAAAACTTTAGATTTTTCATGCATAAAATAAATCTAGGTGTATCTTGACACATCATTAATGAAAGTAATGAAATAGCTATATTTTCCAAAAGAGTCAACATCCACTAGTCCAAACACATTTGAATGAATGATCTCTAATAATCCCTTAGATTTATTAGTCCCATTAGGAAATGATGATCTATTTTGTTTATCAGGGCACAATTCTCACAAAAATCATTTTTACCAACAAAATCATCAGAAAGACCGTCAACCAACTTTTTATTCAAAATAGTTTTAAGACCTTTTTCACTTATGTGACCCAATCTATGGTAGCACAACATACATGCATTATTAGTGCTAGTTACATAGGCAGAATTACAAAAATTGGAGGCATTAAGCCTAAACAAAGTCCCTATCTAAGATCCTTTAGAAATCACCAAAATCCCTCTTACGAACTTGCAACTAGACTTGTTGAATATCACATGCATTCCAGAAGCATTCAACTTGGATACTGAAAGTAAATTTCTCACAAGTCCTAGAATATGTAAAACATGATCAAGATTTTTAACCCTTCCATCACTGAAACACAACTTTACCTTTCCCTTACCAACAATCTTCTTCGTGTTGTTATTACCAAGGAAAACTTCTCCCCCATCATAAGTTGAATATGAATTAAACCACTCCTTATGAGGATTCATATGGTAGGAGCAATCTGAATCAATAAGCCAAGAATCATCACTAATAGTGTTAGCAGAAATAAATAAAGCATTAGAATCACCATCTTCTGAGTACTTTTTTGTGGAAGCATCCGCTCTTTTTCTTGTTTCTACACTCCTTCACATGTCCTCTCTTACCACAATTCTAACACTTTACTCTGCTCTTCCAGGAGCTTTTAGAACATCCTTTATACTTGTCTCTCTTATTTTCCCCTTTAGGCCCTCCTTTTTCTTTGGACCTTCCTTGCACATGCAAGGCATCTTGGTAACCCGCATTCATGGACTTTCTCCTCATCTCTTTTGAAATATGTATTGCAATGAGACTATCCATCTTTCGTTTTGTACTACTACCACTTATGGTAACAATTATATTTTCCCAAGATTCGGGTAAAGAACAAAGAATCAAAATACATTTATCTTCCTCTTCTATCTTAACATCTACTGATCCAAGATGACTTATAATCATATTAAAAGCATTCAAATGTTCTGCAATAGAATCACCATCCTTTATTCTCAAAGAATACAAATGTCTTTTGAGATACAAATTATTAGTAAGACTTTTAGTTTGGTAAATATCACCTATCCTCTTCCACAAATTGTGTGCAGTATATTCTTCTGAAACATTCAAGAGGATGAAATCTGCAAGACACAACCAAATGGTTCCCCATGCCTTCTTGTCCATTTTATTCCAATCTTCATCAGACGTTGATTTTGGTTTCTTTTCATTAGAAACTACTAACCACTGATCTCTCTCTTTAAGGAGATCCTTCATCTTCAACTTCCATATATCGTAGCTAGTTCCATTGAATTTCTCAATATCCAAATGAGAGGTAGAATCCATGGTTTACAATCTTCTTCACAAATCTGCAAAACCCACAATGCACAAGCTCCCATTGCAACCAAAAAACCTTCAACACTCAAAAGAAAGGCATCCCTCTCTTAACAGAACCATTAGCTTTGGTACCAAATGTTGGAAATCAAGGTATAACTTGCAAAAATATGTGGTTGTGAATCTACAATACCACAAGTCATCAACACAAGTGACACAAGATATACATGGAGAAACCCTTGCGATAAAAATCTCCACACCAAAAGAGATCCAATGTTTGTATTAATCTTCAAGGAATTACATCAATACAAAAATCCTCTCTACAATCTAGCAGTACTTCACTGTCCTAAAAACCTACAAAGAACTCATACTAACCACCATCAAAAGGCTCCAATATATAGAATTTTGTGGGAGAGAATACCACAAATGGTATCCCAAAACAATAAGAAAAACCACTTAGAAAAACCCATGCCTCCCTTAGTGGACAGCCAATAAACATGGAATAAAATAGTAAATAATTGCATGGCTTTCACATGGGCGCCTAACCCACAGCCAATAAGGAATAGTCAAACCCGAGTGCTCCATAACTCTCTGATGGCTCTAATGGCTACATGAAAGCTCATGCACCACCATGCACACCTGGGTGCCCAACCATGGAAGAGCATGCAAAACATGCAAATAACATGCAAGGAATTGCACACTCAAGTGGTCCCAACCCAAAAATTTAGACACCCAAGAGGAATATTCTCTCAGGATGCTTAGTAACTGCCATGGTTCTTCTCATATAATGATTCTTCCTAAAATGTTGAATCTTCTCTTCCACCTTTGATTTGTCATGCAACTAGTGCAACTGTAGCAAGCCCCCACTCATGATGATCCTTTGACTCATATTAGCAAGTCTCGCCCACCTTTTGCTCTATCTGCGCAATCCACTATTCTATCAGCTTTGGATCACTTTCAGCCTTCCCCTATAGGGGTTGCTCAATATTCCTTTGTTATTGTTGCACCTAAGGATGTGCACTTTGTGTGAGAATCCCCTTCATTTTCCTAGACCCGATGATTTGGATGATATTATTTGCTATATAGTTGTACAAAGATAGAAGAAAGGTCTTCCCAAATATTTTTTCCATGAATTTTGGTTATAGGTGTGTTAGTTTTTGCATAGTAGCTTGGTTTCCATTAGGTCTTACTCCCTTGTAAGAGGCCATTGTATTTGTCTCCACCTGTAAACTTGCTTTGTAATAGGGATGGGACCCTTGTTTCCCATTTTATCTAATCAAAAACATTGTAATAAGTATGTTAATCTTATTTCTCCAAAACCTCTTAGTATTGATGACTTTATTCTAGATTAGAAAGTAGCCTTAGAAGTTGAGAAGGAAAACACAGTGAATTTTGAAATGTTGATTTTTAGACTTACCACTAAAAGGAAGAGAAGGCTCAAAAATTATTTCCATGGTCATTTAATAGGTAATGGTACAAATCTTCAAAAAGAGAAAAAGGGAAGATTCTACTTGAATGGTGGAATCACTAAAATAATGTCCAAGAGCTAATCAAGAGATAAATATTAGCAAAGGAAACTACAAATTTGAAAGAAGCAAGCAAGCCCATGGTCATTTACTAACATGGTGGAGGTAAACACAATGTAGTGGGGATTTATTTTGAAAATAGTTGAGGTATTGAGTCAATTATACAATTTATGTGTTAACTTGCATAAACAACTAGAGAAAGTGACTGCATTTTAGAAGAATCAAGAACCACTCCAATTGAGGAAAAAATAAATTTATTAAAAAATAATGGAACACAACATAATTTGGTTCTAGAATTTGAAATAAATATGGTAAAATAATTCGTAAATAATTATAGGTTTGATCTCTCCTTGATGGAAGGACACAATAAAAAGATGTTTAATTCACTCATAGGGTACATCATAGATGCTACTAGGATTTTTCCTTGTTCTCAATCAACACATTTTAAGGTGCCTATAACAAGTGGATGTTACATGTTGAATTTGAGGTATTTGATTGCACTAATGTGAGAATAGAATAGAATATTTTTAACGTACACAAGGCCAAAGATAGCCTATGGGATAGTAGACCCCACTATTTTTGCATTGTGAAGTGTTGAACTTATATAATGTAGTTCGATAATGAGCTATCCAATTCTCTCTGCACAACCTTCATTGAATAAATATTGAAAAGAAGTCACTTTTAAATTAATTCTATAGTTGACCCTAATGTCATTGTACACTTTGCAATCTAAAATAAAGTGTTTTTCAATTTCCAGAACCCCCTTTGTGCACAATATACAAACCCTCTCTTCCCAAACTATTTTGGCATTTTCCAACGCCAAATTTCTCACCAAATATTATGTGAGTTACTTCTCAACTGGGAAATGAGAATCTTTGACCTCCACTAGATATTGGCATCAATATAGGTCTTTTGTTGATGGTCCATGTTGCGGTTAAATTCAAGGTAATACTTCTTTCTCCCAACCGCCTTTGCCCCCATAACCTTGTTGAATTCATCAACAACAAAAGCCTTAATTCCTTTACTATTATTAGGACAAGCATTCAAGTGAATGTGTCATTTCATCATCCACCTGCAATTTTGCCTCATCCAGGACTTCTTTCGTTCACCCAAGACATCTTTAAATATAAAATTGGTTCATTGGTTTGTTTCCATCTACTCAACTTTTTTCAAATATCTTAAAGACGCAACATAGCGATGGATTCAATGGGAATTGCACCTATTTTAGCTAGAAGAATCTCATAGGGAACCGATGCTTTTAGTTTAAATTCTCTTGTGATCAAGTGCTTTTGAATTCTCTCTATTTGTGACCATTTGGCATCGAAAGTACTACTAGCCCAAATTTCAAACCCATAAAGCACCTCCAAAATTACTAATAACCCAACTAGAATTTGATTAGTTATCCAATTCCATAGTTTTTCCTCTCTACATATATCTTGAAGAGAAAAAATTGCTCTCCATCCACCCAAAGTTATTTTCCTTCTACAATTTTCCCACCTGAGCTTGTTGTTGAAGCCAATCCCCAAGTATTTATAATTTGTTACTTCCTCTAGGATACTACCTTCAAAATTAAAAAAAAGTAATTATTTTTCTTTTTATTGGAGACGATCATGATCTTGGTCTTGCTAATATTAACTTGCATACCAACACCTTTGTAAAAGTGCTCAAGAGCAGTCAAATGCGCTTACAGCCCTTAAGCAAATTTAGCAATCAAAATAAGATTGTAAGTGTACAAGAGAAACTTGACAACATACTCTCCTAAGGGAGCACCATCCCCACCCTTCATATACAATCACTCCTCAATTTTTTTGATATAAAGGACAAAGAGAGCAGGAGATAAAGGGAATCCTTGCTTAACCCCAACATCACTCCTTAAAATCAATGAAGTACTTGCATGAGTTCTTATTTTTACCCGAACCTCCTCATAAAACATATGAACAACTACTTTTAATTGCTCTAAGATACCAAGATCCTTCATTCTACACAACTTGTGCCTAGGAACCGTGTCAAAAGCCCTCATGAAATTAAAAACAAAAACAAAAACCTTCTTTCTCATCCTAAATTTTTTCAATGATATGCTTCAAAGTGATATCATGATCGATTATGAAGTGTTTTGGTCTAAAACCCACTTGCCCTTTTTCTCTCTTTTTTTCTTTTGCCCACTTTTTGATTATGTGTTCCACCATCCTGTCAAACATATTTGCAAACAAATGATTTATCATGATGGTCTAATAATTAGAGGTTGTTAACATCCCCACTCTTAAAGAGGGGGATGGCTACACTAGTGATCCAATCTTTTGGGTACCCACTTGTGATGATATTGTTGAATATTTTAATAGTGGATGGAGCGAGGATTTTCATCCCCCACTTTAGATATTCACCTTGAAGTTCAACTATGTCCCTAGTATTTCCAGCACCCAACTTCTTGATTCCTTCTTTAACCTCTTGCAAAGTGAATTTTATTTGCTATTCTTACCATTGGAGGCACTTCAGCCCCTGAATCTTGCTCATACAAATAATTTGCACACTTAAACCATTGTGTGGTTGTATTCTATTATTTGTTTTTTTTCTTTTCTTGTGTGAAGTTCCCTCCAAAAAAATTAGGCTATTCTTCCCTAGCTATATTATCTCTTCTCTCCTCTTATTCATGAACACCATTTTTTAATCTTTTACCATCTACTTGTTTAACCTTGTGTTCTCTTCTTTACTTAGCTACTAGCTAGCTTTCCTTATAGCTTTACACTCCTCATCAAACCACACACATTTGTTGGGAACTATTTTTTTTCTTCTCCTTATTCTTTGTCCTTTTGAAACCCTCAATCACTTCTTGAATTATGCTTGTTAACTCGTGACTTTTCAAAATTTGCAATTGTTTTCTTTCATTTTGCATTAGATGCCTTAAGTTTCCTTAATTTTATTATAATTTTCTTGGGTTAAGAGAATATTTCCCTTTGTAGGAGGTTGATGAATGGGTTATTCATGTATCATAAGTTGGTAATTTTTGGCCAAGATAGCAAAAGCTAAACTAGATTATGATCATATTTTAAATCGACCAATACTCCTTCAATCACAACCTTTGTTATTTTGTCAACCAAGATTTACGAACAAATAACATATTAACAATGTTTGCCCCATTATATGTCTTGCATGTAAAATTCTCGAAGCTCTTCCATTTTTTGACACCATAGCAAATGATCAATCAAAAATGCCACATAAGGCAAGTAACTCTTCACCAAAAAGGTTGGCATCCCTATTGTTCTCTAAACATTTTTGCCATTGTTGATTTTCCTCTTTCATAAGTCATAAAGGATTGTTTTCCTCCTCAAAACACAAGGTACTAGTTTGCTCATTAGCTATCCTCACATTGAAGTCTCCCAATAAAAGAACTTCTCCCTGTTATGAGAAAGATGAAATATATTTTATGTAAGTTGCATAAGGGTCCTTACCATCTAATCTATTTTTTTGGTAAATTTTTTGAGGGACAAAGTAACATACTACAATTTTGATGTGCCTATTATACTACAAATTTTAAACCATATATATTGCTTATTTGGGTATATTTTTTCCAGCTGAATGTTTTTTCCTTGTGTTTCTTTTATTAATACCATCATGCCACCATATCCCTTTCCATTTTCAACTACCTCATTCCAAGTTGCAAATTTTGTATAGCCTTCAAAAGTGTGTCTTGCACCCATCGTGTTCATGAGTTTTTATGAGACATATTATGTCTCTTCCACCATCAATAGGCCCTAGCTTGGGTCCCCTTCTCCAAGGGTATCCTCTACAATTCCAACACACTAGCTTTAATTGCTCTTGTGGGGGTGGATACTTTCTATTTTCCTTTGGGACCAAAGGCTCAAGTCAAAAAAAATAGTTTTTTCACCCATTCTTGTTGTGCCACATACATTGGTGCTATTGTTATTTTTTCATTTATCTTTTCTATTCTCCTGTTGTGTTGTGTTGCTTTGTGACAAAAAATGAAAATGATTGCTTTTCCATTTTGCAACCACACTCTTTTACTTCATTCCTTGCTACTCTTACTTTGACCAGTTCCCTTCTTCTCACTTCCTTTTGCAAAGTGGTTAGATCTTCATCTAAAAAGTAGGAGCCTTTCAAAAGCCTCTTTAGCTTAACATCTAGTATTTACCTTCTATATTCCTCAAGGCATCTTTGATAGGTCTACGACCCTCTTCACTTAGTTTTCCAACCATTCTTGCTTCATATATTTGACCCCTCCAATGCAACTTGTCCCTTAAAAAGTCACTTGCAAGATTGTAGGTGCTTTTATTTATGCCATAGTCTCTTGCCCCTCTAATAATTATGTTTTTTCCCTCTCTTTCCTTTCGCTATTCTCTCGCATCTATTCTTTTTTGTCTTTAGCCATTGCCCCCACTAACCCACCACTAGGGCTTTTAACTACTTGAGTCCATGATTTGATATCTTTTGAGTTGTTTTCATTGTTACTGTCTTTTTTCTCTAGAATCTGAGCACTTTCTTGCTACAAGGACTGAGCACCATCATTTTCCAGTTTTGAGCCTACCAAGCATACTCTTGTTGTCACTAATTGCTACATGGAATGCCATGTTTGCTTCAAGGTTTGGCATTCAATCTACCCTACTTCTATAGTTGTTTACAACACTGCCACATGTTCTTTTAACACTCAATTTTGTTCCACTAAAGCTTGGTTAGCCACCATGCACCTACTAATCTTGCATTCAATTTCCTATTCCTTTATTTCCAAATGTTCTAACATGCTTTTAGCATTTAGCAACCATTGCACATATAAATGTGTAGACCAGGTAAGAGAAGTTGAGATAGGGCTATATAAATCTTTTTCTTCTCCGAGGTTCTTACCATCCTACCAACCCTCTTTTCTAGCCATATTCTTAATTTTTTTGTGTTTTTGGCCTTGCTTATGAGTTCCAGCTTTCCCATTTTTCACACATGTTTTTTTCAATGCTCCAATTCACCTGAGAAGCTCTACGCTTTAGAATACCCCTATATTGCTTTCCATTTACCCACACCCATTTTCCAATTTTATCTAATGAGGTAATTTTTATTTGACCAAAATGGTTTGATTCCCCAACTCCAACTATCTCATTTTCATTCAAACACGGCTCTTGTATGCTATCCACTTTAGAGACTAATAAAAAAAGGTGTAGATTTCGTTTCCCCAACACTAATAGTTTCAGTTTTAGTTTTCAAATAGGATTGTTTTAAGCTATCCAGTTTAGGAACCACTAAGAACAAAGGGCAAAGATTTTGCAAAGCAAATAAAATCCTATTTTATATACATATATATATAATTATAATTTCATGCATTAACATGTGACCTTTCAAGGTCCCACCTTTGAACCCATAAAACAAGTTGTATGTCCCCCTACTTGCTTTAGCTAAATCCACCTTCTTGTTTAGAAGAAGCTCACTTTTTCCTAGCTCCACTACCAAGACCGTCAAAAATAGAACATTGGGGCCCTTGCAAAACTACCTTGACTGCCTACAATTTGTGCCTACCTAGCTCCACTATTATGAGATTAGTGAACATCCAACATCCACTATTTTCAAGGCAAAAGGATAAGGTAAAGGGTCCAAATGTCTTAATTTTGTAGGTAAATTTACACTAATATTAGAGATCATGAAGCAATTGAGAAAATCAATGATTTAACAAGCATATATAAGTTGGAAAGACAAAGTGTTCCTTTCATCCATGTATAAGATGCCTACAAGACAAAATTGTTCTTTCACCCATCAAGTATATGATGCCTATGTCACCAATTTTTCATTCACGGTATATGATGCCTACAAGATTATGTTACCAATTTTTGTATTTCACCTTGATGCCTTTAAGATAGTGTAACAACTTGTCCTTTCGCCCATCAAGTATTTGAAGCCTACAAGATAGTATATGATGCCTACAAGACAATGTTAACAATTTGTATTTCACCCATCAAGTATTTGCAGCCTACAAGATAGTGTGTTACCAATTTGTTGCATATGATCCCTATTAGAATTATATTTACTATTTAAATAATATTCAACTAGTTGGTGTAACGTTCTGTTACTCCTAGTGGTATTTAGTAGTTCCTATATTTTTGCTTTCAATCTTTCGTTATGATTCCAATCACGTCCTATGATCGTGAAATCTCTCCTTTGTTAATCTATATATGTAATTGCTTCTGTTAATAAATGGATCTGATAATTTATCGAACATGGTATCAGAGCTGAGGTTCGAAGTGGGAAATTTTTTATTTTTATTTTGCGCCAATTTGTTTATGATTCTCATGTTTTTTTTCGTCTTCTCTAGTTCAAGTCACGTTTTTCTTTGGTGTCTAAAAATCGTGACTAAGATTTTCTGAAGAAAAAAATGGATTTAGAAGACTCTTTCTTC
Source organism: Sequoiadendron giganteum (assembly GCA_007115665.2). Lineage (NCBI taxonomy): Eukaryota > Viridiplantae > Streptophyta > Pinopsida > Cupressales > Cupressaceae > Sequoiadendron > Sequoiadendron giganteum. The sequence goes on along the minus strand of CM021109.1, from coordinate 617,604,886 downwards.
ACACAAAATCACGATTTTTCAAGGCACGTTTGTCGTGAAAATTTGTGCGAGATTTTTTTGAAGGCGTTTTGAGAGTGGATTTGGCATTGTTTGTCATCTAAGGGAGGGTTTTTGAGCACGTTTTTGGATGTGTTTTTTGCTCACATCGTGTTTTCCTTTCTAGTGTGATTTCCTTCTCTTTAAGCCGCATTTTTTTAAGAAGTTTGAAGGTGCGATTTTTTCTATTTTTCTAGCTATGCATGACCTCTCTGATAGACGTGATTTAGGGTTCATTTTGGCCGAAGCTTCTTCTTCTCAGTTTGGTGTGATCTTCAGGAAATTCCTGTCGCGTTTCGTGTATCTACTTGGACACATTTTTTTGAAGAATATTTGAGACGCGATTTTTGAAGATTTCAAGTTGCGATCTTCTTGGTTTTGAAGATGCGATTTCAAGTCTTCTTATGCTACGTTTTTCTTCTGGCCTCTGCTCAAGTTTTTTGCAAAGAATCTAGACACGATTTCTATCTTTTTGAGAGGTGATCTTTTGAAAATTGTGATTTTCAAATCCAACTAGGGTTTTGGCAATAAAACCTCTGATTCTAATTGAAAAAAAAAATTGATAGCAAATTCTTTCTAGGTTTTTCGAGAACTTTTCTAGGTAGTCATTAGATTTTTCTAGGTGTCGAGAAATCCATGCCTTGAAATTTGTGTCAAGTTCGTGTGATTTTTTGATATTTCATGGCAGCCTGAAAAGTTCTTCGAGCCAGTTTTGATAGAAATTCTGAGAAAAATAAAAAATTTGTATAGATTTTTCGAAAAGATTTTTAGGGTTTTTTTTCTAAAAAAAAAATTAAAGATTTTGAGCCTCTTTTTCAGACGATTTTTGAAAAATTGAAGTTGTGTCAGCTGATTGTCCAATATTTTCCCAGTTGATCACAGAGTTACCTCATTTTTCACGCTTTGGAAAACAGGAGGGATGGTGTCTTTGTCCAATATTATGTTGGAAAATTTGTAGAGGTTCAATGGAAAGAATTACAACACATGGAAGCAGACGATGTTTACTATCTTTGAGTATCGGTGTTTGGATGCGCTTGTTCTTGGTACAGAAGTTTGTCCCACTGTTGTTGGGAAGGATCGGGACAAGTATGATGGAAGTAATAGGGAGGCAATAATGCTTCTTAAATTATTTATCACCAATGAGATGTTATCAAAAATACCATCTGATAAATCTGTTGTGGAGATCTAGAAGAATCTGAAAGATCTTTATCACACCTCAAACAAGGGAAGGGCTTTCTTTCTGAAGAATATGCTCTTTTCTATTATGATGGATGACCAAGTGTCTTTGTAGGAGCACTTGATTAAAATTTAAAATATTTGCGATCAATTAGAAGTCATTGGTCGTAAGATGGAAGAGGAGGATGTGGTGGTGATCACTTTGAAGAGTTTGCCATGTTCCTATGAACAATTCATTGAAATGTTCAACATTACATTCACCAATGTTGACTTGAAGTTTGATGAGTTGTACAACAAGCTTTTGCAACAGGATCGGTGGAAGAAGCAGTTTGGGAGCAACGGTGAGTTATCCACTGTTGAACAAGCATTTACTGCCAAAGATGTTGGCAAAGGCAAGTGCACTCAGCAGAAAGGACGAGGCGATTCGAAGGAGGGCTCCAAGAAGTCTTTTGCTTGCCATTACTATGGGAAGATTGATCATATATAAAGGTATTGCAGAAAACGGTTGGCTAATGAGAAGTCCAACCAGAAAGCATCTCAGCAAAGTGCTCATGTAGCGAAGCAAACTAAGCAGGGGTCTGCACACTATGCATTTTGATGACCACCACAATATGGATAGACTTAGCTTTTGTTTGTACGATTGAGCATTAAGGGAGGGTATTAGAATTATATTTACTATTTGATTAGTGCTCAACTCGATGTAACGTTTTGTTACTTCTAGCAGTATTTAGTAGTTCCTATATTTTTGCTTTCAGTCTTCCATTATGATTCCAATCACGTCATGTGATCGTGGAATCTCTCCTTTGTAAATCTATATATGTAATCTGCTTTTCTCAATAAATGGATCTGATAATTTACCAAACAATCCCTACATGACCGTTGTTATGAAGAAACAAATTGCATCTAATTAAATTAACAAAATTATATCTTTAATTGGTTTTGTTAACTTCGTAATTGGTAGCCACCTATTTAGCTATCGGATGATTGAATGGGTCTTACCCAATTAAAACTTATCTATATTTGTGAATACTCGTATAAGAGTGCTTATGATTTTAACTCATCTATATTTGTGAACACTGCCATAAGAGTGATAAGGTGAAAACTTTTGATCTCGACTAAAAAAACCCTTCAAGATGTGCAGATTTTATCATAAAGGAGTTGAGAGTGTTACTGAATTAGAGTGTGGTTGCTACTTTAGTTCAATATCATTTATTGATAATTGCATCTCACAGTAAAATTGGTATTTATTTGCACGTTTGATACTTTGTGACTTATATTTGTAGTTATTACTATTAAAAAATTTGATTGTACGACTGCTTGTATTAATGGCATTCAATGATCTAAAAATTGAATTAACCAATTCTTTGTACTGCATTTGCCCTTCTAATTAATAAATTTGGATTATCATCATATTCATTATGGTTTGTCAATAAGGATGATATCAGTAGCGAGCACCATATAGGTAATCCAGAAAATCAAGTGAGCTTGACAGGCGTAGGTAAAAAATTGGAGACAAGATGGATGATACCAGTCAACATATTGTAGATAGTTGAACAGGCTTTGCCCACTTGAAACATACTTGCGAACGCATGTTACGGTTTGTACATTTCTAACTTTGGATCTCAGCAAGAGATACTTGCAATCTCGCAAATTTTAACGTAAAGGGGTTGTGTTCTCTGCATGTTTAGTATTGTGTTTTATTTCCTGTGAATTAGTGTCATAGTTCTTATTTAGTTTGAAATTAATGTCGTTCATCCATTGCTTGTATCTTATTCTGGAATCGCTAATCGTTTGTATGTGTGCTGCTCAAATTTTTAATTGTTCATTTCTACTACGAAGTTTGATTATGTTCATTACATAAACTCCGGGATTTATTAATTGATTGAATCCAACCTTTGTATAACATTTGCACTACACCTTACCGAATTTGTATTGTCGTCATATTCATTATGGGCAAACTATGACTCAGATAAGGAATTGTACGATTTTAGTTTTTTTAAATTTATTTATGATGTATTCTTCAGATTAAGCTCTATTTCGATTTTGTTTTACAAGCTTCTTAAGATGGCTCCTAACCTATATACATTGGTTCAAAGTGTACTTGCCTAGAATGGGAGGCGTGAATAACCCTTTTCTATGCCTGTAAAAACACTAGTCCTCCAAATTACAACTAGTTATCCTTGCTCGAGTGAATTCTCCTCGCAGCATGCGAGCAACTTAGTGGGCATCATGTTGGCATTTGCATAGGCACTTTGTCGTCATTTGCAAGGGCACTTCAGTAGTGGTTGAATGAGTGTTTGACATGGAAATGTGTGGGGTGCAAAATTATATTGTGTGCTCCTTCCCTCCCTCTCCTAGAAGGAAACCATAGCAAATCTTCTCTCCTGCCTTCATTTCCATATACCCCAAAAACTTTAATTGATCAATAGCCTAAGATCTGGAAATTAAAAGCACTTAAAACTCAGAATTTTTTCAAGAATTTGATAAAATGTAAAACTGACAATGATGTAGACAACGAATACTAATTGGATAAACATGACTGGAATAAAAGACGTTTGATATTCAATAATGTAATTCTCATTACATAAAAATCAGATCAATGTAAGTGTGTGGGCCTTCGCCTATGATTCATTACTAAACTAAGTAAGAATGAAGCACTTCCTCTTTGCCTAGGGATAGGTAAAACAATATAATAAGATCCATGTAAGCATGCGAGCCTGTCCCCTATGCAAGTACTAAGCCAACTAAGAATGAAGTAGTTCACCTTTTTCATAAAGATTTGTAATAAAGGTGTCTAACAAAAACTGCAATCTAAATAAATATAATTGTCAATCAGGTTGCAGGCTCTGGTGGAAAATCTAAGTGTTGTAACACAACATATCTGTTCGCAACTATAAGATCCATGTAAGCATGCGAGCCTGTCCCCTATGCAAGTACTAAGCCAACTAAGAATGAAGTAGTTCACCTTTTTCATAAAGATTTGTAATAAAGGTGTCTAACAAAAACTGCAATCTAAATAAATATAATTGTCAATCAGGTTGCAGGCTCTGGTGGAAAATCTAAGTGTTGTAACACAACATATCTGTTCGCAACCAAATAAAATCTATACATTCGATTTGTGCTCAACTGTTCAAAACAGTTCTATAAACTGAGTGAAATAAATTATTTCACCCTTACAAAAACAATATCCATGCCACAGGAAATTTCTTTCGCAAGACTTCAGCAGATGGAGCTTTCCTCTGCATAATAGATGATTATACAGCTTACTGAAGCACGAAAAAGATCATTTTAACATCTCGCATATTCTTCTCTTCAGAATAGCCAAAAGAAATTGAAAAGGTAATTTTGAACTGTACTGAAAAGAGGAAAGGAACAGTTTGAGCTCTCTTTAAAAGCCCAAAAAAAATGAACAATAGTGAAAAGAGGGAAAAATAAACAGCTGTTTCGAGCTCTCCTCAAGCAAAGAACCTGATAAACTTGTAATTTTTTTGCCATATTCCTTTGCAGTGTTAGACTGCAAGCTGAAAGTTCAACAAAATGAATTTAAGTTTTCATTTCAAGGCCAAAACTAGAAAATTGACATCCAATGTATTCCATGACATACATCCAATGCATTCCATGACATGGGTTAGTCTACAAAGTGTAATATAGCCTCCAATAAACAGTGTGCTGAACCAAGAAAGTATCCAGCCAAACATGCTCCAAATTACAAGAAAAATCTTCTCCGACTGGTGTCCATGTCAGGCTGTTCACAAGAAACATCCAAAAAAACGAAGTCAGAAGACTTCACGCATAGGATCCTGAGAAATAGTCTTTTAAGTTGTAGAGCTCACAATCGTTAAATTTAAAAAGAAAAAAGAAACATCAAAAATGGCTAAGTAAGCAAAAGTACCTTGTGAACCCATTCGTATTCTCCACCTCTTGTATCAAATGTTCCATGTTGCAAACTTATTAACTTTAATGTGAACCGAGGACCGCATTCCTGCATGTTAACAAGGTAAATAATTGATTTTGCCAAATAGACATTCCAAGTGACACCTATGAACTATATAATATTCATAAAAGTATGTTACCTTTTCATCTACAAAAACCATTTTAATATAGTACATTCTTTAATAGCTTAAAAGGCTGACATGAGTTTTCCAGTCCATTTGTATTCCTAAGTTTGCTTCTGGAATCAACTGTGTATGTTTTTAAATCGACATTTTGGATCACACTCAGTGATCCATCATCAGAAAGAGAAAATGAATAATTGTATTGCAGAGTCTTAAAAAGCAGGGGTACACGGGAACGTGTCCCCTGGAGATTTGGTCCATTTCCCCAGCGTCCCCAAATTTATTTATTTTTGTAGGGGACATCCCCGATCAGCAGGGATGTCCCGGGTACAGCATGGGGACAATCAGCTGTCCCCTTTTTTCCAGCAAGCCTTTTACAAAAAAAAACGCTGAAATTTTAAAAAAAAATTGTATTCTTTCTAAGTGGACTCCACAACCGCCCAACCCTAAAATGAAACATAAAACTTGCTTTCAAAGCCATTTGAGTTTATTTTTACATTCCAAAAAAATTGCAGCTAAGAAGAAAGTGAGCGCAAGAAAGAGGAGGGTTTGAAGGAGCTGTTGGACAACAAAAACCAGCATTCAATAGCAAAAAAAGAAAGCATTAAGGCAGCAACCAACAAGAGAAGTGAAAGAAGTAAGTGATTCTTCCATTTCTCTTTTTTTTTCCAATTTTTTCTCAGTTTAAATGATGAAATGTATGAATTTTTTGTGTTTTTTTTTTAATTTTCAGTTTGCAAAAACCAGAACAAAACAAAATGCGCAGCAGTAGTGAAAGTAGTGGGCATGTTGAGAGGGAAGAAGTAGAACAAAATAAAACCCAATCGGTTGAAGGGGGACAGCCTCAAAGAAATCCATTTGAATGCCCTTCTGAAGATTTAAAAAAAATATGCACAGAGCCCTTTTAATCCTAAAAACCTCTTCTTCAATTAGCAACACATAGACAAAAACAAAGACAAAGGGAAAAACAAGGGGCGGGGTAGTCAATTGTGGTTATGTCACATTTGTAATGAAAAATTTAATGGGAGCCACACAAGAGTCTATTCTCATCTATTGGGTTATACAAGCCATGGGGTCAAGGTTTGTAATTGCGCATGAAGCCCGAAGTACAGTCTATGGGGCAGCCAATGCAAACACAACCCGCACATTGAGCTACGCCTATGCCCTCTATGTTTGGTAGTCCTAGTGTTGGTAGTGGTAGCAGTAGCAGTATTCATGTTTCCACAAGAGGGAAGAGGAAGGCTATTAGTAATTCTAGTGAGCAACCAAATACAGTTGCAAGTATGTTCAATGTGCATGCACAAGATGTGGCAAAGTCCTCCATTGCCAAAATTTTCTTTTCCCATGCCATCCCATTCCATGTAGCATGCTCTCCCTACTTCAAACAAATGTTTAGAGATGTGGCAGTTGTCGGTACCTCATTCACCCCCTAGAGAAAATAAACTATGCACTATGCTCCTTGACAAAGAATATTCCAAGGTGAGTGTGGTGATGGAAGACATGAGACAGTGTTGGATTAGTACGGGTTGCTCTATTATCATGGATGGTGGGACCGATATTAGACATTGGCCACTTATCAACATCATAGTCACATGTGTAGCTGGCTCATATTTCCTTAGAGGCATTGATTGTTCTGGGAAGCCCAAGGATGCAGAATTCCAATTTTATATTTTGAGAGATGCCATAGAGGAGGTTGGGGCAGCCAATGTTGTGCAGGTGGTCACTGATTCAATAGGTGTGTGCAAATTAGCTAGTCTGATAGTTGAGAGTGCTTACAAGCACATCTTTTGGACCGTGTTCATGTGTTGAACAATGCATTGAAAGACATGGGGAAGATAGATTGGGTGCAACGGGTGGTTGTAGAGGCTAGAGATATTCAGATGTTTATTTGCAACCAATCACACCTCACTTGCTCTCTTCAAGACATTTTCAAAGAAGGAATTTCCTCAAGCTTGTAGAGACAAGGTATTCCAGCTATTTTATTTTGTCAAAGTGGAATAGATGGTCTATGGCAAGCACTGCATAAGGGAGAAGCATCAAACAAAAAATTCTTCATGATAATCGGTCCAATGTGAGATAAATAAAATTGTTATTGATTGCTGATTTTATAAAATAAATAAATATATATATATGATTTATTATTTTTTGATTTTCTAAGTTCTCACTGATCTTTTTTCAAATTTTTGTTTATAGATATATTTTCTCCATCATTTCACCAACTATGGATGTCATTAGATATGTTGATACATACTCTCCTTGGAGAGATTTATGAAACATTTGACTCCATGCTTGGAAAAATGAAGCAAGCAATTTCTGATAGGGATCCTAATTCGAGATTATATGAGCAAAAAATTAAGCCCATTGTGATGCACGGTTGAACAATTGCACACCCCACTTCATATGGCAGCCTTTGCTCTTAATCCCAAATGGTATGTCCCAAGGCCTAGAAGGGTACCTCCTTGTAGATGGTATACTGATTACAATGAGATTCATCTCCTTCTATAGAGTTTGGAAAAGATGTAAACAAATAAACATGACACATCCTAGAACCTAAATACTAAAAAGGAAATAGAAATATAACACTTATGTCACAATGGTGACTTTATTACAAAGGTAAGCCGTGTATTCTAGTAACCCCTCAAGGCAAACTACACTAAAGCAAATCAAACTAACATAATGACAAACAAACTAACAATGTTCAGAACGAGGAACTCATCAAAAGTTTTTCTTTGAAAACAAATCATAGGCCAGGTAGAACTCCATCAAGCTACCTCATAACCCTCATAAAGGTCTAGCTTCCAAGCTAAATTCCCGAGTTTTCGTATTACCTCTTCAAGCTCATGAATCACAAATCTCCCAAATTATTGAACATCAATCCGTGTTGAGCTACATCAACAATGCTCCATCAAGTTGTCACATGACCCTTATAAGGGTACAATTCCAAAGATCCACAAAGTTCCAACCTATCTAGGCAACTATCCATACTAAGTTTCACTACACTAGATTCCTACATGTCTTCAAAGCGCATCTAAAGGGTCTTCGACAATGGCACCATTAGTTGTATAGATAATCATAAGACATACTTGCTTCTTATTGGTCTAGAAGCAATACTCGTCCTACAAATGGCAACAATGTGTATCTACATCAAAATCATTGTAGCAAAAGGGACAACCAAGATCTTGTCAAACTTCATCTTCTTCATTGCTCATGGGCTTGCGAGACTGAGAGAAACTTCTCTCATTAAGTGACACCTTACTGGATTCAAACTTTTCGGCACTAAACACTCTTCGCAAAACATTTGCCAAAGCATCCCATTTACTGCCATTAACACTATGCACTTGCCCTAAACATCATAAAAAACCAAGCAGAAACCATTTTTCTACAGGCATATTTCAAAGAAATATACAAAACCTGCTAAATACCTACACTAAAACCCTAGTTTATAAAAATCTATAAATACCTTCCATAAACTTTGTCCTAGTTGTCAGACAAATCCTCTACAAACTACAGCCATAGACTTTTACAAAACCTGAAATAAATTGTTAAAAGCATGCATGCATATGCGCTCTAGCTGTGGATTCAATGAGCCCTGACCGTGATTTGCAAAAAGGAATGCTTAGAAGGTCCTATATTTCGTTAAAAAATGCAATCATGATTCACTTTAGAAAACCATAGTTGTGGTTACCAAAGAAAACCTATGGTTTTCCAACAAATAACTATTCACAATTTTTGCAAAAAATGGCACAATTTCCACCTTGCAGATGGCTGCAATTTTAACAACAGAAATCTACCCACAATTTTCAATTTGCAAACCCTCAAAATCTTCTTTTGAAAGAAAACCCATTCCACGAATTTCAATGATTCTTTTTCATGTGACCCCCTGCTCTAATTCCATGTTGTAAAAAGAAATAGAACACAATATTATTATATTAGATATTGGGATACTGATTACAATGAGGTTCATCTCCTTATATAGAGTTTGGAAGATGTAACCAGATAAACATGACAAGTCAACGGGTAAACATGACAAAGGTAAGCCTTATCTAGCTAGGGCACAAGGTGAATCAGCACTTCTGCATTCAACAAAAGGTTTTCTAGTTTAGATGCAGGAAATTTATTCTAGAATCAATGAAGACACTACCACTTCTTTTAGCTAAAATCAGGGACTAGAAGACGACTACACATGAAAATCACAGTTAGGATGCGCACAAATACAAATTGGTAAATTGAATAAGAAAATTGCATACAGAGCTGCATTTATCTATCTCGGTGAAAACAACAATACAAAGCTTGTGGAATTTCACAAAGATTATCAATTCACAGAGTAACTCTTTGAACATCAACCTTAGCAAAAAGTAGGCATGATATTACTACTGCCTGAAAATCCAAGAGTTCCAAAAGCACTTCTTGATAAGTTCTTATAATAGTTTCCATGAAAAATAAATAAAGAGCTAACTGAAGCTCCTAAACCATAAATAGTTTGCTTCCACACCAAGCAAGCTCAAAATAGAAATTTATCTCAAAACACATCAACTAAAATTAGAAATCTTCAAATAGAACTCTGATAAGAACATATTTCTCTATAAATAAACTTTCTAGAGAGAGATCCAAAAATATAACATCTCTGAACAGATCTTCTTAGAAAATTATCTCAGAATAATTGCTTTCCAAAAATCACAAACACTGAAAATAATGCAGGCTAAAAATAGCTAGCCTGATGTTGGCTACTTCTTGCACTTTCACATTTTGATCATAGCAATCCTCTGATAAAACTATACAAAAACTTGCAATTACTCAGAGGACTTATGAGTAACTGTGAGTTGTTAAGTTTGTTGACTAACATGATTTCATTCATAATTTCATTCAACAACTGACATATGCAGGTTTAGGGTAAGCATACTAGACAACAATTCCGTAACAACCTTATTAGTTTTAGTTTGGTAAACAATCAGATTATCGGATCAATATATTTACAGGAGTAAATAACATATATAGATTACATGGAAAGGCTATTGACAATCACGGAGACATGATTGGAGCTTGTAACTGAAAACTAATGGAAGCTAAATTATAGCAACTATACAAAGTGATTGAAGCATTAACAATATACTAAAATCACGGAAACGTGACTGACAAATATGATGTTAATACCCTCCCTTAATGCTCAATCTATCAACTACACCAAGATGCCCCCTAAATCTAACAAACTTATCCGGGCTCAAAGACTTGGTGAGAATATCCACAGTTTAATCCTCTATCAAAACATACTACAATGCTATGGATTCGTCTTCGACAAGTTGGCGAATGAAGTGGCAATGAAGATCAACATGCTTTTTCCGTTCATGGAAGACTGGATTCTTGGCAAGTTTCAACACCCCTTGATTGTCACAATATAAGGGGAAAGGTCATGCTTGAGACATTTGCATGTCCGAGACCATCCTTCAAAGCCAAACTGCCTCACAAGTTGCTTTAACAGCTCCTCGATATTCTACTTCGGTCGAGGAGAGAGCCACTGCTGCCTGTTGCTTCTTGCTGGTCCATGTAACTGCACCTGTACCCAAACTAAACACATACCTTGAAGTAGACTTTCTATCATCAACAGATCCTGCCCAATCTGAGTCTGTATAACCAATCAGCTTTGGATCTTTGCACCTCCCATATAAAATGCCAAGGTAAGAAGTGTCTTTCACATATCTCAACACACGCTTCGCTGCAACCCAATGTTCAGCTTTAAGGGCTGACATGAAGTGAGAGATGTAGCTCACTGCAAAGCTAAGGTTCGGGTCTAGTGGCAGCGAGATAGATGAGGCTGCCCACAAGTTGCCTAAATTCTGATTCGTTTTGCACGGGTGAATCCAACTGACCTAATAACTTCAACACTCTCTCCATAGCTGTAGATGCTTGTTTGCAATCTGTCATCTGGAACTTGTCCAACAAGCTCTTGGCATACTTCGACTGTGAAATGAAGGTACTGCCAATAGACTGCCAAACCTGTATACCAAGGCAATAATGGAGAAGTCCCAAATCTGTCATGTCAAATGATTGACTGAGATTAAGTTTGATCACCTCAACCAGATGATCCGAACTACCAGTAATGATTAAGTCATCAACATAGACAACTAGGAACAAGGTATCATCACCAGTCCAATTGACATATAGATTAGAGTCAGAAGGACTTCGCTGAAGGCCATGATCAATAAGGTACTGATCAATCTTCATGTACCAAGCTCGTGGTGCCTGCTTAAGGTCGTAGAGTGCTTTCACCAGTTTGGATACCTGGTGTTCTTTACCAGCAACCTTGAAACTAGGAGGTTGCATCATGTAAACTTCTTCCTACAAATTACCATTGAAAAAGGCACTCTTTACGCCCATTTGATGGACTTTCCATCCAAACTAAGCTGCTATAGAGAGAACAAGCCGAATGGTACTCATCTTGGTTGTAGGAGCAAAAGTCTCCTCATAGTCAATGCCCTCTTGTTGTGAAAACCCTTTGGCTACCAACCTAGCCTTGTATTTATCAAGGGTTCCATCAGCCTTATACTTAACCATATAAACCCATTTGCAGCCTATGGGTTTCTTCCCATGCGGAAGATCTGAAAGCTCACAAGTGTGATTCTACATGAGACTATGATGTTAAGTTGTCATAACCTGTTCCCACTAAGGTGTGTCTTTAACCTCTGTGTATGTCTGAGGCTCTGAAATGCTATGAAGGTTGGCCATAAGAGCAAAATTCACTGTATACTGTTGTTTGCTCTTATTCCGAGCAGATCTACCCTCTAGTAACTCATCATCATGAAGAGCACCAATCGTCGAAGCCCACCATTTAGGACGAAGAGTAGATGAACCAATATCGAAATGAAGAGGAACAACCTCTACTTGATCAGCTGGAACTGACATATCTGGAAGAACACCCAAATCTTGTTGAATAGGGGCCGGTGGTAGAAGCGGCTGCTAAGGTGTCTACACCTCTACGAAATCCCTCCCATAAAGTGGACCAAGTGGAAGATAAACATCCAAATCAGAATCTTTCTGAGGTTGAACCTTAGAACAAACAGGAGAAGACTGATAGTAGAGCCCACAATTCTCATCAACCACGACATCACGACTGAAGATTAGACAATCAGTGTCTACATCTATCACTTTGTATGCCTTATGGTCCTCACTATAACCTGTAAACATGAGTTTTTGTCTCTTAGAATCCAACTTAGTGCGCTAAGCATCAGGAATCCAAACATGAGTAGTGGAGCCAAAAACTTTCAAGTGTCTAGTGTTCAGCTTACATCCAGACCAAGCTTCTTCAAGGGTCATCTTCTTCACAGCATGAGTAGGAGATCTCTTCAAAAAATAAACAGCAATATACATTGCTTCAACCCAAAACTTCTTAGGAACATGTCTATGCTCCTACATAGAACGTGCCATTCCAGTAATGGTGCGATTGCGACGCTTGACTACACCATTCTGTTGAGGGGTGCAAGGTGATGAATTGGCGCTTAATGCCATGTGCAGCACAAAATGTGGAGAAATCTTTGGAATAAAATTCCCCCCCATTATTAGACCTGAGAGTAATAATAGAAGAACCAGACTCTTTTTCCACCAAGGCCTTAAACTACTGAAATATGCTAAACACCTCTGATTTAAGCTTTAAAAAATACACCCACATCTTTCTACTAAAATCATCAACAAAAAGTAAAAAATACCTGGATCCAATAATGGAAGGCGTGTTCACTGGACCACATACATCAACGTGGACCAACTCTTAAACCCTGGAAGCCCGCCATGAGTCACCATCGGAGAAAGGAGTTCGATGTTGCTTGCCAGCCTGACAAACCTCACAAACTCCATGAGTTTGAGTCTGAATCGCAGGTAGACCACCAACGAGATCATCTCGTTATAACTGAGAGAGATGGTTCATGTTTAGGTGCCCATAACGCTGATGCCAAAGACTGCTATAGAAGTGCTCTTGGGTGCCATAGCGTGCTCTTGAGAATCACCAGAATCAACAAGTCTATAAAGACCATGATCCTCAAGTCCCTGAATGACTGTAGTTTGTGTCTCTCCGTCAACAATACTGCATGTATATATATTGAAGACGATGTCCAACTGAGGAGAGTGAATCATAATTTGACTTACAGAAAGTAAGTTCAACTCCATGCCAAGTACAAAGTACACATCGAGAAATATCAAATTTCTCCCACCAAACTGAATCTAAACATTGCCCTTGCCGACAACAATATACTCTTCGCCTCCTCCAAAGATAATTGAATCTTTGAAAGGTGTGTACTTAATGAACCAATCTCAACGATGCGTGAAATGGCGCAAAGCACCAAAGACAATGTACCAAGTAGGAGTGTTTACAAGATCTATAAGACTCTTTGCCATGAATGCAAATAAGGTAGACTCCTTTTGCTCAGTGTGCTTTGCCACATGTGCTTTCGGTCTAGACTCTCCTTGCTTGCCTTGTTCAGAGGCCAAGCGTTTCCAGCAATCCTTCTTCATGTGGACAAACTTGTGACAATAATTGCATTGAATATTCTTTGACTTTGAAGAATCTAAAGATTGCCCCTAATTGTGTTGTTGAAAGGACGAAGGCTCGCCCTTATTCTTCTTAAATGTCTTTGCAAGGAATGCATGCACTGAAGAGGATGAAGTGGCACTAGTACCAAACTGTTGTTTCCAACGATCCTACTATAGAAGTTTGTTGCAAAGATTTGGAAACGTCAAGTCAATATTAATCGTTGTAATGTTGAGCGTCTCAATAAAGTGTTCATACGGATGTGGTAAACTCTTCAAAGTAATCAACACCATATCTTTTTTCTCCATTTTCCGACCAATAGCCTCGAGCTGATCTTGAATGTCCTTGATCCTAGTCAAGTGTGCCTGCAGAGGTGTATTCTCATCCATGACAATGGAAAACATGTTCTTCGAAAAGAACGCACGACTCTTGTCGAAAGTCTCATGAAGATCTTTCAGAAGATCCCAAATCTCCTTCACTGATTTACCTGAAGGAACTTGAGGTAACTGGTCATCAGTGATTGATAACTTAATGAGCATAATGGCTTCCCAATTCTACTCATCAAACTTCACCTAATCCTTATCAATTGTGAGAGGTCATGTCGTGGTGCCCAGAACAATCTGGTCTAGACATCGATACTCAAATATCGTCATCATATGTTGCTTCCATGTGTTGTAGTTGTGACCGTTGAACTTCTAACTGTTGTCCAACATGATGTCAGTCAACAAGGCCATGCTTCACACTTTTCAAGGCACGAAAAAATGAAGATGACGCAAGGAGAAAGACGGCATAAAATTCAAAACAACACACCTTGTACTGAGGAAGAAATGCAAACACGAATTTGAGATTTCTAGGCACAAAGAAGAATTTCTGCAAATTAAAAAACGAAACCCTAGGTACAAAAGAAAATACTTGAAATACTGATGACACGAATTCCAAGGCAAAAATAAGGATTGAAAACAAGTTAAAATCTCAAAGCAAAAATAGATACAACTGGCACGAATCCCAATGTAGGGATTTTTAACAGACCCGGAAAAAACCGACGAAGACCCAAAAATCTTCGCGAAAAACCCACAAAGAATACGTATGTAGATTTTTAATCTGTCCAAGAAATCAGAGGATTTTTCACAAACCCTAGGCAGCTCAATCTAGAAATTTCAGAAAACGTGTTTCTGAGAAATGTACTTAGAATCCCGCCCAAGAAATAGAAAACACGCCAAAAATGTAAGAGGAAAATCTCGGCCCAAATACAGCACTAGAAGTTGTGTTTCAAAAACTGAAAAAAATACGAGATTCTTCAAAAAAATTGCACCCAAAAAACGAGCCGAGAAAACGTGGCTTTGAATGAGAAGCACGCCCAGAAATTTCGAAATTGTGGCTCCCAGATTTCAAAAATAAATTCCTCAAAATTGCACGCCTCGATTTCAAAAAAAATCGTGCCAGAAATGATTGCGTTTTGAAGCACACACATGTAGAAAAACCCCTGAAAATCGTGTCACCCATATATGAAGTCGCGCACCACGAAAATGTAGAACGCGAAACCAGAAAATGTGGCCTCGAATCAATATATTTACAGGAGTATATAACATATATAGATTACATGGAAAGGCTATCGACAATCACGGAGAAGTGATTGGAGCTTGTAACTGAAAACTAACGGAAGCTAAATTATAGCAACTATACAAAACAATTGAAGCATTAACAATATACTAAAATCACGGAAATGTGACTGATAAATATGATGTTAATAAACCTAACAAGTCTGGATTCTTTAATCATGATTTCATTATTTTATTTTAGCTACTAAATATATTAGCAAACAACAAAAACTGTGATGAAAGAAATGGAAAAACCCTACCAAATTCTGCAAAAGAAACAAGAGACTTTCATGAGCTTACAGCCGAAAAAATCATCTTTGATAATAATTACATTTAAATGCAAATGCATAAATACTAGATGTAAAGATTATGTATGGAAAGTCATCCAATATAAAATTTCAACTGAGATTTCAGGCCTTTATATTGTTCAAAAACATATAAAATTTGTAAGGAAAATCAATGAAATGTGACAAAATCTGACAAGTGAAATTGGTGAAGTCGATTTTAAATATTTTATGCACCAATTTTTATTGTTTTTAGTTTAAGCTGCTAACTAAGGTATTAATGATTGTTTTTGTTCTCTCTCTTTTGCCAAAGTTCATTTCATTCTTCTGAAAAGAATATGGCTTCCAAAATAAGAGAATTAATGGCAAACCTAAGGACCCTCGCTGGAAACATGAAACAGAATGTCCAATGCAAAGAGTTGTTATTTGTAACTATTGCACAAAGGATATAAGAGGAGGCATAAATCGTCTTAAATATCACCTTGCATTGGTCCCTTCCCAAGACGTTACACCATGTACAAAAGCTAGTCCAAAGGTTGAGGAGGAGGTGAAAGCACTCATTGCAACATTTGAGCAAAGGAAAGCAGAGGCAATGGCAGCCCCAACAACAGTTTTTAACTCTAAAAATTCAGAGGAGGATATAGGGGGATCTTCTTCCATTGGGCCACAAATACAAGGATTGGGCAATGTTAGTAGCTCTAATTCTAGATTATTTTAATCTCGTAACTCTACTAGTGCCCAACCTTCTTTGGAAGGTACCGCATGGAATAAGGCATTACAACATTAGGCAAAGTTGGTGAGTGCGAAATTTTCATACTACAACAATATTTCGATTAATGTTGGTTCGCCTTAGTTGATCAATGCATTGACTGTGGTAAGTAAGGGGTTTAAGGCCTCAAGCCGTCATGGCCCCTTATTAATCTATTACAAGATAAAGTCCAAAACACATGTCAACTAGTAAACAAGCAAAAACAAGTTTGCAAAAGGCAAGGCCACATCATTTTATCTAACATGGGGATGGTAGGAATGGGACACTAATTAACTTTTTAGTGATTTCAAGAGTATAGTGAGTCCTTTTGAAGTCAATTGATGCCTCCAATGAAATAAAAAATGCAATCTCTATGCAATTTATTAGATGAGGTGGTTATAGAGTTGAAAGTGTAAAACATCATCCAAATAGACTTCTAGAGACAAGGCATCTAATTTTGGAGCATTTGTGTTGTCAATTTTCTTGATCTACTCCAACATAGAAAAACTAAGCTTCATAAAGAATGTGGTTGAAGATTTAAGGAATATCACAAAGTACATCTACAACCACACATGGGTCCTAAATCTCATGAGAGCACATTGATGGCAAGGAGCTCGTGTGATCAAAAGTCACACGCTTTGCCACCAATTTCCTCACTTTGCAAAATATAATAGTTGCATTGCCCAACCTTAAGCACATGTTTGTGAGTGAAAGGTAGTTGGAGAGTGCTTATTGCACTAAAGCCAAAGAAGAGAGGGTCGTGAAGACCATTTTTTATGATAGATTTGCCAAGGTCATTAAGCAAATCATCAAGATAAATTTTTGATCTCCAATCTCCATGTTTTTTACTTTTATAATGTCACAATTTGCTCATTTTGTAAAATTTTGAGATACTTATTTGTTGATCAAGTATAACCCTATAATTTTATTTTCATCCATTATTGATTTAAATGTTAGAACCATTAGTTATGTTTCTATGCATAGTTCGCAAACTCGGACTCGAAGAGTACGCGACAAGCCAAAAAAAAATTGACTCGGACAATACCCGACAAAAACTCGACACTTTAAAAAACACTTAAATTTCTGAAAAAAACATAATTTTTTGAAAAAATATGAAGTTTATGCAAAATATAGCTACAAAATGAATCAAATGAGTTTGGTGGGTGTTTGGGGGAAGCACCTCCAGTTGGGTGCAAGGGTTTGGGGGTAGCAAGGATTTGGGGGCAATGCCCCTAGTGAGGTCAAGGGGCAACACCCCTCGTGGGGATCTGGGGGCAACGCCCCCAATGGGGTCAAGGGGCAACACCCCTAATGGGGGTCTAGGGGCAATGCCACCAAGCCCAAATTAAGGTCTTTGAAACCACACAAAACTTCATCCTGCACACCATTTTCACACTTTTATCAATTAAGGAAGAAATTAGGTATTTGACACATTTTTGTTAAAATTATTTTCTCCCCAACTGTGTCCCTACAAATCACATCCCTGGAAATCGCAAATCATGTCCCTCAAATGTGTGCCCCAAATCGCATGTGTAGAATGTGCCTCAAATCGAGGGTTTAAATAGAAGCAATAGGCACGTGAAAATCGCGTTTTCAGAGGAGCTTTTTACTTGTGTTTTAGGCAGGTTTCACATTTTCGCCAATTTCAAGGGTTTTTGTGAGTTTTGGCGAGTTTCCTACACATTTTCAGTGAGTTCTTGAAACTTTCTCAACGAGTTTTCAATGGTTGGAGTGGAGCAAGTTTACCCGTGTGTACTCATAGACTCGACGAGTTCTCGTCAAGTTCGCAATCTATGGTTCTATGATTGGTGGATGGGACTGAAAACCCCATGAGGTATCTATTGGAGGCCATGGATAAAGCCAAAAATGCAACTCAACAATTGTATAGATCGATATGGTGCATTATTGATTGGAGGTTGAGCTGACAACTCCTCCAATATGTTCATTCTGCTGCTAACTATTTGAACCCCAAGTTTTTTTTCTAACCATCATTCAAAGCAAATGCAAAGGTTATGCTTGGCCTCAACACATGTATTGAGAGGTTGAACACCGATGACAACCTTCAAGACCTCATAAACGATGATATATGAGGTGGTGGAGGGGGCATTATTTTCTTCCACTTTATGCATTCGTAGGAAAGCCACTCTACAGCCAAGTAAAAAATCTTGTCATCCGCATTCTATCCCAGCCTTCTAGTGCTTCTAGTTGTGAGTGTAACTAGAATGTTTTTTAGGCCATACACATAAAGAAGCACGCAATGATGATTCAAAAGTTCCCAAATTAGCTTGTCTTTGTGTGGTACAACCTTAGGTTGAATGAAAGGAAAGTATTCTGTCAAAAGACACATAACATGATTGACTTTCACGACATTTGATCTATATTTGGATTGAATTGTTGAGGATGTTGATGTGCATCCACTGTTTACTAATGATGGCATTGCTGATTTGGAGAGGGATGCATCCGAAAGGCAAGCAAATGTGGCAGCATATGAGGAGGTAGAAGGCAAGGTTGGTGAGCCATCAAAGGCAGATTCACCCCATACACAGTTTGATCCTATGCATGAGGCTCTTGTTGAGGATACTACAGCTAATCATATGTTTCCACAATACACACACATCTGCAACAGACTTTTCTAAGCTATAGTCGTAGAAGAAATTTATGATTTATAATTTATATTGATATTGAAATTTGAAGTTTGTATGCATTGAAAATTTGAACTCATTTTTTGAGTCTATGAAGTGTATTGAACTCTAAGTTTGATCTATTTATGAAAGAAATGAATAATACGTTCCATAAATCCAATAAGTTTTAAGAATATTTTTAATATTTGTTAAATTTGTCGAAATTTTTGTCAAGTTCCTAGTTTTAAAAAAAGTTAGGTCAACCAAGTGATTGCCAAGTCCAAGGTTTTCAACTATGGATGACAGCTTGAAACTAATAAGTGTTGATAATTCACCAAATAACCTTATCTATGACGAAGACCTTTTATGTGAAGAAAATAATAATATCTATGACAATGGCTAATTTGGATGCTTTAAGTATGGAAACAAGTGTTGATACTTGAACAACTACGATGAATTAAAGAATTCATTAATCAACAAGACGCTGAGAAACTTGTTCCAATGGACACTTTTGTCTGTTGAAGGTGAGATTTATAATTCTCCATTAGAGGGAGTCATGTTGAGTCCTTGCACTTTTTGTTATAATTTGATGTAATGCTGAGAAACTTCCTCCAATGGTGTCCTTTTGTATTTTGAAGGTGAGATTTAGAATTCTCCTTGTAGAGGGAGTCCTGCTGAGTCCTTGCACTTTTCATTATATATTGATGTTCACCTTCTCCCTTAGTGCCTTTCTCTCTCTAAGCATGCATTTGGGCATCCAAGAGCATTTTTCACTCTCTTTTTTTTGTCATTTTTGTTATCCAACCTCCTAGGGGCATGCTTGAACAACTAGGAGCACTTTTTCATGTCATCTCAAGCATCATATGTCAATTGAGTGTTAAAAATTCATCTTTCATTATAATTTGATATTGAGTTTGGTCACTAAAGTGAAAACTTGCACTTCTGTTGAGTCCAATCTTCTTGGAGTCACATTTTGGTCAAATTTCATTTTAGCACTTTTAACATTCAAGTCATCTCAAGCATCATATGTCAATTGAGTGTTAAAAATTCATCTTTCATTATAATTTGATATTGAGTTTGGTCACTAAAGTGAAAAGTTGCACTTCTGTTGAGCCCAATCTTCTTGGAGTCACATTTTGGTCAAATTTCATTTTAACACTTTTAACATTCAAGTCATCTCAAGCATCATATGTCAATTGAGTGTTAAAAATCCATCTTTCATTAAAATTTGATATTGAGTTTGGTCACTAAAGTGAAAAGTTGCACTTCTCTTCTGATTTTGAGTCACTTAACTAATCGAGTTCTTCATTGTTGTTGAAAATGTTGGAGTAATATAATCTTGCATAAATAATCTATTACATCATTATATTAATGTGGTCGGTTGGTCAAGTAGTTGCTTGTGGCATCAACCCTATAGATCATCAAGGAGAAATAAGAGTACAAATTGTTTAACAAGATTTTTCGCTCAATCTTCTACCCATTCATCTTTGTCATTAGATGTAAATCATAATACTTAATAGTCGAGAAAATTCAATATATTGAGAAGTTACACCTACATACAAAGATTCAATAGTGTCATTCAATACTACCTTAGTACCACATATTAGTCTCTTTCATGTACCTTAAGGTCTCTTTTGTGTACCTTAAGGCTGCATATATCAATAGGACCAACTTCCTCCACATATCAAAGGGTATATCATAAGGGTGTGTATATAGAAAGGTTCAATATATCGGACTGGTAGTATATAGAAGGAAAAACATTTTTAGAGAGATAAGAAACCATCACATTCAAAAGCATGGCTTCAAATGCTCCACAAATCATGCTTCCAAACTCTACTATTGAGAGGTGATTAGCTAGTTGACTTGGAAAAGCAAGGTCCAAAGCCATATCGAGTTTAAAGTTTTGCAGGATGTTGCTGCTTGAAAGATCACCAGGCGATCACATAGTGCAGATAAGCAAAGGTTTCATAAGGCCAATTTGATAACCATGTTTCATGTGAAGTTCAACCTCACATCCGAATAGCAACAAAAGAATCAAATGATTAGCCATTCCAGTAAACCATAACCGACCCTGTACTCAAACTCGCAATGAGTTTTTAACTTTTTTAAAATAATATGTCTAGATTTTTAGGTGTTTCTTAGTAGCAGCAAGAGGGTGCTACAGAAAGACATTAAATTTAAAACAATTCATGCAAGCAAAGTCATTGTTACAAAAAAAACATGTGAAATATGTGCCCTACTAACAAATGTGCTTACTGGTACAGGATGTTAAAACAATTATTATTATAGCATCCAGAAAATCCCCCATACAGAAAGGCATTAAAATGAAATCATGAAAGTTCATCCTAACAAGAAACAACCTTCAAAACTTATCAAAAATTCAAAACTGAATACATTATAGTAAGCTCTGGAATACCTGAAGGCGTGCTCCAACAGTTTCTTTCTGCGGATTCTTTTCGTCTTTAGTAACCTTCCCTTTTGGTGTTCCTACCTTTGCTTCCTCAGTTTCAAATATGTACCTAACATCAATAAACAAAAAATGCATAGAATAAGTTTAAAGCTACTAGCAACTATAACTTTTGAAATCTATAAAAGACTTAGCAGCCCATAGAAGAAACCTCAAAAACTTCCAATTTGAACATCATCCATACAGCTAAAAGTTCCAGATCATTTCATAATTGATAATATCTTAAAATATCACTAGAGCTAGATATCATAAACCATGAATATATCTACAATCAAGAGAAAAGAAGATTTTATTTAGAAATTATATGTTAAACATCTTACAAAGACGTTTAATAGTTCCAGCTCCAATCCACCAACTTCCAAATAGTCCAACTCCTTTTTAATTCATTTCTATCCACCCCCTGAATCATTCCACTAACCCTCTTGCTTGTGGATCTGACTTATTATGTATAAAGTTAGCATATTAATTGTAATGAATATCACATCCTTTCCTCAATGTTAGAGGAAATTATTCCCAGTTTGCAAATATGATCAGCACCACCTTGTAGCTGCTAGGATGAGATAGGATAAAGTTGAATTTTACCATGTATGGAGTGTGTGCAGACCACAAAACATGACAATGAAGTCCCCAAAGGGAGATAATATAAAGGATGAATGAGAAGATCTACAAAATATAGAAATACAATATTCTGGGGACAGGTATGTCAACACCAAAAGGATCCTTGCATAGAGATCCAAGCTAAAAAAAAAAATAATGGCATGCATTGAAGATTTCTGCATTGTGGAGATAATAACAAAGTTGTTTGAGGATTTGATTCAAGGACTGGAACACACTCATTGGAATTGCTGAAAGCAAAGGCATTGCTAGTAGACATATGGGAGGCAATTAAGTAGTTGAAGAGATAGAAACAATCTTGATGCGGTGATGATGGCTCTGTCCTATTGATGCAATCAATAGAGGAGATAGTAGGGTGGTAAACCGTAAGATCATGGTCACAAGTTGAACCTACTGTAAATAGAGTTGTAATCTCCAAAACTACATCTTCATTGTGTATCTTGTGGATAACTATTTGAAGAGGGCATGATGCCTCATAAGTCGATCCTGTAGCAAAGGAGAATCATCGACGGAGCCAATTTGCTCAGTGCAACCATTGTGGAGATACATGGTGTGATTATACTTTGATCAATGGTTTGAAGATGTTTGTCACCTAGCATTGGGAGTCATAATTAATTTTGTCATTTGCATCAGTTGTGGTGCTCCTACATAAGCAATTGAACCAAGTTAGAGTTCTAGGTGTGATTAAGGCACTATTTGAACCTCCCATCAAATGAAAACAACAATATTTTTTATTTATTTTATTGATAAAAATGTAATAAAATATATTAAAATGACTAGAAGTGGTCCTCTAAAGAAACCAAGACTAAAACTGATTTTTATTTAAGGTAATAAGAATGAAAAACATAACCCTTAGGAAAATGACTTTGAAAAGTACCATAAAATAATAGAGTAAAATAACTCTGATTTATGACCATCTCATGATAGTGTAAAATAATATCTTAAAACAATTTTGACTTATGTGTCTATAATCCATAAAACAGATCAAAACAGTTGCCTGTGCAACAAAAGATTTCAATTTCAATCAAAATTGCCAAAGATTCATATTTCCTTGCCATATCAGCTTTGAAGCCAATGATCAGTTCTCAGTGTTGAAGATGACCTTGGGGTGGCCCTGAACATCTCAGTGAAGTCAGAAAACAGAAAAGATGAAAAATTGGCATATTGTACAATTGGCAACAAAAAAGCCAGTTGTGGCAGGGGGCAATTTCATAATCGCCCTGGTCATTATCTCATCATCTAAGATCTGTATCTCATCATCTAAAGACACGATCTTGCTTATGAAGGTAAGAATCTAGATCTCAAACATTAGAATAAGCAGCAGAATCTGCTGGATACTTATACTACTTACATTGTTGGGTCCATGGTTTACATACTCAGCGAGTACTCGCTGGAAAAAAACCCCAGTGAGTAACTCACAGGTTTACTTACAACCCTGCTGAAGGAAAAACTCGCCAAAACCCTAGCTTTGATTTGCCATTAACTCGCAGAAAAGTGCCTGTGAAAACTGCAGGAGGAAAAAAACGCGGGTTTGATGCGTAGTTTGCTCTATTTAACCCTCAAAAATGCTTCTTTTCTGTACACCATCCATTGAAAGAGATTTTTCTTGGCTTTGGCGAACTGTTTGAGGGCAAGAGATTTACACCCTCGCGGCATCCCTTTGTAGACATGCAAATATTATGACACGTTTTTGGCACAATTTGGGCCTATAAAAACCCTGCAGCTGACCTTAAAATGTTGTGCAGGATGAAGTTTTGTGTTGCCCCCGGACCCCTTTTGGCCTTTTGGGGGCCTTGCCCCCAAACCCCTAACCCCCATGAGGGGGATTGCCCCAAGACCCCCACGAGGGGCGCTGCCCACGCCCCTCAACCTCATTGGGGGGGTTGCCCCCAAACCCTTGCACCCAATTGGGGATGTTTCCCCCAAAGCCCTACCAAACTCATTTGATTTATTTTGCAGGCTATATTTTGCTTAAAGTTTATATTTTTTTCAAAAATTTAAGTGTTTTTTAAGGTGTCATGTTTTGCTGAGTACTCTTCAAGTCAATTTTTTTTGGCTTGTTGAGTACTCTCAAAGTCCAAGTTTGTGAATTGTGATTGGGTCAACTTAATCCACCAAATCTACTTATGCTTCACCAAACAAGATTGGTGTTGCTCCCTACTATAGAAAGGTGGATGTTGAATCAAAGATTTTTGAGAAAGATCCACCAACCCAAACACAAGCCCTACTATACTATAGAAAGACTCCTCCCCTATCAAGTTCCCCCTTCCACACGTACCCCCAGCACTATAGCTATAGTTCGAACCCACCCAAAACGTCATTATAAATAGGGACCCCGATAGGATAGGTGTTTCAAGCCATCCTGTAATGTCCCTTTCAAAAAAATATATATTTTGCCTTAAATAAATAACCCTAACTCAGAATAATAATTGCATAGTTGATTATAAATATTAATTTATGCTAAAAATTATAATTCTGATTATATATACTTCAAATTTAAAGCTTATAACATAGTTTTGAAAATATAAAAATTGTTCTCGAGTCTGCTGTAATATTTCTTATAATTTGCAGTTATCTCTGTTTGTGTAAATGTCTTGAAATGTGTCCAAGCTCTGCTAAGTTAGGGGTTTTCATCCTTTAACTTGACAAGAGAAATTGTGGGTTTCCGTTCTTCAAATTCTGCCATGGGTTTTGTCCTCAAGTTAAATAAATTGTTGTTCCATGCACTCTAGGAGTAATTATCAGATAATAAAAGATATATTCTTCATATGATGCTCCTTCTCCTTATTTGGTGTCTCTTACATATCTTTTTTCCTTCAATAGCCATGATTCTTCACATGCCCCTTGACTTTTGATTAAATTAAACTTGATTTTATATTTTATAAATTTATTATATTTTATATATTTTAATTTTTTATTATTATTATTATAATTTATTATCATTATAATCTCATTTCCAAAAGGGAACATTACAATCCACCCTTCCCAAGATTGCTTGTCCTCAAGCAATCACAAACTAAGATGCTCCGAAAAATTCTTCACTTGACCAAGTCTTTCTTGGAGATATCAAAATTCCAAATCAATCTTGGAAATATTATTAATCTCTCTAATGATGCAGTGTATTTTGTTAACTACCTATTTGTTGCTAAGTCTTGTTCAACAACTTTGTCTTTCTTGTCTTCAAATAATTTTTCTTGATGATTCACATTATCTTGCAAATCTTCCCGAGTCATACCCAACTCTACTAACTGCTTTGTCCCTACAACTTCTAACTTTCGAGGGGGGGGCATTCTATGAAGAACCATTTCACCATTCATCTTCTTCTATGCTATTCTGATATCAACACAAGTTGTGAAATTTGAACCAAGATATGTCTTTACCTTTATTTCAAAAAATGGCTTATCCCAAAGGACAAACTTCTATGCATCCATTTCAAAAAGTGGATTATTTGCAACCCAATGTAAAAATCAAAAATTATTCCTGTCATCAAATTGAATTAATTTCTTGTTGAGACCATATTGGCCTAATTCTAAACAATTGTCTTTTGAGTCCTTCATAAATGATTCCCAATTAGTGTCGACATTCCAAATCAATCTTGGAAATATTATTAATCTCTCTAATGATGCGATGTATTTTGTTAACTACCTATTTGTTGCTAAGTCTTGTTCAACAACTTTGTCTTTCTTGTCTTCAAACAATTTTTCTTGATGATTTACATTATCTTGCAAATCTTCCTGAGTCATACCCAACTCTACTAATTGCATTGTCACTACAACTTCTAACTTTCAGAGGGGGGGCCTTCTATGAAAAACCATTTCACCATTCATCTTCCTCTATGCTATTTTGATACCATCACAAGTTGTGAAATTTGAACCAAGATATGTCTCTACCTTTATTTCAAAAAATGGGTTATCCCAAAGGACAAACCTCTATGCATCCATTTCAAAAAGTGAATTATTTGCAACCCACTGTAAAAATCGAAAAATTATTCCTATTATCAAATTGGAAATTAATTTCTTATTGAGACCATTCATATTGGCCTAATTATAAACAATTGTCTTTTGAGTCCTTCATAAATGATTCCCAATTAGTGCCGACATTCCCAAATTGCTCATCATTCATTGTTGACCTAACAACTCTCACATACTCAACACCATTGGCAGTAACGATTGAAACCTTTTCTTTAGCTTGTAGCTCTAATGTGTTTACTTCTTCATATTCTACCTTCTTATTTTCTGATTCTAAAATAGATTTCCCCAACTCATTTATAATGTCATTGCTTCTTTGCTTCAACACTTGTGGCTTGGTACCCAAGATTCCTTACATAAGAAGCAAAGATTTTCTTTTCTCGATTTGTTTAGGCTGTCCTCACTGTTTATTAAAATAGCATAAATCTTCTTTTGTTGTTTGAGAAAAGATTCCTTAAAATGGAGTTGGGTCCAAGCCATTGACTGCCCTAGTGTTGCAACCTTTTTGATTACTTCTTGGGGTTTTGGTTCTAAATGTTCTTTTCTATTCTTTTCTTTTTTTCTTGAAATATCCCTTGATCTTGCATTATGAAATTGTATAAATGGAATCTGTCTTCTAATATTTGGATAAGTCTTGTGTGTGCATCTATGCACTCATCAAAGTCATTTGCTGTCATGTTTGGCTCTTACTCTTCCTATGGTTGCTCTTCTCTAGGTAAGAATGTGGGTTGTGTGATCCTAGGTGTTGATCCAAATGGAGTTTTATTGTTATGATTTGACCTTGAATAATTTAAATTACTACCTTCTCCTCCATTAGTTTGTACCTATGTTACTCGGGGACGCGTCCCCGAGCCTAAATCCCCCGTCCCTATCTCAAGGACCGTTCTGAGGGCGAGAGGACACCCAAGGGATGTCCCCAATCTGCCACTTTGAGTTGGAAACGTCCCGAAAATGGGGGACAGCGCCAAGCAGCCTTTTCTTTTTTTTAAACTCACTTCACTTTAAAAAATTATTTTCTTTATGCTTTTGTGGGCCCCTACCTCCTAGCTTGCCCTAAAGGGAGGTTCACCATTTTGCCTCATTCCAACATTTCTGTGAGAGGAAAAAAGAGGAGCAGCAGAAAGGTTTGAAGCAAGCCATTGAAAGAGGAGCAGCAACAAGGGGATAGAAGAAAAAGAGATTCAATCTAGGGCAATGGTGTTGGATTTAGGATCAGAAATGAAAGCAATCAGAAAATGCAACACATAAGACAATGAACACAACAAGATACCTTGAGAAAACCCTCCTACTCGAGGGAGTAAAAACCCGGCAAATATATCTCTTATATATTGAAGGAATAAGAGCAGAAATCTGCTTACAACTCAGGCCCAACACAATGCTGAATTTAATACAATGAATAATAGCACCTCTCCTAGATACAAAGATACAAATGAATATGTTTCTCCTTGAAATCGGTCTGCTGCTACAAAATGATGATCGGCTGCTCAAGTATGAACTTTTTCTAGGAATGTGAATTATGATGAATGAACTTTATGATCAAATGAATGATCATCACCCTATATTTATACAAAACTAGGTGACTCTTCATTTAGGTTGGCCTCTTTTTAAGAAACAAGGTGACTCTTCATAAAATTATTATATATAGCAAGTACGACTTGCCTTGGTATTATTTATCCATCATTTTTAAATTTGAGAGAAAGATATCTCCCACTGCTATAACGTCGACACTCCCTTTTAGCTAGGGAGGTATCTTTCCAAATATCCATGTCATGGAGTCTCTCGACATGACGCCCACAATGGCTACTCCCATGTGTGGAAAAAAACACAAGTACAAGAGTTCATCACAGAGTCTCTCAACATGACGCCTCATCTCAATCACAGAGATGAACAAGGGCTCGCACCTCATATTTTTCCGTCTCAGAGAAATATACACTACACTACAAGGGCTTTCACCTCATATTTCTCCGCTCAGAGAAATATACACTACAAGGGCTTTCACCTCATATTTCTCCGTCTCAAAGAAATATACACTACAAGGGCTTTCACCTCATATTTCTCTATCTCAAAGAAATATACATTACAACAAATCTTCATGATGATGTGACTCCCTCTGGAGCTCAAAGTACTTGCATCAACCTCCTAACATCCCCGTCCAAGATTGTCTACAATGCTTGCCTTAGAGGAGCAGTTTCCAATGCACACTTCCGGCACTATTGACTTGCTCGAGTTCAGGATTGTCCTCCTCGACCTCATCTCAGATCACCCTATTCTAAATAGGTTTGCGGAGCTACCAATGTCAAATCTAGATTAATTGTCTTGTGCAATTTTGTTTTCAGCTGCTGAAGAGGTCTTCCAAGGATTTTGCACTTGGCCTTGCAACACTACAACCTTCACTTATTCTTAGTGAGTCATAGAACTCCCTCTTGATCCCTACCTCAAAGATTTCAAAGAAATCCTCTGGAAGTGAACTTCCCTCCATTGACCTATCTAAGAACCTTAATCCTTTTCCTGGACAAGCTCTCAACTCGTGCCTTGAATTTCTAAATTTGACTCCCTTTGAATGTCATTTCCTCCTCTTCGAAGAAATTGATCGACTTTAGAATAAGAAACCTTCTGAATCAACTTTAGAGCTAGGCTCCTTCTGAGATGTCCCTATGTCAATTTCCGCAGTAGAAACATGTTGTGTAGACCTTAATTTGCAATCTCGAGCAAAGTAGCCATACTTGTCACACCTGAAACATTGAATGTGAGAGAGATCCTTCTTCTTTGGTTTTGGGGCACAATCTGATTCTCTATCTCTATTCCTCTTTCTTCCTTTGCCTCTTTCTCTAGAAGTATGTGTAGCAAGAACTTGATTTTCTACATCATGATAGTTTCGCCCAATTCCTCTTATTGCCAACCTGGACTCTTATTGAATACAATCAACTCGAAGACAATCAAACTTGGGCAACTTGGATCTCCAACTGATGCTATGAATAAAGGGTTCCCAAGATTGAGGAAGACCATTTAGTGCCAACATAACAAGATCTTTGTTTGCAATTATATCCCCAATAGCGCTCAATTGATCTCTCAAATCAGCAATCTTCATAAAGAATGAGATGACTAAATCATCTTTAGCCATTTTTACATGGTGAAGTTGTTGTCTCAAAGCAAAGGCTCTACTGGTGTTGTTGATCTCATACAATCCTTTTAGAGTATCAAACATTTCTTTAGTTGTCTTTAACTTGGAGATGATCGATACTAGGTGATTCATCACAGAGTCTATCATGATCTTTCTAGCCTTCGTGCCATTTTTCTTCCACTAGATTTTCTCTCTATCATCAAAAGGCTCGAGCATATCACTTTCCATGAAATCAAGAAGATCATTCTCCTCTAATGCAATGAGTACCCTGGGTTTCCAAGAGTTGAAGTTTGAAGCTCCATCAAGCCTATCTTCTACCTTGACACCGCTCACCATCTTCTTTTTCCGCAATTCACCTTCAAAGATCTGCCCTTAGGTCAGAAATAATTTGAACCTTAGATATGTGATACTTCAAGATCTGCCCTAGATGAAAAGTTGACTTGACTGCTTAAACAAATCTAATCAGATATTTTCTTAGACCCACTCTGATACCATGTTAGATTTAGGATCAAAAATGAAAGCAATCAGAAAATGCAACACATAAGACAATGAACACAACAAGATACCCTGGGAAAACCCTCCTACTCGAGGGAGAAAAAAACCAGCAAATATATCTCTTATATATTGAAGGAATAAGAACAGAAATCTGCTTACAACTCAAGCCCAACACAATGTCGAATTTGATACAATGAATAATAGCACCTCTCCTAGATGCAAAGATACAAATGAATATGTTTCTCCTTGAAATTGGTGTGATCTGTTGCTCAAGTATGAACTTCTAGGAATGCGATTATGATGAATGAACATTATGATCAAATGAATGATCATCACCTTGTATTTATACAAAACTAGGTGACTCTTCATTTGGGTTG
The DNA here is from genome assembly GCA_007115665.2 of Sequoiadendron giganteum. Taxonomy (NCBI): domain Eukaryota; kingdom Viridiplantae; phylum Streptophyta; class Pinopsida; order Cupressales; family Cupressaceae; genus Sequoiadendron; species Sequoiadendron giganteum. Next base: position 617,574,813 of record CM021109.1, on the reverse strand, counting down.
GCCTCTTTTTAAGAAACAAGCTGACTCTTCATAAAATTATTATATATAGCAAGCCCAACTTGCCTTGGTATTATTTATCCATCATTTTTAAATTTGAGAGAAAGATATCTCCCACTGCTATAACATCAACAAATGGGACTGTAAATCCTTCAAAGAGGTAAGTTTTTTCCTTTCATTTTTTTCAAAAAAATTCAAAGTTAAAGCATGAAATGTCTGATTTTTTTTTTATGTTTTGCATTTGTTCAATTTAAAATTGCACTCAATCTCAAAAAAACATGAGCAACAATGTGAGTGATAGCAGAAGTGAGAATAAAGTGGAATCAATTGGTAGAAATACAAGTGAAAGTGTTGAGGGTGGTAGTGGACAGCAACCAAACACATTTCAGTGCCCTTCAAATATCATGGAAAAATATGCAAAAGGCCCTTTCAACGAAAAAAAAACCTCTTCTCCAATATGTTACACCTATGGATCAAAAGCAAAAAAAATCAAGGGTAGTAGGGTGTGGAATTGTCATGTTTGCAAGATAGATTTTAGAGGCAGCTACACAAGGGTACAATCTCATTTTTTAGGTGTTGTAGGCCGTGGAGTTAAAAGCGTCCAAAACTTAAAGAAAATTAGAAGATAGAGTGCCATAGGTTGCATATGGAGGCGGAGATGGGGGCTCAAGGTGTGACAATGCCACCTTCTTTTGCAAGTGTACGATCATCTATGCCTACGCCATCTATGGCTGGTAGTAGTGAAGTTGCCACAAGAAGAAAGAGGAAGACGAGTGGTAGTGACAAGGGAAGTTCAATTGAAAGGTTTTGTGCAAGCATGAGAAGCTACAGAGTCTTCCATTGCCAAATTCTTTTTGCTCATGCCATCCCATTTCATGTGGCTTGTTCCTCTCATATGAGACAAACTTGGATGAGGACGGGTTTCTCTATTGTGATGGATGGGTAGACTTATGTTAGACATCGGTCACTCATCAATATCATAGTCACATTCCATGTTGAGGTTATATGTGCAACATATTAGGCCCATTGTGACGCAAAGGTGGAACACAATGAACACACCGCTTCAAATGGCAGCCTTTGCTCTAAATCCCAAATGGTATGCACCAAGGGATGGAAGGGTGCCTACATGTGATGACTGGTGCAGGAGCACCTAGGAAACACTAGGCATTAGGAAGAAGTCTAGGATGCATTTTGTTTTATTGTATTTCCATGAAGGTCATGTTGACCATTGGAATTGAGTTAGAGACTTAATAATATGCCTTGGTCAGGAGTGATCAGTAGGTTAAGGAGGGGAAAGGTTTAATGAGTTTGGAAACTCACTTTTCCTAGTTTTCTTTGCATAGGCAAAAGTGGCAAAATGGAACATTTTACACCTTTACCACTTTGTAACCAACATGTCCGACCAAGGGGAAAGTTAACTACTTTTTTGACCTATATAGGAAATGCCTCGACCTGTGTGAAAGGTTGGAAGCTTTTGTAATTTTGAAAATTCATGAATGCTAAGTGTGGACAGTGAGAAGAATTGCTTAATTTTCTATGTTTGCTTTGCATTTGAGTGATCAGGAGCGATCATGGCTCTGTAACATGTTGTAGAATGTAGAGCAGGTGTGGTAGAAGTTGTGTGTTGCAGTACCAAGTTTGTGTGTTCAATTTGCAAGTGTGTTTGCTAGTTAATTTGTTGTTTTTTTGAGTTGCTGATCTGACTGGCAACCGCTCAAGAATGGAGATTTAGTTCTCTTTCCAACTGTACTTGGTGTACAGGCTTTTGGGAAATGAGGCTAGACTCCATGGTTGTAAATATAGTAGGTCTAGGAGTAGTTAGGAGTCCAGGAGGCATGAAGAAAGTCTACTCCTAGGCGAGCTTGACAGTGCCCGACTAGGAGAGACTATAAGTGCAAAGCACTATTAAATGTAGGGGTGCCCGTTCAAAGCAAGTTTCTTGTTGGAAAGGGATGGAGTGATGGTCACCAAGCTGTGGGTACGTTGAGGAGACTCCATCAATTCATTTGATGAGAGGAAACCTTGACAGTCTGCAAGAAGACAGGGAAAAGACCCAAAACAACCTAGGTTTATGCACATTTCCAGTTTGAGGCATTGTACGGACAGTGGAGACCTATGGTTCCAAAATTCTTTGAGAGAAGGGTATAGGTGTCAAGAATCTAAAGGAAAGCATGGTTGCACTTTGGAGAACTTAGGAACACAATCCTATTTTCTTGGAGTTGGAGGCCTAATTGGGGCACAAAGGCTAGTAGCCTTTTTAACCCTAGGTGAGGGTTTGGTGAAAGCGATGGAAGAATGGAGTTTGGTGAACTTCCAAGAACCCTAGGAGGATGGTGTGAAGCTAGTAGAAACATCTCTACACCCCTGCAAAGAACAAATTGAGAGTTGGGAGTAATTAGCCTTTAGGGAAGATTAAGGGCTAAGGGAAGAATAGGTGGGTAGTGCACCAAGTTTGACTTGGTAAGCTGAATTGTCATGATAGTGGGGTTGGCCAGGAGAACCAGGGGCACCTAGATATGAGGAAGGTCCTAAAGGTTCAGATGGTGAAGAAAGACACCAAGGAGACCTTGCAAACAAGGATCCAGAGCATGGAACAGTGAGTGTTCCATCCAACCCTACCCTATCAATGACCCAGAGGTTTTAGATGGGTTCACACAAGCCATTGGTAAGATGTATTCAAAGGAGCAAGCTTCATTACTTTGTACACAATCCCTTGAATTTGCAAATCTTTGTGGTCCAACATTGGGTAAACCACAAGCAAGGTTGGATAGAGCTATATTAGCTCAACTGACCCTATTGGGTGGTGGGCATGGCATGGGAGGGATATGCCTGAAGATGCTTGTCGCTCGCCTCCTTGCACAGGTTGTCAATTCCTCTGCTGCAAAGAGGAATTGGTCCACATATGGCTTTATCCATTCCATCAAGAGGAATAGACTTACCTCTAGTCGAGCGGAGAAGCTAGTGGTTGTGCATAGTGTTATTTGACTTCAAGATCGTCAGACTCCAGAATATTGGCAGACTCCAACTTTATGATGGGATATTGATCTTGAAGACGTGGACCAAGTTGATAAGGAGAAGACACCAAAGGGATTGGTTGGGATTCTGTTGGATGAGGTGGACCATCACAGTGGCAATGACTCAAAGGACTTTGATTTTGATGCAATGTTGGGAGATGCATATTAAGGGCAGCAGTGTACATTTTTTTTGTATTTTGATTTTCATATCATAATTGAAATTAAAACTATATGGCAGCAATGTAGCCTTTAGGCATTTTGTTATAAGTTTATAAATTGTATGTTATTTTTTAATATCACATGCATATTGACAATGAATTCTGAATTTTGAATGCATATTGAGTATTGACAATGAATTTTGAACACAAATGTTATATGTTAAGGTTCTATAATGTATATATGCATGCTCTATCCATGTTTTCATATGAATATTTAAAATTTTCCTATATATTTTATATAGTCGTCCCCTAGCCATCCCCAAAATTGGCTTGAAAAATCGGGGACTTGGGGACGCATCACGCCATCCCCTACCCTCCTCGTCTCAAAAAATCCAATAACATTGGTTTGTGCAAGTCTAAGAGAATTGATTGTATTATTCATATTCTAAAGCATTTGAAGGAGCAATTGTGTTGTTTGTTTAAGTCTTTGCATATAAACCTTCGACCAGGGAAACCCGGGGACGCGTCCCCCCCCCCCCTAAAATGCCTCGTCCCAGTCCCCAAGACATCTCGGGTACCGGGTATAGGGGGACAACATCCACCAAGGAAACCCGGGGACGCGTCCCCCCCCCTAAAATGCCTCGTCCCAATCCCCAAGACGTCTCAAGTATAGGGGGACGGCAGGGGACCGTCCCCTTTTTTTGCAAAACAATAGGAAACGCCCCTGAAACGAGGGGACGACGTTGACCAAATAGGGACGGCTGACCAATTCTGGGGACGGCCAGGGGACGGCCAAGGGACGCCTAAGCCGTCCCCCAAGAGTCCCCCACGTTAAAGCATGTTTTAAAAATAATATATATATAATAGTTTTCAAATTTTTTGGATTATGAGTTGTTCGTTTAAATTATTTTCATATATCTTTCACAATATTTGGAACATTCACAAGATAAATATTTGATGCTCTATTAGAGATATATAAAAATAAAAAAAATTTATTCCAAAAGTGTGTAAACTTGAATATATTTGCTTGTTGTTCACTAACAGGTTTTAGAGACAAAGACTTAGGATTTTGACCTTTCTCAACAGTTCTTACTTCTTCACAATTGGAAATAGGCTGAATATTAAGGCGATTTGATGCCCAAAACTCCTTGAGTGCAGCAATTGTCCCCACATTTAACTACTCAAATCCATTTCAGACAATACACCAGCATTGAATTTACTTCCAGTAGTCCACACTCCCAGCAAACTACAATAATTCTGCCTTCAGACACCTCAGCTATTCATTATTGTTTTGTGCCAAGTAATCAATAAGCTAGCTGAAACAGTCTTCATTGTAATCACAAATGTTCTCCCAATTTGTGAGCTGGAAATAACCTTATGTAATTTGATATAAGTTTATAAATTATAACTTGGAGGTTGTATTATGATTAATGTATGTTAATTCTGAATTTTCAATGTGTATTGAGTATTGACAAAAAATGTTGAACACAAATGTTATATGTTAAGGTTCTATAATGTATATTAAGTATGCTTTAACCATGTTTTCATATGAATATTTAAAATATGAAATTTCCCTATATATTTTAAATTTTCCCTTTATTTTATATAGCCATCCCTCGCCATCCCTAAATTTGGCCTCAAAAATCAGAAACTTGGGGACTCGTCCCGTCGTACCCTGCCATCCTCGTCCTGGAAACTTGGGGTAACCTTGCCTTCCACTCATTCTCCCATTCTTCCTCTCAATTAGTCATCTTATTCTCTCTAATTTGGTTGCTAGCCTCCTGTAACGCTGCCTATTGTCTTTTCTTTTCTTTTCTCTCTCGAAGGCCCTCTGGTCTCTTTGGCTCCAATACATAAACTGGATTTAGACCTACAAGCTGGCAGGACTGCTACTCTGATACAAACTTGTAATGTTCCTTTTTAAATTGTTTTTATTTTGCCTTAAATAAATAACCCTAACTCACAATAATAATTGCATAGTTGATTATAAATATTGATCTATCCTAAAAATTATAATTATAATTATATATACTTCAAATTTAAAGCTTATAAAATAGTTTTGAAATATAAAACTTTTTCTCAATTCTCTGCTGTAATATTTTTTTAATTTGCAGTTTCTCTCTTTGTGTAAATGTCTTGAAATGTGTCCAAACTCTGCCAAGTTAAGGATTTTCATACTTTAACTTGACAAGAGAAATTGTGGGTTTTCATCCTTCAATTTCTGCCATGAGGAGGTTTCATCCTCAAGTTGAATAAACTGCTGTTCCATGCTCTCTGGGAGTAATTATCAGATAAGAAAAGATGTATTCTTCAAATGATGCTCTCTAGGAGTAATTATCAGATAATAAAAGATGTGTTCTTCGAATGATGCTCCTCCTTGTTTGGTGTCTTCAATAGTCATGATTCTTCACATGCCCCTTGACTTTTGATTAAATTAAACTTTTGATTTCCAAAAGGGGACATTACAAATCCATCCATTATATATGCCCATCAGCTACTCATAGGGAATAGTTTCATTTTCGACCCAACAATTGCATAACTGCCAATCTGCAGGAACTGGCAGTTTCATCATTTTGTCTCATGGGGTAGGGTAGCAGCTGCAGGCATTATCTCTTCCACTTCCATGTGAGTTTTTGAATGAAAATGGCTGATTCAAAGAATGTGATATATAAAAAGAAGTCCAACACATTGTAAAAAGCTGGCACTTTTCTGATTCTTCTTGTATAGTTCAGATTTTTGGACAAAATGTCTTCATGCACTTGCAGGTAGAATAAGGACAAAAATCTCAACAGATGAGTACCATGAGCTCACTTCTTGTCCTGGAGACATTTTTCAATATGTAGCTGACTGAAGTATAGCAATTGAGGAACTGGAGTAGCTCACTCTTGCTGTAGGTTTCACCCATTAAGGGTATCTACAGGATGATTTTGTGTTTGCAGTTAAGGGTTCTCTAACGTAGAGATTGCATCTCACTTTGGAGAGTTTGTGCATTCCAGTGTATGAAATATGTAGGTGAGGAACTGTTAGAAGACTATCCTCATCAGTTAACAGCTCAGTTTGTGACCCTTTCATAACATGTATTCTTGGCTATGAAAGAAATTAATACACCAACAATATAATTTGACCCCAAGCAAGTAAAATAACTCTATAACATGAGACAGTGAAAAAAGGAAATTTTTGGCATAACCAGAGAACTCTATAGATCTACTTAGGACAAGAATGGAAAAACAACTCTTTATACAAATATATGTATATATGAAGAGAAAAGAAAAAGCAAAGAATCAAAAGGAACTTTAGCAATGATTCCAAAATCACTCACATTGAGAAAAAGAAAATAATATTCACTATATTATAAGTTTAAAAAAGGTTTAAAAAACGCAGGTAAAATTGTGTAAGATTGTTTATTATTATTAATTAATTTATATTAATGTATTAAAAATTTAATAATTATAAATTTATAATTAATATGTTTATATTAGTTTTATATATTTCATTGTTTTATTAATTTCTAAACTAATAATTATTGATTATTAATACATTAATTATTATAATTTAAATTGGGTGGTAGGGTGGGCAGCTTTCCACATTGTTAGTTGTGGAAAGCCCGCGGGGTTTGCATCATTCTCCCTTGTAATCGCTGACATGGAATGCCAACTCGAACTTCGAGTGATGGTTGGGTGAGGTCATGTTGCCAGCTTGAAACTGTAGGACAGGTAGGGAAGGCGATTGAATGAACAATGATTACCTCTTGATAGATTTAGTATGACGAACTAATCAATTTAATGATATCAACGTCAGGGGTTATACGGAACTTGCTTTCGAATAATCGTTTGTATTTTCACCGATACTTCAAGCTTGTGTTTGGCGATCAATGGAGTCGAGGTGGCGTCCTCGCAGCTTATACAAGCTGGTTCCCCGTGGGGAACGCACAATCAAGCATTAAACGGTAATGCCAAAGTTGGGCACATCTTCATATAATTATTGGTGGCATGGGGCTCTTTTGACACATTTCCTCATAATATTGTTTGGGTTGGGCTCTTGATATTGTGGCAGCTCTGGCATTGTGGTGGTTCTCTGGGTTTGTGGTGGCTCTCTGGCATTGTGGCTATGGAGGAGTGGTCAAAATTTGTGGTAAGGATGTCTGCAGAAACCCTAATGAGCATCGGTGCAACTACGCCGATTCGCTTGAAGAGAGTGGGTAGACAGATGGTGTTTTGTGGGATCATGACCGACCAATGTCTCAAATGCATCCTCCAAAGGTATGATTCCCTCATTCTGGTGGCGGTTAAAATAGTTTTTGGGAGGGGGTTTTTGGACAATGATGAAGCTTACAGAGTTGGCACTTGCATCACCTCCCAGTTCCTGGCCTCAATCTTGGAGATTAGAATGCCAAAGGCGGAGGCCGAGGTGTTGGTTTGGCGGCTCTTTCCCTCGGATTTACTGGTGGGCATTGAAGAAATTCTCTACGCCGCGTCCCCTAGTACGGGCCTTCCTCACCCACGAGATATGGCTACTCTTCGCATCTCGGGTGAGTTGATCACATACTATCCGTTTCTGCTTGATTTGAAAGGAATGGCGTTGGTTGAGCACAGGCATGTGGCTGCGGTGGGGGTGGATTACCTGTTGAAGGCATTTAAGCTTCCACATTTGCAATGTGGTCGTTCGGTCTCAGATTTCAGAGGATTCACTCGTTCAAATGGCTTCCTTGACGATGGACAGTCTGGTTAGGGGTTCGGTTTGTCTTGGTCTCAAGTTTTTTGGTATATGGTTTAAGATGTATGCATGTTAACAGTATAGTGGGAGTTTGCCTTCGGCTAGTTGTTTCTTGAATTTCATGTTATCAATGGTATATGGCGTGGTGGTAGTTTTTGCAGGTATATGGTAGGTGGGGTCCTTGGTCGGTCAAGGGTTGGCAACTTGGCATAGCTTGTTTGGTCTAGCAAAAGCTTCTGCATTTTGGGTCTCCTGCATCGTAGACGATTGTATACCTTTGCTCTATCAATATAAAACTCTCTTGCGTATCAAAAGAAAAATATTATAATTAAAATTAATTTTTTACATTTCATTGTTTTATAATATTATTAATTTTTGTAAAATATTAAATTCTACACATTAAATTTTATAATTAATTTATATGTTTCATAATTTTATTAATTTCTAAAATAGTAAAATATTAATTATTATAATGCTATTAAATAAAAAAATTAGTTTAGATGTTATTAATTGGTTATTTAAATTTTAATTTTATAAGCTTGATTTGTTTTTCAAATTGCAAGCATGTGGCTACCATGTCAGCTAGTTCTGGTTCCGTAGGCAAACCCTCATTCAACATTGACCCGACTTCACCTCTGTGGAGGCATGTAGAAATGGTAGAGCAGATTCCAAGTGGGGGGCATATGTTTGGATATACCCCAAGTGTGATAAGCGGTACACTACTTCCTACAGTTGGGTGAAAGGGCATCTGTGTGCAATTCCTAGGAAGGAAAATAGAGCATGTCCAAGAAAAAATAATATACCTATACTGTCTTCTACAAAATATATTAAGGAGCAAGAGGAAGTAGATGCAAAGGTTGAAAATAGAATGGTGCATCCATTGAGTACAAGATGGGGCTCACAGAGGCCACCTACTTCTTCATCTTACACACATAGTGTTGGCCCTAATATTGTAGTAGAAAGCCATCTTTTTTAGTAGAAATGAAAATCAGGCTACTATTTCGAAGAGAGCAAAGGGACCCCATTGAAGAGGACATTTAATAATGATGCCAAAGATATTGTTGACCAAACCATTGCAAGATGCCTCTATGCAAATGGTTTGTCTTTCAACATTGTTCGATCACCCTATTGGCAAGACATGGTAAGAAAAATAAATGAAGCTCCAATAGGGTTGTGTGTGTAGCACTTTATTGTCAAGGGAGGTCAAACATATAGAAGATTCATTATCTCCCAAAAAGGCCTCATGGAAAGAAACGGGTGTCTATTATTTCCGATGGGTGGAAGGATGCAACAAATAGACCATTAATTAATGTGATTGCAATGTGCCCTGAAGGGGCAATGTTTCTAAAAGTTGTGGATTGTGAGGGGAAGGTAAAGGATGCACAATTTATTGCTAACATCCTTGTACAGCACAATAATGAAGTGGGTCCTCAAAATATTATCCAAGTTAAAACGGACAATGCGAAGAATTGTAGAACTACTAGTATGTTAGTTGAGACACGATTCTCACATAGATTTTGGAAAACTTGAGTTGTGCATTCACTCAACCTCATGCAACAGAAGTTGGGTACAAAAATAGATTGAATCAAACAAGTCTATGCTAAAGCTAGAGAGATCCAAATGTTCATAACAAATCACCACATGTTGCAAGCTATTTTTAGATCATTCTCGCAACTAGAGCTACTGAAGGTAACTCAAACTTCAAACAATGCACTTTTTTCATTTTATGTTTTACTTTAATAATTTATTTTAAATATATATATATATAGACATTTTTCATTGATTTTAATTATTTTATTTTTATTTTCAAATAGGTGGTTGAGAATAGATTTGCATCCATCACAATCGTCTTGAGATGACTTTTGAAGGTGCAAGAGGCGCTTCCTGCTATGGTCATTAGCCAATCATGGTCTATATGGAGGCAATCAAACACTAAGAGTGCGGCCAATGTAAAACAAAAGATTCTAGAGTACACTTGGTGGTATCGAGTGAAATATCTTCTTAGTTTCACCGAGCCCATCATGAGTATGATACAATTTACTGACATGGATAAGCCATGCTTTGGGGAGGTTTATGATGGCATTGACTCAATGCTTGAGAAGATGAAATCCATCATAAATGCAAAAAAACAAGATCCTAAAGAAATCTTCTTCAAAGAGGTGTTGTTAATTTGTGTTGAACGATGGAACAAAATGACCACCCCACTCCAGCTTCTTGCCTTCACTTTGACTCCCAAATATTACAATGAAGAGGCCCTTGCTATACCAAAAAAAGTGCCACCATACCATGATACAAAAGTTGGCGAAGGGTTTAGGAAAGCTCTCACTAAACTCTTCATTGATCCTAATATGGAAGATGCAAATGCAACTGAATTTGCTGATTTTGTTACCTCTCATGGTCAAAGTGCTTCTACTCTCCGTGACAAATATAGGAAGGATGCTCACTCTTGGTGGTACCTTCATGGCCACAAGATGCCACCTCCAAGTTCTTGCAATAAAAGTTTTATCTCAAGTAAGTTTTGAAATTTTACCACTCTAAATTTGGTTTTAACTTTTTCGTTTTATCATTTAAAATGTGTTATTTTCAAATTTGAAGTTTAGTTTACGAAAATTTTAATTTAAAAACTCTAATGGGAGCTCCCTTTGCTTCAATAAATTGCTAGATCTTCTTCAGCTGAACGGAATTGGAGTACATACTCCTTCATCTACTCAGCGAAGTGCAATCGATTGGCATCAAGCAAAGAAAAGGAGCTAGTTTTTGTTCATTCCAACTTGCACCTTCTTACTCACAAAGATGATGAGGAAGGGGCAGCAAAGTTGTGGTATGTAGAACCAGAGCAAGCTGACCTGGATCTTTCTTTTGCTGCACAATCTTTAGTTTTTGAGTCAAGTAGTCAACATACTTTTAGTGCAAGTACCAATGGGGTTTCATCATCTAATGTCAATGTTGATGATGATCTTGGTCTTGATGATGACCCATATGATGCAGATTAGTGAATTGATTACTATTTGTATTATTTAAATTTTAAAAAATGATTATCTATCATGACATCCAAGTTTGATCCTTTTGATATTGAAAACTAAATTTAAATTAGTATATTATGTTTCAAAAATTGAAATTTGTCGTGGGTTTGTTTAGCATATGCATTGGTATATAACATTCTAAACTTAGTTTTGTTCTTAGACTATATATATATGAATATTTTATTATATGTTTGTATGAACATACCCAAAACGTATCCACCCACCCCCCCCAAAAATAAATTGTCGTAACAACATAACGTACCCACGTACTCATACCTGATTAGGCAACTTTGGTGTGCAACAACTACTGAGAAGGCATCAAAGGTGCCAGATCTCAAGGACAAAAGTAAAAGACAGACGTGATAACATGCACTTGGTCTATAATGTGTTCTAGAGCGTAGTTGAAATGTACAATAAGAAGTATATTAACAAGATCAAATAATAGCATGTACCAATGGATCGAAGGCAAATAATAGCAGTAAACAGCAAGTGAATGATGATGATGGTTTCAAACCAAAAAGTGAACATACATATGATCCCAATATTGTCATCGAAGGCATGGCTTTCATGATCCGTTTTCATAACTATAACAATATTTACTTATACCTAATATATCTCCTTGCCTATTCTATGTCAAAAAAAATTCTACTTGGAGTTGACTAATCTAGCCCATGTACCCTCTATGCTCCATAAACTATTGCCCTCTAAAAGATTATATAGACTTGTAATTGCGTCTGTCCACTCCTTAGTACTCTGGGCAGGATATGTGCTGTCTAGAAATGCACAGACTGAGCTTGTCAAACCTATATTTGTCCTTGTCCTCCTGTAGCCCTCTCTTAGACAATGCATAAGGCCTGAATGAGCTGATCTTGCTGAACAGCCATATTAGGTGACTCCTCGTGATACACAGAATCTGCAGCCCCATCCTTAAAGTTCCACTGAATGGTTCAGTTTTTCAATCCCCACCTCAATCTCAGGTATCATGTGTGTGTATTATGAAAACATTGTGCTTTCCTATTCAGCTCTTACTACATGGCAACCACTTTCTCTGCTTCTGATTTAGCAGTTTCTTTTTTTGCCAACAATTGTAACCATTTTCCAGTTCCAGCTCAACATGAATCTTAGCAGCACTGGCTTCTTTTTTGGCCTTCTTCTCTTCGATCATGTTGGAACAAATGAATTCATTCAGTCATTAACATTTATTACAGATGTACCCAATATCTGGTTCACAACTGCAGGCATCAAAAGTGCAAGTTTCCTTGTAATTGATTCATTCTATGTTCCTTTATCCAGCACTATTTGATCAACAAACTTACCTAATGCGAACACATTTGAGCAGTTATTAATGTTTTCCTATTACTGATAATTTCAATCACAAGGCTAAATGAATAACACCATTCACCAATTGCTGCAGGGTTGGAATATCCTCTGCTAGCTCAAGGTAGTGCATCATACTCAGCTTGCATTTCACAACAAAGGTTAAAATGGAGGTATATCAATTTCAAATTAACAAGACAAAAATAATAAAGGAATGAGAATGCAGGTGATAGAAACAACATTGATATCTACCACCAAAAAAATGTAGTTGCCTCTGCCTACGTAAGATGCATGGATATTTGCATTATCCGCAAGCCTAAAATTTATAAAGATTAATGGGGGTGTACAATGAGAGATAGAACAACCTCTAAAGCTAACAAGATTCTACCCATCAATGAGAAAATCATTGTCAGTTATTGACAGAAGGCTTGCTCTGTGCCCAGCGTGAGTAAGAGGGCTGACTTGGCAATCCATTCTTGAGAAGGCTCAAGATAAGACTGCAGCCCTGTTGGCACCGCGAAGTATGTGGCAGCTGTAATAGCTTTGAACCTGATTTAGAAATTTGCAAATACCCAGTCACCTACTTAAATTTCCAATTTTGAATAGTCACTTTCAAGTTTTAGCAGAACTTTATAGTTCATTTCAATAGTTATATTAGGAAGTCTGTAAGAGAAAACTAGCATCAGTCTATGCCATATGACCAGAACTTCAATAATATTGTTCACAGCAGTTCCCAGCCCTTGGTAAAACCTGAAAATGCCTTTGTCATCCTGAAAATTTCCTCCAGCCCAAGCATCAGCAGTATTGTCTCTAGAGACCCATTTTGTATTAAGTTTAACCCAGGAATGGAACAGCAGTTCCCATTTTTCAGGTAAAGAATTATCTTAGCAATCCTATATTTGGGGCATCTCCCTTTCATAAAAAACATTTCCTACAAGGGCGTCCCAACTTAGTATATTAGTATATATATCAAATCAAACTACTTATTGAATAGAAAGAATATGTAACAATGACTAAGCTGGTCTAAAAAGATAATAAGTCAATAACTCTCACCTATGATGCCGGAAGAAAATAAAATCCCGTTGGTTGTGAAAGGTAACAACACGCCGACCACGGAAGTCTGGATCTTGCGGAAAAAGTGTTGCAAACATCCTAAAAGAGAGATATTATTACAAACAGAGATACTTGTAAAGTCTCCATGAAAGCAATTAATATATTAAATTCACAACCACTAGAAACTCTAGGAAAACAAATGCAAGATTAAAGAAAAAAACGGATTCCAAAACATTAACCTTTAGACAAATGATTACCTGCCCACACGGTGTCCAAGTCGAGTAGTGAAATTATTCAGTATCAGCTCGGGTAGGTGGCTAGTTGGCCTACCATGATTCTGCACAAATATGATAAGATAAACACTTGAACTGACTTGAAATTTAAATGTAAACCCACTCACAGCTAAATAAATAACTAATACACGGCTATAAAATTAAAATCATCATAGCTATAACGCTAACATTATACAGAACTTCTAGTTGTGCCTGTTCTTAAATCTTAACCTCAAGTTTCATCTTCAGCATGATTTTCCATCTAACATTCATAGAAATCCTTCACATTGGCCAATAATAGAAATAGTGTCACAGTCTACTGGTAATACCTTTATATTCTTCCGCAATACAAGACTTGAGAGCTTAAATTGAGCAGTGGGGCCATCTGGCAAGTTAATAATTAGCATTCCATCTGCAAATGACACCCAGAAGGCTTTTAATTGTAAACTCCCTAAGAAAAATTGGAAGAAATTTGTGTGTAATAATATCATTCAAAGCCAATTGTAAAACAAGAGGCCAATCAATGGTTAGTTATGATACCAATAAGTACAAATTTAAACCAATTGTTTGAACCAAGGATTTATGGGATTATGGTTTGTACCATTTCTTTTATTTATGGTATTTTTGGGACCCTGCCAAGTATGAACAAGCAATAGAAAAAATCCCTATTCATTGCAATTTGCAAATAGTAATACAGTTGCAGCTTATAATGGAGAATCGTTGTTCAGTGAGACTACTACAATAACTCAATTTATTAGGGAATTCCCACCTTTAAACAAACAATTCTAAAGGAAGACAGATATTTCCAGCAAAAGATAATAAGAAAAATGACAGTCAACTCTGGGATATGGTAAACTACAATACTGGTGTGGAAATATGCATGCTAAATCTATCTCCCATTATGAGATACAGCACCAAGGAGATTTAGCGTTTAAAAAAGCTTAAAATCTAAAACTTATTTTCCCTCAAGGGCAGTGAAATGGCTCAGTTATTGTTGAAGCGGCTCAGATATAATACTGAAGCAAGTGAACACAATAAAATAAAAGAACCAATGAACATGTGGCATTACTAAACATGGTTGTACAGATATAACCATTTGAGGTAAATCTTGCTTGGTTTGTACAAACCAGTGTTCCAAGTCTCAGACTCGCCTCGGACTCGACAAGCCGATTTTTGACTCGAACTCAGACTTGGAGCCCAAACTTGATGCAAACTCAAGACAGACTCGGCAAATTGAAAAACCCGAGAAATTCAGAGATTTTTTAGGATTTTAAACTTGTTTCATGCACCCTTCAATAAATAAACCTTAAAGACACAATAACCTCATCAAATAGAAACTACTTTGATCCCATACACAAACATACATCAATCACATAAGTATAAACGCAAATTTCAGCTGAAGGAAATAACACATTTAAATATATAAATATTGTCCAATGTATACAAAACTCATGGAATATGAAATCCATGGCATCAAAACAAATATCAAAACTAAAAATATAAGTCTATGGCTATGAGGAGCTTGCATTACTCATCCTAATATCACCACAAGTCATGAGCTAGCATCTAAGATAGGTCTTGGATGATGATGTAGCCATGATATTTGCTTGTGTCTCAATGATTGGTGTGTATATTCCAATGAGTTTATTATTAAAGTTTTCTTGAAGTCTTCAAGACTGCATGTTTTGTTGTCAAGCTCATTGGCAAACAAGAACGGTTAAAAAAAAGGAAAATGGTTATGTTCTAGTTTGACCTTAGCTAGCATACCAATAGATGGGATTGTTCTATGAGGTGCCTGTGTAAGGGATGATTGATACATTTTT
The DNA here is from genome assembly GCA_007115665.2 of Sequoiadendron giganteum. Taxonomy (NCBI): domain Eukaryota; kingdom Viridiplantae; phylum Streptophyta; class Pinopsida; order Cupressales; family Cupressaceae; genus Sequoiadendron; species Sequoiadendron giganteum. The sequence goes on along the minus strand of CM021109.1, from coordinate 617,559,443 downwards.
GCATTATGAAAATGGCATTTCTTGCCAACTATGACTTAACTTGTATTCAACAGTACAATGAGTAGCATGCCAACTTTTCCTATGGCCATCCTTGTATACTAAACAAGTTTATCCAATGTATGAAACAAGATAATCCTTGATTGTGGTTTTGACTGTGAGAATGCAAAGTTTTGAAACAAGGGATATGTATTTTGTAGGTTTTATGATCATGATTCATCATTGGCCTATTGCATGCTTAGACTTATAGTTTGATGGGAGTTTGGGGGAAACGCCCCAACGAGTCGAGGGTCTGGGGGTAGCGCCCCCAACGGGTCAAGCGGCAACACCCTTTCAGAGGTCTAGGGGCAACACCCCCAGTGGAGTCAAGGGGCAACCTTCAAAACCACACAAACCTTCATGGTGCACACCATTTTCATATTTTTTTGTAAATCCCAGATGGGCATGTCATAAACCAAACAAGCATTGAAATATTGTATATGTTTTTAAAAAAAAAAATTCAAATAGTCGAGTCCTAGGCTCGAGACTCGCCCAGACCCGGCAAGTTTGGCAAGTCTCCCAGACTCAACAAGTCTGGCGAGTACTCGAAGCCTGAGTCTCCCAAACTCGTTGAGCGACTCACCAAGTTTGGGCAATTCTTGGAACTATGGTAAAAAACCACTCATGAGTATTCCCACTCATAGTGTACACTATAAGGTGCATAGAAGCTCAAGCCCTTCTACGATGGATTGTGAACATTGCAACGAGGTGGAAGAGTTACATCAAACTAGTAGTGATGCATAAACTCAATGAATATTCCAATAAAAGGTTCATTAACATTAACTCATTACACCAATACATCGTTGCTCAAAAGTTCTATTCTTATTTGAACAACTTTTAAGGCTTCAAACTAAGATGCAAGTACAACTATGGTTGATTTCTAATACCTTACAATTCTTACAAAAGAGTTAGTATGCTCACATACATGCCTACATCCATTGCATCATTTAGTTCATATCTCAAATCATGCTCCAACAAACATGGATGTTTAATCAACTCACAAAACCATTGTGTAACCAAGAGTATGCTTATGCGAGGTTTCCAATAATTATATGTTGTAAGGAACAAGTATTGTGCTTGTAAATTGCTTATAAAGTGTTGACACACTCTTATAAACAATTAATTCTTAGCTTATATAGTGTTGACACACTCTTGTAAACAATTAATTCTTACCTGTTCATGTTATGGTTTGTTCGAAAACTTGAAAGAAAATGGCATAATCAAGTAATGGAAACATCAACGCATGAAAAGAGAATCAACACAGCTGATTTACTCTAGAGAAACCCTATGTGGGAAGAAACTCTAGCAAAGAATTCACCATCATTAGTTTATACAAACTTGCTCCACTCTTGAGCTCCTCTAGAACACCATTCTAGCATTCTAACATTTGACCTAGGGAACTCCATCATTAAGCATAGCCTAATTATCCTAAATTCTAGCATCCTAACACTTGACCTACTAAACTCCATCACTAAGCATAGTCTAGTTATCCTAAAATCCATAGTAATGAACTACAACCTTACATTTCCACATTATTTAAGATAGGAATTGGATTACAAATAAGCAATTCTTAGATTTGAACTATTCTAAGCTCTAACAACTTTCACGTCTTTTGTTGTAGCTAGTAATACCCCATGGCTGTATTTATACTAGAGGATGATTACACGAGTCGACCATGAGACAATGAGACATCTCCTGAAGGTAGAAACGAAAGAAGAGCCACTTAAACTCCTTGGATGAGCCCTCAGTTCTGTCATTTTGTTCTATTTGGAATATGTTCAATAATGACTAAAACTTTCAACTCCACCTTGCTCCATCGGTGACAAATTAAAACCTAACTGAACTCGTAGACATTTTCAATCATAGCTGAAACTAACACTCGTAACTTTCATATACAAACTTTAATGAGGTGTTTTTATTCAAAATTACATAATTTTTTGAGAGGAATCCAAATACATAAATATATTCCACTCATCTCCTTTTTTATTATTTTTACCCTGCTTAACTGCATTTTAATGCCATCAAGGGCATCAACAATCCAACTGCAGCTGCAAGTTTATCTAATAGTTTTTGGATCAAGCATTAGCAGGGTTTAAAGTAGTGTAGAAGCTCAACCTATTCTATGATAGTATATGGTCAGAAATTGCCTACTTTGCAGTCTCCATCTTACATTTTAATACCCAAATTAGTGTTCATCTCTTTAAGTGTATTCTATAATCCCTTTGCCACTTCCTCATCCTTTTCCCAAACAATAGACTAATTCTACACTTGAGCATTATTTGATCCTTAAACCCTATCCCAGAAGTTTTGGATTAAAACTCAAAAAAAATGCTTGTGCGTAAAAAAGTTGGTATCTTGAACACATCTCAAGATCTAACACAATGTCCATGTTTTATTTGTCCTAACTGTAGATTCTGACCCAACCCTAAAGCCATCCTAAAGTGTTTCCAATAGTAAATTAACCTTAAATGCAAACAAACCATATTAAGTCATTTGGAAGCCCATACTCAAACACTATTGTTTTTACTCTCAGCTCACAAGTTCTAAGTCTTCTTCTGCAACACACTACAGCAATTTGGAGCCCAAACATTGAAGAATCTGCAAATAGAGACTTGTAGCATCCTCAATCTAGTCTTTCATAGTTGCATCTTTGATCTCTTAGGTATATTTTCCCATTTCCATTTGTGCTTATCTCCTTACTCATCATCCCTAATCCATCCCAATGGCTTCTTAGGATACCTTTGTGGTGTGTGAAAGAATGAAAGGATTGATGAGTTGCAACAACAGACTGTTTTGTATGGGTATAAAGGGTGTGTATTCATATTTTCATTTCCCTTTGTGTTTATCTCCATGCTCATTCTTAATCCATCCCAAACACTATTGTTTTTACTCTCAGCTCACAAGTTCTAAGTCTTCTTCTGCAACACACTACAGCAATTTGGAGCCCAAACATTGAAGAATCTGCAAATAGGGACTTGTAGCATCCTCAATCTAGTCTTCCATAGTTGCATCTTTGATCTCTTAGGTATATTTTTCCATTTCCATTGAAGTTTATCTCCTTACTCGTCATCCTTAATCCATCCCAATGGCTTCTTAGGATACCTTTGTGATGTGTGAAAGAATGAAAGGATTGATGGGTTGTAATAACAGACTATTTTGTAAGGGTGTAAAGGGTGTGTATTCATATTTCCATTTCCCTTTGTGTTTATCTCCATGCTCATCCTTAATCCATCCCAATGGCTTCCTAGGATCCCTATTCTCTCCCAAATTTGAATACACGCACACAATACGCACCCTTCAAAATCAGTCTATTTGTCTCCACAATCCTTCAATTGTTCCATCCGAATGTAGTGTGAGATAGAGTGATGGAAGAATTGAAGGGTTGTGGAGAACAACAAATTAATTTGGAAGGTGTAAGTGGTGGGTAATCAGATTGGGGGGAGAATATGGATCCTAGGAAACCACTAGGATGGATTAGGAATGAGTATAAAAAATAAACCAAAAGGGAAATGGACAAAATACCTAGGAAATCAAAGATTCAACAATGGAAGACTTGATTGAGGATGCTAAAGGTTCGTAAATGTGTGGGCTCCAAATTGTTATAACAAATGTTGCAAAAGAAGACTTAGCACCTGCGAGTTTGAGAGTAAAAATGATAATGATTGAAAATGGGCCTCCAAAAGACATAATATGTTTTATTTGCATTCAAGTTTATTTCACCATTGGAAACATTTTAGGATGGCTTTAGGGTTAGACCAGAATCTAAGACACCAATATTTTCACACACTAGTGTCTTTTTCGAGTTTTAATCAAAACTTTTATGATAGGTTTTAAGGTAAATAATGCTTATATCTAATAGGAAATCAATCCATTGTTTGGGAGAAGACTTAGAATGTAGAACACACCTATTGTAAGGAAGAGATTGCAAAGTAGGCAGTTTTCAACCTTATAGATAGGTAGCCAATGTTGCAACATTAATGAAGAGCTATACCAAACTAACAATAGCAAAAGGTAGCGAGGTTCACTCCATTTTGAATTTAGTTTCCACTTCTAGAGCCTGGATAATGTGGTGTATGAGAGAAAGATGGAAGGGCTGAAGGTTGTGGAGAACAATAGACTAATTTAGAAGCATGTGAAAGGTGTGTATTCAGATTTGGGAGAGAATAGGGATCCTAGGAAGCCATTGCGATTGAAAAGGGGTGATATAGAGATGAGCACAAAGGGAAATGGAAGAATATATCTAGGGGATCAAAGATGCAACTATGGAAGAATTGATTGAGGATGCTACAAACCTCTATCTGGCTCCAAATTACTGTAGCAAGTGTGTTGTAATAGAAGAATGACTACCTATGAGCTTGAGACTGAAAATGAAAAGTGATTGAATATGGGCTTCCAAATGACCTAATATGTTTTATTTTCTTTCAAGGTCAATTTACCAATGGAAACATTTTAGGGTGATTTTAAGGTTAGATCAGTATCTACAGTTAAAATCTTAGGATTTCAGAAACAAACACTAGTGTTGGATCTTGGCACATGTCTAAGACACCAGAATTTTCACATACAAGTGCCTTTTTTGAGTTTTTCTCTGAAACTTCTATGATAGGTTTTAAGAATTAAATAATTCTTAGGTCTAGTGGGAAATCAGCCCATTGTTGAGGAAAAGACTTGGGAAGTGGCAAATGGGTCCTAGAACACACCTAAGGAGGTGAACACTAAATTGGGTTCTAAAACAAAAGGTGGAGATTGCAAAGTGGTTAATTTCCAACATTATACATAGATAGCAAATGTTGCAAAAAAGAAGGAAGAGTTATACCAAATTAACAATAGCAAAAGAAAGCAAAGTTATTTGTGCTTTGATTTAGTTTCATCTTCTAAAGTCTTTAGTCATAAATCATTTTTCAATAGATTTTTTTTGTATTAGAAGTCATAAGGACTAACATTAGGCTTATGATACTTTTGGACCCAAAGTTCTTTGTAGGTTCCAATATATAGTGTAAGAACCCCAACTAGATCCTGACCCAAACTGAACTGTATTTGGTTTGGTTTATGAATGTTTTGTTGCCCAAATTTGCATAAAACATTAAGATAACAGATATGCAAGAAATACAATGATTTTTGGAATTGAAACAACCTTCTATTTTGCAATAACAAGTCTGATACAATTATTTGCAGGTCTGACTTTTATTTTCAGACTTCCACAATACTCAGAAAATGATTATAAATAATACCAATGACAACCACAAAACATACTCATTGATAGCTCCTTATATTAGATGAAATAGATTGATACAATAATGCCAAAATAAGAATGATAGGAGCAGCTGCTGCTACAGTCTCCAGCTATGACTGAGCTGCAGAAAGGGCTCTAACAGCTCCTCAAAATGGACGCCCAAGGCTGAAGATGTGAAGTACAGCTGAAGATGCAATTTCCAGCCACCAAACTGGAAACCCTAGTCACCCAAAATCTTCAAACTTCATGAAAAAAATGTTATTTCATTCAAAAATGTCCCTAATCTGAATTGCCCAAGGTAGATTTGCTCAGAGAAATCTGTAGACGTCCAAATCTGATTTTTGACTAAGAACTTGTCTTCAAACCCTAGCTGTAAAAATGCACCAAGCTTGGACAATTCTGCCCTATGATGAAACCTGAGTGATTTCACCTCTCAAACAAGGGTAAGGAAGCATCACCAAACCCAACTCAAGGGAGCATCACCTTGAAGAAATTCTGAAAACTTATTTCAGACAAGAGAAAGTAAGTATCAATGCAACATAATGATCTCACAACCCTCCATGCCTTTAAATAAGGCTTCTAGTCCAAACCGCCCTAGAAGAAGAATCTGATTTGTTTTCAATAAAATATTCAATGACTTCATCGCTAAAGCACTTAAACTGCCCTTAGGGAAGATCTGATTTTATTTTATTAAAATATTTTTTGCCTTCTTCTCCAAGGTACCTAAGCCACTCTTATCCTGGGATCTGATTTTATTCATTAAAATATTCTTTGCCTTCTTCACCAAGGCACCTCAGCTGTCCTTATCCAAGGATCTGATTTTATTCATTAAAATATCCTTTGCCTTCTCACCAAAGCACCTAAGCTGTCCTTATCCAAGGATCTGATTTTATTTACTAAAATATTGGTTGCCTTCTCCCTTAAGTCTCCTAAACCACCCTAGGAGAGAGAATTGACCTTCTAGAAGCAAAGAGCAAATCAGATCTGATTTGATGTGGGTCAACCAACCAAGGAGGATAATAATATTTTATCTATTTTAAAACTCACCTCCTTGTTTGCTTTGACTTGTAAGTGGACCATGAGATATTAATAAAATATGATCAAGATAATGCTTTATTTTGTTAAGGATAATTCCTCACTTAATTCTCTAAAAACATCCTACCAAAATTATGATTCTCATGGCCAATATCATTCCCTCACCAGGTTGACTAGCTCATGAGAATGGTGAATGAGCTAGAACTCATCTCCAAGCAGTTACTTTGAGAATGGGGACATTACAAATAGTTACAAGCCTAGTCACCAAGAAACTCAAGTTCATAGAGTGGAAACCTGTCCTAATGGGCTTAACTCCCAATCATTAATTTAAATTAAAGACAAGATATTTCCACAATCCATTATAGTTAATATGAGAGCTTTTGGTATAAGATTGTGTATATTTTTTAATCAATAAAGAAGGGACATTCCAGATCACACTCCGTAATTTATCATCAGGAAGAGAAAAGATGAGAGCAAAGGTAGGGAGCAAAGAACAAAAGAAAAGAGCAAAAATTCAAAGACAATATTACAAACTATTCACATTAATTCAAAATTCAAAAAGAGGATTGTATAAACATTGAATTCTAAGGGTTAGAAATAACTAACATACTCTTGGTGTATCAATCAAAATGAATTTAGTATTAATTAGAATATACATAGCATCAAAATTCAAGATAGATAGGATATGTAAAATTGTCGTTGTGTTATACTCAATATGACAATTTATTATAATTATTCTAATTGAGTAATAATACATATTAAAATAATATAGTAAGATGTTGTGATTTATTATAATTAAATGACTGATAAAAGAGGTAAATTATCAAAAGAAAACTAATTTGTGCATAATCAGTATCTTAATGAGAGAGATGTCCAACAGATTTAATGCAACTAAACAAAGAATAAGTATTGGAAAATAAATATTGAGTGACTGGAAAGAAAAATTATGAAATTGAACTAAGATTACGAATAGAAATAGTGTATCCATAATCATTAATATTATAGTTAATATAAACAAATTAAAATAGCAAATCACAGTAACTTAAAAATATACATACAACTTTCTACCAGAAGCTCTCAAATTAACTAATTTAAATGTCAAATAGTCAAATCCTTATTCTGTATTCATCTACAAACATAACCTAATTTTAAATGACATCTCCATCCCTGTATCTCATGTCTCTTGGTGTCTATGGTTACATGCATTGAACCTAATATTGGTGGGGTGGCACAAGATACAATGGCACATTTGATAGCTTTTGTGGTCATACTAAAATTAGGAAATATGGTGACTAGCAGTAAATTTGGGCAGTGACCCACAACATAGAAATAATACAAAACAATTTTGCAGCAAGTAATAATTTAAAATTTATTTGTAATAAAACATACTTGGCTCCCTTCGATTCTCGTGAATGACCACAATACAAGTGAAGTCTCGATTTTTTGCATATTCCACAATCTATAAACCCAAGAAAACAACAATAAAATTTTAGAAGCATGGCTTTCTAGTATTATATGAGAAGAGAAATTGGAGAATACAATCCATAATTCAAATTTATAATTACTACATAATAGAAAGATCAAAGAATTAAATGCTCAGAAATGGACAAAAATGAAAGTACTTTTTTAAGTTCATAAGTCCCTCGCTTATAGTAAGTTGCATTTGGAACAATAGATAATAGCTCCGCAATCAAGTGGTTCCCTCTCTGAACAAAAAAATAACAATGGAACCCCAACTCTGTTATATGTAGATACAGCATATGAAATAAAAATATGCAGACTTCTTAAATGGAGTTAAAGCTTGGATGAAAAATCATTGAACTCTAGAAATATAGACCAAATCAATCAGAATTGTAATGCTGGCAAAATCTAATAAAGAAATGTTAAAGTCAACATATGTACTTTGCTTCCAAACAACGAATAACATTGAAATTGAACTGTGTTATATGTTGATACACCATATGAATCCAAAATATGCCAACTTCTTCAAATGTGTAACATGCAAGGCATCAAGAAATATCACTGAATTTGAAAAATATAAACTGTTAAAATTAGAACTGTTATGTAGGTAAATCTCAAACACAAATTTAAAACTCAATGCAATGTTGTAAGAGATCTTCTAAGATAACAATTACTTCTAAGTTCTAGTTAAAGCAACACATTTCATGAAACCAAGATAAATAGAACCTGGACATACAGTGGACCTGAACCGCGATGATGTGATCAAAATTTTTGGCATTTGTTCACGGTTGAAATGTGCACTAAACTCATCAGCAGCATTATCTGCAAACAACTGCAACCAGCACTCACCAAACAAAGCTGCAATTACTTTTTAGAGATTGATCTAAACAATTAAATGAATCCTGCTTGATTTAATTACATGTTAAATATCTAGCCAAAAATGTACCTCTTCATCGTCAGGTCTACAAACAGTCTCATCAGACTCTCGTGTGTTTTCAATGGTGCGAGGAACCTTCGGTTTTGGAGGCTGGAGATTTCAAGCAGAAAGAGTCATCAGTGCAGGTAAAAACAAAACAAAAAAGAAATGAAATTAGAATTTAAGTATTTGATTGAATAAACCTAGCCAAATAAAATATAAAGACATTATTAGAAGAGGAAATTGCCAGCCTTTTTGGAGGTTGTAAATTTCAAGCATAAAATGCCATTGTCATGACCAAAACAAGCTTACCAAGAAATGACTTCCATTTTTACTGAGCATTAAGCACAACTACTGAAAGCTAATATATGTGGATAAATACTGAAAGCTAGAAACATTTAACAAACAATTACCTCTTCCCCGAGCTCCAAAGCTCGTTTCTCCGCTGCATCCCGAGATTTATGACGTTTCTTCTTCTCCATCTTCTTCTCATGTTTCAATTTGGCGTAAACCTCGCCCCTCTTCATCTTATTCTTTATCATGGAGGGTTCCAATCTCTTGGCCTTTTTCTCCACATCACTGTTCTCTTCATCTCTTGACCTCTTCTTCCCCATCTTTATCCCAGACGAAAACTCTGATAAGTATACACACATTATCAAATTTGGGTTAGCCAAAGGTTACAGATAGAATAAGATAATAAATGCATACCTAAAAGTCTAAAATGCGCCGTAAAATATGGCAATTTCAGGAACATAATGATCATAGGGTTTAACATCTTATACTGATTTCTGGTAGAGTTCGTGAATCTTACCCAATCAGGGTTTACTGGAATGAATATTATGGTTCTATTTGTGTTATCCAAAAAAACCGTACACTTAAGGAAAATCTTTTCGAATTACTGGATTGGTAAAGATAAACCCTAAAATGCACTCTAGAGGGTTCTATCCCTAAACCCACCCAAACCCTTAAAGGTTTTTGTATGATATTTAGAGCTGTTCTGTTTTTTGCATTCTTTCACAGATAAAATCCCTCAAAACCAATCTTCCTACGGCCGTATCTGAAAGCGCTACTCGATTCTTGAGTTCAAGACAAAAATATTTGCAGGCTTTTAAACGAAAATATTGGTTGTGAGTTAAAAGCATGGGGTGAGGAATGTTTCAACTGCCTGAAAGTTATTTTTCCCAGCATGAGACAACTTTCACGAGAACCAATCCCTTTCATTTAAGGAATAGCAACATAATTGAGTTCAAATGAAATAAAACACAACAAAAATGATCCGCCACCGTAAAGATTCCAAAAAATTAAATTCACTGATGGCAAGCGACTTACCAAAAAAATCTGCACAAATTGTGTCGTGCTGTCAAAGATGCCGATGATTAAAAACAGGCAGAGCTTGCAATAAAAGTACGAAACCCTGCCAAAGGAGAAAATTTATTTAAATGACGCGAACCAAAACCAATCTTCCTACAGCCGTTGCTTCTATCCATTGAGAGTAAACGAAATCTGAAAATATCGGGGTTTTAGAGCTTACTTAGATTCTTCAGCTCGAGACAAGATATCAGGCGTGAGTCGGCTGAGATCTGACGGCGAGACTTTTGCAGGCCTTCAAACGAAAATATTAAAATAGGAAGTCAAAAATTGTTTTTAGGGTGTGAGAAATACTGAATTCCGGTGCGCAGTGCCCACATAATATGGGCTCTGAGAGGGGCTGCGATAAATTTATAGTAAGTCTTAAATGGTCTCCATTTGGCTTAAAATTTCCCAAACATTTTGTTTGTCTTTTATTTTTTGCATTAATAAGATGGTCTCTATTTGGATTAAAATTCCTAAACATTTTGTTTGGTCTTTTATTTTTTCTATTTACATCTTATTATCGGTCGTTAGAGAATATTATTGCAACAGTTATTAACTAGCATATATGTATTATTTATTAATACTAGCACTTGCATCTATAGGAGGTTCAAGGGAGACGCCGATAGGAAATTAAAGAGAAATCATAAATGAATTGTAACAATTCATAATTGGTTGTACAAAAGTATATCTAGACGTATGCATTGTATAATATAAGTAGTCCATTTGTATGTATCAAACAATTTGTATCGATTTTGCATTAGTCAAAGTTACATAAGAGCATTTATCTGTCGCTTTTGAAGCTCCTCTTTTAAAGCCATGGAATGCCTATGAAGTGAAACACAATGTTGATTGGATTGCTTTAAACAATCACTATCAAGTTTGCATCAGTCAAAGTAAAACAGGAGCTTCGCAATGTCTTTTTTGAAGGTCATCTTTTCAAGCCCTGGAATTTGCATGCAATAAAACACAATGGTGTAAGATGAGAAATCCATAAATTATAAATATTTAACTAGATATGTAAATTTAACAACAAAAGAAGAGATAGCGGGTAGTTTTTTTTTCTTTTCTAACTTCAGAGATGTATTACGTATGTTGCATATTTTGTGAACAGTTGATTGTCGTGAACATGTGTTAGTGGTTGCAGGTAAATGTTCATTCCTCCAAGTGGAGGGGAAGTATCACTCAAGAGAAGATCTTGGTCGGGTAATCGATAACGTAAACTATTTGAGCATACACACACCACAATAGATTGGTTGAGTCTAGTCATTGAGTTGGGAAGTGGTAAGTCATCCTTAGATTAATGTGTCTACATTAGTAAGGGTCTTGTTTACTATTGAATGCATGCTTGGATGATGTTTATCTGTTTGAGCTTGTGAGCCCCTTCCTTATCCTTCTATGTTTGTGTGGTTGAATGAGTGTATTGGGATAATGCATATATATATATATATATAGTCATTGAGTTGGGAAGTGGTAAGTCATCCTTAGAGTAATGTGTCTATATTAGTAAGGGTTTTGTTTACTATTGAATGCATGCTTGGATGATGTTTATCTATTTGAGCTTGTGAGTCCTTCCTTATCCTTCTGTGTTTGTGTGGTTGAATGAGTGTATTGGGATAATGCATATATATATATATATATATATATATATATGCATATGTCGGCATACACGTATGAAGGATATAATGGGATATCCATGTGAGTATGATGACATATGTATAGACATGCATATATATATATATGCATATGTCAGCATACACGTATGATGGATATAATGGGATATCCATGTGAGTATGACGACATATGTATAGACATGCATAAATGTATATAAATGCTATTATGATGATATGTGTCATTGAGCTTTCCGTCAATACATATCCATGTAAAAAGTATGCATGTATATGAATATATATATACATTGATCCATGTTTAAGAGCATAATTATATGTGAGTATGTATAAGTAGAAATACTTACAAACATACTCACACGAGGGATCAATTATATTTATATATGTGAATATATACACACTTAATGAATGTGTGTATCAATGAGAACATGATATCCTGATATATGGGTGAACATATTAAATATGTATATGTACATATATGTGAATAAGTGTGTGTTGGAATACATGTGTATATGCTTGATGGTGCAATCGAACATATATACATAAATATATGTATAAGTATGTATACATGAACATAGAGGAGTATGTATTTATATATATTTATATATATATATAGTCGATGCAATATATAATAATATTAGATTGCATATATATGTGAGAGTGAGGATATATATATATATACATATTGAAGTCCTTTGGTGTATATTTTTGAGAATATATATATATATATATATATATATATATATATACATGTAAGCGTTAATGCTTATATAAAGGTGTGTATACATATATATATTTATATATCTATATATATATATATTTATATATCTATATATATATATATTTATATATCTATATATATATATATATTTATATATATATAATATGTATTATAAATATATATATATATATATATATATATATATTTCTAAATGGTTTCTTTGTATTAGAAAGTGCATGACACACTTTATATGGCATTGATAGCATGCAAAGCGTAAATATATGTAAGTACTTTTATAACATAGAATGCCATTTTTAGAGACTATAGTATATGTTAGTGGAAAGTAAACTTCATAGCATTCTATAAGTAAGCAAAAGCTATGTCTTGAATTACACGCATAGACTCCATGAAAGTATATGTTTATAACACTATGACCAAGTCCTAACCAGCAAAATGAACCCCTTCATTGAGCCTTTGACCAACGTGTAGGTATGATGGTTTAGTATGCAGTTGAAGCAAAAAGTATGTTGCAGCCCGAACTAAGACTTTGGCACAACCATATAGAAATATATGATTATGCTTTGAAAGCAATTTATGCAACATTTAAGGGAGTTGATAAGTGCTCAATATAACTATATTAAGGATGAGGTTTCTTCAACCCAAGTACCATGCTTTTAGGCGCAACCTTTTGTAGAGTAATAGCCATGCATATGTATAGGAAACAAGGGATATAAAATAGATATAGTTTGCAATGAAGAAGTCTTTAGCAAGGGACTTACATCCAACATAGAGAAATAAGGTCGATTATAGTAATTTAAGACTATGTTATTAAAGGCTGATATAAATAGCTTATGACTATTTTGTGAAGTTGATTCTCACTTTTTCTACCACGCGATATGAAACACTTATATTGCATTTTGAGTTGTTGTCTTATATCAATGGACTTAGTCGACGCCCATGTTAAGATCAACTTTGACTTAGTAAACATAGCTACTATGTTATATTTACATTTTTTGGAGACTTTTTCAAACGTATTTATCATCTTAGTCAATTCATCTCTTATGCAAGTCGATAATGCTTGGTGTTGTGAATTAGTAGTTGAATATTTATGAAGGCAAGGAAACCATGCCAAACAATAAGGAGTGTGGATGAATTTGGTGCCACCTTTGGAAACCCAATTGTTGTAGATGTCTATTTCATAAAATAATTTGAATTGAGCATATGCAGATTGAATAAGTCTTTGATTGCTATCAGTTTTGCAAGTCAACCTATAGGTGATTTTGTTGAGTATGAACTTAGGAGGTCGCCGCCTTTCTGTTGTGTTTCATGTGTTTCTTTTCATGGAGCTTTCTATCCATTAACATTCCTAAACTGTAGGCTATGAGGTTACCAAGCTGCTCTATAAATAGTCGAGCTATTTCATTTGAAAGGATGCATTCTTTCACAAGATTACACATCCTTTGTATTCTTCTTACTAGTATTTATACCGCATTATTTCCAACCATACTCTAGTTTATATTATGAGAGAGAAAGGGGGAGAGTTCTATTTAGTTTGCGAGGAATTTGTTGTTGAGAGGAGTAAGTTATCAACTTGAGAGATAGAGTTTCTTTGTGACATTATTGAGAAGTTGTTTATCAAGCTTCTTGTTGTTAGAAAGGGATGCATTGCTACCATTTGTTTGGATAAGCGATAACAGGCATGGGGATCTATTCTTATTTGTTATTTTACTTTTGAATGATGTGTCTTGCATGCATGTTTGAGTTGTCTTTTCCAATGTGAGAATTAGAGACATTAGAGTGTCTTGAAAAGGAAATGGAAGCTTTTATGTTGTTTTCATGATGTGTTTTAAGTACTCCATAATAGGAGATGGGTGTTTATCATAGGTATTATATACTAGGTATGATTGAACATGAGAGGCACATGTGATACACTTAGCGAAAGTTATTAATTTAAATAGGAAATCTTATGTTTACTCCTAGGATAGATAATCTAGTATGGGAGGGAGCTTGTGTACTTACTTGTTAAGTAGGTTTATTCCAAGTATGTAGGTTATCTCTGGGATGATAGACTATCCATTGAATAAAATACCTAGCTTGTGTTCTTACTTGTTAAGTAGGTTATTCCAAGTAGATTAATATGGTGATAGTTTATCTATGGGATGATAAACTATCCATTGAAGAAAATACCTATGCATAGCTTAAGATAGCCTTAAGTCAAATCGACCGTGAGTAGTGTATGTGATAGATTAACTTCATTTGAAGTATTGAATGAGAACACTTTGATCAAAGTAGTGGGAATTTCTGAGACACCACTATAGATAGTGGGAATGCTAAGACTCCACTGCCAGTTCACCGTGATCCAGTATTACATGCTAGTTCGAGATTGTGGGATTACAAGTTCTAGTTATGTAGGACACAACACTATGCTCAGTTGGTTGTCATTATCAGTTACTCTACCAATCTCTTCATTAAAGGGAAGGGCCATCTATTGAATGATAGATGTGTGGGGGACCGCATTAAGAGTCTATGGTTGGCAAAAAAAAACTTGAGTGATGCTTCTCCTCTGCAATAGGTGACAAAAGAACCAAGATTTGAAAGGGAGGATCTTGGACCGCCTTACAGCTATTTGTTCTAAAGCTCTTTGGAGCTATGTATGTATTATTGTATTATTGTAACTTATAAAATTATTATAATGAAATAAAAACTTTATTGTAATTTGATATGGCATCTTATTCGTATATTCTCAATAAAGAATTTTTTTTTTTTATTGCAATGTCTTGTTACATAGTTTATTTACTCGAAAGGTGAAAACTTAGAAATTTTTACTTCAAAAAAGGGTTGGCATGTTACATTGTTGCTCCCTGGATGGGACATGAGCTCAACATCAAGTA
Organism: Sequoiadendron giganteum; assembly: GCA_007115665.2. Lineage (NCBI taxonomy): Eukaryota > Viridiplantae > Streptophyta > Pinopsida > Cupressales > Cupressaceae > Sequoiadendron > Sequoiadendron giganteum. The sequence goes on along the minus strand of CM021109.1, from coordinate 617,544,175 downwards.
AATTATCATGGGGAGAGGGGCTTGAAGAGATCTTAAGTGATCACGGGTGCCTCACAAAGAATAATAGACTATGGTGTGCTACGATTGTTGTGGACTTCATCGTCATCTTTGTTAATTTCATATGTTTTAGTTTACATCTAACAAAATATAAATGAAAAGACGTCACCGTACATGTAACGGCCTGAAGCTTGTTGCTTCTTGTATATAAGAGAAACCAAGGCCGAGTCTTATGATCATCATAATTAATATCATAATCGTAGATAGTTTAGAGATACTTCTGATATATAATGTATTATCTTTTGAATTAATATAATGGAGAAGAAAATTTAATTAGGTGGCCAAATTCTTGGTGTTTAATTGTTTTGTTGATTCAAATTCATATGTGTTATCCTGCTATCTCTAGAATGGTCTTTTTCTATTATTTGAATTGATATACTTAATTTATCAAAACACATTTGTTGTTCTTATAATGTGATTTATTTGACTAGTTCCTTTAGGGAAGGATTAAACCCCTTTTAAGTAATCACAGTAATGTGGAAAGATATCATTAGGATCTATAAGAAGAGTTGGGTAACTGACAAACCTACACATTTATACAAAGTATAAACTCCTAAAAGTGTCAAGACAGTTAGAGTTAAGCTAGGAAGGAGAGTCCACACATTATACATATCTCGACTCCATCTACCTAATAGGATTAGGCATTGATCATACTTATTTCACTACAATACTCTATAAAACCTCATTCATTCAAAATTTTAACACGAGGAGTAGGAGTGACTGTCAAGTTCGTATCTATTTCACATTTCATGCCATTGTGGATAGATCCCTAAGTTAAAGAAGTCACAAAACCTTTTAAATTTGCATTGATTATTAAGGTACACCCACCTAGGTCTAGGAGAGCTTGAAGTGCAGGGAGTTCTCAACCACATCGGTTAACTCCGTTCATTGGCCAAAAATGTTGTAAGCCTAACCATAGAGCTTGGCATCCTCTTAGGGTTTGCAACTTGCATTTTTGAGACCTAATAGTAAAAAAAAATCTATTTGAATGTTGTATTTTACAATTTTTTTGTATGAATATCTTTTGGTGATGTCTTCATCGCGTGGGTTGCCAAAGAACAATGTAGGAAAATTCGTTTCTTCAACATGTTTATCTTTAAATATTCCAATAGGATTATTTCCTTTTGTTGGTGCAATTTCTATGATCTTGTCTTGCATTTCATGTATGCATTTAGATTTAGTGAAACCATGTATTAATGTTTCACATGGTATTTCATTTTCTATATCTCTTTCAACATCAATCTCACTTGTACTACTTTCATTGGTTATGTCATTTGCATTATTCAATTGAAGAATTGGTATCCAATCTTAATTTATTTGAACATTTTCCATTTCATATTATTTTTCTTGCATAGTTATTTCAAAGATTTCATAATCGTAGTTGTGCACACCATTCATGTTTGGAATGCATTTTATATTGCAGTCATCTTTTAAGAGCAATAACAATTGTTGATGTTTCATTAGTAGAATGTGGTAATGCTCTTTGTATAATATCTATGTTAACTAGTACATTTATTATAGATCCAGTCAAATCATATTTGAGATTTTTTATATCCTAATTGCCAAATTTGTGCAAATGCAATTCTAAGTGAAACTAGTCATTCTTCTAATTGTGTAAGCATTACTACATATTGCAATGGATTATTTGTTTGGATATAATATGATGTTGCATATTTATGTAATTTATATTGTTTCAATGATGCTTTGTGTTTGTAACAAATATAGTTTGTTGATGTCATATTTCTATTTGTTGACAATTTGTAATACATACGTATTTATTTCTCTTTCAAAGCTGTAATATCTTTTTTGAAATGCATTTGACAAATTGAACATGCATATCTAGGTTTATCTTCAATTTTTTTTAACAATTCTATTGGTGATGTTGAATTGTATTTGTTGCAGTTTATAGATATTGTTATATTTTTTGTACGTATTTTTTTCTTGATTTTTCGTAGTGATATGAACTTATAATCTCAAATATTTTTTATTTGAGTGGATGATGTTATCTTATGTTTATTAGTATTTCTAATCAATTGTTTAATTTTATAAAGTGTTGAATTTGAATAGCTATTCATTGAATGTATTTCATATGGTAGAAGTGGTTCAAAGTTTCCATGAAGAGGATTTATATCACGGAAAAGGAGAGAGTATGAATCCGTATTAGATGACTCATTGAAATGTAGATATTTCTTTGCCATTGTCAATGACCAAACCTTTATTTGTATATCTAGCCATTTGGATAGCCACTTAATACAAAATTTATCTCCCCATAACCCAATTCCTTCATTATTTGTAGTTGGCATAGCTAATTTTTGCATTCTATGAAAATAAGTTTCAACATTTTGTATTTAATGCAAATGATTTAATGTATTTGGATCTAATTCATAGTTATGTGACTAAATTTCTTCTAGATTGTCTTCTGAACGATGATTTAAAAAGTAATCAATTGTTCCATTACATAATTGAATTGATGTGTAACGATGATTAAGTAGAAATTCTAATGAATAAAAAAGGCAATCTCCTACATTGTACTTAAATGTATTTATTCTAAATAGTCCCTCAATTCTAAGTGCATTGTCAATATTATATACTTATAGTGATTTGACAATCTATATTTTTCTACATCTATTATTTATTTTTCTTTTGTTTCTTTATATTCTATTTTTCTCTTCATTTTTGTGGAAAAAATAAGAATTGTGTAGTAGTAAAGAGAAGAGGTGTAATGCACCTGTTATATATATGAAGTAAATACTTATTGAATTTGTACTTGTATTTAATGTGTAGAATAATATTTTTCGGTGATTGTCTTCTCTTCTTGCTTGATGTTCTGCAATATGAAAATGTCATTGTTACTTTTATGGATTTAAATTGTAACATATGAAGCTTATTGGAATTATATATTTTTACTTATATTATGCAAAAAGTAGTATAAATATCTACTAGTGTCTATTTTAATTTTAACATATGATGATAAAAAATTTATTTTTTGGTCATATTCAATATTGTTGTTCTTTGTACTAGATAGCAATTATCACATGACAAATTTATTATCACAAAATGAAATAATGACTATATCAAATATTTGTCATTGTACTATGGTATGCAAATAACTAGATTTGAACCAATATATTTAATTATTGACACATGTTTTTTTTTACATACCTTGGAAACATTTTTTTATCATTTTCAAATGTAAATTATGAAGAATCCACAAGCAATACTATCTAAAGGGCACTAGTTTCTAAATATCAAAAAATCATCATTTTACACATCTTCATTAATAAATTGTGTCAAGAACATAGTAAGTTGCTTATTTTGTCAAAAAGTAAGGTAAAGACAATTTCAAATATTTGTCAACTACAATGAAACCAAAGTTCGTAACTTTCATTATGTAATCTAAAGCATTTTTAAAATATGAAATCTTTGATCGCCAATAATGCCTTTTTGACCAAAAGTATTATACACTTGGTCATTATTGTATTGTAATGATGGTAGTACTCAATATACATTAGCATTATTTTTAAGAGTAATTTTTATTTTGATTAATATATTTGAATTAACTTTGTATTAAGTCGGAAAGCCATAATTTACATCTATGAATATGAGGAATGATTTGACATTAAAAATCTTAGATATAATGGAGAATCCATATATAAAACTATCTAAGCACATTGTTATATAGAGAACAAGTAATCATCATTTTGTACATTTTCCTTCATAGGTTACATAAATGACATACATGACATACTAACTTGATTATTTAAACTACATATATTTATGTGGTTCATTGGTCTAATTTTTAAATGATTGACTATAGTATGCAAACAACAAGATTGAATGAAATACATTGAATTATTGCAACACATATTTTTCTATGCAACTCCAGAATATAACATGGATTTTAATGTCATTAGAAATATTATCTATCATTTTGAAATGTAGATCATGATTTGTAATGCAATGGAAATTTATACATAATTAGCCATGGATGTTTTATAAAGATGATACATCACATGTACCAAAATGTATTCATAGTAGAAAATATAGTAACTTAACAAATTATTGTTGTGACAATGTCAAGTACTCAAGATGATAAAATGGTTACAATTACAAAATATGAAGCACAAAAAAAGTGTAGCTAAAAGTAATCAAAAGGATAAAATGCTTAGAACTATATAATCAAACAATAGAAGCAAAAAGTGAAAATTACAAAGAGCTTCCATATGAAGAAGAAAAATTGGCATCTTCCTCAGGAGAAATTGTATCTAAAGTGGATGTGGATATTGGAGATGTGGTAGGGGCTTGAGGAGGAACATTGTTATATAGGTATGCTCTAACGACCTCTAATATCCTTGTTGATAGATTTTGACCCAAGTGGGTAGAATGTGCATGCAAAGAATGCATGAATGCAAGCTCATAATTATTGGTCAAACCCATTTTTATAGCATTGTAAACAAAAAAATCTACCTCACATCCTTTTAACATATCATAGGGGAATAAACCCCTAACAAGAGCATCACCAATTGTTTCATCACAATCAACAATATCTTCATTGTAAACATTTGGTGAAAGTAGATAATCTTTAATATATGGATATGATAATTTATCTAGGAGGTGTGAATTGCGGATTAAGTCCATGTAATTTGATAGAAAGCATGAAACTACATCTGAGTAGTACACCACTCTGTTTCCACCCTTAAGAAAATATTCACCTAATATGAATTTGATGGCCTACTCAACACATGGAGAGTCCACAGAAAAAATGTGTGCCAATAGATTGGAATCAATTAGGCATAGAATTGACACTTCCCTTTTTTGTCATGGCATGTGAATACATGTTGTAAGAATGAAGGTGTTGTCATTGATATCAACTGGTCAACTAGTTATCAACTAGTTTTGTTGCCATTGATGTCATGTATGCAGGTTATTGGCTGTATATGTCGAGGATATTGTGAAAATTATAAAGGAAAAGGTTGTAGGTGTTTAGTGTTTGCTCCAAGATTTTCTCCTATGTTTGTGTGGTTCAGATATGTTGATCATAGTTATTGGACACTGCTATATCCAAATTTTGGGTTTCTAGGTTGTTGTACAGTACGAGTTATGTTCACCAGTTGTGAACTATGTTTTTCAGGGTATTTGGTTGAGGTTTGGGAGAAATGTAGTTGCTCCAGATTTCTTCTTGGTTGAGTCTTATGACTTGTGGTTCTAAAGTTAAGCTATTATGATCATATTAAATATAATTTTGTTGTCTGAAAATATTGGATCATGCTAAGGGTTGTGTGTACTTAATTTTTCTATGTGTTTTACATTGGTTTGGTCGACCTTTTGTTAAACACTACTTTTGAAGTTCATGAAGCGTGTTGGGACTTATTTGGGTCCTGATCAAGCATGTGTTTGGGTCACCCTCGTTCTAATTCCACCCTATAATGTTTTGGTGTCAACCTAATTTGAATTTAAATGATGTATGACTGACTTTGGATATGTTTCAAAGTTGAATATGGTATAAATACAAGATGAGATATTAGTGAAAGGTATGCAAAGAAATAGAGCAAGATAGATGCAAAGTAGATGCAAATCAGTGTGTATGTGATAGAGTTTGGCATATCAGTGTGAAATCTAATTGTTGAGTTTTCAGATGTAGTGAGTTGAAGGTGTACTCTATCTTTCATGCATGTCTGCAAGTGGTTGAGTGAGTCATGGTGAAAATCTCTATTGCATTGCAATTGTCTTCTCTTAGTAACATATCTCTTTTAACTTCTTTGTATCTATGTGGTAGTGAGCCCTCTGGGTGGTTAACCCTTGTTGGATAGTGAGTCATGTTTTGGCAGTGAACCTACTTTGGTAGCGATCCTTTGTAATCAGTTTTGATATTCTTTATATTGCGAGTTAATCCTCACCATGGTTTTTCCCTTATTGGGTTTTCCACGTAAATCTGGTGTTACTGTGTATGTGTGATGCTTTTCAGTTTCTGCTCTTGCACTGATTCACATCTACTTTGAAAAGGTTAAAATTTGTTACAACTGATTCACCCCATTCTCAGTTTTATTGTTCAATAATTGATATCAGAGCTTGGTTCCTTGGACAAGAGATTAATCTCTTAAGGAAGGTTTAAGATGGCAGGCTTGAGATCACTTTTGAGTATCTGAAGTTCGATGGAACTAATTATTCTATTTGGAAAATACTGATGGAAGAATATCTGGAATATTATGGATATGATGTGGAGAAAGCTTACAAGACTGCTTAAACCCCTCCTGCTAATGGTTCAAGTACGACTGATGAAATCAAGGCGCATGAGGCGAACAATAAGGCAAAGTTCATTTTGAAGAATAGTCTTACACATTTTGAGTTGATTAAAGTTCAAAATATGAAGACTACTAAAGAAGTTTGGGATGATTTAGAAAAGGTGCATGAAGTAGATGAAAGGGTCAAAGAAGCAAAGTTGAATAATTTGGAGACATAGTTCGAGCTTTTGCATATGTTTGAAGACGAGAACATTAAATCCTATGTACATAAAGTGGATGAAGTGGTAGGTGGAATGTGAGGACTTGATGCTATAATAGATGAATCCAAGATTGTAAAGACGATTCTTAAAATTCTCCTTGATGCATATAGTAAAAAGTTATCTACTATTGAAGAACATATAGACTACAAGACCTACAATAAAGATCAGTTATTGGGAACTCTGACATCTTACGAGTTGAGAAAGCCAAATTTGAGAAATGGATCCAAATCAGAAACTACTTTTAAGGCTACAAAAGATGAAGATTTGGATGAAGAAAATCTTGATGAAGTAGAAGCTAACTTTGTGAGAAGGATGAGGAAAGGCTCTGGTAAGTATGAAGGTAAGTAACCCTTTAAATGCTTTAATTGTGGAGGAATGGGTCATTATGCTTCGAGATCTCTGAAAATAGCTAAGAAGAATAAACAAAGATTTGACATAGAAAACAAAGGTAAGAAGATCAACAAAGCATATTATGTGAATGAGGATGCTATAATTTATAATGAGGAATCTAATTATGGAGATCATGATGACAATGAATGCTTGTTATTGGCTATAAAATATGAACCTAATTTTGCTAATTTTGAAAAACAGGTGAAGGAATGCCCTCCGGAGAAAGAGAAAAATAAAGATATTGTAATCTCTGCCCTACATACTAAACAGGAAAAGAACTATTGGGTTGTTGACAGTGGTTTTTCACACCACATGATTGGTGATAAGAGTAATTTTGTTAAACTTGAAAAATATGATAGAGGCTTAGTTATGTTTGGAGATGATATTGGTGGTAAGATTTGTGGGATAGGTTCAGTAAGTTTTGATGGAAAGCATAATACTGATGATGTCTACTATGTTAAGGGCTTAAGGCATAATATTTTGAGTGCTGGATAGATGTGTAGTAAAGGATATAATATTGTATTTGAGGATGAGATATGTGAAATCAAGAAAGGATCCAGAAGTGTAAATGCCATAGGAAATAAGTCTAAAGGAAATATATATCAACTTAAGGGTACTGATGGATGTTTCCATATGGCTCATATTAATGACAATTGGTTATGGCATCAGAGAATGTGTCATATGAATTTTGATAACCTGGTGAGGATTAGTGTAGTACAAGCCATGAGAGATTTACCAAGGATTACAAAGGTTGTTAATGCTATTTGTAGGAATTGCCAGTTTGCAAAGCAAGCAAGAAACAACTTCAGATCAAAGGAACAATCTACTACTTGACTATTAGATTTAATTCATATAGATCTTTGTAGTCCTACAAGAGTGAAAATTCTACAAGGTGAAAGGTACTATATGCTTTTGATTGATGATTACTCTAGGTACACATGGGTTACATTTCTTAGAGAGAAATCTTATGCATTAGATATATTCAAGATATTTAAAGCTATGGATGAAAATGAAGTAAATTTGAGAATAAAATGCTTAAGGTCTGACATAGGTGGTGAATTCACCTCCCATGAGTTTAATATGTTTTGTGAAGTTCATGGAATAAAAAGATAGTTATCCACTCCGAGAACTCCTCAGCAGAATGGAGTTGTTGAAAGAAAGAAAAAAACAATTCAAGAAGCTGCTAGATCAATGATTACTGAAGTTGTCTACAAAAAATTTAGTAGAGAGAAGCTATTCACATTGTTTTTTATGTGTTCAATCAAGTTCAAGCAAGAGCCAATAGTACAAATACCCCCTATGAGCTATGGTGTGGAAGAATTCTTACTGTTAAGTATTTCAAGGTATTTGGAAGCAAATGTTATATTAGACAAGATGAATAAAATTTAGGAAGTTTGATGCTAGAAGTGATGAAGGTATTTTTCTTGGATATTCTACTAGAAGCAAAGCTTACAGATGTTTCAATAAAAGACCGAGAAATATTGTAGAAAGCACAAATGTCAAGGTTGATGAAGCAATGAAGAATTCTATTGAAGTTGATGGGTATGTATCTGATGAACCTGATTGCATAAGGATTGAAGAAGTTGTGGAAGAAAAGGAAAAGGATGAGCAAGAGAAGAAGAATGAGGAAGAAGAAGAAGCTTCGGTGGTATCCCCTATGACACCTAAATATGTGCAGAAAAACCATTCAGATAGTCAAATCATTGGAGATAAGACAAAAGGAGTACAAACAAGAAGCAGAGCTGCTGCCGATGAGATAAATCTGTGTTTCTTTTTTGAGATTGAACCAAAGACTATAAGTGAATCATGTAAATATGATCATTGTATGGAAGCTATGAAAGAAGAACTTATGCAAATTAAGAAGAATCATACTTGGGAACTGGTCCCTAGACCAACATATAAAAACATTATTGGATCTGTATAGTCATAAAATTGCACACCTTGCAATTTCACATACATTCTTGTATTCGCTTTAGTGTTCACTCCCTTAGAATTTGTGTAGGTTCATTTTAGCCCCATGCATCAACCTTTTTCCCTTCTTAGGATGCTTCAACACCCCTTTTCAATAGCTACCCTTGTGCGTCTGCTTTGCATTGAACTTTTTGCTTTCCCTATTCATGTCATTTTGTAGTGTGACGTGTCTAGACACTAGCGCGTTGCATGGATGTCCACGTGCCGTGCTAGCATCCTGTGATGTTTCAACGTTCAAACGATCATTTTCATGCATGTTTGCCACTTATCATCTTGTTTTATTGGTGGTAATGACCCAGGATTCCCTAAAACAGCTCGGGAAGCTTCTTTTCCTTCCTTAAATGCTATCTTTTCCATCCATTTTAACTCTCTTCAACCTTGAGCTTCATTTCAACTTCTAGCTTCCTCTTTTGCTTCTTGGCACCACCCTTTGTAGCACTCTCAAGCTTTCACAAGCTCATTACAATAACACTTTTGGATCTTGTAGCTCCATTTGGATTCTTTAAGCCTTGCATCTCTATCTCCTTCACTTCATGCTTGTGAGAATCTTGGTATTTCACACATCCTCTATCTATTACATCCATATTTTGTGATACAGGTTCTCCTCCTCGAGCAGGGATTTCTTTATCACCTCTTTTGTGATACAGGTTCTCCTCCTCAAGTGAGGTTTTATTTTATCACTCATACTTGGTGGTGCGGGTTCTACTCTTAAACGGGTTTTAATTTCACCATGTGCTTTATCTATTTTGGTTCATCTCTCTCTTTCTATCTGGTCGTCCGTGGAGGTGGGAACACCAAAATGGGGGTTTGACTATGGCAAACCCCTATACAGCCCCAAAATTTCCTCTCGATCTTATAGACGCAGGTATTAAAGACATCCACGTGTTGGAGGCTTCATCACTTGCGTGGTTGTAAGAATTTCCTTTCTTCTTCTTATCTTTATCATTTATATTTCACTTTATTTCAATTCCATTACATTTTGTTACTTTATCGCATTTTGTAAGTTCTTAGTAATTTGTTTGTTGGCAACCACTAAGTTATTTTCTATGATATTTTCATTCTCTAGTCCATACGAGACACCAGCACACCTCTGGGATGCCAATGCACTGCGCTGTCATTCGTATTCCATGTTGTCATGCTTTGGTTGAGAGCCCACCAGTTTGTCCAAAAAATCTATGACCTACTCTTTCAGACTCTAGAACTTTTACCACTGTTCCTTGAGGTAGTTTAGGGCAGTTCGCCCCATGAGGCTCTCTAAGTGAAGAGAACTCATGAGTAGCGAATCCCCCTTCTCTATAGGATCAAAGTGGGTATTCAGAAACAAGTTGAATGCGAATGGAGAAGTTGTCAAAAATAAAGCAAGGCTTGTGTGTAAGGGCTACTCACAAGTAGATGACATAGATTTTCAAGATAATTTTGCTCCGGTGGCAAGAACGGAAGCTATCAAAATGTTCTTAGTGTTTGTTGCTCATAAAGATTTTAAGGTCTATTTAGATGGATGCTAAGTCTGCATTTTTGAATGGTGAGATAGAAGAAGAGGTCTACATGGAACAACCAAAAGGATTTCAGTTCTTAGATCAATCAGATATGATATGTAGATTGAAGAAAGCTTTATATGGATTGAAGCAAGCTCCTAGAGCTTGGTATGCAAGGTTAGACATATATTTGATTCAACAAGGTTTCAAAAAAGGTAGGAAAGATAGTAATCTGTATTTTAAAATTGAAAATGAAAAAATCTTGATTGTGGTTGTATATGTTGATGATATTATTTTTGGAGGAAATGAAACTATGTGCTAAATGTTTGCAAAAGAAATGCAAAAGTAATTTGAGATGTTCATGTTTTGTGAGATGAATTTATTTCTTGGGAGCTACAAATCAATCAAATAAAGAAAGGGATATTTATTTCACATTCAAATTATGTAAGAGAAATTTTGAAGAATTTTGGGATGGATGGTTCAAAATCGATATGCACCCCTATGGCGACTAGTTACAAATTAAGTAAAGATGATGATTCACCTAAGTTTGATCAGAGAAAATATAGATTTATAATCGGTGGACTATTGTATTTGACTGCTATTAGACCAAATATTATGCATGCAATCTATCTTGTGGCTAAATTTCAAGAAGATCCTAAAGAAACACATGTTGTTGCTATTAAGGGAATATTCATATATTTGAATGACACTCTGGATTATGGCTTATGGTATCCTAGGGATACCAACTTCACACTAAGTGCTTATACACATGCAAATTGGGCTAGATGTGTAGATGGCAAAAAAAGTACAAGTGGTGGTGCACTATTTCTTGGTTGTAGATTAGTGGCATGATTGAGTAAAACTCAAGATTCAGTTTCTTTGTCCACTGCTGAAGCTGAGTATATTGCTACTGCATCTTGCTGCACACAAGTTTTATGGATGAAAATAACATTGAAAGATATCATAATATTGTATGATGATCCTATTTCTATCTTTTGTGATAATACAAGTGCAATTAAAATTTCAAAGAATCCAGTGATGCACTCAAGGACAAAGCATATATCTATCACGTTTCACTTTTTGAGAGAGAAGGTTGTAGAGAATGAAGTAAAACTTGAGTATGTACCCACGAAGGATCAGATTGTTGATATATTCATGAAGGATTTTCCTAAAGATACTTTTGATTATCTCTGGGAGAAGTTAGGGGTGATTTCCCTTCCTTTCTTGAACTAGATACATATGGAGATGCATTAGTCCGGTGATTCTATGGATCTATCTTTCGTTTGGACTATTTTTTGGTGGCTACCTCTTAGGGGGAGTAGGTAGTGTCATGTGTTGTCATTGAAAGAGTATTTTGTTCTTAATGTCAAAGGGGAAATCAATGTAAAATATCCTTTGGATTTTCCATTGATGTCAAAGGGGGAGAGGAGGTAGATGTGAAAAAAATTATCTTCCAAGGGGGAGAAGTAGAAAGTAAAATCATGAAAAGTGTGTTCAAAACTATTGTGTTGTCTTTGATGGTTTTCACATCATTTGTTTCCATCAATGACAAAGGGGGAGATTGTTACAAGAATGAAGGTGTTTTCATTGATGTCAACTGGTTATCAACTACTTGCTATTGCCATTGACGTCATGGATGCAGGTTATTGGTTGTATACGTCAAGGATATTGAGAAAATTTTAAAGGAAAAGGTTGCAGGTGTTTAGTGTTTTCTTCAAGTTTTTCTCCTATGTTCATGTGGTTTAGATATGTTGATCATGGTTATTGGAAGCCACCATATTCATATTCTAGGTTTCTAGATCATTGTACAGTATGAGTTATGTTCACCAGTTGTGAACTGTGTTTTTCAAGGTATCTAGTTGAGGTCCGGGAGAAATATCGTTGCTCCAGATTTCTTCTTGGTTGAGTCTTATGACTTGTGGTTGTAAAGTTAAGCTGTTATGATCATATTGAAGATAATTTTGTTGTCTAAAATATTGGATTGTGTTAAGGGTTACATGTGCTTAATTGTTCTATGTGTTTTACACTGGTTTGGACGACCTTGTGTTAAACACTACTTTCGAAGTTCATGAGGCATGTTGGGACTTATTTGGGTCCTCATCAAGCGTTTGTTTGGTTCACCCTCATTATAATTCCACCCTAGAATGTTTTGGCACTGGCCTAATTTGAATTTAAATGATGTATGGCCGACTTTGGATATGTTTCAAAGTTAAAAATCAGGATGAGATATCGATAAAAGGTATGCAAAGAAATAGAGCAAGATAGATGTGAAGTAGATGTGAATCAGTGTGTATATGATGCGAGTTTGGAATATCAGTGCGAAATCTAATTGTCAAGTTTCCAAATGTAGTGCGTTGAAGGTGTAATCTATCATTCATGCATGTCTGCAAGTGGTTGGGTGAGTCGTGATGGAAATCTATATTGCATTGAGATTGTCTTCTCTCTATAACATATCTTTTCTATCTTCTTTGTATTTGTGAATGGTGATCCTAGACCTATACAATCATGAACAAACAACACAAAATTAGTCATTATACAAGTCTAAATCAACATTTCCCATAAAGTTCATTTGAAACATGAAAAACAAGAAATAAAAGGAAGAACACAAATGAAAGTAGACTAAATCTTATTCAAATGCTCAAACTCTCAATCCCATGGGGGAATTGGTGCTATTTTGATGTGGAAAAAAGACCTTTCCCAATTACTTGCAAGCTTTGATGATCTTTGATGAAAATCCTCCATAACCTAGCTATGAAAGATGAAATGTGAATGAAAATGCCTAAGATTGTGGATCCAAATGAACATGGTAATCTTACATGGATTGTGGATGATCAAATGCAATGGAGGAGACCTCTATTTATAACAAAGAAGGATGGAGGATTGAATAATATGATGAATGTGGGATTAAAGATGGACCAATGGTATTGTGCCACTTGTCAAGATGCTAATGGAAGGAGGTGGAGGAAATTTTGGTCAATGTGCATGATAAATGCTATTAGATTCAAATTTGAAATTTGAAAGTTGGAGGCAGATGAAGGATGAATTAAATGCCACTTGGCTCAAGGCAAAAGGACATGCAAGAGGTTTAAATGCCTCTTGGATGTACAAACCCTTTTGGAGGAATTTTTCAAACATGGAGAATATTCCAACATTGATGCTTTTTTGAAAGTAATTGAAGATTTAATAAATCAATTAAAATGATATTCATGAGCAAGTTGCAAAAGCCAGAGGATTTGAGGGATTGAGATTAAGATTAATCAAGATTTGATTAATTTAAAAGGAGATTAGTTGATGTGACAATTTGATTTAGATTTTTGGATTGATTTAAATCAAAGTTGAGAGGAATATGAATTTCGACTTAATTAAATAAAATTTAATTAAAGAGAACGATGTTAGTTTTAAATCAAATAAAGATAAATTTATTTAATTTAAATGAGATGACTTTAGAGATTAATTAAATAAAATGAATTATCTAATTAAAAGAGGGACTATTGGATTAACTAAACAAAATGATTTATTTAATTAATAGAAGATGATGACTTAATCAGATAAATTTGATTTATTTAATCAAGAGATGAAATATGATGAATTTAATTAAATGACTAGCATAGAAGTTGATTCAGGATGAACTGGTGTTAGTGAAATCAAGATCAGGTGCATGTATATTTTATGTGTCTACATTTTTCCCCTCTTTGAAGCACCGTACTTGTTGTGTTGGTTCAAAGAATAATTTTGTCGTGGTCAAATTTAAATTTATTTATTTTGGATGCCCCAATAGAAAGAAGTATACTAGTACACTGCCCCCTCGAGCGATCGAGCGAAACGTTTGATTTGAGGATCAATCTCATGACAAAGAGGTTCAAGATGGATGTATGAATGGTTAGACTAATAGATCTATATGATGATGATGATGCAAATGAGATGTTTTTAAGATGCTTAGAATAACAAATCTATATTATCTTAAACAACTTAAAATATTATGCAATGCATGTGAGATGGATGATGATTTCTATATGATATGTCGTATGCTGACGTTTTTTTGATGCAAGATGGATACATTAGTGGTGATGATGGTACCTTGTTAGCATGGAAAGAAGATAAAATAAAGAAGATCCAACAAACCTACTTTATTAGAGATGATGATGATGATGTATTGCTTATTAGGAATTGGGATTTTAAAAGGGATATTTAACTTATGTTTGATAACACACATAGATATGATGCATCAAGGTATAGATAACCAGGATGGTGTTGTACCTAGTGTGATGGACTTTGACTCGACAAACATATAGGAGTATTCTTGTTCACACCTGACATACGAAAACCTCACTAGGATGTACGTTAGATTCTTCAAACATCTTGGACCAAAACATAGAAAGGCATAACTTTCCAATGTAATAGTCAACAAGCTATTCAAAACACCCTCCATACATACCTAACAAAGAAGTATGCACCAAGTTTATATTACAAGAACGTCCAATAAACACAACAAATGAAAGATAATGATCAATGCCCCATTCCTTTCTCTCTAAATCTTTTTGATTAGACATCATCGAGAGATCATTGGAATGAGCGCAATAAGATAAATCAAAGAAAAGATCAAGTGAACAAACAAGCCAATGTTCTTCATACCTCTAGCCAAGGGGATGTGTTTTGTTTAGGATTAGTATCCAAAGTGTTTGCCAAAGATAATGTTAATTGTAGGAAGGATGCATCCTAGGACATGTTAGTGGATGGTGGAAAGTTGATAGGTTGTTTGAAAGGATGTTGATATAAGTTCAATTGACATGTTTTCGAATGATCAAAAGTTTGATTTTGTATTTAAAAGTTTGTTGTTTCGATTTTGATTTTGCGTTTGAAGTTTGCTTTTGCTCATTATTGTGGTTGTTTCTGTTTGTTTTGCCAAAGGATGAAGGTGACGATTGATTTATTATGGATGAGATTATTGTGGGTGAAAGTGAAATGGGATGGATGGTTTTTTCAAATATTTGAATGTTTTTGAATGTTTTGAGGCTATTTTTGGTATTTTCACAATGTTTTATAGATGTTTTACTTTTCAAATTTTCCATTTTTTTGGTTTTTATGAGATTTTATAAATGTTTTTGGATTTTGTGTCTCGGGGGCTGATCAAAGATTAGCCTTGCCTATGTTTAAGCTTAGAGACGACATAGTTCGAATACCATTTTTTGACTTTTTATGATTTTTTTGACCTGTTTTGGGATTTTGATATGTTTTGGATGTTTTTGGTAATTTTCGCATGATTTTGACGATTTGGATATGGATATGATATTAGTGCTTTGGTTTGGGATTTTTTTGAAAACCAAGCTAGGGTTGGTTGATCGGATTGATGGATTGATGATGATAACATTGTTGAAGATACCCAACAATGCAAGGATAGTGTTCAATCAACACAAGGACTGAAATGATGTTGGATTGATTGGATTTGATTAGGATTTTGAAGGTTGATTTGGAACAAAAGTGTTTCAAATAATTTGATACGACATTGAAGTACCAATTAGATGCAACTAATATTGATTGTTTGGATTGATGTTCGATGAAAGATAAAACTTGATAAGGAACATCTTCCCGTCAAACTATGGCATGGGCTAGTGATTTGGATTTTGGCTCACAAATGCTTTGACCAATTTGATTTCACGTTTTCCAATTTTCTAATCACCACATAAGTTGGAGGATATAGATCAAGATTTATTCTCGAAGCAAGATGTAAATATTTTCCCTCAGTGTTTAGCAATGTATGGAATGCCATGGGTGGATGCTTGGATAGGTGTATGGATGGATAGATATGTTAAGCATGCAAAGGATGCCAAGGATTATCTTGTGACAAGATAAGGTGTTTGAACAAAGGATGCTCATTTGGATAATGCTTCAAGGCTCATATAACATTGGGTAGGATAGGATCAATGAAAATGACCCATGTCCAGATGTCTCCATAAGCAAGTGTAAAGTGTGCACCAAATTTGGTCAAGATAAAGATAATTTGGACTATGGATGTAGATGGATGAAAATGGATTGGATAAATGGTTCATGGATGAATGGATTTATTATGGATGGGATGGATGGAATGTTGGATTTATTATGGATGGGATGAGATGCTTCCAACTGAATTTACACACACAAATGCTCAATTCTATACATGACGCTAGTTTGCTAGTTTTTCATCATGGTACTTGTCCAAAGCACCATCGTAGTGGTTTTCATTGAAGGGCGATTTTTATTTTTACTATTTTCATGATTTTTTATTTTTTTGATTTTTCTAAAAGATGTCAAGTTTATGCTAAACCAGTTGGTGGTGTCGATGTAAATGCTTCTGTCATAAGGTGCCATCGGTATCTTGCTTGAAGTAGTTTCCTTGCCAAGATATGTGCACTTGAATGGAACTTTTGAGATTCCTGATCTGCTTTGCTGATACCAAGGTTAACTCTGTCTTTGTGCGCACATCGCAATAGAGTGCCTTCTGAATCCTTATGATGAAGGGTTTTTTCCAATACATGGTCAATGTGACAATTGGATATCATGCTGGAGGTGTGGATGGTGGAGTGCGTTTAGGAATAAAAGATGGATTGGTTGATAGCTTAGAACCTTTGACTCTCCAAACTTGGGAATATGAGCAATAATGGGTGGATACAGAAGTGTGTGTGGAATTAGGACCAACTGCTTGATATACTTTATATGTCACTCGAGAATCTTGCTTTTTCTTTTGTGGAAATCTTTGATGGATACTTTTCCCTTTTTTATTTTGCCCCATAGTTTCTTTGGCTAATGGAGTTTGATAAGGATAAACATTCTTTGTATTCTTTGATATCCACTTGTATTTGATTTGTCCTTCATGCTTCACTACTTTTTCTTTGATGAAATTTTTCATGCTTTGATTCAAATCTTTCTTTTGATGTTGGTCCCAATTCGTGGATGGGGTGATGGGTGGATGAAGATTCGTGATGTGGTTGGTTATAGTATTGGCATTAGTTTCATCATAAGGATCCTTCGTGCTCCCTATGTTGATGCTTGCACTAGATGAAGTTGCCCCCAATTTTATAGAGGTATATTTAGATCCTTTAATTGTCGAATAACCAAGACCTTGATACTTAGGATTGCCAATAATCTGCACTAGTTTTAGGATACTCTGTTCATGTATACCTAATCCTTTGGCTTGATAGTTCTTTTGATCAAAATTTTTATTTGCAATAGGATATGATTTTCTTTGGAAAAAGGGTGATAACCCTTCTCTGCTCTGTTGTGGATATTCAAAGGTGACAACTTCTTCATTGATAAGATAGCTTCCTCTAAAAAAGGTAAGTGATCCAAGTTTATAAGTGATAGGATCCTTCATATGTGGGATGACTTCCTAATTGACATATTTGGCTTGATCTTGTGAAATATTCGATTTTAATGCTTCTTCAAGAGGTGTTGATGATCCACCGTCCACATAAAAGTCTTCCTCATGATTCATTTTTGATATGCCTTCACAGGATGTTTCTGATTCACAACTTCTATAGAAGCCTTCTTCACGACCCATTTGTGATATGTCTCTAGATTTTTCTATATCTTGATCATGTGTATAAATGTTAAGAGTAGGAGACTCTTGTTCTTCAATAATGATATCAAGAGTATGAGACTCTTGTTTTGATGATCATCTACATGTCCATCCAAAGAAATCATCTCACAGGTAGACGAAGGGGTATGTGCTATATGGATATGATCATTATTTGCGACATCTTGTATAGATAAGAGAGTGTCCATTAGATCATTGTAGTACCTTGGAGATATGAATTCTTGATCTTGATTAATTTTAGAATTTCTTTTGACATGCTTTGGATCACGTTCTTGACATGGCTCAATTTCAAAGGATGGATTGCTTATAAAGGGTTCTTGGATATCTTCATTAGGCATGGGAAGTGGCTCAATATCCTCTTGATCTTTGAGTGGACTTGGATCAACTGTTGAGTTGAGGATTTCTTCAATATCTGCAACCATGAGGTCAAAGGATGTCAATATATCTTGGAAATGATCATTACTAGACTTTGGTGAAATATTTCGATCATGATTTTGGGTAAAATCTTGAGACATGTCCTCTAACTCATTAGGTGATGTAGAGACACTTTCAACATGATAATTGGTGGAAGGATCACCAATTATAGGATAAAATAATGTTAACAGTCCTTTGAATAGATCATTGTTGGATATTGTTGAGGGGTATTTATCATGATCAAAAAGTGACTCTTGATGTATGTTGAGCTGATCTTCAAATGAGGTAGAAACAACTTCAAGGTGCTCATTGATGGATAGATCTTGATCATCATTTTCAACAATTGTGGAGGAGAGATTGTCATTAATATCACTAATGGTTGAATCCTGATCATTGTACCCAATAGCTATTATTTTTTGATCAATAAGATTTTGGACAATATTTTTAAGTCGAATACAATTTGATGTCGTGTGTCCCTTTATTTTGTGAAAATCACAAAGGTGCTTCTTGTTATACCCTGGTGGTTTAGCTTGGGGCTCTTGATAATTCTTATAAATGGGGATTTTAATGAGATTTTCTTGTATCAACTATTTCATGACCAATTCTATTGGCTCCCCAAGTGGTGTGTATTTTCGTTTGTTACCTTGTCAGATTTATACTTTAAATTGACCTTGTGGTGATTGATTTTGGAGATGTGGTGATTGATCTTTGAGATGTGGAGGTTGGGTTTGTTGTTGATATTGATATCCAACTTTTTGACATTGGAGATATTGGTCTTGATGTGGTTGGGGACACAACCCAATGCTTTGATGAAATGGCTCAGCTAATGGAAGAGTGTATTGATTTTGGGGTGGAGATGTCTCTTGGTGCAATGTATCAACCATTTTGGTAAGTGTAGCAATTTGATCTCACAAAATTTGATCTTGACACCCTTGATATAGTTGATTTGGTTTTTTTTCAAGCATATTTGGAATGCATCCTTCTGGTGTTTGTATGGGATCATGGAAAAATTGATTTTGGACAATGTTATGATTTGGGTTGAGGTTTAGATTTGGCATTATAGGTTGAAATTGAACATTGTTGTGGTTGGGAATCATGTTGCCTTGATTTAGGCAACTTTGATTTTGCATGGTGTTACCTTGACTTGGATCAACACATGGATTTGTTAACATATTGTTTGGAATTTGAACAATATTGGTTTGATTTTCAAATGTATTTATCCCAAAGTTTACCAAGTGTGGATTTGAAATGTTCATGTTTGGTAAACTTGTACTTGGTATATTCATATTTGACATGTATGGATTTGGTGGGACAATGTTGTTTTGTTGAAGACTCATGCATTGATTGTTTGGTTGATATATTTTTAGGTTTAGACTTTGATTTAAATCTACCATAGGGAAAGGTGTTCCAAAATTTAGATTGGACATACTCACATTTGTTGTATCATTGAGGTTTGTAAGAGATAATGATGCCATGTATGGATTGCATAAATGTGAGTTTCGATAATCAATCGACATTTTAAGGATTTGATAGTTTGGTTGATTTAGACCACTCATGATGTATGAATCAAGTTTATATTCCATGTTTTTCTTCTGTTGAGGTCTAGTTTGGACCATAAAATAAGGATTAATTTTTGAGAATGTGGGAGGTGAACCTCTAACTCCTTAGATTGATCTAAACTTTAGGCACAAAAAAAATAAAACCTAGGATGATAAGGATAAAAGGGTGATGATGAGGTAAATGAAAGATGGATGATGTGAATGATTGAACCCTTAAGAAATATTGAAGGGGATACTAGATTTTAAGACTTTTGGAATTTTTATTTTTGAATTTGATTTGATTTGGATTTTGGATTTGGATAATGAAAAAATAGACCCCAAGATGTTGGATGTTATCTATGGGATAAAATTTCTCATAAGATGATAATTTGACTAAGTGTATGGAGAAGGATGCATCTACACACACCTAGCCAAACAAGATGACTTTGATGTTGATTTGAAGGATTTTACCCAAATTCTAGTATGAATGATTTTTCCAATGGTTCAAAAGTTGTTTGTGAGATGGAGATGATAAATGTTTAGATGGATGAAGTGTTTGATTTTGATCATAGATTAGACCTATATAAAACTACTTTCTACAATACCTCGGTATTGAAGAACATGCTTGTACTTCCTATGCGAGAAATTAAAATATTTGAAAGAGACTTGGGTTTTGTTGGCAATAAAATCCATACAAATTAAGATTGGCATTTGAAGATTTCTTGTAAAAATTATAGACTAACCTTTCTCTAACTTCGTGAAGTCTTGCAAGATGTTCCTCACGAGCTTTTGGACTAAGGGACTTGTGATGAATTTTTTTGGGGATTTTGACTTTGTGAGAAATCATGGGATCAAACACATGTGTGGGGTTCAATTATTTCTTAACTTTTCTTAATGACTTCCTTTTATCACAAATAATTCTTGATTAGGTTTTTCAGACTAGATGTCTAATGTCCTAACTTCTTCTCATCCCGCAAAGTCCATTATTTGGGAATCAAGGAAATCAAGGCAATAGTTTCCTAATGTTGAATTTAGTGAGAATAAATTATGATATAAATCCAAATACTTAGAAGACTCTAAGGATGAGATCCCTAGGTCAAGCAAGAGCACTTGGATTTGTCAAATGTATTTGTTCCTCCTAAAGGTTTTAAATTTTGAGGATTTGGTGGATGTTTGTTTTCAAGCGTTTTAGATTCAAGAAAAGTATTTTGATTCCCAAGTGATGCACAATTCTAGAATAAAATGAGACAATATTTTTTGAGTTCCCACTTGGATAAATCCAGCTACGCTTACCCTTAGTGGATGATTAGATGCTTGACCACACTGACTCCCCTCCACGGCACACACTTCTCGGGTCAACCAAGTATCAGTGCCCATGAAACTCTTATGGCATACTTCTCATCTCTACCAAGAGCTGTAAAAATATGGGATGATTTCAAAATGACCGTTCTTGAATCAACAAATAGATTTAAGGATTTGGGCCTTCTAAACAAAAGGTTTTAATATAGGAATTTTGTTCATGGGGGATCATCCATTCAACAAGATACCATTGTTGCCCTTCTTGTCAGAACAATCCTCGTGATACTTGAACTTTCCTCAAGTAGCCACACTTATATACCGGTTGAAAGTTGCTTGGCTTTAGCATGTTCCCGATTGGGTCGTTCCCTAGGGTGATTACTTTTTCCCACCAGGTAGGCCCTTTAAGGATAAACAAAAGCAAGTAAGTACATCCGTAGTTTGATCAATATTTGTGAGAAACAAAGAGAAAACACACACGATATACTCCACTCACACTTTCAAGATTTTGTTCAATTTTAAGAGTCCAAATTGAAATATGGAGGCAATATTTTATACAAATTAATGTCACCAAAAGGAATTTTGATTCTCAAGATTACCGTGAAGCACGAGAGAAGTGCATACGCCCTTTTAAAGGAGATTACTTTGTGTTAAAGATTACAAAACATAAATGACACATGTTCATTTTAACCTTCAAAGCAAGAATGGGTTCTTTTTAAGCACCAAGATTGAAATGTGAAGTTTGTTTGTTCAATTGTTAAACCCAAAACAAAATGTAGTAAGTTGGCTAAGGTTATTTTTAATCCCTTTGATTGATCTTTTTAAGCCCAAATGAAAATTATTGAATCCTAAAACTTGAAGATAACAAAGCCTTAAGAATGGGATTATAATTGCTCCCAAAGTGTTTAAAAACGCTTGTTACAATCATGTGATAATGTTTTTTCTTTCATTTTCATGCTCCATGATCCTTTAAAACCTCCAATACAAGCTCCAAATGTTAGATTAAATCAAGAAACAAGAAGATATGAGGGTTAGATAAATGATTAAGCATAAAAAAACCTTAAAATTTAGATCAAGTTTCATTGTGATTTGGAATTAGGTGAAAATTTGAAAATTTTAACTCTATCAAAATTGATAAACACCTAAACCATTGGATAGCTTATGAAATTCTACCCCATTAAAAAAAATAGCTTCGAAAAAGACCAAAATATGACCAAGATACGACCATTTTAAGTTTGAGTGAAAAAACAAGAAAGCAAAGGCGATGCCCTTTGCAACGGCGTTGTTTGGGTCTAAACAACGACACTGGAACAAAAGTGGCATTGTTTGAGGATTCAAGTGTTGCTTTGGTGAAACTAGTAGCGCTGTTTAAAAAAATAGAGACCACAAATGCGTTGCGATTTCCTCCAGCGGTGTTGTTTGACCTGAGAAAACAAAAAATATAAAAAATAGCAGAATTTCACCAAAAAACATGTTAATTTCTTCAAATATGCCCTCTTTCTAGCACCAAAATGTGAATGGTGATCCTAGACCTGCATAATCATGATCAAACAACAAAAAATTAGTCATTATACAATTCTAAATCAACATTCCCCATAAGATTCATTTGAAACATGAAGAATAAGAAATAAAAAGAAGAACACAAATGAAAGCAAACTAAATCTTATTCAAATGCTCAAATTCTCAATCCCATGGGGGAATTGGTGTTATTTTGATGTGGAAAATAGCCATTTCCCAATTCCTTGCAAGCTTTGATGATCTTTGATGAAGATTGATGATCTTTGATGAAAATCCTCCATAACCTAGCTATGAAAGATGAAATGTGGATGAAAATGCCTAAGATTGTGGATCCAAATGAACATGGTAATCTTACATGGATTATGGATGATCAAATGCAATAGAGGAGGCCTCTATTTATAACAAAGAAGGATGGAGGATTGAAGAATATGATGAATGTGGGATTAAAGATGGACCAATGACATTGTGCCACTTGTCAAGATGCTTATGGAAGCAGGTGGAACACATTTTGGTCAATGTGCATGATAAATGCTATTAGATTCAAATTTGAAATTCGAAAGTTGGCTTGTTGGAGGGAGATGAAGGATGAATTAAATGCCACTTGGCTCAAGGCAAAAGGACATGCAAAAGGTTTAAATGGCTTCTTGGATGTACAAACCCTTTTGGAGGAATTTTTCAAACATGGAGAATATTCCAACATTGATGCCTTTTTGAAAGTAATTGAAAATTTAATAAATCAATTAAAATGATATTCATGAGCAAGTTGCAAAAGCTAGAGGGTTTGAGGGATTGAGATTAAGATTAATCAGGATTTGATTAATCTAAAAGGAGATTAGTTAATGTGATAGTTTGATTTAGATTTTTGGATTGATTTAAATCAAAGTTGATAGGAATATGAATTTCGACTTAATTAAATAAAATTTAATTAAAGAGAATGGTGTTAGTTTTAAATCAAATAAAGATAAATTTATTTAATTTAAATGAGATGACTTTAGAGATTAATTAAATAAAATGAATTATTTAATTAAAAGAGGGACTATATGATTAAATAAACAAAATGATTTATTTAATTAATAGAAGATGATGACTTAATCAGATAAATTTGATTTATTTAATTAAGATATGAAATATGATGAGTTTAATTAAATAAATATTATTTAATTAAATGACTAGCATAGGAGGTGATTAGGGATGAACTGGTGTTAGTGAAATAAAGATCAGGTGCAGGTATATTTTGCGTGTCTATAGTATCTGTGTGGCAGTGAGCCCTCCTGGTGGTTAACCCTTATTGGACAATGAGTCATTTTTTGGCTATGAGCCTACTTTGACAATGACCCTTTGTAATCGATTTTGATATTATTTATATTGTGAGTTAATCCTCACTGTGGTTTTTCCCTTATTGAGTTTTCCATGTAAATTTGGTGTTACTATGTATGTGTGATGCTTTTTAGTTTCTTCTCTTGCACTTAATGTTTATTCCTTCTAACAAAGTAAAAGATTTATGATTGATCTAATTTCTGGTGAAATTATTAAGGTTAAAATTTGTTACAACTGATTCACCCCCCTCTCAGTTATCTTGTTCAACAATACACATATTCATTGTCATCTTTCTTATTTTGATAGGATGCAAATATAAAAGGATGAAATATGAAAATTTAAAAAATAAGAGATGATAAATATGAAATTAATAATTAAGATAACCAAAAAAATAATAATTAAGTCAATGAAACAATTAAATATATTATTATGAATTGCAATAGTTTTTTTGAATGCATATATTTGTAAAAACTATTATGTCATAAGTGCACAAATATATGCTCTACATATTGTGGCAAGCTATGAGTATTGAATGAAGACTTTGTAACAACAAGATATAATGTTCTAAAATGGTATTTTTCTTCAATGTAAGTTACATTGCTTCATGAACAAAACATACAATATTCTTTGAAGGAATCCTAATTTCCCAAATACCAATATTAGATTTTAGTAGTAGATGTAGAAGTAGTAACAATAAAATATGGATTACTAATATCATAATTAATATTGTTTTCCTTGTTTATGTCACAACATTTTCAGCTGCAAAGAGACGATCTTCCAAGAATGGTAAAGTATACTAGGTTTCAATTTCATTGGGCAAAATTAAATTTTTAGAAATTCATCATTGAAATTGTATAACTATTGGTATTACTAGCAAGAATGGGGTTATCAGTAGAGCTAAGATAGGATTGGAACCATGGAGATGAAGATGAAGTAACAAAATTGCTACCAGTGGCATTTTGACAAAAGGTTTCAAAATTGAACAATTCAAATGTAGTTGAAGGACACGTAACAAAATTTGTAGAAGAATCATCTAGGTTATAATTTTGCAAAGGAATTCCAATGTCAATATTTCTACTACAAATGACACTAATATCTTTCAGATGAGAGATAGGGATTTCTAAATTGTTAGAATGAAGTCCAAGTAGGTACTGATTATTATCCATCATATTTGGAAAACATTGTATATCATCAACCATGTCCATGTGAGAAAAAATGTTATCACTCATAGAATCTAATCCTAAATTTTTTATTCTTAAATTGGTTGACCTATTATCGTACAAAGTATGTTGCAAGAAATTGGTGGATTGTGGCAAATCTCGTGGATTTGAATTTGTATAGATGAAATTTGTGATTGTCATATTGATTTTTATAGATATTGCAACCACATCATAAGAAAAGACAGCTTCTTCTATTGTATCAATACTTCCCAACCATTATCATTTCTTCAATTTATTATTCTAAATTTCTACAACATAGTGACCCCAGGGACGTTTTCTAACACCTCTACATGACCTATCTTTTGTAGACTATACAAACTTATCATAACTCAAGCATAGGTCTTTGCTTTCTTCTATCATTTATTTTCATTGATGAGATGCAAATTGTTTTAACAATTTGTTCTTTGATTTCTTATTTTTTTGTAATTTAGATTTTGGATGACATAATTCAGCAATAGGTTCCTTAGAAAAGAAGCTATATCGTTTAGAATTGATGCAGACAAAATTTGTAAATGTATTTTTGCCTCTAACTACTATCACAACTTTATTATAAGCATGTGTTTCTTCTTCTGTTGTGTCAAAGGTTCCAAACCATTGTTGCTTTTTCAACTTGGGGTTTTTGATTTCTGAGCCATAATGACTCGACCATTTTCTAACACCTTTGTATATATATTCTCCTTTTCTTCATTTACTTTTCTAGACCACAATTGAGACTTTTTAAAAACATTTTTCTCTTTGACATTAGTCCATTTCTAATTTTCTATCAATTGCAATTACAAATTCTTGATTCATATTTGACAAGAAAGAATTACAAATGCAAATCAACATAAATAACATAAAAAAAGATAGGAAAAAGTAGCTAGCACAAAATAAATTGCAATATAATATATTCATGATTTATTTATTTAAAAGTTTATAATGTTCAAAGTAGCATCTTCATATTACTACTTGAATCATTGTGATTCTTTGTTAGATAATAGTCAAATGCCAAACAAGTAGCACATGAGTAATACATTAGTTATGACCAATATTAAAAAATGAGAAGTTTTTTTACTAAGATGAGCAATGCAAAGAGGATCAAAATTTTTGTTATCAGTATAGCTAACCCCATTGACATCATCTGTGTATTTTCACACATATATTATTAAAGAATATATTAATCCCCCAAACTAAAAACAATGTTTTTCTATACTTTATTATCAGATGAAACAAACTTATATTAATGAAAATTCAAATCCAAAATTTAATAATTTAGACATTATTTGGATTAATACATTCAAGAGTGAAAATACTTCAAGGAAATCAGAAAAATGGCCTTGAAATTGATCGCAACAATATCTAAAAGTTTATGCGGTAGTCTATTATAGTATTAAATTGTCTAGAGATAAGGGAGTCTCAAAGCTATGGATCGAAGAGAATTCCCTTAATATTGTGAATTTTCTTAGGAAGACGTCCCCTGATCATGGAATATTGAAAAATTTATAGTCGATGCCCTTGCTTTGATTCAGGAGTTTGATGACATATATATTTTGCATGCTTTTAGAGAGGTGAATCATGTGGTAGATTGGGTTGCTAATTTTGGGGTGACGTCAGCTAGGTCATGGGAGGTGAATGACATCCTATAATTTGAGTTAATTAATCTCCTTCATAATAACATCTCTTAACACGTTGGAGTTCGCCATCTTCTTGGCTTTTGGTTCATGTGGGTTTGATGTTCCTAGCTGGCTAGTTAGACACTCTGCGCAGGCGACGTTTATTAGAAGTTGTGGGCATTCAAATATGTGTTGCATAAGTATGCTTGCCATTTATTGTGTGTGGTACCACTCTTGATAGTCTCCCACACTTTCTAGGTGTTCATTTCGCTCTGGCCTTATTGTTTTTTTGTTGTTTTGAGTATTTTCTCTCTGCATTGGCAAAGCTTTCGATGATGTGTGGGGATAGGTGTAGAACAAAGCCTCTTTCCTGTGAAGACCTAAAGTCTAATGCTGAAGTTTGGGCTATCTTGCAGAAGGGTGGGGTGACCCCGTTTATGGAATAGTTACATGGTTTTAAGTCCAGTGTTTCCAAAGAATTTATGGATTCCTGGCATGGGCGTGTTCTCAGTTTGTATGGGAGGGATTTCACAATTAATGAATACTTCATTGTAGAGGTGTCTGGAATGTCTTCAGAAGGAAGGAAATTTTATAGAGATAAGAATCTTTCATAGTTGGCCAGGCATAATTTTCTCCGGGATAGAGAGCGTGCTAAAATGGTTAAACTAGATTGTGATAGGTATGATAGGACCAAAATCAAACCTATCTAGCAGGAGGTGGCTATGGCGTTAATGTGGTACTTCACACTGGATGATAGATACATTATGCTTTATGGTCACCATTTTGTTTTGCTGAATCATTTTCGGCACGGTAAGCTCATTTCCTTCCCGTTTTACTTATTGCTGTCTTTGGAGGAAGGAATCTCGAATTTTAGGAAGAATCCCAGAAACCCTTTTCTGCATGAGGGTTTGATGTTGCTCATTATTGATTTTATTAAAGCCAATTGTATTGTTGATGCTCCCCGTTCCCTTGTTTCGAACAAAAAGAGGAAAGGGAGTGGGAAATATCAGATTGAAGAAGTTTCTGAAAGTGAAGGGACTAAAATTGAAGAGAATTCAGAGGGGTGGTTTGATGGGTACAATGCTGACCTTGATTACTCCCCCTCCTCTGGTGGGAAGAAACCCTCTTCTTCTAAGGCAAAACCTTCCCTCCCACATGTTTAAGTGCAAATTGAAAGAGGTTTGTGAGGAGGGGGCTTCGTAGTGGTAAGAAGGTTAAGGGCTAGTGTTTGGGTTCTAAGGATATGAGGGATAAGCTACCAAAAATGGTTGTGGAGGAGGATGTGGCAGAAAATATGGATAATTTGAACCTGACTCCTGATGATGTTGGTGGGACCCCTCGTGTTGGTAAAGTGAATAGTGTTGTTAATGTGGATGAGTTTTATCATGTTGTGGATTCCTTGGATAGGGTTAAGTCCAAGTTTATCCCTAATGTGTGTCAGGATGATGAGTAGCCTACTGGTTCTCACCAGGGTAGGGGTTTGTTTTGGGGGGCCATGGAATTTTTCCAGGTGTCGGGAATGGTGAAAGAAGGGGTGGATATTTCCTTTAATTTAATGATGTGATTGGTTAATGAGTTGCAAGATCTCCACAACAAGCACGACACTATTGCTAGGTGCAATATTTCCATGCTCCGTAGTATCAAGGAGAAGGATTCCATCTTTGTTGTGGCTAAGTCCATGAATTCTAGTATTGGTTATGTGGTGGATGAGTTGGCTAAGCTAAAAAATGACTATGGGCTGAGGGTGGCGTTGTTGGAGAAGAATTATAGGAAGATGCATAAGGATGTGGATACACTCATTAATTTAAGCAAGGAAAAGTTGGAGGCCTCAACTGAAGGTCTAGTTTTTCTCAACGGAAATGCCAAAGAATGGACGAGCAGAGGTTTGTTTGATGACCAAATGACTAAGGAAAGGAGGGAGAGTGCTGACAAGGACATGCTGAATATAGATTTGGGTGCTGGGCCGAGCGTGCATACTTGAGGTAGAACCAAGAAAGGAAATAAAGGTTATACACTTGATGTGGAAGATATCATTGAAATGCATGATAAGTTGATGTTGAAGGATCTGGGAGTGGCGAGGATGCTCAAGGAACTTATCTAATGGTCATTTTTTGTTTTGTTTTTTGTTTTTAGTTGGTTTATGCTGATGGGTCGCTGATGTCTGGGTAATCAACTTATTTTTTTGTTTTCTTGGGTGGGTAGCTCACTGCTTTATCTTTGCTGCCATTGTCTATTTTTGTACAGGGTTTCAAGTACCCTTAAAAACCTATTTATCGTTAATCAAAATAATATCTAAAAGTTTGGGACTACAAAAAACTTACATAGAAACTATCTGCATACATAATTTCAAGAAGATCGGGTGCTACATCATGCAATGGGTGGGATGAATATGTTGTTTCTAGAAGTAAAATATTTCTAGACACGGGATCACATACTAGCAATTCGACAGGCAGAATTGAAAATAATGAAAGCAGACCTATTAGAAGAACCTAGCTTTGGTCAAGCAGTGAATGAAGTGGATGGGGCATTTCATATTGCTTGCCCTATCGCAGTAAATGATCACATCAACATGGTAGATTGTACTCCACTGAATTTTTTATTTTATTTTATTTTGTGTGATGCATCACTCGTTTTACCCACGTTCAAATCTTAACCTATTTGTTAAAAATTTGATACAGGGCTTTTGATTTTATCTACAATGAATGGGAGATGATCTGACACATTTTCTCAAAATTACAGATCTAAATTTCAAGGATTTGTTTTGATCAGTATTGCGAGGTGTACACAAATTTTTGCTTGTACATAATTTATTTCTATCTATGTCTGTCCCATTGAACAAGTGGAAAAAACATCACGCACATTCTCTCTAAAGAACAATTTTTTCTATTCCTCTACAAATTTCTTGCTTAACCATAATTTCGCTATATGGTGGTTGTGATTTCAAGTTTCACATGCATTTTCTATGTTATAGGTACCCATATGCTTCATACCCAATACCCACTGGTTATGTTTTCCCTTAAGCTCACTTGGGTTATATGAGAATGGCAATGATAAGGTTTTTAGAGCCCTCCACAGTCATGAAACTCTTCCTTGGATTGAAGGAATTGGAGACAAATAAAATACCATGGAGAAACATGGAGCTAAACAGACTGATGGTAAGAAGTAATGAACTAGCTCTTCGAATGAAGCTATAGATAATTGCTTTACAAAGCAACCCAAAATCAGGTATGATCACAACTTTGGAAACAAAAAATAATTTGATGCCAATGCAAAGAAATATGTTGACTAGGTCATGTTCTAGTTGTGCTAAAAATAGCTAGGAGAGAGTTATATGTCCTGCATGTTCAATGCTTTAGAAAAATAGATTTTTCCATAAAACAGATGTTGTGATTTTGATAATAATTTAGTTTTTCCTTAAAGTCTTTGTGAGCTATTGTAAGCTATAACTATAATAGAATTTTACAAGTGTGAAGAAAATGTATAAGTGATCAAATGAGAAAATTGTAGGAGCTTGTGCCAAATATGGACAAAGTAAGAAAATTGGAGTATAAAACTCTAAAATGCATGGGGCCAATATTGTGCATATTTTCTTATATTTTAGGAAGTTACCAAATTAAATCTTGGCATACCAAACTGAATTGCTCCTAATAGTAACTGGTTTTCACTTTTTTTATTTGTTGTAGCAAACAAACACTGCAGATATGCTTGATGAGGTTGTTCAATATGTCAAGCTCCTTCACAAGTAGGTTTAGGTGTGTCTCTGGATGTTTATCTATATTTCCTAGATTTGTCAAAATTGTAGCTTTTGGTAACTCAAATCTATGTTTTTATTTACTAAAATTTAATGTTTCAGTCTTGGGTGATCCCATAATAGTGGTTTATAATTTTTTGCCAAACTGGACACTGAAATTATTATTTTAAACTAAATCTTCACATTCAGGTACCTATAGCGGCTAAAATGTGAGGAGTTTGAAGATGATGCAAACAAGAGTCTTGTCAAATTTTGTTTGTAGATTCTAAATTTTTATTTTTTCATTTTTTTTGGAATTAGATTGCACTTCTTTTTCCATCTCCCACGAAAACTGGTTTTTTTCATAAAACATTTTTAAAATGTGACGCACACTGTATAACACATAATTTTTTTTTCATGAAGGATAAGATTCTAATTCTTCCGAATTTAGATGTGTAACTCCAATATCTAGTGCTTCCACTTGGTTAGATAGTTTTTTATTGAATATTTTTTCTTTAATCAAGTTTCAAAGTCAAACCGATTACAATTCAGAAATAGTGCGACTGTATAACGCTTAAATTTTTTTGTATATATTGAAATTCAATTTGTTTTTTGTTGGATCAAGGACTTCAATATCTAGTGCACTCATATTTTTATTTTCTTTTTGATAATCTGTCATTTTTCCACATGTGCAAAACAAAGACCTTCATTTTTGATGAAAAACCTATGTTTAATAAAACTAAAAAAATAAATACATAATGAAACCAAAACATATTAAAATTATATTCATTGGATAGCTCATTGTGAGGACTACCTAATTCCAGTTGGGTTTGTGAAGATTCCTCCATTTTCATCCTCAACTCGAGCTCTGAAGTGCCAAAATTTAGATTTTTTTTGTGTTTTAGGGGCGAGGATGAGGGATAAGGGGGGTTCGTATGAACTCCTAGGGGTTCGAGCGAACCCCTTTCCAATGATTTTTTTTTTTTGGCAGCCAAGATTCAAAGAGGTTCGCTCGAACCTTGGTTCGAGCAAACCCCTTATGGGTTTAGTCAAACCAATAGGTTCGTACGAACCCCCAAAATCATATTTTTTTACTGTGGGGTCATTTTTTGTGAGTTTTCCTTCCTCACTTGAATTGTAAACCACTATTGTGGCTTCACCCTCTTAGAAATTCATTATAACAGAATGATCTTTGCAAGAGATTTTTGAGAAATAGAAAAAATGTGATTGTGCCTCCAAAAAACAACATATGTTAAAAAAACATGGGCTTGTTGAAGAGGAGTTTAGATCTGAGCAAAATCCTTAGTAAAAAATCCTTGCCCATATCCAGGTTGGTGTGGTCCCCTATTTATTAATGAGACTCCATTATACTTTCTACTAATTCTTAAGACAACGCCTGCAAAATTATTCTTCCCTTGATATGTATGAGTTTTCCTCCACGCTTTGGATATCTACGAGGATAAGTTCCTTGGATTTATTTACGTAACAATTTTTTTGAGTGGCTCTAAATCTAAAGCATGCCTTGTCTTTAATATCAAAATTTTGATTCACAAGGTTCTAAATTTTGTATGATCCAAGCTAACAATGAATGAGGTCTCAACAGGTGTTCAAAGAATTTTGGTGTTGGGAAGTGAAGGCAAAGGGCTAAGACCACTTGTTAGTAGATCATGTTCCCAATTGGTTAGTATACCTAGAAATTTTTATTAGACATGCTCCTCTATCAAACATAACTACAATATTCAAGAGAATAGGTATAAGTTATGACACTACAACCACTCAAACCATTCACAAGGATGGTGAACCAAGGCTAGATCAAGAAGGTAATGGCAGGAGTGCACATTTAGTTGGGAATAGCAACTATCATATAACATCTTATCAAGAATGGAGGCAAGGTGATAAAATGGCATCTCATGTGGTTCTACCAATGGATATCTACTAAATTAAACTACTCGTGCAAATATTTTTTGATGTTTTGGAATGTTAGGATAAAAAGAAAGGATTGAAGAATGCTAGTTCACAACAAAAAGACATTTGGAAAGAAAGGAAGGAGCTTTGATGTATCTCACAAAAGAAAGTCAAGATCTTCGACACATTTGATAGAAAGCAAGGCAAGAGTTTTGACACATCTGCAAGAAAGCAGATTAGGAACTTTGACACGTCTAGAAGAAGGGAAAATAATTGCAACATATCTGAACATCAATGCAGTATATCTCAAATGTCTAGAAAACAATGCAAAAAGCTTGAATTTTGTAGAAGTCGAGGCATCTAAAAACTAGTTTCATAACTCTAGGATCAACTAGCATTCTCCCTAGTTTAAATATATCTCAAAGCATAAAAAAAAATTCTATGGAAACCGTGTGATTACAAATTTAATCAAGGAATAGTAAACAATTATTTAGAAGAGAATATATATGTACATATATTGACATGCTACTTGAATAAACAATAAGGGAAATAGAATACACCTGTCCTAAGAAATGATTCCACTCACTCAAACACTACAACTCAAACCACTTTATGATTACTCATAATCCTTTTCGCAACACATTCACAATTTCCAGTCTCATACCATCTCTTTAAATAGCCTTTTTTTTGTAGTACCAATATCCATAAATAAAAATTTGAAAGGAAATCTTGTTAGTGATTCATTATATCAAATCATAATATTTACATGATCATAATTCCAGACCCCATGTGCAATAATGCATATTATCATTGCCCATAGTCAAAATGAAGAATACAAAAAAAATCTATTTCAAAATCTAAACACATGCTAAGTTACCTTTATGTCTTTTTACATTAATGTACACATTAATAAAACAAAAAATATATCTTACAATTTTCATGGTGATCGTTGCTTACCATTTATGGCTGACCATCTTAAAATTATGAGAATGCAAATTGCTCAAATAAAAACCAAAACCAACACGAATCTTTCACCCTAAAGTTGAAGAGCCCAAAATAACAATTAAAATTTGTTGGAAAGATAAGGCAACATAATCTTATTGATAAGATTGGTCCCACTTATTCTATTTCTATGATTCCATCTTTTTCAAACTTTTGAGTGAAAGGGTAGTACATGTAGAGAAAAAGGAGTTTGTAGAACCTGCAATCATGGTACTTGATAGACTACGTGCTACTATTGAGGCTGTCTGAACACTTCTTTAATTTCTATTTTATTTTTAACTACTTATTTTTGCTTTAGTGTTTTGCATCCTCGTTTTTTAGGATAATATTTTAAATTTTAAATCAATTGTAATATCTTTTCCTTGGGAGTGAACGCCATAGAACCGACAACTAATTTATCTTAAAAATAATAATTATATCATATAATATTAATTAATTTTTATATAATATAGATATATAACATATACTAACAATAATATACTAATTATATATTATATTATTATTACTATAGTATATTAATACATTAAACAACAAACAAATATCAATTCTATGAATTTGTCAATCAAATCAAATAGTTCCACTTTTTACTATTGCATAATTGACTAGACATATTATAGACAAACTTTATACTATTTAGAAATAGTGTTTTTAAATGAATAGTGTCAAATAGTGATAAATTAGTCAAAATGCTTACCTCGTACTAATATGACTGTACAAACTATGATCTAATAGAATTAAAAAAATAGTTTTCATAAATTGAAATACATTTTACAAAATATATACATTACAAAAAATAGTCAACCTATTTTAATTCTTTGCTCTTATTAGTTCATTTGAAAAAAATAATAAAACTAGATGAATGCATTACTGTATATATATATATATATATATATTGACATGCAACTTGAATAAACAATAAGGGAAATACAATGCACCTATCCTAACAAATGATTTCACTTAATCGAACACTACAACTCAAACCACTTTATGAGTACTCATAATCCTTTTTGCAACACATTCACAATTTTTAGCCTCATACCATCTCTTTAAATAACCTTTTTTTCTAGTAGTAACAATGTCCATAAATAGAAATTTGAAAGAAAATCTTGTTAGTGATTCGTTATATCAAATCAAAATCTTTACATGATCATAATTTCGAACCTGATGTGCAATAATGTATAGTATCACTGCCCATAGTCAAAATGAAGAGTATGAAAAAAATCTATTTTAGAATCTAAACACATGCTAAGTTACCTTTATGTCTTTTCACATTAATGTACACATCAATAAAATAAAAATATATCTTACAATTTCCATGGTGAACTTTGCTTACCATTTATGGTTGCTCATCTTAAAATTATGAGAATGCAAATTGCTCAAAGAAAAACCAAAATCGACATGAATCTTTCACCCTAAAGTTAAAGAGCCCAAAACAACAATTAAAATTTGTTGGAAAGAAAAGGCAATGTAATCTTATTGATAAGATTGGTCCCACTTATTCTATTTCTATGATTCCATCTTTTTCAAAATTTTGAGTGAAAGGGTAATACATGTGGAGCAAAAGGAGTTCATGGAACCTAGGGTCATGGTACTTGATAGACTACATGCTGTTGTCTAGACACTTCTTTAATTTCTTGTTTGTTTTTTACTACTTATTTTTGCTTTAGTGTTTTACATCCCCTCTTTCCAGTATAATATTTTAAATTTAAAATCAATTGTAATATCCTTTCCTTGGGAGTGAGCGCCATAGAACCCTTAGCTAATTTATCTTAAAAATAATAATAATATTATATAATATTAATTAATTTATATATAGTATAGATAAATAACATATGCTATAATAATATACTAATTATATATTGTATTATTATATATTTTTTTGCTCGGTAATAGAGTTAATTTTATTAATAAGAAACCAAATCAAATTTCATTACATCATCATTTTAAAACATGCCCCTTTCCAACACCACTTAGCTCCTCTAGCAAATCCCCTAGCCTTGCCTCCTATCCATACAATAATCAACTCAAACAAAGGATCACTACAACAATAAAGCTCCATAAGCAACAAGCCTAAAAACCATCAATCCCTAAAAGAAAACCATTAGCATGTCATGGGATTGAAGCTCTACTTGGTCTTCCCTTAGTTTGAGACCAAAGGATCATTGCGAAAGATTTCTTATCAAATTTCTTTGCTTTCTTTCCCTTTACCGTTTGCCAACCATCTTCCACCCTTGCAGCCTCCTTCTGTCATTTCAATTTTTTGTCCTGAGGACTCTTTAAAGCTTCATTCAAACAACCAATCTGTGCATCTACTTTCTATTTCCTAGTTTCTTTCTCTTGCGACCTCCTCACACCTTTTTTCTCCCAACATTCTGCTATTGCTACCCCATTTTTAAACTCCTTCTCACATCCATTTAGGCTAGCATTGTAACTGTCCTCAACCAAACTCCCTTCTTGTATTAGGGCCGCACTGGTCTATTATTGTTCCTCCCTTGTAGCATTAGTCACTAGAGCCTTCCCTTCCTGACCTAGAGCCCCCTGTACCTAACCCTCCTCTTCTTTGCCTTTCAACTGAGGGCTCCCCTACTTCTCCTTCTCTTTCTCCAGTATATAGTGCTGAGGAGCAATGTCTTTCCATGAAGAATCATATTTGTTTGTTCTATTTTTGGCACATTTAGCAACCAAATGCCCTATTTTATAACAAATTTTGCACCTAAAGGGTACCCCTTCATAATCCAGGGGCTGCACCCAACATCCTCTCAAAGTTTTTAATCAAATTTCTTTTAGAAGCTCCCTAGAAATGTCCATTTCCACCAAAATCCGGGCAAAGGTCGAATGCATAAGATTTGAGGACCCCTCATCTACCATTAAAAAGCTTCCTAGAGAGTTCCCTACAACCTCTAGGTAGGAATCAAACCAAAATTGTAAGGGAAGGTTAGGAAGTCTCACCTAGAGAGGAACCCACTCAAACACTTCAGTGGCAGGGTTAAAAGATGGATGCCATGGCTTTAGCAACAATGTAGATTTTCCTTCCCAATCCTAGTGATAATCACAAAGGATCGTATTTATGTCCTGCTCCTTTTCAAAAACAACAATGAAAAAACCTTTAGCCATAGGATAGATTTGAATATACCCTTCCAAACATGCATCCAATGGTTAGAAATCCACTTATGGAGATCAAACAAGCTTGGCCAAAAACCCCTAAACCTCCCAATCAATCCCATCCCAACAAAAAATTCCTCATTAAAAGTCACCTCTTGTTCAAGCTCGTCATCTAGCTCCATTGTGATTACTTTAGGAGGAAAGATAGAATCCCCTCCTCCCCCTCTTGTCGTTGCTTTGCGTGCAAGCTTCAAATTCTTAGAGGATCCTGTTTGATTCCCCCTAGTCTACGGCACCTTGGACCCCACAACTCCAACGCCCCCTGTGCTGAGAGTAACTCGTTGTCCATTCCTCTGACCACACTGTGCAGACCAATCGCTATTATCCAACCTAAATCTATCTCCGTTGTGGCCTAAAAGCTTCACGACATTCTCTGTTCAGTTGCCCTGGTCAGTTTTATCGCTACTACCAACTCCATTGAGCTGAAAACCATAGAAATTCCCTTGGGAAGCCTTTCCCAATTTTGATCTAGACAAAACCCTAGCTTTAGCAGACGCTCGTAGATGACCATTAACTTCTATCGCTCTGGAAAATGATAATATATTATATTATTATTACTATAATATTTTAATTAATATGTTAAACAACATAAAATATCAATTTTATGAATTTTTCAATCAAATCAAATAGTTCCACTTTTTACTATTACATAATTGACTCGACATATTATAGACAACTTTATACTATTTATAAATAGCGTTTTTAAATAAATAGTATCAAATAGTGATACATTAGTCAAAATGCTTACCTCATATTAATATGACTGTACATACTATGATTCAATAGAATTAAAAAATAGTTTTCATATATTGAAATAAATTTTACAAAAATATATACATTAGAAAAATAGTCAACCTATTTTAATTCTTTGCTTTTATTGGTTCATTTGAACAACTTAATAAAACTAGATGAATGCATTAGTGTATATATATTGACATACTACTTGAATAAACAATAATGAAAATATAATGCACCTATCCTAACAAATGATTCCACTTACTCAAACACTGCAACTCAAACCACTTTATGAGTACTCATAATCCTTTTTGCACATATTCACAATTTCCAAGCTCATACCATCTCTTTAAGTAGCCCTTTTTTTGGTAGTAACAATGTTCATAAATAAAAAATTGAAAGAAATCCTTGTTAGTGATTTGTTATATCAAATCAAAATCTTTACATGATCATAATTTCGGACCCCATGTGCAATAATGCATATTATCACTGCCCATAGTCAAAATTAAGAGTACAAAAAATATTTGTTTCAAAATCTAAACGCATGCTAAGTTACCTTTATGTCTTTTCACATTAATGTGCACATCAATAAAATAAAAATATATCTTACATTTTTCATCGTGACCGTTGCTTACCATTTATGGTTGCTCATCTTAAAATTATGAGAATGCAAACTACTCAAAGAAAAACCAAAACCAACATGAATCTTTCACCCTAAAGTTGAAGAGCCCAAAATAGCAATTGAAATTCGCTAGAAAGAAAAAGACAATGTAATCTTATTGATAAGATTGGTCCCACTTATTCTATTTCTATGATTCCATCTTTTTCAAACTTTTGAGTGAAAGGGTAGTACATGTGGAGCAAAAGGAGTTTGTAGAACCTGCAGTCATGGTACTTGATAGACTCTGTGCTGCTACTGATGTTGTCTGAACACTTCTTTCTTTAATTTCTTGTTTATTTTTAACTACTTATTTTTTCTTTAGTGTTTTGCATCCTCTTTTTTAAAAATAATATTTTAAATTTTAAATCAATTGTAATATCCTTTCCTTGGGAGTGAACGTCATAGAACCCACAACTAATTTATCTTAAAAATAATAATTATATTATATAATATTAATTAATTTATATATAATATAAATATATAACATATACTAACAATAGTATACTAATTATATATTACATTATTATTACTATAATATATTAATACATTAAACAACAAAAAAATATCAATTATGTGAATATGTCAATCAAATCAAATAGTTCCACTTTTTACTATTGCATAATTGACTAGACATATTATATACAAACTTTATACTATTTAGAAATAGTGTTTTTAAATGAATAGTATCAAATAGTGATACATTAGTCAAAATTCTTACCTCGTACTAATATGACTGTACATACTATGGTCCAATAGAATAAAA
Source organism: Sequoiadendron giganteum (assembly GCA_007115665.2). Lineage (NCBI taxonomy): Eukaryota > Viridiplantae > Streptophyta > Pinopsida > Cupressales > Cupressaceae > Sequoiadendron > Sequoiadendron giganteum. The sequence goes on along the minus strand of CM021109.1, from coordinate 617,505,357 downwards.
AAAACAGTTTTCATATATTGAAATAAATTTTACAAAATATATACATTAGAAAAAATAGTCAACCTATTTTAATTCTTTGCTCTTATTGATTCATTTGAAAAAATCAATAAATCTAGATGAATGCATTAGTGTATATATATATTGACATGCAACTTGAATAAATAATAAGGGAAATACAATGCACCTGTCCTAACAAATGATTCCACTTACTCGAACATTAGAACTCAAACCACTTTATGAGTACTCATAATCCTTTTTGCAACACATTCACAATTTTTAGCCTCATACCATCTCTTTAAATAGCCTTTTTTTTTTTTCTTTTTTTTTTTCTGGTAGTAACAATGTCCATAAATAGAATTTTGAAAGAAAATCTTGTTAGTGATTCGTTATATCAAATCAAAATATTTACATGATCATAATTCCAAACCTAATGTGCAATAATGTATAGTATCACCGCCCATAGTCAAAATGAAGAGTATGAAAAAAATTCTATTTTAGAATCTAAATGCATGCTAAGTTACCTTTATGTCTTTTCACATTAATGTACACATCAATAAAATAAAAATATATCTTACAATTTTCATGGTGACTATTTCTTATCATTTATGGTTGCTCATCTTAAAATTATGAGAATGTAAATTTCTCAAAGAAAAACCAAAACCGACACGAATCTTTCACCCTAAAGTTGAAGAACTCAAAATAACAATTGAAATTTGTTGGAAAGAAAAGGCAACACAATCTTATTGATAAGATTGGTCCCACTTATTCTATTTCTATGATTCCATATTTTTTGAACTTTTGAGTGAAAGGGTAGTACATGTGGAATAAAAGGAGTTCATAGAACCTGGGGTCATGGTGCTGGAAACTTCTTTAATTTCTTGTTTATTTTTTACTACTTATTTTTGCTTTAGTGTTTTACATACTCTCTTTTAATTATAATATTTTAAATTTTAAAATCAATTGTAATATCCTTTCCTTGGGAGTGAGCGCATTAGAACCCACAACTAATTTATCTTAAAAATAATAATTATATTATATAATATTAATTAATTTATATATAGTATAGATATATAACATATACTAACAATAATATACTAATTATATATTATACTCTTATATTATTATTACTATAATATATTAATACATTAAACAATAAAAAAATATCAATTCTACGAATTTGTCAATCAAATCAAATAGTTCCACTTTTTTGAAGTGTTAAGTTAATTGAGAAGTCTTGAGTGTAAGAGAGCCGAGAGCTTCTGGAATGTCTTTTTCACCTCACAAACCCTAGCATCAACCTTTTTGTAGCCATTCTCTGGTTTTCACTTGCTTTTCACTATGGTTTACCGTTTCTCACACCGTTTATCCTTTATAAGTCTGTTCGAAGTTTCTTGGCAAGTTTTCTTGGGAGTTTTTTATACACTGCTACCTTGGCCATTTTCTTTGCTGTGTTGCAGTTGGAGGCAACTCTTTTCCTTGCAGCATGGGAATTTTTAGACTCCCTACAAATAATTAATACGCTTAATTTTGTGTTGTGACTGCCACCTTTCGAGATGAGGTTAAACGTGACAACTCATCATTTTAACAACAGTTGTGACAAGGGAGAAGACCCAAATGAGGGTCGAATAAAAAATGATGGGATTAAGCACAATGTAAATGGTGATCTGCTTGCATAAGGGAATTTTCAAACATGAGAGAAAGAGACAAAGAGATATTAGAAAGGGAAGAACAAAGTGGTGAAGATGCAGGTAAAATCTTAGAATTTCTTCTTCCTGATGATGTTATGGATTGCATTGCTGAATTCCAACATAGATATGTGATTTTTTTTAAGAGGGGTTCCATCTGAAGCTGATTTTTATAAATGGGAAAATTTAAACTGGGAAAATAAGGGTTGGGAAATTGAAGCATTGAAGGGTTTAGGCAAAGGTTATGTGTCTTGAAAGTTTAAAAATGATGAACATGCTTAGGCTGTGCTCCAGTATGGTACACAGGTCATTTGTGGACAAGTCTATTATTTACAGACATGGACCTTGGATTTTCATCTAGAAGGGCCTTCCAAATCATGATACCTAATGTGGGTAGAGCTTCCATATTTAAATCTTGCCTTTAGGGCTTTTCTACGTGATATTGTGGCTTAGTTGGGTAGAGTTATTTGGTGCAAAAATAATTCTAATAAATTTTCCAGTTTGAGGGTTCACCCTAGGGTTTGTGTAGAGATGGATCTAAACAAACAGTTACCCAAGAATATCAAGATCATTGGGCTAGGATTTGAATTTGTAAAACCATTAGTTTATCTAAATAAACCCAATTCTTGTTTTTACTGTCGTTAGGAAGGTCACTTGATAATGGATTGTCCAACGAAAAGAAAAAAATGACACAACCTCAAGTTTTAACTCACTCCAGAGTAGTACAAATTGGGAATCAAGCCTTAGTTCCATTCATGCCTATAGACTCAACTCAGACACAAAGACAACTTAATATGTCATTAAATGTTCAAAATGTTAAGGATTCTGATCACACCATTTCTTCATTTAAAGATGTTGTGATGGAGGATGGTTGGAGGGTGATTAGGAAACAAAAATTACCTTCTAGTTTGGTTGTTAGGAAGAGTGGTGTCATTGATCATCAAAGTTCTCTTCCCACTCCCTCACAACCAATCACCAAATCTCTGACTTGCTCTTCTCCTTCTCCACCCCCTTCTGTGAGGCAAAGGTCTAGGTCCCCTGTTGCTCCTAATGTTGAGTTGGAATCTTGTAACCAACCTCCTTCTTCAAGGCATAGATCAAGGTCTCCATCCCCATCTACTATTATGTCAGACACACTTGATCACTCCATTGTAGTTGCTAACCAGTTTGATGTGTTGCCACACGAGGATGACCCTAAACTCTCCTCTTTACCATGAATTTTAAATTAATGTATTAGAACGTAAGAGGGATATCTCTCCCTCATCGTAAATATGGAGTTAAAGAGATAATTGTCAAGTGGAAACCTAATATTGTGTTCCTTCAAGAAGTTAAATTTGTTGGCTCCCATCTTGCTTGTTCTCTATCCAACATTTGGAGAAATGTTGTTTTCTTCCATACATTGCAAGTGAAGGTAGGGGGAGAAGTCATTGGTTTAGCTTCTTGGATGCATAAGTTTGTCATTGATAAAGGTGAGGACCTTTCACATAGTTGTGTGTGGGCCCTGACTTTTATTAATGGCCAACCTATTGGGTTTTGTTCCATTTATGCTCTTAATTCAACAAAAGACAAAAGTGTATTGTGGGATTGGATGTCTAAAAACCTCTCCAATGCTGATTGGGTTATAGGAGGTGATCTTAATATGGTTGAATTTCATAAGGACCAAAGTCGGAAAAGTCATTTTAAATTAAAAAATTAAGAATTTGATAAATGGCTATCTTGTAGAAATTCTATGGGAGTGATTGACTCTGTCCACACTAACAGTTCCAATCAGGGCTACAATTGGTTTACATGGTCTAATTGCATATTTGGGGATGATAGAAAGTTGAGTAGACTTGACAGATTTTACATTTCTCCTAACCTTCATGTTATTTATGATTTCTCTGGCTATAGTGTGAGAGTGGATTATTCTACCACTCTTTCAGATCACTTTCCTATATTTTTTTTTCTATTTTAGAAAATTCTAATAGCAATATGGAGTTCAATTTGCCCTATAAAGTCAATATTTCCCATCTAAAAAATCCTTCTTGTGTGGTTTCTCTTGTTGGAATTTGGAATTCTATACCTAAACCAAGTGAAGGAGTGTCTTATAGGGAGTGCTGGAATCTGACCATTTTTCGTTGTGTTAAGTTGTTGCGGGATTTTGGTAAGAGACTAGCCTGGCCGCGAAAACATAAGGAGAAATATTTAAAAGGGAAACTTGAACATCAGAGGAAGCTACTCAATATTGATCCCAACAATATTGCCCTACAATCTTCTATATCATATTTATATACTCGCATCCGAAAAATGGATTCCTACAAAGGACAAGGAGCAAAAATAAGAGCCATACTTCATTGGGTTAAGGAAGGTAATAAAGGCTCTAAATACTTCTTTAAATTTCTGAATTATAAGAATAAGAATGAGTATTGGAGCTATTCAAGATCATTTTGGTCATGTGCATACCAGTCCTAAAGAGGTTATGGACCTATTTCAAAAAAATTATGAGAAGCTTTTAAGGAAAAATCTCATTGGAAAGATACACAACCAGTTTTGGAAGATAAGATCAAAGACATTATTCCCAAGAAGGTGGATACTGAGTATAGTAAGTTTTTGGATTGAGAAATTTCTATGGAAGATTTAGAACATGCTATTTTATAAATTCCTTCCAACAAGATCCTTGGTATGGATGGGTTGTTGGTGGAATTTTATCAAACTATGTGGCAACACATCAAAGATGATTTCTATTTGGTTTACTTGGAGGCCTTAGCTCAAGGTTCCTTAAGTCCTAATATTAATAAAGGGATTATCAAACTCCTCCCTAAAGGGAATAATGAAGACTCCATTGTTATTTGGCATCCCATAACCTAGTTGAATACTTCTTAAAAAATTATTGCTAAAGCTATTGCTTCTAGACCTAAGTCGGTGGTGAAAGAGATTGTTAGACCAAAATAAACTAGGTTCCTTGGAGGGAGATTTATCCTCGATAACTTGATTCTTGCATGGGAAACTATTGAATGGGCTCAACAAGGTCAAAATGCTTTATTGGTGAAGCTTGATTTTGATAAAGCTTATGATAAAATGCGATGGACTTTTATTCTTAAAATGCTTCATTGGTTGGGTTTTGGTCCTAAGATCTACAAATACATCCAAATGTTGTTCAAGGATGCTAGTTCTCAACTCTCAACTAGTGGTTAACAAGGAATTATCAAAATTCTTTCCCTTGCAACATTTTATAAGACAAGGTTTCCCGTAATCACCCTTTCTTTATGTGCTTTTTGTTGAATAAGGGGTGTTTCGATACCAAATGATGCAGTTGTGCTTAATTCACACTTTGCTGATGATAGCATTATTTTTCTTTAAAATTTTGTAGAAGAGATTCATAGCGTGATGGGGGTACTTGAACTTTATTGTGTTGTTTCTAGCTCTAAATTAGCTCTACGCAAAATTGAATTTCTTATGGTAAAGATTGACCTTGCTCCGGAGTGGGTACCAAAAGAATGGAAATAAATTAAACATGGAGGAAATTTTCATAACTTGGGGAATCCCTTTGGGCTTGGTGTTACACTTTTTGATATGTAGAAGTGGTTTCTTAATAAGTTGAAAAATAAGCTTTCCTCTTGGGAGAAATAGATTTTTGTATCTAGCTGGAAAGATTCAAGTGGTGAATCACATATTTCTAGCCTCTTATATGTATTATTCCTCTTGTTGGATGCCATCAAAAAAGGGCTATGAGGATCTAATCAAAATCATTAAGTAGTTTCTTTGGTCTAAATGAAATGGTGATGTTGGTTTTAAATCAATCTCTTGGATGCATTGCATCCAACCTAAATCAAGAGGTGGGTTGGGTTTGTTGGACCCCAAAACCCAATGAGTTTGTTTGGATGCTAAATGGATAGTTAGAGTGGTTGTTGGAGATGAGCCTTGGAAGATATTGGTTCGTTATCAAATCATACAAGCTGTTAAAAAAAATGGCAGTCAGTTAGATGGATTGATAAAATATTGCTTCCTTCCTTTTTTCAGCTCGAAGCTTCCTTCCCCTTGCTATCCATATGGAAGGCTTGGAAATTGGTCTGCAATTGTTTAAATTAGAAAAGTGAATCTTTACAATATGGGTTTAGTTTTGGTGTTTCATCCATTTGGTGGAACAAAATGGTTCAATATCAAGGACAATCTCTTGCCATTGCTTTTCCAAGACATGCCCTTCATTTATTTAATAAAGGGATTAAACAGTTTGGTGGTTTATGGGACTTTAATAATTTTGATTGGGTTGCATGGCATATTATTAAGAATAATTTTTTTCTAAATGATAAGCTTCAAAGTTTTGTTATTTTTGTGAGAGCCTTGGTTCCCATGGATCTGATTATAAAACTCTGTACTCCCTTGCATTGTAATACCTTCAAGGATTGGTGGTGGCTGAAAAAAGTTCAATTCTATTATTTTCCTTTAAAAAAGATATATCTTAGCTTGCTTCCTTCGTTGTTTTAGCTCCAAGGATAAATCAGAAATGGAATTCTAATTTCAAAGAAAAGATTTGGAGAAGATTCAATGCTCAGATTTGGAGGTCAAAAGCTGAGGCGAATGCTCATATCTTGGCCTAGAAGGTTTTACACTCTAAATTACCTATTTGTGATAGGTTAATATGTATGATGGTGTAGTCAATTAAATGCCCCTTCTCTCAATATAATGAAAGTCCGAAACACATTTTTTGGGACCATGCTTGGACAAAAAGGAAATGGAATGTGATTTTTAAATTTCTCCCTACTATTTTTAAGCATAAGTTAAGTTCGAAAGAAGATTTATTGGGTTTTGTCTTGCATATAAATGTTGTGGATGATTCTATGAGACATGCTATTTTACTTAATATACAAACAAGTTGATGTTTGATAGTTTTTGCAAAGCATAATGTGCATTAGGAAGTGGAAATGCTAAAGTTTTACTCTGATGTTATCTTCCAAATTGTTGTGTTGTGTTCTCAATTGCAGGGGGTTCCCAAATAAAAGGTGAAGATCAACAAAAACTTGGATGAGATCAAGTATCAAATGCTTCAAATTCATGATAAAGATTTTCTATGTTCCCTGCAGCTACAATGTATGTTAAAATTTAGAGTTGAATATTGTTCATATGTCAGGTTTATGGTTGCGGTTCAATGTTAATGTATTCAACCACTCCTTATGCTTATAGTGGTCAGTTATATGAGTTGTAGTTGTTAGAATTCCATGTAATTCTTCTCTTTTGGAAACCTTCTAGTTGCCTTCTCTTATTGTGATTTATTGCATTGATTCAATACAAAAAAAAATAGTTCCACTTTTTACTATTGCATAATTGACTAGACATATTATAGACAAACTTTATACTATTTTGAAATAGTGTTTTTAAATGAATAGTATCAAATATTGATACATTAGTCAAAATTATTACCTCATATTAATATTAATGTACATACTATGATCCAATATAATAAAAAAATAGTTTTCATATATTGAAATAAATTTTACAAAAATATATACATTAGAAAAAATAGTCAAACTATTTTGATTCTTTGCTCTTATGGTTCATTTGAACAAATTAATAAAACTAGATGAATACATTAGTATACTTGCCTATGACAAGAACTAATAATGACCGATGGATTAGCATGGGCTGATTATGCTTGATCCATGGAGAATAAAAGCATAATGAAGCCACTAACATCAATCTCAACATGATCAATCAAGTGTAAATTAAACCAAGAATCTATTAAAACCAAGCATAATAAACTATGAAAGCTTTAAAAATTCCTACTCTAATCCATTGAAACCTATCCCATTGTGGGAGTCATGTTGCGTTGATGTGGAATAACAACCCTTTCCCAATCCCATGGAGAAATGAGCTTGTTCCAGTCAATTTTATTGAAGAAAACTGATGGAACGATTGAGACATGTGTATGAAAACATGATTTTAATCTAAATGAGCATGATGCAAGCTAATTTAATATGATTTTATCCTAAAATTATTAAGATATGCAAATGAAAAGCTAATCTAGATGGATTCTAAACTAAAAATATTGAAACACTATTAATAAATAAGCTAAATAGACGCATCTAAATTACCATGGAAGCTAAGCTATTATGCAAGCAATTAAAATAAAAAAAGATGCTAAATATGTGCTAAGTATGTGTGTGAGTGATTTTAACAACATAAGTTTGATGTTAAAAGATGGATCCATTTGTCTCCAAATAGTGATCTATTTATAGGAGAGGAAATGAGAAATGGAGGGTTGAGATCAAAAAGGTTAATCAATGGTCAAGGATGGAAGAAGTTGGAGACATGGATCATGGATTATCATCAACGGATGAGAATGGAAGATGAGATTTTAATCAAGGGTTAATATTCCTTCAAACAAACACACTTTTGACTTGTACAAGAGGTCACAAGTTAACTTGCATACGAAGGTAAGTAAGAATATTCATTTTTTCAAATGAGGAGAGAGAATATTCTCATGGGTGAGGGAAACAAATAATTAGCAAATTTAAACAAAGTTTAATTATGCAAAAGGGGAAGGAATATTCATTTTAGAGGAATGTGTAAAGGAAAAATATTTCCTTGGAATATTCCTTTGCAAGTGGGGGAATTAAATTTATTAGTAATTGTCATTTAAACAAAAGTTTAATTTATGCAATTAGGGGGATTAGAAGAATTAGATGATATTCATTAAATTAGGTGATTTAATGAAAAAGGGGAAAAGGTGATGACATTTAATTAACTTAGGGTTATTTAATTAAATAAGAAGATTTAGGGTTTTAAATTAAATAATTTGATTTATTTAATTTAATAAGATGAAATGTTAGTATGAAAGGGGATGAATTAATCTAATTAAATTAATCAGGTTAATAGGTGAAAATGAGGCAATTAATTAAATAGCGAGGACAATTTAATCAATTAAGCGAAAAAAGGATGGGTTTTAGGAGGAAATGATGTTAGTATACCTAATTCGAGTGCATGGTTTCATTCAAGACATTTTTAAGTGTCTACATTTTTCCCCTCTTTGAAGCAAGGTACCTACTATGTTGGTTCAAAGATTGACGCTTCTTTAGATTAAAAAATGCTAGCCAAATCAATTATTTATTTATTTATTAGATGCCCCACTATTGCCCCAACAGAGGGATAAGATGATTCCCTACCCCCTTGAGGATTTAGGCAAAAAATTTGAATTTTGGGTTGATTTCTCGACAAAAGTAAAATGCTGCCCCAAGGGTTCGAGAAGGCTTTAGGATCCAAAAAAGAAGAAGCCAAAAATGCCAAAAATGATGCAAAATAATCTCTAGTTTGGAAAAATTGATGAAAATGGTGAAAAACCCTTGCTTCAAGGTTAAATTAGGGAAAAAAACCCTAATTTTTAGGCATAAATAGGTGAGGAAGGGTCACTTTCAATTCATTTGTGCATTCACACCTTAGAGAATTGGTGCAGTTTGAGCTCTAACCCTCTGAAGAAATGGCACAATGAGTTCTCTCACGACACATTTCCAACCGGGTTCATGAGTACCAAGGCATCCAAGCACAAGAACACTAGCATGTGATTCGAAACTTGATTTGAATTTTGACTTTTAAGCACATTTATTGCATTTTGAAATTTGAATTGTGGTGGTGTCGCTATATAGCGACACACCTCATGATTTATAATTTAGGTTTAGGGTTTTCCAAGGTCAAATAACGACACACATGTGAATAATGACATAGTTCATAATTTTCAATATGAATGCCTTCAGTGTCGCTGTTTGGAATTTGAGTTATAGAGACACTATCATAAATAGCGATGCTTTAACATTTTGGGGGATAAAAAATCCAAATTTTAGCCAATTTTTTGTGAATTTTGACGTCATGCGCTTTGTGGGTGCAGGAGGTCATCCCACCTTTGATGTCCCACAAGCATCGATTGAATATTTTGTTCAGACTTGGTAATTTGTTTGAGTTGCGATAGGAGCACCTAAGAGAGATTGGATTGTGGTATGTCACTTATATGCTCAACATTCGGACCCATTTGGCGATGAAGATAATGTTGTGTGAGTGATGACATAACAAGACTTCGTTATTCCACCTACCTATCAACGAGGTGACAATGACTATGGAGGATGTATGGCGGATTTTGCAATTGTTGATACATGGCGAGTGTGTGATATATGACATCGATGGCTACAATGCTTGCCATGAGGTGCTTGATTAGGAGGACATTGTCCTTGTCAACTCCTAGATTAACCTTGAGATGTATAAAGGTCAGGTGTTGAACTTCAGATTGATCATTGCAGTAGTGATCTCAGGTTTGGTTGCCCCAAATCGACGAAGTAGGGGATTCAGTCTAGGATGGGGACTAGCTTGGCACAGGATGCTATTCAGGAGGACCTAGTTTGCATGGAGACTAGTGATGTTGGCCTGCCTTTACCATGATATGCACGACTTTGTATACTATGATGGGCAAGCAATTGGTACAGGGGTCACCCTTCTCCACATTTGGGCTTGGGAGCATATTAGAGTGCTTTGATCGATTTTTCATATGGCAGATATGGAGCTAGATGATCTTGTTGTTTGGCAGTAAAAAAGGTGCCATCACATTGTAGCACACATGTTATCTCAAAATTCATTACTAATGTTGAGTGATCGATGAGATGGAAGTGTTATGATGGCAACCATGGCTTTAGATGCCAGCATGGTATAATGATGTACAGCAATTATTATTTGCTCGGTAGACCTAGTTTATGCAAGGTCGAGAGAACACTATTATTGAGAGATACTTGCCTGATAGGGTTGTTGGATAGTTTGGCAAGAGGTGAGATAGGCCTGATGACTACTATACTACTATTTTTTCTAGGTCAGCCTGAGAGACAACATGGGGACATACAATCCCAACCCATGAGGTTATAAGGGGCTTCAGATAGCTGGTTGCTAGGCCATGGGCCTATGACCAGGGACAGGGGAATGCACTGACTATGCTTGCTTATGATGCATGGTTTGTACCTCCTTCCTGACTTATAGATCCAACAAGTATTCCTCCATGAGGGAGGCTGAGAGGGAGGGGTGTAGACAAAGGCAAAGGACAACTAGAGGATGGGCAAGGCAAAGAATAGGGTAGAGGTCCAGATAGTAGGGGCAAAGGACAGGATGGCCATGATGGCCAACAACATGATGGATAGGTCCCAGGTGCACCACCAGTGCACTAGAAACCTCCGATACAACAACAACCACCACCGGGGCCAGATCCTCGTGATATTCAGATTCAAAAGCTACAACAACACCTATAGGTGGTTACTAGTGAGAGAGATTAGACTAGATAGTAGATATTGGCCATTATTGGTGAGAGAGACTAGGCCAAGTAGCAGGTATAGGAAGTCATAGCAGAGAGAGACCAAGAGTGTCAGCTTAGGTAGACCGCCGATATGCAATTGGCACAAGAGGTCATATGACACCAGTAGTTAGAGTCTATGACAACTGCAACACAAGGATAGACAGTGTCTGCCCTTTTGTACAAAGAGGTTGTGATTGAGGTGGCATACTATTAGATGCACTACCATCAGGATGTCCCCATGATGATTAGGTAGCCAAATTACTCATAGAGGAGTGGGGCACATCTCTGGGCTGAGGATCAACCAAAGAGACAACTTGGTGAGGGGAGCAACCATTAAGGCTAGCTTGCTTGTATAAACACTTTTTTATTATTGCTCAATTTTTTATACAGATATACATTCATGGGTTCCTTTTTGATAGCCTCATGGATATTGTATTTTTTATAGATATACATACACTGACTCAGATATTGTACCACACCAATAATTTTTTTGATATATATATGATATGATACAGTTTCGATATGATGTGATGTGTTCTTTTTATTTCATGTTGTATGAACGTATGGATGCATTTGATGTTGATGTGATACGATGCTTATATATGCTTATGTGATAAATGATAATATGCGATGTAATGCAATGAAATGGATGGATGCACTTCTTTTTCAGTATATTTTCATAACATGTTATGGGATGGATGATGTGATATGCAAATGGTATGCTTATGCAAATGATATGAATGCATGTCTTTTTGTGTATTTTCTTATGCAGTTTTATGAGATGATGTATGCATATGGATGTATGTATGGATAATGCATATGTTCATGCTTATGACATGATAATGCGATATATGTTTATGATATGTGTGCAATGATTTAAGACGCTTAGAATAACAAATCTATATTATTCACAACAACTTAAATGATAATGATGATGCAGGATGTATGTTGTATGATATGCTATGATTATGCAAGATGTATGCATGGTGATGATTTGTGGATGCAAGATGGATGCATTGAGGATTATTTTGGTGTCATGATACTAGGTTAGCACATAGAGAAGATAGAAGAAACAAGATGAATGATTTTGACCATTGATTTTGATTGATTTCTCCAAAAGATCCAACAAGTCTTTAATCCATCGAGACTTTATTAGAGATGGTGATGAGAAATGCATGATGATGATGATGATGATTTTATCATATCATAGGATTGGTATTTTTTGTTGTTCCTTATTTTTGATATAACACATAGACACATGCATCAAGGTATTAATAACCAGGATGACATTGTATCTAGTGTAATGGGCTTTGACTTTGCAAACAGATAGGATAGTTCTTGTTCACACCTTGACATACAAAAACCTCATTGGAATGTAGTTTAGTAGTTCTAAATATCTTAGACCAAATCATACACAATAGTCAACAATCTAATCCAAACAACTTCCCTGCACACAACTAAGCAAGTATGTGCCAAGATTATTTTTACAAGAATACCCACAAGCACAACAAATGAAAGATAAAGATCGATGCCTCACTCCTTTCTCTCTAAATTATTGAGATATCATCGAGAGGTCCTCAAAATGGGTCATTAAGATAAATCATCAGAAAAGATCAAAGACAAACAATCAATGTTATCTATATCTTTTGCTAGGTTTAATATAGCTAAGGCGATTTTTGATATTGATGCCCATCATAGGAAGGATATATCCTAGGACATGTTGATCAGGTGTTTTGATTTGGATGAGGTGTGTGATAATCCATTGATACAAACTTCATTGATGCATTTACCCATGATCTATACTTTAGATTTTGACACTTAGGCTCTCACTTTACGAATCATTATACTTGCTTTCCATTTGTCTTGCCAAAGGTTGAAGGGGATGATTGATTTATTATGGATGGAGGCTTATTGTAGGTGAAAGCGAAATGGGATGGATGGTTTTGGATTTTCTAGAACATTTGAATGTTCATGGTATTTTGAAAGTGTTTTGAGGTTTTCAAAAGTTTATGTTTTCAAATTATTTGAGGTTGTTTAGGGTTTTTCAATGTTTTTGTGTTTTGTGTTATTTGAATGTTTGAGAGTTTTCTAGTATTTGGATGTTTAGGAGTTTTCTGATATTTTGACCAAGAACCTAACCTAAAAGACCTATCCTAGGGGCCTTGAGGGCTGATCAAAGATTATCCTTGCCTATGTTATACACACAGAGACCACATAGTTCGACTGACTTGACTTATTTAATAATGAGATATGAACAATTGAGGGGAATGTTATATTATTATGAAAAAATCCTAAAAGAATGACCTAGGGTGTCTCGGGGGCACATCAAGATGGTCTTGCCTACGTTCAAGCTTAGAGACCCGTAGTTCGATAAGGGTACTATTTTTTGGATTTTCAATGTTTTGACCTTTTTAGGGATTTTTGATGTGTTTTGGATGTTTTTGGATTTTGAATCTACTATTTTTGAATGTTTTTGGATTTTTAGCTGTACAAGATTTGGATGTTTTTTGATTTTTTTGATTTTGCAAGTGTTTTTTGATTTTGATAAGTTTTATGAATGTTTTTGGGATTTTTGATAAGATTTCCAATAACCTTAAGATATACAAGAACCATATATGATCCATAACAAATTGCCCCTAGTGTGACACAATAGACTACCCCGATATGGGTAGGACAAATTGACCTTAGGAATATGCCAAGTAGTACTAAAGGGGATAAGATAGTTCACACCATCAAGGTATGATAAGGATGTGGATGGATGATAGAATAAATAGGATGACAAATGATGTGATGAATGGATGGGATGCCAAGAATGATAGGATAAAGAGCCATAGATAGATGGAGGTGCTTTATTTATAGGAGGTGCCTATTTGCTAGGTTTCCACTAAGGTACTTGCCCAAAGCGCCATCGAAGTGGTTTTCTCTAGAGGATGAATTTTTTTCTTTACTTTTTATTTTTTTCAATCTTTTTTCTCATTTTTTTGGATTTTGATCATTTTAAATTTTTTTGTTATTTTCAGATTTATACCCTTCAAGACTAGGCATTAAATTTTTTAAGATGCAAGCTATTGGTTGGTTCTTGCAAGGGTTCACCTTCAGGTGTTGAAAATTGATACGATCCTGATCCATAGCTTGCTGTGATGACAAAGGGACCCAATCAGTTAGGTTTGAACTTTTATTTATTGTCTTGATCTAGAAGATTTTTCTGATTATGCTTTAGGACAAGATCCCATACTTGGAAAGACTAACATTTTATTTTCTTGTTATAGCTCTGTTTCAGTCGGTTTTGATATACTTACAAATGATTGAGAGCGTCAAGACGATGCTCATCCAGGAATTCTAGCTCATTTAGTCGGGATACTCTGTATTATTCATTAGTGATCAGGTTCTGTAGTGACACTCGCAATGATGGGAGCTCAACCTCAATAGGCAAGATGGATTTTGATCCATAGATCAAGGAGAAATGGGTTACACCTGTTGGCATGCAAATACTAGTTTGATAGGCCTAGAGAGTGAGATTTAACTCAGATTCCAGTCACAACCAACTTCATTGACCATTTTCATTAAGATTTTCAAAATGGTCTTGTTTTTAGCCTCAAGTTAACCATTTCCCTGGGGGTAATATGGGGTAGAGAATTAGTGTTGGATGTTGAATCTTTGACATAGCTCTTTCACATCCCGATTCTTGAAGGGTGTTTCATTGTCTAAGATAAGGGTTTGTGGAACACCATACCAGTAGATTAGGTAATTCAAGATAAAATTGGCAATTTTCTTCCTTGTTATATAGGTCATAGGAATGGCTTCAACCCACTTGGTAAAGTACTCGGTGGCTATTATGATAAAATTGTGGCCGTTGGATGAGGTTGGAGTGATTTTTCCTATGAGGTCAATCCCCCACTACGAGAAGGGCCAAGGTGTAACCATTGGTTTCAATTCTTGAGCTAGAGCATGAATAATATCTCCATGTTGTTGACATTAGACACACTTTTGCACATATTGATGGGCTTCTCTTTTCATGGTTGTCCAGTAGTACCCCATCCTCAATAGTTTCTTAGCTAAATTCATACCACTAGAATGGGAACCAGATATGCCATTGTGTACTTATGTTAAAGTGTTCAAGGCTTCCTCTTGGTTAAGACATCATAGTAGTGTCCCTTCGATGCTTCATCGATAAAGGGTATCACCTAGGATCATGAATCAAGATTCCTTTTGACAAAGGTTTTTTTAAGGTTAGAGGTGATATCAGATAGGAGGATTCCTCTGCTTAGGTAGATGAATATGTTATGATACCATAGGGATCCAAGACCAACAATGAAACACACAAATTCAAATTTAGGGATTTCGAAAGTTGGTACAAGAAGTTGTTCTACCAAGAATTCGCATTGGAGGACGTTGTTCGACATGTCTAACAATGATCCAATTATTTCCATAACATCCATTGCTCGGTTGTTCATGCGAGGAATCTGCTCAAAAGTTACATCAATAAAAAGGTCTTTGAGATTTTATATCATCTTCTTATAAAGAGTTAGCTTTTCATCCTTATTTTGGTAGTCATTATTGACTTGGTTGATAACTAGCTATGAGTCTCCATAGAATTTCATCTCTTGTATTTTCCATTGAACTGCTATCCTTAGACCAGTGATTAGGGTTTCACACTCAACAAGTTGTTAGTGCATGGAAATGATAGCCTGTATGAATTTGGAAAGAAATCACCTTGAGGGGCGATGAAAATAATACTTGGTCTTGATCCATGTTGGGGAAATGTTCCATCAAAATACATTTTCCACTAATTGGTTAGATTGACAAGGAATATTGATTCATCAGGGAGTTCAAATATCAAAGGGTTCTCTACATAGATAGGTCCATCTACTATTTGGTCTATGATCACTCATCCTTTTATTGCCTTATGCTTCACGTACTTTATCTCAAACTCAGTTAAAATCATCACCCATTTGGCCATTCGCCCTATGAGAGTGGCTTTGGCTAACAGGTATTTCAATGGATCGATCTTTGCAATAAGTTTGATCTAATGCGAGAGCATGTAGTGTCTAAAATTTTGTGAAGAAAAAACCACTACTAAGCATGCTTTTTCAATGGATGAATAGTTAATTTCATAGCCCACCAAGGTCTTGCTGATGTAATAGATAACTCTTTCCTTTTTGTTTTCATCATGTTGTGTCAGAAGAGCACCTAGTGTTGTTGATGTTGCTGAGATATACATGATCAATGGTTTGTTTGGTATCAATGACATGAGCACTGGAGGTGTCAATAGATAGTATTTGATATGTTGGAAGGCTTTATCACACTTCTCATCCCACTTGTAAGTTATTCCTTTATGGAGGAGATGCGAAAAGGGTGGATTTTATCTGATAGTTGCGCTATGAACCGTCTGATGGACTGCAATCTTCCTTGTAATCCTCTCATATGTTTTAGTGTTTGCGGTGGTTCCATGTCTAGGATGGATTTTACTTATGTTGGATCAATTTCTATTCCTCTTCGTGAGACGATATAGGCAAGAAGTTTCCTTGATTTAACCCTAAGAAATACTTTTTTAGATTCAGTCGTACCTTGTAATCTTCAAGTCTGTCAAAGATGGGTCCTAAGACTTCTATGTGTTCACTTATTTTCTTTGACTTGGGCCAAAATTTCATCCACATAATCTTTGATTGTTTTGTGGATCATGTCATGAAAGATGAGGGTCATTGTTCTCTGATAAGTCACTCCTGCATTCTTTAACCCAAATGACATCACATTCCCACAATATGTTCCCAATGGACAAGTAAATGTTGTTTTGTGTTGATCCTCCTTGGTGATCATGATTTGATTATAGCCTGAAAAACCATCCATGATTGATAGAATTTCATGCCCACCTGTTAAGTCCAAGATGAGGTCAAGGTTAGGAAGAGGAAAATCATCCTTCGGGCATGCCTTATTTAAGTCTCTAAAGTCTGTGCATATTCTGATGCCCCTAGTGGGTTTGGAGACTGGTACCAGGTTTGAAACCCACTCAAGATAATCTATCGATCAGATGAATCCAATGTCAAGAATCTTTTGTAACTCAAGTTTCACCGAGAGTGCTATCTAAGGGTGCATCTTCCTTAATTTTTGCTTTACTGGCTTAGCTTCAGGATAAACTGCTAAGTGATGCACAACTACTTTTGGATCGAGCCCTGACATATATTAGTGTATGACCATGCAAAGTTAGCTCTTCACTCTTTCAGGAATGTTGCTAGGTTTTTCTATTCTTCACCCAACAAGGATTCAACATAGAAAGTGATCTTGGGTGCCTCTTTTGTTCCCACATTGACTGGAGTGGCCTTTTCTGCTAGAACTGCTGACTTCTCTTGATGCATCACACTAAGGGGGAGATTGAATTTATCATCCTTCGGCACCTCAAAGAGGTTTTCACCCTCAGATACATCCTTTCTTTTTACTATTTTAGGATCAAAAAGTGTCACAACGTGGTTTTCACTTAGAGATTTGCATGCTAGTTGCATTTAATTAATTTTGTGACTGAAGGATTCAATTGTCTCCCCATACTATGCCCCTGTGTCTAGCTCTATGTCAAAACCTAATTTGTGATCTGCCCATGATAAGTTGTCATGGAGTTCCATGAATTATGAGATCGCTTCATCATTTTCAAATAAATCTAGAATCAGTGGTCCTTGTTGGTCCAAATCAATGAGGTGTGGGTATATTAGGCATAGTTCAACCGGTTGATTTCTTAGAGCAAAGGATGTTATGGATATCATGAAGAGGGAGTTATTCTCAAACAGGTCAACAACATCAAGGGGGAAGTTGTCTAAGGTTGTATCACATGATGTAGGTAACCAAGAGGAAGCGTCAACTCATTTAGTGGAAGTACCTTTTCCAATAAGGGTGACCTTGCTTGTAGTACAACCTAGTCCAAGATTCTTTAGGTGTTTATCAGGAATGATGGTTTCTAGCAAATCATTTTAATTCTATCCTAACTTCTCATACTTGTTATAGCCCCATCCCTTCATTTGCTGTAAGCCTTTGTTGTCATCATCCATGGGAAGAATAGGGATAGGTCATTCATCATGATAGAGGAGCTTAGAGACATCTTACTCATTGATATCTTCTTGGTTCCAATCCCCCCACTTAGTAAAGGTAGTATCTGCCATCTTGATTGTTTCGACCTCTTTGTTGCTAGATGTGGGTTTCCCATGGGATTGAGGAGAAAGAGGTAGCTCTCCTAAGAGAAAGGTATTCTTCATTAGCTTATAGTATCCACAATCATCATCTTGGATCACTTCTTTGATGTCGGGAATGTTTTTGCACAATAGGTGTTTTTGTTTCTAAGGTTGATGCAAGGGATGATGGGTCAAAAAATGAGGTAGAAGGTGTAGGCCCTTCATCATTCTTGGGTATTTTAGGGATCTTATAGAGCTTTGCCTCAAGGTTCTTGTAGTAATAAAAGGTTCAGGATCTCCATGGATGGTAACTTCTCTGCCCTCAAAAGGAAAATTCACACATTGATAATAGGTTGAGGCCACAAATTTTAGGTCATGGATCCATGGTTAGCCAAGTAGGATGTTGTAGGGAAGATCAAGGTCTAACACTTGGCATGTAGTTTCTGCAATGATAGGTCCCACTTGGATGGGTAGTGCAATGATGCCTTGTGATACCTGCTCTTGGTCGTCATATGCTCTGATAGTGGTACTCTTTTCTTTCTCAATAGTATCCTTTGAATAGCCTAGGTTCTTGATCAACTAAAGGGTACAAATGTTCAAATCAACAACTCCATATATTAAGAATCTTTTGACCTTATTCTTGTGAATGACGACCTCAAGGTGTAAGGTGTGATTATAAGATGGCTATGACAGTAGGTATTGTTTCGAGAAGGTGAGAAGATGATTAGCGATATGTCCTATCATCGCTTGAAAATTATTTGTATCAATATCCTCAAGGATGAATGACTCTAACAAATCTTTCTCTAAGATTTCCCTATGTGCAGGAGATAGCCTTAATAGTTGGAAGATTGATATCTGTGCAGG
Organism: Sequoiadendron giganteum; assembly: GCA_007115665.2. Classification (NCBI taxonomy): domain Eukaryota; kingdom Viridiplantae; phylum Streptophyta; class Pinopsida; order Cupressales; family Cupressaceae; genus Sequoiadendron; species Sequoiadendron giganteum. The sequence goes on along the minus strand of CM021109.1, from coordinate 617,486,359 downwards.
GGTATTCTTAAGTTGATCTAGGAGATTGTACTTGCCAGGATTTGATGTTGGAAAAGTAGGTTGTGCCCTAGATTGAGATGGGGCTCCTTGGATGATGATTTTTTCATGTCTTGTGGTGAATCCACACTCCGCACTAGGCCCTTTGATGATGGAAATAGTGATGAAACTATCATAGGAAGCGACTATATTGAATAGGTATGTTGCACATTTGTGTAATCCTCATATTTTCCCATGTTGTTCCCTTTTTTATGATCTGGCATAGGGTTTTTGTATATCTTAAGATCCTGGTTACCAGCTGGTACTTCAACAGATATGGTGTCGCTCTTTATAAGGTCTTGGATAATATTTTTGAGCCTCATTCAGTTTTGTGTTTTATGTCCTTTGATTTTGTGAAAGTCACAAAGATCGTTCTCATTGTACCAGGATGGTTTATCCTGTGGTTCTTGGTAGTTTTTAGAGTTGGGAAGCATTATTAGATTTGAATATACCAATTTCTTCATGATGGTTTTGATGGGTTTTGACAACCGTGTACTTGCATTTCAGATAGTTGTACTTGTTAGGGGTTTGTCGTTGTTATGTTTTGATGTTGTTGATCTGATTATTCTAAGGAGGTGTTGTTTGTTGCGCAATGGTTGAACGTTAGCTATTTGATTATTGTTCAGCCTAGGAGCACTTAGGACCACCTTAACATCTACTATTCCATCATTTGTCATGTTCTTGTTCTTAGCCTAGAAACAAGGCTTGTCATTTGAAGTAGTTGATGGGCGATTGTCTTTGTAAGCTTGAGTATTTCCCTATGAGATTAGAGCTCTCTTGATGCTAAGGGCTCTAGGGACAAGCTCATCATAAGATGTGACACACTGCATTTTTAAGTGGAAGGATAGATCTAGATCCATATTTTCTATGATGATTCCCACTTGTTGTTCATCGGGAAGGGGCCATTTTCTCTTACTAGCTCTTTGTCTCCATCGTTGCAAGAAATTGGCGAAAGATTCTCCTTTATTTTGTTTGAGAGTATAAAACTCTTCTAGGCTTATGTCCATATCAAGATTAAAGGATAAGTCATCTATGAATATATTGGTGATTTATTGAAATTTTTTGATACCGGGAGGTAGTTGAGAAAACCAATCCATGGCAGGACCTGTTAAAATTTGGGGGAAGAGGCACATTAAGTAAGAATCATTGTTAGCGACCTCCATACACATGACATTAAACTCTTTAATATGGTCTATAGGACTTCCTTTCCCTTTGTATTTATTGAATTTAAGGATTTCAAAGCCGGGAGGGAATGGTGCAATTGCGATGTTTCAATCGAATGGATATGGACATAGGTTCTATCTATGGGGATTTTTTGTCTTGCCCATCTGAAGATCTTGCATTTCTTGTGATAATTCCTTAAGTTTTGATGCTAGATCGTCTTGTGGGTTTGGTGGCAGAACATACGTTTGCATATTGTGGTATGGTGGATGGATTATATGTGGGATTTTGATATGATACAGTGTGGTATGGTGTGTATGGTGGTGTGGAATTTTGTGAAGGTGATTGAGGTGTTGATGTGTACATTCTTAATGCGTTTGTATTGACGGTGTTCTATTGAGGATTATAGCAGGTACTTTATTGTTTTTGTTGTTGGGCATACTATTGAACTAGTAAGGCTTCTTGTTGTTGAGTCACAAGGGCTACTTGTTGTTGTTGTGCCACTAGGGCTTTCTATTGTATCTATGTTGCTAAGGTTTCTTGATGTTGGGCTTACTACTGTTGTTTTTCTGCTAAGGCTTCTTGATGGGCTTGATGTTGTTGTTGGAATAAGGTTGTTTGTTGTGCTGCTAAGGATGCTTGTTGTTGTTGTTGTTATTGTGCTGCTAGGGCTACTTGTTGCTGGTGCTACTCTTGTTGTATTGCTAGGTCTGCTTGTTGTTGTTGCTATGATGCTAGGGATGCTTGTTGTTGTTTTTGTTGGACGACTTGTTGTAAAGCTAAGGCATGTGCTTGAAATTTAGGATCAAGTGGTTGTTGGGACATCTATGATGGATTGTGGGTATTGATGTTTTGTGTGGGTTGCAGGTTGTTGATGAGAGGTTGGGAGTTCCCTTGGTTCAACATTCCTTGGAGGATAGTGGAGGTCCCATTTGATTTTGCATGGTGAAGGGGATAGTGGGAAAAGATGAGGATGGTGTCATTAGATTTTTTGATGGTAATGAAATACTAGGCTCTTGATTCCATTGATTAAAAAGGTTCCCTTGAATTTTTTTTTGAGGTTTCCTTGCGCTAGGGATGTGGACAAAGTATTACCTGGGTTAACGAGATTTGTAACCAAGGGATTGTTCTGATTCGGGTTAATGATGGATGGGCTTGATATGTTTTGTGAAACCAATTGTGTGGATGAACTAGTTGGGGGATTGGATAGAGATGTCCCTATTTGTGTTAAGGGTTGATTTTGCATTATGATGTTGGCATGCCTTTCTGGGTCAATTTGAGACACTTGGTCCACATTTCCTTGCATGTTATTTGGAAAAATTATGGTATTTGTGGGGATGGATGAAGATGGGTACACTCGATATGTTGATGTTGTCATGGATTCATGAAGTGTAAGTGGTTAATGTTGATGTAAGGGGTTTTTGAGAATAGTTGAGGTACCAAAGGTTGGCATCTAAGTAGTGCTTTGAGGTGGATTGGTATTGAGAGTACCCAAAATTGTATTGCTTTCAAATGGAAGAGTTAGACTAAAGTATTTGGCAAGACCAGTTGCAAGACTAGGAGTGAATGTTTGATTTATCCCGAGTGATTGAGTTGTTAAGTATTATGTCGAAGGTTACACAAAAAATGATGGGGAAATCAGAGTAATATTTTCTAAGGCTTGATGTTCTTGTTTGTACTCCATGATTTATTCCTTAGTAAGTTCAAGTGGGTTATTCATAACGTCTTCTATCTCATATGGTCTTGATGGAGATGACGGTTGTTGTGATGGGGTACCTTGAATCCTCAGATCAAATTCTAAAGGATTGTGATCACTTGAGGTAAATGTGACTTTGGTTTTCTCCATGATTCTCTTGTGTTGTGATCTTGTCTTTACCATAAATTTTGGGTCACCTATGGTAGAGTTATGTTGAGATTTTTAATGTTTGAAATCTCTAGCTAACTCAAATCAAGGTAAAAGGGATGCTCTAAGTCTTTTGGGAGCAATGGTGATAATGGGAGATGAAAAGGGAGGATGATGTGGGAAGTGGTCTTTGCCAACATTTTGGGATAACACTTTTGACTTAAGTTTAATTGTTTTTATGTTTGGATAAAGGATGTATATGAACTTGGAAATCTTTAGGGTAGACTCACGACCTTCAAGGTAAACTAGTTCAAAGATGATAACTAACTCAATTAAGTGCATGGAAGAGGATACATCTCACATACAAAATAGCTAAGGTAGGGGTTAGTTTGATAAATTTTTAAGTCCAAAAGTATTGGTGTATTCAATTTCTTTGCAAAGTTTGATGAAGTGACGGATGAAATTTTAAGAAGGGGTGGATGAAAGGTTTGACCCAATGTTGACCTAAAGTGAACCTTTGTTTGATAAGACCAAGGTAGTGAGAAAAATGCTAGACCTCTAAAGTTTTCAAATCCTAAAGACTCAATGATTTAGATAGGTTCAAGATTGTGAAAGAGACCAATATTTTGACTATATAAGAATGCATACAAGTTTGGATTATTTATTGAAGCACGTTTGTAGAAGTTATATACCAACTTGGTTCTGTTTTGATAGAGAGTTTGTAAAGCTCGAAAAACACTCACATTCCAAATAAGGTATTTCCATGTTCATTGTACATCATAAGTAAGGTAAGAGAGATAACATGTGCAAAATTAGTATCCATAAGTGCTCAAAGCAACTTTATTAAATGAATTACAAATTAAAAATTACATACACCATAAAGGGTGTTATAAATCATCTATTTCAATGATACATCATCAAGTGTACATCAATAAATACATTGGTAAAATAAAGTTACAATTTACAAATTGGCTAAACAAGCCATACATAAATGATATATGAAGTACATCCATAAAAAATAAAACTTTTGATCCTCATCTGCCTTAACACCATTGGTCTTCTTGCGTTGAGACCAAGAGTGCGGTTAAGGTGCCTTTTCCACCCAACCACAAAGTACATGACTTCCTTGGGTTTCTTCCTAACTCGAATAAATCCCTGACCCTGCACGAGGAGCCTAGCAACCTGGAACAATAAAGCATGAGGGAACTCTCGATGCATTCCCATTTTCCTATATGCATTCCTATACTAGAAAACATATTTCTTGCAAGTAGGATGTGGCGGATGTTGCAAGGTGTGTGCCCTTGGTTGTTCAACGCGGTGCTCGGGATTCGTGACATGGTTTAATCGCCTCTCATGGATCTTAACTCTGGCTTGTATTGGGCATTGATAGGTTGATCTTTTGGTGCAACGATAGGGTCAACAATAGAGACATAAATAACATAAAATTCTAGGCTTTTAATCCAATTATTTCAATGGTACATTGCTTGGCCAAGCATAAAGAAATAAAAATGGTAGTTTATGAAAAGGCTAAACCACCATCTCTATGTGCCCACATTCGACATCCTGTCCTGGAAGTTTCCCATAAAAAAAGAAAATAACACACGATTTCATATAAATTTTCATAAAGTTCAAGTATTTACTAATTTAACATTTTCACGGAAAACACATTACATTTCCAAGTTTGCCCAAAAGAATGATTTAAAATAATTCTACATCTACTTTTGCATTTCACCTTAATTTCATTTGAATCATCCCACTATACATCAATGGATAACACAATTACCAACATATGTGTACTCTTCTCAACATTCCAAATATCCAATATTCCATTTCTAGTTTGAATGATTTAATCTAAGTATCGAATTTGCACAAATTGAAAGAATTACACCCAAGTATAAGTATATTAATTTAAAGAGGATAAGTTGGTTTCAAGCACAAAAGTGCGTAAGTGTATATGTATATATATAAATAAATACCATTACATAGTTTTCCATATTTTTCGAGATAATCAAACTGTTACAAAATATATAAATTTTAAAACATAAAATATAATCACTTTAAATCAGATTTCAATATCCATCCTTTTTGTAAATTATAACTTACTTCCTCACATAATGTAGTTGTAATCATTTTATATATAATTTCTATATATAATATATATGAAAAAATATATATATATATGAGTAAAGAGATGAACAAAAAATTATATTTACAAATGAAGTATCCTCATTTTAGAAGCAACTACAGTCAATTGCCTTATCACAATATGTTATATATATATATTTATATTACATATGTGTGTGTATATATATATATACACATTTATATACTCATGTATTTATGTATCTATTTTTTGGAAAAGAGAAAAGTTTAATTACAACCAAATAAATATATACACAATCATTCTCAATGATATATATATATATTTATAAGCATGTGAATACACAAACAAAATGTTTCAAAGTCTCACAACAAGCAAGGGAAGTTTAACAAAGGCCTCCCAAGTTCTAAGGGGGCTAACCTTGCACAACCAACAAATCCCCATTGGGGTGCGCTACCTCCACAATAGCTGCCTTCCCCACATGGGGAGGCTCGACCGTGGGCACAACCCTCTTACAATTTCAATAAAAAAATAAATTTCCATATTAATTTACAGACAAATTTTGGTATATGAATTCAACTGAGCATTCAATCATTAAATTTTTCAGAATATTGCATGTATATATATCTACCCAGATTTATATATATTTTTGATATATAATATATATATAAAGGTATATAAAGGTATTCATAGGTGAATTTAATTTGCATCACTGATAAAGTATTTCATCTATTTCTCATGGAAACAATTCTGTATTTTATCAAGAGACTCAATTTGCAGCAAAATAATATAATAAATACACAAATACATATAAGTATATATCATAGGAGGTTTTGAAGGTTGAGGTATGCACAAGATTTGCCCAGAATTTCTGAAATAACTCATTCAATTGAGGAGAAATTTCACAGAATAATTCCACTTTTCCCAAACACAGCAAATTTTCTCACACATTTGAATTAAATTACAATGGAAAAGAAATTAAAAACCTCGAATTTTCTTCCTATTGAGTCCCCTCTCATTTTTCCCCTTTCTTTCTTGCTTTTCCTCCTCTTTCCACTGTGCTAGATTCACTGTATCTTCGACGCCCTCTTCTCGACAACCATTATTTTAGTTATTTTTGTAGAGCAAAACAAGAAGAATGTAAAAGCAGTTGTGTTTTCTTGTTAATGATTTCCTCTTTTTAAAGTTTTCACTTCAATTCACGAGACCCAATCTTGAAAATAGTAAATAATTAAAATTTATTTCATGCACAATGTTTATCCCATTAAATATTAGTAATTAATTCCTATTTTAATTTCAATTGAAGTATTTATCCTAAAAAATAATTAAATAAACGATTTTATTTTGCAATTTAAGTATTTATTCAAAACAAATAGTATGGTACTAGCATTTAATTACAAATAAAATGATTATTCTAAATACCAAAGCTTATTATTTAATTGCATATCGAAACATTTAATTGAACTAAAATGAACTCTTTTATTATTTTATGCTTTTATTTCATTATTTAATTAATTTGATTAAACATTATAAAATTTGCAAACAGTAAAACAATCAACTTAATTTAATCCTAAATGCATCTACATGATTCTAGGTGTGAGTGTGTGATCGAGAGAACCATTCCTCTTTTACCCTACCAGGAAGCTAACCTCCTCTACCTTAGCCTCACTCTTGGTCTTCGATGTTCCTACAAATTAGTACACTCAAGAACCCATTAATAGATTAGTATCTAGGAAAAAGTACAAATCAAAGCATTATACTGCATTAATCCAAAAATCATTATTCTATTTTGCATTGATTTCAAAATAAAACTCAATTTAATACAATTTAACTTTTTAAAATTAAACATACATTCTCATATTTCGTCTCATGAAACATCATATAATTCATTATTTAGTCTACCACACACATATATTGATATATCAGATCCAAATAAAATAGAAGCAAAGTGCATCATAGTTCGAGACGTGACAGAGTTACACGGTGTCTTTTGATAGCTTTTGGACTATGATGCCTAAGTTTGAAGTGACGAAATACATACCTTCTCTTGGGGATTCTGATTTTTCATGAGATCATTTAGAGAAGTTAAGATCATGAAAAAGATGATATTTATTGCCACACATGTGGTGGTAATATGGGTCTTCCAGCCTAAATATCATTTTGTTCCTCTTCTTCGTCTAAGATATTTGTTGTGTTTCTCCACTGAATGGGTGTTTCCTTTGTTTCAAAAGTGAAGCTTCTCAAAATACTAATTATATTGGATTGTTCTCCTTCAATGAGTTCAAAGTTTGGTTGAATAATAGAAGGTGTGAGGTCGGGTTGTTCAACATGAGCGATTAGTCTCCAAATGGTCATGTGAGGTCCAATTTGTCCAGTTTATCTTGCTTAAGTGAGTTTATTTTTACCAAAAAACTTGTCTTGATTAAGTTCAAATTAAATGTCTATGTCAAAAACATCATAAATTTCACAAAGTCCATTTTGTGAAAAGTATGAGGTTGAACCCATAGCTGCCTATGTTAACTTTGGGAAGTATGGATTGAGGTATAAACCAAAATACTTAGAAGTCTCTAAGAATAAATTCTTAGGATAAGCATCAATATCAAGGATTTTTCAAAGGGTATCCATCCTTAAACCAAAGGGTTTGAAATTTTGAAATGAGTTTGTTGATGTTTGTTTGCAATGTTTTGGAACCAAGCAAATTATTAAACTAAATCACAAGCATTTACCACCTTAGGTTCAAAAGATATTACTCACCGAAGCCGCACTTGGATTTATCCAGACAATAAGACAATGCGAACAACTAGAGATTTGGCGACACTGGCTCCCCTCCATGACACACACTTCTTGGGACCACCAAATCTGAAAATCTTGAAGATTCGAAGATCTTAAGGATTTTCTTGTTTCAAAAATGAATAGTAAAATGTGGGGCGGCTTCAGAATGACTGTTCCTACACCAGTAAGCATAAATGTTTTTGGCTTCTAAATAATTGGTTCATAGTAAGGGATTTCGTTCAAGGTGGCCATACACGTGGCAAGATTAGATCAAGATTATTTCAATCAAGAGGCCTCCCAATCCCTTCCTAAGAAGATATTTTGACATTATCACATAGATACTAAGGGTGACACTTATCGGTATGACACATCCACACTTGTTGTTTATGACTTTCATCACAAATAGATTTTGGGTAAGTGCATGGATCTGTGACACAATTTTAGTGCCAAATTAAAAAAAAACCTCTAATAGGCCAATTGCGCTCATCAAATGGCTTGAATTTTGCAATGAATGAATAAGTGTGAGTTCTCTTTCTTTTTGCAATGACTTTTGGAATGTATTTTCCTAAACTCTTTTATTTTCTCTTTCTCTACTAGGGAAACTATATAAGTTGACATTTACATATGGACATTTACTTTCTTATACTTTAAGTTATATTTCATGTATATAGGCAGGATGTTTGAGAGTGGTTGCAGATCTCTAGGAGTTATAACACAAATTCTAGTTTTTGGAAGATCTTAAATTTTTTAGACGGTCAAATTTCAGTAATCAACAATTCAAACTTCAGTAATCAGGAGGTCAAATTTTAGTAGTCAGCAAGTTGTATCATCTTTCTCTCTCTCTCTCTCTCTCTCTCTCTCTCTCTCTCTCTCTCTCTCTCTCTCTCTCTCTCTCTCTCTCTCTCTACTCTCTATCTCTCCACCCCCTCTCACTCTCTCTTCCTCCCTCTCTCTCTCCCTTCCTCCCTTTCTACCCCCTCTCTCTCTCACACACCCCTCTATCTCCTCCCTACATCTACCTCCCTCCCTCCCATCTCTACTTATCCCTATCTCTTCTCTCTCTACATATCCTTCCCTCTCTACTTATATTTATCTCCCCTCTCTCTCTCTCTTTACCTACCTCTCCCTCCATCACTTTGTATCTCACTTATGTGTCCCTCCCTACCTCTTTCCCTCTCTACTCTCTATCTCTCCTCTCCCTCCCTCTACCTACATCTCTCTCTCACTCTCTATCCCTCTCTTCACCCTCTTTCTCTCTAACTCTCTCCTCTTTATCTCATAATTTTCTCTCCCTTCCTCTCTCTCCCCTCTCTATCTCACCATTCTCTCTATCTCTCTCTCTCACACACAAACCTATATCTCCCTCACTAACACTCCCTCCCTCCCTCCTTCCCTTCCTCCTTCCCTCTCTACTTCTCTCTATCTCTCCTCTCCCTCTCTTGGCCTCACCTCCCTCCCTTCTTTTTCTCCTCCCCAGTCTCTCTTGTCCTCCCTCCCCTCTTTCTCTCAGTTGATCATTTTATCTATCTCACCATTCTCTCTCTCTCTCACTCTCACACACACACCTCTATCTCCCTCCATACCTATCCCTCCCTCCCTCCCCTCTCTACTCTCTATCTCTCCTCTCTCTTTCCCTCTCTATACCTACCTCTCTCTTTCCATCACTCTCTCTCCATCCCTTTCTATCTCACTTATGTCTCCTTCCCTACCTCTTTCCCTCTTTACTCTCTATCTCTCCTCTCCCTTCCTCTACCTACCTCTCTCTCTCTCTCTCTCCATCCCTCTCTTTCTCTCTCACTCTCTCCTCTCTATCTCACCATTATCTCTATCCCACCATTATCTCTATCCCTAACTATCACTCCCTCCTCTCTAAATCACCATTCCCTCTCTCCCACTTTCCCTCCTTCCCTCTCACTCCCTCCTCTCTAAATTACCATTCTCTCTCTATCCCACTTCCCTCTCTTCCCTATCTATGTCTCACTTATCCCTTTCTACCTCTCCCTCCCCCCCTCCAACCTCCCTCTCTCTCTTTATCTATATTTATCATTCTCTCCTTACCTCTCTACTCTCTATCTCACCACTCTCTCCATCTCACTCTCCCTCTCTCCCTCCTATCCATCCCTCTCTCCTTCCATCTCTACCTACCTCTCCCTCCACTATCTACCACTCTCTCTACCTCTCTCTCCCTCCCCCCTCTTTCTCTATTAATCTCTCCTTCCCTCTCTATTCTCTATCTCCCCCCCTTACCTCTCTACTCTCTTTCTCTCTCTCTCTCTCCCCCTTCATCTCTCCCATCATTTTCTCTCCTCTCACTCTCTCTCCCTCTCTCACACACTCACCTCTATCACCTCCTTTCCTCTCCCATCATCCCTCCACTCTCTACTTCTCTCTATCTTTTATCTCTCTCTACATCTCCTTCCCTCTCTATTTATCTTTATCTCCCCTCTCCCTCTCTCTCTTGCACACACACACACACACACCTCTATCTCCTCCCTCCCCTATCTACTTCTCTCTATCTCTCCTCTCTCTACGTCTCCTTCCCTCTCTACCTATATGTATCTCTCCTATTCCTTTGTTTACCTACCTCTCCCTTCATCACTCTGTATCTCACCTATGTTTCCCTACCTACCTAGGGTTGAGGGATTAAGGGTTAAGGATTGAGAATTGGGTTTAATGTAGAGGGTAGAGGGTAGAGGGTTTAAGGGTTGATGGATTAGGGGTTGAGGGTTGAGGGATTAGGGTAGATAGTTTACTTGGGTTTAAGGGTTGAGGGTATAGGGTTGATGGTAGAGGTTATTGGGTTTAGGGTAGGGGGTATTGGGTTGAGGGTTGAGTGTTTAAGGGTTTAGGGTATAGGGTTGATGTATTAGGGTAGAGAGGGAGGGAAGGATGGAGGGCGAGATCAAGGGAGAAGTGAGATAGAGAGAAGGAGAGAAGAGGAGGGAGGGATAAAGATATATGAGGGTTGAGGATCCAATGTATATGATAGAGGGTTGAGAATCAAGGGTATAGGGTTGATGGTTTAGGGTAGAGGGTAGAGGGTAGAGGGTAGAATTTTTAAGGGTCTAGGGTTGTTTAAGGGATTAGGGTTGAGGGTTTAGGGTTGAGGGTTTAGGGTTTAGGGTTTAGGGTTTAGGGTTGAGGGTTGAGGGTAGAGGGTAGAGGGTTTAGGGTGTAGTTTTAAGGGTATATGGCTGAAGGATTAGGGTTGAGGGTCTAATGTATAAGGTAGAGGGTATAAGGGTTGAGGGTTTAGGGTTTAAGGGTTGAGGATTAAGGGATTAAGGGTTGAGAGTTAAGAATTAAGGGTTAAGGGTTTAATGTATATGGTAGAGGGTAGAGGGTTTAAGGGTTTAGGGTTTAAGGTTGAGGATAGAGGTAGAGGGTATAGGGTTGATGGATTAAGGTTGAGGGTCTAACATATAGGGTACAAGGTATAGGGGTTGAGGGTTTAGGGTTAAGGGTTCAGGGTTGAAGGTAGAGGGTTGAGGGTTGAGGGTTGAGGGTTGAGGGTTTAAGGGTTGAGGGATAAAGGGTTAAGGGTTGATGGATTAGGGTAGAGAGTTTAATTGGGTTTAAGGGTGTAAGGGTTGAGGGTTGGGGGAATTGGGTTGAGGGTTGAGGGTAGAGGGTAGAGGGTAGAGGGTAGAGGGTAGAGGGTAGAGGGTAGAGGGTAGAGGGTAGAGGGTTTAAAGGTTTAGGATTTAAGGGTTGAGGGTTGAGGGTTGAGTGTTTTAAGGGTTTAAGGGTTGAGGGTATAGGGTTGATGGATTAGGGAAGATAAGGTGGGATGGATGGAGGGAGAGATGGAGGGAGAAGTGAGATAGAGATAAGAAGAGAAGAGGAGGGAGGGACATAGATAGATGAGGGTTGAGGATCCAATGTATAGGGTAGATGCTTGAGAATTGAGGGTATAGGGTTGAGGACCTATAGGGTTGATGGTTTAGGGTATTGGGTTGAGGGTATAGGGTTGAGGGATTAGGGTTGAGGGTAGATGGTATTGGACTGAGGGTATAGGGTAGAAGGTTTAAGGGTTTAGGGTTTAAGGGTTTATGGTTGAGGGTAGAGGGTTGAGGGTATATGGTTAAGGGATTAGGGTTTAGGGTATTGGGTTGAGGGTTGAGGGTTTAAGGGTATAGGGTTAAGGGTAGAAGGTAGAGGGTTTAGAATAGAGGGTTAAGGGTAGAGGGTTAATGGTTTAAGGGTTAAGGGTATATGGGAGATAGATAGATGGATTTAGTGAGTGAGTGAGAGAGACCTGAGAGAGGGAGAGGGGGTAGGAGGGAGAGAATTGAAAGAGAGAGAGAGGGAGGGAGTGGGAGAGAGACAGAGGGAGGGAGGGTTAAGGGTAGAGGGTAGAGGGTTTAATAGTTTAGGGTTTAAGGGTTAAGGGTTTAGGGTTTAGGGTAGAGGGGAGAGAGATAGAGGGAGTGAGTGAGTGTGTGAGAGAGACCTGAGAGATGGAGAGGGTAGGAGGAGATCCTTGAGAGATAGAGGGTAGAGGCCAATGGCAGAGGCAGAGTGGTCTATGGCTCATGGTCAAGAGCAGAGGGCCATGGCAGAGGGACACACAGATGATGAGTGAGGAGAGAGAATCCGAGAGAGGAGAGGGGGCAGGAGGAGATAATTGAGAGAGAGAGAGAGAGGGAGTGGGAGAGAGATAAAGGGTAGAGGGTTGATGATAGAGGGTAGAGGTTTTTAAGTGTTTAGGGTTTAATGGTTAAGGGTTTAGGGTTTAGGGTTAAGGGTAGAGGGGAGAGAGAAGTAGAGAGTGAAAGAAGGTAGAGATATTGAGAGAGAGGAGACAAGGAGGGAGAGAGAAATAGGTATAGAGGGACAACTAGGTAGAGAGAAGTAGACATGAAAGTAGAGATAGAGGGAGAGGTAGGGATGGAGAGAGAGGTGAGAAAAAAACAAAGAGAGGTCTAGGTAGATAGAGGGAGAAGGAGATAAATAGAAGTAGAGGTTAGAGTTAAGGGTAGAGGATAGAGTGTTTAAGGTTT